>OY728152.1:1851227931-1853627931 GCA_963277665.1 Viscum album
ACTTTATGACCTTTTCGACATATTATGATAAGAATTTTTTTAACTTACATGGTGGGTGATGGTATTTTCCTCCGCTATAACTCCTTTGAAGCTTCTATTTAAATATTATAAGAATATTTCCAAAATAATTGTTTTCTTTTATATTTACGTTACTTTAAAATGATTTACAAATAGAAAGATATGTTTCTCTCAAATACTTTTCATTTCATTTATGTCAACATCCATTTAAGGATTTTAAACATGTTTGAAGTTTATTTATTATGATACAAATATACCATATTTTATATAAATTTTTGTTGTATGTTTTACTATGGATGTGAAATTTTTATACCATTCGTGGTTTCTGGATAAAATATGTGACATTTCGTATGCTAGTTTTAATACTAAAGTTTATGTTATATTTAATCATTTTCATATGACTAATCAAATGGAATTAGTAATTGATGGAGGTATCCTGCTATAGATCATCTATGAATTGGTAGGTCCCATGAGACAAACTAGGGTTTTGGCACAAGGCCTTGACAAAATCTTATTTGTACACTTGGGACACAACCTTGACTATTTGGTTATGATGTCTGGCATTATACATTTCATCATTATGAGATTTTCAATTGATATTAAATTTTATTATTCAACTAGTATAATATCCATGTGAATAAGTAAATGGGATTATTTGATTTATATTTTCCATTTTATGCAGAATTTCATGTTTAAAAGGATTTTGTTTTAGTTTTATACATTTCCTTAAATGCTTGTGCTTATTTGTGTAAGTTTCTGCAATATTGTTATCCTTATTAAGAATCTAAGATCACCCCTTTATATTTTTTATTTTTCTTAGGATATGAATAATTATATTATGACTGACCTGCAGGAATAGTCTATGGGATATTAATGTGGTCAATGGATATAATTTTGTTGTTGTTTTTTATTTTTTAATGTAATGTAAAACTTATGAATGTATCTAGTACTTTGATGACTATTAAAATGATATGTCATTTGGGACATGATTTCCTTGTGTCATTAATATTTATGTAAAAATACACTGACTTTGGGTAACTTGGATCAGGGCGTTACAGTTGGTATCATTGGAAGTTCAATAAAAACCTCGGAAACTAGATTTAGAAAACACTCTAATTAGAGAACGCTACCCTAATATAGAGTTTGAGTATTAGTATAGAAGAACAACAAAAAATTATGGTAATATAGAGATTTTTGGGAGTTTTCCCTGAAATACATTTATATCTAGATATGAACAGGTAGAGACGGCTCTGGCACATATATTCCTATGGGTAAAACCTGAAAACACCTCTTTGATCTAGACTCGAACGGAAACTGGTGCACTACAACGGGCCTTGCTGCACTCTTGGTTATGAAACTCCCAGGGGATATGATAGGTATAATTATAATTTTCAATACAAATAATTATGAAGGATTTATGAGTATATAATTACTCAATGAAAATATTTTTATGGTTCTGGATTATATCCATTAACTTCTCAATTTATGTTAAGTGTTTTACATGTTTTGAATTATGTATTGTGATTCATAAACTATTCTAGTTTATGCAATTGTTTATAAAGGGAGACTAGTGTAAGGAATGGAAACAGTATCAATGAACGCAATCCATTTAGGGATTTCCCTCCTACTCTATATAATTATATTAGAGCTGGTGATGAAACTAGTGCTGATCGGCGTACTACCATACTGGGAAAACTCAGTCAGGTTATGAATAATAACCTTTCCCATATGGATCTCGTGATCCACAACGTGGAGGATCAATGTTTGACCTATTCATGAGGCAAAAACCACCAACATTCAATGGGTCTAAAAATCCATTTGTAGCTGAACAATGGATAAGTTTCATAAAGAAAATATTTCATTCTTTGGGGAGTGTTGAATGAGAAAATTTTGTCATGTCAGTTTATCGCCTCACTAGAGATGTCGATCAATGGTGGTCCGTAATTAAAAACACAAATGAGGTTGAATAAGTACCATGTAAGGAATTTATGGAGTTTAAAGATCATTTCTTAGAAAAAATACTTTCCATATTACAATCGAGTGGATATAGAATGGAAATTTCTGAGTATGAGGGAAAAGAAGGATGATAATGCCGGAAAGCATGAAACTAACTTTCCATGGTTATAAAGGCATGATAAATATTATATAAGTAACCCAAGGAGTAAGATTTATCAATTCTTTGATGGGTTAAAACCATTTCTCTATCAAGAATTAGTCTCACAATCTTTCTCATCGTATGAAGATATTGCCTGATGTTCTATCAAGGCAGAAAATGAATTCTCTATGTCTTATGACATTAATGAAAAGAATGAGAATAAGAGATATGTTGAACACTCATGAAATGGAAATAAGGGGAAGAATGGAATGTTTGAATATCCATCCAGCAATAAATATGGTAAGAAACACTCGGGTACTTGCCTGAAGGGAATGGGAGTATGTTACAAGTGTGGAGAAAAAGGCCACCAATCTCATGATTTCATAGGGAAGAAAGAGGCTGTAAAGGTTGAATGAAAATATTTTGACGAAATGGGGAATTACATAAATGAATGTCATATGCATTAGAAATACTTACCTCAGAAAAGGAAAATGTATCAAGGCCAAGCTTATGCAATCACTAGTGATAAGGTTGAAGCTCTGAAAGATGTGGTGGCAGGTAATTTAATTGTTTCCTCAAGTTCAAGACAATGCTTTATTTGATTCTGGATCATGGAATAGTTTCATATCTTCCAAGTTTTCTATGAAAATTAGATATTTCTCCTTTTATTTAAGGGATTTGTCAGTCTAAACTCTTAAGTAAAGTATCATTAAAACAATGTTTTGTGAATCAGTTCCCATTAATGCATATAAACGTTATTTTTCTGTTGATCTCATCGTCATACCCATGATTTAATTTGATATAATTCTTTTGTATGGATTGGGTTTCAGACCATGATGTCAAAATTTATTATAATAAGGAGGATATAATTTCTAATGATGATAAGTAGTATCTTATCATTAGACCATAAACACAACCATCTGATTCTTATCTATATCTATGCCCAGTAGCCCTACTAAATTCAATTATTAGGGAGGAATATAATTAAATATTTTTTGTTCAGTAAAGTAATTTTCAAATAGAGGATGTATCTATTGTGAAATAATATGTTGATGTGTTTCCAAAAGATTTACCTAGACATCCTCAATAACTATAAATTGAGTTTTCCATTGACTTAATTTTTATTTCAAGGCCCATATCGAAGACCCCTAATATAATGGCCATTGTGGAATTAGAGGAACAATAGAAACAACTAGAGGAATAGATTAATAAAGGATTTATTCCCCCTAGTGTTTATCCATGGGGATCCCCTGTTATTTTTGTAAATAAGAAATATGTATATATGATTTTGTGCATTGACTATATGGAGATCAATTCTATAACAATAAAGAACAAGTATACCCTACCTCGCATTGATGATTTATTCCACCAAGTTCATGGATGTAATTATATTTCAAAGATTTACCTTCGATCTAGATATCATCAGTTGTGTGTGAATAAGGAAGAAATTCCATCTACAGCTTTTCGAATCAGGTATGGGCATTAGGAGTTTACAGTAATGCTTTTGGGATGACTAATGAACCCTCTATTTTCATGGATCTAATGAATAGAGTTTTCAAGGAATATTTCGATGAAATTGAAGTGGTATTTATTGATGATATCTTGATATACAAAAAAATCTATGAGTATCATGGAAATAAATTGTGCATTATCCTAAAGACTCATAGATGAAATGAATTATATGGAAAATTTAGCATGTGTAAATTCTAGATTTAGGAGATTTATTTTATTGGTCATATTGTCTCAAAGGATGAAATCTATGTTGATCCTTCAATCAATAGTAAATCCAATAATGGGAAGCACCAACAAGTATAACTGAGGTAATCGGTTTTATAGGTTTAGATGGTTATTATCAACATTTCATCCCGAATTTTTCCTGATTGGATAACCCATTATCCAAGATCACACGTAAATGGATTGAATCTGTTTTAAAAAAAGAGTGTGAAGAATATTTTTAATAACTAAAGAGTAGATTAGTCAATTATCTTATCTTTACTCTACCATCGTGGAATGCTGGGTTTGTTATTTATTGTGATGCTTCAAAGAAAACACTTGTTTGTTCCCTTATGAATAATTATAGGGTTATTTCCAATGCATCATAACAGCTAAAAAATCATGGGAAAATCTATCCCAATCATTATATCGAGTTAGAAGCTGTAATATTTTCTATGAAAATATGGAGACATTATCTCTATGGTGAAAAATGTGTGATTTTGACTGATCACAAGAGTTTGAAGTATATTTTCTCTTATAAATAACATAGTATGAGGCAAAGAATATGGATTGAACTACTAAAGGATTATTATTTCACTATACACTACCACCTTGTTAAGGAAAATAATGTGTCGGTTTCTTTGAGCAGAAAGAAGCATTGAGTTTTGAACAAGATGAGTGTTAAAAGAGATCCAATTTTCATGGATCTAGTAAAGATGGATATGGGAATAATCATGGAAGGTAAAACAAAGATACTTTTTCAAATGGTTTCCAAAGCATCGTTACTAGAATGTATAAAATATTCTCAAGCTTATGATGTGGAGTATCAAAAGAAAATTAATGTTGTGAATGATGGGAGATTGACTGACATCATATATGAATATGGAATTTCTAAATTTTGTAAGAGACTATGTGTTCCTTATATACCTAATCCGAAAATGGAATTGTTTAATTATTCCCATAGCTCCAATTTATCTATACACCCTGGAAGCACAAAGATGTATAGATATTTGAAGGAACATTTTTTGTGGGACAACATAAAGAGGTAGATTGATCATTATGTGTTAAGATGTATGGTTTTTCAACAAGTGAATCATGGAAGAAAAAATCCTAGAGGAGTCATGAAACCTATTTTCATACATGAGTGGAAATGGGATGATATTATGATGGACTTTTTCATGGGGCTACCAAATAATCCAAGAAGGAATGACGTAATATGGGTCCTTTTTGATCGTCTTACCATGTTAGCACATTTTCTTGTTATAAAAGAAGATTTACCACTTGAAATTTTAGCAATAATATATTTTAATGAAGTTATAAGACTTCATGGAGTACCCTTATCGATTGTTTCTGATTGTTATCCCCGATTTACAAGAAGATTCTGGATAATTCTTCAGAAGGCCTTGGTTACAGAATATCATTTGAGCACTGCCTACCACCCTCAAACTGAGGGAAAATAAAAACAGTCTATTCAAACCTTACAATACATGCTTAGATCTTTCTCACCTAACATTTAAGGTATGTGGGATCAATATTTACCATTTTTAGAATTTTTATATAACAAAATCTTCCATTTATGTATTCATATGGCACCATATAAAGCATTATATAGAAAGAGATGTCGCACACAAACATGTTGGTATGATGTTTGTGAAAGAAAACTCATAGGCATAGTAATTGTTGAAGAAATGATGGATAATGTTAATGTTATCCAAACCCATATCAAAGAAACATAAAGTAGTCAAAAGAGATATATTGATAACTGATGGAAATATTTTGAATTTAATGTTTGAGATCATGTTTTCTTGATTGTATCTCCATGGAAGGGTGTTATAGGATTCAGTAAGAAAGGTAAATTCATTCACAGGTACATTGGACCTTTTGATATTTTAGAACTAATTGGGGTTGTAGCTTATTGATTGGTGTTGAGTCAATATGGTTTGATTATGACATTTCCATTCCTTTATGTTTTGAAAATCACAAACACTAATCTTAATGTAAAATATATTTTATCCTGATAAGGGAAATATTCCATCTGTAAAGTAATTTTTTCCTTCCTCAAGGAAATTTTTTTTATTAATTTATATTTCTTTCATAAGGGAAATTTTCTGTCCCTAATGAAAATTCGATCTTACCCTGTTTTCATTGTTCTCGTCATTTTTTTTCTAAAGTAAAAAAATTTGGATTTGTATTTAAAACATAAGAATCATATAATTTCATAGATATTAAGCACTCTGTTTTAGGATCCGAATTCTCTGAATTATTGGTATAAACTCTTCTGAGTTCAGACTCCGAGTTCTTTCATATCAGACTCTAAACTATTTTGAGTTCTCACTCTGAGTTCTCTTAATTAAGTCTCTGAACTCTTCTGAGTTCTGACTTTGTGTTCTATGAATTCAGACCCCAAAATCTTATGAATCCTGACTCCAAATTCAAGATAAGAATTCTTATGATTTCTGACATCGAATTCAGGATACAAATTTTTATGAATTCAGACTCCGAATTCAGGTTAAAATTCTTATGAAATCAGACTCCTAATTTTGGTTATGAGTTCTTATGAGTTCTGACTCCAAATTTCCTGATAAAAAGAATCTGAATATTCATGTATTATATACTCCTAATATTATTTTTTCATAGACTATGAATATTATTTTTTTTAGACTTTGAAAAATTGTTTTTGGTTAAGCAACCATATATTATCTATTGTTGATATAGTTATGAAATGATGTCATGCATTCTGTTTCTAACTAACCATTTTTTGAGTGACATGTGTATAGGTCCCTCCGAGATTCATGGAATATATGACCATTCGAGGAGGGATCTGACCATTAGAGGTTTTCCTATAAATAGGAGCTCATTTGAAAGATCTCAACATGGTTGTACAACTCTATATATAGCAGGTTGTCAAAGTGATTTATAGATAAAGACTCTCATGATTAGTGTGTACTAAACATCTTTTTCAGATTGCTTCATGTGACTCTGAATGTTGCTGAGTACATTCGAGGGCTTCCGGGGATAGGAAGACAGAGGTTCAACTACCTTAATGTTTGAGGACTTCCTTACTGAGGAAGACAGAGGTGCCTACTACCATGAAGATGATGGCTTGCAGGGATAGAAAGATTGATACTGATCTTCAGATTAAGGGCTTACCCGGGTGTGGGTAAGACGTAATTTCTTGAATGTATAAATCAATAGACCTTTATCCACAATTGTTGGATACCCTAATATTTTGGTTAAAAGATTTCATACTTGTTAATTGTTTTATTACAAGTTTATTTCCAATAATTTTGATTGTTAAGGAAATTATATTTATCATATACTTCCTAGTTTTTTTATAGCTTGATTTATGATATTCTATAGGCTTTAAGGTAAGATCTATTAATTGTAAACTTTTCTAAAGTATCATTTCTGGAACCATATTTCCAGAACCTAAATTTTTAGAACCATATATCCAGAACCAGAATTCCAAGAACCATATTTATAAATCCATGAAAGTTTGGTGAACTAAGTGGTTTAGTTAATTTACCTTATTTAACCATGTTAAACACAAGTATCTTTAAAAGTTCCAAAAGAATTTATATACTGTCCAATTCACCCCCCCCCCTCTTGTATATTGAGAATCTAAATTGATTATTTTGGTCCTGAAATTGGTATCATAGGAGGTATCTAATCTACTTAAATTCACATATAATTTTTCCTTGCTCAAGATTTCCTTGTTCATAATATTTTTGTTTCATAGGAATATTTTTCTTGATTCCAAACTTTATCTATTAACAAGTTTGTGTGGAAAATTATTTTCTTAAGATGAAAGGGCTGAATGTCGGTTCAATTTACAATCTAAATCCTACAATCCCACCTATTTTTTGATAATGATTACAAATTTTGGAGTTATAATATGAAGACTTTTTTTATCAACACATGAGTAGATAACTTCTTTATTCTTATTAGAGGATATAAAATCCCTGAAAAAGAATTTAGTACTTTCACCAATCAGGAAACGCGTGAATATCAACTGAATTATAAGGTACACAATTCATTGCTTTGTTCCATGAATAGAAATATATTTATAGAAATTTCATCTTGTGAAGTAGAATATTGTATATAGAATAATATTGAGGTTACTCACTTTGGAACTTCAAATGATATTGAAACTTTAAGAGCTATGCTCAGAGCTGAATATCATATTTTTTTCATTCCTTATGGAGAACATATATGTAAGGTTGAACTAAGATTCATGACTATTGTCAACAATTTACAATCCATGGGTGAGAAAGGATTAGATAGTTAAGCTCTCATTGATATGATCATAGATATCTTTCCCAATGAGTGGGAATCCAAGAGAACATCTATAGATGAGAATAAAAAGTTCACTCATATTTCTCTTAATGAATTATTTGGAACTCTTTAACATGAAACCATTATTAAGAGATATATTGATAATATAAATAATAATATTGGAAATGGTAGTGTTTCATTTAAAACAACTTCAACTCAATTGAAATCCAAGACTCCTGAGAGAGTTACAAGATCTAAATCTAAAAAGGTTGTTATTCAATCCTAATCTAGTGGAAATGAATATTCAGAAAATGAGTTTTAAAATATTGCTCAAATGTTGAAGAATATTTTTGGATAGAAGAACATTAAATATATATACAAGAAGAAACAAGGGAATGATAAGAAATATGGAGAAGTAACAAGCTATGAATGTAGGAGAAATGGTCACATTAGACCTGATTGTCCTTTTCTTAAGAAAAGAGATAGGATAGACAAGAATTCTGATAGAAACAAGAAGCAGTTCTACAGATCAAAGAATAAGAATGTTTTGAAAGGCAATGACAATTGGAGTGCCAGTGGTGGAGATTCATATGATGATTCTTTAGAATATTAATCGTTTGAGAAAAAGAATATTGGTCTGATATCCAGATATCAATTTCAAAATCATTTTTTATGGCTAAGGTATGAATTGTTAAATCTATAACCAATATGTCTTTAAGTGAAAATATTCCGGGTAAAGGTTTTTTTCAGATGAATAATCTTTTTCATCTGATAATGATAATGATTATCCTTCCAATGAATACGTTTCTAGATTTTCCAAGTTACTAGAAAAGAGTAATTGTATGGGTTCCCCTTCATGCCTTAAAAGGGTAATTATCCGCAATAAAAATAAAAAAGAAGGTCTTCGGGCCATTCGGGGGGGGGGATGAAATTTCAAATCTTACCCAATATCTTGATATAAAAAATGATAGTTTAGAAAATTTTTCTAAGAAACCTTAGGAAGTTAATTCTGAGAAGGATAAAATTCCTAAGAATCTTAAAAATCTATTTTTAGAAAAAAAAAACGTTTTAGAGGATAAAATTAACCTTAAGTCTATAATCCCAGAGTATAGGAATTTCGTTTTAAGACTAATGTATGAGATATTTTCTTTGAAAAAAAATTCTTACAAATTTAACTTATGGTAAGGAAATTTTTGACACGATTTTTTCTCAAATCTGACATCGTGGTAATAATCAGGGTTTAGGTTATTCGCATGAAAATCCTATTTTCAAAAATAATTATTGTGTTCATTCAAAATCCCCTTTTTTACTAAATTTCAAAGTGGTGGTCATTGGATGAAAAAATTCCCTTTAAATAAAGTTCAATATTTTTGTTTTCATAATGATTATTTTTAAACGAAAATATGGGTGCCTAAAATGATGCTTAATAAAATTTCAAAATCCAATCAAGTTTGGATTCCAAAAACCAAACTTTTTACTTATTTTTAGAAAAATAAGAAAGCACCAATAACAATACTTGGTACATGGATAGTTGATGTTCTCAACATATGGCTGGTAACAAAAACATCTTTGAAACAATAATGAAGAAGAAAGGAGGGAATGTAACTTTCAGAGATAATGCTCAGGGGGAAATTATTGGTATAGGTAACATCGTTCTTCTTGGAAAATATTTCATTTAAAATGTTTTATTTGTTAAAGGTCTTAAGAACAACCTCATTATCATAAGTCAATTTTTTGATGAAGGTTGCCTTTTGAATTTTAGGAATGATATGTGCTTAGTACACAATTCCAATGAAGAGTTTATTCTTTCTACCTATAGGCAAGATAATTTATACACACTAAACATTGAAGTCCTTAGGATAAAAGATATACCTTTCCTTAGTGCAATGGAAGATCATTATTGGTTATGGCATAGAAGGTTAAGACATTGTAACCATAAGAATATGTGTAAACTCTCTAATAAAATACTAGTTAAGGATCCATTAGAGCATAGATTTGATACTTCAAAAGTTTCTGATACTTGTCAATATGGATAGAAACATAAATATAGTTTTAAATCAATCGGTTTAGTCTCAACAACTGTTGAATTAAAGTTGTTTCATATGGATATTTTTGGTCCAACTCAAACTAGAAGTATTGGTGGCAAGTATTATGTTTTTGTCTTAGTTAATTATAACACTAAATTTACGTGGGTCTATTTTCTAGAAAAGAAGTCTGAATATTTTTTCAATTTCAAATGTTTTAGATCCCACGTTAAAAATGAAAAAAACCTTCCATTGATAACTATTCATAGTGATCATGGTAGAAAATTTTAAAATTATGATTGTGAAACTTTTTTTAGTAGAAAAGTCATTACTCATAACTTCTCAGCACCATGAACTCCATAACAGAATGGTGATGTTGAAAGAAGAAATAAAATTATTCAAGAAATAACTAGAAGCATATTGAGTGTATATTCTATAGAAAAACATTTTTGGGCTGAAGTTGTAAGTACTTCTTGTTATAATCTAAATCGTGTATTGATTATACCTTTTCTTAATAAATTTTTTTTCAGTTATAGAATGGTAGAAAACACAGACTTTCCTACTTCACTGTTTTTCGTTGCAAAGTATTCATTTTGAATATTAAAGATAATTTGAATAAATTGGCGCCAAAATATGATGAATGAATTTTCTTAGGCTACTCCCCAAATTCTAAGGCTTATATAGATCTTAATAAATACACTTGTACTGTTGAAGTAACAGTACATGTTATGTTTGATGAAACAGGTCCCTTTGTTATTAAACAACCTCAACCTACATCCTCAGATATCTTTTCAGAAACTGATTTTCAACCATTTATAGAAGACCCTTATGATAATGAAAATGTTCAAGAAAATGATTCTGAGACATTTACCCCATAAGATTTCCAATCATATGTTGATGAACAGGTTTTACAAAATCCAACTCAGTTGTTTTTGAAGAATCATCTCATGGATAGTGTCATTGGTTATTTAATTAACCTTTTAGGACTAAAAGTTCCTTATGGAATGAAGTAGAACATTTATCATTTTTTCCCCAATTATAACCAAAAATCACTAAGGATGCTTTAGGTGATGATGATTGTATCAAATCCATGCAAGATGATCTAAATGTGTCCGAAAGGAATAATGTCCGGACCATGGTTGAATGACCTGAGGAAACTACTATAATTAGAGTAAAATGGGTCTTCACAAATTAGGGAGACGAAAATGGGGTCATTATAAGAAATAATTCTAGATTAATTGCTAAAGGATTTAATCAAAAAGAAGAAATAATCTATGAAGAATCCTATGATCCAGTAGCTAGACTTAAATCTATTCATATCTTACTTTCCTTTTCAGAATTTTTAAATTTCAAACATTTTAAAATGGAAGGGAAATGTTCGTTCCTTAATGGTTATGTTCAAGAGGATGTTTTTGTTGAAAAACCTCCTCTCTTTAAAGACACAAAACATCCTGATCATATTATTAAACTTACTGAAGGTTTATATTGCCTTAAACAATCCCCTAGATCTTGGAATAATAGTATTACATGATTTTTGATTCAAAATAAATATGATAAGGGAAATTCATATCCAACCCTTTTTATAAATAAAGATAATAGAAATGTTTTCATTGTTCAAATTTATGTTGATGACATTATATTTGGTACATCTCAACCATATTTAACTGATTCCTTTGTCGATCTAATGAAATCTTAGTTTGAAATGAGTATGATGGGTGAGTTAACATTTTTCCTTGGTATTCAAATTTCTCAAAAACTAGAAGGAACCTATTTATCTCCACATATGTATAGTAATGAACTTCTTAAAAAGTATGTATATGAAAACACTGAGAGTATTATTACTCCTATTCGTACCTCATATTCACTTGATCTTGATTAAGCTGAGAAACCAGTAAATCAAATGTCTTTTAGGGGTATGATAGGATGTTTACTATACATGATAGCATGTTGTCTAGATTTAATGTTTTTAGTATTCTTATGTGCAAGATATCAATCCAATCACAAGGAATCTCATTTAAAGTTAGTGAAAATAATTTTTCTCTACATAATGGGAACCGTTGATCATGGACACTTTTATACTTATGGAAATCATTTTGTTTTAAATTTTTTTTTCTGATGATGAATTTGGTGGATGTAAAATAGATATAAAAAACACATCGGGAAAATGTAATTTCTTAGGAGATTCTTTATTTTATTGGTCATGAAAAAAACAACACTCGGTATCACTTTCCACTGCTGAAGTGGATTATGTAGCAGCTAGAAGTTGTTCTGCTCAAGGGTTGTGGATGCAACACACACTCAGAGACTATCGTATGAGTTTTACCAAAAAAAAATTTGTGTGATAATACTAGTGCCATTGACCTCAGTAAAAACCTTGAACATCACTCTCGTGAAAGACATGTATATATTAGGCATCACTTTCTTAGGGATCAAACACTCAAAGAAGATATCATTCTTCATTTTATCGGAACACAAGATCAACTTGCCAATTTTTTCACAAAATATTTACCTTCAGATAGATTTGAATACATTAAACAGAAGTTAGGAATGATAAATGTAATGTCATATTCCTTGTAAAATTTCGGGTGAAACCAATCTCTTTAAAGCAATAAACTCATTTTCATTTTTGGACTACATTTTCTTGTTATGTTTTATCAATAAAAAATTAGTAATGAAATTTTCAAAGTTGGTTATGAAAAAAAAATTTTAATGAAATTATCGTAGTTAGATTTTAAAATATTAGTAATGAAATTTTTTTTACTCATATTTTTTAATGAAAATTTTCATACTTTAAATTTTCATAATGATAAATTTTTACTCGAAATTTTCATAATGGAAATTTTCGTACTCATCAATTTCACAATGAAAATTTTCATACAAAGATTTTTTTAATGAGTTTTTTCGTAGCCATGTTTTTTTCCCAATGTTATTCAAGATTAATTTTAAATATTATAAATAATCCTCCTCGCTATCTGAAAGGTATTATTTAATTTGGTATGTTTTTGTAATCATATTTTACTTATTGGTATTTTGTTTAGTTTTAAAAATCTTTGGATTCTTGATTCTGATTTTATTCCTTAAAAATAACTCAAAATATCGGATCCTACCAAATTTTCCCTATGGTTATCATGTCAACCGTCAGATCTGATAAGAAGGTTTCTCAACCATTTTATTGAATTTTAAAGATGAATCGTCAAATCTAACGCCTATATATAGGACCCCTGATGATGATCCCACGTCGATACTCAAGCCTTCGCGTGCTGAAGCTCTGCCTCTCTACTAAATACCATTACGAACATCTCAGATATTTATCAAATCCCAATGTTGGTAGAAGAATCCTCTCAGAATGATATGTCTATATTCATGCCAATCTAAGATAGTTAGGTCTACAGAGAAAGGTTGGTGCATCTGATCTTCTTCAACAAGTATGATTATATAATATCAAAAAACATTAAACTGAATGGATGGGAATGAATTTCTGTATCGAATCCAAGGGCACATGATTTGGTGTATCCGAATATGCTAATTGAATTTTATGAATTAGTAAGTTTCTTTTAGAAATAAGGCAGAGAGAAAATTTCCTTCAAAAGATATTGAAAGACCTATGCTCTTTCATATACTAAGCCAGCTAGCATAGTTGGTATTCCATACGAAGGGGAAGCTGAATTTTGTTCCCACAAGTTGCAGGATCTCAAAGGAATCTTTTTAATGATGAAATCTATATAGATCCTTTGTCATACTCATGTAAAGAATCCAAATAATGCTCACCTCTCTATAAATAATCAAATTCTTGAATTACGGGTTGATGGATTTATCATTCCAAGAAAAGGTGACAAGGACATTTTGAAGAAAAGTGATATATATATCTTGGATTTCTTGGTGAACCAAAGGATGATTAATTTGGTTAAGTATATTCTGATCTTGATTGATAATATCCAGAATGGAAACCAGAAGGCTCATATTATCATGTACCCAGCCATTCTTTCCAAGTTAATAGTTCAGTGCATAGAGTCCTTTAAAATCCCTAATAGTTCAAAACCTATAAGTTGCAAAGTCATGCTTGTCAGTGATGATACATTAAAGAGGATGAAGATCGGTATTTCTAATGACTGTGGAGAATTTGATGACTTGCAAGAGGAAGAAGCTGAAGTAGTTCCAGAAAAATAGGAGGTTGTTGAATAACCTAAAAAAGGCAGGAAAGAAGAGGATGTTGTAGGATGTAGTAGTGGAAGGAAAACCCCAGAATCTAAAGGAACCCAATCCTCGAATCCTAAACCTAAGATGAAAAAGTAATATCTGGATGAGGTTGTAGAAAAATGGAAGGATGACAAAGAGAAATGGAAAGAAATGGAGCCTAGTTTTTGTTTGGATCCTACAGAAGCTAAGGATTCAAAATAAAAGACAGCTGATGAGGTTGAGAAGCTAGCTAAAGAAAAGATACAAAAGAATAATATGTCTGAAAAATATACTATTCAATCTCTTTTGAAGGCTATATAGATAGCATATGAAAATATCCCAGTTCCAAAATCATTTTTAGTAGATTCCTTACCAGAGACTTCAAGAAATAAGTATGCGACACCGGAAAAGGTCAAAGAAAAATAAGTAGAAGAAGTTGAAGGTGTAGAAGAAGAAGAGGAAGAAGAAGGCAGTGGGGATACTGATTATTTGATTAAGTAGGTAGAGGAAATTCATGATAAGGAAACTCCATCCGAGAATCTCTCAATATGAACTTCTGAATCAGAGTCTTCAAAGTTAGCTACTCCTGGGAAGGATGAAGGATATTGTGAATAATAACTCAATATGTTGTCTAAGTATGAATGTTCAAATCATGACTTCATTCAACTAGAAGATGATGAGGAAGGAGCTAAGAAGGAAGAGGTTGACAAAGGAATGATTTTTCAGCTGTCTGACAATGAACAGAAATCTCCAAATGAGGAATCCATTCCAAAAAACCAATAATGAAGTACAATTTATTTGTTGATACTCCTAGCAGAGCTTTAGTAAAAAACAAGGAAGATTGTGGATCTTCAAAGAGAAAACATTCTGATATAGAGAAATATCCCTCACCTAGAAAATTTTCTTATTCGGTATCATCTTCCTTAGGACATGATTTGGTTGAAAAATCATTGAAGAAGCTTGTTAGAACCATTCCTATCATTTCAAGCATATATTCGAAATGTCAGATGCTTCAACACACCCTTAATCATAAATTGGATTCAGTATCCAAGGTAATAGATATGTGTGTCAAGATAGATGCTGATTTCAAAACTTTCCTCAAAGGCTATGAAGCACACAATTTTTTCTTAAGAAAATGATAAGCTGGTCAAAAAAGTCATTTGAATAAATTAAAGAACATCATGAGTTTCATGATGGTGTCAAGGACGCTTTTGACAATGAAGATGGTAAGATCAAGGATCCCACAACCAGTTTTTAAGAAAATATAAATCTGAAGTAGAATTCTCTGATTCATGAAGTGAAGGATTTGAATGGAATGTTATATTCAGTTTGTCAAAGTTGGAAAAAAATAACTGATCTCTAGATTGAGATTTAATATAAGCTAGCTCTGCTAGATGAAGTGCTAAAGGCCCAGGAAGAGGCCTTGAAAGCTCAGGATGATAGAATCAAAGCCTTATAGAATAAAGTAGAGGTTCAAGATTAGATTCTTAAACGAGAAGAATAAGATCACAAGGAACTCAAGAAGCTGACGTCAATTTTGAAGGTGTTTATGACCAAGTAAAAGGAAGGATAACCTAACTTCTAATCTGATATTTTGTTGTATTTTATTTCCTTGTATAAATTTTTCCTATCAATATGAAATATTTGGTTGCTATTATTTTTCATGTGTTGTACTAATCATTCAATAATCATATTTTCTTTTTCATTCCCTATATTTCATTTTGAAAATCACAAAGGGGAGACTGGAATGAGAAAATGAATACCAAGTAAAAGAATAAATTTCCCTAAGGGGGAGTTTATCTACGGGGGAGATTTCATCATTAATATTTCTATATGCAAGCTTATTCAATATTCTATTCTAGAAATCAGAATACAATCCTTATTTCATTCAAGCCTAAGGGGGATTTAGTAATATTCAGTATGATCCATAATTTAAGGGAGATAAGTTTTATTTTAAAAGTCCTTATATTCGTTTTCGTAAGGATGTTTGTTCTCTCCAAAAAAGGATATATTTTTGAGTCAATAAGGTTTCCTAATGACTTTTCCATTCATTCATTTTTTTAAAATCAGAAGAACCTATCATAAGGTAAAATGTATTTTATCCTAATAAGGGAAATTTATCTTCCTTAAAGATATGTTTTCCTTCCTCAAGGAAAATTATTTCCTTATCATCATTTTCTTTCAAAAGGGAAATTTGTCTTCCCTACGGAAAATTTTTTCTTACCCTGTTTTCATTTTTAACGTCATTCTTTATAATGTTTAAAATTCTTCTTCATCTTCAAAACCTCAAAATCCTATAATTGCTTAGATATGAAGTGTTCTGTTTTAGGATTCGAATTCTATGAATTTTTGTTACGAACTCTTCTGAGTTATGACTCCGAGTTCTATGAATTCAGACTCTGAAATCTTATATGTTCTTACTCCGAGTTCTCTAAATTCATATTCTGAACTCTTATGAATTCTGACTCTGAATTAAAGAAACAAATTCTCATGAATTCTTGACTCTGTATTCAGGATATGATTTCTTATGAATTCTGACTCTAAATTCAGGTTACGAATTCTTATGAAATCAGACTCCAAATTTTGGCTATGAATTTTTATGAGAATTGACTCCAAATTTCTTGATAAACAGAATCCTAATATTCATGTATTATAGACTCCAAATAATATTTTTGGTTAGACTACAAAAAACTGGTTTTGTTTAAGCAACCATATTTTATCTATTCATAATATAGTTAATGAAATGATTTCATACATTCTGTTACTAACTAACCATTGATTGAGTGGAATGTGTATAGGTCCCTCCGTGATTCAAAGAAAAATATGACTGTTGGAGGAGAGAGCTGACTGTTGGAGGTGTGCCTATAAACATGATCTCATTTGAAAGATCTCAACACAGTTCTACAACTGTAGATATTGTATGATGTTGATGTGATTTCTAGAGAGAGACTCTCATTCATAGTGCATAATGAACATCTTGTTCAGATTGCTTCATGAGACTCCACATGTTGCTGAGTACATTCGAGGGATTCTAGGGATAGGAAAACAGAGGTTTGACTACCTTAAATTTTGAGGACTTCATTATTGAGGAATAAACATGTGCCGAATACCTTGAAGTTGAGGGCATGTGTGGATAGCAAGATAGATACCAATATTCATATTGAGGGCTTACCCGTGTGTGGGTAAGACATACTTTATTGAAATTATAAATCAGGAGACCTTTATCCATGGTTTTTGGATACCCTACTCTTTATGTTAAAAGATTTCATACTTGTCAATTGTTTTATTACAAGTTTAATTCCTCTACATTTTTATTTTTAAGGAAATTTTAATTATCTTATACATCCTAGTTTTTGTATAATATGGTTTCTGAGATTCTATATTCATTAATGTAGAATCTCTTACGTGAAAACTTTTCTTATGTTTCATTTGCAGAACAATATTTCCGGAACCTAAATTTCCAGAACCATATTTCCAGAACCTAAATTCCCGGAACCATATTTCTGGAACCTATAAAGTTTGGTGAACTAAGAGTTTTAGTGAATTTACCTTGTTTATCCTTGTTAAACATAACCATATTTATAATTTACAAAAGAATTATTAAAGTGTACTATTCACCCCCCCTCTTGTATATTAAGCATCTACATTGATTATTTCGATCCTACAATTGGCTATATCGCCATGTCTCTAAAAAGTTCATAATGTGTTACATGTGTCACTATTGTGAAAATGCATGCATGACCCAACATATGTACTCACCTCTGCAGAAATATAACTGGAACCTAACTTGTCTTATTGTGAAGATCTTGTTAAGATTCTTGAGATAAGATAACAAGTGTTGAAAAAATGGACGACTCGTCTGGTAAAATTTCTATGGAGAAACCATAAGATGGAAGAGGAAACATGGGAACCCGTGGAATATATGGTGAAGAACCAATAGAAACATTTTATGCAGTAATATTCTAGAAATTTCGAGGATTCAAATATTTGAAGGAGGGGATAATTTAACACCCCAAGCTTCCACGGTATGTTTCCCTTTGAATAGTGAAACAACTTTCATTATACGCAACATGTAATTATAACATACAACTACCAATGAAACTAGTTGTCATGAATATTAATACACACTTTTTGAAATTTTATAAATTTTATCTTTCAAAATGGACTTCATTTTTGGATTTGTAATATCGAAATTAGCTTAGGGTGAATTTTTTATTATTTTCCTAAAAACATTCTATTTTTGATTAATAATGAAATACATTGTGTTAATGTTTAAAACTGACTTTTTATTTAAATAATTATTTATTTTATTTAAATTTATTTTAAGTCAAAATAGGTATATAATACCAATATTAGTTCAATGTAATTCATTGGAATCAATGTTATAATAAAATTAGATTTATAAAATTTTATTGAACTTTTTACCATCTTTTACCCACCTCCTAGGAGAATTTACAAATTTGAATAAATCATTATTTTACTGATTCTATGAATTCAGTTTCAAAAATCTTAGAGACATAGTTTATATCAGTAAGTAACATGTGGTTCAATAAGGAAAATACATTTTTTGTGAATAGAAACTTTTTTCTTTTATTTACCACGGTTAAAAGTAAATAGGGTAATTGAAGGGAAAAATGATATTATTATTCACCTAACACATGTCTTAATTATATTGGATAAGTGAATTTCGACCAAAAACAACCTTAGAAATAAAATATGATCCATTAGATCCAGCAGGATTAGATTAGGACTTTCATTTAAATTTAATTTAATGAAGAGTTAAAAGTGTTAAACTCGAGTTGTCATAACTAAATTATTTTTAATATAGGGTTATACATAAGATAAATTCGACTATAAATATTAATTATAAATCTAAAAATATTTTTTAAATATTAGTAATTTTTTTAATTTTTTGAAATTTTAAAATTAAATTTAGTTATGACACAATTATTATGCAGTAATTACCTTATTAATGAAATATTAAAATAATTGATAATATAAATATCCAAATAAATCTAATTTGAGACTTTTGATGAATTACACTAATTTTATATGTTGATATTAATTTTATGGTTGATTAAATTATTTTTTTCTAATTAATCATGCATTTATGACTTTTGAAAATACAAAATACTAAATAGTTTCAAAATTGATAGAAAAGTTTTTTTCAAACAAATATTAGAGTATTCATTGATATTATATTCTTAAAAATCTAAGAATCATCCAAAGGACTTATATAAGGTTTTATATATCAATAATGATCAACTTGGGGTTCGCCTGGTAGTTTATAGTCTGTTTATTGACCTTATAATATAAAATTACAAAGAGACATGGTAAATGTCAAACTACTTAACTAAGAGTTAAATCTAATTGATAAGGTTAATATGGTGACTAAAACCTATCTAAACCCTATTTTTTAGAATATTTAGACCCATACCTACCTTATCATCTAAATAAATCATTTTTGAGAAATTAGAAACCGAATATTAACTTATTATAAAATAATATTTCAATATTTTCCTAATATGCCCCTCACCCCTCTTATAAAAGGGAACTTCCCCTTCTCTAAAATTCTAACCTACAAAGAAATTTTTTTGTCCAAAACCTTCCCAAATATCCTCCTAACATCCCTCAATTCATCATAGAGTACATAAATTGATCTGAAAGATATCATGTTGATCATTTTGATCAACTCAAAAGGAAACACATGAAGAAGAGGAAATAATTTCACCACCCAATTTCAATTTCATTTCTTCTTCCACTTCCTCTTCCTTTTGATTCCATAATAAAATAACAACTATAGTCAATTATACATACTGTGATGTTATTATAAGTATGGTACAACTATATTCATTATTCTATCTATCCTATAAATGAAAAATTCACCAAACATGTGTACATACAGCTTACCGTCTCCACATCGTGGTGTAGTTTGTCATTCAACACTTCAATATTTGAGTGGGTATAGTAATGAGTATAATTGATGTAAATAATAAATATAACATGTGAATTATTATATATATATGATATATCATCCAATTTCATACTATCTCACTATCAATATAATGATATTGCCGCTCGTATGTACGTACATATTACCATCTCCACAAACGTGATAAGATTCATTCCCCGTAATAAACATTTGTGAATAATTTTAATTTGATGATTAATAATAATGTTTAAAGACATTATATTATTAAGTATATGAATAAGATATATCAAATCCGTAACATACATAACTTATGTAACCAAACATATTAAATAAAATGAATAAGTTAACACCCGAAACGATGATAATACTAAAATATTATTAACAAAGAAATGTTAAAAGATCATGTATGATATCATATTTATATATATGGCTCTTGTATAATTTAATAAAAATTAGATAAATACTATATAGGATGATAACTTACCCTCATCCAAGGAAAAGTTCAAGGTAAGGGTTAATTCTACTATCTCTTCCTTATCCAAGGTTGTTTATACGTAATTATCTAATATGACCAATTTATCATCCACAACTGTTTTTTCATAAAAAAGTATTTCAAAACATCATTAATTTTTACTAGACCATGTTGTATAGTCATTTATCTCTTGTTTTACTTATTATAAAATGTTTTTAAAGGATTCTTTCCTTCGTTTTCCATACAAGGTACTTTATGGCCTTTTCCAAAAATTAATGTAAAAATGTTCTTTTTAATTTATACGTCGGGTGAAGGTGTTTTTCTACCATTAGAACTCCTTCAAAGCTTCCCTTACAAGATTATAAAAATATTTTCATGATAAATGTTTTATTTTATAATTACTTGACTTTTAAATGATTTCAAAATATAATGACATGATTGTATCACATAGTTTTCATTTCATCTATGTCAACATCCTTTGATGGATTGTGAACTTGTTTGATGTTGATTTATTATAATAAAAATATTCCATATTGTATTGATTTTTTTGAGATAAGTTTTACTGTGGATGTGATATTTTAATACCATCCATGGTTTAAGGATAAATTATTGACATTTCCTATGATAGTTTTAATATGAATGTTTTTGTTATGTTTAAACATTATCATATGAGGAATGCATTGGACTTATTATGTGATGGGTGGAGCCCGCTATAGCACCTCAATGCATCAGTAGGTATCATGAGAAAAACTAGTGTATTGTAACAATTCCTTGAAAAATATTATTTGTATTCTTGGCACAAGGCCTTAACTATGTGGTTATGAAGTATGGAATTATGCATTCCATCATTATGAAATTAGTTATTGATATAACATGTTATTATTGGACTAGTAGAATATCCATGTGAATATGTAAATGGAATTATTTGATTTTTCATTTCCATATTATGTTGAATTTTATGTTTAAAAGGCTTTTGTTTTAGTTTTATACATTTCTATAAATGTTTATTCTTATTTTTGAATGTTTCCGCTATATTGTTATCCTTAATGAGCATCTGATCTCACCCCTTTATATGTTTTATTTTTTCCTAGATGCATTTAAGTATATTATGATTGACCTACAGGGATAGTCTATGGGATGTGAATGTGGTCATTGGAGACAATGTTGTTGTTATTTTTCATTTTATAATGTAATGTAAAACTTATGAACGTGTCTAGTACTTCCAAAGATACTAAAATGACCAGTCTTTTGGGACATGATTTCCTTTTATCATGCTAATGTTATGTAATAATGCACCGACTCTGGGTAACTGGGGTCGAGGTGTTGAACATCCAATAGCATGAATCATAATTCATTTAGTTTTTTGAACCCATGTATTTATTTTGAACCAATGTAGTTAATTAAACCCATGCAGTTTAACATCTTACAGAAATGAAATATATGGGAGAATATAGGGATGGGTTATTAAGCATGAATATTAGGGATCCATCCTACGTATCCTATATATAGATTGAATCAGAGTCACTATAGTTTGATAACATCCTTAGAACATTACCTGTGGTGGTTTCCCATGAATGAGGATATTAATTTCATACCAGTGAATGGGGATTATACTCTAAGGTTGACCTATCTAGATATATTCATAATCTAAATGATATGGTTATTGTAAATACCAGAACCCAGGTGATCCATGATTGGTGTGGGAAATATGGGATATCAATAATCAGTATCACTGCATTTGGATTCTAGACAACTATACTTGGGTGGCCTTATTGATGTTCAATATGGAGTTGATGCCTCATGAAGCTATTCAATGTATCTGGGTTATGGAATGAATCAGATTCATTTTAGTTTATTTTTCTTCTCAATATACTGATGGATGAGGGAGAAATATAACATCATGGGAGATATTGGGTCATGATGTTTGGAATATCAGATACATTGGGGGGATTACACTGAGGTGGATTCGAGTTTGAGATTGAAACATTGAAAGGAATCCAACTTATCTTGGTTATATCATGAATAAATTTCATTGTAGTTTAGTTTGATCATGTATTTCACAATGTGTATTCCCTCGTATATCCACTGAACAGGGTTATCATGTCCCAGGACATCTTTTTGAAATAACCGGATTTTCTTCCTAACATGTTCTGATTGACTGAATGACATGTATGAAGGAAATCACATTATCTGGAAGAAATTTTTTGAGGTTTTCACATGATATGGATGAATTATATGTAGTATATCATGAGATCAACTCATAAATGTCTAGTGTGTTTCCCAAGACCTAGATGACTTGTATGGAGGATGTCCCATGAACTGGTTGACATGTCCTGGTGACATCACGAGAACTAAATTGCATGTCCTTATGACATCATGAGACATATTTGACATGAATTTTTGTCTCCTCATAAATTATGAGACTTGTCTTAGTGTTACCAAATAACCTTGGTGACATATATGGAGTCCATACCACGATTTTTCTAGCATTCCCGAAGGACTTCTCATGACTAGGGTGACATGCTCAGAGGGCGTTGTGAGACTTAACTGACATGTCCAAGGGACCTCACAATACTCAAATTGCATGTTGAGGTTTGGTCCTATTTTTTCTTAACCATGTGATATGGGTGGTTAGTAAAAAAATTATGACGATCAGTGAGTCCATATTTAAAAAAAGTGTCCTATTTTTTATTACTTTATTGTGTATTATATTCTATATGTGACTTTGACTTTCCCCATTATATATTAATTTATTTTTTGTGTGACCCATCCAACATGTGGGAACTCCTTGGCATAATCTTGATGACACAACATAATCCCTTCACGTAATATATAGAGTGATCACATGAATCGGCTATGCATGTCAGGTGATCCCTTAAGTCATCAAGCATTGCAAGGTAAAAGAACTATTTGATTTTATGGCTAATCACTGATAATTCATCTCATCTATTCCCATGTATGATCGGTGCATTTTAGGTGTTAGGGGGGGGGGTTATAGGACTCACCGCCCTGGTACTACACTACCTTCCGCAATGCGTATCTCTTGGATTTGAGCTGGATTCAGTGTACGGATTCTATAATCACATGCTTACATGTTCTTTTCATTGGCCATCCATGGTGTTTCATGATGATCAATGACCTTGAAAACATTCCTCCACCACTATGTTTAATGGACCCTAACCAATCAAAGTTATTTTTTCCAACCATGTGGACATGTCAAGGTTATTTTATATGGTTGTTACAATATTCCATGTAGTGTTCGTGATATCAAGATTCTTAAAGGAAGGCCTTGACGTGATTGAAGATGAATTTCCTAGGGTCATTTGTGAGACAAAAGACAATTTTCAAGGGAACCACTATGATCTGTTGTTATCGCACGTGGCATATTACCTCCTTCTCATGAAGTCCATCATATAATCACCACATAAAAATTGTTTTCCTTCTCCTTTTAATTTCATTGTGTATTCTATAAGGATATGAGATCTTGCACAGTCAGGCGACCGTTCTCGAAGAAAATCACTCTTATTGTCTGCAATAAGTCATTTGACAAATAAAAAATCATTATATGAGGCATTATAATTTATATGGAAAACTCTTGTTCTTTTATTTGGTGCATCGCATGATCTATGTTATTTATCATGCCATTATGTGGAAATTTTTAGGGATAGATTCCCTACATTCCTTTGATGTGTTTTGTGTCCAGTTATGGACCTCATGATGGCCTGAATAATTTATTTGGTAACTATTATTTCATGGCATTCATACATCACATGTTCAATGATGGATCTCATGATAGGGTGTAGAGATAGTTAGGTATACTCACTCTATGTTCCATTCATGTGACACATTTTCAATTATTTTTCTCACAATGGCATGTAGAAATTTTCATGGATGGTCTATCTACATTCCTTTGAGGTGACATTTATTCAATGACGGATCTCTTGATATAATGCATACATTTTTATGGAAATTTAATCTTCTTTTCTTTTTACGTTTCATCTTTCTAAGGTCATATGATTCTGTTCTATGACAGAGGTTGTTTTCAATGAATAAATTCTTTCCAAAGGTTTCATGTTTAGTGTTTCAATTTATCACATGAATATCTCATTTCCCTATCCCAACACACACATACATTGACTATTTATCCTCTTTTCATGATTATTTTAAAAATGGAAATGATATTGTCACGAACACATGAATAATTCACGTGTGAGGTGTGGAATATCATCAAATATAGTGGTTGTTGATTCTTGAGTGGTCTATTGAGTGTTATTTATGACTGTCTTTCAAGACATATCACATAAACTATTTAATTCTTAGTCATAACCACTCATTTGAAAAAATTCCTCACATAATAGTGTTTGTGGGATTCAATCTCCTTTTTTTTGAACAGGTAGGAACATGATATGAATGGGATTCTATGTTTTTATGACACAATTTATATGTGAGATATTGGTCCTATATATATATGATATTTAATCCCTTATGGACCCACAAACATTCACATAATTGTTGGAGAAGTTCCATAAACATTGGCATGATGTATTATATAATTTCTCACCTCTTCTCTTGAGTGAAAGAATGAAGTCTCACATAACCTCCTTCTTGTAATCCTTATGGAGTATTGCGATGCTTTTTTGTAAGAAAAATGAGATCTCCCCCTTTTAAAGAGACATCATGATGAGTTAATAAGTATTCCTTATGAATTTTCCAATCCTCTATATTTTCAGATCACAAAAAACATATCTCAAGGAAAATTATCTTTCTCTATGGACTATTTTCTTAAGAAAAATTCCCCTTCCCTAAATTTTTTTTTATCCTTACATTGGTTTTCAAATTCCTATTCAACATCATCTTAAAACTAAGTCTATCTATTTTTACTATGTAAACATAATTTTGATACTAATAAAAAACTCAGAATCATAAAGTTCATTAACCTATTGTTTTTTCTATTTTTTAAGGAAATAAATTCTCTAATATTCAGTCTCTAAATTATTTGAAATTCAAACTCCGAATTATAAGAAATTCAGACACCAAATTCTCTGAAATTCAGACACTAAATTCTCTAAAATTCATCATCCGAATTCCTTGTAATTTGGAATCATAATTATTCATAATTCAGATTCAGAATTCCCCATAATCTTGACTCTGAATTGCTAATAATTCAGATATCGAATTCCTTAGAATTCAGACTCTAAATTCATCAGAATTCAGATTCTATATTCCTCAAAATTCAGACTCTGAAATCCTTAAGACCTAAAACTCCAAAAAATAGTATCTAGATATCAATGTTTCTAAAATCACATTTTTTATTTTCTTAAACATAAAAGTATATTTGTTTCATTATATTATGGATATTTTGATTTACTTAAGCTGATTTATTTTCCTTACACATTATTTTTTTACTATTAAACGTTGTCATAAAATTTGAATCTAATAAACCATTGTTTGAGGGACGCATGTACATTTCCCTCCAAAATATAAAGAAAAATATTACTATTGGATGATGGAGATGACCATTAATGTTTTGACAATAAATAAGAGATCATTTGAATGAGATCATTATGAAGCCAGATTACATGTTGTGAGTTGATTTCTAGAGAGAGAAATAATGTCGTGCGTTATGTGTTTTGTGAAAATCTTGTCCATCCATGATCACCTTCTTCATACTTCTTTCTGCGTCTTTGATTATTGCTAAATATAATGGATGGATTCCATGGTTAGGAAGATGAAGGTTTTGAATTCCTTAATGTTCGAGGGCTTGCGGGGATAGTAATACAAACTTCGATATTCTAATCGATGTATTACCCTGTTGTGGTTAAGACAAACTTTCATGAATGTATAAATCAAGGTAAAATTATCCATCGTTGTTGGATACCATACTCTTAGGGTTAAAATATTTCCAATTTGTTACATGTTCTTGTTTTGAGTTTTATTTCCCCTATATTTTGATAAAAAAGAAATTATAACTTTCTTATACTTTCTTTTACTTTTTTTTATAGCGATAAATAAAATTCTATACACCTTAAGTTATAATCTTTCTCTATGTAAAATTTTCTTATGTTAATTTTCCAGATTCATATTTCATGAACCAAAGAAATCTTTTTTCTTAGTTTAAGACTAAAAGAGATTTTGTGAGTTCAACTTTTTTAACTTTGTTAAGCATAGATTCCCTTAAAGATAAAAATGAATTTTTGTAAACTTAAAATTAACCCCTCTTGTAATTGTGCTTCTACAGACACTATTTAAATCATACACATACACCCCCAAATATCTATCTCCCCCTTAGTAATTATAGTATTATTCTTGCACTTCATGTGAAAATACAAGAATGGTAGAGTGTTCAAAAAAAATGTTTCACCTCATAAAACACTGACTTGCTTGGATCCAAGGATGTCGGTGAATTGAATTGACAATACACAAAAATAATGTTCGTAGTGATTTATTCTCACAAAAAATACACTATTCACTTATCTCCATCTCTATGTATTCATTGTTAATCGTGACTCTGAGGAAGAACATGGGACTCTTTAATAGATTCATTAGGAATATATATGCGTCTTGACAAATAAAAATCATGAGGAGTGTAAGGGAGTTATACCTGAAGATTATCATTCCTTGGCAATTCTGTAAGGCGATGAATGTGAGGTAGTAGCAGTTTATGATCCTTCAAGTTTTCACTATTATGCATGTACATGTTTATAAAAAAATCAATGAAGTAGTACACGATCCATTCATTATTAACCATGGTAGATAATATTTTTTGGTGTACAGTTCAATCATACAATAATTGAAATTAAAATGGAAGTCCAGGAAGCAGGAGTTCAAGTGAAAAAAATAACATCTGACAAAGTTATTGCATTATAACAATTCCATCTACAATAAGAAAACTAAAACCCTAGAACCATGTGGTTGATGAATAAAATGTGTGGTTTTTTTTAACCCTCAAATTTTATTCCCTTGCTTTAATGCTAATTAAAAGGCCCCTTTTTTCATTATTTATTATCATTATTTTTTTATGAAAATAGTAATAATATTAATAATATACGTCTTTAAATTTTTTTAACCAATTCTCACATACTAAGAATCACTAGCATATTTCATTGTGCATTATGATAATCAAATCACAAATCTCTTTTTTCCTTTCGTGGAATGTGGATATAACACATTTAGTTGTGTCAAAAATGTAATTTGTATGTTTTAATTATTTGTTCACATAAGTTTCTATCAATGTGGGGTTTAGTTTCTTTTTGGCATTATTTTATGATTAATAAGGGGTTATAATTGAACACAAGGTATGCTAAATCAATGGTGATGTAGGAAGAACCTATCATTTTATTGGTTGAATTTAAGGTGTTATAATTTATGAGATATTAAGAATTAATTTCCTACTAACTTTATTTATTATATTATTTATTAATGATTACACCAATTTTTAGTCAATGAAAATAATTGGTAGGAATCGAGTTATGAATGAATGAGAAGGATAGTGAACATATTTTCCTAATGAGAAATAAAATGGTATGGGTGCTAGTGTGGAAAATACAGTTAGTACACTAACACAAATATCTCAATATTTGAATGATAACATGAATAATATCAAACTCCTAAATTTATCAAATATGTAATATCTCTCTATTTTATCCTTCATTTGGTAACATGAACCGTCCTTTATTTGGTATTTTGATTTAATAATTTCCAATAAATATTCCATCATAATAAAAAATATATTTTTTATTCAATAGTTCAAGATTAATGGAATAATATCTTTTTCTATAATCATTTTAGAATTGAATTTTATCAATGGTGGATCCTAATTAATAATATAGGGAATGATGAAGAAATATAATTCATGGAAAATGTGGATTTTATAGAAATATATTTAAATAAATATTTTCCCTGAACACATCACACTAAAATGGGGAGGAAATGTCGAGAGATTAAAAAAGGAGGTTTTATCCATTATTAAATATGATATAACTTCAAAATACATACAAGGTGTGATTATGGTTTAATCATTGTCTATAGAAGTAGAATCAGCCATTTATTTAGTTTCTTAAAGACAAGTATCCCCAATTTATTAAATAAATAAGAATTTGGAATCTATTAAGAGATTTTTGATTAAATTTTTATGGGGGAAATAAAAATTTTAGAATCCATTTATTATAAGATTTTTTAGAAAAGAAGTGAAAAATATAGATTTATAGAATCATTAATTATAAAAATTACTTTGGAAATACAAATATTAATCTAGGAAAAATAATGTATGAAATTTCTTTTAATAGATCAATAAATTATTCTAGAATGGAATTTTAGTCAATAATTAACATGAATGTTAAAGAGATATAAAGGTCCTAACCAATTAAATGGATGAAAATAATACTCAAACCAATAAACAACACTTAATCCAATGCTTCATATTTAGTTAATTTGGACATTATACCACCAAAGGCACAATAAAAAGAAGAAAATAATTATAATCATGTTTATTAACCTCCTAATCTAATTAAGATAGGTTAATCTAGTGAAAACATGAAGTGGGTCTCAAAAATGATGTGGTGAATGTTACACACATCTTCAACTCAAACAATAATTTTTTTTGATCAAGGTTCTTTATATTCATTCTTATAATTCATATCATATAAGAATGATGTTTCACCACATTAATCGCTAGATATTTAATTATCAGTGAAAAAACATGTTAGGGTGATGATTTATTCCAAGGTATATAACTCTTTTCTGATCATGTTTTCTAGGAAAATACTTATAGATTTTTAGTTATTGTTACCTTAGTGGAATTAAATGTGATACTGGGCATGGATTAGAACTAAATACATATGAAATATATTAATTATTTGAATAAGAATATATAATTTTATATTAAAAATCATCCCTTGATCAAATATCAATTCAAGTGTGATGATTCATATCCCTTTAGAAAAAAATCCTTAATATGATTATTGATTCCCAATAATGAGGGATAAATTGTTCAAATGATTGGGAATGAACTCAATGATGAATATGGTCTAATATTTTGGGAAGATATAAATTTATTTTTTAATGAATTACCTGGTATACCCATATAACATGTGGCTGTATTATCAATTGAACTAATATGAGGTTATATTCTTATATTGAATAGTCCCTAGTTATTGGAACCTATTAAAGTTGAAGAATTAAATAAAAAACATCAATAAGATAGAGAATGGTTTTTTATACACACAATTGATTCATCATTAGGTATACTAATTTTATATATCAATAGGAATGATGGATCAGTGTGCCTTGGTATTTATTATCATAAACACAACAAAATAATTATCAATAATAAGTATCCTCTAACTCATATTGATGAATAATTTGATCTACATGGAGGATCTCAATAATTCTAAAAGATTGATCTTTGATATAAGTATCATCAATTAATGGTTAAAATAGAGGCTTTAATTAAGATAGCCTTTAAAGAAAGATATTGATACAATGAATTAATTATCATTCCATTCAAGCATAAAAATACATCTACTATCTTCATGGATCTGAATAACAGTGTCTTTAAATATTACCTCTATCAATTTAATGTAGTCTTCCTATATGATATTATCATATAATTCATCATAAATTATGATGATGAAAATAATTTAATGATATTGATATAGACCTTGATAAAGGATAAACATTATGATAAATTTTTATAATGTGAATTATGACTACAAAAATTATCATTCATGGGTCATTTAATTACAATATAGAGTATAAATTTAGATACATAAATGGTATTGGTTGTTAAAGAAAGTAACAAACGAATAATTTTAATAAATAATCATAATTTCCATTTATTGGATAAATAATTTCTATGATTTGTGATAAATTTTACACTACTTGAAAATCCACTAACCATGTTAACTATGATAGGAGTTACGTTTTTTTTCGATAGAGGAATATGAGGAAAATATCAAATATATTAAGTGAAGGTTTTTCATTTCACCTATACTCACATTACCCTAATGGGGAGATGGATTTTTTATATAAAATAACTCATCAAAGAAGGTATTGGGATGTGTTATAATGAAATATGAAATGATGTTATCTTATGATTCATTTAACTTGAATCTCTATGGGAATATATGTCATATGCATGATTTAGATCTCATTATAGTTATATTATCAATAAATATATTGATTAATTACCTATATATTAAAAAGTGGGGAATATTTAATGATCAGAAGAGTGTGATGTTTTTATTAATACCTATGTTAAACAAAACCAATTTATATGGTTTGAATTTATCATAGACCATTACATCTCAATATATTAACACATTGGGAAGAAAAATCAGGTAGTTGATACTCTATGTATGAAGGATCATGATAAAATATCCATGATGTGGATTAAAATAGATCCAATACTCGATGATTTTGAAATTATGGACATTGAAATCTAAGGTTAGTTGATAAATCCTCTCTTTACCAAATGAAAACTCGACCATCCATCCATATAAAGATCAAAGGGGCACAAAAAGATGATATGTAGTTGGTGATGAAATTAAGGAATATTCCAAAGTTAAACAATGAATGTGATGAAATTAGAACATTAATAAAATGAAGATGTGTTCCATCAATAATAAAATTGAATTTGGAGTTATTTAACGGTGAAAATATCTCATCATCCACTATCCATCATGAAAGCATGATGATTTATTGAGATCCAAGTATCATTTCATGTGGGGAAATAAGAAGTGGGATGTTGAGTCATATATATATATCTATAACATGTATTCCAATAAGTTAACAATGAATAATTTATATATAATGGGATTATGTGACCATTATCTATACCTATATTAAAATGGGATAAAAATATGATATATTTAATTATAGGTCTTTACAGGATTTCCTGAGGCTATAATTCTAATTGGGCTATAGTAGATCACTAAATAAATTCATTTCATTTAATTATTATTTTAGAATAATTTTTTATTGATCAACCTATCATGATATTTATAGTGGAATTTTTAATGTTATATATAGTAAAACATTCCATTATATCAGGTAGAGATATTTTTTAGCATGATGTTTTGAACGATTCTTCAATAGGAATTGGACATTGAGATGAGATTCAACACTAATAATCATCCTCAAACTGATGGCCAATCAAAAAGGAAAATTAAAACAAAATATCATATGCTCATATCCTACTCAATTAGTTTCAGGGGAAGTTGGCATCATCACCTTAACTTTTATGACATCTCAGATCAAAATAGATTCCATTCTAGCATTAAAATGGAACTATATGAGGCTCTATATGGAAAATGTTGAAAAAGTACAATATTTTCGAATGAATTTTTAGAGTGTAAGATATTAGGACGATATCTTTCTCATGAAATGTCATAGAATATTCAAAGAATTAAAAAACTCATTAAAACTATAAAAAGTCAACATAATAGCTCCATTGAATATCATCGAAGAGATTTGGAGTTTTAAGTAATATATAATGTGCTCCATTGAATATCACCACAGGATAGGGTAATAAGGACTAAGAAAAAGGTATGATGATCCATAGATACAATGGCCATTTTAAAATCCATTATAATGTTGGGGAAATCGCTTATTAAATTACACTTCTACTGAACTTCTCTTTGGTGGATGATGTGTTCCATAAATAACTTTTGAGGAAGTACATACCAGAATTTTCATATATACTACACTCTAAGGTTGTAGAACTGGAAAATGTTCTCTCATATAAGTAACAACAAGTAAAAATCTTGGAATGTTGATACAATTTAATGTAAAACATGTTCACTCACCTAGATAAATTTATAAATTGAAATAAAATGTAACCAATGTGGGAACCCAAGTATATATTGAGTTAAAAGAACCCTTATATGTTTTTTATAGTAAATATATTATTGGGGTGAAATTATTCTAAGGGGAGTAGAAGGTATCACCCAATGATTTTAATATATATTCTCATTAAAATAATTATTATATTAAAAAAATTCAAATGAAAGAAAAAAATAAAATGAAATATGATAATGATTATTGAAATTAGACATTTGAACAAAAAATAAATTGAAATCCATTATTAGAAAAAAACATGAAACATAATTGAAAAATCTACATGAGGAATAAATACACTAGTATATAAAGATACTATAAATTTAAAATCTTTATCCTCATGGATTACCATAAATAAAATAACCTCAATCCCAATAGTTTAAATAAATAAGAACACTATAAATATAGTATACATACTAAGAGACAAGTAAATAAATATGATTAATGATTGGAATAACTCATTTAAGTTTATATATAAGAAAGATCTATGAATATTTTATATATGGTCACTGAAAATATAGTAATTTGATACATGGTTAATGGGTATTTATGTAAACAATAGTTATATTAATGTATTAAGATTATTAACAATAAATTCTATATAATATAATTAAAAAATAATAAATAATGAATAAAAAATAGAATATTTAGTTAAAAAAATTATATTATAAATTTATGTGTCACTTATTATTAGTTTTAGTTTATTTAAAGAATTATTTTATGTACTTGTAAAATTCAAATAAATATTTTAATAGATAATTTTGGTTAAATTACAATGTTAAAATATTAATAAAAACTTTTAATAGGATATGGTTAAAATGATTTAAGGATAAAAAATAGATATTTTTAGAAGAACTGTTTTTAAGATTCGTGTATTTTTATCTAGAAATCTAAATTGATCAATTTTAAATGTTGTATAATGTTTTAAATTTTCCATGTATTATTTTCTATATTATATCGATTATTTTCAAGAATAGTGGCCGAGACGAAATGTGATTCTGAGGTGATGTGTGCCCGAAATAAATGTTTTAAATATATTAAATATATTTAATAGCATGTTCACGTAGTTTTGATAAAAAGTGGAATAACTTCTAAAAAGGTTATCAGATTAGAAATCTGTGGGAAAAGTTGAGTTCAAAATGGGATATTTACCCAACCCATGACATAATATTGGTAAACGTGGATCATTTTTAGAAAATTCATCACGGGCACATAAATGAATAAAATTTTTTAATAAAATTTTTTATTTCATATGTGTTGACCCAATGACTAGTTAGTTATTAAAAGTACTATTATGTCAAAAGCTCAGGGATAACCACATAACCTAGGAGTCATTGGAGAACCCTTATTAAGACAATTGGAGAATTCTATCAAGTGGATGATGATGAGATCGTAGATCAATGATCAACAAACCTCTGATTTGATGAATCTCACCAATGACAATGATGCCACATTTTTATTCATTAGAGATCAATTAATGTTGATGTAGGTCATGTGTTTTTGTTTGAATCTTCCCAGTCCTCAATTTCTATGATAAATTGAAATAAAACAATGAATAGATTGATCTGATGTTTGATCGTCAAGTGGGATGGGTTTTTTCTGGGGTTTTGGTGAAAGATTTGTCTTTTTCATTTTATTATATGGGTTTTCATTATAATGGATATGGACCAGGATATACACAAAAATAGATCGAGGTTCATTTCATCATTATATTTTTATACTTTCCTCCCCAGGTTCATCATTCATCATTGGTGTTATACATTTGGAATGTGGATCGACATATCCTGATTGATCGATCGTTGTGCACTCTTTGCCTGGTTCAACGATGTGATATTTTAGATCCAGGATCATCTTGAAACTATGGAGATACTATGTTGAAGACATATAAATTCAGACGATAGTGGATTCCTGATTATGTGTTCTTCGTCACAGAAAGACGAATGATGATTTTATCTTTTTTCAAGAAAATTTGATAGTGGAACACATTGTTTGGTGATGGAAATTCTTGGTTGACACTGTATATGTGATTTCTCAATGATGTGGTTGATTGATTGGAGGTTGGAGGATCATCCAAGATGCATAGATTAGGAACCTGATTTTTAGTAAAATATGGTGCTACACAGTGTGTATGTTAGATCTACATGTCATGTGGGTCCCCCTAAGTGGCGGTTAGGGTTTAGGGAAAATGTTAAGTATCACACAGAATGTGACACCTATAACACAATGTGTTGTATCTCTTAGGTGACTCGGCTTGTACACTGAAATGTACATGGGTTTCCTAAATGAAGTGTACTCCACTACATGGACATGTCTTGATGACACAAGTCATTTACATGGGAAGGACCTGAGGTCAAGGGACCTGACATGTGATCCCTACTACATGTTATGTACACTTTTATACATGCATTGGATATAGAGTCTTATGTATCATAATTATATTTTTTAGGGGTTTTCCCCTATCCATTCCATGAAGTTTTGTGTTGAATAATCTACTACCCCTAGGATGATGATCCATTCATCATGACTTCCTGGATTGATTCATTATAATCCATTTTAAAGGCCCAGAGTTTCTTCTTCTATTCATATTGTTTTCCTTGGTAGACTTATTATTATCCTTGTGACCAACACTATGCGGGTGTTGATCCTCTATATAGAGGAATAATATAAATTAATTTGTTCCTATATCACCTTATCTCCTTGGTAGTTATCCTTATTTGTGTATTGTATTCTCTTCAAAGCATCAGCCTGTTCTTTCTCAAGATGAGAGCTGACGATTAGTAACTCTTGGATGGACTTCATCAGTGCTATCAGGATAAGTATTTTGTACTCCTAGATGAGTGATTTTTGGAAATCATCAAGTTGGGATCCTAGGATGGTATACTATGGTTGTGACTTTCCTTAAGACCATGTGTCTATGTTGAGTATATCATGATATTATTATTATATGTGTTCAAGACATATACTTGTGTTGATATGAAAATATTTCCTTTTTTATATGTCATGTGGTTCCAGGGTATCCTACTATGTAATTTTATACTCACTCCTATATGATATATTCTCGAATTTGTTGTGTATTGTTTTGATGATCGACCTTTTGACAAAGTTCTAGGGAAACCAGTTCCCGATGGTGCATAGATAGACCGGATATAACGGTGTGTGATCCTATGTATTTATAATAGAATTAAAAATAAATACATTCAAGATGGACGTGTGGTGTCACGACCCCCTCCCACCAAAGATGCCCCTCCTGAGCTGGCAATGGTGAAAAGAAGATAATGACCCCCTGAGTCCCGCCTCCAGTAGGCCCCGGGTTGGCGACTAGCACCAAGGGTATGAGTTTTCACAAATATGGGAGGCATTACCCTTTTTATTATTTTGGATCGAGAAAAAGGACAAGTCAACCACCAAAAAGGGAAAAGAACAAGTGTACATAAATAAACCCAAAACAAGCCCACATGCATGTTTAAACAATTTTTATAAAAAGGTACATGTACAAGGAAGCTCAAAAGTACAAGTGAGTACAGTGCCAAAAAGAAAACAAGAAAATAGCAACTGCACAACTCCCACTTCCTGAATAGTAGGGTCACGCACGGCCCTGGTAGTCCTCCTGAAAACCTGAAACAACGTAGGGTGAGCATACAAGTATACTCAGTAGAGAACCTAAAGCTCTTGTGCACAAGTGGGGAGACACCCTAAGGTCCCGTGAGAAAACAGAAGAACCAGAAACTAACAAGGAAAAACTATCCACCCAGCCTCACTGGTCACACTCACCAAGTAACAAAAACAAGTTTAGTATATATATAGAACAAAAGTATTGGGTACCCCGCACCATTTCCCACTTAATTAGATGTTGCTCTTCCTAACGACAAACGTCCTGACGCTACCACACTCTTCCGGCCGGAACACACCAGGGCCAAACCACGCATCCCGCCCGCACACAACTCGGCCTCACAACCACGCATCTCGCCCGCACACACCTGGGCCACAACCTCTAACCCGCCCGCAGACACCTGGGCCTCATCCTGAAGGTTCTTGTTAACGGTAAGCCTGCCCGAAGAGTCTTGGGCTAAAGGTCGCCTCAAGCCATCACAACCTCTGAGACCTACCCGAAGAGTCTTGGGTGTAAGGTCACCTCAAGCCATCATAGCCTATGGAAGAAGGAGCATGAAGGAGCTAGTAACTAAGGGGGAACACCCTCTCCCATAAAATGGGAGTGTTCGGCACTAGGTGCTTGACATGGGTGTGGTGCGACAAAACACAAAGATATAATTATATATATACATATACCAAACACATAGCCCAACCTATGGCTTCTTAAAAAGAGGAACTGAGCATGTGCCTCGGCACTGCTACCACGAAGCATGCATCAAAAACCAAACAATCATCCCCCAACCCCATTTATGTTTTCATGTTTCATGCAATGGTTTATCAAATTATTACTACTGGGCAACTATCATCCAGAAAAAACCTTTCACAAACATATCACTGCCATCCACAACCAAGGTTAGGTAAAACGAAAGCAACCACGTGCCATTTAATTTACAAAAGATTGTCACAACCATACAACATTCCATCATTTATTTATTTCAATGTTCCACACATAAAACCCTTTCCACACACAAAAAATTTCCGCATTTGAAAACACCTTTTACTTCAAAACACATTTCATAATCATAACACTTTTCATAAATAAAGGCATTTTCCACAACCAACCACTTCCCATTTCAACCCCATCGTTTACAAAAACATTTCCCACAAAACAACCAAACCACCAACATGTTCATTATTCCAATTTTGTTCAACCGGTGTGATCACACAAGGTTTTCATTCTAATTAACACCAAATATTTTCACGCCACCATAATCAATTATTATTATAAAAAATTATTATTACAACACGTGTCGTGTTTGACCACAAAATTGTTTTTACAAAGAAATGGACTGGAGAGGTCCGGGCAATTACATGTGGTTTATAATCATTTTGGTGGGATTTTATTTAGTCCTACTTACATTCCATTTCTTTCGTCGTACACTGGTTATGTGCTTAAAATGTATGCATGAATTTTTGTTCAGCTATTTTAACATTGTAGCGTTGTATAGGCCTGGATATATTTTTTTTTGTTTACAGGTACATAGTATTAGGCCTCCCCTATCAGTGATATGTCAACTCGCTGCTAGTCTTCATACCATGACCTATTGGAGGCGGTCTTGGGGAGTCAAGGATCATTCCCCACTAGGATAGGTCATGGAAGAGTTGTATCAATTTGGTTAGTTATAATTTAGGATCGAGATACTGTGATACTAGTTTTCGAAAAAAGTGACATGTGTTTTGAGTTCATCTATTAGGATATGTACTCCAGTGTTAGTGTGGAATATGATATATTCATACACCAAGACTCTATTCACCTGATTTATGATTTGGTACAAGAGAACATTGGTTACCTGAAAGACAATGGTACATTCATCATATAGGAATGGTTTGTAGTTTCTATATCCTTATTGAGTCATATCTCTAGATTTACTCATTGACTATCATACATCTTGTTTGTTTTAGGATTCCTCTATGACTTATTCCATCTAGGATTTAGTATTATGATCACATGTATGATTATCTCAGTGATGATGACTTGTAATAAGAACCAATTCCAAATATTTTAAAACAATGTTATGTACTGGCCATACCAACACTTGTAGAGCATCACGTGGTACCCATAGTTCCAGTGGATTAGGTGCCCATGATGAGTTCACTTCACATGTTTTAGGGGTAGATACAGCTCAAGTTTACATTCAAGCCATACCCATAGGTGGCTCAGTACTGGATGGGGGTTGTGACTATGGTTTGTATATGGTTAGGACACAAACATATCAAATGGAAGTCTTGCAAGCGAGTCTTCTTAATGGATAAATATAGAAATGGCGGGGTTTGGTTACCCTATCTTATAGTGAGGTGAGTCATTCATGAATTGATATGAGGATCTTTTTAGATAGGAGTTCTCACCAGCTATGTTATCAGATGTATGTATTCATGAGCTTTTGTAGCTCCATTTGGGCAACATGATAGTGCATGATTATACATCACGGTTTACTTACCTCTCTAGGTACTCAATAGATATGGTTTCATTTTATATAATAACGTATCAGGCCTTCAACCAAGGTCTTAATAGAGACATCAGATCCAATGTTATCAATCAGTGTATTATAATATATAATAGGGTGCTAGAATGACCTTTTTTGGTTTAGAGTTTCTTGGGAGATCAGATACAGTAGGTGGATTTCAATAATGGGAAATTAGTAGCATATACCATAGTAAAAGGAATCTGATGGCAGTATTTGGGACCAAACAGTGTCATAAATTTCAAGAGGTGTTCACAGGATAGAGGATCTATAGTTCAAGGCTCAAAGTGTGGGTTTAGTGAGCCTAGAGAGAGCAGGTGATATTCATGTGATGGTAGGGGACATCATTCACGATATTTTCTAGCACATCATAAGTCTAACAAAGAGACTAAATATGGACCCCCTAGATAGAGGTATCAGAAATATTAGGTAGGTATATAGGGTGGATTATTCGAAATAGGATTTGGGTGAGTAGTAGGTGGTAGTCGATGTTTCGACATGTTAGCACCACAACCCCCATATGGTTCACATCACACTTAGGAAGTCGGAGGACAGGGGTGTGTATCAACTATAGGTGGAAAAATTTTATGACCTTGAGGCTCCATAAATTATTTTAGGTATAGTGTATGTCTTTTGTACCATATATGCACTATTGATAGACATAGGTTCTACACATTCCATTCTTTTCACATACCTTTTGCAAAACATAGATATTCTGGTAAAACCATTGGATAAACCCTTATACATTGAGACCCCAACTAGATAAAACTTAGTTATCACACACTTATGCCAATAGTGTTACATGACTCTTATAGAAGAGTGATTTTTTGGAAACACATGATATTAGCACTGAGGCCTTACTGCATTATTCCTGTTATGGACTACGTATCCACATTTCATGCTCATATTGACTATTTTATGTGAAGGGTGTGGAGTTTTTGTAGTGATGGAACAATGATTTATTTTTTTGGTGAAAATGAATCCCATGAAGTGTAGTATAGAGTCATGCGTAGGAAGGTGTATATGATTTTTTATTTTGTGTCTATCCTAACCATTGTTTGAGTTAATGTTATGAGTCAATGTTTTCTACAGCGGTGGAGTAAAATGACATATTCCATAAAGATGTTTTTGGTTTTCATCCAAACCAAGTGATATACTTATACATTTATCTACACCCCAAAAATATTAATAATATCTTCTCCAATATATTGGATGGCTTTCGAAGAGCTCTATGAGGTGAGGGTGTTGTTAGAGGACATTCATAGGAAAGGAATTGTTTGATCCAGTGTATCATGCTATACAAACCCAGTTTTGTTTTCCAAAAAGGAATACTGGAGGTTGGGGTTGTATGCGTACTACAGGTTCTTGAATCAAGTGACCATGATGATCTTGTATCCCCTACCGAGTATCGATGAAATCATAGATCAGTTGAGTGGGTTACAATGTCTCATGAAGTTTTAACTCAAGTTAATCAATCAGTAGTTGCGAATAGAGAATGAGGATATACTAACGATGACATTTAGATGTAACTATGGTCACTATGATTACTTTTTGAATCCCTGTAGCATGATGAACACCCAAGATGTGTTCATGGGACACCTAAAATGGATCTTTTAGCCTTTCTAATACTAGTTCGGGGAAGTCTTCATCTATGATATTTGTGTGGACTATGCATCCAAGAAGGATCACAGAAGACACGTGAGTATTGTTGTTGACATACATAGATAGCACCATATTTAATGAAAAATCATGATGTGTCAGTTCTGAATTAAGGTAGTTCACTTTCTAGGAAAAGTTATCCAAGTGATTGGAGTGGTAGTGGACCCAACCAACTTCGAGGCATTGTTATCATGGTATCCACCTAAGAATGTGGTAGAGGTGTGGAGATTACGGGAATTGGAAGTATGTTACTGGAGATTCATATTTGATAGATCTAGTATATCACCCCCCCCCCATTACAACATTGACTCAAAAGGGACAATATTTCATGTGGATATAGTGGCTTTAGTAAGATTTTCAGTAGGTGAAGAATCGTTTGGGGAGCATCCCCATATTGAGATACCCAAACGAGGGTGTAGATTGTGTTTTTTCTAGTGATACAATAGGTTACGATCTTGGTTGTGTTCTGATGTAGTGGTAGGGGATGATTTCCAATGGTTTATACAAGTTCAGACCACATATTCATATCTAGTTGACCAACAATCTTGAGTATGAATTTGTGGAATTCACATTAAAGATGTGGCTACACTTCCTGATGAGTGGATGTTTTATCATCTAATCTAACCACAAAGGTCTCATGTATATCTTCTCTCAAATTGATCATAACTCGATATAGTGTCGATGTCTAGAGTTCCACTATGAATATAGAATTGAGAATTTTTATGCTCCTGGTAAGGGTAATGTGGTTAAAAATGAAATCTGTAGGAGATCATGTTCACTATTTCTGAACAAGTCATTATGGATGTTGGCCTCATTATAGTTAGCCTTTGTAGACGTAGATATAGTAGCTTACCTCATGTCGATGGTTTTTACCCCTATTATCCTGTAGTGAGTTATGGAGGCACAACTAAGACACAATCACTATGAGTCTTTACATACTCTGATATCAATAGAGCCTGCTCATGTTGAATTTTAAAATGGTATAGAGGACAACATTATTTTCATAGGAAACACGATGGTATCAAGGACATTGTAGGAAGATTATATGAGAGTGTTTCATATTTGACCTATGGAGATATAACCAGTTGTGTAAAAGATGTTCTAGGATATTCGATGTATGTTTTGGATGCCAGGGATGAAGAAAGAAGTCATCAAGTTTCTCTCATGATGCCTTACATTTCAGTAAAAGAATGATGAGGACCAAGTTCAAATGGGTTTAGTTCAACCCCTTGATGTTCCATAATGGAAGTGGGATGGGATATCTAAAGACTTCATAATGGGATTACCATGTACATCAAGAGGACTCGATTCCATATAGTTGATCATAGATCAACTCACCATGTCAGCCCACTTCCTATCTATATGAGAGAATAGATCATTAGAAATACTGGGATGACTATAAATTCAGGAGATATTATTACTGCATTACTTTCTATAAAAAAAAATTTACTGTGATTTTCTCTATACATCCCAGTTTTATATGGGATTACAAGAGGTATTTTGGACTCATTTATTCTTGAGTAGAGTGTTTCAACCCTAAAATGATGGCCAGATTGAGTAGGTCTTTCAGGTTGTTCAAGAAATTTTTGATCATTTATTTTGGAATATGTCTATATGTGTGAGGAAAAACTAAAAATTATCTATTTTTCATACAACAACAGCAACCATTCCACCATTGGTATGGAATAATTATAGTATTTGTATGGGCGACCCTTTACATCCTAGGTCTGCTGGACTGGCATAAGAGAGTTAGTACCAATGGGATCAGAATTGGTGCGAACTATAACAGAGAAGGAGTAGATATTCTACTATTTGGTGAATAATACATAGATCTATAAGAAGCCTTCTTCCTACAGGAAGGATAGGCCTTTGAAGTTAGAGGAGAAAGAGCATGTGTTCCTACAGGTTTAACCTCAATGTGGATTGTGGACATTTAGAGAATGTGGAAAGCTATCTTCAAGAGTAATTATCTATTTACAGTTATTGTGTAGAGTCAGAGAGGTGTTGTACCACTTTTGTCCACCTCCCTAGTTAGACTAGGTACATGACGTCTTCCACATGTTGCAGTTGAGGAGGTACATTGATGACCCATAGAACGTTATCGACTGGGGATATCTGGAAATTAAGGATAGACCGAACATTACTGAGTACATGTTTTAGACAAAAAAAATTTCTATATAGGATCTTTAATGGGAAATTGATTCCATTAGTCCATGTTTGGTGGAATCATGGTAATATTCTGTAAATAACATTGGAGCGAGAGGCTCAGATACTTCTTCAATACCCATATATTTTTTATTTTCCCTCATTTTCTATTTTTTGGGATAAAGACCTCAATATGGGTAGAATGTAATGCCTCAGATAATACAATTATTATTTTTCAAAATTATATGGATTATTTTTTAGTCCATGCACTATTGTAGTGATTAATTTTGAGGACAAGTGTTCCTGGAATAAATGGTTTAAATATGATAAAAATTTTAAATACCAAATGAGCAAAGTTTCCAAAAAAGATTAATGTATTCAAAAATCATTTCAGAATATTATATTTGTGGGAACCATTGAGTTCAGAATGCGATGATTACCCTAGGTGTAACATAACTATGGTTAGTGCAGTTCCTTTGTAGAAAAGTCAGCATGTTCTCAGAAAAGTATAGAATAGTTGCATAAATTATTTTTTTCCTCTTTGTTAACATTGATATAAGTTCGTCCTTAAAAGGAATATTATTTTAGAATCCTGGGGGTATCCACATAACCCTAGAGATGTTAGAGAACCCGTGGATTGACTATTAGATAATTCTCCAAGGTGAATGATGACGAGATAATAGGATCTATTTAATTTAAATGATGATGCATCCTTTTTCATTAGTGATTGATCTAAATCATTTTAGGGAATGTGTTTTGATTTTATTCTCTTGTGTTCTTTATTTCTATGATGAATGTGAATCAATCCATGAAAAGATTGATCTCCAGTGCGATCATCATGAAGGATTGGTTTATAAAGTAGGGTTTTCACAAGATATTAATAATTATGATTTGATTATTTCAATTTTGGATACAATTGATTTGGATCGAGATCAACATGAAAATTTATCGAGGCTCATTCCTCTAATTTTTTCTTGTTATTTTCTCCCCCATTTATCATTTGTTAGAGGTATTCTTTGTTTTATCCATTACATGACTTATCCCAAATGATAGGTCGTTGCACACATATTTCATGATGCAATGATATGATTTCATAGCTCTGGGATCGGAACAACACAATGGAGGTGCGATGATGGAGACAGAGCAATTTAGATGACGATGGATACCTGATTTCATGTTCTTTGATGTTCTTCAGTTCATAATGAATAATGATAATTTGATCCATTAATGAGTAGATATGACGGATGAACATGTTGTTTGACAATGTAATGCCTTGGATGAGATAAGATCTTTTATTTCTCAAATAGTTGGTCAACAGATCGAAGGATGGATAATTGACCAAGACTCTTGGATGAAGAACCTATGTTTCTGGAAACTCCCGATATACACGGCATGGCAGAAATATCTACAATCCATGTGGGGCCCCCTAAGTGGTGGCTGGGGTCTCTGGAGAAATTTATGAATCACATGGAATGTGACCCCTATCACATGATATGTGGTCTCTCTTGGGTGACTCTTCATGGAATTTATAAAATACATGGACATGGTGTGGATTACACGGGGGTTATATAAGATGTGTACACCACTATAGTGACATATATTGATGACACGATCTGTTTATAAAGGAATCACTCGTGGTCAAGTGACATAGCATGTGACCCCTTCTACACACTGTTTACTCTTCTATACATGTATTTGACCACTTATACTCGATATAATCGATATGTTTCATTAGGGGTGTCCCCTAATCCCTTTTATATTGTGGGTATGGAATCATCTCTTACTCCAGGAACTATGATCCCTTTGGTATGACTTATGGAATAGAGTCATTGGAATCCATCTGAAAGGCCTAGAGTGAGATCCTCTATTCATATTCATTTCATAGGGGGAGTTCTTGGTATCTTCGTGACCGACACAATGTGGGTGTCGATCCTCTACCTAGTAGGTTAATCCATATTGAGATGTTGGTATCACCCCCATGGACTTCAGAATGATCCTCATATATGTATTTTTTTGTTTATTTATCTTTAGTGATTTATATTTCATGACGAAGCCCAATGAGACATACCTCTCAGAGGGACATTATCAGTTCTATTATACTTAGGAGTGTCTTATCTTGAATTAGTTATTTTCCAAATTCATCGTATTAGGAACCTAGGTTCGTATAATATAGATCTGAATTACCTCTTGAATGTGTGTATTTGTTGAGTATATCAGGATATTTTTGTTATATGTTCTATAGAAATATACTTCTATATAGGTGAATGTGTTTAATTTATTATATTATTTTTTGGTTTTGGGGAATCTTATTGATTATTGTTATACCCACCACTAAATGCGGTTTTCTGGTATGTGTCATGTCTTGTACTGGATATCTTCATTTTTATAGATTCCATGGAGGACCTAGACTAGGAAGTGATTAGTGAGACCGAAAAGACCGAGGTTTATTCTTTTATCTTTCTGATAGTTATCCCAGTACATACATTTAGGGTTGTCTTGTGTTTTCAGACTCATTGTGGCAGGGTTATTTTTTTCATTTTTATGTTATATTACTTCATGTCATAAACTACATACTATATTTATCAGTATTCATAAATGGTTGTGCACTTTTTTTACATCTAATATTTTTTTGGTCTTTGAGATGTGTTCTTATGTACAATTAATTAGGATAAGGCCTCTCATTTTAGTGATATTCCTACTCCACACTAGTTTTCATCCCTTGGCCTATAAGAGTCATGAATGGGGAGTCACAACACGGGCCCCACTGGTATATGTTGTGACTTCATGCATCTAATGTAATGGTTTAATTAATAAGAACATATATATGATAAATCAATTAATTATTAATTGATATGAAATTTTATTAACCAAATTTAAGTTTTAAAATTCCATTTATCTATAAGAACAGTTTTTTACATATATTATATATTTTATTTTAAAAGATAAATTTAATATATTTAGAAATTTAATTAGATTAAATAGATTTCCAATTTTTAATCATCATAATAAAATCAAATAGATAGGTTAATTTAATATTTTCATAAAAATAAGTTATAAAGGAAAGAAATGGAGTTTCCACAGTCATGGTAAAGTGATGTAAACTGGTTTAACTAAGTGGTAAAGACTTAAAATATTTATATATATATATATACATATATATAAACTGAATTTATTATGATATGTATTACCTATATACATTATTTTATACTTTCTAAACATGTTCCATGATAAAATGACACATTACACCATTGGGAATTAATACTTGTAGAAACAGAACATGGCACTCTCCTATAAAAGATCCCCTCCTGTACCAACTCAAAATGATGATTTTCCATAGAAACATTATTTAGTTTCTACAAATTTTACATATCTTAGATCCTCTATATATTTTTGGTATACTTTTCATCCAAGAAGTAATACTAAACCCATAATTACAAAGAAAATTCTATCGAGAATGAGAGACATCATCAATGTTCATACTTCTTTACCATTATTTTAATTATATTGTCATATTACCTATTTATAAAAATCATTACCCTGTATAATGATTTTAAATTTTCATCATTATTCTTCTGAACAAATTTATATTAAAATAATATAACTCTACACTCTAACTCATTAACATGCTCTTGTTTGGGTTGGTTCAATCACATACAAGAAATATGTAGTACTATTTCCACCATTTCCAACATGAATGAGTTTAATAAAAATAATAATGGTAATAAATCATATTTAAAATTAATTTATTTTATTAAAATGAATTTTTAAGTGTCATATAAAAAAGTGTGATCAATATAAATTAACTTTTTATTTTCAAGAAAATATTTGAATCCTTATTTTTATTGTTTCTTTACCATTTTCACAGAAAATACCATCCATTAATAGAATGTGAACCTACATAAATAATTTCAAAAAAGTGATTAAAAACAATTAATGATATATGAATTCTGATCTTGGTATCAAGTAATGTGGATCGAAATCTCCATTGTGAAACTTGTGTCTTATAACCAAAATTACCAACAAATAAAGATTAAAATAAACAATAAAGAACTAATATATGTAAAATAAATGAATATAACAAAAAAATATAAAATGATATAGGTATTAATAGGATTTCTAAATAATTTTTTAATTATACCAGTGGATAAAGTACTTTCATGTAATTCGGGACTAAATGTAATGATTTTCTTTTCCAATCAATTTTCAATCAAGATCTTATTTGAATGAATTAATTTATAGGAAAGTTTTAAATGATTTTTCTCTACTAATTGTTTATTTCAATTTATTTCATGTATTTATACCATTTAACATCTCTTCAATTCCAGATTCATCCAAAATAATGCTTATAAATGGGTGAAAACAGATCTCTTTATTTTTATTTTGGAATATTTCTCCTCCATGATGATATTCTTTATATTATTTCTTGGATGTCTATACATATATTCTTATATTATTGATTAAGTTATTTTTCAAATCATTTGATATTTTTTTCAAAATTATTCTTCTTTAATCCTTTTTAGTATGCTTATTTTTCACCAATTTTTTCATTTTTTTAAACGATGGTTTGAATGGAATCTTACATGAAAACATTTCCACAAGAATGAATTTTCCTACAATAATTCATATTTTTCTATAAGAAAACTCCTATAAAATATTTCACAGTTTTTAAAAAATAATTATATACCATTTTATATAAATTCATTTCATTAAAAAAATTCCTCAAATGTAATTGAATTTTGTTTCTTGTTAATCAAATAAAATATTTAATGGTCTTATTAATGTGGTTTTCATCTATATCAACATCCAAAATTGTTATTTATGATTCATTGGTGATATGTTCTAATTATACCCTCAAAAATATTATATATGATGGATTATGATAATTTATTATGGATGTTTTCATGGATTTTATTTCTTTCACAATGAATTAATAATGATATGATAGAATTATAAATGTTTCCAAGATCATGTGGAACACAAATGTATGGCATATCACTTTTTGATTGGTGGGTCTGTTATATATATCCAATTCATTGGTTAATGTTTATATATCATGAGACAATTGGAAATGGGAATTAAACTCATATATCTAAGGGAATTTGTAAATAATGTGATTAGTGGGTCCTTTATAGCCATCTAATTCACTATGTAAAGCCTTATATCTTATTAGATTACATGTTTGGGATTACATAGTAACCCTAATCCATTAAGGATATTTTTTGACTATGTGATGAAGATCATGTAAGTGATCCATGATAAAAGGTATGATTTAATATTATTATATATATACAATATTCTTATTCTTATGTTATATTTTTATGGATTTTGGTTATTTACTCTTGTTTCCACATTCATAAATATCATTTCAAATGTTACATGAATACCATTATTCCATACTCTTTATTAATGAAATATGATTTATTAGAAAAGATGCTCAACTGTTATAACCTTGTTCCTAGATTATTATCTCGTACCCACATGCTCATATTATTCTCACTTATGATATTTGATTGATAATTTTTATGTTTACCCATACTGAGCATCTGATGACACCATTTTTATGGTTAAATTTCCTAGGTTATAAATAGTCCTATATGTGATGTATCTAAAGGTAAATCATGTGATGGAAATATTTTTTGGATATGTTTAAAATTTCATAGAATAGGTTGGTTCTATATCTAATCTCTAATGACACTAGAACTATATGTTATGAGGTGTGGTTTATTATTAGATATAAGGAATGAACTTGTAAAATGATTTAATATATATATTTTTTATTCTCAGTTTACATTATTTACAGGTTATTATAAAAAGTATGAGAAATTCTATATTTTTGTAGTGTAAAACACTGAGATTATAAAATAATACAATTCTTAATGCATTTCATAACACACATCATCGTGATTTAATCTAATTGGGATATACAATAAATATTTTTTTTATTTAAGCAGACTATTATAACATAGCTATTGAATTATAGGTTATGAATATGATTAACTATGTTATGAAATATATATAGATATAATGGTCATAAAAAGACTAATTTATTGATAATTTCTATGAAAAAAATAACTCAATTTTTATTATATCTTGTAATCATAAAAAATAATGTTATTTCAATAAAAAGTTATGAGAAATTTTAATAATTAATTTCTATTATTTTTGAATTTTTATTTGAAAAAAATATGCTTTTTTTAATTCAACATATCAAATTTATCCTATGGTTTAATTTTTATATTTTTCAGAAAAAAATTGATTTTAAAATGAGTAATAAAAATTAAAATTTTTTATTGAAACTATATTTTATTTTAGAGTATTTAGATATTAAAATATGTTTTGGATTAGTATTAAAATTTAATTATTTTCATTTGATTAAAAATAATCCAATTATAATTTTTATAAAAATATTTTTATACATGATTTTTTTTTGTCTAAATTGTTTTCATTGTATTTTATGTTTTAATATTAAATTAATTTATTCTACAAAACTAAATTTTATATTTAAAAATTTATTTAATAAATTTAAACACAAGTTAAAATGTTTTAAGTAGTTCTCTTTTATTATTGGTCATTTTGTATAGTGAATATAGTAAATAATTGTCAACATAGTTAGGGTAAATCGAGTAATTGAGGTTAAAAATAATATTCTGATGATAAAATAAAAATCCCCAAAACAATTATTTATCATATTAGATTAGTTTATTTCTGAAATTTCCCTCCATTTATTCATATATGGAAAGATTTTGTGATATTTTTTTTGATTTCGATCATTATATTAATTTATGTATAAAAAATTCCAATATATCATTGTCTTTATTTTATTATCCCTAGAATTTTAACATATGGATAAATACAAGATATTTCAGGTTATAAATTTTAATTTGAGAAGTATATTGTTTTTATATCATGTTATTTTATTTCTAATTTTAATTAATGAAATAATTACCATAAATTCTGATGCAATTCCCAAGCATTATTTATTCAATTATTATAAATATAAAACAATTGATCCAAAGATTATTAAAAGTAATATATTTTCAATAAATTATTATGTTTATCTACCATTTATATATATATATGAAATTTTATCAATGTGTTAAATGATTATATTCTAATATTTTTTCATGTTCTTTTCAAAGTCAAATAAAATTAGTAGTTCAAAAATTGACCTTAATAATATTTTATAATTAATAATATATTATTAAAAGAATGAAGATTCCTAAAAAATATTATCATAGAAAAATATATTTTTATATTGTTTAAAATATCATCCATGGTTCATTTATGGTTGAATTGTCTTTCTATAGAAACTACCTTAGCCCCTATAGAGATAAAATCTTTCTTATTTCCATAGTTTGCAAAAAATTCAACTGGGGTCAAAAAAATAAGATAAGGGTAAAAACATTAAATAAATATGTCCAAATTTTGTTAGTTGAGATTATTTAAACCCATTAACATTTTTATTTTAAATATATCATTTTTGAGGAATTATTTCATTAGAAATAATTTTTGTTAATTTAATACATTATGAAATTCTCAATGTACCCATCCCTACTCATATAAAATGTGAAATCACCCCTCTATTCTTCACACATAAAAAGAATTTTTATTCAGCCAAAAGCTGACCAAATATACTACTTGGACCCATATCTACAACCTATTTTAATTTTTTATCATAAGCCCATCTTTATATGGTTTACGTTGTAAATAAATGGATATTTTCTAGAGAGAACTTATAGTCATTAAAAAAATATTTTAGTTCATTTTATTATTCCACATCCTTCAAATATTAGTCAAAAAATATGATATAATAAAACTAGTATAACCCATATACTTATATGTTGTTGTGCTAATTTCTTAACCTGTATCCATATCCTCTTTAATCAAATGTGGAATGATATCTTCATTCTTCTGTACGAAGGAATACCACCTCGCAAATGGATGTTATTCGTTTTCCATGAACACCTCAAATAAAAATTTATAATGATGAATTTTAATTAAATTTATGAAATATATACAATATTTATCAGTATATAAAATTAATATTTCACGTATTTTCCTGACTACTTTTTATTAAAAATTTAATATGTGATTCTATGTTTATTGATGGGAACATAACGGAAGATATATTATTTGGGTTCCCCCGTCACTACGAACCTTTCCTCTATCTTGGGTAAACTATAACTCATCTCATCAGGGATTCTTCTCAGCGATCTCATGGCATCCATTTAATATTTTAGTGTTGTCATCAATAAATTCATTGGATCAGTCGTCTTGGATATTATCATCGTTTTTTCCTCCTTCACACCATTTTCCACCATCACTGGCTAAGGATTCTTTTGGATGCACAGTGATGGTCCAGTGGTCGTGATCCATCTTCTGCGGTTTGAGGGCTACCACCTCTTTTTTTGATAGTTGGGAGTGTTTGGGGTGGATCATTGTGGTATTCATGAGCTTTATTGGTGTCAGTGATGGTATTTTTGGTTCTGGCTTGTGGCGGCCTCCTTACAGAATGTTCTAGAGTTTGGGTGGAAATGAATGTGGTGATGGTTTTTTAAAATTGTTTTTTTACTATGTGAATTATAATTAGATGTGAATGAAACTTTCTATGCTATTCTGTTGTGGTGCATGAATATGATATGGTGGTTTTATCTGGTGTGTGACATGTGGTCTACAGTTCAAGGGAATGTACTTCCAGATCTCCTTCATTGGTTGTTCTAGTTGAGGTATAGATGAGAGAGATTGCAGTAGACCATTACTATCTAGAATTTGTTGTTTCATATGGTATTACTTTTAGAAATGGTACTATGCTTGTCTGTCTCGGCACAAGAAAAAAAGTTTATTAGCGTTGAGAAGATGGAATATGGACATTATGTTTTTTATGTTGTGGAGGGTAATTCCATTGTAGAATTGATCCAGCTTTGTGGTTTTTGGACTATTGGGGTACATTGACTTTTTTCTTAATTATTTTATTTAATTTTGGCTTCCCCCTAATCCCGTAAAAGAGAGTTATGTTAATAAAAAATTAAATTCTTCATTTTTCCTGTGTATGTGTAGACTACCTCCTCCCCAAAACAATGTGATTCATTTTTCATCATCGTAGTACATGGAAGTTATAAAAAAAGTATTTAAATAAATATTATTATATTTATTATATAATTATCTTTATTAAAAGTTGATATAATTCATACATTCTTTCCATTATGACCACTAAAAAATAGAAATGACACTCATGTGTATGTTTGACCTACCATCTACAAGATTATAACGTTGTTTATTTATCATAAACATTATTAATGGTTGGTTTTAAAATTAAAATTGATGTATATACATGGTGATTATATCATGATTATTAGTATTTATAATGTGAAATAAATATCTCATTAACCTCATTTGACGCACCACATTGTTTTTGGACATATGAGCGGAATATAATCAAAAGAATCTAACCTAACCCTAAATGATTATGTAATTTATGATTGAATGTTAATAAATAAAATAAAATTAATAATAAAATTGAAAAATGTTATTAATAAATAAAATAATTAGTATATTTTTATTATTCAAGTACTCACGTAATGTACATGATGAGTCTAAATCACAGTATGGGGTCTTCCCTTAAAAAAAATAATCTTTTAATATTTCCCTTACAACTCTTTTTATCCCAGGTCTATGTTCTTATAAATGTTTTAATAAAATTATTATTTATTCTTCAATATAATATAAATATAATTTTTCCCATATTTTTTATGTATAATATGTTTCTAAAAAATGAATATTTTTATGGTTGAATTCTTGGGACACAATACTTTAAAATAAATTTTATATATTTCAAATATTTATATTAAAAATATTTTTATTCCATGTCCATGTAATTAAAAATTATATTATGGATTTATTTATAATGAAAAAAATAAATATAGACAAAAATTTTTATCACTCCGTCAATGGATTTCATAATAAATATTTTCATGTATTTTAAATGGAATGTTGGGAAATTTTTTACAAAAAACAAAAAATGCTCTACTTTAGAATATACATATTCAATGGATTTCCTACGTCCATAAATAATATTATATATGTTGATTCTCTATAGTTGTCCATGTTCACAGTGAATAAAAATCATATTTCCCATTGATGGGGTAATTCATTCAATACGTTCGTTTCTAAAATTCCTTCTTTAAAATAAAACTCAATTAAAGATAACTTCTTAATCCCATGACCCATTTATGTTACACTCATTTGATGTTTTTATTCCCAACTGATCACCTATTTTGAGGACTATGATTATGTACTCAAATGTAAAAATCTGTAATATTGAATTTCATCTTCTCATAGGAATATTTTTTAAATTTAGGTTTATTATTTTATGAAGTAAAATTATGAAAATCATTTCATTCCACAGGTTATTCCTATGATTATGCCTTATGATTGATTTCCTTTGGTGGAACACGTAATCCATAACATTTTATGATGGTTTCACCCAAATAGAGATCAAATTCATTGGATTAATATTTTTATAAGAGATTGTATATATAATATTAAGTAGTATCCTAATTTATGATTTGACACATTCTTCCATTTGATGTTTTCTTGGTAATAGTATCATAATATTTAAAAAGATGAACTTTATGTTATATAGTGTATAATACATGAAACAACAGGAAAAAATGAATAATGATATATAATTTAAACACGATCGTTATAACCTAGCTATTAAAAATGGTTTTAGGAATAGGAATAACCAATTTTGAAAATTAAGTTTAAATATTTTACAGGAAGAAAATATATTGGTAAATATGGACTCATTTTTTAATAAACTCTTTACATGCCTCAAAAAGATATTTTTTATCAAATATATTTTTATAAATTTTGTAAGAAAATATTATAAATAATTTATTCCAAATTTATAAATTTTATTACGAAAAAAATACTTCATTTTTTAAATAATCTTGTAAAATTTTTTAGGGTGAAATTTTTTTATTTGTTTAATAGAGGCGTTTTTCAGTGAATATTAAAAAATGATTCTTTTTGTAAAACTCTCATTTCATTTCTATAAATTAAGTAGTGTGAAATTTCAATTATTCATTAAATTTAATCATAATGTAAAATTATTCTTTTTCGTAATATTTAATATAAATAATTTCATTTGAGTCATATCCATGCTGAATTTTTTATAAGATTATTTTTTTGGATTCAAAACACAATTTAATGAAAACATTTTTATGTTCATAAACAAACTCTATTTTAATAAATTAAAATAACTCCTAATAAAGAATTATTTAAATGAAATTTATTTTTTGAATAATTGAATTTAAATTCACATAATCATAATTACTCGTCAAAGAGTTAATGTAAAATAATAGTTTTTTTGGGAAATTCATTTCGTTCCTAAAAAATTATATTTGACACATGTTGAAGGGAAATTGTAGAATGAATTTTTTACATCCCATATTTTTTTAGTCACGTACCTCATAGTTATTTTTGTTGAACCTCTTTTGTTTGAGTTTTCCTTATATTAAATCATTGTTGGTCAAGTCTCATTCAGAGATAGAGATATTTTATCTGGTAAAATGGAATAATGTTCAGGGATGTATATTTGTTTGAATAAGTGGAGTCTCGATTAAATTGTATTAAATGGTATTATTAGGGTTTACCATGATTTTGGAAGGCTTCAAAGGTGGTACATGATTTTGAGAGGATTTTGTTGATTAATACAATGTACTTGAAATTTAAAAGCCATGTATATGTATATCATTATTTGTAACTATTGCCACATAGATGATGGCAATGGAAAGTAGGTCGTGACATGTTTTAGGGTGTGAACTAGTTAAATGTCATGAATCAACATTACATTATGTGTAATGATATGGAATCGACATTTTAATCCAAGGAAATGTGTTTTTCAGATTAACTCATAAATGGAAAATACATGACATGAAAGAGGGTTATAAACCATGTATTTCTCGAGACTAGAAATATTAATACGGGAAGCATGTATTATTTTAAATGATTCAGTGAATCCCTCTAAAATATTTATCACATAGTGATTTATAGGCTATTATGGATAACCTTCTGCCATTATAAATTTCATGTTTCCATGATCAATCCAAGATGTGTTGTTTTCCTCCCTCTTCTTCTGGTTCCAAATTCTCATGGTGTAATATTTTTTTTCATTGTGGAAAAAGATGTTGATCTTGATATCGTGTGATCTAGTTTTATTCTTGCGATTAGTTGTAACTTGGTTCTTGTTGGCATATCGGTTGTAATAATTATCTTGATCTTTGGTTAAATGTTATTTGTCTAAAACCTAGTTATAAGGTCTGTTTCTTAGTCAGTTATGTTCAACATTGTGATTTCACTGAATCAACCTTATCACTAACTAATTAAATGTTTAATAATGATAAATCATGGGTTATATTATTATATTGATCCCTTAAGATTCAATGGTAATGAGACCTGGTTGCGGCTACACTTTGGGTGAGTGAACCCTTGAATATTAATGAACTATCTAATGTATTATAGTCTGTGTATCGTGACATGAAATCTTAGGTGATTTATTGATATAGAATCACATTGGTAATGGAATATTTCTAATCAAAATGACTGCCAATAGTTTGAAATAAAAATGAATGTGATATATAAAGACAAATTGTATTTTGATGAATTAACCATTAAGGCTTATGATCCGATATTCATATATCATTGTGGTTATGGAATTTGTTGAGATTCATGATGTAATTATTAAAAAGAATGTTTTTTATCAATTTAATTTATTAATGATTATATATCAATCTTGGACTAGTTTCATTTTATATTTATTATATAATAGACATGACCTTGTTTCATATTGTAATTCTTATATAGCTGGCTTGGTCTTGTTTCAGGATGATATGCTTATATAAATGACTATACTCGGGATGTTGAAATGAATATATAGAGGGATTGGCCTAGATAATGAAATTATTATACAGAGGTATTTACCGAATTTTTTGATTATTACATGGTTTCATGTTATAGTCATAACGGTTGATTTACATTCATAGATATATTCTGATATGGTTCTGAAGTAGGTTGATGGTTTTATTATGTTAATCGATTAAGTAATACATTTGATTATATAATTATTTAAATAACATATTATCATAATGATTTTTTTATTACATATTGGTTTCGACCTTCTTCGTTTTACACACAACCTATTCATATCATTGTTTGGTACCTGAGGAGATTATAGGGGTGCATGTTTGGACAATGGAAATAGACCTTGTTGCTTATTTTTTCATGCTGGATGGGAATGATTTTGGATATGTGACCGACGTGGGGATTATGACTGGGGTATTTTTAGTTTATTTGGGTAAATGTTATATTAATTTTATGACATTATATTAAACATTAAGAGACATTTCACCCTATAATTACATGGTTTAATATTATTAGTTTATTTGTTCCTTCTTTGCTTCCCAGATGTATGTTGTATTATTTGTACTATTTCTCATTACTCTTATATTTATTTATGTTTCTTATTTTCACTATATTTTCATTCTATAAGTCTCCTAATTATACACATCACTCCTTAGTTTAATGTCCAAAGCCTCTAGTGTACGGGGAGGCATTATTGAGGTCCAATAACTAACCTAATTTGGCCATGTGTGAGAGTTTAGGATCAGGGGTTGTTACAAAGTGGTATTAGAGAAGCTTGGTTTTTTTCTCTTGATTTACTGTCATTATAGGTATAAATGACACTAGGATGTGTTGGGGCATGGGAATGAGACTGTTCATGGGAGTAGCTAAACAATGTATGAGAAAAAATTCATGTGCCCCTGGATGGGATTTCTATTGTTGATGTCAACTAGTTATGGTTGATTTTACATTGCCTAGGTTTATTCACTTATTGTGTGATATTATATTTTCTTGATATTTATACTCATGGCTTGGTATGGTGTGATACGAGTGTTCATCCATCATTTTCGGAATGTAGGGATATATCTTGACATACATTGTTTACGATATGGACAAATTTATTGCATGTGATATATTTCTATTGATGAACTATGATATGAGATAAATATTATATTTGATTAATGATATGAAATAACTATTATATAATGCTAAAACACTTTTATTCCATGTTTAGATAGATCATATTCCATTGTTTCTCCATTTTTGCCTTTTATTGAGGTTGAACTTGTTGTTAGATAGTGTTCTAAGGAGTTTACTTGTTTTGTATAGAAAATTCCCTTGAATCATCTTGATTTGAGAATCAAGATATTTTTAACTAGCATTCTCGTAAGAAAATTTAACCATAGATTCTTACGGTTCCTACGAATTAGATATGTTTTCATATTTGTGAGATATTATTAAGGTTCATGTGATCCATGAAAATGGAGACTGTTCATACCATGTTGTTAATGTCTCAGATATGAGAGAATTTCAGCTATATCATCAACTAATATTTACATGGAAGGGATTACATTAGGTTGGAAATTGTTGTATTGAGTTTGTCTGGCCAATATTCAAGCACCTTAAGACACCAAAAATATAATGGTGGAGCTTGATACATATAGGCTTCATGGACCTTCCAATCATTGGTGGGAATTCTAGGGATTTTTTGGAAATAAGAAGAATTATATTGGATGTAATTTGAGGCAATGTTATTGAGGAACTATTATTTAGAGATATTAAGGGATTAGAAGGATCACAAGCTCGTGAATCTGACATAATTGGGAATATTTGTGAAGTACTACAAAGAACACTTCACTGACATGTAGATTTTTGTTCCATATTTAGTTTCTGATGAGATATACAAGATGAGATATTTTCGAGATGGGATTAACTAAGATACCAGGTCAAATGTGAACATAATTCTCTTGAGTATATTTTCAGATGTGATGAATTTCGAGATCATCATAGAAGGGAATCTGAAAGAGGCCACAAGAAGTAGCCAAGGTGTTTTAGGAGGTCTAACTACGATCAATTCTTCTAGTTTTAACAAGCACCACTGTGATAGTTATCACCAGGGAAAAAAAAGGAGGATTATCCAAGGAAATGGGCCTCTATATTAAGATCGTATTCTATTTTAGTATTATTATTATGGAAAATTTTTACACATGAAGACTCTGTGTCTATACCTAGATTTGGAGTCCCATGTTTCTGGTAGAGTGGGTCACCTATAGAAGTTCTTTTGGGGAATATAACAAATAGATTAGTGGTATCAGATCCGGATATGTACTATATTCTAGGAAGGATGCAATTACCCATTAGTAGAGAGGTAGCTACAGTTCCATATAAATTTTAGGTTGAGGCAGTGGAGATGACACCCTAGTTAATTGGTGGAAATACTAGGTAGATGGTATTTCTTAGGGGAGTCAAACTAAATCCCAGGGAAGAGGATCAAGTCAACTGTAGAAAATGCATAGTACTCTATCTAGTGTAGTTGCAAAACCATTTAACATCAAATTTATGATTATTATATCATGTATCCAATCTTTCAATTTGTTTTATATAGGATAATAGTATTCCTTTTTATATTCTATTTTTTAAAATAGTATGATACTGGTTATGTAATGCTTGTATGGTTTCCTAATCATCGATACACTCTTGGTAGTGCTGTAAGAGAATATCAAACATTGTAATGTGTATTCTCTATAAATGTGTGGTTGCCATTTTTTCGGGAATTTTTTTTTATAAATGGATATTTTTTATTTGATTATTTGTATGAATTTGATAGTTATATACCATTATCATATCTAATTTTACCAAATAAGTGTTACCTTTCTATCTCGAAAACGAGGTGTTTATTCTCACTAGGTTGAGTGGGATCTTTACGCTGGTCGTGTTGGATCCATTTATGGAATTATAGATTGTCTCATGGTTCACAAAACAATATGTGTTATGGATTATAGTGGAATACATCATCATATCATTCCACCTATGGGAAAAAAAATTTATTATATTTTTCAGACATGTTTTTCATCTTACATCTCAAATAAGAGATTGAGACCTGATTTATTTGGTGTCAGGAGTAGAGCCAGTTTTAATTCTACCACACAGGATGGCACTAGAAGAATGTGGTGTGTTTAATGTTCAGTTGGATGATCTTGATTCTAATTGTGTCATAGAAACTAGTACATCTCTATGGGGTTCTCTAGTTTTTTTTCAATGAAGGATGATGGGTTATTGTGCTTATGTGTGGATTATCAAAGATTCAAAAGGATGATGTTCAAGAAATGGTATTCCCTTCCACCAATTGATGAAATATATGGTAATCTAAATGGTGAAAAAATATTCTCTATGATCTATTTGGGATCCTGATACCACCCTTTTATGGTGATACCATTAGATATAACTTGGACTGCTATTAGTAGTTGGTTTTTCTAGTCTCAGTTTGTTGTAATATTGTTTCATTGGAAAAATGCACTGGTGGTATTAATGGCCTTCATGATCAGGTCCATCATGCTTTTCTGTATTGGGTTTTGGTGTTTTTATTCATGATATCTTAGTGTACTCTTAGTCAGTAGAAAATCCTTCCCAACAGCTTGACCAAATATTGAGTATATTGAGAGAGTATTAGCTTTATGCTATGTTAACAAAATGTAGTTTCTATATTGATAAATTTCACTACATTTTCAATATAATCTCCTAGTCTAGAGTTCCTTTGGACCTAAATAAGTAAGTATTTTTAATATCTTTGGAGTTATCTACGAATTTATGTGAGATTCAGAAATTTCTGGGTCTATCAGGATATTGTATGTGTTTTATCCAAGAATTTTGCAATTCAGAAGAACCAATGTCTATTCTAGACAAGAAAGGGGTGAAAATTGTTTAGCCGGATGATTGAGAGAGATCTCCTTAAGAGATGAATAGAATTGTGACTTCTCAACCTATCCTCAAATTTTATGTTCTAGGCATGTCAAATATCATGTACTATAACAGAACTCGACATGGACTAAAAGAATATCTGATGATGGAGGATCAAGTTTTGTCTTATGGCTCCAGAATTCTTATATTACATGAGAGAAATTATCCTACTCGAGCTCTAGAGTTAGATTTTTTGGAACATAACATGATATTCTAGAGAAAATATTATTTTTGACAGAGGATGTTGGTTTACATGGGCCACAATAACCTCAAAAACATATTTTTTCTATGAGTCTTAAACCTCTAGAATTGTAGGTGGATTAAGTATATGTAGTATATTGAATTTGATTTGACTTATACACCAGGAAATGGAAATGTCATTGTCGATGCATTGAGATAGAAGAGGGAGATGAATGATGTTCGAGAGTCCTATGGTGAGTCGATGATGATGGAAGTCTTTTCATACATGCATCTAAATGTTCAATAGTCCCAAGTACGAGTATCTATGACTTCGAAATCTATTATACCCAATATTTTACACTTGATCAATATAGAGAAGTTATCTGTTATAGATGGATTAGTTCATATAGTTAGCTACATGGTGGGGAGCCACTAGAAGGATTGCAAATTTGCATTGGAAATTATCTTATTTTCCATGATCGAGTATGGATTCCTATTGGCTTGCACATGGAGTTGAATAGATTGTTTCATGATTCTATATGGATGGTACTTCATGGTTTTATAGATATGTATCATGATATCTATATACAACACTATTAATCATGAATGAGAAATAAGGTAGCAGGCTTTGTGGAAATATGTTTCACCAGTCATTAGGTGAAATCTAAGCATAAAAGGCTATCTCTTCTATTGAAACCACTTCCCATTCTATAGTGGAAATGAAATTATGTCACTATGGTTTTTATGATAGGATTACCGAAGACACCTCATAACAATTATGCATTATCAGAGATCAGGGATCGACTAACAATGGTAGACCACTTATTACATGTCATAGAGACATCCACTATTGATGATATGCCTAGTATTTACATGCATGAGATAGTTCAGTTTCATGGTGTTTTTAGGAGTATCATATTTAATAGAGGTCCACATATCATGTTACAGTTTTGAATGGGTCTTCTAAAGGATCTAGGATCACATGTTCTTATGAGAATAGCCTATCACCTAATGAATAATGGTCAATCTAAACAGACTATTCATATTCTAGATGATACGTTATGAGCCCGTGTTTTGGATTATGGTGATTCTTTGGAGTGGAATATGGAATTAAAGGTGTTTTAATATAATAAAAACCTATAGAAATAGATCTTAGTGGAACATTTCAATACATTATATAGATGTTTGTGTTGTTCGCCACATTGTTGGTTAAAGAAAGGGGAGTCATCCCTTGTTGGAACTTGTCTCATGCAGGGGACATATAAGAAGGTTCAGTTGATCAGGAGGCATCTGGTGACCATGCAGAGTAGGATAAACCCTAATGATGGCCATTGGTGAAGGCCTATAGTTTTTGAGGTTTGTCATTGTGTGTTCCATCAGTTGTCAACAAGGCTGGGGAAACACCATATCTGGAATTAGGGAGAGCTAGCACCGTAAATTTTTAGCCATTTGATATAGTTAAAATGTTTAGTCTAGTGGAATACATATTATCCCTTTAATAGTACTAAATATCTATGCATGAAATGTTTCATGTGTCATATAATTAGACATATAATCATGAACTATCTCATGTGACAGACATTGAGGCATCAGGCATTGTAGGGATGCATCCATTGAAAAGTATCCAATACAATTTGAGGACCATAATGAGATATACATGAGGGGTAGTACCATATCATTATCTTTATTGTAGTGGTAGCATGTGAACGATTAGGAGTAGCCCTAGGATGGGGAGTCTAATATGTGAGTAGAATGGCTAGAAATGTTCGTTGAGACCCCATGGTGATGCATGGAGAAACTCGGGGATGATCTTTTATAAGGTGGGGATATTTTAATATCCCATCTTTTACAGATATTTCCCCCATAAGATTTTTTTTCATAAAACTACATTTTAGTGATTTATTTTTCATTAAATCATTGTGGAAAAATCTCGTTTTGAGTAATAGTTATTTTTTGGGGGGAAATAATCAAATTTTCAGGGATGTATGTTTTTTATTTTGAATTAATGACTTCCTAGAATAAACTTGTTAAATGGGATTATGGGGGTTTCCCATTAGTTTGGAAGACTTCCTAGATGGATTGGGCTCCTCTATGGATTTTGGTCTTAAAACATCCTATAGTATATTTACACACCCTGTATATGTAGAAAACAATGTGCAACTATCACCAAGTAGATGTCGTGAAAGGAATTTGGTATTTCAATTTTTTTATGAATGGAACATGATATACACTATGAATATGCATTATATTATTTGTAACATTCATGTAGGGAGATTTTATGTTGAGGTATCAGGTTTTTCATCATTACTAAAAAATATAAAATATAAGATGTGAAGGGGGTTACATGCCATGTATTTCTCATGACATGATTTGATAATGGTCTTCACAAATGATTATAATTAATTTGGTGAATCCCTCTCCTTTATTGAGAACTAAGTGATTTCTAAGTGATTTTGGAGTTCATTCCTCCATTATAGACCTCAAGTTCATGAAATCAATCCCCCTTGAACTTTTATTACTTAGTTCTCCCTCATATTATACTTGTTCCTCATTATCATGGTGTAATATTTTGACCATGTTGGAAATAAGTATTGATCTTGATCTCATTTCATATAGGTTTCTTCTTTTATATTTATGCAACTTTTTCTTATTAGTGTTACTGGTTGGAACTGTTGTCTCTCTATCCGAATAAAGTATGGTGGCCTAAAATCTAATTTTATGGTGTATTTAACATTCAAGTACGTGAAGCATTTCAATTTCAGTAAAAAAACATGAAATGGAATTAATTAATTAATTAATGGTGATGAATAATGTGTTAGATTATTCCAGGATCCCTTTGGATTCAATGGTAATGTGACTTATCTTGCGAATATTTGTTGTGTATCACCCCTGATTTCTTGAAAGTAACCATTCAATTATGTATTTTAAATATATATTTTATTTCGGTGATGTTTAGATCAATATAGAAAGATTTGGGATTTTTTTCCAGACTTATATAAAGGTTTATGTTTCATACACAATTTGTATAAACCATGAAACTCATACAAGAAAATATGCACAATGAGACAAAGGCCCAGGGGAATGTGCAGGGGAAGGCACAATGTTTGTCCAAACCACGTGACCACCTTGGAGAAACCATGTAATATTATATAGAGGTAATTTTTCATGGTGGAACACAATTTTCTTACATTGTGATCCAAAAATTCAATGTTCAGCTTTAAGATAGTGGTTATAAAATAGTTAACAAACTATTTTTCAAACCGTTTGACTAACTATTTACATCATAAAAACATGATCTAAGAAAGTGAATCTTTTTATGGATTGTGTTTTGTTCCATCATTTTGGCCCATAACTAACCCCAACCAGGTATTTATCCCTCTATAAGGCTAGGTAACCCATCTCAAATTGATTTGAAAGTGATCCAGAGGTGTTTCATGGTGTGTTGAAGCACTGTTATCACAGTAAGTCATCATTTTTTGTGGTTTTGGTGGATTTCTATAGATCTACTCCACTCCATCTCACTTTTTTTATTATATATTGTTCCTATATGGATAGATATAAGGTTATTGACTGAAAATATGATTATATTTTCTGTTTTTTGTGTTAGGGGAAGAGATCGAAGGTGATTTTTTGGCGTTTTTACCCATTTTGAGGGAATTCGAATGACATTCATCACTTTCACCGTAAATCATCGGGATTGTGTATTCAATGTCAACTCCAATTTTATGAAATTGAACTATTATTTTTTAATTGTTTTTTTGGTGAAATTGAATTTGAACATTTTGTGCAATTATTGTCGGAATCTTTCTTTAGTGACAGTTTGTGCTATTTTTAAAAATTGGGTGTTTTTGAAAAAGGTGAATTTGGTAATATGATATTAAAATGGTTATCTAGTTTTGATGCATGGAAAATGGTTTTCTATAAAAAAAATTATTTTTTGAACTCTTTATTATAAAAAAAATCAATAAAAGGGTTGGATTATTTGAATTGGGTTGTTGTTATGGTTTTAAATATAAGTGATGTTTTATTGAATTGATTTAATTGGTTTGAAAATTGTTGTATTCGAATGTTATATGGTTTTATTAAATTGTTTTGTGTGTGTTGAATTGGATGGATAATGGTCGTAATGTACAACCATCAAAAAGTAAGGATTATGTATGCGAAGTTACACCATCAATGGTAACAAAAATATTTTTCTATGGTAATGGATTATAGAATGGGAAATATCAATTAAATTAATGAAATGGTTACAATGACATTTTTTGTTGCATTTCATGGATATTTTTTTATAAATTATCATTGGTAAGGAATTTTTTGGATTTGAGATAAATTGTTGTAAAATATCAAATTGTTTTAATATAAATGGTTTTATATAAATGTGATAACTTGTTCTAACCTATTGGTGTGAGTACGAAGGTCATTTGGGGAAAGCCTACTGAGCTTTAGAAGTCACCCCTGGTTTAGAACATGGGTTCTTTTATATATATTTTTTCAAGGATATATGAGAAATGTTATAGTATCACACTTCTTTCTAGAGCATCATAATACATGGGTTGTTTTGTGGAGCATGGATCATGTTGGAGCATGGAGTTTTTGTAGTTGTATTTGAGTTTTTTTGGTTGTCTTCTACTATGTACTTTGGTTTTTTAGTCATCCACTATGTTACTCATTTGTTGTTGGTATTGGTATAAATGGTATTTCATTGGGTTTTCATTTTTTTATATCATGTATCATGTATTGGTGTAATTGATTTTGGAATCATTGGATGGTTATTTTGTTTTCAAAAGAATATTCCTCCCACATATATTAATGAAGACCTTGGAATTTATTGTTATCCATTGGAATCATTGGTATGTCTCTTAAGGTCAAGTAATGTCCATCTTCCTTCTCAATCTAATAAAGAGGGGTCTGATATTAAACGTGGTTCTATAATGTTCATTACATGACTAATATGTGTTATTTTGTTAACGCTATATTAGAGTTTTAATTTAATATAGTATATTCCTTATGTACGTTTGGTATTAAGGAGATGGATTGTTAGCACTTGAAATGTGGAAATAAAAATACATAGATAACATTTTTATGTTGAACTATTAGTTACCAAGGAGTTGGGTACATAAGTGTCGTTGAAACACTTATAGGAATTAAAATCTCATTATCATAGGTTTATCCAAGGAGAGGTGCATGACATGAATTTAAGAAGTAACTTCCCACTATGAGTGAATATTTTATTTCTAGTAATGATATATGATCTTTTGAAAATTTATTATCTGTGAAAAATTCTGAAATTGTATTAAAAAGGAAATTCATGAAAATAGAATGGTTTTTGTATTTTTAAAATCATTTTATATTCAAAAGGATGTTGAAATTTTTTAAAAATGGTTGAACAATGAAAATGATAGATTTAGGAAAGTACTATTGTGATTGTGTGATGTGGTAGAATTTGAAATTGTTAATCCTTAAATTAATAGACAGTAAGACTTATGGAATTTTTTGTTTTTTAGATAATGCAACATGGTATTCTTCATAGAAAACAATTATAATATGTTAATGAGAATATGGTTACACATGATCCATGAGTAAATCAATGGCATGTTTATATTATAGTCCAATCCTTCCAATATGTAGATAACGAGAATATAAAGGATGTACCAAAGCAATTGGACCATTTTGTTCAGTTTTAGAATCATAACCCACCATTCATTCGAGGTGATTTTGAAGTATGGAATGCAGATGTGTGGCTGAATAGGATGAATGATATCATTGATTTCCTTGGAACACCAACATGGATAAAATTCATGTTTGTGAAGCATATGTTGGAGGATCTTTCATGCATGTGGGGGTTTTTATCTATTCAGGCTAAATTGTACCAAGGCCTTTCATATGAGTATTTTGATGATTTATTTAACAAATAAATCATCCCTAATGAGTTGTGAATTCAAATAATGATTGAATTATTCATCATGAAGTAGTAAAATCATTATATCATAGAGTATGTGGCTAAATTCATGAATTTAGTCTTTTTTCACCTGATGTTTCTACAAGTTTTTACTTGAAGGCACACATTTTGTAATCAAGGTTGATGTTGGAGATTTGATCAAATATTTTCATGTTTTATATTTTAGAATATACAGAGATGGTAAATAGAGTTAAAATGGGTGAGTTTGACCCTATAAGATCTAAGGGATGAAAAATTATATTGATACCTATGGGAAAAGGAGGGAACTCTAATGTTGGGATCAAGAGAACGATGGAATCAAATTCCCAAGGTGGGAGCATGAATCAAAATCAGAGGGATAGATCAGTAAATCTTCCTTAAAGACCCAAGGGAAAACCATGATGCTTCCAATATGGTTCCTTGTACGACATGAAGTGATTATATATTGAACCACCTAGAGAATACCACAACTATATTCATATGGGGTATAACTAGTTCCATTATCCCAGTGCTCGGAGTTCAGTTGTTTGGGACACTTCTATGTTGTAGTAGGTGTCACATGATTTGATGGGATGAGTGGAGAATAATCAATATTTTCATCAAAATATAACTCACCATGGATATTCCTAGAATACCATGACTCCCAAATAAGTAAAATCTCAATATGAAAATACAACACAATGTATGTTGAAAATGAAATTATAAGGAGTTGAGATGTTGATTACGGATGATTATTTTGGACCATCAATAGTAAGAGGTGTGATAATTTTTAATTCTACCCTTATTAAAGATTGTTTTGATACAGGGGAATCCCATTAAATAATTACTTATCATGTTGATTATATTCTATTTTTAAAAGTTAATATGATTCCTTTAGTGTTAAAACTTAAAACTCATATAGGTTAATGAGAATGTTGAGCCTTTGTGTGTATAGATTTTACTATAACCGTTAATTCAATTAATATGATATGGGACTTCTCTATTCTAGATATGGATCTAAATGATATTATCCTCAGTATGGATTGGTTGAAAATGTTCAAGACTCATCATTTTAAAACTAAATATGGGGTCAAGAGTCTCTTTATGGGATATATATAAGTGTAAAAGTATATCAAATGGGATTATTGGCACCAGAAATTTGAACAATATCATACCAATTGGAATGATTGATTTTGGTATCAATGAAATTGATCAATGATTGTATTTTTCCAATAGATATTTATGAATTTCCAGATATGTTCATGATAATTTATCTAGGTTACCACCAATAAGGGAATTAGAGTTTAAGATTGATCATATTCTACAAACTTATCCTATTTACCATACCTATTTCCAAATGGCACCAATAAAATTAACGGAACTAAATGTGTGGTCGGAAGATCTAGAATGAAATGGGTTCATTCAGCTGAGAATGTCTCTATTGGAAGCACCGATCTTGTATGCCAAAAATTCATATGAAAATCATCAATTATGTGTGAATTATCATAAGATTAACCAAGTTGTGATAAAGAATCTATATCAAATTCCATGTGTTAATGAAAAATTCAATCAATTGAGGAGATCTCAATGGTTCATCAAAATTTACCTTCTATTGGGATATCTCCAATTGCAGGTTCAAAAGGGGATATTCTAAATGTAGCTTTCAAAAGCAGATATAGTGATTTTGAGTTTGTGGTAATTCCTTTTGGTTTAATGAATTAACTAGATGTATTCATGCAGTTAATGAAACTAATATTTCATTAATATCTAGACTCTTTTATGGTGGTGTTTTTAGATGACATATTGTTGTATTCAAGGAAATGTTTGTAGCATGAGAAACACTTGGAGACAATGATGGGAATCTTTCAAGATAATCATATGTATACTAAACTATAAAAGTGTGATTTTTTTTATACAATAAGTATGCTTTCATGGATTTTTAAATTATGAAAGAGGTGTTTATATGGTTCCAGAAAAGATAAAATTATTTATATCATCACAAATTCTAAAAAAACATACTTGAGATATATTGTTTCTTTGGCATAACTGGTCATTACCGATGCTTTGATCATGATTTTTCATTACTACCCTCGCCTATGATAACTTTTACAATAAAAATGTTCCATTCCAATGAAATAAGGAAGGTCATAAGTATTTCCTAGATATGAAATTATTCCCTTCATCAGCATGAATCATGATTTAACAAGAATCAAGACATAGGAACACTGTGTATTATGATTTTTTGGGATCAGAGTTGGGATCTTTTCTCATTCTGGATGATAATGTTTCTGCTTATGGATCAAGAAATTTTAGGTTTATTGAGAAGAAAAATAAAACACATGATTTGGAGTAAGATTCCAGAGTCCATATTTTTAATAATTGACATCATTACCTCTTTGCTGATAAATTAACTATCAATACAGATCATAAGATATTGAAACATATTATGTTACAAATGTATTTTAACCTGAGAAAAAGAATATTGATAGAATATCCCAAAATGTTTGACTTCTACTTAATGTATAAACTAGGAAATGGCAATTTAGTTAATGATTAGTTATGTAGAAATTCATGTTCCCAATTAGAAAAATAATGTTCAAATGAGTAGTAGTTTATGTCAGCTATAATTGACATGCACATGGAATGTGAATACTGAGGTGAATTTGTGGGTTTATTTCCAATTTCATTCATTTTTTATTTGATGGACAATGTTAAAGAGGAACAAGTATCAAATTAAAAATGTGTTTCTATGATATCAAAACTCAATATTAGGGAGACCATTGAGATATAGAAACATGATGATAGTTTAGTATTATGATTCATAAATTATATTTTCACACCTATGTCTTGTTTGAAAAAACATATTCAGTCTTACCACCATTCAATATGGGTTGTTTATATTGGAATAAAAAATATTTATAAGTAATTTAAAACACAGTTTGGGTGGGTCGGTATGAAAATGATGTTGGTTAAGTTTGTTTTGATATGCTTAACTTGTTAGAAAGTTAAGGCAGAGCATCACTGAATAGCATATATGTTTTGTTCATGACATATTCCATTTTTTGAATTGGATTAGATAGATTTCAAATTTTTTAAAGGTCCCCTAAGAATAATTTAGAATCACGATGTTATATGGGTGATTATGGATTGGATCACAAAGTCATATCATTTCATCCCTATTCATTAATCTCATATGGTGGAGGACTTTTAAAAAATATATATCCAACTATTGGTAAATACGAAAGGGACTACTAGTTTTGATAGTTTCATACATAGATCTAAGGATTACATCTCTTTTAAATAAATAAATATAGAAATCTGTTGGAACTTAGCTGAAAATGATCATTTGAAATCATCCCCAGAATAATGTGAAATCAAAAAGGACAATAAAAATTTTAGAAGACATGATGTAGGCTTGTGTAATGGATTTTTGTGTCTCAGGAGAGGAGCACATATCATTGGTGGAGATATCATATAACTAAAAATATCATGATGCGATACACATGGATATTTTTGTTGTAATGTAATGGAATCTTTGTAGTTATCCACCTTTTTGTTTTGAAATAGGATATACATCTCTATTTCGGATGAGCCTTTTCCAATAAAAAATATAAATGTTTGAATGATCATGAAACAGATGGAGATGGATCAGAGTAATCATAAATCATATGAGGATCATCATAGATGGATGTTTTCATTTGATGATAGTGAGCATGGGTTATTAGTGATCTCTACAAGGCTTATTCATCGTTGTTTTTGTAATAACGGCACATTATCCCCTTGATTCATATTCTCTTTTGAAATATATGAATTAGTTGTTGAGGTGGCATATCAGCTGTCATTTCTACCATGGTTTGGAATTGTACAAAATATGTTCATGTTTCTAAGTTAAAAAATTATCATCATGAGCATTGTCATGCAATCATATTGGATCACATTGACCTAGATCTAGATGATTTGTTGGTTCATGTTTCAGTGCATACTGTGGATAGGTAAGAGAAATTCTTTCATGGAAAGAGAATAAGTCTAGTTAGGGTTTTGTGAAAAAATTATCAGATATAGGAAGACAATTTAGAATATGAGATGGAAAGAAAAGAGAAATGGAAAATAATCTTTTATATAAATGATGATTTTCTACTTTTTGGGTATAGAATGGAAAATGGTGGGAGAATGTAACACCCCCATGTTTCAAGTAGTTAACCCTACGTTTATGTATTTTTAGTATATAAAGTATTTGGTTATTGTTTGGGAGGGTTTGGAAACCTTTTGGCAAGTCTTTAGAGATTCTTTCAACATTCACGTTTGGTGTATAGATAGTGGAAATGGTGTAACTCTAACAGTAATCCATACATGATGAGATAGAGGATAATAGGATATCGTATAAGTAGGAGCATGGTTTTTCCAAATCATTTGACCACCTATGAAAAATCATATAAAATGGTGAAAGATACATTAGATGTTTGGTGAATGATTTTATAACTATGTGAATCAACTGTGTGAGGGTCCTTCTTGAGGCATGGCTGGTGAAAATTTAATGCATGGTTTGTCAAACCGTGTGACGTACCATGAAAGGTTTAATAGAAAGATCCACCAAAAGTGGATCTAGTTAGTTATTGTGTTTTACCCATCATTTTCTCCAAAACCGACCGTAAAATTAGATTTCAACCTCATTAATTCTACAGATCCTTTCCAAATTGATTTTTATATAATCCATAGGCATTTATTAGTTTGTTGAAACCTATCTCTCTCATAAATCATCATTTATGGTGGTTTTTTTCTATTTTTCCTTAGAACTACTTCTCTATAACTCTCTCTGTTTATTATATATAGTTCTTTTATAGATATATACGTGGTTTTTTAATCCAAATATATTTATTTTTTCCTTGTTTATGATATGAGAAAAGATCTAAGGTGGTTTTTTTAATTTTAAACCTCTTTCATGGGAGTTTGATTGTCATACTTGATTCTCACTATAAATCCCAAGGTAATTTCCTTCAATCACAACTCTTATATTTATAACATTAAATATTTATTTAAAATTATTTGTTTTCTTAAAAATTTATTGTCAAAATTACTGCGAAATGATATTTGGAAACCTTATTTTTAGATGATTTGTGATATTGTGTAAAATTGGGTATTTTGGAAAAAGTTGAATTTGGTAACATGATTTTAAAATGATGATTTTGAAATGGTAATTTGGTTTGGATGCAAGGAAAAAATATTCACTGAATTTTTTGTTTTATTATAATAGTTTTTTTTTGAAAAATGGTTTCCCTATAAAGGGTTGGTTTTAATAAAATGTGTTGTTATTATGGTTTAAATTAAAAGTGTGGTTTTATTGAATTGATTAATTTTGTTTGGAAATGATTGTATTGGCATGTTATATGGTTGTATTAAATGGTACATCATGTTTGTAATGGGATCGATAATGATAGAAAAGTAACGCCATCAATGGGATAGATTATAGACGTTATGTTCCACTGTCAATGATAATTAAATGATTCTATTTGTGGGTGTGTGTGGTTATGTGATATGGAATTGGTGATGTCAAATAAATTCATGAAATCATTATAATGACATGTTTGGTTTCTTTCTTTGGTAATTAGTTTATTTGAGAAATCTAATTTGGTATGGAATTTATTGGATTTTGATTTATTTATGAACTACTTCAAAAGTTTTTAATATAAATGGTTTTATATATATGTGATTACTTGTTCTATCATAGTGGTCTTAGTAGGTAAGTCATTTGGAAAAAACCTAATGAGTTTTAGTATTAACCCCTACTTTATCACTTTGTTTCTTTTACATATATTTTTTATCAAGATACATGAAATGGTAATGTATCACACTTCATTAGTGGTTCGTTGTGTTAATATGAAAAAATTTTGGAGCTTAGGGCATGTTGGAGTTAGGATTTATTGTAGTTTTCATTGAGTTTTATTTTTGTTCTTTGACTCATTACATTGTTTTTTTAGTCTTCTATAGTGGTACGATTTTTTAGTCGGTATTGATATAAATGGTATTACTTTGTGATTTTTTTAAAAAAAAATAATGAATGGACTGAAGGCCTTATTTTTATTTATTTTGATAATCCCCCTTTCAAGGGATGAGGGGGAAGACATACAATTGCCATATTCTTAGATATTACATGACTCTATGGGCTTGGAAATTACATGACCTGTAGGCCCAGAGGAATTTATCTAGACTATAACTAATTGGAACTGCACGTCCCCAGATTCTACATCGTGATGTCATCTATCCACATTATCATACCTATTTGGTATGACTTCCCATGAATTTACAAGCCACTCCCGATGGAAATGGAATACCATATAATTATTCTAAATCTATTATCTTGTACTCTGGTGAATAAACCTTCTCTGAATCCTCATCTGAACTCTACACCATGTAGAGTATTCCAGGTCCATAAAGCAAAAATTTTCTTCTGGGCTTTAGGCCTTGAGGTGTCCTGATGTTCTTGACGTGGCCCTAAAGCCTTACTAGCATGATGTCCCTGTTTTGATTGAATTCATTTAAGGGCTCATGGACCATCCTTTTTCATATAAGGAATGCTTCTTAATTCCATGTAATTTCATTCCTCCTTCTCAAGAAAATTATGAGGTGGATGTGGATATTACTCATTGGTTGAGAAAATGCATCAATAATAATGAATTAGATAACTTATTAAAGTGTGTTTATCATGACCTATGAACTAAGTTTATTTCCTGATATAAAATCTCTTTGGTAGTGTTATATTTTTTATTGGAATTTCGAGAAATATTTTAATATAAAAATAAATTTGAAATTGAATGAATAGTGGTGATCTTTAGAATTAACCATTGATTATGAGGATATTTTATTGTGACATCCTTGTTTTTATGACCTATGTTGTGATTCATAATGTAATTCTTATATAGAGTACTTTTCCTTGTTTCATGTTGTAATGATTATATATAGGGATCGGCCTAGTTTCATGTCAAAATGATTATATAGTAGGCTTGAACCAATTTCATGTTTTAATTATTATATTGTGGCATCAACCTAGTTTCATTTTTTAACGCTTATATAGAGGTTTAATCATGGGATGCCGAAATAATTATATAGATAGAATGGCCTAGATGATGAAATTATTATACCGAGGTATATGCCAAGCTATATGATTATTACATGGATTCTGGTTATGGTTGGAATGGTTGTGCAACATGCTCAAAGATTTTGATACATGGGGTCGAAGCAGTTTGATTGCTTTATCATATTAAATGATTAATTAATGCACATGTTTACCACTTTATTGCATTCAATTATTATTAAACTAGTTTTTTAGACATGATTGTGTCAACCTACAATGTTTTACTCATTCCCAATTTGGGCTACCATTTGGTACTCAAGAAGATTACATGGATGTAGGTTTGAATAAGGACAAGGGTCCTTGTTGTTGATTTCTTATTTCTTAATGGGATAGAGTTTTCTGATGGTAACAACATGGTGTTAGATAATGAGAACTTTTCATTTAATTTTAGTTATATGTTTATATTATTTGTATTAGTTTTAATTTTATATTTCAATACATTTCATATTTTCATTACATGGTTCAATATTCTAGGTTTACTAGTTCCTCTTATTCTTATAAGATGTGTGTTATACTATTTTCTCTATTTTCCGTTACACTGATATTTTTATATATTTTTATTTATGCTATAATGAAACTATATACTATGGTTTATAGTATCCCCACTATACACATCACACCCCCACTACACGTTGGTGGTCTATGGCTACTGAGGAGGCGTGCTTGAGGTGCCATAACTAATTTGATTTGGCCACGTGAGAGACTCATGGATCGGGTACTGTTAGAGAATTTCATCAAATTATAGATATTAAACATGATAAACTTAATTCCATATTTTTAATTAGTATAAATTATGTTATTTAATAATTTCAAATGAATTTTTTTCATAATGAATAGTAGAAATAATAAAAATATTCCCCTATGGTAAAAGGGTAAATCAGGTTAATCTAGTTTAAAACTATGTGATAAGGACCCCCATTTTCCATATTATTTCCATTTGGATGAATTTATTTATAACCTTATCACCTTATTCTTGAGAATAAATTATTTATGGTATAATTTTCCATTAAATTTACCTATAATATAATTTATGCAAAAAAATAAAAAATGTCAGTATCTTTCCTTGAAATATCTCTTATATGTTTACATAGGGATAAAAATAATTTGTGAATGAATATTAATGGATATAACTAGTGTAATGAAATTATTATTATGATTTAAATTTTTTTAAATTTTTAGTGATTATATACCTACCATAAATGGTTATATAATGCTGACACGACACTTACGAAGACAGTGGAAAACTAGAGTTAAATAATTTTAAATTATTAAAATTATTGTATTTTGGGATGAGTTCTGGTTCCAAAAGATATTAATAGTTAATAATTATGTATTATTGGTATTTTAATGGATTATATTCTAAATTCATTATTATCATCAAGTATCTCAAGAAAAATAAAATGAATAGTGTCAAAAATGTCATTAATTTCATTTTATTTTAAATAATAATTTATTAAATTATGTAAAAATCATAAAAATAATGAAATTGAAACATGAAAAATAAAAATGTTCTAAAATTCATCCCTATTCCATTTAAAATATAATTTTTATCATATTATTAAAATTATATATTTTTCAGTTTGAATATTTTATTAACATGGTTATGGTAAAAATAGGTCTACGGAGGAATTAAACAAAGAGATAAAGGTTGGATTGATAATTAAAATTTTATAAATTCTATTATATTACCATGATTAAAACTTATCATATCTAATCTTCAAATACCTATCAATTTGGAAGTATTTTAATTGAACTTTCCCTTATCATAATGTAATCCATTAATAAATTCCAAAAGTACCCATCCCCTCACTTATAAAAGGAAACCTCTTATCGTCTTTTATTCACAATTCAAAAAACTATTTTCCATGAAAAATTAATACTCGTATACCTTCCTTACTTACATCCCCATTTTATATAGTATTGTTTATACTAAAAAAAGCTCGAAAGGATTTTCGTGTAAGCCTATAGGGGTTTTCCGAAGAAGAGGTATCGTTCTTAATCGAGAATTTCTATTTTATTTTTTCATCAACATAAAATTATTATTAAAACATGATAATAAAATAAATCATTATTTATCATATAATTTGATGTTTTTATGTTAATTTCATACCTTATATCAACATCTTCTTCCATTATGTGGGAAGGGAAATCATCTTTCATGTGCGTGGCAGACTACTACCTCCCGAACTGATATAATTCATTTTCCATCACCTCCTCTTATGGATGGTTGTAATGATGGATTTAATATATATATATATATATATATTTTATAGTAATAAAATATTTATAAGTTTGAAAAAAAAATATCATTTACTTTTCTAATGTTCTATTGTTTGAAAAATGGTAATTTCATTCGTGCGTAGGGGTGGACTATCACCTCCATGATGTTATGTGATTCATTTATCATCACTAAATCACAATGATGATATATGTAATTGTATATAACTAAATAAAATGACCATTATTTTATAATTATAATTTGTTAAATATAAAATAATTCTTATTTTTTCACTATGATCATTGTAAAATGGTAGTATTAATCAGGCATATGTACGGCATATAGTATCCATGATTATAAAATAGTTCATTTTTCCTACCCATATCCCATGTATGGTTCAAAAATTATAATTTATGTATAAAAAATAATAATTATTTCATGATTATTATTATTTATATAATGTAAAAATAAACACTTTTACCATATTCATCCTACCGAATTCATTTTGGATATATAAACTGAATATAATCATAACATCTAACAAGATCATAATTGATTAAGTAATTATATAGAACATGGTAATAAATGAAATAAATAGAATTATAATCCTATTAAATTTTCTTAATAGAAAAATTAATTAACATATGATTATTATCAAGGATGATAAACAACATACGTGAGGAGTCTGATATGAGGTAAGGGATTCCATATCATTTTCCATTCATTGATTCATATTTTAATGTCATGAGACACTTAATTTTATATTATGTATACACTACCATTTTAAATGTCATATCATGAATAATTCATAATTCATGGAATTTTATGTTTCAATTCATTTTATTTTACACAATGGTATTTTACATGAATGTTACCTAGTGGTAAGTGTTTCATAGCTCAATCACTTTTCTTCAGGTTATATTACTTTTTCATTATATTTTATATTATAATATGATATGTGTAATGTTTATTGATTATTTTATGTTTTATTTAAACATTTTTATGGGGATTAAAATCTAATACACATGGTCAATTTATTTATTTATCCCTACTTCATTAGTATGATAATTAAAAGTTTGTTTCCTCTATTTCAACTACATTGAGACAAATTTTTCATTGTCCACCTATTAATATTTTTGAGTTTCATTAACATACCATTTGATATGTTATACCATTATTTTTTTTATATTATTCGTATTTAATGCTTCATTTGAATTTATTTCTTTCTTGGAGTTATGATTCAAATGATACCAAAGTGTTAAGGGTTTAATTCAAAATCTCATTATTATTCAGGATTTTTTATATTTATGTCTATTCATAGAGAGTAATTTGATATTTAAATATCAAAACATATCTATATTAATATCCTCTTAATATTTTTTAATATTATATTTTTTCTTTTCATTTTTCTCATTAAATTACTCAAAAGATAAAAAATGGTTTTATAACAAATATAATTTATTTCCTCCGTTGTAGGGAATCATATTATTATATGTTATCTGGAATGTTTTTAATACTACAATATTATTTTTTAATTAAACTTTGACCTATGATATAATTTTTAAAAATTATTTTAAATTAATATTTTTTTTTGTTTCCTAATTGCTGTACTTATTAAATTTTTATGAAACATATGAATGGGATATTTGTTTTAACATACGTGGTCATAATTTCCCACAACAATGACTAATTAATGATTTAAAATATATTTTATAATTTTACATTGTTCTTTTCAAATAAAATATTGTTCCTAATATTTGGTAAGCATTTAGTTCTTAAATTTGAATTTTAAAGATAATTTTTTTTCCAAAGTATTTTTATTAAAGATAAATTTACGGAATTTATATTCATCATTCAAAAAAAACCTTTATTTTACATACACTCTACTTGGTTAATCTTATAATTATGTCATCATTATGATTTATCATGATAGATTTTGATCAGTCTGACAAGGGAAATTATTGACTTTCATTTTATTTAATAATTTTTTTATCATTGACTTTCACTTATAACAAACACATTATTGTTATCATTGGAAAATATAATTCTATTAAATATAAATATTATTTATAACATATATGATTATTTTTTTAAACCATATATCATATATAGATAAGTTTATATTCTTATAATTTTATTTTATTAATTGAGGAAAATATTTATATTTTGAATTATTTAATCAATATAGATATTTATTGATACCCAAGCGGACATAAGGCATTGTTTGTTATTTTATTATAGATAATCTCCATTTTAAGGTTTAAGGGGAACCCGTTCAAGACCCGTAGGCCCATGTAATATGGCCCAACATTACCCATAATACATGACCTGATGGCCTATAGGCATACTATGACAATTACATGACCCATAGGCCCAACCCACTAGAACATCCCCTGCCCAGATTTTTCATCATTGATCACCTTTAGCTCCCCACCTTGAACTTTTGATCGTCTAGCATTTCCAAATACAAAGTTGCATGTTACCTGGTCCTGGTGTCGGTTTCTATAGTCTATCATTCTTCCAATCTGGTTAGCTCTACTTCTGGTGACTTCTATTGTTTATATGATCCTCTTCTGGGGCCTACTCTATGTGAATTGGGCTACATCGTGGTCTTATATGGACCTAAGTCCTTCTGGCATGAAGGAAATTGAGGACACAAAGGCCCTAGAGACCCGTAGGCCCAAACTGGGGGAATAGTTCTGGCACCTACACTGCAGAACATTACCTTCTATAGTACCTTAAACTGTACCTGCCATAGTACCTGCAATAGTACCTGCTACAATACCCCATAAAATCACCTCCACCCGGTTTTTAACCTCGGTCTCTTGGATGCCAAGCAGGAGCCCCTACCAATCTAGTACGGGCTCGTTTGAATAAGGTATATTACTTATGAAATTAATTGATCATTCAATATATGATGAATGCATTGGACATGTATGAATGTGTAGAGACTAGTTATGGATATCCCCTCGATGCATCGACAGGTCTAACGAGTCAAATTATTAAGTTAGAATCAAATGATTTTTTGGTTTATGTCTACCAATCTATTAAACTATCTTTTCATAAGGTATTTCTAGTATAGATATCATTATTTATGAAACCATGTTGTCCAATATTAATAATTTCCTAAATTGAGAATTTTTATTGTTATACCTATTAGTATTACATATATATTATCTATTAATGAATTTTTTCCATCAAATTATTGATTTAAATGAATGTTTTTTGACTTATTAAACTTCATATATTATTTATACCTTATATATTCAGGACAGTATATATTATATTTAACCCTTATTGAGCATCTAATCTAACCTGTTCTTTTATTTCCTTTCCCCAAGATATGAAGAAGGAATCATTTAATGTGTTTAAGGATGCAGAACATTTACATTAACTATGTTTTATATTTTATATTATAAAATATAATTGGAGATTCAACTATTAATCTAATTAATGAAGACTACAAACTATTCAATCATTTGAGATATGATTCCTTGTATACAAATCCAATGAAATAATGTAACTACTAGCTTTGGGATTCTAGGGTTGGGGTATTTACATTGGTAGATTTCCTCGAATAATGATTATATAATCACGTTTTTTCTAGCATTCTCATTCCCTATGTTGACGTCCTCTTATGATTCCGTGTTTTTATGTCCTTTTCCAATTATATTACTAATGATTATTCTATTTTATGATATCAAGTTATACATTTGACACACACGTTATTCTTTGTTATCATGTTAATTAACATACTGATATTTTTGTTCTTATCCCTTGTTTTAAAAAGATTTTCATATATTTGTAATGATGATAATGGACATGCATGAGGTCAAAATCATATTTGCGAATACATGTCATGAAATGAAAAAATGTTATATCATAAATGTTTTTATGGGGAAATAGAGCTAAGTGGAATTATCCACTTTGTGGTGTGATATTTATTTCTTTGATTAGGATGGCCTAAATCTCTAAAACTATAAATAATAAACATCCAAAAATATTAGAAACTAAATTCTTGACATAAAACACAAGATTAATTAATGTTTAATGATGGGAAATTAAATTTGGTATCGATGAATGATTTAGATAACTATAAATATTATGATGTTTTCCTGTTATATTAACATACGAGTTATGGATACCATCATGGTTTAATAATTTTATGATGGATCATTATTTCAAAGTCTTAAACATCCCTTTTTAGGTTTAAATTTATTGTATTGTAAGGTGAATAATGATATCTTTGGGAGTTGTTTTATTAGGTTCACATATATGTGACCATTAGGGTTAATGTGAATGATTATTTCTAAAGATTTCTATTTAATTTTTTAAAATTTTCATCACATTTTTTGGAACACTATAATAATTATATTAATTATGTTTTAGTAAAAAAATGAAAATCTGCATGAAGGGTGACACCATGTGGTATCTAGAAAGGTCATAGTGCTTGGAACCACAACCAAATGGGTGAAAAGGGTGAAATTCCTATCACTACCCTATGATATTTCCTTATAGTTATGGAATTTTATTCTTACATAAAAAATTGATATAAAATGATAAATTTTATTTTGTGAGAAGATATTTTATTGTATATAAAACCATTAGATTGAAAAGTGATTTGGTGATTATGTGATTAATGATATTTCAGAAGAAGTCTATCAATTTGGGAACCATATATTATTAAGGTAAACAGACTATTGTTGTACATTACATATAAAATAATGTATCAATTATATTTTATAAGAATCAATTATTTTAATGTGTCTTTATTGTGATTCTGGTTATTTATGAAAATGATAACCACATTTTGGAGATTATATGATTATGTAATATGAATTTTTGGGTAAATAAATTTATGAGTTAAATTTAATTGATGAAAAATTTAAAACTAATTTATGACAAATTTTTTATCAAATAATTATGATTTTTTGGATCTAAACATGGTTAATAATACATTGAATAATAATAAGGATAATTTTTTTCAATGGATATAAGTTTAATTTTTGGTTTTATAGTAGTTCCTTTTAATATTATTATTGTATTCATTTTATGGATGATTATTAATTTTTTAAATTATCTTTAATCATTCATAACATTATAGATTTTGATAATGTGTAAATATATGAGGAATAGAATATTATTATTTTTGGATTACATGATCTATTATAAGATGATTTGAGTGCTTTATGCATGAAAAATGTATCTTTAATGGTTATAATTTGGGGAAAAAGATAAGATTGTGGTGGAAATTAATTAAAGGATGAAATTGTACTTCTCATGTAATTATATTTCCTTATGTTCTTGGATTAAATGACAAAAGTAATTATTCAACTCAAGGAAATGTATCTTGAAACAAAAATTTCATCCAATTAATATCAATTATAATGAATCGATGGTCTTTTACACACCACTTTAGTTTATTGTTTTATGGCCATTATCTTTCACATGATTATTCAAATCATTGTGATAATTGATCTATGAAACTCTGTATAATTATTTTGATATTACACATTACTTTCCTATACATATTTTACCTTACTACTAATTGTCTCTAGTTTGAAAACCTAGTCGTGTATTATTTCAAATGACCTTCATATTTACCTTTGACTCTTTTGAATATCAATTTTTATTAACCATTTTTATAATTTGGGATTTCAAAAAGGTATTATGAAATTCCAAACCCTTCTTTACCAAGATAGAGTTGAAATTTATAGGATTAAATTTATTAAATGAGGTAATAATATAAATATAGAGACCCTCTAGTTTTTCATATATTATTAATTTATTTAATGAATAATTAACCGTCAAATATATACAAGGATCATACAGTCTATTTTATTTGTATGTTTAGTTAAATTATTAAAAAACATGACACCAAACTAAAAAATAATAATTTATTTAATCTCTTCAATGAACTCGTAACCCACCATTGAGCTCTTACATCTACATAGGATAACCTGGGGAATACATGAACAATAGGGATGAGCTAAAACGCTTTGTAAGGAAATAATCATGGGAATAAAAACTATAACATGGGTTTTATGGCATCAAATATATACATAAATGACATGGAGATTTAATAATCATATTGGATCAAAAAATATAGAAAATGTTATCAAGTAATCAAGAAATCATAGGAATGTGGAAAAAACACACAACATGACATAAGCATGAGTCATGGTTAATTGCAAATACCATTCCACATAGTCGATAATTACATTTAGAGGAATTAGTTTCACACTCTTTCCCAGCTTGACGCTACATGAGACTAAAAAGTACTCAATTCATTAGAGTTCTATCTGGGAGCTCCCATCATAACATGTTCAAGAATATGGGTTCCACTTGAAGAATCAAGCATAAGGGTTACGCTGGGAAAGAATTGGGTATCATAATCATGTCACATGGAATAAACTAAGAAAATACAATAATGGTGGCCATAAAACAATGTATTTAAATCATAAATGTCATTAATAATTTAATGTAGAAATAAATCATGATAATTTATTTCAAACTGATGTGAAACCACATCAAAACTGTTTTTAAGAGACATTATAAATTAAGAATATTTATTATTGTTTAAGGAAATTATTAATGATTACTTAAAAATAATGTCTTAAATATTTTCATAAAATAAAAAACATTCCAATATATATTTTCATGACAAAATTTGTGATTTTATAAAAATAATTGTCTCTGGAAAAATTTCCAAAGAGAACATGAAACTGGGTAACAAATCAGAAATTTTCTCTTAATAAGGATATATTATCAGCATGAATTGAGAAGGTATCCTTTCCAAAACATGCATTTCCCCTACAAATAATGATTAAATATTCTAGATACCTTACTTTGGAAAATATAAAAGGAATTTAGTGATTTTCATTAAAAAAGTAAGAACTTCACTAGTTTAAAGGGAAAAAGAGAAAGTGTAACCCAAATTAAAAATGATTGTTCGGTGAGAATCTCTTACCATATATATGAAACTGTTATGTACTTGAACATAATGTCATGGAAAATAAATTTAAATTCATTAGTTAATTAATTAATAAATTTTAAAATGTTATTTTATATAGTATAATATTATTAAGATCATTTATGGAATCTTTTATGGGTTATAGTGTACATTTTTATCATTCATGAGTGTTCATTTTCTTGGTTTCATTGATCGGTTCGCTTGTATATGAGTATAGATGATCATGTAAAAAATGAAATTTAACCATAATTGAAGTTATATGTTAATAATGAAAATAATTAATATTATATTTTTATATATGTAATTTGTTAATTTTATGTGAGGACAAATAATTAAATAAGATGTTAGTGATAATCGTTTGATTATTTTGGCGGCTTTTTTTTCATCACAAACTAGATTTTTTTTAAAATATTATTCATATAAAATGTATTTTCACCATTATATAAGATTTATTAAATATATTAAAAATATTTTAACCATGAAAAAGGATTAATGATTTGTGTTGATGGAGGTAATTGAATTTTAAGACATTAACTTTGTTGAATGCGATAATTTAACACCTCAGGAAAAATGTTTTCATTTTTAGTAAAAAAGGAGAAGGGAAGGAAAATGATAATTAATTATTAAATTAAAATAATAAAATTATAGTATATGTATGATAATATATTTTTCATTCCACAGTTATTATTATAGGTGATGAGGTACTAAGAAAATAAAAAAATCAAAAGAAGAAAAATAAAATTATAGAGTATTTAACCTCTTGAATTTATCCTTCTGTAGAATCTCAATAGGGTAAGGGGTTATGTCTTTTTTTGTGAAATATGGGACCTAGATATGGGGTAGATACCTGTGAAGAGGAATTAATATAATTTTTAAAAGTCTAAAATCTTGAGATGTGTGAGAAGAAGAGGTGGTGATGGTTGCTATTTATATTCGATAAAAGGGGTGCCTTCTGATATTTTTCCATTAATTTATTATTTTCAATCAAGAATATGAATATATTGAAAATTACCTCTAAATAAATTCAAATATTGATGATGGGATAGGAATTATTGTTATTACATCATCAATGAATCAATTAATAGTGTATTTAACTTATATTGTATATATAGAGTAAATTATCATACATTACTATTCATAAAAAATTTAAGTATTTTTTAATATTTGAAAAAATTCACTCTATCCATTTCTTGACATGTATAATAAAAAAATGGACTCCATTTTATGAAAAAAATATCTAAATATGAGAAAAATATTTTTTAATAAAAATTATAATTTATAGGGAAAATACTGATTTGAAAATTATAACTGATTTTATAAAACTTTGAAAAAATAATCAAGGACTTATAAAATTGTCTTATAATCATAAGAAATGAAGATATTATTTTATAATTAAATTTAATAAAAAATAATTATTTTATTTCAGTAAATTAATGATAAAATTTAAAATAAATATTTTTGTTTTGAAAAAATATCAGCACATAATTAGAAATTTCAAAAACTTTTATTTACTTATATTATGAAATAATTATTTAACATTACCATGAATAAGATGAATAAATCTTATTTGTAATTTTATGGGTGAAGATACTATTATATAGGTTGGTTTACTCTTTATAGAGGATATATTATTATTCCAATGGTCATGTTACTATCCCATTGATATAGGTTTCATAATTTATAAAAAACCAATTATTCCATTCATTATTCCTTTATAATTTTATTTTTGTGTTATTTGTGTATATTTATTTGATTTATAAAATATGAACTAATTATATGAAGTTAAAATTCATTGCTAGAATTTTAGGCCTTTAAATTCGTCCGCCATTATGAATTTTGACCCTTGATTATTTTACAATCTAAAGAGAAAACATGTGAGGTTATCACTATTTTTTCTATCCATTAACAAGAAAATAAATAAAATAAAATTAGGGGGTGTGAATACATAACTAATGTTAATATAAAAATGAAACATTGATATTAAAATGATATACATGCAATGGAAAAGTATATCCAAATATGTGATTCCATAAGTTCTAATATAGATTATCCATGGTGATCAAATTATCCCAAATGTTCTTACTAAAGTTCTTTAGATAAAATCTTCAAAAATAACTCGACCTTGCTCTGATAACATCTTTAATGACCATATCCTTGTCACATATAATTACATCAATTTAAGCATAATTGAAAATCTAATACAACCGAGGATTATAGAGTATAGTATCTTTGGAATATTTTGTACACAATCCAAAAACATGAAACCAAACTAATTTTTTTTTATTTATTCTCCATAATGATCCTCAAACTCCCATTTATCTCTTACATCTACATTGGATGACGTGGGGAATACATGATCAAAGGGCATGAGTTATAAATATCAGTAAAGGAATAAGCATATGAATAAAACATATAACATGCGTTAAAAGTAATAAAATATTGACATATATGTTTTAGAACATGAATAAAAATATTGGTGAAAAACATATAGAACATTTTATCATTTAATCATGGAATCAAATCATTGTGTAAACAACACACAACACGACATAAGCATGTGTCAAGGATAACAGCAAACAGCACAACACGTGTGGAAGAAGTCCCATAATGAAATTGGGTTAACTACCTGTCCCAAAATGATGTCTAATTATTATAAAAAATACCCATTCATTTTAGTTATATCTGGCACACCCATACTAACATTTTCCTTCATTTCTCTTCCACATGAAGAATCTTTCATAATAGTTACCCATGGAATGAATTGGGTAACATAATCCTGTCACAAGGAATAATAAAAGGGAATAACATAATGGTTCCCATTAATGAATAGATTTAAATTCTATATGGAAATTAATAATGGAAAATAAATATATATCATGATAAATTATGTCAAAATTATGAAAAAATGCTTAGAAAGACTATTAATGTGACATTTTAAATAAAACATTTTAGTGCGGTTTAAAGAAAATATAAATCATTCTTTAAAAAAAGAAAGGAATAACTATTTGTATAAACCAAAAAATAAACAATAGAGTTTTATCATGAGAAAAGTATTTATATTAGGAAAATAATGGTGTATTAAAACAAATTATAGAGTTCAGTTAAAATAGGGAAGGAAATCATGAAGTTCCCTTTAATCTGGGTTTCTTATCAGGAAGAATTGAAAAGGGGAACGTTTTAAAACATTAATTTCCCATTAAAAGAATGATGAAATTTTTTTCATACATGATTTTGGACCATATTCACAGAGTTTCAAATTATTATATAAAAATATATAATAATTACATTGGTGTACATAGACTAAAAGCATAACCTGAATTAAAAATTGAGGTTTGAGGATAATATCTTACCTTATTCCTAAAAGTGTACTTCACGTGAAATCAATGTCCCAGATAATCAGATATAAATAATTAAATAATAAATTAAGAAACTTTTATAAAATTATTTTATTTATATTAATTTTTCTAAGATCATTTATAGACATTTTATGGGTTATAGTGTTCAATTTCATCATTTAGGATTATTCATTTTCTTGGTTTTCATGATTGGTTCACTTGTACAAGAGTATGTAAGTTCGTGTAAAATGGGAACAAGTAAACATTATTTAAGTAATATTTTTTAAGGAACACATATAACATTAAATTGTTATATAATTAATTCTGTATTTTTTAGTGATAATGAATCATTTGATAATATGTTAGTGCAAATAGATTAGATTATTTTGGCAATATTTCGATCATCAAAAACTAGTTTTGTGTTATTATATAATCTTATAAATTATAATGGTCCCATCACATTAAATATTATATCATGCATAAATTATAATATTCTTTATCCATATATTTTTAATGAGTATTCATTAAGGAGGTAATTGAAATTGAAAACATCATTGTCCTTGAATGCGAAAAATTAACATATCAAAGATGATGTTTTCATTTTTAGTAGAAAAGGATAAGGGATGGGATATGATGACGAACTATTCCATTAATTTGATAAAATTATAGTATAAAGAAGATAATATATTTTTTATGCCACACTGATAGGGATAGTTTAGGAGATAATTAGAAAAGATAATAAATTGAAATAACAATTAATAGAAAATGAAAGTGGATTTAACCACTTGAATTTATCCTCCATGAGAATCTCAATAGGGAAAGGGGTTTGGTCATTTTTTTAATAAAAGGATACTATAATTGGGGAAATTACTTGTGATTATTATTAGGAATAATTTTTTCAAGGATCAAGGATTCATATGTTTGAGGAGAAGAGGTGGTGAGAGGTTGTATTCATAGTGGAGGATATGAGTGTTTTCGCATTATTTTTTTCATTAGTTGATTATTTTTCCTCAAGAATATGAATAGTTTGATAATTTCCTCTAAATATATTAAAATAATCAAGTCATTTTTTAGATTATGGTGATTACCTCAGCAAGGAATCAAGTAATAGTGTATATAACTTATAATATATATATTGTAAATTACCTTGTTTTACTATTTGAAAAAAAATCAAGTTTGTTTTGAAAAATAAAAAATTCTCCCTAATAATTCTTCTATATTTATAATTAATAAATGGAATACATTTAATGAAAATAAATTTCTAAATATGAAAATTTTAATTTTTAATTAAATTCCTCATTTACATGTATAATGATAATTTTAAAATAACAACTAATTTTATAAAACTTTTAAAAATAAATTATGGAATCATAAATTTATATTGTAATCCTAAGACAATAAAATATTAATTTATGAATAACAATTAAGAAATATTTTTTCTTTTAAATCATTATATCAATATTAAAACTGAAAATAAATATTTATGTTTTATAAAAATATGGACACATAATTAATAATTTCTATAACATTTATATACATATGCTATGATATAATTATATTATATTGCAATTCATAAGATGCCCAAATATTATTTTTACTTTTATGGGAGAGTTTATTATTCTATTAGATGGATTACTATTAACAGGGGTCATATTATTATTCCAAAGGCTAAGTTACTATTCCATTAGGATAGGTTCCTTAATTTATAAAAAAAACTTTTTTATTTCATTAATTATTCATTTATAAACATTTTTTTGTTCTTTATGTGATTTTTTGTAGATTATACTATATGAAATAATTATTATTAGGTAAATTTCATTTATATATTTCTATTTTTTTGCAATAACACCCAATATTTTTAAAATAATACTATGATCGATAACTTTTTTAATACGCAACACCAAGCTCTATGTGAATTAGGATATACTATAAAAATATTATTATTTATATGTGACTATTGTAACCCATCCATTTAATTTAAGCGTCTGAATTGATGATGATGGTTTCAAAATTGTTCACTTTAAGAAGCTTAAGGATTTTTCCCAATCAGCTGAGTTAATGTAGGAATCTTCTACTTAGGAACCCTTGTAGGTGGAACATCCATCAGAGGAAATGCCTATCTCTGTATCTCGACCTATAGATATATTTTTTTAGAAGATATATCATAAAATACATGATTGATGGAAGGATAATTTGCTGAGGTTCCCCTCTAGACATTGTGACACGGTATGAATTCAAAATTTCACGGAAGAGGATGTGGTCATTATGATTGGTCTGGTGCATAAGGGTGTGGTCAAAATGTGTATTCTTGGTCTTTCTCCATGGAATCTAGGATCCATCTCCCTATAGAGAAGAAAATGCTCAGGGGGAATTACTATGTTCTCTGCAATCAAAGAAACTCACAATCGAATTAGGAAACTAAAAATGATGATGATGATGACATTGATCATGAATATATAAATTATAATGTTATTGAATTTTTTCTTTTTCTCTTTCTGTAATGGAATTTTATTGTTTGACCCCTTCCATCCTTGATTCTATTAATATTTTATATTTTGAATAAATTTTTTGGAGAAGGTTCATTTGTATTATTATCCTTCTTCATATATTTTCATTTAAAGTATTTAAAATATAAAATTTAATTTTAGATTAGTTATAAAATGTCATTAGATTGTTTTGTTTAAACATAATAAAATTGTATTCTCTGGAATGTATTTTATACATTAATTTTTTATGAAATATTTTTTATAATTAAAAAGGAATTTTTATGAAAAAAAAATTTCTTGTGTATTTCCTTTCAATCATAAATAAATTTCAATCACTTATAAAAATTATATCATAAAAAATGATTTAAATATTTGGAATCATGAGTTAAAATTTTTCTAAATATGTCTATTTGATTATTTTTCATTATAAATACTAATCAATGTAAATAATTTTCACTATGGTAAGTGTAAATTAGATAATTTAGTATTAAAATAATATGATAAGGACTAAATAAATACTATAAAGCATTATTTTATAATATTTAATGAGATTATTTATGCTATTATCATTTATTCTTTAAAAATAAGGAAAAATGGTTCCATATTACGTTGATTTTTATAGTTATGTTATTTTATATAAATAAAATCCAAAGGTTCAATCTAATTATTTGTTCCCAATATATTTATTACATAGGTACAAGAAATGTCTGTGATTGGTTATAAATGATAATTTTATCGATAAATTATTTTTTTATTATGGTAATTATTTGCTTCTTTTTATAATCAAAACAATTTCATTAAATGATGATGCACCGTTGATATTATATTTTTTCAATTAATAGAAAAATAAAATAAATTATTCTAAATTTTTTTAAAGTAATATAATTTTAATGAATTATTTTTTATCACTAATTCTTTAGATAAATATAACATTATATCGATGGTTGAAAGGATTATATTTATATTTATTTGTTTTCATGTGGGTTTCAAATTCAACTAAATGTATAGTTCCAAAATTGACATTAATATTATTTTATATTTTATAATATTTTATTAAATTATTAATAATTACTATAAATATTATCATTAACTATAATTTTTATATCTTTTGTAATATATAAAAACAGGGTCAATTTGTGGTCTAATTATTATTTAATAGTAACTATATTAACCCCTAAATATTAAAAAACATTTCCATCGTCGTAGTTGTAAAAAAAGATAACAGAGGTTAAAACAAATATATAAGGGTGAAAACCTAGTTTAAAATTAAATAAAAATTACATAATGAGATTATTTATAACCATAATAATCCTAACTTATAAATATATAATTTTTTAACCATTCTAAGAAGATAAATAATTTATAATGATTTAAAATTTTAAGATCTTCTAAAAGTGTTCATCCCCTCTTTTATTATAGGAAATTTGCTCCCCTCTTTTATTAACATTTCAAAAGTCTTTATATTTGGGAAATAAATTACAAAATATCTTCTTATAATTCCTCCCCTAATCCTATATTTCTTTTTTGTGCATAATAAAAAACATATATGGTATTAGGTGTGAAGAAAATAATATTTTATGAAGAAGAGGTGTAGCTTTTGACCAAAAGTTTTTGTTCTATTTCTTCTTCCACCTAATTTAAATATTAGTTAATAATGTTCAAATAAAAAATAAATATCTCCCATATACTGAGACTTTTTTTAATTTAATATCCAATACCCATCTACTCTTACATGAAAATAGGAAATGACGCCATCATATATGTGTACGGCTGACTACTGCATCAGGAACTGGTGAAATAAATTTTCTATCACCACCTAACAAATATGTTTATAAGAATGGATTAAAATTTAATATTTAAATTAAATAAAATATTTATTATTTTTTCATAACTAAAATATCAAATGTTTTTACACCATTATATTTTTTGAAAAATGGTAGCACCTTTAGTGCATACTTTAAGATTACCACCTCCGCGAAGTGATGTGATTCGTTTATCATCACTGCAAAACATGGAGTTAATATATAAGTTTATTTGAATAAATAATATTATATTTATCATGAAATGAATAATTTGGAAAAATAATATTAAAATATTCTTATTTCCATCACGACATTCAAAAATTGGAAATGTTACTCATGTGTATGTATGTCCAACTATCTCCATGATTATAACATAGTTCATTTTTCATAACCATAATTCATGATTGGTTTTAAAATTTTAATTTATATATATAAATGATAATTATTTAATTATTATTTTTCTATATATGATTAAATAATGATCAATAATACCTTATTCAACTTACCAATTTGATTTTTGATATATGAGCCAAATAGCATCAAAACACCTAACATGAACCTAAATGATTATATAATTAAATATGACAACATAATAAATTAAACAAAATGGATAATAAATATCAAAATTTTCTTAATAAAGTTCATAATTAACATATGATTATTATTTATGAATATAAATAACATATGTTATAATTTGGACTCAAGGTAAGATACTTTCTTTTAATAATATCATATTTAAATGTTTTCTTTCCGACTCTATTTATATCATATCCATGTTACTATAAATATTTCAATAAAATTATTATTTATGCTTCATTGTATTATAAAGATCATTTTTCCCATATTTTATTTTCTTTATAGTTTTTTAAAAGGGAATATAATTAATGTTTTATATATGGGATATTTTTCTTTAAAAACAACATTTTAAATATTTTTTATATTTATTTATTAAATCACTCCCTTCCATGTCTATTTTATTAAAAATTATTTTATAGACATATATATCTATATATGGTCCTAGAATAATTATAAATTAAATTTTATGTCTCTATTTTAATGGTTTTCAAGAGGAATCAAATTACGTATTTCATACAGAATGTTTTGAAATTATTAATAAAAGAAAAAAAGAATGCGTTATTTTATCTTATATAGTTCCAACATCTTTTCCCAATTCCATAAATGATATTTTATTTTCTTCATACATTGTAATATTCTATTTTTATTAAATTAAAATAAATATTTTATTTTTATTTGTTAACACATTCCATAATATCATGTATCAAAATCCTTATTTAAAATCAATCCTAATTAAGGGGAACATTTCTACCCCTTAATACATCTATAAAACACTCATTTATCAATTTAATTCCAAAATTTAAGCCTTATTTTGAGAACTATGATGATATACTTAGATATTAAAATCTATATTATTTATTTCTATCTTTTATTTTGAATATTTACCAAATTTTATTTGATTCTGATGTGAGAAAAAGATTATGAAACAAATTTCATTTAGTGGGTAATTCAAATGATGATGACTTGTGATTGATTTCCGTTTTTGGCACACATAATCATGAGCATGTTATAATAATAGAACCTAGACAGATCATGAATTAGTTGAGTAAATTGTTTGTATCACGTGACATTGAGTATGAAATTAGTGAGTGAACATAATCCATGACGGGAGTCTTTCCACAATAGGATGTTTTCATGGTTGTTATAATTGACTTATTCTTATATGATATTTTTGGTTACAACTACATTCCATATATTTTATTGTGATTATGTTACAATTTTCATTATGTTATTTTTTTTATTTTATTACTCATGATCATTCACTTTTATGATATCATGTTATACATTTGAATCACACATTATGTTTCCTTAACATGTTTATTCCCTTAATATGATTATTGTGCACACCTCGCAGTTTAAAATAATTTTCACATGGTGTTAAAGATATGTTAGAGGAAGTATGGGGCCAAGATTAAATTTTTTAATACACCCTTTGAAAATAAAATATTTTGTATCATAACAATGTTGTTTTTTGAGAAAATGGATACTAAGTGAAAGTGTCCACTATTTTATGTAATATTTATTTATTATAGGCTGATGGCCTAATTCTCTAAACCTCAAACCCGTAAAGATCATTAAATGTAATAAAATTATTTATTACCCTAAAAATTGTTATTATGTAATGTTTAATGTTCGGTTCTTACAAATTGTGCTAAAACAAATCATTTGGTAATTGTTTCCTTCATCAACATATTTTTTTTATCATTGAGAAATAACAACATCCCTAAATATTTTTAACTCTACTAATGGTCCCCATTTATATTGATTTATATATTTATTATATATCCTCTTCAAATAAATTTATATAATATTAAGTTTATATTTATAAATATTGTATTTATTTATTTATATATTTATAATTTTCTATAATTATATATGTAATTTAAATTAAATCTTAATGTTATAAATCATTGAAATACGAGGTTTGGGTATTAAAATATTTTTAAATATAAAAAATATATTTACTTATTTAAAATATAGTAGAATAAATATATTTTATAAAATTAATTTATGTAATTTAGGAATATTTATATTAAATATATATAAATTAAATAGTGACTGAATATATGTTTAATTATTTATTTATAATTCATATTTATATTTATATTTTTAATTTAATATTATGTAGTTTATAATATAGATATATAATTATAATTATATGTATACATATGTGTGTGTTTATATATTTATGTATTTAATTGAGATTATATATCTATATTATAAAATATTCAAATATAAAATATCAAATATATAAATAACAAATATATAAATATATTAAAAATATAATTAATATCAAAATGAAAAATATTATAAATGTTATTTACACAATTCATACAAATTTATTTTATTATTTTAAAATTAAGTACATAAATTAATAATTTATTCATATAATGTAATATCATTTATTCATTATTTTTATATCCTTGTATATATGTATCTATGTAAATATATATATTTTTTATTTGTCATTATGAGAATATATAAATCAATTAAATATATATTATTGAAAAGTAACCTATGAGGAAAGAATTTGATTTGGTTTTTTAGTAGGAATATTTAATTATATATGTTTTCACGATGGATATGTTTTAGAGGAAGATAAAATAAAAAATACAGGATTGGAGTATTTAAACAGTTACTAAGACATGATAAATTTTCATTGGATATTTGGTGTACACTCATTTAGATTATGGTGGATGGGGAATGATTTTTTAAGACTCATGCTTTCCTCAGTGACCAATAGAAGCTGGATGGATCATGGTGGCCAACTAGGAGGCTAGATAGGCTCCAAAAAGTAATTGATTGACGTATGAACACCCCCTTTAATGGGGGTTTTTAGGGAAATTCATTTTTAAATACCTTTTGCTTTTCCCCTAAATACCAATAGCTCTTCAGAATCATTTATCTATTTTTATTTCATTGATTTAAGAGATTCCAATTTCACAAGTAATATTAGATAAAACTATATTAGTATTTTTAGTATTTCTGAAGTAAGGATAACCCATTGAACAATTTAATCTATGTTTTGGGTCATTTATCATTTTTAATCCATTCAAAATCCCTAAAATGTGGATTTTCTGATAGTCTTTGAAATTAGTTTATCAAGGAAAAATCAAAAATTAATGTTTGATGAGTAACCCCATATTGTTGAAAGATAAGTTGTTCCATGATTTATACAATATTCATATGAATATGGTGTTATTTATGTTATGAAAAAAGGGGTGTAGTTTTGAAGGGTATAGTACTGAAACAATAGGGTTCTTATGCATATGAGATTATGAATAAGACCTATTACAACTTTAGTTACTATTCAACATGCAATGCATATGATTTATATTCAATCAAATTCTATTTTGATAATTAGATTCTTGGAAATAACTGAATGAGGAATCCAAAAAGGTTATCCTTTAACAAGATATAACTTGAATGGCCTTGTATAGTCTTTTTCATTTATATGTGATATCTCAGTGAAAGTAGTGATTTGTGTTATTACCTAGTAAATAAGTTAAATTGGGGTTTGTGTTGTCAAAATTGTTCTTAAATGTCTCAATGAATTGTATTCATACGAGAGATAATTTTTGGGTATTAGGAGACATGCCAATGGGTGCCAGTTTGGGTATAGGTCATGTTGAGATATGTGTTACTTGATAAGATACTTTTCATTTGAGGGTCATGTGTAATGGTTCATGTTATTCTGTGATTGTTTTTTTCATATATAAATATTATTTTGTTGATATGATATACTAAAAAAATTAGGTTTAAAATTGAGTGTGTTGGGCAAGCTACATACATGATGTTTCCTTCATTTTATATGAATATGAAAACCAAATATTATTAGGAATTACATAGATTTTAATATGTGTACTAAAATTAATTTTTTATAGAACATTTTTTGGAGGGAATAAATGATCAAGATGACCCATTACTCTAACGATCATATTGAGGCTACACTAGATCCTATCATTATTGATGTTTTTGTACATTCCTTATATTTTTATATGTATATGACTACTCTAATCGATGTGGATTATATTTTCATTTTATTTTGTATAAAATTTTCAATGTTGGGAGACTATTATCTATTTAATATTTATTCTAGTATGACCATACATATTCACTGGGATTTTTTTAATATGGTAGATTCATTCATCATGGTGGCCTAGTAATAATTTGATTATTAAACATTACAAACACGTGAATATTTTTACTATATATATAAAATATTCTACATGCACCCACATGTAAACTAGTTTATCTAAGGTCCTCATTGGTTGTTTCTTAATAATTATTTTACATACACTGTGTATGTGTATCTTTGTGGATGTATTGATTGCATTGATAAATAAATTGTTAAGTGAAAGACCCTATGATGGATGGATGGGATAATGATTCTTGATGGGGGATTAAAATATTGATTCATGTGAGTCTTAGGAACAATTTCATAAAAACTCCTTATTCAATTTTTTTCTCATTTTACATCTATATGATTGATCAACTAGGGAATAATTTCTTAGATGTATAAAATACATGATTGTGATGGGTTTATTTTTTATATAACATATCGATTAGATATCTATATTTTCTGATATTTATTATGTGTTTTTATTATATTATATTGTCCAGTATTATTGGTATTTCATTATTTATATTTAATGATGGTTATCCGGTAGATGGTATTATGTCCCCTATGATATATATTAGACTCAAACCATGGTCCAAAAATATTGGAAATTATTGAGGTCGTTTGATGTTCTGACTCGAGCCAGTGGATAGGTAACATTTATGAGATGTTATAAATAGGTATTAAATACTTTTTTAGTTTATTTTTTTATTATAATATTAGATATAGATTAACTAGTTTGAACACAAAGTAAATTATAAACCTATTCATAGCTGGATTATATATGGTGGAATACAAAACTTATAGAGTAGTGAGATATTTTTTTAATGGTTTTATTAGGTCAATAGTGTTTTCCGGATAAATTATAATTTTATTTCTTATTGATTTACTAATATAATGATAGATTATTAATTCATACTACATATAACCTACTTGGTATGTGGTTTCATCTGATATGTTCATGAAAATATGTAATTGGGGAATGAGTTTTAAAGGTATTGTAGTTAATTTAAACATTGAAAATAACTTATTCGGTATTTTACTCAATAACATACTAGTGAAATATTAATTTACTCACAAAATAATGATGGTGTCCTTTTTATTAACACCTTTATTTTGAAATTATATGTGAATGTTACATGTTATATAGACTAGACCCATAGAGTTGTTAGTATGGGTATGTGGATACCCAGTGTGCATGAGAACCCTAATATAGGTGTGTTGGAATGAGATTCTGTGATATTATATGAAAATAAAATTGAATACTTTTTATTCTAAAATGTTTTTATAAATACACTAGTTGTATTTTTTATCGGTTATGTGGAAAGTCCAACTGATTTTGATATATCAATCATGATAAAATGTTTTGTGTTTATTATTATAGCTATGGGATGTGATTAGATATTATATCTTAAAATAAATTTTGATCGCAATATTTTTAATGAACTTTTTTTAAATTTTATTGAAAATTTAGACTTATTTCACCAAAAACATATAAAATAGATAATATTAAAGAAAGGTTTAGTATTATTCAATTATAGAAGCTCAAGAGAATTCTATTTATGAGTATCTCAGATAAATATTACTATGAGTGATCTAATCAAAGAATATGTTGATCCATGGGGATGAGTTAACCATGGAATATTTCACTAGATAATTCTATATACAATATCATCATGTCATATACTGTGATAATATACCATAAACGAATGTGGTTTTAATAGAGAGTGCCCTGATTATATTCGATTAGATTAAGACCTTCTAAAATTTTAAGGTGAGTATGGATAAAATAATGATAAAGGGCCTAATCTTAATGATGATAGAGTTTTACAGGTGAGTACAATAGGTATGAGGGGTTTTCAAAAAAATAGATTGTGAGATCATTCTAAGACAGATTATAATATATGATTCCATGATTTTCAATGATTTTCTCTAATGTTATGAGGGTGTGAGGCTATGATGGCCTGAAATATTGTGATAGTATTTTGTCTTAAAATTCAAGAATATGTTATTTAGTTTAGAATGAAAAATGTATCTAATGTGATGAACATGGATGTCATTTTTTATGTGGGACCTTATTGAGAAAAAGATATTAGAAACGTTGGATGTATTCTGAGGCTCTATAACTAAATAATATTGGTGTAATAAGAGTAATTATTATAAAACACTCTTGGATAGTAGGATTTAGGGAACTCGAGGTAGAGGTTCATCACTTCCTCCTCAAGTAGAGACCTCATTAGAGTGTTATAAATAGGTAATGTAACAACCCGAGATTTTATGAGATACATTCTTTTTAATTTCTTTGATGTCTTGTTTTGTACGCTACTCAAAGATTAGATTTCTCTATATGCAACACCATATTAGCTTGCAGTATATGCAAACACAATTCTAGGCTTGTGTTGCACGCCAAAGAAACCTTCCTTCATAGCATGTGTTGTACACATTACTGAGTTTCATTAAACAATGATATGTTAATAAAATATAATATAAATTAGTTGTTATGAATTGTAATATAAACATTTTAAAATATTATAAATTTTATCTTTCAAAATGGGCTTCATTTTTGGATTCAGAATATTGAAATTATCAAAGGGTGAATTTTTGGTATTTTTCTGAAATCTTTTATTTTTTGATGAATAGTGAAAACACTGAGTTATTGGTTAAAAACCAACATTCTATTTAAATAATTATTTATCTTATTTAAATTTATTTTAGGTCAAATGAGATACATAATACCTATATAATTTCAATTAACTTCATTGGATTCATTTTATAATAATTTTAGTTACGTAAACATCTTATTGAAATTTTTACTGTTTTTTACCCACCTCCTATGAGCTTTTACAAATTTGCATAAAACATAATTTTACAACTTCTGTGAATGTAATTTTGAAAATCTGAGAGACACGATTGTTATTAGTGAGTAAAATGTGGTTCAATGAGATGAAAATAATTTTTGGTGAATAGTAACTTTTTAATTTTATTTACCACGGTTAAAAGTAAATTGGGTTATTGAAGGTAAAAATGATAGTATTACTACCTTAACACAAGTACTAATTCTGTTGGATAAGTATAATTCGCCCAAAAACAAACTTAGCAATAAAATATTATCATTTAGGTCCACTTGGATTAGATTAGGACATTTATTATTATTTAATTCAAAGAAGAGTTAAAAGAGTTAAATTCAAAGTTTATTAACTAAACATTGTTAATATAGGGTTATACATAATATAAATTAGACCCTAAATATTCAATAGAAATATTAAAATATTTTCTACGTAATGGTTTTTTGTATATAATTTTTAGATATTAAATAATTTAATTTATAAATGACACAATGATGATGCAGTAATTACCTTATTAATGAAATATTAAAATAATTGATGATATAAATAACCAAATAAATGTAATTTGAAACTTTTAATGAATTAAACTTATTTTATAGGTTAATAACATATATTAGGGTTGGTTATATTAGTTTTTTTGATGTAATAATGCTGTTATGAATTTAGAGAACACAAAATACCAAATAGTGTCAAAATTGACATAAATGTGTTTTTAAAAAATATATTATATTATTAATTGATATAATGGTCCTAAAAATCTAAAGATCAGTCAAAAGACTTATATAATAATATAGATGACACTAATTAACAAATTGGGGTTCAATTGGATGTTTCTAGTAAATGTATTAACCATATTGTGTAAGAATACAAGATGACACGGTAAAAGTTATATTATTTAAATTAGAGTTAAATTTAAATGATAAGTTCAAAATGGTAACCTAAACTTGTCTAAAACCTATTTGATTAGCGTATTTCGACCCATCCCCACCGTAGATTCTAAATAAGTAACTTTGGAGCCATTATAAACCGAATATGAATTTATTATAAAATAATAGTTTTTGTTTTTCCTAAGGTTCCCATCTCCTCCCTTATAAAAGGGCACCTCCCCCCTCTCCTCTTTACATAACATTGATCCATCAAGCTCAGCCAACCCCGTCCAATTTATTTCTTCTTCAAAATACTCTTATTTAGTTGTTTTATTATAAAGTAATAACATCAGTATCACCAATATACTGATATGTCATTATAGATATGAAACAACCCCATTTTACTTTCTATCCATCCTACGGAAAATGAAATCATTGTGCGTGCATACGTATGAAATATCGTCTCCACGCCATGGTGTAATCAGTTTTTCCACCACCACTATAATTGGATGGGTATAATGGTGTAAATAATAACTATATATAGTTATTATAACATCATACTGATTTTGAGATATTATATCATCCACTCCAATTCTATTAAATAATTATGGAAACGATACCATCGCTCGTGCGTACGTACGGATTACCGTCTCCACAACGTGAAGAGATTCATTCTCCATGTTAACCATTCGTAAATGATTATAAATTATATATAATGAATAATAATGAAATATATGAAATAATAATGCTACTGTATTTATGTATATATATATGTGTGTGTGTGGGTGTATTTCATCTACATAATTCCATTCAATTCAATAAGGAAATGAAAACAGCGTTCATGCGTACGTACGACCAACCGTCTCCATGAATGTTGTATTTCATTCCATTTATAGACCTATAATTTATATTTATATTGTGAATATATATTATATATAAATCATGTTTACATTCTAGAATTAATTAAATCAGTATATGAGTAATAATATCAAGAACAACAAATCGAAAGACGTACAATAAATGAAATGATTTTTCCAAAAACGCTCTTTAACATTGTATTTAAAAAATAATGGGTAATATAAAGCCATTAGTAAACCATATATGATATCATAAAAATTAATATGATTCTGTAATAAGTCAATGAGATTATTTAAATCATTATACTGGAGGTTCAGATACATGCGAAGCATATCAGACATAAGGTAAGGGATAATTATTCCAATCTCATTCTTCTCCGAGATTATTTATTCGTAAGTATTTAATGGGTTATTGTTATCACCCATGTCCATGTTTTCTAAAAAATTTCATGTATGTTAAAATTCCTTTTTACCAATTTTTTACTTTTACCACATGGTATGGAAAGAATATTTATTTTTTTACCATACGAGGAACTTTTTGACTTTTCTGACAAAAGTTTGAGAAGAAAGTTTTTTTAACATATACGGAAATGAACGGTTTTCTACGGTTTCATAACACCTTATTTCCATGTAGCTTCTTCTACAGTATTACAATATTATTTTAAAAAATATACATTTCTTTTAAAATTTCATGGAATTTTGAGAAATGAAAATGATTTTGAAGAAGAAAAGATATTTTCCTCAGGAATTCATTTCAAGTGTTTTATCAAAACTTTTTTCCATATAAGATGACATTATTTAATAAGTTAATGTTTCAAGTATAATGTCTCTATTATGTTCATGTTTTTATTTTTCATATGATGAAATTTTACCAATTTGTTTTATATGGATAAAGTTCTGATGGGATGATGTTTATGAAACCCATGTTTTTCTTTGGGTTATGATGAATGATTTTAGTTTATTTTGTGGCACACGTAAGAATGATTTAATTATGAGATGGGTGGGACCTATATCTCCCTAAAATGAATTGGGTAAAGATTTATATCTCATGAGATAGAGATGACTAGAATAGCAAGTTAATCTGGTAGAGTGATATAGGACTGGAACGAGGAGTGAACTCGATTCTGTAGGGGACTTTGTCCAGTAAGATGGTCTTGGCAGCAATGCCTTGGGTACTATGGAAATTATACAATGTGAATAATGTTTTACCACAATTAAATGTTTTATTCCCATTCTATTTTATCATGATTGATGTCCCATTATGATCTATGCCTTACGTACTGCCATGTTTTATGTCATTGGTCAAGATTTTGATGTTTAAACATTATGTTCATGTTTTTATGTTCTAATGTATATGGTTTGTTTTATTTTCTCCATGATTACCCTTACTGAGAATTTGAGCTCACCCTTTATCTGTTTTCTTTTCTCCAAGATATAAATAATGGTTTTAGGTAAGAAAACAAAAGGGGAAGATCTTTAGGGGAGATGTTGAAGAACATTCACCATGATTAGAAGATTATGTTCCGATTTTCCAAAGAAACTAAACTATTACGATCCTTGAGTGTTGGTTTTTTTATGTATTATGTATTCCTTAAATGTAAGGTAATTTCCATGTACTTCATGTTTGGGGTCTCTACAGTTGGTATCAACGGGAGGTTTAGTTACCCTTTGGAAACTAGGATGAAACAACTTTAGTGAGATCCCTAGAGATATTTCAATGCTATGACTATAGATGTCCCCAAGGTAAAGTATAAGTATAGGTTATTGTCCTAGAATTACAGAAAATATCATAGAATTAAACCTAAGATTTTAGAGATTAAAAGTACTCCCCCTTGATTATGTTGTTTTTCTAGTACGAATTTCTCTTCTCATACTATTCTTTTGGGGTTTTAGAAAATGGCTAGAGATAAGAAGATTCATGTTAATGGAGAATATGATGGAAAAGAGGATGATATTCTTCATGAGAAACCATATTAAATAGGTTTTGGAAGGCAGCACATACTTATTATGCCTAATCAGCAATCTCATAATATGATAAATAATCTCAAATTTGGTAAGTTTCCTGACTCATCCAATATGATAAAGATATATTTTCATGATTATCATAGAGGAAAGAAAGTTCAATTTCCCTCATGTAAATCATGTGGGAAGAGTCATCAAGGAAAATGTTTTGAAGGAACTAGAAGATGATTTGGGTGTGGAAAAGAAGGACACAAAGCCAGTAATTGAAAAGGAAAAGGTTCAGTTAACACAATGGACAAGGACAATGGTATTTCTAAGACATCAACAATGGTTAAATGTTTTAAATGTGGAATGTACGTGAATTTTAATAACCCATGCCCTAAGGGAAAATATCATGATGAGAATCAGCATGGTTTTATGTGTAGTATTTATTTTCATGATGATGAAGAGACTACAAATGATATATAAGATGAAAGAAGTTTTGAGGAATAAAATAATGAAGATTGGTCAATGTTTTAAGAAGGTAGTGGAATGATTGTACCTTTATAAAGAGTTGTGTTGTATAGGTAATTTAGTCGTACTATGGAATAAAGAAACATCTAAGGCTGGTTGAACTTTTTTTCTTAAAGTATTTGAAATTATTTGTTGAATGGTACCAGTAAATATGAAATGTTATTCAGATGTTTTTGGAAAGAAAATGATATCCACATAATGAAGGTATAGGAAGAAAATAATATGGTTGATAGTATTCATGATCTCATGACTGATATAAGGTCAAAGTGATATCATGGTTTGAGTATATCGATATTTTGGGATTTTGGTATGATGAAAGAGTTAACATTTGACATCATTCATGTTTTCAATAAGGTTCTATGGTAATTTATGTTTTAAGAGAATAAATGATTAAGTTATTCACATGTTTGTAATGTGATCAACAAGATGATATATGGGGGATAAATGATGGTATTCACATGCTTGTTATGTGAATTTTACAGGAATCGTTTTCTTTATAATATGATATTGAACAGATATATTTTAGATAAGTCTAAATATTGGAATGGATTATGTTGGTCATCAGATAGTATTAAGGATATAACTTTTTTCGATATTATTTCTGTAATGTTATAATAGTGTAGTTTTAGAAAAAGGACAACCTGTAGGACGGGTGACAACCCTTCACGTCGGACAAGGTTGCGGGAATCAAACCCACAACCGAAGTGAGATAGGATTTTATCACATACCACTGGCCTACAAGAAGTCCCTAATTAGTAAAAACTAGTTTTATTATATTACAATGGATGATAGATGAAGTTTAAGACCATTTTTGCAACTATATACGATTAATCTCACCATAGTTTAACTTAGGAAATGAGCTATCATTCTATCACATGATCTACTAACACTTCACGAATGACAAATTCAACTTCATTTCTTTAAGAGATGAAGTGTATATTGCTGAAGGCATGAGAAATGGTGAGATTGTACCAAAATCAAGTATGTTTTTCTTTTGATTCGAAAATTCTTTAGCTTTTGGGAAATGATTTTGAAAAACAAAAATGTTGTCCTAGTTCCCTCAAATCCGATTAATCAGATGGTACCTTAGAACATCACAAATTTAAGGCTTTGTTATTGTTGGATTTTTCATAGCCATGTTCTCTACCACTCTCCATCAGAACATGGTGGTTATATTTTTCTTCCATATCCATATTTTCACCTATGTTCTCCTATGTGGAAACCCAGTGATGAGTTACATTAGGTTATTGTTACAATTCATAAATTACATTTTAGTTTCTCTTTTTATGATGAAGGTTTATATGAATGAAACTATCAAGTAGTAAACCATTTATAACCCCGAAAAATTTTGAGGGTGAAATTCATTTTAAGGGGGGTTGAATGTAACAACTTGAGATTTTATGAGATACATTCTTTTTAATTTCATTGATGTATTGTGTTGTACGTTACTCCAAGATTATATTTCCCTATACGCAACATCGTATTTGCTTACAGTATACAGAAACACTATTCTAGGCTTGTTTTTCACGCTAGAGCAATCTTCCTCGATAGCGTGTGTTGTACACAATACTGAGTTTCACTAAACAATGAAATGTTATTAAAATATTATATAAACTAGCCATTGTGAATAGTAATACCCACTTTTTAAAATTTTATAAATTTTATCTTTAAAAATGGACTTCATTTTTTGAATCGGAATTTCGAAATTAGTCGAGGGTAATTTTTTTGTATTTTTATGAAAAATTTATATTTTTTATGAATAGTGAAAACACTGAGTTATTGGTTAAAAACCAAATTTTTATTTAAATAATTATTTATTTTATTTAAATTTATTTTTGGTCAAATGAGATACATAATACCTATATAAGTTAAATGTAATTCATTAGATTCATTTTATAATAATTTGTGTTATATTAAAATGTTATTGAAATTTTTACCGTCTATTTCCAACCTCCTAAGAGCTTTTGAAAATTTTCCTAAAACACAATTTTACCAATTCTGTGAATGTAATTTCGAAAATTCGAGAGACACGATTGATATCAGTAAGTAAAATTTGGTTCAATAAGATAAAAATAATTTTTGGTGAATAGTAACTTTTTACTTTTATTTACCACGACTAAAAGTAAATGGTGTAATTAAAGGTAAAAATGATATTATTATTATTACCCAAATACATTTCCTAATTCTATTGGGTAAGTATAATTATACCGATAACACCTTATGAATAAAATATTATCATTTAGGTCCACTTGGATTATATTAGGACATTTATTATTATTTAATTCAAAGAAAAGTAAAAAAAGTTAAAATCAACGTTTATTAAATAATGATTTTTAATATAGGGTTATACATAAGGTAAATTAGACTATAAATATTGATTTTAAAGATAAAAATATTTCCTACATAATGGTATTTTATTTATAATTTTTAGAAATTAAATAATTTAATTTATTTATGACACAATGATGATAATGTAATTACCTTATTAATGAAATACTAACATAATTGATGTTATAAATACCTAAATAAATGTAATTTGAGACTTTTTATGAATTAAAGTAATTTTTCAGGTTAATATAATATATTTGGGTTGGTTATATTAAATTTTTTTAAAGAAATAATGCTGTTATTAATTTAGAGAAAACAAAATACCAAATAATGTCAAAATTGATATAAAAGTGTTTTGAAAACATATATTATATTAGTAATTGATATAATGGTCCTAAAAATCTATGGTTTGTCCAAAATAATTATATAATAATATATATTACATTAATTAACCAATTGGTGTTCGATTGGCAATTTATAGTATGTTTTTTAACCATATACTATAAGAATACTAGAAGACACAGTAATAGTTATATTATTTAACATAGAGTTAAATCTAAATGATAAGGTTAGAATTGTAACCTAAACATTTCTAAAACCTATTGGTTGAGTGTTTTTTTGACCCATACCTAACAGATACTCGAAATAAGTCACTTTGGAGCCACTATAAACCAAATATAACTTTATTATAAAATAATATTTTATGTTTTTCCTAAGGTTCTCATCTCCTCCCTTATAAAAGGGAACCACATCCGTCTCATCTTTACACAAATTTGAGCCTTCGATCTCGGCCAACCCTGGCCTATTTCTCTTCTCAAACTCTCTATTTATATCATAGAGGTTCTTGTCTTCTCATAATACCAACCCTAGTTCCCTAAGAAGAATTTTAAAAGAGGCACGTCGAGGAAGAGGTAATCTCTTCTACTAATTTTTTAAAGTTTCTTTCTTCTTCAACTTATTATTAATTAGTTGTTTAATTATAAAGTAATATCATTAGTATCAAAAATATACATATATGTTATTATAAATATTACAATACCCCATTTAACATTCTATCAATCCTACGGAAAATGAAATCATCGTGCGTGCGTACGTACAGAGTACCGTCTACATGCAGTGGTGTAATCAGTTTTTCCACCACCACCATACATGGATGGGTATAATAGTGTAAAGAATAACTATATATGGTTATTATAACATCATACTGATTCTGAGATATTCTATCATCCACTCCAATTCTATTCAATAATTATGGGAACGGTATCATTGCTCGTGCGTACGTACGGATTACCGTCTCCACGACGCGAAGAGCTTCAATCTCCATGTTAACCATTCATAAATGATTATAAAGTGTATATAATGAATAATAATGAAATATATAATATAATAAATCTAATTTATTTATGTATATATGTGTGTGTTTGTGTGTGTGTATTTCATTTACTTAATTCTATTCAATTCATTAAGTAGACGAAAACATCATTCATGCGTACGTACGGCCTACCGTCTTCATGAACGGTGTATTTCATTACATTTATCGATGTATAATATATATTTATATGATGAATATATATTATATAGAAATCATGTTTTAAATTCTATAATTAAATAAATCATGATATGAGTAATAATATCAAGAACAACAAATAGAAACACGTACGATAAATGAAACGATTTTATCCAAAACGCTGGTTTAACATGGAATTTACAAAATAATGGTTAATATAAAGTCATAAGTAAACCATATATGATATCATAACAATGAATATGATTCTATAAAACGTCAATGACATTATTTAAATCATTATACAAGAGGTTAGGATACATACGACGCATATTGGACATAAGGTAAGGGATAATTATTCCAATCCCTTTCTTATCTGAGATTGTTTATTCGTAAGTATTTACTGGGGTTATTTTTATCACCCATGTCCATGTTTTCTAAAAAAAATTCATGTATGTATAAAGTCATTTTTACCCATTTTTTACTTTTACCACATGGTATGGAAAGAATCTTTATTTTTTTACAATACGAGGAACGTTTTGACTTTTCCGACAAAAGTACGAGAAGAATGTTTTTTTAACTTATACGACAATTAACGGTTTTCTACGGTTTCATGACCCCTTATTTCCATGAATATTACTCTACAATATTTGATGATTATTTTCAAAAATATAACATTAACTTAAAATTTCATGGAATTTTGAGAAAAGAAAATGATTTTGAAGATGAAAGGATATTTTCCTCAGGAATTCATTTCATGTGTTTTATCAAAACTATTTTCCATCTAAGATGACATTATTGAAAATGTGTATGTTTCAAGTATAATGTATCTATTATGTTAATGGTTTGATTTTTCTTATGATGAAATTATATCCATTTTTTTCCATGGATAATGTTATGATGGGATGATGTTTGTGAAACTCATTTTTTATTTGGGTTATGATGAATGATTTATGTTAATTTTGTGGCACACGTAATAATGATTTAATTATGAGATAGGTGGGACCTATGTCTCCCTCCAATGCATTGGGTAATGATTTATATCTCATTAGATAGACATGGCTGGAATGACAAGTTAATCTGGTTCAGTGTTATAGGACTAGAACGAGGAGTGAACTCGATTCCGTAAGGGACTTTGTCCACTATGATGGTCTCAGTAGAAATGCCTTGGATACTATGGAAATCATACCATTTGCTTAAATTTTTACCACAATTACATGTTTTATTCTCATGCGATTTTATCATGATTGATGTCCGATTATGATATATGCTTTACATACTGCCATGTTTTATGTCATTGCTCAAGATTTTGATGTTTAGACAATATGTTCATGTTTTTATGTTCAAATGTATATGGTTTGTTTTATTTTCTCCATGCTTACCCTTACTGAGCATTTGAGCTCACCCTTTATATGTTTTCTTTTCCCCAGGATATAATGAAAGGTTTTAGGTATAAAAACAAAAGGGGAAGTTATTTATGGTAGATGTTGAATATCTTTCACCATGATTAAAAGATTATGTTCTGAGTTTCCAAAGACACTAAACAATTAGGATCCTTGAGTGTTTGTTTTTGTTATATATTATGTATTCCGAAAAAGTAATGTAATGTCCATGTACGTCATGTTTGGGTTTTCTACTTGTAATGTCTTAAAATATATACCATTCACTATTATATGAGACTAAAATAGTGTATAAAGTGTATATATATGATATACCTTTATATATATTTTATGATTTTATCCAAACTCAGAAGTGGAAATATATCAGAATAAACCCAGATATCCAAAATTTTATTCAAAATATCACCACTTGGTGGAATTAGTATATCATATATTCAATCAAGGTATTGTAGTAGAAGATGTTCTCATGAAATAGTGGATGCATTCATAGGGGAATCTTTTAAATAGCGGTAAGAATCAACGATTTACTCAATTTGTATTTATTATTTCATTTCTCAGTTGATAAATATGAGGAACTATCTATTATATATAGAATGGTGTTATGAATGTTGACATTCGATATGATTTAACTAATCAAGGGAGAGACACAATATTTTATATAGGGATGAATAGTTAATGATTTCTATTAAATATTATAGTTTATATTGGGGCTTTGGACCATTAATATACATTTTGTATTGATATTTAATAATATTAGTAACTATCGATGATATGTTATAGTGGTGATTAAATATGATAATCTAGTGGATACACTAAAACTAGATAAATTTTTATATGAAATTATTTTAAATATTTAATGGATGGATTGATTCCTGGAATCCGTAACCTATTATCAAAGGTGGATGTCATTAACCACTTATTTGTGGGATAACTAAACCCAAATAGGAGAATAATACCAGAATCCAAGTCATTTCATACATGAACAGTGATAGGTTTGTGTAATTACATAATAGATGTTATGTATTATTTTGGTTATTGTTGAGGATATATGGAAGATTATATATCCTCTAGTAGTTGATTTATTCTAGGATAATTGTCTTACGTATTCCATGATTATTCCATCTAATAGGGAGTTATAGTTTATATTTTACCTAGTTCCAAATGTAAATCTCATACTTATGAAATCATATTTTATATTTTAATTTTAAACAATAGGGTTAAAATCAAAACATGATTCTATGGGGTGAATGGAGTCATTTGATAGAATACATCACCTTTTTATGCTCTACATTTCTTCACCAAGTATGGAATATTGTAGTTTTAGATTGTCTGTGGATTATGGGAACCTAATTCATGTTATAATCAAGAAATTCTACCTATTTCACAGTACTGATGATATATTTTATGTGTTTATGGGAACCAAATATTTCATAAGGATTAATCAATAATTAGGTTATAATTATATCAGCAGTAGATTTGGGTATCTTCCAGGTATAGTGATTATTAGTGGATATGGATAGTATGAATTTCATCTTATATCCTTCAAGATAATATAAAAGTATTTATGTCCCTACTAAATGGTTATTGTCATGACCTGCCTCCTCGGGTCATGAACCTTATCATCTGACCCCCATGGGTCTCCTGTAAAACCTTGGTTGCCTTCCCATCACACCATAGGCTATTACTCACTAGGGTCGTTTATCATACTAATGACTATCCCCACAGGCCAAGACATGTTCTTTCAGTGTGTTTTTTCCTCACTCACACACACCCTGGGAATCTTCCCAGAAGGTCATCCATCCTGATTACTACTCCAGGACAAGCATGCATAACTGTGGAATTCTAATTAGATAGGCTCCCAAAAAGATTGGTGCACCTTGTTAACATGAGTCATATTATTTATCCATTTAACCCTTTATCATTTTGAGATGTTACAATCACCCCTCCCCCCTTTAGAGAACAACGTCCTCATTGTGGGCCCTACATATTAACCAAGGCAGTGTACTGCACTTAAGGCTGGGTACCACCTTTGATACCAAAATGTGACAACTGGGTCTTAGTGACAGCACAACCACCTCACTTTAACATGGTCGTCGGGTCCTGGCCCACTAGGTACTACCAGTTTCCCCACAGACAAGTGGGGCCCACCCCAGGGTCCACCCACGTGCCCAAACGGGTCATCTGACTAATGACTATCCCTGCATGCCAAAACATGTTCCTTCAGTGTGTTTTTTCCTCATTCACACACACCCTAGGAAACTTCCAAGAAGGTCACCCATCCTGTTTACTACTCTAGGAAAAACATGCTTAACTGTAGAGTTCTAATGAGACAGGCTCCTGAAAAGAAAGGTGCACCTTTTTGACATGAGTCACATCATTTAGCCATTTAACCCTTTATCATTTTGGGATGTTATGGTAATATATTCATATATAGATTAATTCATAAATTTATTTTTGTATTATATCAGGGTCTATTCCCAAAAAAATCATGTATGTAATTTTTTGGTTTTATTTTTTACACTATAGTTTCATTATCTTTATTCTATGATCTAAAAGGGTTATTTATTTATTTAGAAATTATTAGTATTATAGATTTTTATACCAATATTTAGAGTGTTTTTAGACCATAATAAGGATCATGTAGTGAATTCACGGGAGTCACCAAATAATGTGTTTGATATAAATATTTTCCATAGAAATATTTGTAACTATTATTAGATTATTTAAGAGTTATTTATATTTGTAGTGATAATGATGTCTCTATCTATGAAGAGGTGAAATTACAATTGAATGAATAGTGCAATATCAACTTTTATAAGCTAAAATGGACACATTATTTTTTGTTTATATGGATCTTACATCAGTTCAGTATGAGATATATCATATACTTACGTGAATAATGAATTATATTTTTTTCTTATTGTTCAAAACTAATTTCACCATTATCTCTTCCATAATACATTTTTAACTTTAAAAAAATAATAATAATATCTAAAAATATATTTTCCTTCACAGTTAGTTCAATCTCTAGAAAAACAAATGTGTTACGTTCCTATTGTTTTTTTATAGATACATTAAATACCATTAATCGAAATAATGTGGTTGATGAACTGAGTAGAAGATGCATCCATGGTTGATGCAAGGTTATATGGGGGAACAATAGTTCAGATAACTCTTATGAATTTATATTTTTTAAAAATTGTAATTTAATTTCTTGTATGTTTAATATATTAATTTGGAAATATTTAATAGAATAAAATTTTATTTAATTATTGTAAATGGTATTATTTAAATATTTTCTATTGATCTTGGCTTTCTGCATGATTTTTTTATTCATATTGGATATTCTTATTGGGCCACCTACATGAGCTTATTCCCTTATAACACACCCAATTCCCTATAACTTGCACCACCCCCTAAATAAATATTTTTTATACATGGATATTAATATAATTTATCGATGTACTTGATTGAATTGATGTGTTTACATTGCATCGTGCATCATGTAATGTCTTTTCATTGAGACCATTGACTATGATCTTGTTTATATGACTTCTATAAAAATCTAGATCTGTGTGTTTTCCCTAAAAATAGTAATGAAAATGATTCTTTAGGGTTTTATTGATCCACAAATTTCCATGTACACCTGGTGATTTGTGCTTTCCTAACATGATGTTTTTTTCTACTTTATAAAAATTTCCCATGATAACACCTTTGTTTTTGTGAGAGAGAAGACACATAGTTGAGAATCTCCATAATTTACAATGTTTTTCACTAACAAGGGATACATAATGTGATATACACCATATATATTTTTATTATAGAAGAATTATAGGGACTCATGAAGAGATAAAGAGTATTTTTTCATCATCATAGGTGCTAAGAGAGGAGCTTGATCAACCAACTTATATACTTCTAATATATATCACATAGAGGATATTTATCCTTCCAATTACATAAATAATATAGATCAATCATGATGATAAATAAATATTATTATTATATAATAACACAAATATGATGATAAAAGGGACTTTTGCATAGTGTTTTGTCAATAGAGGTGACACCGGGCCTTGGTAAAGGGGTCTTATTTCGTTATCTTCTGTTAGTTTCTTGATACATTATGCATATTTCTTCTTGTGTTTCATCATGTGGGTACATATGTTAATTCAATGTGTGAGTATATATTAACACCTCAAGCTTAGGGTGACCAAGAGATTTTTATATAGTAATAAATTAATCCATTGATTCCATATCAATACTTTTTATTTACTTAAGTCCTCGATAACTCTTATAATCGTTAATTTAAATAGTGGAAACCTATTAATATCTCAACCCATAAAAGTATTTCAATTAATTGATGAACAAAAATCATTATTCCCTTTTAATTATTTTATTTTATTAATTCATAACATTTATATGTTTATTTGTTCTTTTTCAATGATTCATGGATAGAAAAACTTCTATTTTTTGTTCATAAGTTAAACCACAAATTTTTTTGCCCCTATTTGAGTGTGTTGTCATTATATTGGAATATTTTAAATTTTTTCAAATTTGTTCTATATTTATCAGGTTAGGTTAATATTTTAAATTTCATAAATACATTAAATTTATAATACTTATTACTTGTTCAAAATAATTATATATAACACATTATAATGACTTCTAGTGCTTTCTGCTTTATATGTATATATAATTGAATTTATTAACTTGTTATTATGATTTTGATATTTTGTATAGAGTTTTTATTACAAAAAAATTATATAAATAAAATTTTCAACGTTTATAAAATTTAATGGTGACACTATATAAATATTTTTGTTCATTAAATAAATCATTTTATTATATTAGTATTCTAGATTCAGTTATCATATATTACTATGTATATGTGTTTTTTGGACTGAAAACTGGTCATATATTATCAATATTTCTAATTTCATGAGTATAAATAATTATTTACTATAATCATTGGGTTATTAGGATATTTCATATAGATAAATTATAATTAATAGTGGCTCCACACACAATAATTGGTGTAAAACCTAATCTAATTATATTCATAACCACTATGAAATTTGAAATGAGAAAATTTTATCATGTAATGATTTGTTTTATTGAATTTTTTATAATAAATATATATTATTCATCTATGGAACATATTTCTCTATCAAAATAATTTAATTTCTTTTCATTTGTTCACTAAATGAAAAATTGTTTGTGCTTTTTTCCTTATATATTTTTCATTATATGAGAAATTATGGTTCCTTATTGGTTTTCAGGGTGATTTTATTCTATTATGGGGTAGGAATGAATCAATGTGAGGTTTTAAACTGATAGAGATAGATAAAAGTGTGGTGTGATACTATTACTTTCCTTATCAATCATTATTTATCTTGTTCTAACTTATTTGACATAATGATTTTAGATGAAATTTCCATAATGATTATTCATCTTTGTTTGAATCTTTTGAGAGGATATTTTATCCTACAAAATATCAAAAAGTGAGAAAAGTGGATAGGTTAAAGAAATGATTAGATGTAGGTTCATGGATATAGGTTCTATGATGCATGGATTTTATCATAATACTTATTAGGAACCCATTAAGTATGTTGACATATTACCTATATTTCATTATATTAGTCAGTCCAATTGGGATATCTTTAGTCAAAATCTATATGTCCTTGGATCACAGGGGTTATCTAATTGTTATGATATAGTCTATAGGACCTTGGCCTTCTATGTGACTAATATAGGGCATATGGTTTTATATAAGACACTCTTTTTTCTTAGTATAGATAGTTATCACCATATTAATGGATTTTGGATCATATCCACTTTGATTTAATAGTACATTTGTCAAAATTATTACTAGAAAATGTGGTATTTAGGATATGTGACTAGGGTTAAATCAACTAGTGAATAATGTTTGGATTGTTTTTAGATCCATATTGATATTCTATTTTTCATTACAATATATTGTGTTTGAATTTATGGTTATTCATATTACTTTTGAATAAATATTGAACTATTAATTATAGTTACATGTTATTATTTAATATGATTCAGATTCATTTCTACATTTTTTTTGGTTTGAGCATGATATATTACTCTATTTCTATCATGATTTATATATACTAGTTAGCTAATATAGAATTCATAAATGTCATGATCTCAGTGGTTGTCTCAGGAATGTGAAATTTCATCCTCTTATATGTATTTATTTAGAATTAATATAAACATTAAGCATGTTTAGTAAATAACAAAATGAGATTATGTAATGAAATTTTTTCTAACTTTGATATACATTAAAGACAAATGTGGATCATTGTGATACTATAGAATGGACACTATCATAATCTAGAAAATATTATGATGTTTTTTTCATATATTACACAGTAAATTATTAATAGGTGTAGCAACATTATATGATTTGGATTTTAATTTTCTAGATTTAGATTTTTAATATTATATTTAATGGTTTATATTATATTAAATATGATCTTGAATTTACATTATAATAAAAAAAATGAGTATTTTATGTCACTATAAATACTAATTTTTTTCATGAGTGATTTTTATATGAATTTATAATTATTTTATAAATTGAAATTAAATTTATATTATATTTTTAAAATATTGGATTTTAAATATACGAAGTAAAGCCTTGTATTTAATTGGGGATCTTTTATCCATTTATGATTTTTCTATTGGGTCCCTTTCTAGAGTCTATCAAAATGACCTTTACTATTTTCCCTATATCCTGGCCTACACCTTTATCCAATTTATTTCATACATGGCATGAAACCTGATCAATTCATAACATGGTTGAATGGATGCATTTTCCATATTTCTTCACCTATATCATATTTGTTCTCTAACACTATCAACCATGATCTCAACCACTAGACTTATAAAAAATCATCATCCAATAAATATCCCCTTAGCTGGTTATACCGTAGCTTCGTGAGGGTTCTATTAACCCTCCATCATCAACGTATTCCTTGTAATCCCTGTATGTATCATGTGATTCTTTTTTTAACAACAAAATCATTTTCTATATCGATGCCTTGTTTTCCATGAGACATGATCGATTTGGATAGGTATATCCTTTGTTCTGTAACTATTTCATTATGGGAGAATAAATAAATGGAGAAAGATTTTATCATTTTTAATGACCCCCCTATAATATTACACCTTCTTGAATGGAAGGGAAGATGATATTTACCCCTAAATCCCACTTCTAATAGTTCATTGGTTCGAAACATTCACCAAGGTACAGAATTCAATCAAATGGTAGGCATACCCTCAATATATCCCCTAAAGAAGAGAAACTAACAAATAAAAACATATATACCCAAATAATCAATACCAAAACATTAATATAATTTTATACAAATTAGAGAAACCAAAAAATATACCACAAGAAAGGTCTATATTATGTCCATGAACTCCAGTGGGTCTTGGATAAGCACTAAAAGCTAGTAATGCCAAACACAATCACCAACCTACTCCTATAGACCATAATAAATTATATATATATATAAACATATATATATGGGTTATTATATAGGTATACTTTGTGGGATCCTACCCAAAACATATCATGAAATTGTTGAAATATAATAATAGATCTCAAGGAATAAAAATATAAATAAACTCATTGCATAAGTTATGTAAACTATATCCCAACCTCACTAGAGATATATCATCGAATAATTAATAAAATAGGTAACTTTATTTAAAAATAATATATGTCAAAAGGTACCACACATCCACCTTCAAACTAAACTAGTCTCCCTCACCCAACATCTTACTTCCTATGACTCTCATCCTCTTTATAAGTCTATTTTCACAATGTGTATCCCATAAAAACAACATCACCATCACATCATACACATTATGCATGCAATAAAACCCATTTTGAATTCATTTTACCTTAATCCATTATAAATAGTACATAAATACACTAGTATAGCCATAATCCATTAAATACATGATACACATATATGCTAAATCCTCACGTCACTACAGCCCACACATACATATATGGTAAAACCATGATCCATCACAACCTTAATGATATCATACACTATTCTTCAATAAATCATATCATAGAAATGCATTCATACCTTGATATATATTAAAGAGATAGAAAAAGGAAAGAGTGTATTCATCCATCTATATCATTAATATACCAGATTTTTGGAAACACACTCAGAACGTAAGGACAATAAGGGCATTTGATGCACTTATAACTCAGTTAAAATAACAAGAGAAATAATAGACCATAATTAATATATAGAAAAAAATAGTCTAATGGAAATAATCCTATACTAATCTTGAACTATAGATAACATTCCTATGAAAAACCAGGATTCCAAATATAGGAAAGTAATGTTAATTCCAATATAATTATATAAGAATAAAATTTATTCATTATTAATCATCTAGTAATTTAACAATTACCAATTACATTATATAATTCCTTAATGATTTATAATTTAACAATTGTCATTGGTCAATAAAATCCATGGTTATATTATAATTCACAATTCAGCTACATATTTCATTCTATTCTCTATAATCATTACACTAACCAATCGATGTTTTTCAATTAATGAATCATTTTCACCATCAACAACCATTCCTATGAGTTCATTTATAATTTATGTTCCCTTTCATAATCACAAGTGTTGAATGCAAAACCAAATCCAATCTTGAGAGAGATATAGCATCATAATGGTAATAAGAACTCCGCAATAATAAGAAAATTAATCATGTCCTGTAGACAACAAAAAATTGGAAAGAACAGCACTCAAACAATTCCATCCATACAAACATCAACCCCGTTATAATAAATAAGAATCCAAAAAGAAAAACTCTTATAATTTTAAATCCATCCAAGCTGAATCTGTATATACACGACCACAACCACAGTATGGAAACATTTCTCCATTGTAATATCTCAACCATACTATGATTTTTAAAAACAATGACAAATATTTATCATTCTAAGTTATATTCATTGTTTTAAATAACATTTTTATTATCATAGACTTGAGGTCAAATCATGTTTATAACATGAATGAATATATGATTATAGTAAATAAGACAATGATTTAGATAAACTGTTATATTTTTATTGAACAAATATATATTATATTACGATTTTACATTAATGGATTCATTATGAGCATATTTCAGAGACAAGGAATATAATAACTAGCATTTAAAAACAACCATTCACATACTAAAAAAACACTTACAAGTTTAGAAATATTAAGAAATAAAAGTAAACATAATATATCCTCCATTATTTTTTCTCTACATTATACCATATTTACAATATTGTAATGATTTTAATAATGTTATATATGAAAAGGAATAAAAATGGTTATAGAAATGACAATTAGACTATCTATAAAATAACATGTGTAAAGGATCCTAGTTAATGCATAATATAATTCAAATTCATTCAAAACACCCTCCTAATTCATTACATTCATATCTTCCATATTATTATATTCATTTACGTTAATCTCATCTATTTACTCATAGAATATGAAGAATACGAATTTTACATCATCACATAAATAATTATAAGATAATCTATCACATTCCTTGATATGAATCATTTAGTAAAATCACAATATAATTAAATAAAAAGGAATGACCCACTGAACAAATTGATGGAAACCACCCCATAACCTAAAAATATTAAACCATGATCAATTGTGCATGAATAATAATCCAAAACCAAGAAAAATCAAAATTCTATCCTGTGTAATATAGAAGAATAATAGGAATTAAGAAAGGGGAGATAAGAAATTCCTTATATCAGGATATAAATATATCCACATGAACTCCAAGGTTAGTATACACTAGGATATAGGCAAAAGGAACTAAAGGGTTAAGGGGATATCTAGGATTAGATGTAAATAATTACAATTTAAAACATAAGGAACACATCCCCCTATTTATAATGGGATCTTTTGGAAATTAACAATGGTGTGAAGGACTAAACCATGGTCATGGTTATCCTAGTCATATTAGATCTATAAAAATATACGTTCAAAATAATATGTCTCCTCCTCACCTAAATGTTAATTTTTCCCATTTAGAACATGATTAACTAATACCATAGTGTGTTATCTTCCATCATGGTCATGGAACCATCAACTATAAGTATCCTCAGATTCGAACCATGGTATATAGGAATTCTCCTCACGATTTCATAATCAACATTACATAGACCACTACATGGGATCCCATAGTCAGCATTTACATATATCTCACTCAACACATCCTTTCATCTATACAGCACCACCACAGTCCCGAAAACAGAAATGTCATTATTTTTATTTCCCAATGATAAATTATCCATGTGAATCCCCCACACACGAGAATATCTTAGTAACCTGGGTTACATAAGAAAATATTATAAGTTACACGCCCATCAAAATGGGAATTTTAATCCCCATATTGACCAAGAACCACAATGGCAAGCTCCCATGGCCATAGTTCAAAAATAGTATTGACCATGACCTCCACCATAGACACTACCATGGGAATTTGAAATCCCAAAGATCCAAAACTCTAATCTACACCTCCATAACACCTCCAATCTCCATCTTGACCCCACCAATGTATCGAAAATACAATGTAAAGTACATCAAAAAACTAGACCCTTACATCAGATACATAACAATTGATTGTCATCCTCGAGAATCAAATAAATCTATGATGAAAAAAAATAATGGCATTAAAACAACCACGTCATGAGATACCGCTCCGGAATATTGAATAGAAAGAGCACAATCAACCCACTATAAGGAATATAACATAATTACATTACATCATTTATCCATATATAAAATTTTATGTAAATGAAAAGAATCATAAAAAACAAAGGATATTAAGAATGCATTTATGAATAATTTTAGAAAGTATACTCTTCTAATCTACTGTTCCAACCCACAGGACACAAACAAATGGGATACTTTTAGGTCAGATATGATGATGATAAAAGGACTATAGGGGGTCAATATGAAATTTTTAAAATTATTGGAGTTAGTAAATATTAATTTCATAATTGGGTAGTTTGAATTTATTAAATGATTCTTTATTAAAAGAATAACAACAAAGGATGTGTGAAGAGTGTATGTAGATAATGAATGTGAAAAACATAAATATTTTTTAGGAGTTTGAATCTAAATACTATAACTCAACTCGTCACAGTACATCCAATGAAATATAAAACCTTTTGTGAAAGATAAAGATACATTAACACAAAATAAATTTAGACATTGAAATTTTACATAGGATGAATCCCAACCGAGGATATTGAAAAGGTAATCCCCAAACCTAAAATTATCCTTTTCTGAAAGAAGATAGAAACTGGAGATCTCTACAAGGATAATTCCCAACCTAAATACAAGAATTTTTGAATAGTTGGAGAGTTGTTTAAATAATGTTGGTTATTAAATAGTTGAAGTAGACCCTTCGAATAAATTTGACTAATGAATAATAGGAATTCTAGAAAAAGGTATAGAAAATCAATTCATGATAAATGAAGAGAAATAAGATTTGTTCCTCCCTTGATAAATTTTCACAATTGATCTAAAATAATCAGCATGGGATCACTTCGATTGATGTAAGAGTATGAGCATATGATTTCATATACTATCATTTTTAAAATTCATGTATGTTTTTATCATTATCAATTCCATTAAAAACAACTATATTTTTACTATAAACTTGATAAAATGTTTAGAAATATTTAAATCTAATAAATTATGATACTAGATTATTGGAAGGGGGATGAAATTATCATTGCACAATAATCGCACAACTCAAGACCGATATATAAAACAATGAAGAATAATTGAAAATAAATTTAAATTACCCATGAAATATTATAAATTGTATCCAGAATAATAGGTAAATGAAATATCACATGAAAATTATGTGATTGTATTTGAAATATTAAATTCAAAACATCTTATTAATAACAAGTAGTAATAATGTGGTGAATATCAATGAATTAATAACACCACATTAAAAACAATAACAGATGATTGAGTGAGAATAATAGAAACTAAAACTAATTTAGAATCAATAATATTAAATAAAACAAACATAAAATAATAATAATAATTTTTTTAGATTCATGCTCTACGTTTCATGTATAACCATAAAACAAATGTTAATCATCACAATAACATGTTATAATAATGAAAATATTTTTTCACCGGTTCTACATAATTCATATTAATTTATAAATTCAATAGAACAATTTAACATTATAAAAAATAATTCATCAAAAATATATATTGTGGAATACATAAAGCATAGAAAAATTTCTTCTAGGCATTTTCATCAAGCTATATATGATGATCTGTGTTTGGGAATTTCAAATTTTCATTTTTTCTGTGCGTAATCAAAATTTCCACAAATAAAAATTATTAAATAGAATTAAATACATAGGCATTCCATGTATAGGAGTCATGTATGTAAATCACTACATAAGGTAATCATGTATGTAAATCTCCGTGTATATAATTTACATAAGGTGATTCCTTAAAAACTAAAAACATGTTAAATTTTCAATATTAAGATCTAAGAAGACATTGAAAATTGAATAATCAAAATTATGTCCATTTGGAATATATTTTGAATATTTTATTATATATATGAATGATTAATCATTAAATTAATCATATATCTATAAGTCAATTTACAATAATAAAATATAGATAAAAATTTCTAAAAAAACACCAGAAATTAGACTAAAATATACATTGAATTCAAACATAAATTTAAACATTAAATAAATCGATTCATATGTTATTTTCATCTATATAAATGTATATGTTCATATTAGACTAATAACAAAAATAATAATCACTCAATTTTGAGTTCTTTAGATGATGATATGGTAAAAAAGGGTAACTGAATCCATAAAATTGACTACATGGATTCAAATTTGGCTACATGAATTCTAATGTGGATAGTTCATTAAAGAAATGGCTAAAAGATGAATAGTGATTTTTCTACATAGAAATAATAAAATACATGTATAATTAATATTTAAAGACTCAAAGGACCTATTTATCATAGGAACACTTCATTAATCATCTAAAATATGATATAAAAAATTGAAACATTAAATAAAAAGATAAATTATGGAATGCATTAAATTATATGATCCAAATTAAATAGTATTAAATCAACAAACAATTCAAATTATTAATAAATTAAAATAAATAAAACAATAAATACGTTTTAGTTATCAAAAAATTACAGTGGTTCATTTATCCTCTTAACATTATCCCACCTTTGTGACAATTAAAAAATCAAGTTTAATTGATATATGTTCCAAATCACATATTTTTCCTACGAAAACCTCATGAAACATCTAGAACATTATATGAATAATTAAAACATGAAATATAGTGATAAATTAAAAAATTAATAAAATTATCTGATCTAATTTAATAAATATTTCATCAATATTCAATTAAAAGTATTAATACTTTAAAGAAATAAATTAAATAAAACAATGCAATTATAAAAACAGAAAGTGGTTTAATGAGAAACTCTGTATTATCCCCCTTTTATAATTAGAAATTGAATTATTTGTCAAAAAAGAAATCCCTCTTTTTGAAATAATCAAAAATATAAGGTTAAAATAGAAGAAAAACATTACTTAAAAATTTAAAAAATGTATAGAGCATTCTTAAAAATTTATTCATCAAAACATGTAATTTTTAAAACAAGTTTCAATGAGCCATAGTAAAGTCATCCACTATTCAAATATTTAATTGAATATATTGAGTCGAATTTTTAAGAGTTTTAATGAAAATAATAAGAAATTGTTTAAAAAATAATATTATATAAAAATGATGGTCAAAAAATAAAGTTAACATTATCTAGTATGTATGAATGGTTTTAAATTAGTTATATAATAATTAAATTTACACCAAAATTAAACAAACTTAATGTGAGAAGTCAATTGAACATTTCACATATTTTGGGTAAATCTGATATTTTCAACATATAAATATTCTCAGAATCCTCCTAAACACATAAAAATTTAAAACTATAAATAATTTTATAGAAATAATAAATTAATGATAAATATGGACCCTAAAATAATATAAAATTATAGAGAAGAAGAGAGAACCCTAAATTTATGACTTATTTCAAAAACAGTCTACTATATAAAACTGTAAGACAATATAAAAAAAATTTGAAATACTCCTTGAATCACAATGAAATAAATTTTTTTTAAAAAATTGTTCCACCATTTTATTAAACATTAAATTCAATGGGTTCTGGTCATTTAAAATAAAAATCAGACAAATTTTGGTAACCATACTATTTTGGGTCCAATTGGTTTAGTAACATAAATTGTTGGATCCCAAGAAGATTTAAAAATATTTTTGTAAGGAACATGAAAATATAATATCTTAGATATAGAAACATCATTAGTACCATGAGATTTAGTGAAACTGAAAGAATATTCATCGGTATAATTTCCATATGGATGATATTTAAAAAATGTACACGTTGAAAGCTATAATGTATACCTTCAAAATAAATTAGTGTTTTATTTATTTGGAAATTGATAATTAAATAAATATAAATATATTTATTTTGTTTCATCATATCTTACATCATATCATTCTTTTATTTTTCATTAAAAACAATTAGGTGAAATTTCATTGAAATTTAATATTTTCTTCTTCAGAATGATGTTTTATTTCCAAACAATTTCAATATCATCAAAAAATAAATTTAATAAATGAACCAAAATATCTCAAACAATTATTTTCAATTTCATTATTAGGAATATTATTTTCCATAATATTATTTTTACCATTTTCTTTATCAGTTTCATAAATAAAATCGATTTTTTATTTTTCTAAAATAATATTTTTCTTTTCCTTATAAACTATTTTATGATTCATAGTTATAATTTCATACATCTTAGAAGAATTTTCAATTTACACTGGAAATTAATCAGTTAAATCACATATCTCATTAACATTATAATTATCACAATCAAAAATAGTAATTTATATAGAATCAAAATAATATTTAAAATAATTACTAACCTTTCATGAATCATCCATTAAGCACAAATTTGAATGTTTTACCATATAATTAAAAATTTATTTTACCTTAGGGTTTTTCCCATCAGAGTGAGGTTTCTATTTTTCCCACTTCTAGATTCATTACTAGTACCTGATTCATCATTATAACTCCAACCAGTATGATTAGAATGTATTATCTTATCTTTTATACATCTTATCACTCCCTACTTATCTCAACTTTGATCACTCATATACATTGTGAATAGGTTTCATACATTTAAAAAAATATGAGCGTACTAGCATTATTCTCTTTTCGTTTAAAATAATCATTGTATCTCTTTTTTTTCTACTTACTTAACAGTAGTATTATTTTTCTTTATTATTCCCTAAATTCATTTACAAACTTGAATTAGATCACCATCTGTCTATGACCTAGAAGAATATGTGGAATAACTGGAAGAGATAGTATAAAAAGTTTTATAATGAAAATGAACTCCCATTATTTTTTTAGAATAATCAAGCTAATTTTTATTCAATTCAATCTCATATTGTAATAAAGATCCAATGAACTCATCTATAGAGTATTTTTAAAAATATTTTCATTATTCAGTCGAAAATTTCATTCAATGCCACTCTTTTGCAATGTCTCTAAGTATCCTTTCAATTTGTACAACATTATTCATGGTTTCCCCAATTGGAACCATGATTTTGACAATCCTTTTAAATCGTTCGATCATCTCATTCACACTTTTATGGGGTGACATTATAAATTCTTAAAATCTGTCACTATAAATGAAAATATTTGTTCTCTAGAATTTTAAATTACTTTTATTCTTGACTTAAAAAGTTTTCAGTATGTTATATGTGTATTTATAAGATAATATATGACTATAAACACTCATACTAGGAGAACAGTAATGATAATTCATCACTTTGTAATTTAACATATATTTTTCATTATCATTTCTAGTTATAGATTCATTTTCAAATTTATGTATTTTATAAGGACTCTCTAAGATTTTACAATATTTAATACCAATATTTTTAAGAAATACATCCCTTATATCTTTCCAACATCCAATATCACTTCTATTAAAAAGAGGTAGTCTCAATGAATTCAACAATTCGATATCCAGATTTTCCAACATTAAATTAGATCTTTCTATTGTCTATTTAAGGAATAAGATACATGTTCACAAATATAATAAAAAATAATAATATAGATAAGTATCTTTACGCATGTTCATTCACTAATACCAATTTTTTGGTATTATATTAGAACAATCAGAGAAGCTAAATATCATGTCATGAAGGACCCTATTATACTTATTGTTAATTTAGGTATAATGATGGAAGAAAGACTAGAGAGAGTGAATATTCCTTTATTAAATTTATCACGGTTATTAAATATTAATTGTTGGATTTTATTATATACAATTATTAATTGATTCATTCCAAAAAGATTAATAATAGTGGATTTGGGAAGTGTGTTTGCAGAAAATTATTTATAAGGACAGAATAAATTTTTATTATAGTTCAAATTTTAATGATCCTAATATAATCTTCACAACTCAATTGATAAAGTATATAAAAAAGTATGATAGACTAGTATTTTTTTTACGTGTGAGAAATATAAAACTAGTTCTTTTACATATGATATATCCAAACCTAGGACATTTTGAGGAGTATCAATAAACCTACACACGTCCTTTTTATAGGAGCAGAGAGAAGCAAAATATTTCTATAAGGATAATCCCTTACATAAGTGTACTACTTCTAGGGTAGGTAATAATAACCAAGTTACATACTTTTGGTAATTTATAACAACCAAATAATAATTTTTATATGTTGGATAACTAGTTTTTCAAAATATATGAGTTAATATAACTCTACCCTACCAAGAAGAATTAAATACAACAACATCATAACTGCTGGAGTGTTTTAGAAAGAAATTTGTAGATGATATAGATGATACATTCTCATCAAATAGATATTATTTATAAGGTTAGGGAATTACAAAAATGTTACAGTACATCTCTTCAAGGTGAATGAGGTTGAAAAATATTTGTTCCTCCTTTATGTGTAAGTCATAATTAATGTAAACAGTTGAGCATTGGATCACATTGATTGACATTAGAGTTTAAAAATATGACATATTATATTATCAATTTAAAACATTGTGTATATTCCATCAAACCTAGATTAATTTAAATCAACAGTTATTTGGAGTAAACACTCATGAAAATGGTTAGAACCAATAAAAATTCAAAAATAATAATATTGGATTATCGAGAAGAGAGATAAATTGCTATTGCATAATAATAGTACAACTCATGACTGATATTTAAAACAATGATGAATAATTCAATGAAAAATTAAATAACACATCAAATAATTAAAATGGTATCGATAATAATAGTTCAATGAATGATCCTGAGAAAAGTTTATATTTTAATTTGAAATATGAAATACAAAACAGTTTGTTAAAAACAAGTAGTAATTATGCAGATAATAGAATATTATTAATAAAACAACATTAAATGTATTAACTAAGGTTTTAATGAGACTAATATTAAATATAATTAATTTTTAAACAATAATATAGAAGAAAACAACATACAATAATAATAAATAATTTTTGATATTCAAGTTGTAGTTTTCATGCATGAACCTAAAACACACTTTCATATTCATAAAAAAATATCTATAACAATGAAAATTTCTATCAATAGGTTCTAAATTATTATTGTGAATATATAATGTCATTATATAAATTTAATACTAAAAAACATATATATATATATAATCAATGTATGAGAGAATTTTTAAAACTGGTCATAATTTCTTTTCTGAATTTTAATTAATCTATGTCAGAAAATGTATTTAGGTGAATTTCATAAATCCATTTTTCAATATGTAATAGAATTTTCCACATATGAAAATAAATTTAAGGGATTAAATATGTAGTAATTTTAGGTATGTAAATCACTTTATCAATTCAAAACATCTGGGAATCCCATATGTAAATCCACATGTAGGAGATTTACAAAAAGAAATTCCTTAAAAACTAAAAATAGATTTACTTCTCAATATTCATAGCTAAATCAGATCTTGATAAATGTAGAATAATCATTTTTTCCTTTTAGTTTTATATATAATATTTTATTTTATTTCCAAATTATCAATCATCAACTCAATGAGACAACTATAACTAAATTTATCATCAAAAATTGATAGAAAAATAGTTTTAAAAAACTATAGAAGTTAGACTACAAAATGCATTGATCTAAAAATTTATTTTATACCTGAAAGATATCATAAGATGGTTTATTATAATTAAATTTAGATAATATTATTATATTTACAAATAAATAATCACACATTTTTATGTTCTGTAGATTAATATATCATCTAAATAAATTGGGTAACAGAATTTGGAAAGTCAACTCTGTGGATTCAAAATTTTCTTCATCAATTTTTATTTGGCTACATGGATAAAAAATATGTATACATGATGAACAGTGATTTTTCTGTATGGGAATAGTAATAAACAAGTATAAATGACATTTAAAGTCCCAAATGACTTTTTCATCATAGGAACACTTCATGAAACTTCTATAACATGATATGAACAATCAAGAGAATAAATCTAATGATTAATTAATCATTGAATAAAATGATATGATCAATGTTAAACATTATTTAATCAATTCACAACACAAATTATTAATACTATAAAAGAAATAAACCAAATAAAACATTGTAATTATAAAATCAAAATGTGGTTCAAGGATCCACTCAATTTATAGTACACTAGTGAAATGCATTATCTTTATGGTCTTGAATCTAAGTTGGTTATCCCTCAAAAATTGAATCATCTTCAACTTATAACTCACCCCATTCAACAATATTTCATTCATAGTGAAGATACTAAAAGATGTATGACCCATGAAAAAATATCATGTACCCTGGTCATCTGTGGGGGAAGTGTTAACTACTACACAAAAACACAAACACACTCCAATAAATAATAAATTAAAGAGGGTTCTTATTTCCATGAAAAAACATCTACTACCCCTGATGTGGAAATATCTTCAAGGAAAAAATATTTCCAATATCAAAATTAAATGGACACATCCAATGATCAATATAGCACTTATAATATTTTTTCACCCCCTTCATACACTCCATTATCACCTACACTTTATCTATTGTGTTTTAGAAACATTTTGTTCATAGAATAACTGACACTCCAACCATGACCCAGAAAATTGAAGATAAACTTGTTAAACCATATATTAGTTGAAATGGATTTTTACCAATACTATAATAATAATTTTTATTATATTAAAACTAAACCAAGGAAAGGTACTACACCCATAGACCTCTAAAATCTAGAATGCCTACAAACAACATGCCTTCCACTGTCTTTATGGTTCTCTCTGTCTGGTCATATATTTATTGATGAAAAGTGGTAATGAAGAATGATTGAGAGACAAAGGCATTTTGGAGATCCCTCCACACATATGAGTTTAGATAGGGATCATGATCTGAATTCATAATATTTGAACCCCAATAAAGCCTCAAAATCTCATTCATATATTACCTAAAAAAATTAAACTACACTTGACTTCTTAATCTACAAGATGGGAGGTGACTTCATCCTGAGGAAAATAATCAACCAAATAGTTTCATATCCACCTTTGAATCAAGGTAAATGTGTAAATAAAGACATAAATATATATTACCACTTCTGCTGGTGAATATCTGACCATCTAAGAAACCGAATATGAGTATGGTGCTTAGTTTCCACCTTCTAAAAGACTCAAATTGGGATAAAAAATCTAATAATCATCCATTTATACAAAATAAATAAAATTAACCTCTATGGGATCGATAAATCTTAAAAAAGTACATTGTACTACCAAGAGATAACTATGAAACTAGATTAGAACTACAGTTCATATCATCTAAGGAACGATGATACTCCTCTGGAAGAACATCTGATACGGATCATCCTCATAACATCACTTAGGAGAATCACCCCATACAAATTGAAACCTCAATACATCATGCATAGAATATCACAACTGATATTTCTCTATCATATTTACTAAACATGATGGTGTGATTGTTTTTTAAATAAACCATCTACTATGAAATTCTCTCATATATATTTTAATTTATAAAAACTCCTTTATCACTCTCTTTGCACCTCAAGAATCAAGCATAATATCACCAGGCTATATCCTACTCCACACATCATCAAAAAAAATCATGTCCCTAATATATATGAAATATCGAAATAATAATCTTAGAATATTTACAACCACCTTTACGTTCAAATTCTCAAATTGCATTAGGAGACGATATACCTTATGATTAGGTGTTCTGTGAAGAACATAAAGTGTTCACTAAAAAGGTAATGTCACTGTAACTTCAAACAGAACAACATTAATATCATGGATTGAATATTTATGTTTAGCAGGTTGTGAAAATCTAGGAGCATAAAGTATTATTACTTTTTCAACATCAAAACAATATATAATAAAAGATATGAAGGATCACAATATACGTCAAATACATTTCCCTCCTCTAGAATATGAATAATGAAAGCATCGACTATCCCCTTTTAGATACTCAAGAGTAGAATACCATTAGTTATTCCCAAAAAAACATAATACATCCATTTCAAGGTTATCATAATGGGTTAAAATCAATGAAAAGTTAGGGATAACCTTCTATAATATCTAGAATGATCTAGGAAACACTAAGTCTTCACTACATTCTTAGTGGTCTTCATAGATACAACTACATTTATATTTGAAGGATTTATATCCACTCCTCACTAATATAAAACTCCAACTAAGAAACGAATCTCACAATCATAGAGATTACACTATTATGGTTTCACAAAAATTTAATAATGTTTAGGAATACCTAGAGTGGATTACAGATGACCTTCATACTCTTTATATAAGTCATACTGAACAAGGATGCCATAAAAAATGAAACTGTGAACTCATAAAGATTCTCAATTGATTTGGATTTCATCGGTCTTATGAACATGGTCAATGAATTTTTGGTACTCATAGAAATTAGCATGAAATCATAATACCTTTAATAAAATATTATGTTTGTAATCAGAATAACCTCACCCATTAATCTCATCTAATTATATCCTACCTAAAAATTGATTTTAGAGAACTAGCTAGATCACTTTAACTGATTGAATATATCATTAATATATGGAGGAGAATTTTTTTTTACATCCACCCAATTTAAGTGATAATAATCAATAAATATTCATAGTATTTGATTTTCCTTTTTCATAAACTGAATTACATCACCCCAAGGGAACATGCTAGGCCAAATAGAACCACTCTATATAAGATCATTAATATGATTCACTATTTCAGATAACACAAAAGGCTATATCCTATATGGGGAGATTGATATCAAAGAAACAACCATAAAAACTCAAAATCAAACACAATCAAACATAGGAGGAATAAAATTACAACCTACTTCTAAAATAACTTAGTTACTATTAAATAACCATAGGAATAACCTCTGGTTAAACCACTGCTAAACTCAATACTATCTTGGGAATTAAATAATATTAGAACCCTACACACATATAACCCATCCAAGGGTCATACGTGAGAATGAACATAGAATGATCACCATCATCATCATCTAACATAACTCACCTCCTAAAGAAAATTTTAATATCCTACACTATATAAAATAAGTCTATGTAGAGAATAATTGTTTTACCTGTATCTGCAAACATATAATCTATTACGAAACAAAATATTACCCTCGATTAAACTCAAAATCATTTCATATGTCATATAACCTAACTTCACCGAAAACTGAAATTTTCAAATTTTTGGGCACAAGAATCATGACAACATCAAGAAAAATAGAATGGAGCATGAAAGGTGTAATAAAGGACTAGTTAGATCCTAAATCAAACAAGGATCCACCACAATAGAATATAAATAGATGATACCTTGTATGATATATTGTATTCCTAGAACTATAAACTTTATGTCATGCATTTGAATGTATCTTGTTCCATGTCCGATCTGAACCACAAGTTGAACATATCAAAAGTAATGATTTTCTCTATTTACCAAAGGAAAGGGAACATCATCGGATTGTCCTTTTCCTACTGTATCATGTATCTGATGACCATAACCCAGGTACCCTTTCTACTACTGCTATATTAGAAGACACTAATGTAACTATTAGGCTTACAGAGGTCCTCCAGCTCCATTGTGACATCTAAGGATGGTCAAACACTCTAACTTATATTGGATATGTCATATTCATAAAATGAAACCCATGATTGGTCACCTCGTAGGAGTATGATAATTATAATATCTTGTAAAATGGGATGAAAAGGGATAAAACCAACCCCCCTTTGTATGTGGATTCATCTAACCATGTAATAAAGAATCTATGGCCACAACAGATCTTCTTAGAGTCTTATATAGACTCTTATATTATGACAGTCAAATCCAATAAAACATCCTCTATTTAACATGAATATTCACTAGCACCTCGTGATATATATGGATTATGAACAGGGTGAAATAACACTGGATATATAGAAAAATGCATCATTAAAATTCCTCTCCATATTCACCTCATCTGGAAGATGATTAATATTATAACAGAGGATGTTATTATATCAAATGAAAAAAAATTTCACACTAGAACTCCCTTGATAGAGAGAAGGGATATCCTATCAGCAATCCGCCTTCATTGTGAAGGAAATAAAATCAACCTAAAAGTGATAGTAAAACATATCCAATGAAATGTTTTTACATCACAAGATCAAAGAGGAATAAAAAACATTGTCTAAAAACTCTGTGTAGCATGATAATAGAAAAAATAATCTTGTACCCCTTCTGATCGTTGATTAAATTTAATTTAGTGACTACCTCTTACAATAAACCCTTGGTCTCTTAATTTGAAATGGAGCCTTAAAACATATATAGGTTCTAGAGTTGATAATCTATAAGAATATTCCTCTATGATTCATCTTCTATATATTTAAATATTTTGTGATATGATGGAACATATTTGTAATTATAATCATCATGAACCTAATGGGAATGTCGAAATTGATTCATACTTACAAAATAGAAAACTATTACGGACTCTTAGGCCCAAAATATAGAATACTTAATATAAGTACCCGACATTCAAACAGTCCATATTATTTAATTTTAGTTATGAACTGAATTCTTTTCCCATAGAGGATATTTTTATGTTTAAATATATAGAAAATTGATATATAATACATAGAAAAAATTCCACATTTATAATGACTCATACCAAAAAACTGTATTCATTTATTCCAAAAATATAATACTTTTCAGATAAAATAATATTTCTTTGAACAATGTTCCTAACATTTAAAATAAATTCCTTATTTTTCCTATACATCCTTATAACCTATTAAAATCATTTATATACATGGGATTATCACAAAAATCTCAGTAAGGAATATAAAAATAAGATAAGATAACATTAGTCCATAAATACTTGAAAACATATTAAATAATTTTCAAAAAGACATGCTTCTCACCCATAAATACTGAATTTGTGAAACATTATATTTCCACGAGATTTCCAAAAAACATGATGAACATAAATAGAACCATAAAAGGTTTCTTAGGTCATTACTTACTTATTTTTGTAGGTATCACGAAAACAATACAATGTAAACCTCACGGTTACCTCATGGTGTAACCGTCACAACTACAAATTGAGTAACCATAGGGTCAACCTCTAACTAACAAATACCCAGCGAATTTGAGGTAGATATATGTACCACCCTTCATCATATACAATGACCAAGAATCAAAACTGTAATGACCCAATATTTTATAAATTTAATTCTCTTCATATAATTATATTTTATTTTATAATAATATAATATTACATACATAACACAATACAGAATGTATAAAAAAATAATAAGTGAAATAAAAGGGTATCTCTAGATGTTAAGGAACATATACATATGAAATAGTTACTTCACCATTGAAATAGTAATGTGACCCTTATAAATAGTAAATCATACAATGTAATAGTAACCTCACCAATGAATGTATAAAAAAAATTATCCTTTTTATAAGTGACAATATTGTAAAATTATATCATTGTATAACGAAATAAATATTCTATAAATTATTGATTATGTGTTGGTATTTATATATGTCAAGAATATTTAACTAAAGTTTTATGATTAATATAATAATTTAAATTGAAATTTATTTTAATGAAATTTATTCATAAATTAATATTTTGATATCTTATGATTCCAAGATAATTTAATGTGACCTTGTGTAATTTTTGAAAGCATTATAAAATCAGTTATATTTATATAATCTTTATTTTCCTTGTAAAATATGATTTTAATTAAATATTAAATTAATCAGATTTATAAAATTATTTTTGAAAATTGGAGTTAATTTTTTTATTCCACATGTAAGGAAATGGTTATGGTGAATTTTTGGGATTTTTCTGAAATACATGATTTTTTGATAAATACTAAAATATGATAATTTTCAATTAAGCTAAATAAATGATTAATATAGTCATTGATGATTTTATGTTGATGTAAGACCAATTGTTTCGAACTCACATAATCAAGTTACTCTTTTTGGTAATAGAATCATCACTACTTGTAGTCTTAGGAAAATTAATAAACAAAAGAATTAATTATTATGAAACCCCTCCTCTCATCCACTATAAAGACAACCCACACTACCCTCTTCACTTCACTTATCTCAATCCATGTACCTTCCATAAATTATTCCCAAATATCTTCCCAATCATGTCTCCCACTTCCATCAGCCCGTGGTACCCCCAAAAGACCAAATAATCTCTCCTTAAGTGGCTCTCAAGGAAGATAAAATCAATTGGTTAATTCCACTTTTCTTTTCTTTCATTTTATTGTAATGTTCATCTGTTCTCTTTTCTTTCCTAATCTCTCCTCATATAAATGGTATGAAAAATCATGTACCATAAATTTACTAGAATGTTTTTATGATAATGGTATAATTCATTATCATATATACTTTACCCTTCTTTTATTCTAGTAGTAAAGACACCATCTGAGATGTGTTAATTAACCACATTTGGGGACAATGTGTTCCAATTTATGGTATCATCGTCAATTATTTTCATAAAAACTTTTTTGATGTTATTTAAATGAATTATTATATATGTAATATATCATTTTATAGGTTCTTTAGTCAATTTTTAAAATGGTATTATGTTATAAATAAACATGTTCATTGTAATAAAAAGCCACCAATTAACCAAAATGGTTATCATTAATGTTTTATATAATAATTCATCTTCACTCACAATAATGAAATGAATTTTTAAAAATAATTAATCCAATGGATATTCAATAATAACATATAAATTCAATTCATTAAAACAGTTTTCATCTTACAAGGTCACTTGTTCATAAGTAAAATGATAATGAAAATCAGGGAAACAAACGAACTCGAAAAATGAAATTGGACATTATAACCCAAGAAAAAGGGAAAGAATTAATATAAAAAAGGATATAATAAATATATTAAATATAGAATAGTTTCTAAAATTATTAATTAATGAAAATAATTTTTTTATTCAAGTCATTAATATCAAGTGAAGAACACCATCAGGCTTAATGTAAGGGATCCTCTCCATTTTACTTTTGTTCGAGAATGTCCTCTATGTTATGCCCTTTAATGTGTAATCCCAAATTATGGGGTGTGATTTAGTACATCCCAATACTAGCTTCATGATTATTATTTGATTAGAAACCCATTTTCTCTCTCATAAATCCCTCTTACGTACACCCAATACCATGTTGATATTATGTAAGGATTTCTACCTGAGCCTCATTTATTCTTTCTGGTTTCCTTATCATTATTTCTACCAAAATTAAGTTATATTATCAATTTATTTAATTCTTATAAATGATGTGTAAATGTAAAAAATTAATTTCCCAATACCCGTTCATCATTCTATTTCGTGTATATACATGTTTTTAAGTTATTCAATCATCTACCGTTCCCGATAGGCAACCCCGTTTTAAGGGAAAATCCGGAATTCTTACACCATTTCAAGTGCACCCTATCTTTTGTTATAATGAATAAATCTATTTTGAAAATTATTATTTTTATTATTAAAACATTCTTGGTTAAATTATGATTTTATATAAAATATTATTCCCTTTTCTATTTTAAATTATCTTAAGTATTTTCCTTAAAACCACACTAAAATGTTTTAATTAAAAATATTCCTAAATACTTTTTTACAAGATGTAACTTATGTTTGACATCACCTTTTATGATATATTCCTTTTAAAAATATGAATTTTCATTTATTATTTAATTACTTTCTTTCATGGAACCTTGTGTGATACACCCATTTATTATTCTTTATGACATGATTGTGATACCCATTTCATTACATGGGTACCCTTGTGTATATTTATGATTGATTATGAATGATATATTAATTAAAAAAACAGTCTTGACAATTTTTAGATAGGTGTTCCCAGATAATGCTCCAACGAATTGGGTAATATTGAGTCTCATGAGACGTAATGTGCGATGGTCTTGGTAGTTAGCATTGGCTTGTTCTACCATGTGCGACGGTCTTGAAGGATAGCATTGGATTGTGAAACCATGTGGGACAATCTTTGAGGTTGTCCTTGAATTGTGCTACCATGTAAAATGGCCTTGGTGGTTAGCCTTGACTCATAATAAATTCATCTTTTATATTGCCACCACATTACTATGATACCATGTTTATTTATTTTGATCCCATTTGTAGTATGACTTTTTAATCATTATGTCATGCCTTATAACCCATGAGTTAAATCTTTATTCTTATTCTTATTCCCTTACTAAGTTATTTATCACATCCCATTGTTCATGGGTTCCTGGGGTACTCTATGAAGATGTATGAGCACAGTAGAAGTTAAGTGCTAAATTTGAGGATTAAATAAAAAAATATTTTATTTACTCCTGTGTTTTTAGTTCTATGTACCTAGTCTTCTAAGACACTAGTAATTATGATCAATGACATGTACCCTGGTTTATAATTATTCTCAAAACCATGTAATTTTATATGTAAAAGTTTAGAGTTACTATAGTTGTTATCAGAGGGTGGTTTAGTTATTTTTTGGAGATTAGGAATAGAGCACTATATTATGAACCTTAGGAATGAGACAGTGTATGTGAAAACATTACTAAATTTGTTATATATAGAGTAATTGGTAAATAAATAAAATACATCCCTGACTGGATACAGACATGTATAGGTGGATCTGGCATAGATGTATCTATGGGTAAAACCCAAAAACACTACATTGAGATAGACTAAAATGAGAACTGGTGCACTACAATGAGACTTTTTGTACTATTGGTTTGACACACCTAGACAATATTCTTTCATAATTTCATAATTTCATTAAGAAACACAAATTAGGGAAAAATATCCCATAATATAATACGTTAGTATATAGATAATGAGTACCATATAATGAGGCCAAGAAATACATAAGTTAAGGAGATAATTGAAATTTAAAATTTATCCATTTAATTTCATTGTATTCCCCCTTATATAATAATCATACCCAAATTTTTTAGCCAATGGACAACAATAGGTTGAATCAGGTTAACTACCGATATAAAGGACATTGTGATGACTTCCAAAATGATATCCTTCATCATATGGGAGCTCAATAAAGGCATATCATGATTATGCTAAACTAGATATCAAAAATTATAATTAAAAATTGTTACTTGGTAGAATTTACATTGGTTTCATGGATGTTGAAGATTAAATATCATAATGGTCCTATGATTATGGTGATAAGGAAATGAAGACCCAGTTTCTATTTTGGAACAATTGTGGAAAGAGACACCAAGGCGAATGTCACAAAGGGACTGTGAGATGTTTTAAGCTTGGAAAGATAGGGCACAAAGTAGCCAATTTACATGAAAAAATTGAATAATGTGATGAATGGAAACAAATATCCATTAAAATCATCATACATAGTTCTATGTCATAAATGTGCAGATGTTTGACATTATCCATGACGATGATCTATTTCATGTGCTGAGAAGCGTGATGTGCAAAAAACAACTCCCGGATCAAGGGAGTGCTAAAGGTCCTATGCTATAGTGGATAATGATTAATATATTAAATGTACTTACTACTTCAATGTAGTGTGCATCATAATGTATTTCAATTAATGTCATGTTAGTTTACCATTCATGTTTTCTAATAACACTGAGTCTCCACCTAAAATGTTATTATATAAATAGGGAAAACTTTTATGAGTGTTGAATTGAATGTAAATGTTAATGGGAATGTTGTTCTTGATAATATTATTTGTTTTACATTGGTGGAAACTTCTGAAAAATAAAAAATTGATATCATATGCCTAATGGTAGTTGAAAATATACTATAAAAACTATCCCAGACATGATTTGGAGTTGGTAATTGTGATCTTTGTGTAAAAAATCGGGCGACATTATCTCTATCGGGATAAGTGTAAGATATTTACAGATCATAAAAACCACAAAAATATATTTACAATTAAGGAGCTTAATATTCTCCATCTAATAAGTTTTTATCTCATTAAGTATTATAAATGATCAATCCACTACCATCCTAGTAAGGAAAATAAGGTCGTTGATGATATAATTAGAAAGGATAATGGATATTTATCAATGATGGGAATTTGAAGGGATCCAATATTCATATATTTTATGAGGATGTACATGGGAATAATTGAGGGAGGAACATCATCAATACATTCTGAAATTATTTCTCAACCATCCCACTTGGAAAAATAATGGGTTCTTAAAAAAGATATTTGGAAATTCTGACAAGGGTGGAAGCTATTAGAAATGGGGAATCAGGAGAGTTCATGATTAATGAGGAAGGAGTTGTATGATTTCAGTCCAGATTATCATTACCATATGATCTATAGAAAAAGAAGGTGCTTCGGAATGGTGCTCATAGCTCAACCTTATATATTCACCCTAGGAGGACAAAGATGTATCGAGTTCTTTGAGAGACCTTTTGGTGGGACAATTTTAAGAAGGATATTGCGGAATATACTTCACAGTGTCTGGTATGTTAGAAATTTAAGGCTAAGAGGAAAAAGTATAAGGGGATGATGCAACCACTACCAATACCAAAATGGAAGTGGGAGAAATTTAACATTTACTTTTTTACTGGACTTGTAAGGACATCCAGAGGTAACAATGCTCTAAGGGTCATTGGGGACTGTCTTACAAAGACATATATTTTTGTCACAATTCAAGAGGACTTCTCAATGGATCAACTTGCACAGATATACATAAATGAAGAAGTAAGGATACATGGGGTACCACTATATATTGTATCCGATCGAGATCCATGATTCACTATGAAGTTCAAGTAAAGTTTCAAACATGCTCTATGAACTAAATTGAACTTTGACATGACCTATCATCCTCAAACTGATGGTAAATCTATGAAAACTATTCAGAAACTGGAAGATATGTTGAGAGAATGTTCTATGGAATTAAAAGAAGGATGGTACCACCATCTTCCACTATTCAAATTCTCTTATAATAATTGTTTTCACTCTAGAATCTGAATGGAACCATACAAATCCCTTTACGGGAAAAGGTGTTGAACATCGGCATGTTGGGATGAATTTAGTGAGAATAAGCTGTTATGACCTAAAATGGTTGATGAAATGGTGAAGAAGGTGAAAATCATTCAGCAACACATCAGGGAAGCCCAATGTCGGCGAATGCATTATGCAAACAATCCTCTACGATACCTTGTGTTCAATAATGGAGACATGGAATTTCTCTACATTCCCTATGGAAGAAAACCAAGAGATTTGGGAACAAAGGATTTCTAAGTCCCACATACATTGTCCCCTTTGAGATCCTTGATCTTATTGGAGTTGTGGACTATATACTACCACTTCTGCCTACCATGTCCAATGTATACGATTTCTTCCACGTAACCCTCTTAAGGACGTATATATAAGATCATTCACACGTACTCTCTTCAGAGGTGGTTCATTTGGAGGATAATATTTCGTCTGAGCAGCAGCTACTGATGATCTTGGATCATAGAGATAATTTTACATGCAACAAGACTAATCACCTATTAAAAAACTATGTTAGAAAAATAAATATGAAGAGGAAACATGGGAATTGGAGGAATCAATAAAGGAAAAATACAAGTACCACGTTTCAACATAGAATGTAAAATGAAATTTTGAAGGAGAAATTTCATAATGGGGTAAGAATGTAATGATCCAATTATTTATAAATGGAATTACCTTATTATAAATATATTTTATAATATAATAATATAATATTATATAAATAACACAATAAAAACCTTATGAATGAAGAATAAGTGAAATAAAATAGTATCTCCAGAAGTTAAAGAACAAATACTAATGAAATTGTAACTGGACATTTGAAATAGTAATGTGACGTTTATGAATAGTAAATCTGCGAATGTAATAGTAACATCAACAATGATAGTATAAATAAAATTTATCTTTTTTATATGTCAAAATATGGAATATTATATCGTAGTATATCACTACGGCAATATTTTTTTTATTTTAATTTTTTTTTAATTTTTTTAATTTTTTAATTTTTTAAATTTTTTTTATTTTTTTTTCCTTTATTTCTTTTGTTTATTTTCTTTATTTTATTTATTTTATTTCTTTTATTTCTTTTATTTCTTTTATTTCTTTTATTTCTTTTATTTCTTTTATTTCTTTTATTTCTTTTATTTCTTTTATTTCATTAATTTCTTTTATTTCTTTTATTTCATTTATTTATTTTATTTATTTTATTTCATTTATTTCTTTTATTTCATTTATTTCATTTATTTCTTTTATTTCTTTTATTTCTTTTATTTCTTTTATTTCTTTTATTTATTGTATTTCTTTTATTTCTTTTATTTCTTTTATTTCTTTTATTTCTTTTATTTCTTTGATTTCTTTTATTTCTTTTATTTCTTTTATTTCTTTTATTTCTTTCATTTCTTTGACTTCATTGATTTCTTTGATTTCTTTGATTTCTTTGATTTCTTTGATTTCTTTTATTTCTTTCATTTCTTACATTTCTTTGTTTTTTTTTCATTTTTTTCATTTTTTTCATTTTTTTCATTTTTTTCATTTTTTTCATTTTTTTCATTTTTTCATTTTTTTCATTTCTTTCATTTGTTTCATTTTTTTTTATTTCTTTTATTTCTTTTATTTCTTTGATTTCTTTGATTTCTTTGATTTCTTTTGTTTCTTTTATTTCTTTTATTTCTTCTATTTCTTTTATTTCTTTTATTTCTTTATTTCTTTTATTTCTTTTATTTCTTTTATTTCTTTTATTTCTTTTATTTCTTTTATTTCTTTTATTTCTTTTATCTCTTTTATTTCTTTTATTTCTTTTATTTCTTTTATTTCTTTATATCTTTATCTGTTTATTTTTTTATTGTTTTATTGTTTTATTTCATTTATTTCTTTTATTTCTTTTATTTCTTTTATTTCTTTTATTTCTTTTATTTCTTTTATTTCTTTTATTTCTTTTATTTCTTTTATTTCTTTTATTTCTTTTATTTCTTTTATTTATTTTAATAATTAATTAATAATTAATAATTAATATTTAATATTTAATATTTAATAATAAATAATAAATAAATATAAATAATAAATAATACGTAAATATAAATAATAAATAATAAATAGTAAATAATAAATAATAAATAATAAATAATAAATAAATATAAATAATAAATAATAAATAATAAATAAATATAAATAATAAATAATAAATAATAAATAATAAATAAATAATAAATAAAAAATAATAAATAAATATAAATAATAAATGATAAATAAAAAATAACAAATAAATATAAATAATAAATAATAAATAAATATAAATAATAAATAATAAATAAATGTAAATAATAAATAATAAATAAATAGAAGTAATAAGTAATAAGTAAAAATAAATAATAAATAATAAATAATAAATAATAAATATAAATAATAAATATAAATTATAAATTACAAATAAATATAAATAGTAAATAATAAATAAATATAAATAATAAATAATAAATAAATATAAATAATAAATAAATAGAAATAATAAATAAATAATAAATATAAATAATAAATATAAATAATAAATATAAATAATAAATAATAAATAATAAATAATAAATAACCAGTAACAAATATTAATAATAATAATAATATTTTATTATTAGTAATAATAAATAATAAATAATAAATAATAATAAATAATTAAATATAAATAACAAATAAAGAATAAATATTAAATAATAATAAATATTAAATAATAAATAAATATAAATAATTAATAATCAATAAATATAAATAATCAATAAATATAAATAATAAATCAATAATAAATAAATAATAAATATGAATAATAAATAATAAGTAATACATAAATATAAATAATAAATAATACATAAATATAAATAATAAATAATAAATAGTAAATAATAAATAATAAATAAAAAAAATATAAATAATAAATAAATATAAATAATAAATAAATATTAATAATAAATAAATATAAATATTAAATACTAAATACTAAATACTACATACTAAATACTAAATAAATATAAATAATAAATAATAAATAATAAATAATAAATAAATACTAAATACTAAATAATAAATAAATATAAATAATAAATAATAAATAATAAATAAATATAAATAATGAATAATAAATAATAAATAAATATAAATAATAAATGATAAATAATAAATAATAAATAAATATAAATAATAAATAATAAATAAATATAAATAATAAATAATAAATAAATATAAATAATAAATAATAAATAAATATAAATAATAAGTAATAAGTAAATATAAATAATAAATAATAAATAATAAATAATAAATATAAATAATAAATATAAATTATAAATTACAAATAAATATAAATAATAAATAATAAATAAATATAAATAATAAATAAATAGAAATAATAAATAAATAATAAATAAATAATAAATATAAATAATAAATATAAATAATAAATAATAAATAATAAATAATAAATAATAAATAATAAATAACCAGTAACAAATATTAATTATAATAATAATATTTTATTATTAGTAATAATAAATAAAAAATAATAAATAATAATAAATAATTAAATATAAATAATAAATAAATATTAAATATTAAAAAATAATAAATAATAAATAATAAATAAATATAAATAATCAATAATCATTAAATATAAATAATCAATAAATATAAATAATAAATCAATAATAAATAAATAATAAATATAAATAATAAATATAAATAATAAATAATAAATTACCAGTAACAAATATTATTATTAACATTATTATTTTATTATTAATAATAATAAATAATAAATAATATGTAAATATAAATAATAAATAAATCTAAATAATAAATAATAGATAAATATATATAATAAATAAATATATATAATATATAATAAATAAATATAAATTATAAATACTAAATAATAAATAATAAATAATAAATAATAAATAACCAGTTACAAATAATAGATAATAAATAAATTAAGGTATATTATAAATAATAAATAATAAATAAATAATAATAAAGGAAACACATGAAAAAAGTATGAAAAGATGTGATAAGGGATGAAAAATCATGAAAACGCATGAAAACGGATGGAGAAGCATATGAAGAATGAGGCATTAGAAAGAATGAGAACGCATGAAAACTCATGACAACTCTGGAAAACCCCTTAATAATTCAACATATTCATCATAATAACCCACAAAATACCATTGATAAATATAACAAGTCATGAAAACCCAAATAAACAGTAATAAATTGATTAACCGTTAAAACCCATCAAAACGGTTATAAAGATACAAAAACATTGGACTCACATTAACGGATATAACTTCTGATCCGACAGTCCGTTTTAGATCTGTGACCTGTCAAATCAAAGATCCTGAAACGATCTTCGGCCTAAAAGGTGAAAGATTCCGAATGGATAGGCGGATCGGATGTTACAACCATTTTAAAAAAGCTGATGGGGAACGGGTGCTAGAAACGAGGCATCGAAAAACATAACAAACCTGATACACACTAAAAAGGCCATAACATATGATCCAGGAGTGCATGTGGCCACCGCGACCAGTCAAACTAAATCTCAGGGAAGGAGCAATGATCTGTCAGGTGGAGGAGTCCAAAATGACATGCGGATCGAAAGTTAGGTCCGTTTGAAGACAAGTTCGACGAGACACCGGTGATGGGAACGGGGTTTCGGAGGCCTTCAGAGGGGTTTTTTGGGTCAAAAAACATAAGAGAAGAATTCTTCTATCAAATTTTGGTGTATCTCTTTTCACTGGCTTTGATTTGATATTTGGTAGAACCCAAACGGACACCCGAAGCGAAAGTTATGACCATTTGAAGTTGGAGAACTTTTTTCATCTTTCTTATAACTCTAATATCTTCCACACCATAGACCATCTCATGGTTTTGATTATATGTTCCTTTATATCTCTTCATGAGATTCGATTTGACTAGTCGTGGCGCTCCAACGGATGCCCAGATCAAAAGTTATGGTCGTTCTAGTGATTTTGGGGTCTCTCGTTTTTTTTTCATTTCCTTTCATTTTGCGGCGGTTTTTAAAAAAACAGCCGCTAATCCTCAGAAAAAAATTAAAAAAAAGTAAAAAATTTATGGCATTTCGTAGCAGTTTTTTCGCAGCGGTTTAAAAACCACTGCTAAATGGCATTTTTCTTGTACTGTATGTATATAAATATTTTGGAAATTATTGATTAAGTGATGGTGTTTTTAAAAGTCAGGAATATTTAATTACAATTTTATTATTAATTTAATAATTTGAATGATAATATATTTTCAGGAAATGTATTAATAAATTAATATTTTGATATCCTAGGATTCCGTGATAATTTTACGTGACTTTATGTAATTTTTGAAATCCTTATAAAATCAGTTTTAGTTATAAAAAATATTTTTTCCATGTAAATTTTGATTTGAGTAAAAAATAAATTAATCTTATATAGAAAATTATTTTTGGAAAATTGATTTAATTTTTGGATTCCAAATTCCCAAAAATGGTTACTGTGAATTATTGGTATTTTCCTGAAATACTTGAATTTTTTATGAATAGTAAAATACAATAATTTGAAATTAAGCTAAATACATGATTTATTGATTCATGGATGATGTTAAGATAACTTAATCCCAGTTAGTTAGAACTCACATGATCAAGATACTATTTTTGGTCATATAATCATCACTATTTCTGGTCTTGGGGGAAATTAATATTCAAATGAATTAAATATTATGAAAACCCTCCCCACCTCCACTAAATAACCACCCACACCCCTCTCTTCTCATAACTCCTTTAAATCCGTGTACCTTCCATAAATTCTGCCAATATTATAAGGAACTGGCCTTAAAACATTACATAATCTGGAATTAAATGAATAATTCCCATTGAGGATCTTTTCAGGTTTAGAGTATTAGTGATTTAGGACATAAATATTATATCACAAAATATTACAAGGTAGACAATTCTACTCAGTTTCCATTTTTTCATAGAAAAAAAAAATTCATGTCTTCTTCCATGTTTTAAACAACATGAATTTTACTTTATCCCATCCTTGACCATATTCATCATTATGTCCTGTGAATTTTTTTTTCAAAACATGGTATGGGCATAAAAATCTCAATAAGTGTTATACAATAAATAATAAAGACATTAGGTCATCATTACATACATAACATAAGCACTTTAACATACCTCATGAAATCATAAGATCTATTAATAACACGTACAAAACATAAATCATAAAGGTAACGTGTGGCATCAATATCATACATACATTGTTGCTATAAAAGCTATGTAGGGAGTTACATTTAGAATATCCATCAAAGTATATTCCCTAAATATCTTTGGAGAAACATTCATGTTTACCTCTGTCACGATACCCAATGCATCGGAGAGCTATCTTGGGCTCACCTGCCCTAGGTTTATCTTGGTACCACCCGTATTCATAATCAATGCCCAAGAACAATAACATATTCATAACACATAAAAAAATATATGAAAGATAAATTTTCCGCATTTTAATCACAATATATAATTTAAATATATTGACATAGAAAATCCATTATCAAAACAATTTTCAATACCAAAATACATAAAAATAGTATATGGAATTTATTTTCCTTTTAAAAACATTACAGCTTGTTAAGGAAGCAAAATATTAAATAATACATGCGATAGTGGAAAAGGTTGTTGTCACTGCTTACATTAAAAAGAAATTTTTTTTTTCATTTAGTAAAACACCTCGTATGAAAATATTACCTTTTAATGAAATGAAATTTAAATGGTATTTATACACCGTATAAAAGAATATTGAGAATAAAACAAAATATTTCTCAATGAAAGGAGATTGAAGTGGAAGTCCCCTACCTCCTGTCCGAAATGACTCGACCATTCTTTAATCTCTTGAACCATGAACTTTTTCAAGTTTATTATAACTTTTATATCTCTTATTACCCAGTTATAAACATTATGTAATCATTTAAGTTATTAATGGTTGTTTTGTCGAAATTTTCTACTTTTGGTAAAAATTAACAACTGATAATTACAAGTTGTTCATGTGGTAAAATATCCATTATCATCAGAATGATATTAATGAATTAGATATCATATATATCATATATATCCATTATATGTATATATTTATAATATTACATAACATTTGGAGATAATAAATGAAATGCACCATTTATGGAGACGGTAAGCCGTACGTACGCATGAATGCAACATCCAATTCTATTTCTTATTTTAATGGAATTAAAACATAATGATACATAGGAATATAATAATTAAATTATAATATAATATATAATATCATTAACTACATCCTTTATACATCCCACATAAGGCATTAATGAGTCACATCACATTGAGGGGTCGTAGTCTGCACTTCCTAAAATGAAATTATCGTGTTTTCCCATTATAGAAACCATAAAGGTATGATATACATGAAAAATAAAAAATCATAATTAAAACCTAAATATAATATATATCATATATAAATACAGTTCAATCATAATGGCCACCATGAGAGGTGGTAGGAGTTAATTGAACAATCATCATTTCGTGAGGCGTTAGTTTTCCATCCACAGAAACATTATCTTTGTTACCCATCAGATGGAGGTGTGTGTAAGTGTAGTTAGAATCCTTCTAATAAAAACATACTAGTATATTTAGGATACTGGTTTTGTTATAAAATATAGGGATAAAAAGTGTTTATGTGGTTGGAGAATTAAAATAAAACAAAAGAACATAAGAGAAGACGTTACCTTTAAATCGAGTAACTCCCTTTTGATTGAACCAAAAGGGTTTCATAAAGTTCTTTCTTCCTAAGTTAATGCTTATAAGATGAATATAAAGATCATGGAAGCTTATTTTGGCAGAGTTCGTACGAGCCAAAGGCTTGATAAGTGTGTGGAATGAGTTAGAAGTGACGTATTTATATAACGGAGAGGTGGGGCTCTTTACGAATGTTTGAAACAATTATTTTATTATAGACACATCTTCAGTTTAAAAAGGTCAAAAATCGTTAAAGTCATGTTTAATATTACTCATGGTCGAAATAAAATCATCAAATAAGAATTGGACAGGTTTTGGATATTTTTTTAATATTTATAATCTTATTTATTTAAATCATTTTTTAATGAGTTAAATATTGCATCATTATTGTGTCATGGAAAATTTTATTTATTTGATGTCCAAAATATTTTAAAAAAATACCAAGATTTAGGAAATAATTTTATCTTTCTAATTAATATTTATAGTCTAAATTATTACTTATATAACCCCATATAATAATTGATTCACTAAAAATAATTTTTATATCATTTTTGTCTTTGCTTTAAATTAATAAATATAAAGTGTCATTATTACTCCCATGTGGCTCCATGGGGTCCCAAATTCGACCCAAGTATTCCAATCGTCGGATATATATGATAAAATAGGATTATTACACTTGTAAGGGTAGTTTAATATTAATATTAATATTATATTTTACATGTATTAACTATATTTACCTTTTAATCATGGAAAATAAAATATTTAATGAAGTAAATATTTAAAATGTCTAAAAATAAATGTTACCTATTTACACAATTTGGAACTACTGATTCAAAATATGGAATCCATTTTTCTATATTCAAAACACAAAAGTAGTAGAAATTATTTTAAAATTAATTCTCGATGACAAAACAAAAAGTGTATTTTTAAGAAATAATGACTATAAAAATATTGTCACTTGTGTATGTCCAATTTCTAATTGAAATTACTTCCAGTGAGAAAAATTAGATTAAATTATAAAAATTTATTTTAATTAAACATTAAAACCAATTCAAAAAATATTATAAAAATGTAAATATTATATAAAACGGAATATTTGAATTAAAATACAGTATTTTTCATTATTCATTAAAAATAAATTTTATCAGAAAAAGACCAAAATTTTATCCAAATAAATTTTGATGTCCCCAATCTAAAAAAGAATATTATTTTTCAAATATAACATATAATAGTGATACAAACTCTATTTAATGAGGGTTCTTCATTAAAAGGTGGTAAATCGACCTTTTAAAGAAAATTATGCCTAAACTTAGATTCATTGACATTTTAAGCCTCAAAAATTTATTGGATAAATGTAAAAACATTAAAAAAACATATATAATCATATTTTAATTATTTCTATTCATTCCCACCAATAAAACATCTAGGTGTTAACTACCATTTAAAATAATAATATTATATTATTAGTGTGCAACATAAAATTTCAAAGAAACCCGTTGTTGTGTATCGGTTACGCCATTGAACATAGAGTCCACATTAAATTAAAATTAATATTTAATTCAAAAATATTAATATATATTAAAATTTTATTATTACATATTTATCTAGGTTGTTACATCCTTCCCCCTTTTAGGAATTTCTTCCTCCCAATTTTAGAACAGGGCTTGAAAATTTCATTAAATGCCCCACATTGGAAAAGAGTCAGTAAAACTATCACATTAAAATAAATAAATAGAAGTAAAAAGGTCACCTAAGATAACCCATACTAGGATTCCATGTAGGAAAAAATTGATATGTAATAGAAAACCAACGGTCAAGTTCTGATGGAGAGTGATAGAAAACATGATTAGAAGAAAGTAAACCACCATAAAATCACAAACTTATGATGTGTTAAACGGTCTTTGATAACCTAGTATTAAACGTAAACCAAAAAAAAGTTGTTTTACATTCCTTTTCATAATTTTGAGTAATTAATTTACTATATAGAATTTGAACATAAGGAAATATACTTACCTTCAAGTAGAGTTTCATCCTTCAATAAGTTCCTAACAAAAACTAATCATTTCCACAAGAAATGAGCATTCCAAAAGAAATGGTCACATTAGAAGCACAAGAATCATCTTTTAGAGAATCACATAATCTACAAAATAATAACTATATATTTACCTTCTCTTTAGACATCAACTAAAACCAAATTGGTTAGTTAGAGATCAGATTATACCCTTAAAGGAAAATCTTTTACAAAAATAAAAACTACTCCTAATATCTAAAATTTGTCAAACAAAACCCTAAGTTCAACAAAGACTATTCAATAGAAAACAGTCCATAAAATTCATTTAAATTAATGAAAACTAAGATTGAAACCCAAATATCATAAGGATTTAATTACATTGTCTTCCAAGATACATCTTAACATTTATCTTCAAATAAAACCAGTTACTCATAAAGTATCTTATTGAAATGTAATTAACCTAATCACATATTCTCTATGATAGGTTAATCATTTTCATAAATAAACCAAATCACCATAAGTCCACAATAAAAACATAGATTCTTCAAAACTAAAATTTCAACCATTATTCAACAATTTAAATCCCATAGTATTCTATCTTCCTTAGGCATATAGTGTTTCCTCTGAATAGAAAACATCTTCCACAACAACATTGTCACTTAATCACTAAATCATTTCTCTATACTAATTATATAAATTTGATAAAACATAAGTTCCCAAACTCAACTTATTCTTGCTCCATAAAATCATATTACTAGAATAATAAACCATACTAACCTAGGGCATCAAGTAGGCCTGTGTTAGGCAATGCGCCCTTGTCTCCCTTTAGTTGTGGGTTCGATTCCTATAGCCTTGCCAGATGTGATGGGTTGTCACCCATCCTATGGGTTGTCCTATTTGTAAAACTCATAAATAACCCTAAAATGTTTTTACCTCAATGGATTCCTTATACCTCTCATTTTTATCTCAATTAATTATGATCTCAACGTCTTAATTCTTGAAGTCTTATATATATTTTAATTTTTTTATTTCACTAACATTTGGTAAAATAAAACAATCCCCTAAATAAAGAACATAATACCTTGATCATGGTGTCCATTTGGTTTCATCGTCATCTTGTTCACATAGGTAGAAGGTAAATGCCTAGCAACAATGATTTAGAGATCCTTCAAAATCATTTTATTTCTTCATCCAAATACACATTGTACAACATGGGTCATATGGGTGTTTAAAAAAAAAGTTTTGAAAAATAATCACGTGTGACATGTAATTTCATAACATCTGATAAAACATGATTTCTATAAAATAGTCGGACCATATTTGAGCTAAAACATTCAATTAATGGTCCGATTAAAATAATATAGGTGTTTGATGACAGTCTATATTGTAAAAGAAAATATACATAGGATGTGCATGGTTCTCCTTCTTCATCACCTTTTTCAAAATCAGAATATGCTTCAAAATCTTGTTTTGAGGTAAAATATTTGAAAATTAATTGATAATATTTACCTTTCTTGAAAATATGAGAATATTGTAAAAATAGGATCTGTTTAAATACAACCCATGATCCATGATGATCACAAGGTATAGTGGAGGTGTTTTATATCTCAAACAAATTATTGCAAGTGATTTGTATTCTAGAAAAATTTTCACAATCATATAAATAGGAATTTTCAATAATTATTTCAAGCAAGTCATCAGGAAGAGATAAGAATGTTGTTTGAGATCCTACCCCTTCCATTTGTAAATGAGTTTTCATGATTTTAAAAAGTTATAAAACAAGGATTTAACTTAAATAATAGAGACATGGAATAACCACATGTCTAACAAAAACTCCTAGTCACTAATGTTTTCTGAACCAACCTCTGATACCAACTACAAGGACCTAGTCTTAAAACATTTCATAATCTTTAATTAAATGAATAATTCACAATGAGGATCTTTTTAGGTTTAGTTTTTTTGAGAATTGGGACATAGATATTACCTCTCAATAGATTAGAAAGTAGAAACTTCTACTCAATTTCCATTTCTTTCAAAAAAAATAAAAATATTCATGTCTAGTTCCATGTTTTAGACATCATGAATTTTCATTGATCCAATCCTCGACCTTATTAATCTTTATGTCCTGTGAAAAGCAATTCAAAACATGGGGTGAGCATAAAAATCTCAATAAGGGTTATTAAACAAAGAATAAATAAATTAGTTCATCATTACATACACAACATAATCTATTTAACATACCTCATGAAATCATAATATTTATGAATAACACATAGAAAACATAAATCATAAAGGCAACTTGTGGCATCCATATCATACATACATTTTAACTATCACAAATACATAGGGAGTTACATTTGGAATACCCATCACGGTATATTTCCAAAATCTCTTTGGAGAAGCATTCACATTTACCTCTATCATGTTACCCAATTAATTGGATATCTATCTTGGTCTCACCCACCCTAGTTTTATCATGGAACCACCCGTATGCATAAAATATTCCCAAGAACTATAACATATTCATAACACATAAAACATGTATAAAGGAAAGATAATCTTTCCAAATTTTAATCACAATGTATCATTTAAATATATTGACATATCAAATCCAATATCAAAACCATTTTCAATACCAAAATATGTAAAAAATGTATATGATATTTATTTTCCTTTTAAAAACTTACAGCTGGTTAAGAAATTCAAAGATCAAATAATACTCATGGCGGCGGAAAAGATCGTTGTCACTGCTTACGTTAAAAAGAAACATTCTTCTTTTTTTCGGTTAGTAAAATGCCTCGTTGGAAAAAATTCTCTTTTAATGAAAATAAAATTCAAAGTTATTTATACACCGTATAAAACAATGATTAGAATAAAACAAAATATGCCTCAACGAAACGATATTGTTGTCGAAGTCCCTTACCTCATTTCCGACATGACTCGATCGTTCTTTAATCTTTTGAATAATAAACTAAAGTTAATTTCTACTTGCATAATAACTTTTTTAAAGTTTATTATTTTTTTTATATCACTTATTACCTTGTTATAAAAATTAGGTAATCATTCAAGTTATTAACGATTGTTTCATCGATAATTGGTACTTGAGTAAAAAAGGAACACCTTATAATTACAAGTTGTTCATGTGGTAAATTATAAATTATCGTAAAAATGATATTACTGTCTTAGATATCATATATTTCATATATATCAATTTTATGTGTGTATTTATAATAGTACATAACATTTGGACATCAAAAATGAAATGCTCCATTTATGGAGACGGTAAGCCGTACGTATGCATGAATGCTACTTCTATTTATATTTCTTATTTTAAAGGAATTAAAAGATAATGATACATAGATATATTATAATTATAGTATAAAATCATATATAATATCATTAACGCCATCTTTTATACATCCCACATAAGGCATTAACAAGTCACATAACTTTGAGGGGGTGGTTGTCCACACTTACTAAAATGAAATTATCGTGTTTAGCCATTACATAAACCATAAAGGTTTGATATAAATGACAAATACAGAAGAATAAAAAAACATAAACATAATATATATCCTATATAAATCCAGTTCCATCACAATGGCCACTGTGGGAGGAGGTAGGAGTTAATGGAACAATCATCATTTCGTGAGGCGTTAGTTTTCCATCCACAGAAACATTATGTTCTTTACCCATCAGATGGAGGTGTGTGTAAGTTTAGTTCAAATCCTTAACATAAAAACATACTAGTATATTTAGTATACTGTTGTTTATAAAATAATGTCATAAAAAGTGTTTATGGGGTTGGAGAAGTAAAATAAAACAAAAGAACTTAAGAGAAGACGTTACCTGTAAATCGGGTAACTCTCTTTAGTTGGATCCAAAAGGGTTTCTTGAAGTTCTTTATGCCTAAGGTAATAAATCTTGGATGAATATAGGGATCTTGGTATCTTATTAGATCATAGATTGTATGATCCAAAGGCTTTAGACGTGTGAGTAATGAGTTAGAAGTGAGGTCATTTTACAAGGGAGAGTTGGGTTTCTTTAGAAATGTATGAAACAATTAGTTTATTATAAACTCATCTTCGGTTTCAAAAGGTAAAAAATTTATTAAAGTCAAGTTTAAGATTACTAATGGTCTAAATAAAATCATAAAATAATAATTGGACAGGTTTTGGTTATTTTTTTAATATTTATAATCTTATTTATTTAAATCATTTATTAATGAGGTAAATATTGCATCATTATTGTGTCATAAATAATTTATTTATTTGATATCCAAAAATTATAAAAAAAATATCATGATGTAGGAAAGAGTTTTCTCTTGTTAATTAATATTTATATTTGAAAGGATAAATTATATAAACTCATGTAATAATTTATTCACAAAAAAATATTTCGTTATCTCATTTTTGTCTTTACATTAAATTAATTAATATAAAGTGTCATTATTACTCCCATGTGGCTCCATGGGGTCACATATTCGACCCAAGGATTCCCATGATCGGATATGTATAAGAAAATAGGATTATTACACATTTTAGGGTAATTTAATATTACTATAATATTATATATTACTCATATTAACTATACTTACCTTTTAGTAATGGTAAATAAAATATTTATAGAAGTAAATATTTAAAATATCTAAAAACAAAAGTTACCTATTTACACAATTTTTACCTAATGATTCCAAATATGGAATCCATTTTGATAAATTCAAAACATAGAAGTGGAAGAAATTAATTTTAAATTAATTCCCACTGTGAAAACAAAAATTATGTTTTTAAGAAATAATAACTGTAAACAGATTGACACTTGGTCATGTCCAATTTAAAAATGAAATTACTTATAATGAGAAAAAATAAATTAAATGGTAAAAACATATTATAATTACACATTTAAACAATTTAATAAGATAATATAAATATATAAATAAATTAGATAAAAAGGTGGATTTTAATTAAAATACAGTATTATTCACTATTCATTATAAATGAATTTTATCAGAAAAATACCAAAATTTTATCCAATGTAAATTCTGAACTACCGATTCTAAAGAATAATTATATTATGTCAAATTGAACATATAATAGTGACAAAAACTATATTAAAAGAGGGTTCTCCATTAAAAGGCTGTTAATCAACCTTTTATAGAACATTATGCCTAATATTAGATTCATTCACATTTTAAGCTTGTATCATTTGTTGGATAAATGTAAAAACATTTAACAAACATATATAATCATATTTCAGTTATTTATATTCATTTATGGAAATACAATGTCTAGGAGTTAAATACCATTTAAAATAATAATATTATATTATTAGTGTGCAACGTAAGATTTCAAAGAAACTTGTTGTTGTGTATCAGATACACCATTGAACATAGCATCCCCTTTAAATTAAAATTAAAATTTATATCAAAAATATTAAAAAAGAAGAAAATTTTATTATTCCTTATTTATCTGGGATGTAACAAAAATATCTTTCCATGCTCATATGTCACTTCTAGAGTCCTTTGGTCTCCTCAAAATACCAAATCCTCTCCCTTTAATAGTCTCTCAAGGAAGATTAAAGCAAGAGGTAAATTCCAGTTTTCTTTTCTTTCATTTTATTTTCATGTTCCTTTATTCTCTTTTAATTATTAATATATTCTCATCCAAATGGTATGAAAACTCCAATTCATAAATGTACTGTAATTTTTTTATTCTAATTGGATAATTCATTATCATATATCATTTACCCTACTATTATTCTAGTTGTAAAGACACCATCTGATTTATGTAAATTTACCATATTTGTGGATGTTGGGATTCCAATTTCTGTTATCATCTTAAATTATTATCATGAAAAAAATTTAGTTATGTTTTACCCAGATTATTATATATTTAACATATCCTAGATTTATTTTTGTAATAATTTTTTACAAATAGTATTATGTTATAAAACAAAACGTGTTCATTGTAATCAAAACCCACCAATTAACCAGAACAGTTATCATTAATTTTTTATATGGTAATTCCACTTCAATCTGAATAAAAAATGAATTTATAAAACCATATAATATTCTATATATTCACTTCTAACCTATGAATTCAATTCTGGACAACCATTCTCATCTTTTAATATTATATTTTCATATGTAAACAGATAATGAAAATAAAAAAAACAAACAGAACTAACAAAGAAATTGATCATCTTAACCCATAAAATAGGTAAAAATAAACATAAAAAGATTATAATAAATAAATTACACATATAATATGTCCTAGAATTATTTATTAATTAACCAAATTTTATTATTCTGTTCATTAATATCATGTGGATAACACCATCAAACTTATAGTAATGGATCCTCTCAATTTTACTATTATTCGAGAATTTCCTCTATGTTATTCTATTTTATGTGTAATTAAAAATGTTGGTAAATGATTTTTCACCTCCCACATACATAAATCATGATTTATATGTTTTTATAACCACATTTTTTAATCATTAATCCCATTTTAGTACACTAGATACCATACCAATTATCAGTAATGAATTCTACCCTAGCCTCCTTTATTCCACCGAGTTTCCTTATATTTATTTGTACAAAAATAAACATATATTATCTATTTATGTTATTATTATATATTATATGAACATTTAAAAAATTAATTTATCAATACCATTTCATAATTCCCTTTCGGGGATATACATGTTTTTAAATGATTCCCTCCTCAACACTTCCTGATAGGCAAACCTGTTTTAATGGAACTTCCCGAATTCTTACCCAATTTCAAGTTCACCCTATCTTATATTTTAATCCAATATTGTATTTATAAAATCATTATTTTTATTATTTAAACACTCTTGATTCAATTATTTTTTAATATAAAATATTATTCTATTTTCCATTTAAAATTTACTTTAGTATTTTACTTAAAACATCACTAAAATGGTTTAATTAAAAAGTTTCGTAAATACTTTTTTTACTAGTTTTCACTTATGTTTGACATAACGTATCATGATATATTAATTTTTAACATATGAATTACCATTTATAATTTAATTCTTTTTGTTCATGTACACTTGTATGATACACCCATTCATTATGCTTTAGGACATGATTGTGATACCCACTTCATTCCATGAGTACGCATATGTTTAATTATGATTGATTATGTATGATAATTTATGTGAAAACATATTAATTAAAAATTTTAGATAGGTGAACCCAGATACTACTATGATTTATTTGGTAAATTTGATAATAATGAGACTTTACACGCGACGGTCATGGGGATCATCCTTTGCTTGTCCAACCATGTTTTTTTGTCCTGGGAGTTAGCTTTGGAAAGTGCTACCATGTGATACATTATTGGAGGTTATCTGTAGCTTGTGCTACCCTGTGAGATGGTCTTGGTAGTAATACATGACTTGTGATACCATGTGAAATTGTCTTGGTGGTTATACTTAACATGTACTAAATTCCTGTTTTATGTTTATTCCACATTACTTGATTCCATTTTTATATGATTCCATTTTTATATATTTTTATTCCATAGTTAATACTTTTTATATCATTAGGTATTTCCTTCTAAATCTGGTGGTAATTATTTATTTTTATTCTTACTCCCTTACTAGGATATTTAGCTCATCGCATTGTACATGTGTTCCCCAGGGTACCCTATGTAGATGTTTGATCACGATGGAAGTTAGTGTAGGACCCCAGGACACCCTAAGAGGGGAGGGGTGAATCAGGGTGTCAACTTTTTCTTGTTCAAGTTATGGATCATGTTCCCACATTGGTAGAAACCCGTTAAACTTGTATGATGGATATGATCAGTAATAAAACATTCACATGTAGAGAGATGAAACAACTATTTTTACTTGGTTCATCGCTAAGGTCTACATCCAAGGATCATACGCCGATAGGTTGTCGGTCGAACCAAAATCCATTATACTTCACTAGATGTAGATTAAAAATGTTCGGGCACAGTCAATATGTCCTAGGCTCACTGCCCTTAAAAAGTTTCAGGGATAGCTCACTGTGTCCCTCGGGTCACTCCCGTTGACTCCCCCTGGCTCACTGCCGTTGGTGAAGTCTCACTCAGTTTATAGACATGAAGGTCTCCTCAATAGATAGACATGAATTCTTTGTCTCCCGTTCAACATGAGACTTTGCTAGCATCAGTGTCATGAGTTAATGTTCTGTTAAAGTCCAAATTCCATCTACTAATGAATACCTATTTTTCTCTTTGTCCACTGGGAAAACAACCTTTGGAAAGGGACTTCGCAAAGTACCCGACTTCGCAAGGCTCCCAATTTTGCAAAGCTCAAACAAGCCTTTGCGGAGCACCTACCTTTTCGCGAAGCTCAATCGCGAAGCACTCTCACGATGCACAAGCCTTTGCAATGCTTGGCTGTCGCGGAGCTGCTGCCTCTTCGCGAAGCTCACTGAGCCAACGCGGGGCGCACAACTTTTGCGGAGCTAGAATAGCCGCCGCAAAGCTCCTCTTTCGTGAAGCACACTGCCTTCTTGAGTGACCTTTGTAAACCGAGAGCAAAGGATTTTCGTTGAGATCTCTCTCTACTTATCTCAAGGAGGTCAACCTGTATTTATAGGAAATTCCACCGACCCTCGGCCCATCTTCTCGAAGTCAGTGCCACGTCATCACCAATCGCGACGCTCCGAAGTTTCAGCCGAAATTCTGTCAAAATAGAGAATCACCATAGCAATTTTCCGATCACAGAGCTCGTCATAATCGTGGAGCATCCCATAAATTAATTTGTGCATTCACCGCAAATCTCCCTCGCAAAGCTCTTCATTTCCGCGATGCTCTTCATCCTCTTCCGTTCGTGAAGCTTTAATGTAATCGCGAAGAATCACCACCTCCATAATTCTGGTCTTCGCAAATTCCAAACCATTAAGCCACTCTTCACGAAATTCATTCCATTTTCATATTTAATTATACTCTTCATGGATAGTATCTCCCCCACATTGACAACATTCCCAAATACCAGTAAAGTGTTCAATATTCTACTCAAACCATACTCCCCATGGAGAGTATCTCCCCCAAAATCCTGCATCACATCCATAAACAGATTAAGACATTTATCATAATTGGGGAGACGGGTATCTTGGATCATCCCTATGCACTAGGAGGTGGCTGAACACCAAGGTTCGACTGATGATTTTCAAACACAGCTGCTGATAATGGCTTTGTCAGTATGTCATCCACTTGCTCATGTGTTCCTTCATAATCCATTCCTTTATCGACGTTCTTGAATCAAACATGGATCCTTAATGACAACCTTTGAACTCAACATGCCACCCTGGAATCTCATTTGTCATAAAAGTTTTATGTCATTTGTTTTCTCTGTCAACAAGCACGATCACCTCTGTGATTTGCCTTCTGTTGTTTCCTTCTACTGTTCTTTCATCACAAACTCCACTATCGTGATATGTATCCTTTGATAGATCAGCTTTAGAATCATTATAGTTTGTTACAATTTGAAGTGCATGGCCATCACATCAGTCCAATGTGCATGGCCGTCACAGAATGCCAATCCCTTGAACATTATCTTCTACTTCAACCATCTTCCTCTACTTAATGCAAATCATATGATTCTATTCTTCAAGAAGTATCTTACATGGTTATCATGCAATCATGAAGAGTTTCATGGTTTTCATCAACCGTCATGTCTTCTTCTTCATCCGCTGATGGATTATACCTCACCATTCTTCACTGTTGTAAACAATGTGTCACCTTTGACACATGTTATCTGAACTTATGATCAGTACAATAATCATCTGAATTCCCATTACTCCATTTCATTAGAGTACTTCTTGATCTCCTTCATTTTGATCTTCATTGACAACTATTGACAACAAATACATCCTTATACACAAAGTGGTCCCAACAATCTCCCCCTTTGTATTTTGTTGTCAATACCTTACATATCTTCTGAAATGAATTTTTCAATGTCAAAATGAGAATCTTCTCTTCAATCAACATTTCTCTTCAAACTTTAATTTCACTTTCTCTCCCCCTTATTGACATGAAATACAAATCACCTGGTAGAGAGGGTATCGGCCTATACTTAAGAAATGTGTCATTAATCATTTCACTCAAAGTCTACTTAAGTAATGCTCTGTGTAGAAAAGAAGAGGATTTGATTTAGACAACAAGGCTATCCATTATTCACCGGTCATGATACCACATGAGATGATAACTCATGTATATTGTCTTCAAGGGGTTTCCACTTTCATTCTAGGACAAGAATAATAAATGTGATATGAGATTGTCCACCTGAAACTCCTTCACTCCCATCCGCAAAAAGTTCAAAAACATTCAAGTGCAATTAGTAGGATAAGTGGCCTTGGGGCACTTCCATTCTTCTTATGTCACTGATCAATCCAGTTACACCCCCTTCGTATAATGATCATTATCTTGAGTAACCAAGGTTGAGAGATTGATAAATGACATACCTTCTCCAATGGCACGATCTTCAAGAAATTTATAGAGTAACTGCATTTGATACTAGCTGGAGTTGATATTGATTGTAAAAGTGATTTTGGAAGCTTCTTCATTTTTATCCTCCCCCTCAAGGGAAACACTCCTCATCATCTTCATCAAGATGGATCCTTCATTATATTATTCTTTGAATATCAGTTGAAGAATCTTCCAAGGATGGAAACTTCTTCTGCATAGCTATCAAGAGTTGACAGCATTCACTACTTCTCAGATTCTCCCCCTGAGAGCATGCTTCACCTTCAATTCACTGTATTATTAGCACAAATACAATACACAAATGATTAAGGGAATAAGGTGGTTCCTCCTTGCTTCATCAATACGAGCTGTAGGGTTGAGGTGTTTTTCTCATCCAAGTTTCTCTGTTCACTCCAGTCATCATGCCTGAAAATTTCAACATATGTTATGATATGTGTTGATACGCCTTGTCTATTTTCAGATTTTCTTCTTCTTTGTGTAGGGAATTGTTCTGCTTAATAGACATCATGAATGATACATTCTTACTCTTCTTAAGGACTGCTTCTTGTTCTGGTATTATGGTTAGACAACCTTTTACAATGTGACTAGATTTCTTGCACCTCTCACACATAACATTTTTTACACGTGTGTTTTTCATTATTTACAATCACTCCTGCACTCTGTCTTCATCGCGTGAATGTTTTTCTATGCCTTTATCACCAGTCTTGGCCTTTTCATCTGCAAGTTTCCCCATTCTTTTCAAATCTTCTGGTCAGATGACCAATATGTCATTTGGAACTATTGCAACTGATTTGGGTCTTCAACAAGGGCTCATCTGAGTTTCATCCCACATAGTGTTTCTTTTGAATGAATGGCCCTTTAATTTCATGGATCTAAAATCCTGGGTCGTCTCAGCTTCCCTACTTGAGATCTTCTTGGGGATACGTGTGTTCAAAATATTCTTCTGATTTCTTCCCAAGGAATAATCTTCCTTCTTACCTGGCTTGTGTGGTCTTATGTTCTTATCAGCTCTGGATATATGTTGACATAGGTATGCACCGTTCTTGTGACCACTGTTGTTGCATACATCACAGATGTTATCAAGAATTCCAAATCTATTTGTAGTGAACAGATTCTTCTAGATCTGCAGATGCTGCTTCTTCTTCTCTAGATTCCTTCCCTTTGATATAGGCTTTCGCTATGCTTTTCCATGTAAGGGATTGTAAAAAATTCCAGTGCACAGTGCCCAAATTTGTTGCAGTAACAACATTGACCGACAAATCTTTTTTTCTTTGTATCTTCTGTATGATGTTGTTGGGTCTTTTTCATAATCTTCTGTTATCTATTTGAGGAAGAAACTTCCTCCTTTTTCTTCTCATCCACCCTATCCATGGTGGTAGGTTTCTTCTTCTCACCATTCCTCATCCATACTTTTTTAGAACTTTTCTTCCAACCTACACTGATTGTAGGAACTTATTTTGAAACATGAGTACAAGATGGTTTGGATGGTACCTTCACTTTCATAGTTTCTTGCGATAGATCAATTAGTGAAGTCATGATCTTCTTATCACATGTTGGAGGTATTTCGACAATAGAATCCGTCAGTGAGCATTGAGTACCAGCAACAAGTGATTCTTGAGGTGGTCACTCATGAGTTGTCATATTCTTCTTGTCACATGTTGGAGGTACTTCAGATTTAGTGGCCTCTAATGAACATTGAGTACTAGCATCTCCTGTTTCATTCTTTTGTGGGGTATCAATATGTGTCTTCTCACGATTTTTCATTTGGGCTTCCAATTTTTGACTTTCATTATTGAGGATGATCTTCTGATCTTCAATCATGATCATCTTATTTTCACAATTCCTCTTCAATCATTCAACCAAATCTTCATGCATATTAACTTTGTTTTGTAACAAAGAGTCAAGTTCCCTAAATTTCATGGAAGAATCTTCCAAACAATAACTCTTGACTTCTTTGCTCTTTTTTAGCTCAACTTCAAGTGCATGGATATTTTCTTATAGAATCTTACTAACTTCATATTTTTCTTCAAATACTTTAACCTATTTGTTGAGCTTCATACTTTCCAGAACATTTATTTCCAACCCCTTTTCCATATTGTCAGCTTCCCTTTCTAATCGAGTGATCTCAACCTGCATAGATTGTAATAGGCTACAAATAATTGCAACCCTTTCTTCAGGAATATCATGCAGATATGTTTTGAGTTTTTCCTGAAATCTTGAATTATGGGTGTCATCCTTTCTTATGGAAGAATCCTGAGCCACCTGCTCGATACATCCCAAGCCAGATATTTCTTCATTATTGGAATGGAATGGGGAACAAGACACTACATATTCTTTGGATATGAGGGAATTCTTCAACTGCTTATTCCCTTTCTTTTTCATGTTTGTCATGGTCTTGGTGGATGTAGGATTTTTCTTAGAAATAATTGACTCTTCCTCAAGACTGCACTTTATTCTTTACTTTAGGAAAGAAACTCAAATCCTCTTCTGAATAGAATTACTGTAGAGTATCCAGCATACATGAACCTTGCTTGGATACCACTTGTAGGACCCCAGGACACCCTGAGAGGGGAGGGGTGAATCAAGGTGTCAAATTTTTCTTCTTAAAGTTATGGATCTTGTTCCCACGTTGGTAGGAACCCGTTAAACCTGTATGATGGATATGATCAGTAATGAAACATTCACATGCAGAGAGATGACACAACTATTTTTACTTGGTTAACCACTAAGGGCTAAGTCTAAGGAGCATACGCAAATAGGTTTTTGGTCGTACCAAAATCCATTTTTCTTCACTAGTTGTAGATTACAAATGTTCAGGCACAGTCACTCTATCCCAGGCTTACTACCCATAAAAAGGTTTAGGGATAGCTCACTGTGTCCCTTGGGTCACTCCTGTTGACTCCCCATGGCTCACTACCATTGGTGAAGTCCCACTCAGTTTATAGACGTGAAGGTATTCTCAATAGAAACACATGAAGTTCTTTGTCTCCTATTCAACATGAGACTTTTCTTGCATCAATGTCCTGAGTTGATGCTCTGTTAAAGTCCAAATTTCATCCACTGATGAATACCTTTTTTTTCTTTGTCCACTGGGAAAACATCCTTTGGAATGGGCCTTCGCAAAGTACCCTACTTCTCAAGGCTCCCAATTTTGCAAAGCTCAAACAAAACTTTGCGGAGTCCCTGCCTTTTCACGAAGCTCAATCGAAAAGCACTCTCGCGATGCACAAGCCATCACAATGCTTGGCTGTCACGGAGCTCCTTCCTCTTCGTGAAGTTCACGGAGCCAACCCGGGGTGCACAACTTTTGCAGAGCTAGAATAGCCACCGCGAATCTCCTCTTTCGCAATGCACACTGCCTTCGCAAGTGACCTTTGCGAACTGAGAGCAAAGAATTTTCATTGAGAGCTCTCTCTACTTCTCTCAAGGGGTTAGACCTGTATTTATAAGCAATTCCACCGACCCTCGACCCATCCGCGCGAAGTCAACACCACGTCATCGCCAATCGCGAAGCTCCGAAGTTTCCGACGGAATTCTGTCAAAATCGCGAAGCACCATGGAAATTTTCCAATTGTGGAGCTCATCGTAATCACGGAGCATCACGTCAATTACATTGTGCCTTCTCCGCGAAGCTCCCTCGCAATTCTCTTTGTCCCCGCAATTCTCTTCATCCTCTACTGTTCACAAAGCTTTGACATAATCACGAAGAATCACCGCCTCCATAATTCTGGCCTTCGTAAATTCCAAACCATTATGCCACTCTTCGCGAAATTCATTCCATTTCAATAATTAATTATTCTATTTTGTACCGCCTGAACTGTATGATCTCTTTGCGGGTACACATTCGGAACATCCCTTGAGGATATTCCTTTCTCCCCCATTGACAACAATCCCAAAGACCGGTAAAGAGGTCAATATTCTGCTCAAACGATACTCCCCATGGATAGTATCTCCCCCACAAACCTGCATCACATCCGTAAATAGATAAAGACAGTTATCATAATCAGGGAGAGGGTTATCTCAGATCCTCCCTATGCACTAGGAGTTGGCTGAACACAAAGGTTCAACCGATGCTTTTCAAACACAGCTCCTGACAATGGCTTCGTTAGGATGTCAGCCACTTGCTCATCAGTTCCTTCATAATCAATTCCTTTGTTGATGTTCTTGAATCAAACTTGGATCCTTAATGACAACCTTTGAACTCAACATGCCACCCTGGAATCTCCATTGTCAACAAAGTTGTATGTCATTTGTTTGCTCTGTCAACAAGAACGATCACCTCTGTGATTTGCCTTCTGCTGCTGCCTTCTGCTGTTCTTTCATAACAAACTCCACTATCGTGATATGTATCCTTTGATAGATCTGATTTAGAATCATCATCGATTGATACAATGTGATGTTTATCGCCATCACATAAGTCCAATGTGCATGGCCGTCACAGAATTCCAATCCCTTGCACATTGTCTTCTTCATCAACCATCTCCATCTACTTCATGGAAATCATACGATTCTATTCTTCAAGAAGTAACTTACATGGTTATCATGAAATCATGAAGAGTTGCATGGTCTTCATCAACCATCATGACTTCTTCTTCATCCGTAGATGGATTATGCCTCAGCATTCTTCATCGTTGTAAACAATGTGTCACCTTTTACACATGTTCTTTAAACATATGATCAGTACAACAATCATCTGAATTCCCATTCCACCATTTCATTGGAGTACTTCTTGATCTCCTTCATTTTGATCTTCGTTGACAACTATAAACAACAAATATAAACTTATGCACAAAGTGTTCCCAACAGTTAGATGCTCAATATTAAGATTAAATAAATATATGTTTTATTTAGTCCCATGGTTTCAGTTTTACGTACCCAGTCTTCCAAGACAATATAATTTATCATCCTTTTCTTGTACTCTAATGTATACAATGATTTAAAATACGATTTTATAAGAAAAAATCACTTAAAAATAAAATATAATTGAGATGATAATAAATATAATAAAAGTAATATGTATATGAACTCTATATACACATAATAAAAAATAATATAAATAAAACATCATCATAAAAATGATCTTAGTACCATACAATTAATGAAGTAGAAGTTTAACCCAAATAATGGAAATTGGGTTAATAATTCATTTACCTTGGGTTCATCTTACATCAACCTTCTTTAAACCTCTTGTATAATGGATAAATGAGAGTTATTAATATTTTAAAGAAACTTATCAATGTTTATAACACCATATATCATCATTTTATAACATCATTCTTCTCATTTAATAGTAATATTTTGTCATTACAATTGTTTTAGGTGCATACATTACATGGTGTCCATGGTCAGTTCATATTTGATTTTATTGTCGTGTGGAAATGAATCTCCAGAAGTGGAATAAAATGGTTTTCATATTTTTACATTATATGGATTTATTATAGAAATTATTTTTTTAATTTGGTATGAGGACTAATCATTATATTAATCTTTATTGATGTCCATTTAGATCATTTTAGAGATTATTTAATAATAATGAACTTATTTCATTATATAATTTTATTTAATTCATATACGTTCATTCTCGAAAATAAAATTGTTTCTATCATACATATAAGAATATATTTCTACCATTACAATTGTTTTATTAAATATTTTGAAATATGTAAACGAAATTTGAAAAACATCGTTTATGATTTTGAAAAAACGACACATAACAAATGATGTTTTTATAATAGGGGAAGAGAGGAACAAATACGAGGATTTTTTACATGAAAATGATAACATACAAAACATATAATATTCTAAATATTTCATACCTCCTACCTAAGGGTATGGGATGTGATTATAATAAAATAAAGTAATTGAAAAAAACACATGAAAAGGGAAGAGGATTCATACATCTTGATCTCATCCCCTTGAGATCCTCCTTAAGGCCATTTGTTTTGGTCTTTTGGTGAGACTAGTAGGTCTAGGACGTGGGGAAGAGCCTCATGGAGGGTATTTGGAAGAACATATACAATTACAAAGGCTTGAGAGGTGTGATAGGAAGAGGGGAATGGGGGGGGGGGGTATTTATAGTGGTGGTGAGGATGGATTTTACAATATTTTAATAATTTATTCAAAGATTATGAATAGTATTCATTCATGTGACCCAAAATATTAGTATGTTCATTTGAGTTTGGATCAATTGGGCATACATCATCCATGATTTCAATAACAGTTTGTTTAACTGATAATTTGAATATAAGGTATTTTACTGTATTTTACTATACCTCAAAAAATCAAGAATTTCATAAATAATCAAAAAATTCACACATACCATTTTTCAACGTTTGGAATTCAAAAATGAAATCCATTTTTTGAAAATAATTTTCTAAATATTATGGTTTTAATTTTTATATAAAATCATAATTTATACAATGATTTACAATTTTACAACTATAACTCATATTATATCACCATGAAAATTTAATCAAGATTCTATTACCATAATGATTTAAAAAAACACAATTTACTATTCATTAGGATCATATTACTATTAATAAGGGTTTTTTACTGTTCACCAAAAATCAATTTGGATCTATAAGATTCCAAATATCGTACTGATCCCAATTATAAATGACCATTTTTTGAAATTCAAAACATAGAAGTGGAAAAATTATGTTTTAACTACTACTTTATAACTATGTGAATTAAAAAACTGTTGTTTAATATAGTATTAGTGTTGAATTAATTTCAATTTATTTATAAAACATTATGGTGTTACACTTAATATTAATTAATTATGGTTCATATAATTTCTCGTAATCTCCCCGATTCAATGATAGGTTTAGGAAATCAGGATTAATGATGAATACTTCGGTATCTACCTTCCAAGAAACATAACTTTTATTAGAACATTTAGTAAACTTAATGTCCTTATATTTTGTCACGGTGGATCCTAAAATTCCATTTCCTAACCATTCTTCCTTTCTTATATTGAATACATTGTTTAACTGATATTTTTTTACTATCATCCCATGAAATACCCACTAGTTCCAATCATCATTCCTCATCCAATATCGTAACAAAAATCATTAATACCACTCTATTATAAAATTCATTCCACTAGTGTGCCTCCATGTCTATTAGTGATGATGAGATTGTCCCTTGAACTCATCCTCTAATTGGTCATGGGTTTGACACTATCACAAAATGGAATATAATACACAATAATGTAAGGAATGATGCTAAATATATCATAGAAATAAAATAACCAACCAATAAAATCCATACATAAAAAATACATAATCCTACTACCTAGATTTAAAAAAATACATAGAAAAAGAAAATAAAAATATACCATAAGAATTTCCAATGTATTGACCATAAACTCCAAGAGGTCAAAAATAATCAAAATGATCTAGTAACAAAAAAATAGATCACCAACCAACTCCTGAAGACCTAATATATTTATATATAGGGGGAATATACAATTATACGTGGTAGGTTACTAGCTAAAAACTATCATCTAAATGTGAAAAAGTAATACCATTGAACATTGAATAAATATAAAAAACATGTTAACTAGATTTAATGAACAATATCCAAATACCATTGAGGATCTCTAACTGATTAACACACAAAATAATTAACATGGTTTCAAAATAGGTTATGTAATAAGCTGTCCCGCATCTAATATCCCACTAAACTAGTCACCCTCCCCACAACATCTTATGTCCTAGTGAACTCATCCCCTCTATTAGTCATCATGCACCCTATTTATCCCATTACAACCACATAATAATAACATCATGAATCTCTTGCATCCATCATCACCCATGTAACAATTCACTATACCATAATCCATTATATAATACACATATAAAAAATGTATAACCAAAAGACATTATATTTGGGATACACATATATGTCATAACAAAAATTTGTTATAACCTGTATAAAAATGTCTGGAAAAAACAAGAGCCATTACAACCAGTCAGAGATAATAACATATACATTATGTCATAATGTCCAATATATTCAAACATCCCATTCTATATTTAAAATAGATATATAGGTTGGATAGCATTCAATCATCTATTTCCTCAATAGCATATAGGATGCTATAACACCCAAAATCCAGGGTCAATATGTGTTCCATTCTCACTACTAACATTGTTGGTGAAGTATGAAAAACAGTAGAACATAATGATAGTATAGCAGACAACCAGACTATGGGAAATTTTCCTACCCCAAGAATAAAACTACAGCTAACGTCCCTCCATGAATATTGGATATAATATATAATACAATAAATCTAATTCTTAAATAAGAATATGAGAATAAAAGTTCATTAACAATAATAATTTATAAATTTAATAATTACAAGTAACTTTAAAGAATCCATACATTATTTATTATTTATCCTTTTAAATTAATGATTGAAATTCGTGGTTCTTTTTTAATACACAATTTATTTCTATATTTCAATCCATTATCTTTGAGAATTACCCTTACTAATCCATGGATTTAATTTAAGGAATAGTTACAATCATAAATTATTATTACAATGATTTTATTTATAATTCATTTTATATTCAATAATCCTAGTTATTTTTTGAATAAATATAATTTAATATGAATATATAAATATAAGTATTGAAAAAATTCATTCCCAAATAAAGGAAAAGGTTATCAACCTAACCAAGAAACAAAAAAAAATGAAAACCCATCTCCCAACCTGTAAAATCCATCCCAACCACAACCCTATAATAATGAATAAACAATGGGGAAACCTGTGTTTTATTTTATTCCAAATATCCCAGTATCATACAAATCAAGACCCTTCAATAACTAGAGAAAACAACTAATCCCTCACTTAATACCGCAACCATACTAGGTTAGTTTAACTATAAAAAAATGGATCTTTCATTCAATGGTATATTACTGTTAGAGAAAAATATTTTCATCACAAAAACTCAATGGTAAAGTAAGTCCATAACCTTAAAGAATGGAATATTATATCGAACTACGATAGTCATTAAAGTAGCCTCATCCATTTATTTTTGGAAAACAATATATTTCAATATCACATTCTTTAAAAAATTCATTATGATAAGGTTTTAATAATAAGTTACTAAATAACAAATATATAATATAATCCATAGATATTATCAATGAATTTTGTTTATGTTCTGTAAGATTATAATTGAAATATTAGTTCATCACAAGTGCCTCATTAATTTTTCTATTTATCATACAATATTTATATTATTATCAAAATTTTATGGATAAAATATATACTAATTAAAAACAATGATCACATAAATATAAAATAATATTATATAGAAAGTATCATGATGAACCCCTCGTGGTTAAATCAAAAAATAATTCACATATATTAAAAAAACCCTTCTAATTTTTTGAGTCATATATTCTAAATAATTATATTTTTTAAGGTCAACATTATCCATTTACTCGGTGAAGATGAATAAATTTAATTCTGAATATGCACATTAATAAGGAAAAATTTAAGAATCCTTTACCTCTATATGAATATTCAAGGGACACTACATGAGAAGAGAGGAACATGGAATTAACTACTAAAAAACTGAAATTAAATAACCAAAAATCCTTACTATAGTGAACCATCATCAACAACACATGAATACAAGAAACAAAATTATGATAACTCACTACCATTACCTCTTGAATGAAATATAGTAAGAGGATATAGAAAAATGTAGAAGATAAATACCTTTTATCAGGATATAAATTTATCCCTATGAAAAATATTTTTATTATCTACTAGGAGATAGTTGAATAGAACTAAAGGGGTTTGTGGTTAGATAGGATTTGATGGAATTAATTGATGTTTGAAAAACATGAACCCTCACCCCAATATATATGGATAACTTGATAGTAATTCACCATATTATATGATCCTCAACCATAGTATGGTTACCCTAGTAATAGATAGATACAAAACCTACATCCTTCAAAATGACATCCCCCCTTTCTCACATTTCATTTCATGTAGTAATAATATGATTAATTTATTCCATGGTGTGTTTGGATCCAATATTTTTATAGAAACCTCGACCATCTATCCTCTTAGAAACTCACCATAGCATAGATAAATCCCCATTATTATTTTAAAATCATTGTGGAATAGACCATAATATAGATAATAACACTTCTTTTTTCCATCCTCACTCATTAGCTCAAACTCATCTCAATACAGCATCACAATAGCCACCAAAACAACCATTTTAGGCTTCTAATTTCCAATATGTAAATTCCATTTGTTTGATAACCATAATATGAGTGTTTACCCATTTTCTAGATTGAAAAAAGTAAATTATCAAATGACATCATAAATTAAAATGGAAATTTCAATCCTTGGATTTTCCATGCACCGGAAGGATTGTCTTCTATGGCCAAGGATTAAATAAATGTTTCACTACGACCAACACCATGGCTTCCACCGTAATAAATTCAAAAACAAAATATCCAAATCTTTACCATGTACCCCTAGAAATCATGTAAACATCAACTACACAGAACAAAATCTTGAAAAAAACATGATGAAGTGGATTCAAAATGATTGGTCCCTTATATAAATCTTATTCACATTAAATTAAATTGATGGAATATAGAATTTGGGAAAATATTTTATTTATCATCCATGTTTTTGGGAATGTATGATCATTGATCTACTAGTATACTTTTATTTCAACTCATAAATAGGTCTTATTTCTTCCCTAGAGTGTAAGTATACTGCTAAATCAAACCTATATACTAGTTGGATGATGTTAGTATTACATGATAATGATTATAATTTCATCATGTTCATGGTGGCTCTTCGATAAAGGCGAGACTGAGATTTATCTAGAGGGGTATTTCTAGTTTTATTAATCATTTATTAGCTTTTTGGTGGATTTTATATTCTAGTTCAATTGTTTTATTATGTGTGTGCTTGATTCCATTAATGGTGTGAGTATATGTTATCACATCGTTCTTAGTAGACCAGATGTTATGGGTTCATCAAAAATATGACTTTTGAATAGGTCATCTAGTTTTTCATATTTTATTTTTTTATTCATGGTACTATTACTCTATTTTATTTATCATAGTGAAAACTGGTTTTTTTATTCCCTATGAAGATAGATTAATTGATTGAATCAAATAATTTATCTTCTTTTTTATAGAATTTATTTATTTTTATTACGGCCTATATATTATAAAAAATTTTGGATTCATTGATTGAAATACATTTTTTCATTTATTGTGAAAAACTAGTTTTCTAATCTATTTTAGTGGCTTGATAATTTATATTGAGTCCATTTTTTATGTTTTCAATAATTTTTTTTTCATTTTTTAACATTATTATTTTTTATTATGTTTTGCAAGATCATTGATTTCTATAAATTTAAATATATTTCATTCATGTAAAAAATTATTTTTTTTCTTCTTCGAACATTCGTTTTAGTATTTTCGGTTATATATATATATATTAAAATGTAGACATTTTGTAATTCATTAATTCGATGTAATGTTTTAATTTTGAAACATGTTAAAAAATATCATCATTATGGGGGGTTAGAATTTTTTGTTCCCATTATCGTAGTGTTTTTTATTACTAGGTAAATCATTTTTTCCATTATATTTAATTAGAATAGATTATCATATTTTTTTTATGTGTAAGTGATTTTACTAAAATTTCAATATATATATTCGTTATTTCATATTTTTTGAAACTCTAAGAATATGTTACAAAATGATGTTATATTATAGGGTGTTTAATGTGGATGCCCTAATGTTGAGAGTGGAATCAGTAATAAAATTTCTTTTTTAAGATATGATTTCTTATAGAGGCCTGCAAAATGATGGTTTTTTATCCTCGTCATATCACTTATTCGTTATTTAATGGAATTTTGATTCAAGGTTCCATGTGAAGATAGAAATATAATATAGTGGGTGGATCTTTATGGGATAGAAATGGGGAACTCGATTATTAATTTATGTTCATGGAATGGGTGGTTTTCCAAACAATTAATACGTAGATTATTATGTGTATTCTCACACTTCATGTTGGGTGGAAAACCCCAGGTTGACAATGATTTTCAATGAAATATGGTGTTAGTTTTTGTGGTCGAGGAAAAAGGACCTTGTGGGATGTTTTTTAGGATTCCTCACCTAACATCATGTGATATCTGAGAATTAGAAACATGTTATTAACCTATAACCACATTACATTCTAGTAAGTAAATAATAAAAATTCATGATACATTTTGTGATAGGTTTTTTTCTATTATCGAGGTAGAGATAGTCTATGTGTTATTTAAGATAGTTTGAAAATGGTTGAACACATTCCATCAATCAAAGATACCCTCTGAGTTGATATGATATATAAGATATATATATATATTATACTATCCCACTACATATCATATCAATGATCACATTGTTTGGTGATTATTCAAGATTGATTTACAATTTTCATAAAGTATTTCTATAATAATTAGGTGAACAATAATTTCTAAGTTGAATATATCATTCGTAGAAAGATATATAACTTACAATAAGGAATGTAGATATCATTTTATATATATATATCCATGATTTTTGTGGTTACTAGAAGAATCATATGGAATTTGTGTAGTTTTACTATAATAATAATAATCATGCATCATTTCATATAGAAGCTTATGATGCGCTTTGTTTTAATCTGTAATTTTATCCCCTATAGATGATATAGGTAAGATTGTATGTTAAGATAAAGAAAATTATCAAATAGATTAATTCGAATCATGTGTACATTATCCAAAAATGGTTGGATGCGAATCTGTGTAAGAAACTATTTTATGAAAACTAGTTGTTCTAACTGTTAGAGATCTCAATTTTTAATCGGGACTTCTTATTGGTGTTCCCTCTATTAAAACATCAACAATCCATGAGACATGAGAAATTTTCACCATGATTTTTTTTCTTGTTTGAGATTCTATAGATGATAGGTACAATAGAAAATATATTAGCAATTCCCATATGATACAGAATGATTCATGATGTATTCCATATATCGCAACTTATGAGATATGATATGAACCCATTTCAAGTGATTAGTTTTGATGATTTCAAGTTGGACATTGAAATTTCATTATAGGTACTTCCACTACATATCATATATTATATAATTATTTTTCATTTAGGGAAGAAGATTCCTTTATTGCAAGTTAAGTGAATATATGTAATATCCCAGAAGAGATGCGAGTTTGAAATGAGGATATAAAATCATAATGGCCATATCTATTCATTGAGTATACTCGATAATGATTATCGAAAATGATAAATTAAATGATATGGGGTTTGTAATAGTAGGGACTCTATGATTTATGAATTTTATTTTTAATTTATTTTTTCAAGTTTATTTATGTATATTTTTACACAGAATATATTTTTATAATGGTTTGATGAATAAAACAATGGAATTTGAATACTGATAGACCTTTTAGGATATGATAAGGTCATAGTGGAAATCTGGTTGTATAACATGAAGAGTCAAATCAGAGAGTTGATGAGGCTACAATATTCTTACTTCCACTAGAACTCATGTGGATTCTATCAGGATCTTATTTCCTTTTCAATATATTGGAAAGGAACTATCATCACTCCATTGGAAGCTCTATCCATTAATTTAATTAGGGTTATTTTTTGGATTTATGGGTAAAAACATTGTTAAATAACCTTTGATTCACCCAATGAGTATGCTGTTATTAGATCTAGTTTCAACCTATATTATTCATTTATGGAAGATGTCCCAATATTATAAGTTACATCAGATCAATGATAAATAATTATGTTCAGTCTTTTTAGGTATGGATTATAAAATTCATTTTTTTAAATATTATTTATCATGCTTATAAGTCATATATAATTATAAATTAGAAAATAGGCAATTTTTCAAAGAAAATTATATAATTTGATAAAAAATGAGTTATCTTATGATATTTTTAATATAAAATCCTATCGATGAGGATTTGGTGTTCCCTATCATTCAACTATATTTAATAACTGTTCTGTGTTCCATATGATATTAGAGAATGGGTAATTAGGTAAAACAGGAAAAATAAAACCAAGAGGGATCAAATTCATATGAGATCATAAAAGATACATGATAGATCTATATAATAAATTTCACATTAATTAAAAAGTATTTATATTTTATCAGTAAAATTTGTTATATTTAAAGACTTGGTTAAAACTGAGTAATAATACCATTAAAGGTGTATCTCCTTAATATATTATTTTAGAGGTCATTTGAGGTTATGTTTAGTGATATGTGATTTATCAATAGTAGAAAATAGTTATATTGTGTCGCAGATGATGGGTTTTATTTACGGTTGTGGTTTTAAAAGGATGATTGATTTTATATTTTTCTAGTGTTTATCTATTATATAATGTTAGATGTCAGGATTTGTAATGCCCCAACCCAAGATGACCAGAGATGGTGCATTATTTTATTACATTGGCATGATTACAAGGAATAAAATCCAAAAGGACCTATAGTTTAGTAGTCTTGGAACAAAAATTACATAAATGATACCATAATAAATTGTGAAAACAAAATAAAACATGTTTCACAATAAAATGAAATAATATTCATCCTTGAATGGTTAATCATTGTTCTCTTCTTCAAAACCTGGAGAATGAAACATAATAAGGGTGAGCTAAAATTATCAGTTAGGGTAAATAAAATGGAATAAATAATGAATAAATATATATGTAATGTTAAATAACTATGCACACTTTTTATTTACATAAATATATAAACAATAAATCATATGGTATGGTATGAAACTAAAACACATCAAATTTAGTCAACGAACTGAAAAGAAATGTATCCATTTAATTGTTAATCCAAGATATCATGTATGAATGAAAAATGAAACTAATATGAAGGAAATTAATTCTTAACATACATAATTTCTATGGCACATGAGGAAATATATTTTCAAGATCTATCCTCTATATATTTTAATACTACAGGTAGAAACCTTTTTAATTTAGCCAACTTAATCATCTCTTATGAACCGTTTAGTTCACTGGGGAGGTTACTAATGTCTAGGATCAACTTTTCATTTCATTTCCAAATCAATCCACATAATTAACTATAAAAAATAATAATATTCCTTACCAAATCACCATACTGAATGTCAAGTACCGATTTATCAATAATTCATTAATTAATCAAAAAACAGTCCAATTAAACACTGTTTGAAAAATGCTATATAGTTTAGAAAATACTAATATAAAGTGTATAAGAATATGGTTATTCAATTAAATTTCTAATGAAAAATCTTACATAATGTGATTGATTTGAGAGAATGTTAACAATCATAAAAGTAAGTGATACATAAAATATATTCATTAAGAACATTCTTGAGGAGAATAATCATTAAATAATCCAAAGTGTTCCATGCCACTATTAATCATTTTAATCATAATAGCCAAAATGGTATGACATTAAATTAAAAATATAATATCATTAAAATAATGATATTAATGATATAACATGAATAAGGGAGTCTATAAACAAAAAAAATTATTATATCATAATATAAAATAAGTCTCATTGAAATTTAAATTGATAAAAAATTCTCATACCTTTAATTTCATTATATTGTGGTGTATTTATCCTCATATATAGGGGATTAGAAAATATTTATAATTTATAAAAAAATTACTCAATTTTAAAATACCATATATTAACTTCTTATAATGACTTTTTTCCCATTTATTTACAAACCTTTATTAATTTAACTATATCTGGTGTTAAATTTTTAGTTCGTCGACTGTGTTTTATCTTGTTATTTGTTTTTATTATCAAATTTATCATGGATTCATCATGTATAGAATTTATACCGCGAATTAATTATGATATATATTCAGTTTATATATTTATATTAATCCTTTATATATGGTGATTTGAAATGAAGTGCACCATTAATGGAGATGGTAGGTCGTATATAAACATGAATGCTACTTTCATTGCATTGTCATTTTAAACGAATGAAAGAATAATGATACATATATATATATATATTATAGTTCCAATATCATATGTATATTATATATGTTACATAGGTTTATTAAAACCATTATTTATATGTTCCATGTATGACATGAATGAGTCACGTAGCTTTAAGGGGGTAGTAGTCCACATATCCTCAAATGAAATTATAATTTTTACACCATTTGGAAAGTATAAGGATATGTGTTGTAAAATAATTAAAAAAGCGTAAAAAATAATAAATATTGTATATAAAATATATAAACAGAGTGACCATCATAATGTTCATCATTAGAGGTGGTAATGGAAAATTGAACAATCGTCATTTAGCGAGGCAGTAGTCCCCCATACACATTAACAGTATATACATTACCCATTAGATAGAATTGTGTGTAAGTTAAGGTATAATACTTAGAATAAAAACATGAAAATATATTTAGGATACTATTTTTTATATTATAATGGAATAAAAAAAATTTAAGGAGTGGAGAATTTAAAAAAAGAGAGAAGTTTGAAGGAGTGTGTTACCTCTTAATTAGGTAACTCCTTTTGGTTTATTCAAAGAGGCTTCTTCCGAAGGGTTTTTGCATATAGGTAGGACTAAAGGAATAGGTGAGAGATATTTGGGTCTCATTTGGTAATATTGTGGCCAATCTTTAGGGGATTGATAGGTATGAATAAGCGGAAATGAAGGAGGCCTTTTATAATGGATGAGGACTGAAATCTCTAGTAATATTTTAAATTAAAGGAACCCCCACTAATTTTTTTTTTGAAAGTCAACCAATAATGGAACAATGTCAAGAAAATTCAGTTTAGTGTCTAAATATTGTAATAAAATTTTTTCTAGACAAGTTTATAGGTCATTTTAGTAATAATGTTTATGGTTGATCCCCTTATTAATATTTCTTTAACCTTGATTGTTGTAATTAATTTTAATTACATTCACAAATATTTTCGATAAAAAACTAAGTTGACCATATCAGACATTATAAATTGTTATTATTCTAAATATGATATCCATTTTTTCAAATTCCAATCACCAAAGTGGTAGAAATTAAATTAAAATTAATCCTACAGATGGTATGACAATGTGGATTTTCAAGTAAAAATGTACCAAATTTTTCTATGATTTTTTTGTCAATATCAATGTAAAATTGTTTAAAATGACATAAATTGGATTAATTGATGGCAATATATTCTAAATAAGCTTTAAAACAAAATAAAATGTTAATATATCCTTATAAATAAAATTGATGAAAAATCTATTTTTGGTAAATTTATGTATTTTTCATCATTTAAAAATGAAACTTTATAAAAAAATACCAAAACATCAACCTAAGCTAATTTTTTTTATTTTCATAAAAAAAATTATATTGAAACAAAAAATTATAAATGATTCAAAATTTTTATTTAAAATGTGTTCTCCGTTAAAAGGCATTAAGCATGGATTAATAGAAATATAGGGTTTTATGTATAATAACGAGTTTATTCTAATCTTATGTATTTAAAATATATTAGATGATATTCAAATATATTTTATTGAATATATAACATACATATTCAAATTTTATGATTCAATAATTATAAATAATTTAATTTATTAAGACAAAACACCTTTGTGAGTATAAAAATAATATTATTTAATTATTATTCAATTGGATTATATTTTAATTTATAATTAATTGGTAACCTATTAAATCATTTTATAAGTGTGTAAAACATAGATTTTATATTTTCTTAATAATTTTTTAAAGAATATATTAATAGATAGTTTATATCTTATTATATTAAACAATAATATTTTAATAATATATTATTTTACAGGAAAACAAGGTCTTTTATGTAATGTAATACTTCGAATAAAGACACTCTAGCATGTAACAAAATCTAACTCAATGTTGTGTGAATTTAAAAATATAGAATATATAAAATCTACTAAAAGTAGTATGTATATAATTATGTTTAGGAGTATTATATCCCCTTACACACTTGGTGTCATGTGTTATTTATGTTATTGAATATAAGGTTCCTACTTTAAAATTTCAGGGTGTTATATTCTCCCCACATTAAATAAATTACATCCTCGCAATGTACACTTTAACATTTTGATAAAAGTATTACAAATAAACTATTTTTAAATGACCCGCATCATAAAAAGTATAAACATCACGTCTTCTTAATAAGATAGTATGGAAAGTAAAATGGTCACATAACTAGGTTCCTTTGTAGGAGAACATAGGTTGAAAATAAAACCATGTATATATGGAAAAAATTGGACAATCATGATTTAATAGAGAGTTTTAAAGAACATTGTTAGGAAAAATTAAACAATCAAAAAGTGATAAATATTTGATGCTCTAAGGGTCCATTTTATCAATTAAAAATGAAGCTACTAGGAAAAAATTTTTGGTTTCAAGATTACTTTTCTTAGAGTTGAAAAATTATTTCACTCCCAAAGAATATAAGTAAATATATGTTTCTATAAATTTATTCTCTTCCATTGATTATGACTTGAACTTTTTCTACTCCATCTCTTAACAACAGATTCATCATATGGTCAATTAATACATTAAACTCTAAAATCACATCCAATGATCATCTTAAACCATTTTTTAAACAGTTATATTTAAAAAAATATTATGATACAAAACTTTGTCTGGGAGGTCAATGAATTTCCAAAATGAACTGATCATTATCCTTTAATAAATACAAAAAATCTCAACATTTTCACATTCCAATCATGTGAAAAACATCATCATTTATCCACTTATATAATATTAATACCTTTTATCACCATAAAACATTATTAGAAACATGAATTATAAGGACTCGGCCATATTACATTACATAATCTTCATTTTAGTAACCCAATAACTTAGTTTAACATTATATATATTTTTAATTTTATATCATTAGAGAATTGGGACATAAGATATTCATAAAATTACACATTATTACAGAGTGGATACCATAAAAATAGTATTCATTTCTTGAAAAATATATAACTTTTCACATTAAACATGATTTCTTTGAAAAATATTCAAACATTTAACTTGGCTTCCTTATTCTTCATACACATCCTTATATACAATGAAAATAATATAAAAACATGGGATGAGCACAAAAAGCTCATTAAGGAATATAAAAAGAAGGAAAGAGCACATTTGTCCATGGACACTTGTAATATATGAAATCATTTTCAAAATACATACTTGAAAACCATATATCCATAATTTCTGAAACATGAGATTTACACAAGATCAAAAAAAACATAAGAACATAAATATGACCATAAAGGTATCTTGGGGAATTACATACATAATATTGTAACCCACTCAGCTACCTTATAATTTGTAACCCTAAAAAATACCTTACAATTTGTGTAACCGTTGTAGATAAACTTGGAGTAACCATATGACCAACCTCCAACATACACAGAAACAATGAATTGGAGGGAGATATAGGTCCCACCATTCATCATAAATAATTCAAAAGAACTCGAACATAATTATACAACATGAATAATTTCATAAAAACATTTCTTATGAATTTTGTAAAACAAAATTTTAAAAAATGATTTTAAAAGAAAATGATCTTATAAATATCATACAACAGATGAGAAAGTTAATAGATAGAATATGTATATACACTATAAATACAAATAATTAAACTTATTATAAACAAATACCATCGCACAACAATTATTATATCACATAGATAAATAAGCAGAAGGTTAACCCAAATAATGGAAATCCGATTAAGAATTCCCTTACCTCAGGTTCGTCTTACTTACAACTCCTTTAAACCACCTATATAATGGTTCAAATTGTGTTATTAATATATTACAGAAACATATTTATATTTATAGTACATTATATGAACATATAATTATATCATTTCACCATTTAATTGTTAGTGTTTTTCTCCTTGCAATGTTTTCTGTGAGTTCTTTACATGATTTCCATGATTGGATCATGATGGTTGTTCTTGTCAATTGGAAGTGAAAATTGAAAATTGTAATGGAGTGGTATTTACATATTTCCATTACCATAAATTATACGATTTATCATTTTTAATTCTTACATGAGGATGATTCATATCTTAAAATATTAATGATGTTCGTTTAGATCATTTTATTGTTTCTTTGATAATAACGACCATATTTTTTTATATAAATTAAAACCATGTGTAAAAAAGAATTACATAACCATGGATGATACATAATAAATATATTATAACCTGGTTAAACCATAAAAATATTTTTATGAACTGTATTGAAGGTAATAAATGAAATTGAATTCACATAATCCATGATGTCTGTAAATAAACAGATCACTGACATGTTTTTTAATAACATGAATAAGTGAGAGAGGAGAATAAAAATGATGAGGAATTTTCAATGTACATTAGAACATACATAATATAAAAGATTTTGTATCTTTCATTCCTCTTGGGTAAGAGGAGGTGAGGAAAGAAAAGGAAAAAAAATAAACTCAAAATAAAAGAAGAGTTGAAAAATCACTTATGAAATTGGGGGAGCCTAACAGCGTCGCTTAAAATTTCCCAAATATTTTGTTGATAGAAAAGGTGCATCCCATTATTCTTACATAATATGTGAATTAAGGGGGATATTTAATGTAATATACCAAATAATCCAAAGGTAATTAAAATAATATCATAAAATAATGAAAATAATGGCAACAAAAGAGGTTGTTTACCTCATGATCTCTTCCCCTTGAGATCCTTATTAAGGCCTTGGGTTTGGCCTTTTGGTGAGACCTACAGCTCTAGGATGTGGGGAATAGTCATGGAAGAAGTATTGGGCAGAACAAAGGTAAATCTCAAGACTTTGGAGGTGTGGTAGGAAGAGGGAAATGAGGGTTGTATTTATAGTGGAGGAGAGGAGGTATTTAAATTATTTTAATCATTTTTATAATTTTGTTTCCCATGACTATGAATAGTCTTAGTTCATGTGATCCCAAACAGTAATAATGGAATTTGAGTTCAAAAAAAGTGGTCTTAAATCACTTATGATGCCATAAATAGTGTATTTTACTGATAATTTGAATATATAATATTTTACAATAATTAACTATTCATAAAAAATTCATGAATATCATGAAAAATCCAAAAAATGAACCCTTACCATTTTTCGACGTGTAGAATTAAAAAATGGACACCAATTTTTTGAATATAATTTACTAAATATTATTAAATTTATTTTTTTTAAATAATACTTAATTAAAAAATAATCCATTTTAATTCTACAACATCTTTTATATAATAGTGAAAAATCAAACAAGATGTCATTATCTTAAAAACTCGAGAAAATAAAATATTAATAAAATTCAATATTCATTTGGGTGATATTACTATTCATAAGGGTATGTTACTATTCACAAGAAAGACAAGTTGGTTCCATGAGTCTCCAAATAACATACTGAACAGAATTGAACATGACTTTTTTTCGAAATTCAAAGTATAGAAGTAGCCAAAATAATTTTAAAGGATAGATATAAATATCAACGTAAATCAATGTTTCAAGAATTTAAATTTATTTTTAAAAACCGTGGGGTGTTACATTATCCCAAACATCTGGAAATTGCATTCTGTAAATTATATTTACTCATTAAACAAGTGAGGGTACATTTCCTTCATATCAGTTTCAGATTCCAATGTTGCTTCTTCCACTATCTGGTTTCTCTAAAAATCATTACCAAGTGGATTACCTTATTCTGCAATACCAATTCCCTTTGATCAAGAATCTGAACTACTTTCTCTTCATAATAATGGTTCTCTTCCAGCTAAACTATTTCAGGGCTCAATACATGTGATGAATCTGGCACATACTTTCTCAACTTTGAAACCGCAAAAACATTATGTACCTGAGATAATCTTGTAGGAAAAGCTACTCGGTAAGAAAATGGTGCAACATTTTCTAGGATTTAAACTGGACTGATGAACCTGTTGGAACCATGGTCTTTTATGCATGATTTGGAGTATGGTTTGTGTTTTTTTTCAATCCTCAATGGAAGTTCGGAACGTGTACCAGCAAAGAGATCATACCGTTCAAGAAGATAATAGTATTGAAGGTGGCGTTGTTTCCCAATGTTTGCCAAATTTTTGGGGTCCAAAATTTGGAAGTTGGTGAGCATCACGAAAATAGGATTTCAATGGAGTGCATAATTAAATATGGAAATGGCATGAATTTCTTGAAGAGTGGCTTAATGGTTTGAAATCACGAAGACCAGAATTATGGAGGCAGTGATATTTCACGATTACGTCAAAGCATCGCGAACGACAGAGGCTGAAGAGCATCACGGTGATGAAGAGCATTGCGAGGGAACATCGCGGTGAAGGTGCAAAGGAAATGACAGAATTCTCCACGATTACGACGAGCTCCGCGAACGGAAAATTGTCGTAGCGCATCGCGATTTTGAGAGATTTTTGGCGGGAGCTTCGGAGCTTCACGATTTGAGCTGACGTGGCACTGACTTCGCGCGGAAGGGTCAAGGGTCGGTGGAATCGCTTATAAATAGAGCCCAACCCCCTCAAGAGAAGTAGAGATAATTTCAGAGAAAATACATTGCTCTCGGTTCGCAAAGGTCACTCGTGAAGGCAGTGTGCTTCGCAAAAGAGGAGCTTCATGACAACTATTCAAGCTCCACGAAAGTTATGCGCCCCACGTTGGCTTAGTGAGCTTCGCGAAGAGGCAGGAGCTCCGCAATAGCCAAGCATTGCGAAGGCTGATGCATCGTGAGAGTGCTTCGTGATTGAGCTTCACGAAATGGAAGGGACTCCGTGAAGGCTTGTTTGATCATTGCAAAATTTGGAGCCTTGCAAAGTAGCGTACTTTGCGAAGGCCCTTTCCCAAGGTTGTTTGCCTAGTGGACAAAGGAAAAAGAGGTATTCATCAATGGATGAAATCTGGACTATAACAGAGCATCAACTCAGGACTCTGATTCAAGAAAAGTCTCATACTTAATAGGAGACAAAGAACTTCATGTCTATCTATTGAAGAGACCTTCACATCTATAAACTGAGTTGGACTTCACCTACGGCAGTGCGCTAGGGGGAGTCAATGGGAGTGACCCGAGGGATGCAGTGAGCCTGGGACAGAGTGATTATGCCCGAACTTTTGTAATCTACAGCTATTGAAGCATAGTGGATTTTGGTATGACCGTCAATATTTAAGTGTATGCTACTTGGACATAGCCCTTAGTGGTGAACCAAGTAAAAATAGTCGTGTCATCTCTCTGCATGTGTATGTTTCATTACAGATCATATCCATCATATAGGGTTAACAGGTTCCTACCATCATGGGAACAAGATCCATAACTTTAAAAAGAAAAAGTTGACACCCTGATTCACCCCTCCCCTCTCAGGGTGTCCTGGGGTCCTACAAGTGGTATCAGAGGGTAAAGGTTCTTGGTGTTGAATCTATCCTTTGTCGTCATGGAGAATGCAGTCAATGTCAGGGGAGTCCCTCACTTCGATGGAAGTAATTTACAAATCTGGAATAACAGCATGAGATCTTATCCAAGATCTCTTGTAATGGAAGTTCTCTTTTCTACTGTACAAGGAATACAAGTCACTGACCCAACAGGTCTGGCTATGACAGAAACAGACAAGAAAATTCTTGATGCAGATGCTAAAGAAAAAAATGCACTTACTGCAGCCTTTTTTGATCAGATCTACCGGAAGGTGATGAATTTCACCTCATAAAAATCCATGTGGGATAAACTCGAGAATATTTTTTAAGGAGATAGCAAAGTGAAGGATGCGAAACTACAAGTGCTGCACAATCGGTTTGATGATCTGAAGATGCATCCAGACGAGAATGTAGACTCTTTCTTCAATCGAATTACTAAAGTGGTTGGAGCAATTAGGGGACTAGGTTAAGAAATCAAAGGCGTTGATATTGTAAAGAAAATATTAATAATACTTCCACCTTTGTACAATGCAAAGGTGTCAGCCCTTGCGGAAGGAGATCTTTCAAAACTTTCTCTGGATGATCTACCTAGCAGCTTGGTAGCATATGAAATGAGAGTCAAACCAGAAGATGCTATGACTCGTGTGAGCAAGGAAATGGCTTTCAAGGCCATGGATAAAATGAAAATCTCAACAGATAGTAGTCTTGAAGATGAAGAAGAAAAAGAAATTCTCTCTCTCATTGCAAAGATGTTCCAGAAGGGGAAAGGGAAATTCAAAGGGAAGTTACCTCTCGCATGTTTCCATTATGGAAAAGTTGGGAACATTTCCTCTTAGGGATTAAGAAAGATCAATGGTGAAGATATTGAATATGAAATCTTTGAGAAGCCTCAGAGAAGGTTCTTTAAAAAGGGAGACTTCAAATCTGGAAAGAAAATGCAAAGGAAGAGTTTTTTCTGGGAAGAGGAACCAGATGATAATGAATTCTGTGATGAAGAAGAACCAGAATTCAAAACTGGGAACCATGATTCCATGATGGACACTGTTTAAAAGTCAGAAGATACTGGTGGAGTAGAAAAACTCAGAACTTGTGTAGTTCCCGAGACCCATATTAAGGATTCCGTTAGTAAGCATAAGATTAAATGTAAGAGTTGCAATAAGTGGAAATCAATTGTAGAAGAATCAACTGAATACGTTGATCAACATGAAGCTAAAATTTAACGACTGGAAGAATTTGTGAAGGTACCGTCTAAAATAATTGAAAGCAATGATGATGTTGTGGATATGAAGCTGAGAATTGAAGAGCAGGCAAAGGTCATCAATGACCTCACCTCCGGACTTGAAGAAAAATCAAAGACTGCTGAGGGTCATGAAGAGGAAGTTGTTACTCTAAAGAGTAAACTTGAGACTGAATCAATTACAAAAGAATTGAGGTAGAAAATATAGTTTGGAAGATTCTCAGATGTAGAATTACTAGCTAGAGCCAAGTGTGGTTCAGATGGGGTTGGGAAAATCTTGAGTGATCAAAGACCCGCTTGCATGGGAAAGAGTGGAATTGGTTGTGAGGCTGAGACATCAATTACTGAAAGTGAAAATATCCAAAATAATGATAAGATGAAAGTTAAACATGTTGAAACATTACCTAAAGTGCCTAAAAAGGAACCCTCAATACAAAATAAAAGGAGAACTGAAAATTATCCCCAAACATTCAAAAATGATAGACTGTCTTACTTTTCTCCCTAGGAAGAAGGTATGAGGAGAAATTCAAGTGAGAAGACATTTCCTATGATGAAGTGTCAGTTCTATGGCAATCTGGGTCATACCATGTCTTATTGCAAAGAGGCAAGAAGATATTTGAATGGAGAAGATATAGAAGTTCATTAAAGGAGAACAAATTCATATCCTAATTCTTATAGAAGAAACGATTTCTATGGATATTTTTTTTTGTTACAACTTTGGTCATAAGGCTGCTAATTGCAGGTAGAGAAGGGACATGGACACCACATACCGAAGTTCAAGACACGTCAAGTCTCGTCAGCAAGACAATGTTTCTCTTTCAAACAGATTTTCTCCTCTCAAAGAAGATTTTGACTATGAATAACCTGGGTATGTGGAAGAGATAATTGAGAGGCCATCAGTACTATATTCTCAATCAAATATCTCATGGAAATAGAAAAAGAAGATCGAGAAATCCAATCTTGCAGAAGTGGCACTCAGAGCTACAAAGAGCAGCAGCACCTGGATCCTTGATAGTGGATGCTCTTCCCATATGACAGGAAATGCTGAACTTTTGAAAAACATTGAAAAGAAGGTTGTTGGAACAGTTAGTTTTGGTAATGATGGAGCTTTGAAGATTAAAGGCAGTGGGAATACTACTCTCACCAATGGGGAGCTGAAGAAGACTGAAGTTCTTTTTGTGGACGGTCTACACCACAATCTCTATAGTGTAACTTAACTCTGTGACTCAGGGCTCATAGTAACCTTCAATCAAAAAGGATACACTATAAAAAGGAAAAACAGGAAATTATCTAATGAAATGATGTAGAACAGATGGAAACTTATATCAGGTTGACATCAAAGTGAACTCTTTCTATTTGTCTGTTGAAGAAGAAAAAAATTTGTGGCATCGAAGGATGGGGCACATTAACCAAAAAGGCATGGAAAAGATATCTAAGATGAAGATAGTCATGGATATTCCCATTCTAAAATGTTAACAGGAAAAGTCTTGTGATGCTTGTATTCGTGGGAAACTGGTTTTTAGTTCATATTGGCCAAAGAAGAAAAGGGCATCGCATCTTCTTGATCTCATTCATACAGACGTATGTGGCCCAATAAATGTTGTTGGAACTTATGGAGAAAGGTACTTCTTCCTTTTCATTGATGATTATAGTAGAATGGATTTTGTAATGGTGATCCACAGGAAGCGACAAGTACTTGATTGTATGAAAACTTATCGACGGATTTCAGAGAATGATACTGGACGGACAATAAAATTCATGCGATCTGACAATGGAGGGGAATACACGTCCATCGAGTTTGAAAATTACTTAGAAAAACATGGAATATAGCATGATGTACCTGCTGTGAGAACTCCACAACAAAAAGGAGTTGTTGAGCGTCGGAATCGACAGGTCAACAATATGGCCAAGACTATGCTGATTGAGAGTGGTATCTCTCTCCATTACTGGAAAAAGGCTGTTCAAGCTGTATTGTACATTCAGAATCAAACAAGACTTTATATGGGTGAGACGAAGACACCATGTGAATTGTGGAATGGATGGAACCCTTCTTTAAAATACGTTCATGTCATTGGAAGTAAATGCTTCACCAGGAACAAAGAAGGAAATCAAGGGAAATATGGAGACAATGCAGATAAAGGAATTTTCCTCAGTTACTCAATGAATAGAAAAGCCTACAAATGTTTCAACAAGCGTTTAGGAAGGATTGTGGAAAGCAGTGATGATAAGATAATTGAAGAGAAAAGAACAAATGCTTCAAGGACATCATATGTTGATGTGATAGAAAGTCAGGAAGAAAGTGAACGTGAAGAAAATAAAATTGCAGAAATAGAGGAAGTTGTTCAAAACACTCAGCAGTCACATCATGATGTTGCCTCAGAAAAAGAATTTGAAGAAGAAACTATGGCTTAAGGGAATGCTATTGAACCTCGCAGAAGAAATCGAAGAGCTGATATTGATCCATCCAACATAATTGGGGATAGGAGTGCACCCACTCAAACAAGAAGGATGAGGAATAACACGCAATCTGCATTTCTATTAGTTGTAGATCCATCCTCATTCGAAGAAGCTGCAAATGATGAATCTTGGGTGAAAGCCATGAATGATGAATTAGATCAGATTGACAAGAATCAAACATGGGATCTTGTCCAGAGACCCGAAGGTCACAATGTGATTGGTACGAAATGGATCTTTAAAAATATGTTTGATGAGCATGGAAGTGTCATCAGAAAAAAGGAATGACTGGTATGTTTGGGATACTCCTAGATTGAAGGCATTGATGTTGAAGAAACCATTTCTCTAGTGTCTAGACTAGAGTCAATCAGGCTTTTCCTTGTCATGGCACTCCAAAGAGAATATAAAGTATATCAAATGGATGTCAAGGAAACATTATTGAATTGTGTACTCAAAGAAGAAGTCCACATTGAACAACCAGTGGTATTTGTTTTAGGAAATGATGAAACAAAGGTATGAAAACTGAAAAAAGCTCTACATGGCTTGAAACAGGCACCATGGGCATGGTACTCCAGACTAGATTCTTATCTCATGAAGCTGGAATTCAAGAGAGGAGGAGTAGATCACAATCTCTATGTGAAGAATTCTCCAAAAGATCAGTTCATGGTTCTCGTTTACGTCGATGACATTTTATTTAGTGGTAGCAGACAGAAATCAATGGATGAATTTTCCAATCATATGAAATCATAATTTGAAATTTCAATGATTGGAGAGATCACATATTTCTTGGGACTACAGGTGACTCAAGGATAGACTACACTTTTATCTCTCAAGAAAAGTATGCAAGAGAGCTCTTGAAGAAGTTTAATATGCAAGACTCCAAACCAATGTCAACTCCGATTGCAGTTTGAACCAAACTTGGGAAGCATGAGGATGGGAAATCTGTAGATCCCACAATGTACAAGAGAATTATTGGGAGTCTACTATACCAGACAGCGACACGTCCAGATATTGTCTTTGACACATTTCTTGCAACCCGCTTTCAGAGTAATCCAAAGGAGGAACATATGGAAGCAGTAAAAAGAATCATGAGGTATATTCAAGGAACTCACAATTGTAGATTATTCTTTGCTGTAGGAAGGGACAGTGAATTATCAGTATTTTCTGATGCTGAATGGGCTGGCAATGTTGTGGACAGAAAGTCCACCAGTGGTGGAGCATTATTTATTGGGAGTAACTGTGTTGGCTGGTTGAGAAAGAAAAAAGAAAGTACTTCTCTTAGTACTACTAAAGCTAAGTATATCTCTGCCACAAATGCATGCTCTCAACTAATATGGATGAAGCAACAATTAGAAGATATTGGTGAGGATGTAAAGAAACCAATGGTAATTTACTGTGATAACAAGAGTGCAATTGATCTTAAGAAGAATCCTGTTCAGCATTCCCGTACGAAACATATTGAAATCAGGTATCAATTTATCAAAGAAAAATTTGAACAATGGGTGATTAGAATGGATCAAGTGGGAACTGATAAGCAAGTGGCTGATATTCTGACCAAGCCACTGTATGCGGCTGTGTTTAAGAAGCATCGGTTGAACATCGGTGTTTAGCCACCTCCCAATGCATAAGGAAGTTACGCGATACCCCTCTCCCCATTTGTGATAACTATTTTTTTCCGTTTATGGCTATGATGCAGGTTACTGTGGGAGATACTATCCAAGGGGAGTATGGTTTGAGCTGAAGGTTGATCAAATTACTGGTATTTGGATTTATTATCAATGGGGGAGAATGGAGAAATGAATGAATTAGGGAAACTTCAATGGTGAGAAGAAAGAGAGGAATAAATTCAAGCCTCCTCTCTTGTTTTCTACACTGAGCATTCCTCATGTAGACTTAGAGTGTTTGCTGAGTTGACTCCTACGTTTTTGGTTTTCACATGGATGAAGATCTATTGAATTTATTTTCTGATTTCCAACAAACCCAAAGGGGGATATTGCTGTAACCATGGTCTTCTATGCATGATTTGTAGTATGGTTTGTGTTTGTTGTCAATACTCAATGGAAGTTCGGAACGTGTACCAGCAAAGAGATCATACCATTCATGCAGACAACAGTATTGAAGGTGGCGCCGTTTCCCAGGGTTTGCCAAATTTTTGGGGTCCAAAATTTGGATGTTGGTGAGCATCAGGAAAATAGGATTTCAATGAAGAGCATAATTAAATATGGAAATGGCATGAATATCCCGAAGAGTGGCTTAATGGTTTGGAATTCATGATAAACAGAAATATAGAGGCGGTGATTCTTCGTGATTATGTCAAATCTTCGCGAACGAAAGAGGATGAAGAGCATCGCGGTGATGAAGAGCTTTGCGAGGGAACTTCGCGGCGAAGGCGCAAAGGAAATGATGGAATGCTCCGCGATTACGACGAGCTCCGCGAACAGAAAATTGTCGTAGTGCTTCGCGATTTTGAGAGATTTTCTGCGGGAACTTCAGAGCTTCGTGATTTGAGCTAACGTGGAGCTGACTTCACGCGGAAGGGTCGAGGGTCAGTGGAATCTCCTATAAATAGAGGCTGACCCCCTCAAGAGAAGTAGAGTGAATTTTAGAGAAAATCATTTTCTCCCAGTTCGCAAAGGTCACTCGTGAAGGAAGTGTGGTTCGCGAAAGAGGAGCTTCGCGGTGGCTATTCTAGCTCTGCGAAAGTCGTGCGCCCCGCGTTGGCTCAGTGAGCTTCGTGAAGAGGTTGGAGCTCCACGACAGCCATGAATTGCGAAGGCTGGTGCATCGTGAGAGTGCTTCGCGATTGAGATTCAGGAAAAGGCAGGGACTCCGTGAAGGCTTGTTTGAGCTTTGAAAAATTGGGAGCCTTGAGAAGTAGGGTACTTTGTGAAGGCCCTTTCCAAAGGTTGTTTACCCAGTGGACAAGGGAAAAAGAGGTATTCATCAGTGGATGAAATTTGGACTATAACAGAGCATCAACTCAGGACTATGATGCATGAAAAGTCTCAGGCTGAACAGGAGACAAAGAACTTCATGTCTATCTATTGAAGATACCTTCACGTCTATAAACTGAGTGGGACTTCACCTACGGCAGTGAGCCAGGGGGAGTCAATGGGAGTGACCCGAGGGATGCAGTGATCTATCCCTGAACCTTTGTATGGGCCGTGAGCCTAGAATAGAGTGATTGTGCCAGAAATTTTGCAAACTATAGCTAGTGAAGCATTGTGTATTTTGGTACGACTGACAACCTATCGGCGTATCCTCCTTGGACGTAGCCCTTAGTGGTGAACCAAGTAAAAATAGGTGTGTCATCTCTCTGCATGTGTATGTTTCATTACTGATCATATCCATTATACAGTTTTAACGGGTTCCTACCATCATGGGAACAAGATCCATAACTTTTAGAAGAAAAAGTTGACACCCTGATTCACCCCTCCCGTCTCAGGGTGTCCCGGGGTCCCACAAAACAAGGACTTATCTTCCCTTTCTAACCAAAAATCATCAAACTTTTACAAGGGGATATTTTTAAGAAAATATAATCACCTTCCTTGATATAGTAGTCTTTCAATATTTTATCTTCAAAATGTTTTTTCCTTCTTTGAGATACACTAATTTTCTATAAGATCATCTTTACTTTCCCAGTCACATACTCTACTATTTCTAGCCCTATTAACATTCATTCACCAACATCATCCAAAAACACTAGATTTCGACATTAATTCCCATACAATTCCTCAAATGGTGCCATCAATATACTGGAATGAAAACTATTATTATAAGAAAACTCAACTAAAGAATTATTTGTATCCCAACTTCCCTGTTAGTCCATTGAACATGCTCGAGGAATATCCTCCAAGGTATAAATCGTTCATTCTGACTACCCATATGATAGAGAATGAAAAGTTAAACTCATTTTTAATTATGTTCCCAACGACTTCTAAAGTCCATTCAAAAAGATAGAAGTGAACCTAGGATCTCCTTTAGATACAATGGAAATAGGAACTCCATGTAACCTAAAAATTGCATTGAGGTATAGTCGAGAAAGTTGATCTAATGATATTGTTCCACAAATAGAAGGAAAATTTGATGATCTTTTTAGCCGATCAACAATAACCCAAATCACATTGTTACCTCGAGACGTATTTTTAGTCCCACCCCAAAGTACATGGATAATTTCTCCCATTTACAACTTGGTATTGAAAATTATTGAAGCATACCCTTCTTTAACTTCCACTCTACATTACCCTATTGAAAAGTCCAACATTTCACAGTAAATTATGGAATATATATTTCTATTCCATCCTATCAGTAATACTCCCAATGGTCTCTATACATCATAGTACTTTAAGGATGATCTGAAATTGGAGCACTATGAGCGTCACAGAATAAATATTTATTCAATTGGGAATTACAAGGCACTCAGAACCTTTTTAAAAATCATAAAACACAATCTTTATCAAGGTTAAATTCTAGAAACATACCCATTTTAACCATTTCTACATTTTTCTATAGCTCATGGTCTGCCTTCTGTACTAGCTTAATTTTTATTGATAACGATGACTACACTGAAACCTCAACCAAAACAGATGTACTACCTACACTAACAACTTCTATGCCGAAATCCATCAAATCACTAATCAAGGGATACTTTTCCAAATGTAACAAGGTTAATGATGCATGATTTTTTAGACTTAATGCATCCCTAGATTTTTTTTTCATTTCAGGGATGGTAATTGATCATGCAATCAATATACTTTATTAGTTCAAACCATCTTCTCAGCCTCATGTTTAATTCCATCTGAGTGAATATATATACTTCATAATTTTATGGTCAGTATATATTTCACATTTGGATCCATATAAATAATTCCTCCAAAATTTCAAAGAAAAAAAACCACAGTATCCAATTCTAAATCAATATGTGGGATAATGAAACTCTTGAGGTTTTTTTATCTTAAAGAATAATTAATTATCTGATCATTCTGCATCAAAACACAACCAATTATATTCAAAGAATCATAAATGTAGATTACAAACGCAACATTTCGGAAGGAAAGTCCAAAACTAGAGCATTCACCAATCTATTATTCAGTTCCTCAAAACAAACTTCACATTCCTCTGTCCAAATAAATATAACCCCTTTTCATGTTAACTTAGTTATCGGGATAGATAAGCATGAAATTTTCATAAAAACTATTAGTAATAACATTAAAATCCATGAAAACTGCAAATCTCAATAAAACTTATAGGTATTGGCCATTCGTGAACTACACTTGTTTTGGAAGGATCAACTGTTGTTCTATCCTTATGTTCAATGTTCCCAAGAAAAGAAATATGTTGCAACCAAAAGTAACATTTTCTGAATTTTCCATACAGTGTCTTTTCTTTTATGGTTTTTTAAACAACCCTTAGATATTTTTAATGCTTTTGTTTACTCTTAGTAAATACTACATTTTCATCAATAAACACAACCAAAAACTTATCCATAAACTCATGAAATTTTCTATTCATAAGATAATGAATATGGCAGGTGCATTAGATAATCCAAATATCATAACAACAAATTCATAATACCCATATCTAGTACGATAGGTTGTTTTGGGATTCCATCCACCTTCACCTTCAGATGATGGTATCTGGATCTCAATTCAATATTAGAAATGTACTGAGTACCCTGGAGCTGATAAAAAATTCATCAATATGAGACAAAGGATACTTATTTTTAATATTTATGTTATTAAAATCTATATGATCAATGAAAAGTCTCATGGAACCATCATTATTTTAATGAAAAAACAGGATCTCCCCATGGTGATGTTCTAGGATGAATGAATCCTTTATCAAGGAAATCATGAAACTCTTTTTTCAGTTAAAGACGTTCTATTTGTTCCATGTGATATGGGGTTTTTGAAATTGGATTTTCATGAGGAACTAATTCAATTGTCAATTAAACTTCTCGATCATTTACGAAACTGAGTAAGTCATTAGAAAAAATATCATGGTATTCATTTACCACTGGAACATCATTAATCAGAACAGTTCCCTTGTTTTCAATATTATGTGTATGATAACATTCATTTTCATATTTCAATAGTCTCTTATCTTAGTGATATGTTTTCAATTGTTTGGGGTCATTCTTTTATAAAAACTGAATATCTTTTTTTTAAACAACTTAGTTATCTCTAAAATCAATCATAGAATGATTAACATAAATCCAATACATTCCCATAATAACATCAAACTTGACTAAGGGTAAGACAAAAAATTCACACGTAAATTATTTCCACATACCACAACATAGAGATTCTTATAATTCCTCAATTCTATAATATTTCCCCCCATGTTTTAACAATATGCTCCTGTCTCATTTTTATGGTGATATTTCCAATTTACCAAAATCCTTCTCAGAAATGAAGGAATTTTTAAACCCTGTATCTAAAAAAACATTAGAAAAATCAAATTAAACAAACAAATTACTTGATACAACATCATTGTATGGCCCGTCATCTACTGACGTGGTCACAAAATATCTCACTACACTTTTTTTCATGTAGTTTCCCATCGTTAAATCATTCAGATCTATCTTTGGGCATGAATTTTCATAATGAACCATCTCTCCACATTTATAACTCTTTACAGTTTTCATTTCAGGATTAGACTTTGGATCATTTTCATTACAATCTAAATCCATATTTCAAAACATACCACATCGAAAACACTTCTGATATTCAGTAATACATTCTCTACGGTTCTTATTTCACACTTTTCACAAACTGGAAATTGGATTTTCTTAGCATCATATTTCTTTGGTTGATTATTACCCATCACATTACATATGGACCTCTTATTATCCTTTTTTTTTTCAAAGTTCACGTGCTCATAATCAAACTCCATATATACCATGTCATCACATCAGACAAGTTTATCATCAATTTTGAATTCACGGGAGGCCAAATCCCTTTGATAACAAGGCTTTAATCCTGAGTAAAAGTTGATACTTTTTCTTTCAATATCTAGAATAATATTTAGAGAATACATCTCTAGTTGGGTTAATTTCTCTTTATACATGGCCACTAAATCTTCCTCTATATTTTTCAATTCAAGTATTTTATTCTTAATCCTAATTCGAACTACCTTAGGAAAATATTTTTCATGGAAAATACTATTAAATTCATCCTACTATAAGGCTTCAAAATCCTCTCTATCCTGGATATTCCTTTCCATTGACCACCACTGATCAACTTCACCATCAAAATTATAAATGGAAGGACTTACCTTTTTATTTTTTGAACATCCCATAACATTGAATATCTTTTCAAGGGATTTAATAAATTTTCCATTCACTACTCGGTCAAAAGATCCATTGAAAGCAGGAGGGTGTTGTCTCATAAAATATTCCACTATTGTCATGTTCTCATGTGGTTCATATTATAATTCTCTTCCTTGGATGCCACCACCATTTACTTCTTGAGTTACATAATCCATTACTGTCACAAACTTATCAGTTCCAATCCATACCATTCTATGCTATAGATTTAGAAGGATGTCATTTTGTCGGTTCCTCTCCTCCTCATCTTCCCTATTTCTCCTGCAAACAACCATTCTAAACAAAACTAACATAGTTGAAGCATCATGTTAATCATTTACTGTTATAACGTTTCAATTTAATCATATAGTAGAAAAATGTTATTATATTAACATCATCCTAACCTCTAAATTTCTCTAAACCATCCTCTTATTACAATAATAAGGACCTGGCCTTATTACATTACATAATTGTGAATTAAATCATGAAATCCATTAATTTTTCATTTAGGATCTTTTTACGTTTATATATTTATATAATTGTGTCATAATATATTCATAAAATTACACATTATTACAGAGTGGATACCATAAAAACAGTATTCATTTCAAGAAAAATATAAAAATTTTAACATAAATGATGATTTATTTGACAAAATCATCAAACATTTAACTTGGATTCCTTATTTTTCTAACACATCCTAATAACCTATGAAAATCACATTAGTCCATGAACAATTGTAACGTATGAAATAATTTTCAAAAGACATACTTTTCACCCATATATACAAACTTTTTGAAACATGATATTTACAAAATATCCAAAAAACATAATAAAATAAATATAATCATAAATATATCATTTGGAATTATTTACATCATAGTGTAACCCTCTCGGCTACCTTATAATTTTTATCCCTCACGGCTACCTTACAATTTGTGTAACCATCACAGTTTCAAATGGAGTAACCATACATAAAACATCTAAACTACACATACCCAATTTATTGGAGAGATATATATTCCCCACACTTCATCATAAACAATTCCCAAGAACCATAAAATAATCATAAAAATGAATAATATCATAAAAACATTTCTTTTGAATTTAGTAATACCAAATTTTAAAACAGGATTTTAAAAGAAAAGCCCCTTATAAATATCATATAATTGAGGAGATACATAATAGGTGGAATATGTATATACATTTTAAATACAAATAATTAAACATATAATAAAGAAAATTGATCACAAAAAAAATCTAATACCATATAGATAATGAAGTTGATGGTAAACACGAAGAATGGAAATCGGGATGAGAATTCACTTACCTTAAGTTTTTCAAATTTCCAACTCATTTAATCCTAATGTATAATAGTTAAAAGAGTGTTATTAATTACTTAAAGAAACATATCCATCATTATAATACGTTATATGATCATTTCATTTCATAATTTCACCCTTTAATTGTAAGTATTTTGTTCCTTGCACTCTTTTGGGTGAGTTCTTTACATGATTTCCACGATTGGATCATGATGGTTGTTCATGTATTTTGGAAGTGAATCACCATAATTGGAATGGAGTGGTATTTACATCTTTCCAGTACTATACATTATATCTTATATTATTTTTAATTCTTACATGAGGATGATTCATAAGTTTAAACATTAATGATGTTCATTTAGATCATTTTAGTGGTTCTATGATAATAACGACATCATTTTGTATTATAAATTAAAACCATGTGTACAAAAAAATTATAGAACCATGGATTAGACATAATACATATATTATAAAAAATTTAAACTATAAAAAAAATTTCATGACCAGTCATGAAGCAAATAAAAGAAATTGAAATCACATCTTCTATGATGTCAGTAAATCAGCACATCACGGACAGTGTTTTAATTCCTTGAATAAGTGGGAGAGGAGGAGAATAATAATGATGAAATATCCATGAAATAGATAACATAAATAATATACAAGATCTTGGATAGTTCATGCCTCTTGTAAAAGATGAGGTTCAGAGATAAATTAATATAAAGGAACTCAAAATAAAAGAACAGTTGAAAAATACCTTGTGAAATTTCTACAGCCTAACATCGTCGCTTAAAATATCACAAAATATTTTGATGAGAGAAAAGGGTTATCTAATAATTAAATCATAATTTGGGTAGTAATGGGGATATGGAATGGAATATCCCAACATAATCAAAAGAAAATTAAAAGAATAACATAAAATGAATGTAAATAATGTAAACAAAAGAGGATGTTTACCTCTTGATCTCTTCTCCTTGAGATCATTCTTAAGGCCTTGGGTTTTGTCCTTTTTGTGATACTATCAGCTCTAGGACGTGTGGAAGTGTCTTTGGAGGAGTATTGGAAAGATAATAGGAAAATATCAAGGCTTGGGATGTTTGGTAGGAATAGGGAAATGATGGTGGTATTTATAGTGGAGGAGAGGAGGTATTTTACATTATTTTTATAATTATTATAAAATATTTTCCCAAGACAATGAATAGTCTTAGTTCATGTGACCCCAAAAAGTAATGACGGCTTGTGATTCCAAACCAAGTGGACTTACATCACTTATGATGTCATAAATAGTGTATTTTACTAATAATTTGAATATAAGGTATTTTACCGTATTTCACTATTCGAAAAAAATTCAAGAATTTTAGAAAAATCATAAAAATGCATGCTTACGATCAATAATGAATTTAAAAATGAAATCCATTTTTTGAAAATTATTTTCTAAATATTATTTATTTAATCTTTAAATAAAATCATACATAATGAAAAAATTAAAAATTTTAATTCTAGAATTTCTTTTATATCACATTTAAAAATCAACCATGACGTAATTATGTTTAATCATTGAGAAATTAAAATATTAATACAAGTCTATATTCATTAAGTCCATGTTTCTATTCCTAAGGGTATGATACTATTAACCAAAAAAACATGTTGGTTCCATTATGCTCTAAATAACTTAGAGAACACAATTGTAGATGACGTTTTTTTAAAAAAATTCAATACATAGAAGAAGAAAAATTAAGTTTAAAGGATAGATATAAATATCATCTTAAAACAATGTTTCATGAATTTTATTTTATTTTTAAAAACCTTGGGGTTTTACATGAATTATTCCATATGCCTTATGTAAAGCACATGTTATTAGATATATTCTTTAAATCAAAAAGTGTTGTAAACTCCATAAATGATTGAATAGGCCACATGTCGACAAGTCATTAATTATTTCTTTGGTAGAAAAAACATATCCAAATAAATCATTCCTTTACTATTATCTCAACATCAATAACGTATCACAGGTTTTCTTTCCCTTAATCTTGTGTTTTCTGAAAATTTTAACTTCATACTGAATAACATTTCTTAATAACATTCAATACATGATCTCAAATCCTTAATGTAAAGTATTGTTGTAAAATACAGACATTTTTCACAAATATTATAATGGGAACAACATAAAAAATACTTTTACAACATATTTCATATCTCCAAATGTAGAAGTACATTTATCATTGCACTTCGGTTCTGTTAATGACATATACTTGACCATGATTCCTTAGATTCTTTATTGATGTACTCTATTGATGTTTGGGGAATTTTTTGGCATAGTGTCCCATATTATTTTGTAACATTTAAAAACATCATTTTACTTCATCCATATACATTCCTTTTCCTAGGGACCCTCTTCCCTACACTTATAACAAACTCCCAACGCTTTCAATCATTTACTAGGGTGATTCTTTCCATAGTTTTCCAAATTTTTAAATTCCTTTGTTCACTTCATTTTATTTGACTCATTCCCATTTTCATGGCCTTAATAATACTTCTTCATATATTTTATTCCCTTAAATATATTGATTCTAGAAAAATTTATCTTTATATTTAGGGTGATTAAAACTATCTATCTGCATGATGATAAATTTTGGGAGATGAGTTACCTTCATGGAATTTTCATAAGGCTTCGAAATATTTGGTCAATATTTCACTAAATGTTTTGTATATAATCTTTAGCATACCGAGATAACACTATAAAAGTATAATCATAATCAGCAACACTCCCCTCTTCCTTTTTCGTTATTCTAAGAAACATTCTATTCATCTCAATTTTTTGTTCACGAGGGAATTATTTATCAAATAATGTGTCCTTAAATGGTCTCCATTACATGAGATCTATTTCTTCTTCCTCCCTAGTATTTAGGATCAAAGACTACCACTGATCTTCATTCCCTTTTATACAATCGAATGAAAGTGTAACCTTTTGAATTTCACTACATTCTAAGGCCATAAATATCTTCTCTACATACCTAATCCAATACTCAACTAAAATTGGATTAGTAGTCCCACTAAATTATTGGGGATTCTGACACATAATGTTATCTAGCATAGAATATTCTCTCCACAAAATAGGTTTCTCTATTCAGAAAAGATTATTCATCATAACATGACTAAGGTAGCCTAATATAACCATTCCTTTCCCAGTTATAATACAAACTACATTGACTTCATAAGTAGCTTAAAATCTATATTTTCCATGAGTGTTGAAATACTTCTTCCGTATGGGAGAAATTTATAAAAAATTACCTATACTATATTAGATCATAAAATTATGAACATCTATAATTCTAATCATGGTATAACACATAATATATATTTTTTCACCTTTAAAATGTAAATCATAAAATTTTTCTACATTGGATGCATCCTTACTTTTAAATCCCTCATAATAGTAGTTAAATAAAATGTGAATTATCCTAATAATATCCCCTGATATTGTCAAAATAGGATCACAGTAAGGCTTATTTTCATGTACCTTGTTACCCGAAGCCATACCCTGAATACCATGTTAGAGTTATTTCTCTTATGTCCATATGTACCAGAACCACATCCACTTGCAGTATCCTGAAAGGGGAGTATTTAAATAATACACATATATTCTATACCTAACCAAAATTCTAGTATGTTCTACTATACAAATATATAATTCATATCTTTGGGTTTTTCATCGTAATAAATGTTTTCTAAATCTAGTTTCCAAGGTGGATGTTAATCTTACTTTGATACCATCTATAACACCCCAACCTCAGAAGCCTAGAACCATTGCATTATTTTATTACATTAGCTTGATTACAAGGAATCAAATCCTGAAATACTAAGAGTTTAGAAATATAGGAATTCAAGATTATATAAATTATCCCATAATATAGTGGGAAACCAAAATAAAACTTGCTACACAATTAACTGAAATAATTTTCATCTTTGAAAGATTAATCAATGTTGTATTATTCATTAACATGGGAAACGAAACATAATAAGTGGGAGATAAAATTCTCAGTAAGGGTAAATACAATAGAAGCAATAATGAATCCTTCTATATAGAAAGGTAGATAACTAAGAAATTAATCCATTTATATAACTAGATACGCCATAAATAATATGGTAAGGTAAGAAACTAAAACACTTTCCATTTAATCAATGAACTGAAATAAATTGTATCCATATAAATGTGGATGAAAAATCTCATGGATGAATAATAACTAAAACTAAAATGAATAAAAAAATTTCTTAATGGATGTCTTGTCTATGGAACGGAAGAACATATACTATCAAGATCTATCCTCCTTATAGTTTAACTTTAAAGGTAGAAACTTATTTAATTTGGCCAACTTAATCATCTTATGAGAACCTATTGATGCACCAAGGAGTTATAAAATATCTAGGATCCACTAGTAATTTCATGTAAAAAAAATTAAAATATTTAATAATACAAAAAAAATATTCCTTACCAAACAACGATATTGAATGATAAATACCAATTTATCAATAATACCTCAATTAATCAAATAACTGTCAATGTAAACACCGAATGAAAAATGGTATATGGTTTTGGAAAAAAAATATAAATTGAATGATAATATATAAATTAAAGTAATTTTACTACTAAAATTATCTCAATTATGTTATTTTTTTAAGAGAAATTATAAAATCACAAAATCAAGTGGGATTGCACTGATAATCATTAAGAACACTTTTCAGGAGAATAATTTTTAAAGATTTCAAAGTGTCCCATTCCACATTGAAGCATTTAAAATCATAATACCCAGAAAGGTATAAAATTAAATTAAACTTCAAATATCATGATAATATTTGGATTTATGATATAACAACAAAAATCCATAATATATCCCAAGTAAAAGAGAATTGGTACATAATAACAAAAAAGTCTCAATGAAATGAAAATTGAAACAAAATTCCATTACCGTAACATTTATATTGTTGTGTGGTATTTATAATACTAAAAAGTGGATAAAAATATTCTAATAACTTATACAATAACTATAATCACATTTATAATACCATATAGTATCTTCTTATAATGTCGCATTACCCATATATTAACAAACATTGATAAATTTAACTATATCATGTGTTAAATACATAGTTTGTCGAGTATGTTATAACTTTTTACTTATTATTATTATAAAATTTATCATGGAATCATCATATCTATAATTTTAACCAGAATTAATTATCATATATATTCATTATATATATTTATAATAGTCCTTTATATTTGGTGATTAGAAATGAAGTATATCGTTCATGGAGACGGTAGGTCGTACGCACGCATGAACACTTCATTGATTTATTTTTAATGATAAAAGAATGGAAGATAAATGATAGATATGTATATTATACTTTTATTATCATTTCTATGTTATATATGGTAAATAGTTTTATTAAAATGATCCTTTATACGTTCTTTGTATCGCATGAACTTGTTATATCGCTTTTAGAGGGCGGTAGTCCACACATCCTCAAATGAAATTATTGGTTTACACAAATTCAGTTTTATAGGGACATGTGTTGTAAAAAATTATGGAAGTTTAAATAAATAATATATATTATATATAAAGTATATAAATATATTTTCCATCATAATGACCACTATGAGAGGAAGTATAGGAAAATTTAACAATCATTATTTATCGAGGTGGTAGTCCACCATACACATAAAAAATTTGTGTGTTTCCCATTAGATGGAATTGTGTGTAATTGAATTGTGAAACATCATCATGACAACATAAATGTATATTTTTTATACTAGTGATGTTATATTATAATATAATAAAATGATTTGAGGGAGTGGAGAATGAAATAAAATAGAGGATTTTGAGGGAGGGTGTTACCTCTTAATCGGGTAAATCCTTTTGGATTATAACAAAATGATTCCTTATAAGGATTTCATCCCAAATAGAGACATTAAGGAGGAAGTGAGGAATTTTTTGTAGTGAATTACGATGACTTTTTCAATTACTATGGGGCTTGAGAGGTGCGAGGGAGTGGAAGTGAAGGGGGCCTTTTATAATGATGGGGTGGAATATATTCTAATATTTTAAAAAAAGGAACCCCGCCAACATTTCTTTTATTTAAATTTGATAAATAATTGTCCAAAGTATATCAATGGGAGAATAGTGTCGAAATATTTCATGTATATGGATATTGGACAAGGGTATAGGTCTTTTATGCCTTCTGTTTAGAGTTTAGTCCCTTATTAAGCTTAATTTAACATTAAATGTTGTAATTAATGTTTATTACTCTCACTAAAATTTTTGGTCAAAAACTAAGTTCAAATTATTAGACATTATAAATTATTCTGATTCTATAAATTTAATCAATTTTTTGAAATAAAATCAGATAAGGGGTAGGAATAAAATTAAAATTCATCATGTAGACAGGACGAGAATGCGGGTTTATAAAGTAAAAAACATCCTAAGGATTTCTATGCTTTTATAGTGAATTTCAAAGTGAAATTAATTAAAATTATGTAAATTGGAATAATTGATAAATATATATTTTAATTAAACTTTAAAACCAATTAAAATAACAACTTAATCTAATAAATAAATTTGTTGAAAAATTAGTTTTAGATTAAATTTCAATATTTTTCTTTATTGATTATAAAAATAAACTTAATAGAAAAATAAATAAACATCAACCTAAGATTTTTTTCCATACAAATTAAAAGATTATTTTTACATATTTAATTTATAAAAGGTTCAAAATTTTATTTTAAATGGTTTCACCTTTATAAGTAATTAAAAATGAGTTAATAAAAATATAAGTTTTTATGTGTAATATTGAGTTTATTCTTATATTATTTCTTTCTAATATATTGGATGATTATAATGAATATTTTATTTAATATATAAAATATATATTTAAATTTAATCATTAACTAATTTTGAATAATATAATTTTTTATGAACTAACACCATTGTGAGTATAAAAATAATAATTTTTCAGTTATATTAAATTTGATTATATTTTCAATTATAATTAATTTGTAACCTATTAATTTATTTAATATTTTTTTAAACAGTGATTTTATAATTTAGTTATTATTATTTAGGACCTTTAATTAAATGGCTAGTTTATATATTTTTATATTAAATAATAATATTTTGTCAATATATTATGGTATGGTAAAACTCAGTATGGCGTGTAATGTCTGATTTCAAATAAAATCTCTCAAGCATGTAATGTAAGATAATTAAGTGTTTAATGAATTGAAAGGTATATAATATATCAAATCTGTTTAAAATAGTAAATCTATTTTAATGTTTGGTGTATTATACCTCGTTACACACTCTGTGTCACGTGTTATGCATGATATCGAATATAAGTTTTCATGGTGTTACATGAGATGTGTCAATTATATTTGGGGTGGATGACGTTCATATCAATATATAAATCACATGATATACAATTATGTTAACATAGGGAGATTTTTTATGGGTTGTGTTATTTTATTTATATCATATTCATACCCTAATAATTTGATGTTGATTTGATATACTATTTAATACTAGGAAAAATATATGATTACACCATCCAAACTATTAATGGGAATCTTTTAATAGTTTTAATGATTATTTTTAACAAATATCATTTGGACTTGTTGAGAGTTTCACATGTGTATACTGACTAAATTTTAAGATAAATTTTAATGGGAATAAAAGGTGAGCATGTTTAACATCCACTCTGAGGATCTTATTAAGAATAAATTGAATCCTACCAGGATTTATATGATTATACAATGCCTAGATTCAGATATTTATATATTTAATCTTCTATAGGTATGATAATTGTTTGATATTGTATGATAGAAAATTAGAAATTGGTGTCACCATGATCAATATGACATATTTTTCTTAAATGACCATCCCCACTCATAGGTATTTTCTGAAACATGTAGTTTCAATTTTCAAGTTAGATTTGTAGGCATATAATGATATGAATTATGTTATGCATCGTATATATATATATATAACAAATTTTATATTCACTCACTTATATTGTAGATTTTCTTAGATATATTTTGGTTGTGTATTATTTATTATTACACTTACACCCCTCACATTAACATTGGTGGATGTTAAAATTGAAAGGTTCATAACACGACTAAGTGAATAGACCATATGATGGATGAACGAACCTGAGGAGATTAATGGAAGATGAGAAGATAATTTCATGAGTGGCTTGGGATATTTTTTGGACTCACCTTGTCTATTTGTTCTTTTATATATTCCTTGTATAAAATCTCCCCACTATGTGATTTTTTCAAATGTTTGTATTGTATGACATTTCAAGGGTTTCAATTTTTTATATCATGGTGATATATTATGATTTTGGTAGGATTTTTATTATAGAGCCATATTATACTATAATATTATATACTATGGTTGTTTTTTATTTTAATGTTATTGATTTCTATTTGATCATAGGTATAGTCTTCCCATAATATTTATCATAACCTATTCATTAGTAATCTACTACTGACTTATAGAGAAATACACCTGAGTACATGTGGAATTATTACTCAAGCTGATGGATAAATAAAAAATGGTTTGAAAATTACATATATTAATTATTTAAAATAAATTTCAAAGATAGATTAGTAAAATGCATATAAATATACATATACAAATTTATTTAAAATTAAATATATAATATATTTGTGTTTGTGAATATATATTAAAATATATATAATACATATAAATATTATAAACACATTAAATAAATTTTTTGTGATGTATATATAAATAATTAAACATATATATATTTGACATTATATATATATATAAACATATTAAATAAATATTTATGTAATTTTATGAATATAAATATATAAATTAATGGGTTTGTTGTGTGTACACAATTCCATCCTTGAATATATATCTAGTATATTCTACATTTGAATACACTGATCTCAAGGCATTTTACACCTCTCATTATGGTGTTTCTAATTGATCACTACTTTTGGATATGATTTTTATCTTACACCCATTTTGGTTTTTGTTTCTCAAAGTTTGTGAACTAAATCAATATAATGGTATGTCAACTCATAACTTAAATGTGACTATTGGATAGCTATGGACTCTCTAATATATTTTGGAATATTCGTTAAATGATTTCCAATAATAATAATGGTTATATTTTTGATGAAATGGGTAAATTGAAATTGATTCACTTTAATAAATAGAGTGGAATTAATTATTTTTTCACACATTTGACCAAAGATAATTATTAAGCCATATTGTAAACCATATAGAAATTAATTATACATTTTAATGAAATCCATTGAGTTTTATAAGATAATAATAGAAGAACGGTGCCATGGTGATGTGATTGGACCAATAGAGGGATTCTTACATATCCACAATGCAGAAATTAAAACACACAGAGATCTATGTCATGGATTAAATCCATATGAGATGAAATACCACATAAATTACAAGGGAATGGAAATTCATAGCCTATAAATAATGTATAATAAGAAATTTAACACCATACAGTTAGGGTGTCACATATCTTTTTATAGTCGTGTGATGAGGACCAATTTTTAGATATTATTTGTCATGTAATAAGGATAAATAGTCCTTTTATAGTCACCGAACCATGAATTATTATGTTCCATTAAAGGTTTTAAATCTATATCCAATGTTTTTCCTTCTATTTTCATTCAATGAAAACTATGTTTTATCCTTTCATGGTTAAGAAACTATGTCCAATTTTTTGAATTTAAAGGTAATGAAAAAAGTATTAATGTTTTTCCTTTTATGGTTGTGTAATCAAAACCAATAAATCTTGTAGTATAGGGTCATACAATTTGAAAACTAAGCAAAATTTTGTTCATAATTGTTTAATTTTAGGATAAATGTATGAAGTTCCATTTAGTTTATACTAATAGAAAAATTAGTATTCTTTGGGTTTATGTCAAGTTCATTTTCTATAATAAGTAGATGTCTATAATGATTGTGGATGATAACATTGCTTTCTCCATAAAGGGATCCAAGTGAAAATGTAAGGATTATGCTTAAAAGGTATCCTTGATGGTCATAGATGATATAGGGGTGAAATGGAATGCTTTCCCCTAGATATGTGACCTTGGAAAATGGTTCCCATTTGTATGAGGGTTGTGATAAACAATTGCCTTTGGGTTAGATCCTAGATCAAATTGGTTCATTGAATTTAAGATGGAAAATTGTGGGAAATTAAAGGGTCTTTCCTAGGTTAGTGACATAAGAAATGGTTGAGCCTATTGTAGTACACGAGGTCTATGTGAATCATCCATAGATTTAAGGGGTGAATTATTACCCTTCACTCACCATGGATCAAAATATTTATATAATGGTGTTATTTTCACAGGTCAACATTTATGCCATATGTTAAGTGTTCTTTCAGGATGGAATTTTCTATGAAACCTTCAGATGACTTTTCACACCCGTCTTTTATATATATATATATATATTACTTATTTTATTATTTCTATTGGGCATCTGATAATTCGGGTCAAGGCCGAACAAAAATTCTCTGAGTTTTATTTTGAAACGCACTTTTTGGCGTTTTCGGCGTTAAGCACACCGCTGTCAAAGCTGCACAACCTCGCTTGGGTCGCCACGTGATCTCTTCTAGCTTACCACATGACCTTCCCTTTGTTTAAAGGACATGAAAAATATACACGGCGATTAATAAAACAAGAACGCAATAAAAATTGAGACCGCGCGGACTTGGGCGAGGCACGACTTGGGCGAGGCATGTTTTTGAAACTACGCAGCCTTGCCTGGTCCACCGGGTGACCTACTAGGGTCAAATTAATTAAATAAAATGACTTAATGATAAATAAATAAAATTAAAGGTGATAAAAGTTTTAATAAATTATTTTAATGATCATAATAATAATATCATTTGAGGAGGTAATTGCTATAATTTTTTTATCACTATGGTCATAATTGCTGCAACTTTTATTTTATTACTATTATTTTTATTGTTAGTTTTGGTTTTTTATTATTATTATTTTTAGTATTGTTACTATTTTAATTAATATATATATATATATATATATTGTTTTATTTATAGCTTTATTTGTAGTTTTCTTTGCTTTACAGTTTTTTTGTGTATTAGGGTTTTCGAACCCCTTACCCTTGGTCTGTCACCCCACCCTTCTCCCTCGCACCCTGTTTTCACGCCCCTTATCATCTTCAGTCTGCCCTCACGCCCAGCTCCCCCTTCCCCTCTTTGGTCCACCTTCGCGCCCAGCCCCTCGTTCTCTTCTTCGGTCTGCCATCCTACCCAGCTCCCCCTTCTCCTCTTCGTTCCGCCACACCCCATCTCAGCCACCCCCTTTTTCCTTGTCTAGTGAACCCTAGCCCCCCCCCTTCCTGGTGCGGCAAACCCTAGCGCCTCCGTTTCTCCGTCCGAAAATGTCGCCCCGCTGCCCTCCTGCTCCATCCAGTGACCGCCGCCCGACTCCACCGTTCTCCCCCCCCCCCTTCGTCGCGCACCTGCTCGCTGGACCAGCCTCACCCCTGCTCCTCGGCAAACCTCAACCCAACCACCGTCCTATTCCGTCCGACGACCGCCACCCTAATGTCCCTCTGCTTCCCTAGTGCAGACTTTGTTCCCTAAGCCTCCTCTGTTGGGTTTTTCTTGAGAGAATTGGTAAGAAATTCTTCGCTGAAAGTGTTGGGGGCCCGTGACTTTCTATTAGAATGAAATATACACTATCTTTGGCATGATAATATTCATAGAAATTCAACCATTTTTTATGTTATTGATGTATTTTTTCTTATTGCAAGCCCTTGAAGCAGTAATAAGGGGTTACTTAAATTCTGTCTTATCACGGCTGGTGCACCCCCATCTGGCAAGTTTTCTATCACGGCACACCTCTGGTGGCCTCTTTTAAGACCCGACCATCCCCCCACCCCACTGCCTCACAAATGGTGTGTACGCCCTTGTCTAGTTGTTTCTTCAATTTAGGGGGGGGATTCCATGTTGTTTGATTTTCCATTTTTATGTTGTTGGTTCGATTCAGTAGTATGAGTTCGTACTAGGATTCTTGCTGTGAAACGATGCGCGATGGATATTTTACGCTAATATTTGAGGATTTCATAATCAATTTTTGAGGTTCAATCTCGAGGTAGGTGGTTCCACTCTTAATTGTTATCTTATTAAATTAATTTTCAAGTTTAATTAATTTAGTATGTTATTTAATTAATTTTCATTTTAAGAAATTGTTCTTCTTTGGGTTTTGATTTCATCTTAATTATTTGGTAGCATTTTTTGATATTTTATGATTGTGTTTTCTGTTGAAAACTCATATCGAGTTGTTAGAGATTTTAAATTCTGCGATTAGCTTATTATATTGTACAATTAGCAAGAACTATATTATTGACATAGTGTCGTGTGCATCTTATCATAAAAGAAGGTTTTGTGGGGGTTAATGAGTGATGCCATATTTCTTCTTTAAAATTGTATCATGATCTTTTGTTTTTGGCTTATTAGGTTCTGTAGTTTGTGTAAAATTGTATTACATGTGGTGTAAGGTTTTCCATCAAATTATTTGGGTGTTGCAGGTCACGCTTTATCTTTTATTTGAGTGTGTGCAATGTCAGAGTGTGTTTTGGATTTATAAATAGTTACTTCTGTGAGTGTAAAATCATGTGACACTCTTTTTCTATTGCTTCATAAACTTTTTAAATGGTTTATTATGTTTTGTCAATAGTGTGAAGTGTGTTTTGAAAACGTTTTTAGCAAGTGTATTATTTCAAATGGTTTTTGTGTGTGTGAAAATGGTTGTCTTGGCGTGTGTATAATCTTATTGGGTTTACGTGTAGGATTATGACATGTGACATGAACTTGAAATTTGTTTGAGCACAAACTGGGAAACCTGGGTAGCTAGGAGGGTAGACTAGACTTGTGGGATAGTGTTCTGGAGTTTACTCGACCCAATTCCACTAGAAGGACTGATGATTGCAGCACTAACTAAACGTATGCTATTCTGAGGGTCGTGGTCCTCTAAGCCACGTATTCATAGGGTTGTGGCCTTCTAAGCCACTTTTTCTGAGGGTCATGTCCTTCTAAGCCACGTTTCACCGAGACACGAAGAGCTAGGGACCCAAGATAGCTAACAACCATGTGTCCCCTCCCATATTAGTGCTCATTGGTTACCTTGCGCTCATCGGTGTGAAACATGGTTATTTTAAAAGTAGGGTTATGTGTGTGTGCGTGCGTGTGTGTTTTAATTTAAATTGATTCTTCTAAAAACTGTTTTATCTAGAACTGTTTTCTCTAAAGTTTTTCAAGATTTTAGATCCTTTCCTTAATTAAAGTTGCAAATGTATTTGTCATTTAATAATTGTGCGTGGAACTTTTTCTCTGTGTCTTCTTACTGGGATTTTAGCTCACACCCTACATACACCTTTGGGTGTTTGTAGATTATGTTTCTTTTTATTTCTTTCTAGGTTGAGGCATCGAGCTTAGCTTTGGTTGTTCAGGTTTTCAGTAGAATCATCATGTTGGTTTGATGATGGTGGCTTGGGGATGTCACTCCTCATGTCGCGCAAAGGTTTGTGTTGGAGTTTTGGTTTCCTTTGATGTAGTCTCTTTTTGGTTTTTAGTTCAAGATGTAAACTATTAAAACTAAACTTGGTATAAGGGTCTGTTCGGTTGTCAGTTTTTCATTTCAATTTAAACATCTTGTTGTCTGTTTTATATTTATTCATCCAGGTATATTGTTCCCAAGTTTATTTTTGAATCACGGGCACTTGTGCTAGCTCAGGGGGATCAAGAACGCCCTTTGGGTCTTGCCGCGGACCGGGTCGGGCGCCGAGACGGATGGAGACCCGGCCTGGTTCGTGACAAAATGGTATCAGAGGGGCAGGGTTCGCTCTCTTGGGTCATTCTCTTTTGAGATATAGTCGTAGTGGACCAAAATTGAGGTTGTCGGAACTTGGCGTTCTAGCTACGAGCAATGTACCTGGAAAGTACACCTCGTGGCGGGACTCGAGTAACCAAGGTGTGTTGAGGTTTGTCTGTGTTTTTGGTTCTTACGGTTAATCTTGTCCATGGGAAATGAAAAAGGGGTATGGTCAGTGGTCCTAGTGAGCTCGCAGGGTCTGGCAAGCCATGTGGAGTTGGGGACGATGTCCTAGAATACCCTCTGTGGTAGTGGCATGAATGGAGTATGGCCGCCAACCATACATTCCAGTCACCCTCTGACAAAAGTTTTCTTTTGCGTCATTTCTCGTTTCTTTGTTTTGGATTCGTGTGAATTTGGTTTTTAAGAAAAAATGTTTTGGACTTAGAAAATTATTTTTAAATGAATCGCTTTAAAAAGAAAATGAGGTATGAGGTTTGAAAGGTGTGGGTTGGATGTTTTGGTTTTGAAAAAAATGGAATGGTTTGTTTTTGACCCTTGGTGTTCTCGTGGGAAACCACATTCATGAGTGTATATGGGAAAAAATGGTTAATGGAACGAGTGGATGAGTGCTTGGATGGATATGAGGTGGGTTCCAGTGAGGCACGAGAACATGCATATGCGAGGCTAATGGGACACCATTGGTTTTGGTGCAATATACCAGGTTTGCTTAATTTCAAAATGTTTTGTTAAAGGAAAAAAATGAAAATTTGGTGTTTTAGTAAATGGTGTTTGTGTGGCGTGTCCTTGTATTTTGGAAATGTCGGCTGTGAGGCGTTTTTGAGTCGAGGATCCTTTCTGAATGACTTGTGATCCGAGTTTGAATTTTTTTTTGTAATTTGGTATGTTTTCGTGTAGTTAGTGAATTCTTTTAAAAGTTCTTTAGGAAGCCCTTTCAGTGGTTCCCCCGCATGTTTAGTGTGCGAATCTGGTATGTGTTTACTACTGAACCAGTTTAGTTGGGCCCATGGTGTCCTTTCTCAACTAGTGTACTCCCCCCATAAAGTTTTTACATGTGATTAATGTGTGGCCATGGGCAATTCACTGTTGGTTGACCCTCCAGTTGATCAGAGGAATCTCCTCTTGAATTCTTGAATTGAACCCACCTCTCCTTTTTACAACTAAGTGGATCCTCTCACAGCGGGATGACAGATGTGAGGGAAGTTGAATAGAGTTTTGGTTTCTTTAAACTGTCCGAGTCTTCGAAGATGAAATTTGACGTCGTTGCATTTGAAGGTTTTCCCTGGAAACAGTGAAAGGAAATCCAATAGGGAAGGGTGAAGGCGGTTCAGAATTTTCAGTGTTGACCAGTGTCTTGAAGGGCTTTGTAGTACTTACATTGGCTGCAAGGGTCATGTTCGGTGACGTCTTGCAGTGTGATGTACCTTTGATAGTCAATGGTGGTTTGGAAACGGTAAAGGAGACTCTAGTGTGAAAAAGGTGGAATCAACCCTAAGTTGTTAGTGCGGTCTATTGTTCTAAATGACCTGTGGTCTTCGGTTTGTTTCGTTTAAGGAAGGGTTCGTGTTAGGCTACTAGTTGGGCAGACCCAGTCGTATGAGGCTGCTATGGTCGTCTGCAGGAACCACATGTTGTTCAAGACACAGTTTAAAGTCTTTCTCAGCGTAATGTTCCTCTCAACAACAACAGTCATGCTTAGTGACAATTTGTGATGTCATGTTCTTATTCAGCGTGACAAAGGGTGATGCGCATGCACCATTTCAGCCCTTGTGATGGTAAATTTTCCGTGTATTATCAGTGATATATTGTAATGTGTGGTGTTTCTAGTGTTGTCTCAGTTTCATTGAGGTTGCGTGTGACACCAAAAAGAGAATCTTCGCACGGGAGTCCTCAATACCTGACTGCGAGGCAGGAGATGCTTCAAATATCAAGGCTCCAGCCATAGGCCTCGGAGTGAAGCTGGCACGTGGTCAGGAACCCCAGGAGTTTATTGGACCCCAACTTTATTTTTGTCATCAATGTTAAAAGTCAAAGCGGTTTAAATTGTTCCTACGGTTGTTCCAATCTGAATGAGCCATCTAGTTGCGTATGATTTTTGTGTCTACGTGGAGGCGTGTTCGTCTCGTGCCTTAAAGTCTTGGGGGTTGCGTTCCACTGGATGGAGTCTCTTTAGTGGTCCTTATGAGAGTCTGTTGGGTAACACAGTCTCAAATCTGAATGGTGTTCATCTAGGAAATTTTGAGATGTTGGTTGTGGCCGGTCGTGGTTTTGACGCCTAGTGGCCGGGCCCCTCCCTCCCAGCCCCTTGTGGTTGGGTGTTTGGTCACCATCGAGAATTTTTTCAAATTTCTATATACTCTGTTAGTTCTAGTGGTGGCGAGACCCACGATGGGTCTCCCACAAAGGTCTCTAGAATAAATCGGTGTTGGATTTTCTTTAATGGTGGGGAGTCCACTCGAACCTCCCCGTATCGGTTTTCCAGTCCCGTCCTGTGCGTTAGTAGGTTCTTAATGGTGGGGAGCCCCTCGGGCTTCCCCATGTTAACCTTTTTGGTTCTGTTTCTAAATATAGGTTGGTAATAAGTGAAAAGAGTGTTTCGTGGATGTGGTATGACCTTGTTGTTCTTTCTAGCCAAATGGTGTGGTTTTCGTTTAATAGTGCTTGAGGAAATTTCATCTTGTAAAGTTGATTTCCGTGGGTGCGAGGGCTCATCTTCTTAAACAATCAACTGTTGGTTTTTCATCTCTTTGAGGAGGGTGACACATATCATAAAGTCTTTTTATGCATTTCTTGATGTTTTCTTTGAGTCACATTCTCTGAGAACGATGTTTCTCTCTCTCTTTGCTTGATGTTTGTGGGGATCCTATTTGATCCTTAGTGGGGTGACCTTTCCTACTTTGGGTTTCAGCAATAGTTGTGGCTTTCCAGGGAAAAAAATCATTATGGTGGGGAGAATTGTCACACCCATCTTATATATATATATATATATATATTACTTATTTTATTATTTCTATTAGGCATTAGATAATTCGGGTCAAGGCCGAACATAAATTTTCTGAGTTTTATTTTGAAACACACTTTTTGGCCTTTTCGGCGTTAAGCACACCGCTGTCAAACCCACACAACCTCGCTTGGGTCGCCGCATGACCTCTCCTAGCTTACCGCACGACCTTCCCTATGTTTAAGAAAGATGAAAAATATACACGGAGATTAATAAAATGAGAACGCAATAAAAATTGACACCGCGCAGACTTGGGCGAGGCACGACTTGGGCGAGGCATGTTTTTGAAACTGCGCAGCCTCGCCTGGTCCACCGGGTGACCTGCAAGGGTCAAATTAATTAAATAAAATTTCTTAATGATAAATAAATAAAATTAAAGGTGATAAAAGTTTTAATAAATTATTTTAATGATTATAATAATAATATCATTTGAGGAGGTAATTTCTATAATTTTTTTATCACTATGGTCATAATTGCTGCAACTTTTATTTTATTACTATTATTTTTATTGTTAGTTTTGGTTTATTATTATTATTATTATTATTATTGTTTCTTTTATAATTAATATATATATATATATTGTTTTATTTATAGCTTTATTTGTAGTTTTCTTTTATTTAAAGTTTTTTTTGTGTATTAGGGTTTTCAAACCCCATACCCTCGGTCTGTCGCCCCACCCTTCTCCCTCGCACCCTGTTTTCACCCCCCTTCTCCTCTCCGGTCCGCCGATGCGCCTAGATCCCCCTTCCCCTCTTCGGTCCACCGTCGCGCCTAGCCCCACCTTCTCCTCTTCAGTCTACCATCCTACCCAGCTCCCCGTTCTCCTCTTCGTTCTGCCACCCCCCATCTCAGCCACCCCCTTTTTCCTTGTCCGGCGAACTCTAGCCCCCCCCCCCCCTTGACTAGTCCGGTGATCCCCGGCGCCTCTCTTGCTCTGTCAGAAAATGTCGCCCCGCTGCCCTCCTGCTCCATCAGGTGACCGCCGCCCGACTCCACCGTTCTCTCCCCCCTTCGTCGAGCACCAGCTCGTTGGACCAACCTCACCCCGACTCATCGGCCAACCCCAACCCAACCACCGTCATGTTCCATCTGGCGACCACCACCCTGATGTCCCTCTGCTTCCCTAGTGCGGACTGTGTTCCATAAGCCTCCTCTTCTGGGTTTTTCTTGAGAGAATTGGTATGAAATTCTTCGCTGAAAGTGTTGGGGGCCCATGACATTCTATTAGAATTCAATATACACTATCTTTGGCATGATAAGATTCATAGAAATTCAACCATTGTTTGCTGTTATTGATGTATTTGTTCTTGTTGCAATCCCTTGAAGCAGTAATAAGGGGTTACTTAAATTCTGTCTTATCACGGCTGGCGCACCCCCATCCAGCCGGTTTTCTATCACGGCACACCTCTGGTGGCCTCTTTTAAGACCCGACCAGCCCCCCTGCTACCTCGAAAATGGTGCGTACGCCCTTTTCTAGTTGTTTCGTCAATTTGGGGGGGGGGGGTTATTCCATGTTGTTTGACTTTCCATTTTTATGTTGTTGGTTTGATTTAGGAGTTTGAGTTCGTTCTAGGATTATTGCGGTGAAACGGTGCGCGATGGATGTTTTACGCTAAAATTTGAGGATTTCACAATCAATTTTCGAGGTTCGACATCGAGGTAGGTGGTTCCACTGTTAATTGTTATCTGATTAAATTAATTTGAAAGTTTAAATAATTTGGTATGTTATTTAATTAATTTGAATTTTGCGAAATTGTTCTTCTTTGAGGTTTGATATCATCTTAATTATTTGGTAGCATTTTTTATATTTTATGATTGTGTTTTCTGCTGAAAACTCATATCGAGTTGTTAGTGATCTTAAATTCTGCCATTAGCTTTTTATATTGTACAATTACCGTGAACTATATTCTTGAAATAGTGTCGTGTGCATCTTATAATAAAAGAAGGTGTTGTGGGGGTTAATGAGTGATGCCAGATTTCTTCTTTAAAATTGTATCATGATCTTTTGTTTTTGGCTTATTAGGTTCTGTAGTATGTGTAAAAGTGTCTTACATGTGGTGTAAGGTTTTCCATCAAATTATTTGGGTGGTGCAGGTCACGCTTTATCTTGTAATTGATTGTGTGCAATGTTGGAGTGTGTTTTGGATTTATAAATAGTTACTTATGTGTGTGTAAAATCATGTGACACTCTTTTTCTATTATTTCATAAACTTTTTAAATGGTTTATTAAGATTTTTCAATAGTGTGAAGTGTGTTTTGAAAACGTTTTTAGCAAGTGTATTATATCAAATGGTTTTCGTGTGTGTGCAAATGGTTGTCTTGGTGTGTGTAGAATCTTATTCGGTTTACGTGTAGGATTATGGCATGTGAAATGAACTTGAAATTTGTTTGAGAAAAAACTGGGAAGCCTGGGTAGCTAGGAGGGTAGACTAGACTAGTGGGCTAGTGTTCTGGAGGTGACTCGACCCGGTTCCACTAGCAGGACTGATGATTTCAACAATAACTAAATGTATTCTATTCTGAGGGTCGTGGTCTTCTAAGACACGTATTCAGAGGGTCATGTACATCTAAGCCACGTTTTCTAAGGGTCGTGGCCTTCTAAGCCACGTTTCACCGAGACACGAAGATCTAGGGAACCAAGCTAGCTAACACCCATGCGGCCCCTCCCATATTAGTGCTCATTGGTTACCTTACACTCATTGGTGTGAAACTTGGTTAATTTAAAAGTATGGTTGCTTGTGTGTGCGTGCGTGTGTTTTAATTTAAATTTCTTCTTTTCAGAACTGTTTTATCAAGAACTGTTTTCTCTTAAGTTGTTCAAGATTTTAGTTCCTTTCCTTAATTAACGTTGCAAATGTATTTGTCATTTAATAATTGTGCATGGAACTTTTTCTCGGTGGCATCTTATTGGGCTTTTATCTCACACCGTACATACACCTTTGGGTGTATTTAGATTCTGTTACTTTTTTTTTCTTTCCAGGTTGAGGCATCGAGCTTAGCTTTGGTTGTTCGGGTTGTCAGTAGCATCATCTCGTTGGTTTGATAACGGTGTCTTGGGGATGTCACTTCTCATGTCACGCAATGGTTTGTGTTGGAGTTTTGGTTTCCTTTGATGTAGTCTCTTTTTGGTATTTAGTTCAAGTTGTAAACTATTAAATCTAAACTTGGTATAAGGGTCTGTTCGGTTGTTAGTTTTTCATTTCAATTTAACCAGCTTGTTGTCTTTTTTATATTTATTCATCTGGGTAAATCTTTCCCAAGTTTATTTTTGATACCCGGGTACTTGTGCCAGCTCGTGGGGATCGGGAACGCCCCTCGGGTCTTGCCGCGGACCGGGTCGAGCGCCGGGTCGGATGGAGACCCGGCCTGGTTCGTGACATGACTCGTGTTAACTTATTTTCTATCTCTTTACGTATGTTTTCTTGTAAAAGTCATGTGTTGGCGTTCCTGGCATTTGGACATACGTGAATTTGTTTTTCGCTCCCACATTCACACTTTTATCTTTATATCCACAATATAGAAAATGAATAAATCAAATGTTTTTTTATCAAAAATTTTTTAGTTGCCCATCGTTTCTCTTTGTGTGGGAACCATTCCTTCAGTAGAGATCACCTTATTAGGTTCATTTAGGGTGAATTATTAGGATAGAGTTTAGAATTATCTCAACATTGAAAAGGATGTGTGTTGACCTTCATTAAGTATACACTTCTTCATAAAAATCTTAATTTCAGATCACCTTATCTTATGATTTGAGAGTCAATTTTTACTATATGCGATGTCAAATCAATGATAACAATACAATTAAACCCATTTTTTACATATTATATGTGATCCTCTGTTTCTAAATGCTAAAACAGTTTAGAAAGCCTAATAATCCATTTGATGTCTATATATGGATTCCATTGATTACCCCTTGTTAGATGATCTTTTAATGGACTAGACTCTTTCTATAAAAAATTACCATTAGAATATATATATATATATATATATATTAGTATATATTATACATAAGATAAAATTTTAATAATTCATATTTACCCCATAAAAACATACATAATTCTAATACAAAAATATAGAACATTATATATGAATTATAAATGTGATTTATATAATTGAAAATAGTATAACCTGACAATATATTCAGGTAAATAATAAATCGATAACTTCATATTATAGTATGTTATGAAAAAAAATATCATGGATGGAAACGACACTGTAAGAAATAGAAAAACAGTAGTAAAATAATTCGCATTTCAGAAATGATAAACGTATAACCCAAAATATAATTTTATTTAATGGTGAATCGTGAATACAAGAGGTATTTATAGGATGTGTAAAGATTATGAGACCACAATAAATACAACTATTATAATAGAAATATAACAAATGAATTTATAAGATAATTTTAAATTCCCTTATAAAATTAATATATAATAATTTTTTAATATAAATTAATTAAATTAGCTAAAGATTATAAATTATGTATTTGACATAAATAAGGATAATTGTATTTATTTTGAAAAGCATAATTGTTTTTTCAATTAATGATAATTTTTATGATAAAAATAAAAATTTAAAATATAATTTTATATTTGAAAAAAAATTTAAATAACTATAATTTTTTATATGTCAAAAATAATAATGTTTTATGAAATCATATGTAATTTTTCTAGGGTTGGAAAATAAATCAAATCCTAGAAATTTAGAATCATTCAATAAATAAAAATATTATTTATAAATTAATTTTGTTATATTTTCAAAACTATTTTTATAATATGGGTCTCATTTTTGGAATCAACATGTTTATGTTATGTATGGTTGATGTTTGGTATGTTCTATAAGCCGTAAAATACATAATTAAAGTCAAAATACCATATAAGTATTTTATTTTTTAGAAGTATATAGGAAGGACTATTTTATGCTTATAGAAGTAATATAAATATTTTAATGTCCCATTTACAATAAAACCAAAAATTTATTTTCTATTGAATCACTTTTTATTGGTATTTGGAGAAATAATATTTTAATCTAATAATTAATTTAAAATTACTCCATTGTTCCCATTATAAATACTACCCCACTTCTCTTCATTTATTAATCATATTAACATGTATAATGTTACATGCAATGATTTTAGAATTTATTTCATTTAATTAATATTTTTGATAGTGTGTGGTAAACGCAATATCATACTTAATCAAATCACAATTTAAATATGTCAATTATGAACTAACCATTGGTTTGGTTGGTTTGAATTAGAATAACCATAATGTAAAATCTTTACAAAATACTTTTCATTAATAAAATGAATAAACAATCATACATTGATTATAAATTTTATGGAAATGAAGATAACATCTTTTGATGGAAAGAGAGATATTTTTCATTAAACTATTTTTATGAGTGGAATTTACTTTTATCTTAATGTTTTAAATTAATCTATATTTATATAGAATTCTAATTAAATAATTAGATAATAAATTTAATTTAATGAATTAACATTATTCTAATTACATTTCTTATGAAAGGAATTAGAATAAAGTCATTATATTTTACAAAAAAATCAAATTCAAAAAAATGTGTAAATTTCATTTTTATTCATATATTATAACTAATTTATAATAATTATAAATAGTTTAGAGAAAGAAATAGAAATAATTTTTTAATTAAATATTTGTTAATAGTATATGGATTAATTGTTTGTATTTTTCTAAAAATTGTGATTTTTGAGTGAATAGTCAAAAATGATGATTTTTTTAAAAATAGTCATTTATTTTATATAAATAACCTTATTTAAAACTATAATTATATTTTGGAATTGGTTTTGAAATAAAAAACATTTTAAAAAAAAAAACTCAATTATTTCATAAGAATCAACATTATATATTATTTTCCTACTACTTAATTTTTATGCTTAAAAAAATTTAAAATATTTGTTGTTGCATTTTATACACTTAAATTAAAATTTATTTCTTCTCCTTATAAAAATTTTATCTTCAAAACTGGATTGATCAGGTGATTCAACATTATTAATGAGTTCACTTTTATTTTTTGTCTATATGAATAATAATCATTGTAAAAATATGCCATTATGGTATAGGGTGAATCGGGTTAATTAATGTAAATACCTTGTGATAAGGCCACAAAATTGCATCTTCATTATTATTTGATGATTTTATTTTGAAACATATCATTATATACTTTAACGTTTTTTGTGCCACTTGGCCATGATTATGACCATTATATTATTTTTTCTAATTAAGAATTACAAAATGACACTCTCTTTATTTTAATATATATAACATGTCTTCATAAAAATCAAAAGATGTTATGAATGATTGTAAATGGATAATTTTTATTAAAATAAATTATTCTTATTATCTTAATTTACATTAAATTATTTATGGTGTAATACAATAAATAATTATCAAGTGCCGATGGAGCACTTGTGAAATCTGTACATAAAGAAAGTAAATTATTTTTCTAAAAAATAAAATTAATTTCATTTGAATGTGTTATAGTGTTTAAATAATGTTTTTATGAATATAATGTATTTTTTTATAGTTAAATAGTTTATATTTTAACTACACTATTTATATATTTCTTTAAAGTCATGATACAGGAAAATTCCAGAAAATTACATTAAATTGTATGTAATGTTTGAAAAATATTTTTAAATAATTACAAATTTAAAAAATCATCTATTGAATGAACTGGATGTAAAATTATAGATCCTATCATAATTATTAAATTTAGTTTCTACTTTTTATTTATTAAAATTTCTTTCATAACCCTTAAAGAGTGAAAAATTTGTTACAACGGTTCAGTTATAATAGGGTTAATGAGGGATTAAACTAAATAGATAAGGATTCAAATAAAATAAAAACACATATAAAATATATATTTCTAATTTAATTAGACCCTTTTTCTTCCAAACTTCAAAATGGATCCAATTTAGAGAAAATTTTTCATGAAAGTAAGTTTATATTATTTTGTAGTTTATAATAATTACATGTGTTCCCCTCTCATCAATTATAAAATTGATCCTCCTCAAATTTATTCTATATACATTTTGATTACTGTAACTCAAACAAGACCTATCCAAATATCTTATTGACCATTGGCCAAATACCCTATTCATTCTCACCAAAACATTAACCAAATAAGGATTATGGTGTTTTCTAAGAGAGGTTTCCCAAAAAAGATTTATAATTATTAACTGAGTGTTTCAAGTTTATTTCTATTAATACCACCTTAAAATATTTTTAATCAAATATTAAATAATAAAATAATTATATTTTATATACTTAAATTCAATTTTTCTAATTTTATAACCCTTTTCATCACCTTTTCTATACTAAGGTAAATGAATACATCACTTCTGTGTATATTTAGACTACCCCCTCCATGAAGTGGTTTGTTTAGTTCCTAATCACCGGTTTATATGGATAGTTAAAATAATGGATTAAATAAATATATATTATTATTTTTTAAATATAATATACTAATTACCTTATTACCCTTCAATCGATTGAAAAATGACAATTTCACTCGTGCATATGTGTGGAATACCTCCTCTACGAAGTAATGTGACATCATTTTTATGTATTCCATACATGGGTAATAATAAACTTTAATTTCATATAAAAAAATTATAATTATTTAATCATTAATATTGAAGAGAGTATCGAAAAATGACACCTTTTACCTTGGTCAACCTACAAAAGTTGTTTTGGGATTATGAACCGAACATCCTCAAAATGTCTAACATGAACTTAATCGAATTAGTTACTATATTAAAATGGTAATCATATAAATAAAAGGGATTAAATAATAAAATAAACATTAAAAGTGATATTAATCAATTTAATAATTATTAAAATTTAATTATATATGATTTGAATAATATATGTGGTGAGTCGTACATGAGGTCCATGATTTCTCATCTCAATTTCATTTCTTTGAGACTTATTCCATTTTCACCACCTTTTTTATTTTATGTTTTTCATATACTTCCTGTTGGATTTATTTAATCATTAATTTACTAACATGAAATTGGTTTACAAATCCTTTTAAAATTATCTTATTCAACGACCATTTGATGTTATAGTTATAAAATTGTTAAGAGATTTTTTTAAAATAATGTTTTAATATTTTCTTATCAAAGTAATTCTATTATTTACATGTTCTATAAAATTTTTCAGTAATATTCTAAAAATATTTCCAATGAAAATTTTTAATTATCCATGCCCCTTTATAATGTATTTAATATTTAACCAATATATTTTTTTAGAATGGGTCACTTTTGACTCATTTTACCAACGTGAAAAATCTTAATATTCTAACTTATATATCATGGAAAAAAATTCACATCATCAAGTCCATACATAATTAAAATATTACCCGAATATTTTTCATGAGTTTTCAAAGAATATACATTTCCCATTGTTTTGGGAATTTTATGTTTTATTTCTTGATTCAAAAAAAGGATATTTCATCTCATTTTTATGAGATAACTACATGTGGTCTTCCTTATGGTCTGAAATTCCAATTCCATATTTTTTATATGGAAAACATTAAGTTATAAAACATTATTTTTTTTAAAGATACGATGAAATGTTCAATTTATAAAATATTTTTTATATTATATTTAAAAAATAGATAAAGTTGTTTATTTTTTTTATTTAAAACATGACACCTGTCCATTTATGATTAAAGTTGGAATGGGTTGTGAACCCAAAACATTATGGGAACAAGTCCCTTAAGAAATGTGTGGGTTTGTTAAATCCCTCTAATGCATTGGGTAAAAAGATAGATTTTAAAAAATTCGTTTACTCCTTAGTGAATATGGGCATAGTTAATTAATCCTATGAATAGATAGAGTTAACTATTATAATATAAACATATGAAAATGTTATAATAATCATTTTATTTTGTTCCATGATTAAATTAAGATACCATATGTTTATTAAAGGTTCTTTATTTTATTTTTAATGGGTTTTCATGGAAATATTTTTATTACAAATGTTGATAAATTATTTTATGGTGTAAATGAATATTTTTTATTTTCTAAAGGTTAAATATTTTTTTATAGTCAACCATTAATGAGTTATAATTTTTATTAACTGATTTATTCAAAATTGTTTTATAAAAACATTGGTCATTGAAGATTATTTCATGAGTTGGTAATTGATTTTTTATCTCTCAAAAAATTATTATGTAAATATGGAAAACTCCCTTATTGATTTTTAGAAATTTCAAATGGATTAACAAGTGCTCATATTTTTTCACCTCTACTGAGACTTTTATTCTCATATCATGTTTTAAAATGTTTTTTCATGTCCTATGAATGAGTAATAACTATTATGAATTCTAGATCTGAATAATGTAAATTACTACAGAATTAAGAAATTGATTCCTAAATGAAACATCACTATGTACATAATTATTCAAGTCTTGTGTATATAATATAAATTGAGTATATGTTCCCACAGTTTTATGTAACATTTTACCCATATTTTATAAAACTATAAAATAAAAAGATCCAATAAATGTAATAAAGTGAAACCCCTATTATAAATCATGTAATAATAGGTTTCTTAAGTTATGGGTTACTATAGTTTGTATCATAGGGGAAATTTAAATAACATTATAGGTCAGTATGATTAAGATGATGATATTTTAATAGTTTTAGGTAACATATTGGGTTAATAAGACTATGTATGATCCTGATTATAAATACATATTTACCCATTTTGAGATTTTATGTGATGAGGGTGCATTGGGATACATTTATTAAATTTTAATAAATGTTTGAGATTTATGTAACCCATTTCATTGACTTCTATTTTAGTGAAATTTTAATTTAAGGAAGAATAATTTTATATTATTTGAAAATAATATGAAAGGTATTGAAATTTTTTTGGGTAAATATGATCATTTTTGTTGATGTAATCATGGTTAACTTAGAGAAAAGGGATATCACATTTTATAAACACATTATTTATCATATAGATAACGTTGTAAAGTAAAATTGATATGGAGACAAAATGATTAAATTATTTTTTGAATAATATCGCTATACTAATAAAATTATAGATTATGTTAAATGGAAATAATTTTTCTTTAATATGGGAGTCTATTTGAGGAAAAAATAGTGAATTGTAATTTTGAATAACATATGATTTTATTGTTTCTTTATGTTGATTCTGGATATTTATAGAAAATATTATCATATTTTGGGGATTATATGATGAGGGAATATGAAATTTTGGTTTGTGACTTTAAGAGTAATTGATGTTATTTGGATATAAATGTTATGATTATCTTTGAAGAATATGTGATCAAATCTTTGTAATTTTTGTCGTTTGTACTTTCCCAAGAATTCATGGATGATTATTATGGTTAGCTATTTATAGAATGATTTATGTTAAATTTTGGGGATATTATTGAGGCTTTTGAGATTAATGGTGTATTTTTATATAATTGTTTATTAATATTGGATATTATCTTATCTTGAGTTAACTATTTTGGTTTTTATTATTATTTAAATATTGGATGGATAACTATTTAACCTTTTGCGGGTCATTTGATTCGTTAAAAGTTTTTTTTAGTGTTTCAGGAATGAAAAATTCATCTTTAATATTCTTTTCATGGAGTAATAGATGATATATATGTTTTAATTTATCAAATAACAACCAAAGGATGAAAGTTTTCTTATTAAATGGAAATAAATCTGGTATATTTTCTTAGGTTATCTATTTTGATTGTAAAAGAATTTCTCAACTCTGGGAAAATGATCTTGAAATAAAAAATTTATTCTTTAACCTTGATTTATGAATATTTGAACATTCTTAAGTATCCCTTATAAATTTATGGTTTTTAATTCATTAAATTTTTTATTATCGTGTTCTCTATCACTCTGAATTATTCATTGTTTTTTATTTTTATCCTATATGTCCATATATTCAATTCCCTCTAATATTCTCCTTATGTGGTATCCCAATTATTTGTTATTCAATGGGAACTTATTATTTGTATTATCCTCTTTTGAGAAGGAAATTTTATACCTTTTATGATGTTGTTTTTCACAGAAATTTAATTTTGATTTTTGAAAAAGCTTCCAAATTAATTATCATAAAATTTATCTTCAAATATTAGAATTGTATTTTTGGAAAATTAATTTTAGACCATTTCTTGTTAAAAATGTTATAAAATTGTATGAATTCAATATCATTTAGGTGGATATTATGTAACAACTAGATATTTTAGAATTTTTATTATTTATATAATATTTTTTATAGTTTATGCTATAAACAACATCAATCTTAAACAATCAATTATAGACTATTATTTAAATGTGTCCAATATGACCTAGTCATGGGTTTAGAGGGTGAGAATACGAATAACCATATTAATAATTTTTTCCATAATAAAAATAATAATATATATTTCATTGATTTTAAATTGGTTGTAAATGATGATAAAATCTTTTTAAGGTAAAATATATATTTTTTAGAACTGTTTTCATGTGTTAAGTGCTATTTTATATTAATATTATAATTTAATCACTATTTATAAATGAATCTAATGAAATAATGAGATCATATATTATATATAATGAATTAACTGTAACATAATTATTAATATTATAAAAGTAATCAGGATAAAGTCATTTTAAGCTCCAAAAAATTTCATTTTCTTCTAGAATTCCCTAAAGGCGTTTTATTTTTATTCAATTTTTATAATACCCCTTTTAAAGGATGATCGGGAACCCTTACAGGGATAGTTGTCTTAGTGAAAAGTTACGTGATTTAAATGTCTTAGAGGAATTCATCCCAGACTATGAATACATGGAATTACCCCTCCCCATAATCTATATCATGTTGTCATCCCTCCACCTTCTCATGGTTGTTTGCCTAGTTGTCCTGTGCAGAGATGCATAGTCCTTATGCCGATGGAAATTTCCATTCCCTCTCATTCTTCCGAATCTGTTTAACTCTTATTTAGTTAATTCACCTACTCTATATCCTCATCTCGAGCTTGTTGCTTTTACATTATGTGTGGTTACATCTACACATCTTGTGTCCTGACGGGATTGATGTGGCCTTAATACCTTAAGGGGACTAAAATCATTATTGGAAGGAATCCAAAAATTGAATTTCCTACAAAAAAATTCATTTTCTGCATGAATATTATAAATAATTCCTTGCACCATTAAAATTTATTTTATAAAAAATTGAAATAATTTTCAAAATCATCATTTCATAATATTCTTAGGGTTATTTTTTAGTATTTTTTTGAAAATATTGATTTTCAAGTGTATTGTGAAAATGCTGATTTTTGTGAAACTATCATATGTTTTTTATTAAATAAACTAATTTTATATCATCATTCTATTTGAGATTTTTTTAAGGTAAAATTATATCCATTTTATTAAACATAGTAATAATAATCCCATATAAATTAATATTTTATTTGATTTTTTTACAAGTCAATTTTAATGCTTAAAATTTTAATTTTAAAAAAAATATGTTTTTTAAAATTATTTTAAAAGGTATTTATTCCACTTATGAGAATTAAATCATGAAAAATGGATTCTATATTTTAAATCATGAGTTTCAAATTTACTAATGTTATAAATTTCATATTTTTTAACATTATCAATAGTAACGATGGTAAAAATGTGTCACCATAATAAAGGGTAAATTAGCTTAATTAAGGTAAACAAACTTATAAGGGCACAACATTTCATCTTAATTATTAATTTATGATTTTATTTATAATCATATCACATTATATTCAAAAATTTTAGTTTTTGGGCCACTTAAAATAGATTATGAAATTTAAATTATTCTAACAAAAGAATAAGTACAAAGTGAATCTCTTTCATTTAATATCTATAACATGCTTTCAGAAAAATAGAAATATTTAATAAATAATTACAAATGTTAATTTTTAATGCGAATAAATTATTTTTATGATATTAAAATATTTTTAATTTTTACTTGTGGTAAAATTTTATTCAATTCTTACTCAATGTCAGCGCAACGCTTGTTCAAGTAGTGGAAAATATAAGTAAATTATTTTTGAAAACATTAAAAGTAATTTTATTTGAATTAATTATGGTGTTTCAAGTATTTTTTGGATAATTATTACATATAAGTGAGGTTTATAGAGTATATATTAGAACTACATTATTATCTTCAAGAATTTAAAGTCATGATATTTGAATAGTGCCAAAAATGACCATAAATGTTTTTAATGCCTAAAATATATTTTTATATACTTATAAAATTATAAAATATGATAATGGATCAAATGGATAGTAAATTGTTGATAATATCCTTAGTGGTCAATATATGTTCCAATTTATTTTTTATAATTACTTTCAGGACCTTTATGTAGTGATAAATGTGTTACACAGGTTAAGTTTAAAAAGTGTTAATGAGGGGTTCAACTAAATAGATAAGTTTTAAAATATTATGAAAAAACATGTCTAAATACTATTTATTAGATGTACATAGACACTATATCATCCCACCTTTTAAATGGATCCAATTTGGGTCCAAATTCAAATCAAATTAACTATAGATTCCCATAAAATGTAAAATGGAATATTCACAAAGGATGAAATACCTAGATATGAGTATTATTTTCAATGAAAATAAAAGGAAGGATGAGGTGGATAAGACCAATGGATCTTGTAGTCCAATAAGATACACTTCTTTACAAGACCATCAGAATTCCATGTGAAGAACCATCTGCAGTACATAGCCTTCAAAAATCCAGTGAAGACCCTTTAAAAAGTCATTATACTCTTGTAATAGTTCCTTGGATAGCCGGTGAAAACAAGATGGTAGCTAGATATGATCCATCGGGGCACATGGTTTTTCAAAATGTGGTTTCTTGACAACCAATCAAAAAATCCTTTGAAAATAAGAGATAATATTATAGGAATATGCCTCTTGTAGTGGTAAAAATCACATGATGGATTACTAATAGGGAGAATTATTTTCCTTGATAAAATTCACGAAAACACACAAGATCCACATCCTATATAAAATAAAAAAAGGAAATAAAAAAGAAGAATATGGATTAGATGCTCATGGTCATAAATATTATATGACACAGCCCCGGTTATCTACAAGACAATTTGAGACCCTCTTGACATGTCCACCTAATATCATAAAAGCCAGTTGACATGTCATCCTCATCACATGAAGGGCCTCAGGTATCTCCAAGTGACCTTACACTCCCACTTTTTCTCCCTAAGGAAAAATAAATTGAATTATCCATGAAATTATTGTGAATCTCCATAGGACCTTTATTTTTCACATAACACCACACTGGGAGGAAGTGTAATTATCTTCAACTATACTCGTGCAATCTCACAATATCCCTGTGTTTTTTAAATTAAACAACATAAATAAAACTGGGGGGATGTGAGAGCCTATCACTGTTGTAAAAAACTTGTGACACACTAATTCCATCAACAACATGATATTATAAGACCCCTTGAAAAGTAAGAACTATCTTTTGAAGTCTCCCTAACAAGCCATGATTGTCTTGAGGAATGTACCAAACAATACACCTAAGATCACGTGAAAGACATTCAACATGCACCCTATTCTTTCAAAAGAACATTTTCATGTAAATATGATAATATGGAATTCCTTTTGCATCTATGAATGATTCAACAAGTCCCCATTAATTTTAAATAATTTAATAAAGTAGTTGTTGATGGGATTGACTAACAGTCAGTAAAAAATAAGCAATTCCATAAGATTGATCCACAACAATGACTCATTAAGATGCATGAAGCTATATCCCTTAACTCAATGCATCTTAGATTTTTATGATATGTTCCATTAAAATAGGTGACAAACTAGGGTGAAAAAATATTAATTCCCCACCCCTTCATGGAAACTGAATGACTACTCTCTAGACAGAGGCTTGGCCTTTTTGAGTCTAGATGCACCAAAGCACCCAAAAACCAGAGAAGATTTCTCATAGCTGATCATCTTGTAACCAGAATTATTTCTTTCAGTTAATATACCATCAAGGATCCAAATTATTCATGACATATGAGTAGGTGATTCACATGATCACCCCAAGATCATGTGAAGGACATTTAATAGGACACGTGAAGGACATATCCCAAACCTATGAGATCAACATATAATTAAAACAAGATAAAAATGAACAAATATAAAGAATTAACAGTATAATGTATTGATTAAATACTAAAATCTGGTATAATTATGTAAGGAACATATATATTGATCCACATGTGCTTTTCATGAACCACTCAGGTCATATGAATGAACCCGAACATGTCGTCCATATACCGCGACACTCATATGGAATACTATTTGGATCATTTTTTATTATATGAACATGTCAAAACATGTAACATAGAACCCCATGGGAATTACACCCCAGTATTTTGATGCCCTATGATCTCTCTATCCTATCCTTGTGGTGCTCTTTTGAAATGCCATCTGATCTATACAGAAACACCAGGTCATGTAAGCTGAGTATTGTGGTAGACCCAAAGCATTTCAATTGTGTCTCGTGATTCTCTAAAGGAATTCTATCTATGTATCATGATTCCCTCAAGAAATTTCCTCTAGGGAATGATCATCCATCTAGACACTTTCTCCATGAAAAGAGACACCCTTCGAGACATGACACATCGACTCTCACGACACCCTCCATGTGTGTCAGCCAACTTTTTTAATGAAACAAGGTAAATTCAGATGGATCACACAAAAAACTCTATACATATCTTCCATGTTTATAAAGTGGCTTCATGGATCAACTGGATAGGTCTTACATTTTCTACCAGACAAACCATGCTTGATTATGCATCAAATTTTAGACATTCATCCAAATATTTTGAAGTCCTCCAAACAAGTCAAGGGGATTAAAACATTTTCGTCAGACATCTCAGGCAGACACTCTCTCACATGTCGACTAAAAAATCAAGGCATATCATGTGGAAAATTAACATATGTTAGGTAGGCAGGGTGACCAAGTCATCATGGGTATCTCGGAATTTTATGACCTTGTCCATCCTTGATGTGTATGTCCTGATTATAAGGTAAATGATAGTGTGTAAGATCTGATCAAGGGAACTATGATGAATTTGATTCTTTCAAAAAATAGGATATATAGAATACCTAAATAATGATTTATCTCTATATTAAACTCCCAAGGGAGGTCCTAGCACATTATTCCTACATCCATAAGAAAAAAGAATGATTATTTTCTATACCTTGTTTCTCACACAGAGCATAGCTCAGTTTTCCTTAGGGATTTAAAATAATCAGATCACCTCCACCATATTCCTCTAGCAGGCAAATGAATCCTCAATGTGTAAACCTCAATCAATGTAATAATATAATTTGTCTCTATTACAAAGGAAATCCTAGAGTCTGATTCCTAATGAACTGAACTATGATAACTCTATCCGGACATGTAGGACTCCTCCTTGAGGTTTGAGCTCCATATTAAACATCCCAAGGGTTTTCCAGTTACAGAATCCCCATATCTATATGTTTTAAAACTAGTTACATTTTATCCCTTTTTTCTCACATCAAGCACATATTACATGTGATTAGGGATTTTCAATAGTCATATCATTCACATCATGAATATCCACCAGATATGGAAATCTAGTATGTAATCTCTGATAAGTGGCATGATATACCCCCCACCTCATGTGAGGGAATATACCTTGGTGAAAATCTCAAGGGAGTGAATGATCTATGAGTGATCTGATTACAGCAATGACCAAGATACATAGGACTCATTTATAAGGCTCGAGCACAAATAACCACCCACATCTGTGTTGTAAGTCATTTCATGTTTCCGACATCTCAACCATTGATAAAAATAATTAACTTGGGCTTAAAATTATATCTCATCCATCAGTAGACTATGAAACCAAATGAACTATGAAAAATATGATTCTCATTATAGTTGGGACATATAAGATGACCCCCAAATAATCGAGATTGAATATCTGGTGCCTAAATAACTCATATATATCCTTTATATATTATGTTAAACTTCATAGGTTTCAAAAACTATGTGTGTTTTGATTCCTTTAATAACTAGGATACGGAGGATTCCACATAATGGATCAATACCCTCCTTGGGATATTAGTTGACTCCCTACATGGAATCAAATTCTAAATCACCTGGTTATATGCATTCAACACATAAACTGATACTCATTACTAGAAATCATATTAAGAACCTCCAACACATAAAAATGGAATCACTCATTAGACTATAGCGTTCTACATAGAGAGATACTTAACCCATAATTGTTTCATAGGGTGACCAGTCTCGTATTGGGATAAGGAAGTTATTTGTGAACATTACTTAAATATGTAATAGATTCCTATATAAGGAATCAGTTATCCCCAAAAGGGGTTTTGTGAGCTCTACCACCCATCTTCTCGACCAATGCGATACTCAAAGTTCCATCATGCCTAGAAAAGGTGATCACCTACCTTTTGAAACTATGTACGTATGTAGTTTTGGATGGCGGAACACCTAATAATTTTTTGTTAAAGAGAGACAATGGTATCCCAATGTTAATGAATGTGGATAAAATAAACCCCCCACAATCGACCATTGGTCCAAACCGTACCCACATCGATGAGGATTCTCGATCATAATCTTTTCTCAATGAAACAAAAATGGTGATCATGACGTGAATATATCACATAAAAATGATTAGTTTATTACCTATCAATTCCTTTAGATTTCAAACTATATGTGGAAAAAATGGAAAATCTTACAAAAATCTATCAAATAACATGACGATCGGTTATTAATATGTTAGGCCACTTGGTTTTTCATATCCAATACAGTAAGGTTGATAATCCTGGCACAAATATTATAATTGAACCTCTGGAACTATGGTTTCCATAAATAAGTTCAATGTCTCTTTGACAAGTTCAATGATATAGAATGGTCAGATAATGAATAAAAGGACAATTGGGTTACACATGAATATCTATTTGGGAATATCATTACTATGATATTTCAATAATCGGTACGCATATTTATTATAATATTACTAAATGCAGATACTGGTCTCATCACCTGAATCCTTCTCGAAGACAATGTTGTATTCATCCAGTGATTGCTTCAGTTTATCACCTATGGATGAATCCTACGTAGAACAAAAAACAATCTGACCATCTCAACGGCTCCAACATTATGTAGAAAACAAAATATTCTATTATTTCCACCAACTTGGTACAATAATGACACTATAAGCTACAAGAAATGTCTCTAATTACAGAAATTAGTGAGTCTGTATTTTCCATAGAGAGGTGCAGCTAAGACAGTGTCCCTTTTTTCCATAACCAACTTCTTCGGGATCTTATCCAGAATGAAAAAAAATCAACACCTTAATTCTCTAATTAAAGTGTAATAAGGATTCAAATATAACTCCCTTATAGTTCAGGGGCCATAAAGGAGGTCTCTTGTTAACCATCTTATCTAGCACTATCCCACTGTTACCCATTAGTCTCCTACTGAGGGTACCAATGGAAAAGATACTGCCACTGACACCCAGTCATGGCTAATAAATAAGACACATTGGATAAGGAAGGATTTGGATATCCATGAGTGGGATTATATCCCCACACCTAATTAATAAGTATTTCCACATATTCTGGGGGAAACTGGTAAGAAGGTTCATATATCTACTCACCTAGAACCATTTTGTTGGAATATTCTCATAATATTCATGGAGATATTCATAATTATACCCCCATGTATAAATCCCTTTGTGATATTCTAGTGGCATAAGGAGTGATGAAGTGGTAACATAACCACTCTTCAATTGAATATTTATGTGAGTATATAGCAGCTAAGGAAAATGTGTAGGCTTATATCCCTACAAAAACTTTGCGAAAATTTCGTTACATCTTATAAATACTTAAATATCTCTGTTGGAATATGTTGGAACTTGTACAAAGAAAGGGACATGAACATAATTCAATCTATACAACCACGATAGCTCAACACTTATCATCCTGAACTAGGAATTTCTTCTGAGAAAGGAACATTCTTGATCAAATATAAGTAGATTATCAGAAAATTATGATAAAGGATGAGGCATCAGACATAGCCCATACACCTGTTCAAACCATGACCCACTAGGTGAGAGTGGAACACGCCTCGAGATAGGGAACATTGATGCATAAAAAATATGGAGACATATTCCAAAGGCAGAGGATAAGGCTCATATCATTGTTCTGGTTGGGTCGCACAAAGTGAGATGAGAACATTCCTCGATACATGCTCATATTCCTATCAAATAATTCCATCGACATACTCCAATGTCCCCATATCAGTCAAATATCTATGTTTTGGATAAGGATAACAATTTGAGAATGGAACAATCTTCAATAAATGCATGTATTTCTATTAGGGTATCTACCTGATAAATTCTAGAAAATCATAGAATCCAGGTTCATATTCAAACATTCACTGACGAACGACTACACCCGCATCATTCTGAGGCAATATAGGAGGATTCTCATATCCTCTCGTATTATATAGTTCCATCGACATATTCTGAAAGGGAATGAAAATTCAAAGTAGGAGCATATTGATGTTCGAACTGTGGCTCCCCATGTGAGAGAAGAAAATGCCACAGGGAAGGTTCATATCCTTGTGAATAATGACCTTAGAAATATCCGAAAGGCTCTGGATTAGCCTCATACTGTCATTTTGATCAAGGTCAGCAAGTGAGAATGAAACATGGCCAGAGATAGGCTCAAATTCCTATCAATTATGGGGAAAATAATTTTCATATTCCAACATATTCTCATTAGTTGGACCATATACCTACAACACCATATGGTTATAAGCATGTTTTGGAACCCGTCATATTACAGGCTCATATCCCTACATAATCCCAAAAGACGGGATGTCATATTCCAACCACGTCACAAATCGATACATGTATTCCTAATTTTCTCAATGAGAGTGTCCTTGAGGTAATTCAATACACATTCTCAACACCACATGGTTCCATAAACTCTTCTACCAAATAAAAAGTTGATCATTACTATGATATTCTTCTTTTTTGTTGTGTGGATATTTATTATTGGGACTCTACTTCTTAAGTCTACAGTGGTCAACCTCCCCACAGTGATATCTCCCATAGACAAGGAATCCTCTCCTTTCCTAGACACCTCATATAGATACATGTTAAAAACTATGATGCCTTCTTTTATAGACAGTCTTGAAGCATTGGGGTCAACTACATATGGTTCTCCATAAAATAATATCATCACTCAACTCTAGTCATTACGAGACCCTTACAATCATCTTATATGGACTATACAGATGGAGGCATGTAATTATAATGAAGATGAGTCCAACATTGACACATGGAGATAGTTATCCAAAAACAACCCCCCCCCCATATTGTTTAGGACCCTCTCCACTTCTAACTATGAGATACTAGTTGATCTAGAGAAGTATTTCATTCTTTATATAATCCAAAATAAGTGGGCTACTCAACAAAGACAAAAGGCTCTACATTTCCATTATATGGGATATAAGAGTCACCATCAGACAGTAATGATACTCTATTTTCATCTAGATGTGGCCACTAACTCTATGGACCCGGATTCGAAATAATAAAATCCCAGTGCATATATGAAACATGCTTGCCTCCATTTGATAGCAACCCTTCAAAAGCTTATATCTAAAAATATATCATGCATCTATATTCTAGGATGGTTAGAGTTTGGTGCCTTACATATTGACCCACCCCTAGAATAATATTACCCCTCAGAAATGGTGTCATGTAATGTTATAGCCACCAACATAATTAGGGAACCAAGAGAAGGTTATGATATGTGGTCACTAAATTGGAATATCAATTCATCAGAAATACTTATACATAAGAAAAGATGGATATGATATCCAACATGACTTCTAACCAGTCCCTTCTATGAAATGGGTATTAATTTCATACATGGATACCGATGTTGCGAGCACCCAGACAACTTCATGTAATGAGTGCTTATCAACATGGGATTCCATCATAATCATCTGTTACATGAGCATGGTTGTTCCTCAATGAAGGTAATATAGTAGCAGCTTTAATAATAGTCTTCCAGGAGTGGACATGGACCACCAGGCCAAGGGAACATCTATTCCCACCTCCACCCCTAGATCATTAGTTCCAGAGAGGATTTATGACATATCCATAATAGCTACAAACAAACCCTGACCTACTGGGATGGGTGCATTTGTGTCTTAATCACAATTAAAAGGTTAATCATTCCCTAAAAGTTTCCTTGATACATCATAACTAATTCCATATAACCCCAATCCGACTAAGATGTGGGTATTTATATATCAATATTCGTCATGAGGTAATCAAATCCCCAGATATAATCAATGGATCCCCAATAAAGGAACAATAAATGAAAATTTCAAACCTAAAAACCCCTAATCCATTTATATTAGATTAATTTCACCATCATCATGACCAAAAATGAATCATTCCTCTCCATGTATGGAAGAAAAGATCAATAGTCCGCATCCCTCTTGTTCCTCTCACAGTAAGACAAAATGCTTCTATTCGAGGACCATTCAGAAACCATGACCTGAAACTACATCATGGTCACAATTCATAGACCAGGATGAGAAGAGAGTATAGAGAAGGCAATCAGATCCAATTGGTTTCTTTTTCAAATATGTCCCAATATGGACAAGGCTTCAAAGAACGACCATGATGAAGGAAATTAAGAATCATTATGTGGCATTGAAAGTAATGTAACAACCACCATTTCCCAATATGGCTCTGTAGATTTAATCACTATCAACATGAAATATATTAATGACCAAGGAACAAATATAGAGGGCCGCAACACGTAAAATATACGCTGAGGGGAAGTTGATTGTCATACACAATATCAGTTTTCTCACACACCGAACATATGAAGGATACGAAATCTGGCACCTCTGAATAATTATTTCAACCTCCTCAGTGGAACACTACCAATGAAAAATGGATAGGTTTGGACACATCCTAATCACCACTGAGAATATTTTAGGTTCCTTCCATGAAATAACAACTGTCAAAATATTAGAGTGAAAAAAACTCTCCAAAAAATCAATGAGGAGCTAATAAAAGTAATTATACTTTTTGGGTACCATGTTCAGGATTACACAAATATAAATCCTTATAAAAACTTCCAATCACTAGATAAAGAGTAATCTATGTGTCCTAATGACTCTAGATGATGGTAACCACTCAACATAGGTGATGATTTTTAAAATGATCATGAATTCCCTCCACTGGGGTGACATCCTCCACCTCTCAAGGGAAATAATTCATTCCAATAAATATTGGATAATCAGTAAGAGATATAGGTGGGTCCACCTCATCAACCCCCATATTCTCCCTAGAAATGGGAGGTGTACCAAAAAATAGTACACACAGACCATGCCCCATACTAATCAAAATGAAACCATGGATGGGTGAACACACTTGTGAATCCTGAGAGGAAGCCATATCTTGAGCGGGTTGAGAAAACCATCCCTCCACCAAATTTTGGAAATAATACCTTATCTATCATTAATTGTTTAGGAAATCCTGAACATCATATCACACATCTCATATCCTAACGTGGATCGATGATGGGACCTCGAGATTAATTTGAGGTGAAAAAGATGAGGTTTTTTGTGCATACTCTGACAGGGCCATCCTTTTTTGGTTTCACTAGTTTTCCAAGAAGATATATTTTTGGATGGGAAGAACATCATCATTAGTTATATTAATAGTTTAGCTCCATGTTGAAAAAATGACAATATCTAACCATAAAAATTGTAATAATTTTGAAAATGGTAGGGCTTCTAACATCATAGACAGGTGGAATGGTTTATCCTATTCCCTCAGCATCCCTCTATCATAGGATCAATTTTTGCAGATCTGTAATGAAAATCTTGGGGATGAGATACAGATGTATATAATCCAATTGAAGCATCAAGGTGGGTTCCATGAGTTCACATAAATTTTACAATGTTATTAAAACACCATTCATTGAACCTGATCTAAATATTATCCAGTTACCTAAACATAGAGGGAAATTTTAGGCAATTAAAAAATTTTAAATGTCACTATCGAGCTAGAAATAATACCAATCCATGCACATAGGAAGGTCCCAAACCACCTAGTGCTTCATGTCGAGTGGTGAAAACAATAGTATCGCCATTGTTTAGAAAAATTGAAAACCCAGGGATTCCTGTTATTTGATGAATGGATGAATACTGAATACAAATTTTGAAATGAACAAGTCCCAAATTATTTCATGGAATCCATGGACAATAACCTCCTCAAATGGCTGTAGTCCAAAAAGCTTGATGCGTTCGAACTCACTGACCATCCCAACAACTACCCTTTCCATAGAAGGTTGGGTCAAAATAACTTGGAATGATTCATCATTAAAGACATCCTACAAGGCCTGGTCCATTCAAAATAAGTTGTTTTCGATAACTCCTTGGATTATGATTCATGCATAACCATTTCCTAGTCAGAAGAATAGAATGTTTGGAAAAAATTCTCGGACAGGAGTGCACAGATGTTAAATAATTATATGACTTAAATTAAACTGACCAATCCCATGTGACCTAGAGATAATAGCTTCACCGAAATGTAATATCTCTACCACTTAAATAGGTACCATCAGATACACCTTACATGGGTATGAGCAACAACTAGAATCAAGAATATATAGTATTGGAAGAGTCACATTATATTCCAATTCTAGCTCTAACACTTTCATAATTCTTGCATGCATCATCTGAAGCCTAGGCACCACCCCACCAAACATAATCCATATCAAAAAAGAGAACATCATTGGTTATTTAAATGTTATACACTTTGAAGACCACTTCTCCAATGATGAATATGCCTCATAATGAGATTTTCCCGCACATAACTAGGGAACGGTAGAAAGCATGTGCAGGATCTGAGGATACATCTGACATCATGGACAAGGGTGGACCCAATATTTTTCTCATGTCCCATAGAAGGAATATATGCATCTGATACCTTTGGGAAAGCACTCCAATGATCCCATCAAAGACATGGAGGTGTCTTAGAATATTTCAGCGGTCGTATTCACCCAATTGTCTTGCATGGCCACCTAGCATGGGTAAGATTATCTAATCAGTGCTGGAAATGTGGAAGGTAATCACAACACATGACTTTGGTATAAGATTCTCCTATAAACTATAGACAAGCACTAGACCAATCTACATCAAGTTCCTCACTTCCTATTCCACATTTCCATGAGAAAATACACCTTCTAATGCATTGTTCTCTAGCACACAAAAAAATTACAACATTTTGATGTAACCGGTGATTTTCTCAACCAATATATCAATACATGATGTGCTTCATATGTTAAAATAACCCATAGAGGCACATATAAAATCCATCCAAATCCATGATGAATTTGAGATAGAAATCACTACGTCTAAGGTCTATTAAATGGAGACCATGTTGTTGACCTCACCTATTTTGATAATCTCAATCATGTATTCATATGTGTTGAAAATCCCAATTATGTTTTCATTCTCTATGATATTGTTAAGTATCATTGATCTATACATTAATTCTTTCAAATCTGTGATCAAACCAATAATAATTCTTAAAATAGTCTTTGAAATATGTTAATCCACATTTATCCATGTTCATACAAGTTATAAATTGATTCTAACCCAATCGGATGTGTTCTGCATAAAACAGATAAGTAATCTGCCTATAGCTACTGATAAAGAGCTATCGGTACCCAGTCTACCGATAGACTTAGTCTACCGACAGACAGAGTCACCGATAGACTTAACACAGAGCTACCGATATACATAACACAGAGCTACCGATGTGCTTATAAATGTAAGCTACTGACTTACAGACAGCTACCGATACAAACAAAGAGCTATCGGTGTAAGTATAAATAGCTACCGATGGAATAAGAGTCACCGATGGACGAAGCTACTGACAGACTCACAGCTACCGACGCATGGAGCTACCGATAAACAAAGTCACCAATACAAGCATGTACCTACCGATGCATGGAGATACCGACGCATGGAGCTACCGATAAACAAAGTCACCGATACAAGCATGTACCAACCGACGCATAGAGCCACCGATAGAGTCAAAGCAACTAATGACATTGAGCTACCGATGTTCAAGCTACAGATGTTCAAGCTACCGATGCTGATTACCTACCGATCACTCGACTCACTGTTTGAATTTCTTTATTTCCTATATTTAATCTATCTAACAGTCATATCATGTACATTTTAATGATTTGTAAAATATCTGATAAAGGTTGTCGGATGTCAGGAACCCGTACCTCGTACCTGCTGAAAAGAAATCTTTTTTGTCCCATGTTGGGAGATAAATACGAGAAGACTACGCTGCCCAAGATACATCAACGAACAACAACAAGAAGCGAACTAGAAAAGTGCGGTGGAGGGAATATACCAAAAACACACAAGAACGAGAAGAATACAGAGAATCTCATAGACAATCAAGCATACTCGGGAAGTGTTCTGTGCATACAAGAAGAACACTGAAGAACTTCAACTACGACATTTTTACTGTCTGTGAACCTGGAGCATACGACACTCTGTTTCTCAAACAGAAACGAGAAGAGGACTCAGGCTCACTTCTAGTCGAATCCAAAGGAGTCCAGAGCTACACTGAAATCACCAGAACCACTTCTAAACTCTACATCTCTTGTTCTGTTTGTTCTGTGATTTATTATCATTCATTTCGAGCAGTGTGTGTTATCTGCTGTATCTAACACATACACTGTCTCCTGTACTCAAACTGAAGGATTTTTAAATCCGTACCAAACTCTTTCATTCTTTCTTTCCCACGAATAACAGTGGTAGAGGTCGTGTGTGACCTGGACAGCTGGTTGCTGTTGTACAGTTTCCCACGAAGAACAGTGGTAGAGGTCTTGGACCTGGACAGTTTTAAACTGTTGAACCCCAATCCAGGGTGTGGATTATTTCTATATAAAATTTTGAGAGGACTAAGTCTCGGCTTGAGACTGAACCTCTTGGTTACATTGTTGTGCCATCTCTTTCCAAGGTTTATTCCGCTGCTAATCACTTTAAAACCAATACTATTTTTAAAGTTACTTTGATAATTAAATTAGCAAGTGTTTATGTTAAGTGTAGATTAGTAAGTTAGTTTAAAAAGATAATCACACACTCCTATGTTGATTAACTGTGAATTAATCAATCCCTTGAGAATCTGACAGAACCTCTACTTTAATATAAATTCACTACAGTTTAATTTATTATTTTATTTGGGGGTCTTTAAGACACTGTTTTTAAATACAGAAATTTTAATTGGTACTCAATTCACCCCCCTCTTGAGTTAACCACTCTGACCAACACTTGGTATCAAAGGGTTGAAAATACTTTCTAAAAGTACTCTTCTTTTGAACTGTGATTTTAGTTGTATTTTAAAGTTCTTAAAATTTCTGTTATATCTAAATTTTTATCTCTTTAAAATTTTCTCATCATGGACAATAGACTTGAGGGTGCTGCTACTAACCGGCCACCTTTCTTCAATGGAACTAATTATGCTCAGTGGAAACTGAAAATGAAAATTCATCTAGAATGCATAGGTTTTGATATTTGGACTGCTATTGAATCAGAATACAAAATTCCTACTACTGCTAGATCTACTTGGGATGAACCTACAAAGACTGCTTACAATAACAACTGTAAAGCTATGAATGCCTTGTACTGTGCTCTAGGAGATGAAGAGTTTAATAGAATTTCTGCATGTAAAACTGCATATGAAATTTGGGATACCTTAGCTGTTTCTCATGAAGGAACATGAATGTTAAAGAAATGAGATTGAACACTTATACTATCAAGTATGATAATTTTAAAATGAAGCCTGATGAACCCATTTCTGACATGTATCTCAGGTTCAATGAAATTGTCAATACAATGATCTCGCTGGGAAAGGATGTCCCATCGAATAAACAAATTATGAGAATTTTGAGATGTCTACCTGATAGATAGAGAGGCACATCTGTCTCAATCAGAGAATCATGTGACATTGCTGCTCTACCTGTCAAGAAACTAATTGGCAAGCTGATGATGTATAAAGAAGAGCTTAAAGTGAAAAAAGAAGAAGAAAATGAACCTGCAAGAAAGTCTGTCGCTTTCAAATCCTCAACTTCAAAGAATAAGGACAAAGAAAAGCTTCAAGCTGTAGTTGAAAGTTCAAGCTGTGAAGACAGTGAAAGTGATTCTGACAGTGATGCTGAGATGGCTCACATTGCTAGAAGATTTAAGAAATTTTATAGGAAAAAGAAGTTCTTCAGAAAAAAAAATTATAAGGGTAAGTATGATCACCAAGGTAAATGGAAAAAGGATTGGAAGAAGAATGACAAATCAGATGATGTTGTCTGCTATGAGTGCAAGAGAAAAGGACACATTAAAGCCGACTGTCCAAAGCTGAAGTATAAAAAAAATATGAATATAAGGACAATAAGTTTAAGAAAGCCATGAAGGCTACTTGGAGTGCTTCAGAAGACAGCACAAGTAGAGATGAATCTTCAGACTCTGAAAGGAATCGAGCCAACATGTGTTTTATGACAAACACATCTGAGGTAACATCAGAAACTCCTGCTTCTAATTCATATTATTCTGGAGATGATTCTGAAGGTGATAACATGTCTAAATCTAAACTGTTTGAATACTGTGATATGCTGGAAGAGACATGTAATGAACTTAAAGATAAATACAAGTCATTAAAGAAACAGCATGCTCTCACCACTACAGTTAAAACCAAACTCACTATTGAAAAAGAGAAAAATGCTCAACTGTTAAAAGAGAACACTGAACTGAAACTATCTAATGACCAACTCAAGAAAGACTTAGAGAAGTTCACCAATGGCAAAAATACACTAACACAGATTCTAGGAAAGCAAGTAGCACCTAAATATACTACTGGTATAGGATACCAACCTGGACAAAGGAAAATTGCCAAAACTAGATTCATTTCTAAATCTGGACAGAATGAAGGTAATTCTGGAACTTCATATGCTTCAACCAGTTACATAAATTGATACGGATCTAATAAAGTTTAACTTTCAAAGCAAGTAAATTCTACAAATTATATGAGACCCATTAGACAAATATGGGTACCTAAAGTGTTATTGGCTAACCTGTCTGGACCCAAGAAAATCTGGGTACCAAAATCATCTCCCATCTAAATCTGTTTTGTAGGGTACTTGCTTAAAGAGCTCCTGTAAAGAGACCTGGTATTTGGACAGTGGATGTTCAAGACATATTTCAGGAGACTTATCTTGTTTCAAGAGTTTAATAAAAGTTGATGGAGGCTTTGTCACCATTGGTGATAATTCAAAAGGGAAAATCATCGGCCTAGGCCAGATTGGTAACACTGATTCAATTTTGATTTCTAATGTTTTATTTTTTGATGGCCTTAAATACAATCTATTAAGCATTTCTCAGATATGTGATGATGGTTTTCATTTTAAATTCGAAAATGATTCTTGCAAAGTTTTTAATTCTAAGAATGTTTTGGTATTTTCTGCCTTAAGAAATGAAAATGTTTATGCTTTTAATCTGAATTCTTTAGCTAAGCATAATATTACTTGTTTGAATGCTTTTCATAAAGAATCTTGGCTATGGGACAGAAGATTAGGACATTGCAACAATCAATCACTTAGAAAACTTTCTAGGAAAAACCTAGTTAGAGACCTACATAAATTAGAATTCCCAAATGATAGAGTGTGTAACCCCTGTCAAAAGGGAAAACAACACAAAGTTTCTTTTAACTTCTCAACCACTTGAATTGGTTCACATGGATTTTTTTGGACCATCAAGAGTTTCTAGTTTAAATGGGAAGCACTATGTTTATGTTCTTGTAGATGACTTTTCTAGATATACTTGGGTATATTTTCTAGCTCACAAAAGTGAAACTTGTTCTTCTTTTGTTAAATACTCTAAATCTGTAGAGAACCTTAGTGGACTTAAGATTAAAACATTGAGGAGTGATCATGGTCGTGAGTTTGAAAATCAAGATTTTGAATCTTATTTCTCACACAATGGCTATACTCATAACTTTTATGCCCCTAGAACACCCCAACAGAATGGTGTAGTAGAAAAAAGAAACTGAACCCTTCAAGAAATTGCTAGAACCATGCTCAATGAATATGATCTACCTATTTATTTTTGGGCTGAAGCTATTAATACAGCTTGTTATGTCATTAATAGAGTCTTAATCAGACCTGTTCTTAAGAAAACCCCTTATGAATTGTGGAACAATAGAAAGCCTAAGGTTAATTACTTTAAAGTTTTTGGTTGCAAAGTATTTATTCTGAATACTAAAGATAATCTGGATAAGTTTGCTTCCAAAAGTGATAAAGGAATTTTTCTGGGTTACTCTATTTCAAGTAAAGCCTATAGAGTATTCAATAAGAAAACCAAATGTGTGGAAGAATCTGTTCACATCAAGTTTGATGAAACTGATCCACATGAGCCTAAAACCTCTCTTGAGAATCTTGAAGAATATTTGTCTATTCTGGACCTTAATGATAAATCTAAAGAACCTGTTATAAAAGTATACAGTTCTGGTCTTTCTCCAGAATCTGCTTCTGTTGAACCCGAACCTATAGATGAACCTGAAATTTCTAGTCCAACCTTTACCAGATCAATGAGGATTCTAAAGAATCATCCTTTAGAAGCTGTTGTTGGTAATCTTGATAGAGGAACAAAAACTAGAGCTTCTCTAAGAAACCAGGTTGAACATCAAGGCTTTCTGTCACAGCTAGAACCCAAAAATATCAATGATGCTATCAATGATGAATTCGGGGTAATAGCTATGCAGGAAGAATTAAATCAATTTGAAAGAAACAAAGTCTGGGAATTAGTTGACAGACCTAAGGACACTTTGACAATAGGCACAAAATGGGTTTTTAGAAATAAAGTAGATGAATCTGGAAATATAGTTAGAAACAAAGCTACACTAGTTGCACAAGGATATAGTCAAGAAGAAGGTATAGACTATAAGGAAACTTTTGAACCTGTAGCTAGACTAGAAGCCATTATAATCTTACTGGCATATGCTGCACATCTGGATTTCAAGTTATATCAAATGGATGTGAAAAGTGCATTTCTAAATGGTTTTATAATTGAAGATGTTTTTGTAGAACAACCACCTGGATTTACTAACCCCCATTTTCCAAATCAAGTTTTTAAACTTTCTAAAGCTTTGTATGGTTTAAAACAAGCTCCAAGAGCTTGGTATGATAGACTTAGCAATTTCCTTATTTCAAAAGGTTTTACTAAAGGGATTGCTGATCCAACTCTTTTCATTAAAAGAATTTCTAAAGATGTTTTAGTTGTACAAATATATGTTGATGATAATATTTTTGGATCTTCTAAACACTCTTTATGTACTGATTTTTCAAAAAGTATGCAAAATGAATTTGAAATGAGCTTAATGGGAGAGCTTAAGTACTTTGTTGGATTTCAAGTATTTCAAAATGAAGATGGTATTGTTTTGAATCAAAGTAAATATACAAAGGATCTTTTAAAACGTTTTGGTCTGGATAGTATCAAGGAAAGTGAAACTCCTATGAGTACTACCTGTAAATTGGACGTAGATGAAACTGGGAAACGAGTTGATCAAACAAATTACAGAGGTATGATTGGTAGTTTACTTTATCTTACTGCTAGTCGACCTGATATTATGTTTAGTGTGTGTATGTGTGCTACATTTCAAGCTAATCCAAAATAATCTCATTTGCTTACTGTTAAAATAATTTTTAAATATCTCAAACACACGGTTAACTTAGGTTTGTTTTACCCAAAAGGAAAATCCTTTGAGTTAATGAGTTATTCAGATGCTGACTTTGCTGGTTGTATGTTAGATAGAAAAATCACATCAGGAACATGTCATTTGCTTGGAAAATCCTTAGTTTCTTGGTGTAGTAAGAAACAGAACTCAGTTGCATTATCTACTGCCGAAGCAGAATATATAGCTGCTGGTAGTTGCTGTGCACAAATTCTGTGGATGAAACACACTCTTTTGGACTATGGATATGTTTTTAAAGATGTTTCAATCAACTGTGATAACACCAGTGCAATAAACATCTCTAAGAATCCTGTATCTCACTCTAGAACCAAACACATAGATGTAAGACACCATTTCCTAAGATATCACTATCAAAAAGGTGATATTTCTCTTGAATTTATTGGCACTGAACATCAATTGGCTGATATTTTCACTAAACCTTTAAGTTCGGATTGGCTAAGTTACATAAGACATGAATTGGGAATGTTTAATCACAACCAATGTGAAAATCCTCACTGATGTGAAAATTCTCAACGATGTGAAATTCTCACCGATTTGTTTTTCTCACCGATGATTAACTCACACCGATGCAAGGTTTTAAAACTTCTGTCTGCCGCCAAGAATACGAATCGTTTTATTTTATTTTATTACTCTATTTTAGTCGTTTATTTGGAATTCCTATATGATAAAACTAAGTCTAAGCCACTTCTTACCTCACCGAGCTCAAAATCTCTCACCTTCGAACCTTAGCTCCCAAATCGGCCAAGAACCCTAAACCCGCGATGGAAAAAACTAAGCTTCCTATCATCAGAGATGAATGTGTAGAACCAAACGCTAAGAAGCAGAAGACACCGCATAAAGCCAGTGTTAGTGAAGTCAGAACTAGATCGGGAAGGTGACCAGTGAATCCTCACTTGCAGAATAGAGACATAGTAATCGAGAAAGAACTGTGCGTGGAATGGCTACTGCCTAGAAAATCGTTAGTACTCGAGATTCTGGAGGACCAGAAATGGGTGGATTGTTTCTCGAATAACAATGGCCCATACTACCCGAAGTTGGTAAAACAGTTCTACGAGTTTGTAACCTTCGAGAAGTCTGAAAATGAGAATCGGGTAAGCTCTTTTGTAAATAGAAAAGAGATGTCTTTTTCTTCAGTAGAGTGGGCTGAGAGTTTGAAAGTACCACATGAAGGTGTCTCTGGGTATGTATCAAGAGCAATGCCACCTAGAAGTGACATCTTTGATTATGAAACCGCCTTAAAAGAACTGACTGGTAATGGGAATCAAAGGCAAGTGGTTGCTGCTGAAATGGATGGAGATAATCGACTGCTTTTCAAGTTTGTTCAGCATGTGTTGATACCGAGGCGAGGAGATTTTGCAAATCTAAGATATCAAGATATCTAATTTCTTCATTTGCTAAGACATGGTGTAAAAATCAATCTGTGCAGATTGTTAATGCTTCAAATGGAAGACATGATTAGACCAAAGTCAAAGACTAATGCTTTGTTCTTTGCCAAGCTGATTTCAGTAATGATAAAAGTGAAAGGAATAGCTGAGTCTCAGGATGAGACATTTGTAGTCAAGAACAATTTCTGCATCACCTCGACTGTTTGTAAGTACACGAAAATTAACTGGAACCCATGGAAGGGAGAATGGGTCAGTGATGATCAAAAGATATATGATAGGTTTAATCCTGTGGATCATCCCTCAAGACCAAAGGATGAGAGAGATCCGAGTCTGAGACCTGATGAAGAGGAACCTGTTTATAGTGATGAAACAGAAGAAGAAGAAGAAGAAACTCCCATGGATGTTGGAGGAGATCCAGACTTACCCCCACGTCCTGTTGCAGAATTGGTTTATTCTAGGAAAGGAAAGGTAGAAGAAATTTTGTCTACTTATGAGGAAGACCAGTCTGTGCCTCACCAAGAAGAAAAGGAAAAGGAGAATGTATCTGAATCGTCTGCTTCTGGTAGGTTAAGTATGAGTCCTTTGATTGGAAACTCAGCTATGCCTGCTGCTGAAGTAGAAAGAGATACAGAAGAAGCTGTACCTGTATCAGAAGATCTTCTATATGCTGCACCTGTGGAACTTGTAGTAGAAGATTCTGATGAAGAGATTCCAGCACTGAATGCTGTTGTGATACATGAAAATGAACCCATTGAAGGGGAGCATCAATCTGTTCTTGGAAATGTTACAGTAGCTGTTGAGCTTGGAGACTGGGTATAAGACCCAGGGTTTATAGTCTGTGGATTGGATTATCCGGATTCTGACAATGAGATGTCTGTGAATAGACCGAAGACCAATTATGATCTTGCCTCTGAGTTGTTGCCAGATGATGTGGTCAGATTTCATGATCTGAATAAGCTGAAAGAGGACCTCAAAACCAGTTTTTTTGAATAAGTGAAGTTAATGGAAACCTCTCTTTCATCCTCAATTAATTCAATAATGACTGATTCTGTAGTTAGTTTGGCCTCAGCAAGGGGATCTGCTGCAGTTGTCCCAAATGATTTTTTCTCTAAATCTGATCTTGAATCCATGAAGAATGAGTTGAAAGAATCATTCAGTGCATCAGTTGCTGAGATGAAGCAAAGCTTTTATGAAGAAATGAAAATGTTAGAGAGATCATTCGAGCTATCTCTGGCTTGTAATTTATCTTCTTTTATGTCTGAGCTTATGGAAGAAGTGAAAGAGTGCCAGACTCAGTCTTCTAGGATCGAAGCTGATCTTGAAGCTCTCAAGACATCAGTTGCTGCTTTGGATTCTTATATGAGCTCCAAGTCTCAAGCTGACAAGGACCTAGCTTATGTGAAGAGTGTAGTAAGCCAGTTTGTCTCGGTGTTTGAAAGTTTCAAAACCTCAGTGAAGGATCATGTTCAATTACAAGACTCTCAAGTTCAAAGCCTAATCAGTGGTTTGTCTAAGAGTTTTAAAGAAACTGTTTCCTTATCTCTTGGCCCTCTCACATCCAATCTATCAATTGACCTGAATCAAGTTCGAGCAATGTTGAAGGAGGAGATTGGCTCTATTTCAACCAGTGGCTCTGTGGACTCATCAGAGTTGAGCTGAGTGGTGCTTTCTACAAGAGATTCTGCTAGAGAAATAATGAAGATTGTTCATGATTATATGAGAGAAGCCTCTGCCTGTCAGGAATCCATAAAAAGAAAAGTGGACTACTACTTCACCAAAATTTTCACCAAGCATCAACTCGAACACCACTTCAAGCTGATGTTGGAAAACATGAAGCTACCTCCAGTCACTCAAGCTTTCAGAGAACAAGTGAGAAAGCTACGCGAAATTACTCCTGCCTTAGAGAAATTCATGGAGAACAAAGATGATTTCATCTATGCTATGGAAAGAGGAGGAGGAATTATTATGGATTTTAGAAATCTGTTGCTGCCCTTCTTGCATGTTGATGCCAGACCAGTCATCATACCTCCTGCTTTGCCTGCTTCTGCCTCAGCTGCTTCCACAGTCCAGCTGACTCCTGCTCAAGCTATTCGCAGCCTCACACCAATGATCACAAAAAGATCTTCAACCTACAGGCCTGACTCTATGTCAGTGGCCCAGCCTCCTTTGATCTTTTCTGGCATTCCAAAACCTTCACCTGCATCCTCACCACCCGAGCCTTCTTCTGATCCCAAAGGGAAATCTCACGTTGCAGATGAGGATTGAACCAGTGGCCAGGATTTTTGATAGGAATTCATTTGTAATCTGTTTTTGTACTTTTTGACTACTCTAATACAGAACTCCTTTTACTTCTCATGTTTTATTTGTCTCCTATATATGCTTTCCAACTTTTTTATTATCACAAAGGGGGAGAAACATTTTATAAGAGAATAAGGGGGAGAAGAAACTGGGAGAATAAGGGGGAGAACAAAATGAGAGACTGAGAAATATTTTCAATGGAGAAAAATAAGGAATAAGGGGAGACACATTACCCTTTTTTCATTTTTACCTATGATACCTTATGTCTATATAGTACCTTATGATTTTTACCTCTGATAAATTATGTCTATATCATACTATTTATATTATCTCTGATGTTGTTTTCTCTAAGAAAATTGAATTCAATATTATACTCTTTACTATTATATTTTCACTATGTTAAATGCCAATATCATAAATTGTGATTATCAAAAAGGGGGAGATTGTTGACCTCACCTGTTTTGATAATCTCAATCATGTATTCATATGTGTTGAAAATCCCAATTATGTTTTCATTCTCTATGATATTGTTATGTATCATTGATCTATACTTTAATTCTTTCAAATCTGTGATCAAACCAATAATAATTTTTAAAATAGTCTTTGAAATATGTTAATCCTCATTTATCCATGTTCATACAAGTTATAAATTGATTCTAACCCAATCGGATGTGTTCTGCATAAAACAGATAAGTAATCTGCCTATAGCTACTGATAAAGAGCTACCGGTACCCAGTCTACCGATAGACTTAGTCTACCGACAGACAGAGTCACAGATAGACTTAACACAGAGCTACCGATATACTTAACACAGAGCTACCGATGTGCTTATTAATGTAAGCTACTGACTTACAGACAGATACCGATACAAACATAGAGCTACCGGTGTAAGTATAAATAGCTACCGATGGAATAAGAGTCATCGATGGACGAAGCTACTGACAGACTCACAGCTACCGACGCATGGAGCTACCGATAAACAAAGTCACCGATACAAGCATGTACCTACCGATGCATGGAGCTACCGACGCATGGAGATACCGATAAACAAAGTCACTGATACAAGCATGTACCAACCGACGCATAGAGCCACCGATAGAGTCAAAGCAACTAATGACATTGAGCTACCGATGTTCAAGCTACCGATGTTCAAGCTACCGATGCTGATTACCTACCGATCACTCGACTCACTGTTTGAATTTCTTTATTTACTATATTTAATCTAACTAACGGTCATATCATGTACATTTTAATGATTTGTCAAATATATGATAAAGGATGTCGGATGTCAGGAACCCGTACCTCGTACCTACTGAAAAGAAATCTTTTATGTCCCCTGTTGGGAGATAAATACGAGAAGACTACGCTGCCCAAGATACATCAACGAAAAACAACAAGAAGTGAACTAGAAAAGTGCGGTGGAGGGAATATACCAAAAACACACAAGAACGAGAAGAATACAGAGAAGCTCATAGACAATCAAGCATACTCGGGAAGTGTTTTGTGCATACAAGAAGAACACTGAAGAACTTCAACTACGACATTTTTACTGTCTGTGAACCTGGAGCATACGACACTCTGTTTCTCAAACAGAAATGAGAAGAGGACTCAGACTCACTTCTAGTCGAATCCAAAGGAGTCCAGAGCTACACTGAAATCACCAGAACCACTTCTAAACTCTACATCTCTTGTTCTGTTTGTTCTGTGATTTACTATCATTCATTTCGAGCAGTGTGTGTTATCTGCTGTATCTAACACATACACTGTCTCCTGTACTCAAACTGAAGGATTTGTAAATCCTTACCAAACTCTTTCATTCTTTCTTTCCCACGAATAACAGTGGTAGAGGTCGTGTGTGACCTGGACAGCTGGTTGCTGTTGTACTGTTTCCCATGAAGAACAGTGGTAGAGGTCTTGGACCTGGACAGTTGTAAACTGTTGAACCCCGATCCAGGGTGTGGATTATTTCTATATAAACTTTTGAGAGGACTAAGTCTCAGCTTGAGACTGAACCTCTTGGTTACATTGTTGTGCCATCTCTTTCAAAGTTTTATTCCGATGCTAATCACTTTAAAACCAATACTGTTTTTAAAGTTACTTTGATAATTAAATTATCAAGTATTTATGTTAAGTGTAGATTAGTAAGTTAGTTTCAAAAGATAATCACACACTCCTGTGTTGATTAAATGGGAATTAATCAATCCCTTGAGAATCTGACAGAACCTCTACTTTAATATAAATTCAATACAGTTTAATTTATTATTTTATTTGGGGGTCTTTAAGACACTGTTTTTAAATACAGAAATTTTAATTGGTACTCAATTCTCCCACCTCTTAAGTTAACCACTCCGACCAACACATGTCATTGTGATGTCATGTCGTTATCTCATTCATAGAGCATGGTTAGGAGGAGGTATTTCAGGGGAAAATCGGGCCCCTATATGTTTTGGGAAGACACAATAATGTCAACATCTCATGGTATCTGATTGAAAATATCTTTAGGATAAATATCATACCAATGTAAGCCCTCCCTTGTTCGGGATATAGTGAAAAGGATTTCTCTCCCCCGAAGCAAACCATTCAAGGGTATGATAAGTATGATAAAAGATCTCTTGGGAAGATCATAATCAATACTCAGTTTGGGAGGATCGCATCTGAAGCTATGTTAATGGTTATCTAGTAGGACAATGCATACAAAGTCATTCTCGGAAGGTGTTGGCTACATAGCATCATGTTGGTACCTTCAAAAATCCATAAAGATTTAAAATACCCCATCGATGAAAAATTTATCACACTATATTGTGACAGTTCCCCATTTGATTCCTTTGATGAAACTTATGATGAAGAAAGATTCTAAAAAATGGGAGTCAAACAACCAATGATGGATGATGATATATAGGTTGCAGCTCCAAATTTCTTGGGGATAGCACCTAAAAATCCTAGGAATATGCTCGATAGTGACTATGTTGTCCCCATAAATCTTGTTTAAGTGATAGAATTGGTCCCATAGATCCATGATTCTGATATTCATAGTTATAGTGTCAGAAATCAGCATCAGTATCTCTATGCAATGAATCATGTGATAAGGGATCATAATGTATCTTCTCATGGCCTCCCTCTCCCAAATAGTTAAAAGGAAATCCAGTGATTTTCATCATCATCTGAAAATGTATCCATCGAATAGGGAGTATTATAAGGTTATGATATCTTCCGGAACGCCCCCCTCCCTTTATAAGAAGGTTTCTCCACCACCAACATTGATCTCTGGTAGATAAAACTATGAATAGAATAAGACATGCGGCCTACTCTGATTAGTTCCTCCATGCTCCTTGATTATTGAGATATATAAATTTCATTTATAATGTAGCACCAATATGTGTTCTATGGGAACTACACATTAATTCTAGGACTAAATCCAGATGTGGCTATGCACCATATTAGCCTTCCAGATGAGTACTGAGGCTTCAATCAGGTATCTCGGAGGATGCACCACTCTCCTTCCACCAATTTAGAGGAAGAATTTGACAAATTGATCGAATAAAACATTTCTTGATAGGTAAAATACCCAATATTTCATTCTAATATCAAACCTTTTAAGAGAAATAATGGGTGGATTCAAGTCTTCATCGATTTCAGATACCTCTTTGAACATCTACCAAAAGAATACTACCCATTTCCAATTATAGAACCCCTGATAAATGAAATTTTTAGATTCCAAGACCTATCACTCAGGTATGAGTATTCATAGTACAATCACATAAAGAGGACCCCTAAATATGAGGAATCCACAACCTTTAGAGCACCTAAGCGGATCATAGGCTGTCAGGGAATTCCCTTTAGTTTAAAGAATGCCAGTGATAAATTCAAATGTTCCATGAATAATATATTTAAGACATCCCTTGGAAGGATAGTTAGGTTTTATGTCAAAAACTTTTTTGTCATATCTCGAAAGGTATGTGATCACTTAACAAACATCCAAATAGTATTTGAAAAGCATTGATAGAATAGTCTAAAGAGTAATCCACAAAAAGTTCCCTTAATGGTTACATCAGGGATGTTCCATGGATTTTTGGAATATCATTGTGGCATTGAGGTTGACTGAGTGAATAATGCTATTATTTTATCAATGTTACCCCACTATAAATCTTAAAGAACTGATGGAAATCTAAGAGAAACTAAAATGGATTCAGTGATTCATAACCAACCTAGCTAAAATGTTCTCCCCTTCACCAATCTAATGAATAAGGGTATCAGATATCTATTAGAAGATTACTTGAAATAGGCCTTCAAAAGTATCATGATATACCTAATACATCCATTGGGTTTGATGCCTCTGGAAGAAAGGAGTCCACACATGTTGTGTGTGTAAACCATGGAATTCTCACTAGGCCCCCTCCTTACACATAAAAGTGATGCAAGGAGTGAAAACGTCTCTACTACTACAATAAAACAATGCTTGGTATTGCGACTAGATACTCTATGTTGATAAGAACTACCTTAAATTCATCTTCGTGGAGATAAAGATAATGCATGACTTGAAGCACCATGAAGTTTGTTTGGTCACTCATTTCGATCCTCTCAAGTACATACTTGTCCTTTATATGTTGAAAGGGATCTTCGATCATTGGGAAATCATTTTATAGAAATATGACAATCAATTTTTATCATATAAGTCAATGAATTGATAGTCCCTAGATGATTTCCTCATAGCACATACTACCATATAGAATACATAAGTGGACATCGATCATCTATATAATTAGGTCTTCTATACCCATGGAACTCCTCAGATGTTGGAGATGTATTTTTATATCTCCTCTTTGAGTCCTATCAATAAAGGGATATAAAACCCGATGCTCAATATGGTCAATCTAGTAATTTCATTTTTCTATAGAGACAAATATGTTTTTCCCTAATATTTATCATTGTATAAAGGATAAACAAACAGTGAGGAAGAATACCAATCCATCATTACTGGGTTGTAACAAGCCCTACAGCTACACATAGCCTACCTAAATATCTTAGGGGATTCAGAACTAGTGATAAAGTAAAAAAATGTAGAATATGCCATTAAAATGGAAGAACTCGATCCTTTCATCTACAATGTTAGGTTAATGATGGGAGAGTACTATTTTATCCAACATTGCATCGTTTTCCCCGATCACAGAATGGTTCTTCCGATGCATTGGTGAATGTAGCCACTATCCTATCGAAACCTAATTAGGTGTGAGAAATCATTCATATAAAACATCAAGGAATGGTCTCTTCAATTATTGTATGTGACATGGATGAAATCATTCAGGTCAACACCGAATCAGAGCATCATGAACCTATGAAAACACCTTGAAAGATGGATCCCATAATTATTTATCTCTAAATAGGGACTCTCCTGACAGAATAAGTTGATAAAGAAATTATTCTGCACCGTACAACAAACTTCACCATGTAGGAAATTACAAATGAACAAAAATCCCTTTATAAGAAATGCATTGATGGAATGATCCTCATATTCATAGCATAAGGAGATATATTTTCATTCATGAATAAATTTCATATGGGATCTATGGATCCCATCAATCTAGGTCCAGGATCTCTCTCAAAATCAAGATGTTGGGATATTATTGGAAAACTGTGATATATGAATATATAAAATTAACCAAGAAATTTTATGCATGGAAATCCTTGAAAACATCCACTGTCATCCCCTAGAATTGATAGAAACAACTAATTATTCTGGATCATTTTCCATTTAGGAAATTTATTTTCTAGGTATGTGTCCCTCTATCATAGATAAGAAGTTCAAGTACATCCTTTTACTAGTAAATTACTACTCAAATGGGATAAGGAAATTCCCCTAAAAATGTTGGTATAAAGAAAATTACCATATTCATAAAGTCCCATATCATCACTAGGTTCGGCTTCCCTCAGTGAATATTGATTAAGAAAAACACCATCTTCTATTCTATAGAGTTGAAGAAATTATACCAGAAGTACAATATCAAGTCTAAAAACTCATATCTCTATCTTTCATCCAAAAAATAGATAGATAGAGAAATCAAATAATAATCTATAAAATCTGCTCCAGAAGATGGTGGGAAAGTATAAAAAGTCATGGCCATACAATATTATTATAGATTTATGGTCCTGAAATACTACCATATGTACTAATCCATATGAAACAACATACTAATTTTTGTACATGAAATAGGTAGTGTTACCCATAGAGGTCCAAACGTCTTCACTCCGAATAGTAATTTCTGAACATCTCTCAGATGATGTGAAATCAAAAATGAGGCTAGAACAATTAGAGAGACTTCATATGAATAGGTTACACACACACAAAAACATAGAGGTCCATCATAGTAGGATCACATGAGCCTTTAATAAGAAGTTTCACCAAAATTTATTCCTCTTAGTATAACTAGGGTTGGATATCATAACTGTAAGGATACCTAGGAAGGATCCCCAAAAGCTAGAACCTAAATGGGATGGGACTTGCATCATATATAAGGTATATCATAATGGTGCTTACTCATTACCCACCATAGATTGGGAGAGTGTGGTACCCCCAAAAATATGTGATTTCTCAATAAATAATTTTCATAACTGTCATAAAGAGAATATATCCTCCAAGTTGCATGATGTTAAACTACAGAATATTGTTTTGGTAAAAAGATAGAAAATTTGTATTCCCTCAGGTTTGAGTAATGAGGCATTAAAATAATTGGTGTCTAACATCCAGACTAATGATCATAAACTCTATGGAGTCATCCTAACCATAAGACATTAAACTAAATGACACCTCACATCCTTACCACATGATGTTAAACTACTCGGATAACATCCTTACTACATGATGTTAAATTTCACAGCTAAAGTCATAAATTCACGATGTTAAACTTCACAAAAAACACTAACCCACTTGAGAACCTCCACACATGATCCAGATCATTGAAAAATAATGATGAGATTCATCTATCCCATTGTGAGAGTCTTCTCCACTTAGAAAATCTATCCATACAAGAACTATAGATGCCATGATTCTTGTCATTCAAGGGTATGTAGTGATACCTAAACCTTTAGTTTTAGGACCAGACACAACCTCCTTTTCCATAACATACTTTTATCAATGTTATTACTGAAAGATATTAAAATTCATGAAAAATGTTCATTGTTTTTTACACCGAGCATAGCTGACATGAGATTTGAAATTTAAGAAAGGGCTTACCCACATAATGAAGGAATAGTATATTGAAACAAGGTTATAATGGTTGTGAATGGGAGAGAACAAAATGAATAGCAGGATTCCTCACCACATGACATTAAACTGCATAGATGATGACCCTTTCATGAAATAAAACTATAAACTACTGTGGACAATGACCCAGATGACCACCACTACTGGGGTTGGATTCCTACCACACCTACATTAAATATCGAATTTTAATCTGATTCTGGATATCATAAGATATTTATTGATGCATGGATATTCAATTCTAGGTCAAATAGTGAAATTTATAAATATTTCTCCTCTCTTCATATAGGCCAGACATGTACAGTAGGTTCTTGCATTCCAGAACTACGTGTGATTTGATTCTTCGTGTCATAAGATATGTAGTGACTCCTAGATATTAGATCCTACATGCATTCATGGAATATATAAAAATTATTCCTCTATGGGTATAGGATAGAATCACATTGGGATTTTTTTCATCAAGTACTACATCCATCTTGATTAATATTACCATAAGATATATAGTGACACCTGCATTTCCATCCTTATCTCCATCCACAATCCTCTTTTCATGTCATTTATCCCAAGCCATTCCCAAATGATATTAAACTAAATCACTCCATAATATCTATTTGTGTCTTGATTCTTTTAATCATGGGATATGTAGAGACACTTGGACCTCTAAAACTATGCTCAGCTACAATAATCAATGAGGAAAACACCCACCTTTGGGTATAGGCTATTCCTACACATGGAGTTTATCATTCAGGACCTTTGTGTTTCTTGATTCATGACATCATAAGGAACACAGTGATTCCCAAATCTCCAATCCTGGGTCGAACTACAAAAATCGATAATAAATTCCCCACAATGACATAGGGAATCAGTCACACAAACTCATTTTTTCTTTGTAAGAACCAGATCGAAGTACATTTTTCTTGTGAACATAATATATAATGAAACTATTTCACATAGGTTCCCACATCCTTACCACGTGATGTTAAAATTCAAGAAAATCATCATGGATTTGTGGATTTATAACTACATACCATGAAAATCGTCACTGCATGATGATAAACAACATAGGGAATTTCTTTACCACATTATGTTTAACTACACCAAAAATGACCCCACTACATGATGATAAACTATACGGACCATCACAAATTTGTCATCCACTATCATAGGACCACAAGAGCCTTAGCCTGGTCATACAGAGTATGATTGTTTCAAGAATATTTTTAATAACCCAATCCCTAAATCAGACTTAATGTCTTGAGTACTTTGGGTAGATAAAAACCTTCCATGGTCCTTGGAAAAGATACCTAGATTCAAGGGAACCTTTGATTGACTATGAATGTATGACTATGGCTTCTTCATATGTTTATATGGTTGTCATCCAACTGTATCACTCTACAAAAAGTGATCTCCAAACCTTGTAATCTCAAACATCACCATGGTACAACAACACATCCACATGATCTAACTACTCTCGATATAATTTTCCAATATCATTAATCATGACCTGGGGACTTCAATCCATTATTTAAAACATATTCACATATATCATATAAGGATGTTGGTGTACTATTGAGTATCATCTTCCATTTTAGGTCTATTTTCATCATGACATTATACTACCTTCACTTTGGTAAATATTTTAAAATAATATATTTTATCTTATATGAATCATATCACAAAACCATAATTTTTTAGTGAAGGAGAGAAAAAACATGTAAGGATAAAAACACAAAAACTAATTTATAAGAAAATATCAAGTAGTCACTCTCTAAACTCTTCATCTCTAGAGTTTAGGAAAAATTTAGGTCAAAAAAATAATGGTATAAAGTTCATAGGGTCAAAATTGTAGCCTTATTAAAATCAAATATATGCACTATGGAACCCCTAGTTGTGGTAAAATTTGGAGTAATGATTTTTTCACATATCATTCTCATGAAAATATGTTCTCTTGGTGGTGACATAAATCTTAGGGTGCTCAAATCCATCTTGAATATTACACATTCCACAAATCACTCTTTAGGATTTGAGATCCTAGAATCAAAAAAACATTAAAAGGCCCCTCAAATGGATACCTGACATCAACATTGCCTTTTATTAACTATGAATGTATTCCTATGAATCATATATATGTTATCAAGGTCATCAAAAAAATGTGTTACTCTTCATAAAGGGCTTTCTGATCCCTGTGATCCCGGACATCACTGTGGTAGAACCAATCACCCCAGTTTTGTTTTGTGTCAATCTTGGTATGATTTTATCCTATCATCCTCCTAAACCAATCATAATAGTCTATGATTTAAAATCTCCATAACAAATAACCTGAGTTAATTTGAAATACTCCACACTACATCATCTGGATTTGTACCATTTCATAAAGTAAGAATGTGACACTCCATTTCTGAACATTTTATGGCCCACACCTCATGATGCAAAATTATTGTGTTTAGGGATATATATTTACAATATAGAAGAGATATTTACATAGGGTTCCATAATCATTCCTATATATCATTCCTCCCATACCCAAACTCATTATCAAGACATTTGAGTATTAAAAATTCTTTCATGGAAATTTGAAATGAGTGAATAAAATCTATTTCGTGACCATTAAAAAAACATATATAGGACCTAATCCACCAAATAATGGCCTATAATCCTTACAAGAATGAATATTTAATCCTCGTGAGCCTTAACAACACCATGGTAGATCCCAATACCTCAAAGTGTTACCGTCCATCCCTGGCATGTCTACCCCATCCCATATTAATGGAATCATACTTTTGGGTTTTGACATACATCATCAATGATCCAATAATATATGTGGACCTAGAATACCCATAATTTCTCCCTCAACTGATATTACCACCATAAATATTCAATGGCCCCTGGAAAAGATACCTGGTTTCAAGGGACCCTTTTATTGACTATTCATGTATTTCTATGGCTCCTACATATTTATCTATGGTCTACAATGAAATGAGGCACTCTATAAAAAGGGACTTCTGACCCTTGTGAGATATGGAAACACTAAATTAAACCCCACCACATCAATGTGTTTTGGTTCATTATATTCATTTCTAAAACATTTTATACTATCATTGATTAGGTCCAAGCTTATAGACCCTAAACTAACGTGATGGAAGGTCTGAGCTATAACACCATAAACTAAAGAGATAGATGGTCCGAGTTAGAAGTCCCTACACTAAATCTATATAATGTCTGATCTAAAAGACCCTATACTAAATAAATAGATTTTATGGGCTAAAAGACCGTAAACTAAATTGGTAGAATGTCTGAACTAAAAGTCCCAAAACTAAAGTGGTGGAAGGTCTAAGCTAAAAGACCATAAACTAAAGTGATAAAAGGTCTGAGATAAAAGACCATAAAGAATATATATATATATATATATGATCTAAGATAAAAGATCCTAAAATAAATAAATATACGTTCCAAGATAAAATAACCCAAATTATATAGATGGACGGTCTGATCTAGAAGACCCTAAACTACTACACGACTAAAATTTAGTGTGCAAGAATAAAAAATCTTGTAAGGCCCACCATACACCCTTATCAGAAATCAATCTATGATCACCAAGCATACATGATTTATAAAATGAAAGATAACTCTCACATTAGGGAGATATATCATACCCAAGTGATCCTCCTACAAATCATGAGATATCAATATAGTTAAAAAATCATTTATTAGTAAGGGGCCACATTTTAGTGGGCATTCACGATCATTTCTCAAATATAATCTGTTAGAATTTCAACATTCGTTTTGAGGAATTCTTGTTTGCTTTATATTATACAAGGGAATGGTATTATTGCTGATTAAATAATATCAATGTAGTGAACTATCTTGTACATTAGAAATAAAATGAAAATGGCCAACAACATAAATATTTTGGTAGATCTATTCACCAATAACATACAGAAAAAGAACGAATCTTCACATATTGGGGTATTTTCTATGAGCATACAATCTAAATAGATATTTCATACTTATGATTACATCATAGCATATCTAGGATTTTTCCATGATATCTATAAGTCTCTATATCAAGGAGATCAAAGATTGACATAGTTAATCACCAGAATTAGTTTCTATCTCCACACCCTATTATAACTCCCCCACCTAGGAAACATCATCAAGCCAAGATATTTGATCTAGGTCAAGGATCATCTTCTACTATGATATGATATTCTATGATATGTTAAGTGTATATTGAAATTGGAGAATTTTTTCTTGATGATATTATATTTTAGATGAAATAAGGATGATTTTTGTTTGCTGGTGGTTTGTTTCAGGCTTCCAAGTATTGACTAAGTACCAATTAGAAGCCACCTCCACCGAAAAATTATAAGCTTCACATACAACCTCATCCAAATTTCTCTCATCCAAAAAGGATCCTCAATATCTAAAACTCTAAATTCAATGGCACATTTCTATTCCAGCGTTGAAATAACCTCCTTCACACAGGATTGAAGGGAAGAATAGTAAAACCAGTTGTAGACAATGGTGGAAAACATAAATCAATGATGACCCAATCAGTTCATCAGATTATCAAATGGGTTTTATGATACGAATTTGAAAACCTCCCAAGACATTTGTCACCACATAAACTAATTATATGATACAGAACAAGGGCCTTGATCTAGTTTCATACTATTGATATAGATATATTCCATGACCCGGTCACTAAGTGAAATAGTTATGCTCATAGTCTTTGATGACGAGGGGAGAGAAAAGGACTCTATTTAGTTTTATCCATTTGGAGGAACTACTATAGGATTAAGGATTTGATCCTAAAAACTATGGGGTGAAGACTTTTTAGAAAGGTACCCAAGGGTTTTTCAGACACATGATAAATAATAAGGTATCACCGGATAATCGACGGTTATGACCAATGTTAGGAACACAAATTTATTGGTCAAATCATCGGAGACATCGACTGCCCAGACCCCATCATCAGGTCAGTATGAAACACCCTCTTCTGATGAGATTATTTGTGGTAACTCTAGTTATTTTCCTAAATATGTTCTCTGGTCACCACCATTGAGAACTACACGAACACAAAATTATATCATGAAATATAAACCCCATAATAGAATTTCAACTATAAAAGAGGAGTTCACATTATCCAAAACTCATATATATCATGGATAAGGGACTATAAGAATAGATACATGTTTCAGTATCCTCAAAAAAAACATCCATCGGTACCAAATCAAGTGGTTTGATCACTAGAACTTCTGCAATAGGTAACACGTGTGATTGATTTGACACATCAATTGTCTCTACTTCTTGAAAGGTTGAGTCCAGAAATGAAGGGTCTTTAAAAGAAAAAAATATTTTTCCCACATCATAATTAGTGGATAAATGATCTTTTAATAGAGCATTGTGGGGATATAAAAATTTTAAAAAAAAATGTGTATCCTAGATAATCATAAGTGAGAGAAGATTGAAATTACACATGTACTCACGTATTCTAGAGGAGATGATCTTGATAATGAACATCACTTCCATTTACTATAAACATATAGAGAATACTATAAATAAGGAGATAAAGATAGAGTCATTTATCTACAGGTGGAAATCACTGCCCTCAACTATTCTAATCAACATGGGGATCCATCATCATTGATCTCCCACTCACAGTCAAATTCCTCTCCCATAGCCATACCATGGTCAGAGTATTTAGGGGGTGGAAGGACCAATCCATCTTCACCATTATCCCCCTAAATAGAAAATAAGTATTTTAGTACATTTGAAATGAAATCATGACCCCTTAAAAATAGTGGAGTGCTCAGTCATTATAATTCCTTTATGGTCAATCCAAACTTGTTTTAAACCATATGTAGTGTTCCCCACACAACTGTTTAGTGGACCAAAGGAGAATAAAAAACTTGAACCTTGATTATTTATATTGTGAAATCATGTCCTCAGAATAATTCACTAACTTCCTTATGTTGTTCGTTAAAATTAATACCCAAAGGTGTATTGATAGGGGAAAACCACTCTAAGGGTAACTCTGGTTGACACATTATACCCCAGAACATAGTCTCCATGTTATGTATTATCAAAGTCATTTAATGTTGATATTTGATATGAAATGAAAACTCTGGAATAGCTAAACACTCAGGCATAAAATTCACTGCATCCACGTCAATGGACACTTATTCCGGTAATGAAGATGATGGTAAATGAGTTATCCTTTTATAGGTTGCTTTTATAGCTGTTTTACCTCTAGAATCTAATTTCATTATTGACCTAGGATTATGCTAACCAAATCGCGTGGTCTCTATTAATAATTTGGTCAATTTCCCATCGTGATATGATCGGATCCATACCATAGCATAATGTTTGGATAGGCCAATTGACACATCATAGGGTGGGATTTATCTATGCCTGAGTCTCCCCTTTGTGATCATCAGCCCAAATTCGTGATCCACTATCAGATTCTCTTCATGTTGGACACAAAATGAAAAGGGACATCTCGATTGAATGCACAGTAATTGGTGAATGAATCGACAGGGTGCATACCATTTATATATATATGGTCCCCTTCAATGCTGGTAGAAGCAATACCCTTATGATGTGTTTTCACCTAATCCCACAAATCAAGATTATCCTCACCAATATCAATGATATCATGTGTCATCACTAACCCATAGGTTCTGAAAAATAAGTGATCATAGTGGCATAGATAATCCCTAAAATCCAACTCTTGTAGCGTAATAGGTATCACCCCAATTATATATTACAGGTATGGTATGAAGTGACAGTTGCGGATAACCTAGATGTTCTGATATTAAACACCTCCCATATGAACTATGATCATACAACATAAAACTGGGATGGGGCCCATAATCTTGAAGGGGGATTTAACTTGTAAACATGGTGTGGATGATGATATGGTTTGGCTGGCATGGGAATGGCTAGAAAGACATTCTCACCCCATGTCATTGATGTCACCTTTATACAAGAGGAAACTCTATCCCCAAAATTTTTCATTTTCTAGAGAATTTACCCAAAAATGAACATAGATGTGAATCTGGCTAGTTGGATAGACTATTCAATGTTGGGAACAAATTCCTATCCCAAATTTCCCTTCTTCAACCATGGGCATGTTTTTTCTCAATGCACTACGTGAATCCTTCAAACTCTAAGACTTCATCTTCTTATCTTATATATTATAGTATGCTTTCATGATGAATTATTTTGTCCATATCTTGAATGGGATATCTGTTCTAGGGAGTGGATTCTTTAGAAAGTCATTTTCAGCCATCTTGATCATGGTATGGAAAATTGGAGGAATCCTAGTTACATAATCCAAGTAATACATTTAAGGGACACATTCATCAGAAATCCAACCTAATATTGGATAACTACATAACTTCTAAATGTCCTAGAGTTTGATACCCTCCTCTCCATACACGAGGATATGTTTTTGCATTTGGGCTCCAATGAATGAACAAATATGTCATCAACCAATATTTTTAATTTGAAGATGTTTGTGAGATCAAAACGGCCTCATACATTCTAATTTTATTTAACATATCATATAATTCAGAAGCAATATAATGTTCCCATAAATTTTATCCCTACTCAACTAAACATCCACTTCCAAATCGGAAGTCCCTGTTGGGAATCCACCAAAATTCTGGTTGGTGGTAGAATTATTCATGATGGAATGGTAAATATGAAAATCCACATTGGGATTTCACTCAGTCGTATCAAATTCAGAGGGTATGAATTTCTTTATATTCCCACCTTCTCATTCTACCTATGTGTCAAAATGACCCCCCCCCCAAGAAATGTTTTCTTAGAAGGTCTCTTCACTTTTGACATCTTACAAAGGGATGTATTTAACTTTTGAATTTTGAAAATCTTTTTTACATCTAATAAAATATCTTAAATGTTATCTTAGATGGAATTGGAAGGCCAAAATATTTTAAAAATTCAAAATATAAGTACATCCCTTTGAATGATTTCATTGATCTTCCAAGTGAAAATAAACTATATTTTACCTCACTTTTGAATTTAGGCTCATCTCATCCAAAACATGTTCTATTGAAAAATGTCAGGGTATTTTTTGTTTATTGTAAAGTGTTCATATGTTATTTACTATGTCTTTTCTTCTTCATTTCATATTATATGACAATACTTTTAATTTTATCAATAATAAATAAACTGATTTACTATTTTTTATTATTTTAACCTTGTTTTTGGAAACAATATATGAGTAATATTGGAATGGATCGGTTATCATATAATATATAGATATTAAAATTTTATAACAACTTCATATATACTAAACTATGATATTAATGTAAAATAGTGAATCTTTTATCATCCCAATGGTATTTCAGTATTTTATAAAAAAAATATTAGTCATGTAAAGCATATCCCATTGGATTTTAATAACATGTGTCCAATAAGGCCCATTTTTGTGTACCAAGATACCATGACTCAAGCCTGGGGCACTTTGTCGATCTTGTTACTGCTAGGTATATATGATTTAGAGCCACATCCACTTTAATATCCAAACAGCGATTTTATTTCTTAGATGACCACACAATCATTAGATAATTATTAGATAATTATTTCTTAACAATTAGTTAATAATTGGTTAATCATTTCTTAATCATTCTTAATCATTATTTACTCATTAGATATTAATTCTTCAATCATCCTGTAATCATTTTTTAATCATCCCATAATCATTTATCGATCATCCCTTAATCATTAGTTAATTAGTCTTCAGTAAATAATTAATTATTCTTTAATCATTAACAAATCAATATTTAATCATTAATTATTCAATAGTGAATCGTCACTTCATTATTATTTCCTTAATCAATATTTAATAGTTATATAATCATAATTTAATAAATACATAATCATTACCTAATAATTACTAAATCGTTATTTAAACATCCAATAATCATTAGTTATGAATTATTTGATCATTAATTATTAATTATTTATGAATTAATAAAAAGTCAATAATATGATATTCATAAGTTACTATAATTAGCTAATCATTATATTTAATCATTTTTAATCCTAAGTTATTGATTGTTTAATCTATATGTAATCATCACTAAAAATAACTATTATTTATAAACTACCTATAACTAACTAAAATACATAAAAATAATAACCTTATAAATGTATAAAAATAATTCAATTTAATATATATATAACATTAAATTAAATATAAATAAATACATGTGAATGATGCTTCAAAAAAAACTAAAACTTCTTTTAGCCCACCGAATACACCGCACATGAAACAAATTTATCTAGTGAAGGAAGGGATGTAATTTAGAGTGAATGGTGGATTTTCAAGTGATGATGATGGGGGTTGGGTTCCCATTTACAGGGAATTAAGAAAATTGTGGTTGGGGTCCACCTTTCCCCTATACCATAGGCGAAATCCCCCTTGTCTCCTCTCACTTTCTCTCTATGGAATAAAAGGACACCACTAGCTGCCTTTTCCATGTCACCAATCCAAGACAAAGGTATTGGGGGCATGGAATGAGGAAGGGGGCATTTCACCTTTCTGAGAAAAAAAATATTTTTAACCTACACCTTTATAGAATTCATAAATAAAATATAAAAAATTAAGTGTAGGATGACATTTGGGATAAGTTGTTTATTTATTAATTTTTATTTCTAGAGGCAGATAGTCTTTTCCCCCCGACATGATTTAAATTACTTTTTTCATTTTTTTACGTACTCACCCGGTATCATGATGTTCCCCATATCCCGTTTTAAAATTATTACCAAGACCTAATATTAGGCATTATAATTTTTATATAGGAATGATTTTCCCTTTCTAAATCCTTATGTGAGAAGTTCCCAAACCACTTTTTTTTTATTTTAAATAATTTTCCTCTCAAGAAATCAACATTTAATCCTCCCCTTTTCTTGTTATGTATTTATTATGTCGATATATATGGGCATAATTTCATTGTTAGTGAACACTATTTCTGAAACTGGATTTCTTACTTGAATAATGAGTTTCACCAGAATTCATTTCCACATATGGTTTCAGGTACAACAATCATATTTATAAATATGTTCCTATGATTTTAAAACATAAAAACACCCAATATAATCCAATTTAAATCCTCAATCATCTGTAACATCATTTTCATATGTTGGATTGAATCATCATTTATAGCATTGGGACTATTTTGTTGCCCTCTACATGAATATATTACAAATTTATATTTTTTTTCTTAGCTTAAATCATCACATTCTCCCTATGATATAATTTTTTCATTAGGGGCATGGAGTTGAAGTACATGGTCTATGGATTTAAAAAAAATCATTGTTTATCAATGTAAATATGTCATCTCTAGTGACACATAGCCTAGTATAACTCTTGAAGATCTCGTGTGAATATTTTTAAGCACAAAAATAAAACGAATAACTACCTCATTTGAACAAAAGCTAGATTCAGTAACAGATCTTCTTTGGAACCCATTACATAGTATATCCAAATATATAGGCCTTTATATCGTCCACATTCACATAAAATTATACACGAAAATTTTACATCAAATTTATGGTACTAGCATTGAAATTTGATGATTCCTTCGACATCCCAAAGATCACCACACTGATGTTCCTTTGATCCATGAAGGAGTGCTTGGTTTGATTTCTTGTACCAAAATATTCTCTCTCTGTGATATGGGTGAAATTATAGAAGATATCTCAAAATCATACAGTTAATAGTACCCTACATGAGGTACTCTCACTTATATCGGGAGGTGTTAAACACCTGAAAATGGATCACTGGCCCCTAATAAAGTATTAAACCCTAAATATGATATGAATCACTTCTTATGAATGACATACTGAGTCATAAATATCATTTATATTTTTTTCATGTACTTATAATATAGTGAAAAATATTATGTGATAAATTTGATTCACTAACACGTCTCAACATTTTGAAAATTTAAATCGAACCCTAAATATTAAATGAAATAAATTATTTAAATACTTTCCCATGTATTAAATTATTATATTATTAATAATTTTTATTAAAAAAATCAATAAAAATTATTCTAAACTATAATAATATTGATCTATTTATTTCATGGATATCATATATTTGGAACCATATGTGGCAACCATCACGTATTATACTATTATTCCTTAGAATATGTAAATTTTTTGAATATGATATGTGTGTGACCCTGTAAGACATTAACTCAATAGTAGTGAATACTATTAATAGAATATGAGTGTATTAATGAAACCCATCAATTACCCTAAGGTGATATGGAAAATTCATAGTAAAGACAACATTTCCATAAAAATTTGTGAAATATAATCTCTCTGTCTTATTATATAGTATAATGTAGTAGGAACGCATTATGTCATCATCCATTATTTATTTGTTATTCATTGAACATACTAGATAGGCTTATATATTTATACCATTGCCATGGATTTAATGAAGTCTCTATCATATTGTTCAACTAGGCCTGATATACCACTTCATTTGGGAAGTTAAAAATGCAATCTTGATAATACAATCAATTCCATACAACTAATGATGATCCCAATTCAAGATACCTATATATTAAATATGTGACATTTTTCCATATTTAGTCAAAGTAAATAATTAATAAGTATTAACTAATAATAATCCCACATCAGTATACCATTACACATGTTTTCATATAGAAAAACCAAATTAAACATGAAACATGTGATATTTATATTTGTGGGTAAGTCCTCATCATCTCATCTACTCATGATCCTCACATGAAAACATCAGGACAATAAGTCACAATTATTATGATACTCTAGCTCCTGATGGTTGAGCATCATATATATGTAATCATTGTGATGTATCTAGACCATATGATATATGATTAAGATTAATTTCTTAGTATCTCAAGATTCACATTATAACTTGGGAACTTATATAACCTTTTTGTATAAAAACGTATCAATAGACATTAACATATAAATAGTGGATTTAAAAATATAAACATTATTATAGTAAGAATAAATCATGTATACCTCCCTATATTCATGACATGATAATCAAAAAAATTTATTCATGTGGGGTCTGGGGAACTCACTATTACAATGGTAACATTATTAAATATTTTTATCATAATAAATGGAATAATTGTGGATCCTTCAAAGACAATGGAAATTGATGAATATTACAAAATCACATATTTAATTGAGACCCATAATTTACATTTATTAGATGTTTATTATCATTTTGTTTGAGAAACTTTTCATGACTATCAAACCCACTTACTATGTTAACATATGTAATACCTTATGTTCGTAAGGGTTGAAAATTCCTGGGGGTGATTTTAATTATTTAGTTTATCGATAATATTTCTGAGAATCATGAGTCTGAATGAGGTTATAAGTGTTTTTAAATTATTAATATATGTTATAGGACATCGACTAAGGTTTTATGGATGTCCATGGAGTTTAGGGGAATTCTAGAGGAGTGGTTGTGACCAAGCTTCTAAAAACTATTTTGTGTGTCCCTTTAAAGGTTTGAATTGTTTATTCACACCATGAAATGGGTTCATGGGTTGAGAACATCCCATTATAGGGATAGATGAGGGAGCTAGTTCATTTTATGGAAAACTCACAGAGTAACCATTTTTTACAGAGTGCAAGGCATGAGTCTTACTAAACCCTTATATTCCTTAAAATACTTTGTTTGGGGATAAATTCATATATATTTTCTTCAATCGATAAAAGTTATTGGATCATCCTCGTATTCTATATCCTTCTACACATCATTTATATTGTTTTAGTATTGTTTATAATTATGTTATCTATGGATATTTCACCAACGGATTGAGAAATGACCCATTATTGTTGGGGATTTCATGTAGAAAAGCAAGATGAAGCCCAAAGTAAATATTAATAATTCATTGTTCATTATTTTACAAGAGGTAAATTACATGGTGAATTAATTTTGATTATTTTTTGATTTATGGTAAAATTGGTCGTCGGTTTTGTTTATTTTTTTGGTATTTTTTATATTATATGATCGAGGATGAATCAGAAATAGAATTTACCATGTTTCTTTTGATTCTGACACCATTAAATCTCAATATGATTTTAGTACGGGTTATATCATTTATGAGTATTGATTTAAATTATTTTAAAAATTAATATAGTGATTTTTATGGTTGATATAGGTTCTAGATGGATCTCATGTGGCGTAACAGTCTCCGAGTAGACTTGGAAAATATGAGGAACTATGTTTCTATGATTAATTTTAAATTGGAAAAATATCATATGAGGTATGTGGTCCTGGAACTGGCTTTATTCCCTTATGCATGATGTTTATCTGCAATTGTAAGAGTGTCCTTTCCACTAAGGTGAAACACAATTTAATTAAATTTTTTATTTAAACAATTATTTTTATTTAAATTCATAAAATATATGAGAATATACAAATAAAATTAATAAAGGGCAAAAAACACTATAGACCTGGTGAACTAGATTGATGCCTTAGATGTCAATATCTAAGGATTGGATATTTCTATGACCTTCACACTTGAACTCCTTCAGAGGTGTTGATAAAATGACTTTAAATCATTAAGTCCTAGTGTCCCTATTCTAAAAATTCATATACCCCTCTCATAAGTTGTGATATGACTAGATATGGATAAATATAATCGGCCGTGTGATAACCCATGTGCCACCTTAGATCTATTATTCTCAATGATACTAGGTTTTAGGATTCATTAACCCTGAGTGATTGGTTTTCAACAGAGTATTAGTTTCTATAAAGGGGGAATCATGTTGGGTTCCACTTCTATGTGATCAAATAAGAGAACCTAGGTTTTGTTCCATTATTATTTATTGAACCCAAGTACTCAATTTAGGGAACCATTATTTATGTGTTGAACCATGAGACCTGTGTAGGTGAGCTGACTCTTACTGACCTTCGGTGGGTGTGTGAGACTTGGCTAGATGCAGTTATTGGTGTCAGTATAGAAATCATAACATTAAAAATTAGTTGATGGGTTTTTAATAATGATGATGGGTTTAGACATTCGATCAACCCTTACATATTTTATGTAAATAAATGATATGGTAAAACCCAATGAGGGGGTCGATATACTATTTTCATACTCCATAGAGGTAGATATTCTTTGATGTGGAAAAAACCCTTGTATCCTATCTTGATGTGATAATGGGTTAGGCATTAGGGAATTATATAGCTCTAGGTAGTTAGGGTCTGATACTACATAATGTTAAGGGTTATATCCCTTGGGATTGATAGTGATACTTGAATACATCATTTACTAGGATCATTATCCTAGGAATTGGAAATGTCACCTAATATTTTGGATCACCAAGAATGATTCCCCTTTAATTGATCAATAATTCATATATTTGGTAACGCTAATGGTGTTACCCCTTGGGTTCACCGATAATGGATTATGGATATTGATCACCTAGTATTACCTCAAATGGAACATATTTGATCCTAGTACTATTGGAATTTCAAAGATATCACTTGGGGTTGAACAGTGATTCTAGATTTGATTCATAGATTACCTAGGGTAACCCCCATGTATTGACCATTATGGATGATATTGTAGAACACCTCGAATGACCTTATAGGGGTTTGAGTATTCTTCTTATTGGTTGGAATGGTCATGTGATGTGCTCAGAGGCACTTTTTCACTATCTGATGTAGGTGTGGTTGATCGGGTTCATGAGCATAATGATCGAAGGCGGTTATTTAGTTATTTATTCTAGAATATGTTATTTATAGTGTATCACAAGAAAATAACACTAAATTGTTGGTATGTATTGGACCACATTATTGGTCCCCTACTAAATTATGTAATCAAAACCTGATCATATCACTATTGCACTGGGGTACGTGAGCAGACTATAACATGGTTTCAAGCACAAGTTAGGCTGAGATCTGAGTTGAATGATCAAGTGGGATAGCTCTGGTGTGCTCTCAACAACAAGGATGAAGTTTGGATCAGTGATGTAGTGGATTATATTTTATATTTTATTTCTTTTGTAAACATTGTATATGTGATCATAATAGTGGGTGAATAGTCTTGTATGCTTGTATGATCACTTCCAACATTTTTATCATATGATTTAACTATATTATTATCTATATACTATTATGTGAGGGATTGTTTTTATATTTTTGTGATTTATAATTTAATTGATACTTGATATTCAGGGTATATTCTCCTAATTGTACCACATTAGATAGTCACTGTTATTTGATACCATCTGGCTTACATAGAGGCCCTCCTAAGGGCACTTGGAAAACTATGTCATTGCACCAATAAAGTAGCCTCTAGACCGAGGTGTTTCAATTTTGTATCAGATATGATTTTATTTTTCTTACTACATATGATATGGTATATAGGATATAGGAATGTGCTGAAGCATGTGATGGATATCAGGTTGGTGAATCATGAACACCTATTCTAGTATGAAGTCTAGCTTTCAAGGGATGTGATTTATGTTCATAGTATTTGATGTTATGGTTTTGTATATGATTTAAACTCACGTGATGAGCATAATGTTTGTAATAATGTTTAATTATATATTTTTCACTCTTGGCATGTTGTAAAGATGCCAGTTATTGGATTTGTCTCTTATCCCATAGTGGCAAGAGGCATGTGCATGCATTTTTCTCATCACATAGAATTAACATGACTTGTAGGGGACTACTTGTGATATTTTATTAACTAATGAGAAATTTTATATTGTCAGTAACAAATCATACGTCATTTTAACCTATAAGAACTTGTGGTTATTCTACTAATATATACTGACCTATGTATATATATATATATATATAATTCTAATGGTAGGTCATGTGGATCTGCAGTGAGATCCTCATGATGATAAACACACAATCCCTTGTGTATGGGACTTGATATGGACCTAGTAGGTCAGTAAGGAAACTGACTCCTTCGTATGAAACCCCATGTAGGATGTCATTATTTAATATAAATTATTTTAGTATTTGGTAACAACCTATATGGAGTTTTTAACATATAGATTGGAATGAAATTATATCTAACCAAACTATATAATTATAGTTCTATAAAATTGATAGTATAATATGGAATAGTTATGTTTAGACCCTAACATGTGAGGTCATAATTATTAAGGGATCAGTCATGAATGTAGATGTTCGGTGAGAATTAGTGCCCTATATTCTGATTAATTTTAATGAGGTGTCTAAACTATATATTATATGACACCCTTGAGTGGGAAATTCTCAAATTTTATTTATTTTTTTATATAAGATCATAGTTGATAGCTCATAATTTTTGATTCATGAGACACCCGAATTTTGGACTAGTTGGGAGACATAGAGACCTATATATTTGGCTCAGAATTTAATGAATTAGTTATTAGTTTTTTATAAAGGAAACATGTGAGAGAGCTTAGCATGAGTATGTTGACACTCATAAATTATTTTCATAAAAGGGAATGTTGGATGCTATGTAATTATTACAAGGATAAGTATCTTGAGTGTGGTCACTTATGATATCATGACTGGTTTCAAGGGAATGACTAGTTCGGTTCCTGGCCTAATTGATTTTGGAATCACTTTCGGAGCATGGTGCAAGGATGGGTAGATTATTTTTGTTTCTATATATTTTTATATAGAGGATAATCATATGTTTAAGCTCGACATTGGTGGGGTTTTCTATTTTGTAGAAGAGTGTTAATGGTGATTCTAGATTGAAGAGACTAACCTAAACATGACCATGGTCAGTGTTTTGGGCTTGTGACATTTGTTTTAATGTTATAAAACTCATTGAAATAAATTCTAGTTTAACAATAAGTTGGTATGAGATTTGATACCAATTATATATAGATAAAAATGGGTTTGTTTTCACTAGTTAAATTTGGTTCCTATTGGGTTATAAATCATTGAGAATATATTTATGATCCAAGGACATATGGAAGTTGATGTGATGATTACGTACATGGTATCCAAACATTTTTTATAAGTAATTGAGATTTAAAAACATGGTAGAAGTAACTTTAAAATTGGATTTGACTTTGTGATAAGGACAATATTGGAATTGATCATTCTTTGGTTTTAATAGGATACTGAGTGTGGCTCAGGAAAAGTGACACATGTCTGATAATGATCAAACCCAATAAGGTTGATCCATAGAGTAGTTTTCTGGGTGAACCTCATTGTTGATCAGTTTCAACAGATTGTAAATACTTACATTCCCATTATTTGTTAATAGGAAATTAATTTATACCTCTGGTAAGTTCTTAGTTATGAGTTATCTTGAGCAATCTAGACATTATTTTGGTTGATAGATTGGGTGTGGCCCGTATATGATTACTATTTGTATTCTATATATAATGATAAAGATAATCCTATGGTAGGGAGTAGTGTACTAGTCATGGTTAAACACAATTTATTTTTATGGTCATTGGAGTGATAGGGTCACTAATTGGACAATTTATATAAGTACATGTATCTGATTTTGTGTGGTCATATGGTAAAAACCATATTTAAGATTCAACGAGATAATTGATAGAGTCATTACAATGATATAAATCATAGGTGAGTGTATGTGTGATATAAGGGTGATTAATTAAATGATCCATGACATGTGACCTGTTTTAGAGGGTGAATCCTAGTTCACGACATGGTTCCGGGGGTGAAACCTATTCATGACTTGGTTTAGGGGGTGATCCACATTCGTTGCCTAGTTCAAAGGGTGAAATATGTTTACATCATGTGATTTGGGAGGTAAATAATGTGATGATACATGATGATGTTTCATTTTTATGTGAAAAATTATTGTAAATCATGTTAATATGATTTAGTTGTTCATGGAATGTGTAAGACCCTATGTGTGAGGGTTGTTAATCGAAATATAGGGATAGATGTAGACATTTTTGAGGACGTGTCAGTGGATAAAACTGAGTATTTTGAATATAGTTGGATGAATGAGGTATGACTGTCATTATGATTGAGGTAATTTTTGGTGATAGGGTAACCATATTGTGAACATCAAATGAAACATAGTTATATAGTTGGTGGACATATGGTATATATTTTTTAATGTGTGGTTCTAATGGTGAGGAGCACTATGGGTTAAAATAGTCTGTTTTGAACTGGATCATATGTTGGAAAGCTTCATAATACATGTGATAAGTATTTCTATGATATAGTGGTGCATTGGAATATAAATGTATAATGTAATTTCTTCAAGATGTTTTATGATTGATATGAGTTGTGCCTTGGTTTTGATGAATTGTGTGCCTTAGGTTTGGAGTTTTGTGGCAGAATAACATTCAATATTCTAGAATAGAGTGTGAAAAATTCATCATGAGTTTGTAAACTCAGTATGTTAGGTTTGAAGATTATATTTTAAGTGATACTTCCTAGGGATAATATTTTTTATGGTGGGGAGATTATAATACTCCATGTATAGATGGTTTGAAAATTCCTAGGGGAATAGGAATATTTGAGTTGGTGTATGGATAATTTTTTGGTTGATAAAAATCAGAATGATGTTTTGAGGGTTTAATACTCTTAAAAATATGTTACCGGACATGGGTTAAGGTTTGACAGACATCCTCAGTTTTTGGGTAAACCTCAATGGAGTGTCCATGGAAGTCAATGTTTGGTTGAAACACCTCTTTCTACTCTTACTTTTGAAAATCATAATTAACTATTACAATATTCCTATTTATAATATATTTTTATTAAAAAGTATATGGTTATGAATAAATTCAATTTTTCCAAACATATAAATTTATATTTATCAGAATGAAACATACAAAGTCTATCAGGTGGTGGATTATAAAGTCTATCAGACCATGATATGCAAAGTCTATCATGTGGTTATTTATAATGACTATCGGACAGATATTTACAAAGTATATTGGATGCTGATTTTTAAATTCTATAAGATGGAAACATATTAAAATCATTATAATGGTTCTGAACAGTATGACTGTGTGACAAATTACTAATGATATGAATCCATTGAAAGATAAAGGCATTGTTTCTGATGTTGCTGCAACTGATCCCAATTCATGTAGAATTAAAAGATTGTATGATTATTATACCAACATCTATAAATAAAAAATCAAACTAGAGTATAATATGTGAACTAAATACATTTCATATGATGATTTTTTTTGAATTTTTCACTATCTTGTTGTTGATTTCTCTATAATTGGTATTATTTTTAGAGGTCGAATTAGAGAATATGTTGTGTGAGGATTCAATTGTAAATTCTCTATGTTTTTCAATTGTAATTATTATTTTTCTACTAAAATTAATATTGGGATACCATGGATCGGGAGATGCAGGTTCATCAAATCAGGTTAATTCAGGGATCCTAGGGATCTGGTGGTGTAGATTTTTATGGTCATGCTAATGGAGGGATTCTTAGGGTTCGAAGAGAGACATTCTAATAGGTTGATAATTGGAGATACCTAATTTTAGTTTTATAGACTTAATTATCACATTGGGTGAAAGTTAAAACCATACTTAGTGTATCATCTAAACATTTTGTTATATCCATTTCTTATAAAACTTTATTTATATTTTTATTATGCATTTTGTAGGATTTTTGTATTGTATGGTATTTAATTTTTTCTTACTCTTACATTAATTTTATCTAAATTAATTTATTAAAAAAAGTGTCAATAGGTTATAAGTTTCCAATTCTATAAACTATAATCCACCCCTGATTATGTTTTTCTTCAATAAATTTCTAGGAAAAATATGGTATTATATCAAATCTCTATATATATTTCCGTACATAAACCATGTTGTTAGATAAAAGTTTTTTTTAAAGAAGAATTATCTGTGGGTACTATCATGAAACTGAATCCTAGAATACCACCAATATTTTATGGTGTTGAATATGATTATTGTAGCAGTCACATGAGGACTATTACCATTACCACTAAGGTTAATAATTCTATTATGTGATTAGTAATGATAATATTAATGATAAGGATGTGATGTATTTCACTAGAGAGGAGAAGACCAAATACCAATTTAATTAAGTAGTTCAGAATACATTGTTGTGTTTAATATAATGGAATATCTATAGTAAGATATCTTATTTTTAAATATCTACCAATATCTAGAGAATGTTTAAATTAACTCATTTTGAAAATTTTTATCTTCTGAAAACTAGAAGAGAAATGATTTATTAATATTATTAATCATTTTATTTATTACCTTGTGAATCTATTTATAAGAAGATTCAATATTTTATGACTATTATAAACATCTAATGGAAACATGGAGAGAAAGAGTTTTCGGATGGAGAATTTATCAATAAAATTATTCATATAATTCCCAAAGTGTAATAGTCGAATAGAATATAAATAAATGATAAAAAAAATAACAAATATCAGTTTATGTGATCTTATTGGAACTCTTGTTCAATATGATATTGTATTGAAAATGGATAAATAGGAATAAAATAAGAATAATAATATATATTTTTCTTCTACTTCTAGAATAGATGCTGATAAGAATGAAATTACTAATAAACATGATTCAAAATCATCAATGTCTAAAAATAGATAATTTTCAATTATATATTAGTAAATTTGAGGAAAATGAAATTGAAATATCTCAGTTGGAGTAGATGATTAATAGGATTGTTTGCAATAATATTATTTTTATAAGTACAAGAAGAATCAGAATGACTAAAGTGATAAAAAAGATACTTCTAATTGGATCTACTATGGGTGTAATAGACAAGAGCATATCAGAATATCTTTTACAATGTTAGAGGTAAAATAAATTAGTTTAAATAAATATTACCAAGTCAAAGGGATTGTAGATTTTAAGGCTCTAGAAACTTGGAGTGCAAGTGGCAGAGACACATCTCCATAAATTTATTCTTATGAAAGTAGTTATAGTTAGAATGGTTTTCTTATTTTATGATTGAATTAAGATAACTAATCAATGTTACATGAATAAGGTATTATTTAAATCTATTACAAACCTAAATTTAATATGAAATTAAACTGATACTTATGATGATGAATATATTTCAACTTCTTAGAAAAGAGAAAAATTTTATACATCAGATGATGAGAATAGAATATTTTATTTTTTTGAAATTTATAGATATGTTAAATTAATTGATAAAATTAAATATAATGTTATAATACTCTATAATTATGCTTGGTATGATCTTGATATATAAAATTATTTAATCTCAAAACTATTATATGATATTTATAAACATTAATGAGTGTTAGATCAAAAATATAATTCTAGTTCAACTCCTGAATATAATAATTTAGTTATAAAACATAATTATAATATTCTTAATATGATGAGACTTTTATAAAATTTTACATCTATGAATGATTTTTTTTAAAATCATTAAAAACATTTGAGGCCACACATAACAAATTCCAAAATAGGTTACACCTTAATAAATACTAATTTTCAGACATACTATTTTAATTATAAAAATTATACATTTTTATGAAATGTAAAATTTGAGGACCTTGGAAATAAATATTTTCGTTAAATCATGTTAAATCTTTCAGGTATCATAAAGCCGGTATTTAGAAAGAATTTCCCATTCTAATAATTTATAAATTTGGACAGATTTGGATTCCCTGGGATGCATTTTATAATACTTCAAGACCCAAAAAAGTCAAGGTACCAAAAACATATAGTTTTTATTCTAGGTACAAGGGATGAGTACAAGAAGACAATACATACAGTATAAGGGTAGTGTATTTTCATGGAATATGGTAGGTAATAATAATATATTCTGGAAAATAAAAAATTATAAAGGTGGAAACGTAACAATTGGAGACAATGCTCAAGGAGAAATATTTTGACTTGGTGATCTTCAATTCCATGGTATGGATTTAATTTACAATTTTTTAGATATTGTAGAACTTAATAAAAATATCATAAGTATAAGTCAATTATATGATGAATTTTTCCATGTGTCCTTTCAGAATGATAAATTCATTTTTCACATTTTGGAAGGTGATTTCATTCTTTCTGCAGATTGGCTTGAGAAAAATTACACCTTAGACTTAGAAGGCTGTAGAAAAAAAAATATAAAGTATTTATGTTCAATGTATTATCCATAAATGTTTGGTAATATAATTATATTAATATATAATTTTATAATATCAGCTTGAATTCCTATGAATGTTATTGTTAGAGATTTACTAGAACGTAGGTTTAATACTTAAATATTCATTAAACCTTGTCAATAATGTAAGAAACATAGTTCAAGATTTAAATCTATTATTGAAATATCACCTTATGAATCTTCACTATTATTTTACATGGATTTATTTTTTAAAAAATCATATTTATTAGAGGAAAACATTCTATTTATTTCTTGGTTGATGATTACACTAGATATACTTGTGTCAATTTTATATCAAAGAAATCAGAATATCATTTTTATTTTAAAAAATTTTTATACCATGTAAAATTTTATAAAGAATAACCTTTGGTTATAATTCAACGTGATCATGGTGTTGAGATTTCAAATTTTTATTTTGAAATATTTAATAGTAAAAAATGAATTAAAATAAATATCTACTCCTAGAACACCACGACTAATTTGAGTTCTTTAACGGAAAAAATAGAATTCCTCAAGAAAATACTAGAACTATTTTGAGTGAATAATAAATTAAAAAAATTATGTTGAACCAGTTTTTAATTATAATTTTATTATAAATCTAGATTTACATCACCCTTTTTTTATTGAAACTCCTTATGAGTAGTGGACTGGAGTAAATCCAAATCATTCTTGATTTAGGGTTTTTATTTGTAAATTTTTCATTATTAATAATGAATATAATTTAAATAAATTTTATCCAAAATACAATGACGAGATATTTCATAGCTATTATAAAACTAGTAATGAATATCTTAATTTTATCAAATGTACAAATAATGTTTGGGAAATACTGTATGTTATTTTTAATGAAACAAGTCCTTTTGTTTATAAATATTTAGAAGTGATACCTTCATAATATGACTTTAAAATGGTTTTAAAACCTTGTTTTAAAATTATTCAACAGGTAGATAAATGAAAAAATTAATATCAAAACTTTTACCTTTATAGTCAGTTAAACCAATTTTTGAATATTTTCATTTTACTTGTGTAATAAATAAGTTTACTTTACATATTCATCCCATATATAATATCATTACTAATGTAGATCATCCAGTAAAAGCTTCTAGTTCATTATGAAATAAAAGTGAACATTATGAATTATTATCTCATTTTGAACCTGAAATAGTTGATGAGGCATAGGTGATAAAGATTACATAACGGTATTTCAATATGAACTCAATGAATTTGAATGGAATAGAGTTGTGAATATTATAGAATGTCATGAATATCTTCTTGTGATTTGAGTAAAATGGGTTTTACAAAAGAATGTGACAATAATGAATTCATTCTTAAAAATAAAACATGGATTTTTATTAAGTTATATAATCAATTAGAATGAATTAATTATATAGAAACATTTTCACCTGTAGAAAGACTTGAACCTATTAGAACACTTTTGGACTTTGTAGTATGCCTAAATTTCACTCCGTATCAAATTGATGTAAATTGTGAATTTGATTATGGATATACATAAGAGGATGTTTTTGGAAAAAATAGAGTTTTGAAAAAAAAAATTAAGAACATGTAATCAAACTTACTAAGGCAGTTTATGGACAAAAACATGCTCCAAGTTTTTGGTATGATGTAATTACTATATTTTTACATGAAAATGATTTTTTCAAGGGAATAACAAATCCATATATTTTTATAAATAACTTTTTTAATGATACCATTAATATACAAATTTATATTACTAATATTATAATTTTATCATATTAAAAATATGTTTCTGATTCTTTTTTGGATCTTATGAAATTTTAATTAGAAATGAGAATGATGGGTGAACTATGTTTTTCACATGGTATCCAAATTTATCAATAACAAAAAGGAACATTTTTATCTCAACAGAGGTATCATAAATATTTACGTAAGGTAATTGGTTTTAATAATGAAAATAGTATATGTGTACCTATCAGAACATAAAAAACACTTGATCATGGTTAATTATGGGAATTTATTGTTCAAATAAAATTTTGATTTATGATTCAAACTTTACAATTTGATAATTCTAGTCCACCAAATTAATTGTTTTATGTATTCTTATCTGTGAGATTTCAAGAAAATCTGACTGATTTCAATCTTATATTCGTTAAAAATTCATTGTCGTAAAGGAACCTTCATATGATGTTATAATTAATTCTTCCAAATGTGATTTTTAACATAACAATTTTTCAGATACTGACTTCAGGGGATGTAAAATCAATAGAAAATTATTTTTGTAATATGTCTCTTACAAGGAGAATAATTGGTATCTTATTCATGAAATAAACGACACTTGTTAGAACTATAAAATTTTTACGCTGAATACATAGCAACAAGAAGTTGTTGTTATAATGTGTTTTGGATATAAAACACAGTCTCTAACTTTGGAATGAGTTTTAAAAAATGTCCAATTTTTTGTGATAACACAAATTTAATTTCATTTTACAAGTACCCATCACATCACAAATTTGGAAATCATGTCGATGTAAGAAAACATTTCATTTTAGATCACACAAAAAAGGTGATATTATTCTTCAAATAATCTGAAGGAAAGACCAACATGATGATATTTTTAAAATAACCACTTTGTTATGATAGATTTAAATATATTAAACATAATCTAGGTTTGATTAATATAAATTTATAATTAATGTACTTATTATTTAATATAGAAACCAAACATTTTCTTACATGAAAATTCCATATTTTTTATGATTAACATAATAGTCATAAAAAAAAGATACAAAGGTTTAGTATCTTGGAAACATTAGGCTCCTACTTTTCTTAAAAATAATAAAATATTAAAATTATTTAAATAGTCATCAATATCCACATAAAATATCTCATATTCTCCATTTTATATTTAATCACCTAATGATATACATAAAAAATGGGTGAGCTAAAATCCCTGTAAGGGGATGAATAAGGGACATAAATCAATAGAACATAGTTGAGAATAAATGATGTCATCATGTCATAAGCATAGGATCATCATCATAATAATGATGGGAACATTTTATAATGGTATGAAATGTGAAATATGCATAATATTGAATCATTATACCATAGTAGTCAAATAAATCCTATAGTTTTGAAAAATTCTAACATCATGTTAATGCATAACACATGGGAATAAATTGTAACATCATAATTATGAACAAAGATGGAATCATGTTCATTAATAATATACATAATAACACTAGATATATCACATTTCCCAAGGCAATTTAAAGATATATTATTTTTGGTTGACTTTTCACATCATAAAATACTCACAATCATAGATGCCTCATTAGAAGAGAATATATGATAATAATAGTCATGAAAATAACCCATGGAAAGGAATGGGTTTCATAAGGGTGTCATAAATCATAATTTAATGAATAATATTTCGGGTTACCAAATTATTAAGGGGGGTAAATTATTTTCATAAATGATATTTTTTTAATAAGAAATAACTCAACAAGAGTCAATGATATGTATGAAAAAATAATTCCCTTTTCGAAAAATCATTTAAATTGTCTTATTAGTCATTTAGATATTATAAATATATGTATATACCCAATAATAAGAGAGAAATAATTGTTAAAATAAAATTTAAGGAAAATATATTAACATCCATACTGAGAAAAGTGTGAAAGATAAGATAACCTAAAAAATAATTGATTGGGTTTGTGAATCCCCTTACATTAAATGATGCTTTATTTCATTACTTTTATACCTCTTAAATAATAAACATATGTTAATTAAATCATAGAACTATAATTTGATTTTTTTTCATATTTCTCCATATTTATCAAGTATAATCATTGTAATCTATTCTATAATTCCATTTTGTTAAATGGGAAATGTTTTGATATCATATTTCTTAAAAAATATCCCATTTTATTTCAATTTCAGTATTTTTGTTCAAGGATATTTATAAATAAGTATAATTAATTACATAAGCTTCAAATAAATATATTGATTCATTTTTTTAACATAAATAATTTCTAATAATCTTCCATAATGGTAGAAAAAATAAATAATATGTAAGGTAATTATTGGAGGTTAACTGACTATTAACAGGACATGTCAACATAAGAGAAATAGGAGTGTGAAATATAATTAAATCATAAATATAATAATTAATGTTGGTTAAAATAATTAATATAATTTTAATAGACTAATCAATTAATATTATAATATTTGGGTTTGAATGGAATAGATAAAATAAGTAAGAGGAGAGGATCATGAGAATATAAGTTGATTAAAACATACCAATTTCTCGATGTTGATTCTTTTCTATTACACTAAACTCATTGATTTCATGGTGTTTAGTAGATATATAACTCTGATAAGTATTATAAGGGGATTAAGAGATTCTATTTGGTATGATCCTTGGCCTTGTTATGTGTAAGGTAAGTGGGTTTCCAAGGGAGGGGTGAAGGGTTATTTATCATAAGGAGGGGGTTATTTTAAGGAAAATATAATGAATAATTAATATATCAAAGTTAAACCTTTAGAAAGTAATAATTTTGAAATTATGAAATATATTTTAATTAAATAAAATGATCATTGTACTTTAAAACGCTAAATATTCCCAATTTATTGGTTTAATCAAAATAATGTTGGAAAATTGAAAAAAATTTATTTTCATGGAATACTTTAGAAATTAGACATTGAAAAATAATTTTTAGGATTGAAAATAATTTTAATTTCATTTAAATGGATAATTTATAAAATTAAATATTTTTTTAGTTGATCTAGTATTTATATAATTGATGGGGTCATTATTACATTATGAATGATGTAATGAAAATTACATTGGGTATGGAAAATTTTTATTTTATTAATCACCTAAAATTGATGTATTTCAGAACATCTATAAAAAATCAACATTATAAAATTTCCACATGATGATTCTAAATATAAAATTAATTTTAATATAAAAATTTTGTAATAAATTTAATTATAATTTTTTATTTAAATAACTATTATTCTTAATAAATATTAAGAATTAAAATTTATTTAAAAATGTGCATATATTTTTATTGAGTTTTTAAACATAATAATTAGTTTATGTCATTAAAATATTTATATTTTATTAAATTAATCATGATAAATATTACTTATATTATATTTTATTATTTTTAGGTCAAAATACTATTCTAATAGATAGGTTATTATTCCTAATGGGTGTGTTACAATTCCCAATGGTTTAGTTACTATTCCTATGATCAGATTAGTATTCAAACAGTCATATTCCTCTAAATAGAACTTTATTCATCCATTAAACCTACACTACAATTCCGATCAATGTTTTAAAATTTTATTTTCTATGATTTTAGTTGGTTTACTAAAATTATGTTATGTTTTCATAGTGTTCTTATTGGAGGTGATGATTTTAGCATATTGGAATGACCCAAATTTTCTTATTTTATATTTTTTGTCCCATTGTAATGTTTATAATTATCATGGGCTATGTTTTGACTAATGTAATTATTTTTATTAATTAAATAATGAGTTTGTTTCTCTATTTGATGTATTTTTATAGTCTTAAATAATAAAACACAAGTTTATTTACGAAAAAAATATCAATTATAATGTCTAGGTCATTACATTATTCCCCCATATAGAAATTTTATCCAGAAAATTTCCACTCATATTCTCTGTTGAGAATAGATTAGGGTACTTTGTTTTCATCGTTACCTCCAGTTCCATGACACCTATTCGTATTTATAGATGTTCTATAGTGATTTGATAAGTTTAGATGTCTTATTATATAGAATATTCTCAATACAGGCCAATATCATCACTTTATTCTAATTAAAAAAGAATTCATTCTCCATTTGTACATCCTCCAGATTATCTACACGTGTGGGATAAGTTTTCTACTATTCCATCAGAGAAACACAGAATACATCATGAACATTATCCTTGTTTTTGGGAAGTTCTAGCTGATAAGAAACTATTCCTATCTGATCAAGGATTTCAAAGGAACAATATATCAGGGGATTCGACTCCCTGTATTTCTGAAATACTTGACTATGTTACATGATAATATTTGAAGAAATAATTTATTCCCAATTTGAAAATATACATCCCTTAAATGTGTTTCATCATAGATCTTTTACCTAATCTATTCATCTCTTATATGTTATTGGGTGGAAAGAACTATTTTTGTCATCTCTTTCACATTATTTGATCCAATTATGGTTCTTTCACCAACTTCATCCCAATAAGTATGAGTTCTGTATCACTTCCCATATAGATATTAATATGGATCGATTTTAATACTAGAGTGTAAGTCATTTTTGTATGATAACTCTACTAATAAGATATGTTTTTCCCATATATCTATTAATTTTATTGAGAGGGATCTTAGTACATCCATGAATATTTGAATTGTAATTTAAAATTTTCCATCAATTTCGGAGTGATAGGCCATAATAAAATTCAATTTTGTATTCATATCATGTTGAATACTTATACAGAGTTTAGAATTGAATAATGTATCATGATCAATGAAGATCAAAAGTGGTACCCATAAATACCACCACTAAAATTATGTATATCTAAGCCTATTGTTAATGTGATAAATATTCTCAAATAATTATGAAATGGGAAATCATGGTGTCTTGATCCCCTACAACACATATTGTATTATTTATTTTGGATATCATTGGGATACCAGTAAAATATTCCAGAGATATTTTATCCCATTTCATTATGGGTATGAAAAATGGTTTCATCATCCCCTTGGGATTCTATAACTATGATTTAACTTTTTGAAATTAAATTCACTTTGAGGGGTACTCTATAAGGCCCCAGCCTTAAACCATACTTAATATTGAATTAAATGAATAATTCACGTCGAGTATCTTTTCAGGTTTAGAGTTTTAGAGAATTAGAACATAACTATTACATCTCAAAAGATTACAAAGTAGTCACTTCTACTAAGTTTCCATAAATAAACAAAAAACTCTTAAAAAGAAACATGTCTAGTTCCATGTTTTATATAAGATGACATTCCCTTGATCCCATCCTTGACCTTATTCCACATTAAGTCCTATGAAAACATTTCAAAAAAAAACTTGGGGTGACATAAAAAGCTTAGTAAGGGATACAGAAAGAATTAAAACTGATAGTTTTTCAAACATCAAATAAACCATATATTCTCTATCAATGTAATTCCTTCACCTTCATGAAGTAGTAAAAACTCTTCACTGAATAAAGTATCATTACTTACCTTTTTGTAACCAAAGGATTACCATAAAATCCATAAAAAGAACACATAACATATATAAAGGTAACTTGGGACATAAACATACTTATGTGGAATAACCATACGGTCAACTTCCACACATATCACTTAATGGAATAGCCATACGGCCAATTTCCATACATACTTAATGGAATAGCCATACGGCCGACTTCCATACCCAATGCATTGGAGGTTATAACATAACCACCCATCCTGGTATTCACGGCACCACCCGTCATATGGTTTATAACGTAACCACTCGTTAAAATGTCCAAGTACTAGTATAAAATCATAAAACATAAAACCAATATAAAGTAATGATAACATTTCCACATTTCAACCACAATATATCATAAATATATTGACATAATAGAATCCATTTTCAAAACCATTTTCAATACCAAAATACATAAAAGAGTAAATGGTATTTATTTTATTCTAAAAACATTACGGCTTGTTGAGAAAGCCAAAGACCAAATAATACTCGCGGCGGCGGAAAAGGTTGTTGTCACCGCGTACGTTAAAAAAACATTCCTTTTTTTCGTTTAGTAAAACACTTCATAGAAAAAGATTCCTTTTGTATAAAAGTAAAAGTCAAAGGGGTTTATACACCGTATAAAAGAAAGTTGTGTATAAAACGAAATATGCCTCAATGAAAGGAGATTGAGACAAAGTCCTTAAAAAGATCATTTTTAAAATAAAATAGATCTATTATGTGTATTCACTATAGGTACACATAAAGAAAATAAAAATACAAAATAAGACATAATAATATCATGACATAATTTGAAAGTAGGAGATTAACCCAAAGAATGGAAATTGGGTTAAGAAGTTCCCTTACGTCGGGTCCGACTTGACTCGATCGTTCTTTAACGTCCTGAATAATAAACTTGAGTTAATTTATACTTGATTAAAGAACCTTTTTAAAGTTCATTATTCCTTTTATATCACTTATTACCATGTTATAAACATTATGTAACCATTTAAGTTAATAATGTTTGTTTTGTCAATATTTGGTTCTTAAGTCGAAAGTGGATTTCTTACAATTATATGTTGTTCGTGTGGTCAAAGATTCTTTATATCCAGAATGAAATTCCCGATTTGGATATAATATGTATCATATATATCCAGAATATACATGTATTTATAATATTACATAATCATTTAGATGTAAGAAATGAAATGCACCGTTCATTGAGACGGTAAGTCGTACGTACGCATGAACGCTACTTCCATTTATATTTCGTATTTTCTGGAATGGAATCATAATGATATATAAGTATATTATAATTCCAGTATAATAACATATATAATATCATTAACTTTATCCTTTACACATCCCACATATGGTATTAATGAATCAAATCACTTTCAGGGGGCGGTAGTCCGCACTTCCTAAAATGAAGATATCGTGTTTACCCATAATGGGAACCATAAAGGTATGCCCAAAATGAAAAACAACATAATCTTAAGGATAACATCAACATATTATATATCGTATATAAAAATAGTGGCATCATAATGGCCACCTTTAAAGGTGTTAAATGAGTATTGAACAATCATCGTTTCGGGAGGCAGAATTTCTCCATCCACGGAAACCGTATGTTCTTTAACCATTTGATGTAGTTGTGTGAGACTGTAGCTTGAATAAATCTTATAACAACTTCCTAGTATATTTAAGATACTGGTGTTGTTACAAAAGAAGTAAATAAAAAGAGTTTAGAGGGTTGGAGAAGCAAAATAAAACAAATGAACAAAAGAGAATGAATTACCTTTAAAAGTGTAACTCTTTTTGATTTGAGCCTAAAGGCTTCCTTTTAAAGGATTCTGCCCAAAGGGAATCCTCTAGGATGAGGATAGTGATGTGGAGAGATTAAATGGGCAGGGGTTGGCCGATCCAAAGGCTTGAGGAGTGTGTGAAATGAGGTAGAGTTGGGGGCCTTTTATAAGAGGAGAGGAGGGGCACTTTTGGAAAGTAAAGAAATATTACTTTATTTGAAAATGTGTTTCAGTTTTAAAAGGTCCCACGTTGATATAAGTCGTGGATAAGGTGATAAGGGTTCGAAATCCACTCATCCAATTGGTTTTGGACATGTGTAGTTCATAGATTTTACATTATCTTTCCATTTTATTTAAATCGTCAAATAATGATGTTATCGCTGCATCATTATTATTTCATAAATAATTTAATTTATTTAATGTCTAAAAATTATAAAAAAACACTATGATGTTGGAAATCTTTTTAGCTTTCCAATGACTATTTATAATCAAAATTCGGACTTTCGTAACCCTACTTAAAAATTGTTTTAGTAAAACAACTCATGTTTGTGTCAATTTAATTTTAACATTAAATAAAAATATATTATTGTCATTTTCCAACTAAAGTGGCTCCATGAGGTCCCCATGTTGGACCATGGATTGTCTTGGTCGGCCATGACTCACCCAATAGGTGTAGTACAAGTTTAATGGTGTTTTCACATTCTTATAATATCATTTTACCTTAAATTACACTAATTACCTCTAATCGCGATTAAGAAGTTTATATGTTACTATTCACCAAAAAATTATTATAATCTCATTGAACCAAATTTTACTTCTTAATGACAACCATGTATGTCGGATTTTTCAAATTCAAAACACAATGATGGCAAAATTTCATTTAAACGGAAAATCAGTCTTCATAAGTACCACTTAGTGGTTTCACTATTCATCAAAAATTGAAGTTTTTCAGAAAATTACCAAAAATTCACCCTAAACTATATTTGATATTTCGAATTCAAAAATGAAGTCTATTTTACAAAATTCAAAACATATAAGTCACATTAATTAATTTAATAATTAATTCCCGCTGTCAGAGCAAATAGCGTGTTTTTATGAATCAATAAGTATCAAAACATTGACACTAGTTTAAGTCCAATTTCAAAGTGAAATTGATTCCAATGACCACCATTGGATTAAATGGTAAAAATATATTCATATTACAGATTAAGACCAATTAAAAAGATAATCTAATATTATAAATAAATTAGATTAAAAAGTAGTTTTGATGTAAAATGCAGTATTTTTCACTATTCATTAAAAAAATGAACATTGTCAGAAACATACCAAAAATTCACACAAAGTAAATTTTGATGTCCCAATCATAAAGAATAAGTTTATTTTGACAAACATAGTTTATAAAATTTTCAAAAGATAGATTTAAAAAGGGTTTTCCATCATAAGGTAGTAAAACAATCTTTTAAGAATATTAGTGTATTCCATGCTTAAGATTGGATTGATTTTCATTTTAAGCCTCTAAAACACTATCTTAATCATTAATAGACATAGATAAAAATATCTATTATTCATTACTTACATCGGATGTTACATCCTTCACCCCTTTAGAAAATTGCGTCCCCGCAATTTATTTACTTATCGAATAAATGGGGGTACTTATCCCTCATTACATTTTCAGATTTCCATGTTGCCTCTTCAATCATGTGGTTTTTCCACAAAACCATTACCTGGTGAATAACCTTATTCCATAACAGTTGCTCCATGTGGTCAAGAATCTAGACGGGTTGTTCCTCATAAGATAGGTTCTCTTCCAGCTGAACTACCTCTGGGCTCAAAACATGAGATGGATCTGGCATATACTTTTTCAACATTGAAACATGAAAAACATTGTGTACCTGAGATAAACTCGGAGGTAAAGCCACCCGGTATGCAACTGATCCCACTCTCTCTCCAGAATTTCATATGGTCCAATAAACCTTGGACTCATCTTTCCTTTCTTACCAAATCTCATCACACATTTCCAAGGAGAAACATTGAGAAAAACATGATCACCAACCTCGAAAGATAGATCCTTCCTCCGGTTATCCGCATAACTCTTCTGCCTGCTCTGAGCTGTTCTCATGTGCTTCTGAATCAAATGAACTTTTTCTTCCATCTCTTCTACCAATTCTGGTCCCATCAGCTTCCTTTCACCCACTTCATTCCAAAATGCTGGAGTTCGATACCGCTTCCCATATAATGCCTCAAATGGTGCCATCTGTATACTGGAATGAAAACTTTTATTATAAGAAAACTCAACCAAAGAAAGATGTTTGTCCCAACTTCCCTGATAATCCATAGAACAAGCTCGTATCATATCCTCCAAGGTCTGAATTGTTCGTTCTGACTGCCCATCTGATTGAGGATGAAAAGCTATACTAAAATTTAATTCAGTACCCAACGACTTCTGAAGGCCTTTCCAAAAGTTAGAAGTAAACCTGGGATCACGATCCGATACAATGGAGAGAGGAACTCCATGTAACCTGACTATTTCTTTAAGATACAAACGGGAAAGTTGATCAAGAGGGAAAGTATCTCGTATAGCAAGGAAATGAGCAGATTTGGTCAAGCGATCAACAATAACCTAGATTGCATTATTACCTCGAGATGTCCTCGGTAATCCCACAACAAAGTCCATGGATATGTTTTCCCATTTCCAATCTGGCACTAGTAAAGGCTGAAGCATCCCTTTCGGTAACTGCTGCTCTGCTTTAACCTGTTGACATGTCACACACTTCATAGTAAAATCATCAATATCTCTTTTCATTCCATCCCACCAGTAATACTCCCGCAGATCTCTGTACATCTTAGTACTGCCAGGATGAACTGAAAATGGGGAACTATGAGCTTCACATAACAACTCTCTCTTCAACTGTGAATCACAAGGCACACACAATCTCTTCCCAAACCTCAAAACACAAACAAAAACCTATCCAAGAACTCATGGAAAATTTTATTCATAAGGTCTGTGAATATAGAAGGTGCATTGGTTAACCCAAAATGCATAACTACAAATTCATAATGGCCATATCTAGTACGGAACACAGTCTTCAGAACGTCTGCTTATTTTACTTTCAACTGATGGTACCCCGACCTCAAGTCAATATTCGAAAAATACTGAGTTCCCTGGAGCTGATACCACTTCATTCGATGGCCCAACATCTGCTGAAGTTTATGCAAAGGATTTTAACACCCCTTGATGCTTGTAGTCTGGCTGCATTCACCCAGTTGAGTTCTTCGTTGGACACTCGTTTGCATAATGACCCATTTCATTACACTTAAAACATCTTACCGTTGGCTTTTCATTTCCTACTTGATCATCTTCCTTACAGTTACGAGCAATATGACCAAACGTACCACACCGAAAGCACTTACCAGACTTGGATAAACATTATCTAGGATGCATTTTACCACACTTCACATAGGATGGATATTTGGTTTTCTTACCTCATTACTTCTTTGATGAATTCTTCCCCTTTTCCTGCCAACTAGACCTCTTATTCTGTTGTTTGTCATAGAACACCTGATCATCGGCAAACTCTATTTCCACCTTCTCAGCACATCGAACAAGCTTTTCATAACTTTTAAACTCACGAGAAGCTAATACCCTTCGATATTTTGGCTTTAATCCAGAGTAAAAACGATTGATTTTACTATCAAGGTCTCGGATAAAATTTGGAGCATACCTTGCCAATCGAGTGAACTTTTCTTCATAAGAAGCCACTGAATCATCCTCCTTCCTCAATTCTAGGAACTGTTTTTCCATCCTAAGACGAACCACCTTAGGAAAATATTTCTCAAGAAACATACCTTTGAATTCGTCCCAGTGAAGATCCTCAATCTCATCACTATCCCTTATATTTTTCACCATCGGCCTCCACTGATCAGCTTCACCTTTAAAACGTTAAACAGAAAGACTAACCTTTTGATGTTCTGAACACCCCATGGCATCAAAAATCTTATCCAGTGCTTTAATCCACCCTTCAGCTTGCACAGGGTCAGATGATCCTCTAAATGATGGGCGATGTTGCCTCATGAAATGTTCCACCACTGACATGTTCCTCTGCGGTTGATCTGGCTGATCTCGTGCATGGATACCACCACCATTTATAGCCTGAGTCAATTGTGCCATCACTGCAACAAACTGTTCAGTTCCAATTCCGACCATCTCAGGTTTCTGATTTGGAAGGTCATCATCCTCCTCATGTCTTCCCAACATAGCTGCTTTGTTTCCCCTGCGGAAAACCATTCTGAACACAGAAATATCTTAGGCGAAGCAACATGGTAATCCGTAATTGCTATATCATTTCAATCATATTATAATTTAACACTTTTCTATCTCCTAAAGTTGTCTAAACCAACCTTTGATACCAAATATAAGGCCCCATCCTTAAACCTTACTTAATATTGAATTAAATGAATAATTCACGTCGAGGATCTTTTCAGGTTTAGAGTTTTAGAGAATTAGAACATAACTATTAATTCTCAAAAGATTACAAAGTAGTCACTTCTACTAAGTTTCCATAAATAAACAAAAAACTCTTAAAAAGAAATGTGTCAAGTTCCATGTTTTATATAGGATAGAATTCCCTTGATCCCATCCTTGACCTTATTCCACATTAAGTCCTGTGAAAACATTGCAAAAAAAACTTGAGGTGAGCATAAAAATCTCAGTAAGGGATACAGAAAGAAGGAAAACTATTAGTTTTTCAAACATCAAATAAACCATATATACTCTATCAAAGTAATACCTTCACCTTCATGAAGTAGTAAAAACTCTTCACTGAATAAATTATCATTACTTACCTTTTTGTAACCAAAGGATTACCATAAAATCCATAAAAAGAACACATAACATATATAAAGGTAACTCGGGACATAAACATACTTATGTGGAATAACCATACGGTCGACTTCCACACATATCACTTAATGGAATAGCCATACGACCAATTTCCATACATACTTAATGGAATAACCATACGGCCGACTTCCATACCCAATTCATTGGAGGTTATAACGTAACCACCCGTCCTGGTATTCACGACACCACCCATCATATGGTTTATAATGTAACCACCCGATAAAATTTCCAAGTACCAGTATAAAATCATAAAACATAAAACCAATATAAAGGAATGATAAAATTTCCACATTTCAACCACAATATATCATAAATATATTGACAAAATAGAATCCTTTTTCAAAAACATTTTCAATACCAAAATACATAAAAGAGTATATGGTATTTATTTTATTCTAAAAACATTACAGATTGTTGAGAAAGCCAAAGACCAAATAATACTTGCGGCGGCGGAAAAGGTCGTTGTCACCATGTACGTTAAAAAAATATTCCTTTTTGTTGTTTAGTAAAACGCTTCGTAGAAAAATATTCCTTTTGTATAAAAGTAAAAGTCAAAGGGGTTTATACACCGTATAAAAGAAAGTTGTGTATAAAATGAAATATGCCTCAATGAAAGGAGATTGAGACGAAGTCCTTAAAAAGATCATTTTTAAAATAAAATAGATCTATTATGTGTATTCACTATAGATACACATAAAGAAGGTAAAAAATACAAAATAAGACATAATAATATCATGACATAATTTGAAAGTAAGAGATTAACCCAAAGAATGGAAATTGGGTTAAGAAGTTCCCTTACCTCGGGTCCGACTTGACTCGATCGTTCTTTAACGTCCTGAATAATAAACTTGAGTTAAGTTATACTTGATTAAGAACCTTTTTAAAGTTCATTATTCCTTTTATATCACTTATTTCCATGTTATAAACATTATGTAACCATTTAAGTTAATAATGTTTGTTTTGTCAATATTTGGTTCTTAAGTCGAAAGTGGACTTCTTACAATTACATGTTGTTCATGTGGTCAAAGGTTCTTTATATCCAGAATGAAATTCCTGAATTGGATATAATATGTATCATATATATCCATCATATACATGTATTTATAATATTACATAATCATTTAGAGGTAAGAAATGAAATGCACCGTTCATGGAGACGGTAAGCCGTACGTATGCATGAACGCTACTTCCATTTCTATTTCGTATTTTCTGGAATGGAATCATAATGATATATAAGTATATTATAATTCCAGTATAATAACATATATAATATCATTAACTTTATCCTTTACACATCCCACATATGGTATTAACGAATCAAATCACTTTCAAGGGGCGGTAGTCCGCACTTCCTAAAATGAAGATATCGTGTTTACCCATAATGGGAACAATAATGGTATGCCCAAAATGAAAAAAAAAACAGAAGCTTAAGGAAAACATAAACATATTATATATAATATATAAAAATAGTGACATCATAATGGCCACCTTTTAAGGTGTTAAATGAGTATTGAACAATCATCATTTCGGGAGGCAGAATTTCGCCATCCACGGAAACCGTATGTTCTTTAACCATTTGATGTAGTTGTGTTAGAGTGTAGCTCGAATAAATATTATAAAAAAATCCTAGTATATTGAAGATACTGGTGTTGTTACAAAATAAGTAAATAAGAAGAGTTTAGAGGGTTGGAGAAGCAAAATAAAACAAATGAACAAGAGAGAATGAATTACCTTTAAAAGTGTAACTCCTTTTGATTTGAGCCTAAAGGCTTCCTTTGAAAGGATTCTGCCCAAATGGAATCCTCTAGGATGAGGAGAGGGATGTGGAGAGAGTAAATGGGAAGGGGTTGGCCGAGCCAAAGGCTTGAGGAGTTTGTGAAATGAGGTAGAGGTGGGGGCCTTTTATAAGAGGAGAGGAGGGGCACTTTTGGAAAGTAAAGAAATATTACTTTATTTGAAAATGTGTTTCGGTTTTAAAAGGTCCCAATTAATTTAAGTCGTGGATAAGGTGATAAGGGTTCGAAATACACTCATCCAATTGGTTTTGGACATGTGTAGTTCATAGATTTTACATTATCTTTCCATTTTATTTAAATCGTCAAATAATGATGTCATCACTGAATCATTATTATGTCATAAATAATTTAATATATTTAATGTCTAAAAATTATAAAAAAGATACTATGATGTAGAAAATCTTTTTATCTTTCCAATGAATATTTATAATCAAAATCTGGACTTGTTTAACCCTACTTAAAAATTGTTTTAGTAAAACAACTCATGTTTGTGTCAATTTAATTTTAACATTAAATAAAAATATATTATTGTCATTTTCCAAATAAAGTGGCTCCATGGGGTCCCCAAGTTGGCCCATGGATTTTCTTGGTCGGCCATGACTCACCCAATAGGTGTAGGACAGGTTTCATGGTGTTTTCACATTCTTATAATATAATTTTTACCTTAAATTACACTAATTACCTCTAATCGCGATTAAGAACTTAATAAGTTACTATTCACCAAAAAATTATTATAATCTCATTGAACCACATTTTACTTCTTAATGACAACCATGTATGTCAGATTTTTGAAATTAAAAACACAATGATGGAAAAATTTCATTTAAACGGAAAATCAGTCTTTATAAGTACCACTTAGTGGTTTCACTATTCATCAAAAATTGAAGTTTTTTAGAAAATTACCAAAAATTCACCCTAAGATATATTTGATATTCCAAATTCAAAAATGAAGTCTATTTTATAAAATTCAAAACATATAAGTCACATTAATTAATTTAATAATTAATTCCCGCCGTCAGAGCAAATAGCGTGTTTTTATGAAACAATAAGTATCAAAAGATTGACACTAGTTTAAGTCCAATTTCAAAGTGAAATTGATTCCAATGACCACCATTGGATTAAATGGTAAAAATATATTCATATAACACATTAATACCAATTCAAAAGATAATATAATCATATAAATAAAGTAGATTAAAAAGCAGTTTTGATGTAAAATGTAGTATTTTTCACTATTCATTAAAAAATGAACATTGTCAGAAACATACCAAAAATTCACACAAAGTAAATTTTGATGTCCCAATCATAAAGAATAAGTTTATTTTGACAAAAATAGTTTATAAAATTGTCAAAAGATAGATTTAAAAAGGGTTTTCCATCATAAGGCAGTAAAACAATCTTTTAAGAATATTAGTTCATTCTATGCTTAAGATTGGATTTATTTTCATTTTAAGCCTCTAAAACACTATCTTAATCATTAATAGACATAGATAAAAATATCTATTATTCATTACTTACTTGGGATGTTACATACTCAATGATATCTTTATATATGTTTTCCTACCATAAGTTCTCTCAATGATCGCAGTACATCTTGGTGCATCCATGATTGATGGAGAAATATGATCTATGTGAATTATCCAATATAACATTCTTTATCTAGTTGATTTAGGTACAAGAATTATAGTTCAAAACTGAATTAAACCATCTCATAAAAGTGTAATTCATGAATATTACCCTCCTTTACATCTTCTACACTCTATTGAATCTACATATCATCCCTTCAGGCCTCTTTGATCTTCACTTGGATATATGGTTGGGAAATCATATGGTAAATCTTCGAAGTATTTATGATTTTTATGTTATACAGATCCATCCTTCTAATAATCATTACAATATGGTCTTTCTTAATCCACATCATGAATATAGTAGTATATTTCTTTTGGTTAAGTGAATCAACTCCCCTTTTCACCTTTAAAATATGGTAGAATGTTGGGAAACCATAGTCTTCGATTGGTTATAAACATATTTTTTGATTCATGTTCATCTCATTGAATGTGAATATATACTTTATATGCTTTTTATTTTAATATATGTCACACATCTCATTAAAATGGTGGTGCCTCCAAATCTTCAAGGTTATGGTGATAGATTCTAACACCATATCATGTTTCAAGTAGTTCTAGTCATGGATTTTCAACTTTCCTGAGGAATATGATATCAATTTTTCATTATTATTGAGTACACAACACAATTATTTCTTTAAAGAATCATTGTATACCAAAAAAACCCTTCGGCACATGATAGTAGCGTGAGTATAAGAATTGTGAATACCCTCATCCAAATCTATTTATATCTTTCTTCACATTCTTCCATTAAGGAATACATTACCCATTTTCTATATAAATATAGTCACAAGTCTATAAAATCATGAAATAATTCTCACAAAATTCAAGTAGCACCCAGTTAAGATAAGAAAACAATATATTTTTCTGACACTTGAGGGTCTGGGACATTCCACAATTTCCATTATCGTTGATGGGTCTATAGAAATTCCCCGACTCATGATCACATGACCCAATAATGAGACATACTTCATCCATAATTCACACTTACTAAACATAGAGTACATTTTTTCTTTTCTTAATCTCACCAACACAATCTATATATTCTCTTCATGTTTCTCCATAATCATAGAGTAAATGACATTATCATAAATATATACTAAAAAAATATGATAAATTAGTCTTTAATGAATCTATTCATCAATCACATGAATATTTTATGGGAATTATGATGTTCTAAGGTCATCCCTATAAACTCATAGTTTCCATACATTGTATGTAAGGTTGTATTATGAATATATTCCTTCTTTACCCTCAATTAAGATATCCAGAATAAATATCCACCTTTGATAAGTGCTGATATCCTTATAGTTTATTGAAAAAGCCATAAATCCCTCAAAAAGGATACCTATTCTATATAGTAATCTTGTTGAGATTCTAGTAATCAAAACATAACTATATTGATCCTTTATTTTTCATGAAAAACATCAGTGGTCCAACCCCAGGTGATGCACTATGGTGTATGTACCCATTTCCAAAATGTTTGTATGATTTCGTCTATAACTCCTCATACTAAATAAGGTTCATCCTATAATGGAATTTGGAGGTAAGGTTGTGTATGTGCATAAAATATATTGATAAATCTGCCTATTGATTTGGGGGATGATTGTGTAACTCTCCCAGAAATAAATCGTTGTATTCCCATACAATGCGAATTTCCTCACGATTTATAATTTCCATAGACACAATAATTTTGGAATGGTATTCTTCTTTGATGGGTGTTAACACCCAAACTATTGAGGGATTTTACAAAGGTTATTTATCATCTTCCCTATATTTTTACAACTTCATTGGGTAGTTATGAATATATAAAAAGATTACATTTTCCCTATATTTGATGTAAGATATGTATAATGAGATCTAATCCATGCCCAATATAGAATAAAATTACTATATGGGAAGGATGAAAATATTAATTGGAAGAAAATTTCCATAGGAATTAATTGGATAATATTCCAACACTAGGGTTGCATCAATCACACTGCTATGTATTTTTATATGTATCAACACTTCATGAAATTAGTGTTGTGATTCAACTGATCTAGATAAATAGCATGATATGATGGAATGTGTAGAACCAGAATCAAATAACACATTTTCCATTGTTTATTGAATATGAAGTATACCATATACAACATCATTTGCATGTTCCACATCAATGATAGTGATGGAATACACTTTCCCTTTATCCTTTATCCTTTATTTGTGGTTGTACTGACACTGATTACCCTCCAAGACCCATGGGTTACTAAACTAGGTCTTATAGTTCCATTTCTCCCAATTAATGAAGAATTTTACCATGGGTGGTGCATTTGGAGGTTAAATACATTCTTACATCATGTTGGTTGAATTATTCATGTGTCTTCAATATTCATGAGCATGATATTGTTCTCTCCCATACTTGAATCATTTACTTTTCCCTTTAAGGCAATTCACATGATGGTTCTTCCCACATTTTTTATATGTGGGTAGTTGGATCTTATTTCATCATTTTTAATTTAATCCATGAACTTTAATGTTCATTATTCTCTTTATATATTACTGTATTTGTGTCAGTTCTCCAAATTCCATCTCTACTTTGTGATCGCATCCTACTACTTCTTCATAACTCCCAAAGTCTCAGATGGCTAGAGCCTTTCAAAAGAGTTATTTGCAACCATTAAATAATCTACCTATTTTTCTATTGTTGTTGAAAATTCAACCCACGGTGTATCTTGTATCATTTTTACATTTTCCTCATATTCCATGATAGATTAACCATTCTTTTTCAAAACCTCTTGGAATTCCATCTCCTTGTTTTTCTAAATATTTCGATGTAAATAATTTTTTTAAAAATAATTTATAGAACTCTTGCCACTCCATTTATTCAATTGAATCTCTCTTCTTGGTATTCATTATCAATAACCACCATTGATCAAAATCTCCATCTAAATGATAGAAAACCAAGATGACCTTCTAATTCTCAAAACAATATAGCATAGAAAAGATATTTTTCATTTAGATAAAACATTATTATGAGACAAGTGGATCGAAATGTCTTATAAACATAAATGGTCATTGCTGCATAAAGAACATGATGGATAGTTTCTCCATCTAGGGTGAAGGAATATTTTCCAAACGGTTTTGGTTATTTCTCATATCTTGAGATGTCATATTAATCATCTCCATGAGGTTTTGATCTATACCTCCCATTTCATTGGAAATGTTGTTTGAAAAATCATGGTATTTTCCCTTATATGGGTTGTTTCTTTGGTTTCACTTTATTACCACCATTTCCAAAAATAGAAAAGGCTTCAAAAAATATAATTCAACAAATCATGTCTAAATCGTTTATTTTTATGATAAAATTATTCCAAAATTCACATCTTATGTGATCCTTTTGTTTAGCCTTTTTGTCAAACAATTCTTCTAGGATCACATACTATAATCCTTTTCAAAATTTTATAGGAATAATCACTTTACATATATATACTAATGGTTTGAATATAGTTTTTAATTAATTATACCATATCCATTGCGATTGTAAATCCATGTGTGTTTAAAGGCCTCTTTTTCATGCACCAGTGATGATTGATTTAATACAAAATCCATTATTTTCATGTTTATTACCCCTAGGTATAGCTATGTCATTTCCAAATTCACTTGAAGTATCAATATAAGAGTTTTATTTCTCAGAAACCACATTCACTTAATCATTAACAAAACATCAATATGTTTCCTTTAAAACTCAAACTTATCCCTCTGGTTTTGAATAATTTTCTATTTTCCTAATTCTTAATTTAAATAAACCATAACTCTTATACCAACTATAAAGACCCATGTTTTTCTTAAATGAGTATTCATCATTTTATACATAAACAACATAATGTGATAATGTCTTGGGTATAGATGTTTAATATCATTGTAAAATTTGGATCATGAATAACATGTACAAAATAAAACAGAAAAAGTATTTAAATCATTCCACCTTATCCTATTAAAATATATAACATTCTCCTTAGAACATGAAATCACATGATGATATACATCAAAAGGGGGTGGGAAAAAATCCTTGTTAGGGGAGGAATAACTGACATGAATCAATAGTACATGGGTGATCAAAAATGACATCATCATATAATAATAATATGATCATCATCATAATGATGATGGAAACATTTCATAATTTCATGTAATGTGGAATATTAATAATAATGAAACATCATAACACTTTGGTCAAGTACCACACAATGTATTGAACAAAAATATAATCTTGTTCATGAAGAATATATGTGCATAAATCATAAAATCATAAGATTAAATATACTTAGAATAATTTTCATGAATAATACACATAATAAAATGAGATGTTTCACATTTCAAAATGCATTTTAGGACTATATAATTATGTTCTCAGTCGAAATATCATAAAATTATCATAATCATTCCTACCACATTGAAAGAGAACATATAACAATCATAGTCAAGAAATAAACCGATCGAAATGAATTGGTTTTATAATGGGTAATAAATCATACTTTAAGGAATTACCATTGGGGTTCCTAAATTAATAATAGTTATTATATTTTGGAATAAAATATCAATAATATCCTTATCTTAAATCCGAATTTATTTCATCACATTTCTGCCTCTGGAATAATAGACTTATTTATACTAAAATATAGAACTAGAAGTGAATTATGTTCCTTTTTTCAATTTTTATCAATTATAATCATTTTATTCTATTACATAATTCACTTTGATAAAGGTGAAAAAAATTTATATCATATTTTTTAAAAAATATCCCATTATTTGTATATATATTTTTATTCAAGATCATTTATACATAAGTGGAATTAATTCCATAAGCTTAAAATAAAATTATTTATAAACTTATATATGATAAAAAAAAATTATTATAACCATCCATAAGGATGGTGATAATAATTTAATCTTTAATATCCATATTGATGGTTAAAAGTGGGTACATAGATAGATACATTAATTTGGTATGTGGAAGATAAGTGTTTCATCAAGAGAGATGTGAGGGGTTATTTATACTTGAGGGTAGGGTTATTTAAAGGATAAATTTTTGAATATGTTATTATATCCAAGGTGAACTTTTCAATGGTAATATTTTTTTTGTTGTGAAATATATTTAATTAAATATACTTATTTTATGAGTTTAAATAACATTATAATATGAATTTATTAGTTAATAAAAAAGAAAGGTGAAAAAAAAATTAATGAAATACATTAAACTTTAGACATTGGAAGGTACTTCTCAGGTTTGGAATACAGGTTAATTGAATTTAAATGACTCTTTTATCAAACTAAATATGTTTTTATTGATCCAATATTTGTATAATTTATTCGGACATTATTACATTATAAATGATGTCATTTAAAATACATGAGTGCTGATGGACCAAGATTCTCTCTGATTGAGAATGGAGCTCTATCGTTTCTTTGTGATTGGTAGCATCTCCTATGAAAAATGTATAAATCCATAGTTGAATTCGGATTTAAAATTGAGAATATCACCTTGATGGTGTTTCTCATGATGGAGACTTATTCTGATTGGAAAAGGGTTCTACCATATTACTCTGGAATGGAAAGAGAATCTGGATATAGTATGGCGGTCTAGAAACCTATTCTTAAATCCAGGTTTCTTGATGATATCAGAATGGTTTTCTAACATCAATTAATTTAAAAAATAAATACATTGGACTTGGTTTTTATATTAATTCACAATTTTTTGTTGGTCTATTGGAATCTAATGATTACGAATGATCTTGCCTCGGGAATTGGCACTCCTCTCAAAATTGATCATCACACTATTAATGGTGATCTTAGACTCTATGTGATAGTTCGTATTGAAGTCAACATGGAGTTTCATCGACATAAACATATTTTTTTATGTTAAATATCATCAATTTGAGGTTAAACATGAATCTGAGAACATGACTAATTCCAGCAAGAACTGTATGATGGTTGGTAATGACATTCAATCATGCCATGTAGTTAAAAATTTGGTTAATCCAACCCCAGATACTTCAGTATAAAGGAAGGTTTCATGGGGATGGAAGAGAGATATGGAGAAATCTGTAAAAGGAAAGACATAGGACTAAGAAGTTGGTGATAGAAATTCATCATTGGTAGGGGTCTCATGGGAAAAACTAGTTAAAGAATAGGAAAATATGAATGAAGATACTGGAACTCTTGTTATCAACCTGGTCAGTGGTGAGAAATAGTACTCCATATGGTATTAATGATCAAATTTATAAATTATCTACTGAGGTATTTTCTACCATATATGATATATAGAATGAGGAATCCATTTTCCACATCACTGTTTCTATAATAGAGGTACATTTATCTTTTCTCAGATCTCACTCAGAAATGACCATAAATACTCCATCAACTGAGAAGGGGATTTCTCAAAAACATGTCCAATTTAATGATAATGTTAAAATTGGGGAGTCTAGGGAGATCAAAAATAATGATATCCATGTTTTCATTCATGTTAAATATGATTAGGATAATAGAAAGAAAATTTCGAATGATTCTACATTGAAAGACAAAATACACATGAAATATTGGTAAAAAGGAGAAACGAACTCCAAATCAATGTCAAATTGAGATTTATCTTCTTTAGTTTCCAAGTCATAGCCAAACCTTATACTAAATGTTCTATCGGGCTCCTTGTAGGAAGGTATAAACCTGAGATAATTGGAATTTTAGAAGCCAATATAAACTCCAAATATCTGAGATAATTTTTCATAAGTAGAGTGTATAATATTCACGTCACTAACATAGATGATTCAAGTGCTTATAGGATCTGTCTTCTGACAAACTACAAGGTAGATTCTCCAAAGATGGTGGATTATGACAATCATATTCTCACATGATGTTTTATGGAGGATAGTAATAAATGTTTCTTCTCTATTGTGTATGCTTACAACTATTATAGTGACATGTGACTTTTATGTGAAAACATTCAGAACCTGGAGACTAATATTTTAGTTTCACTGATTATCAATGGTGACTTCAATTATATTCTTCATGCGAATGTAAAAATTAATCTGTTGAAAAATTCCAGTTTTACAAAAAAAATTAGAGAAGGTATTGAGAAAACCACATTGGTGGAAATTAACCTCATTTGTGCGGATTTCACATGGAACTGGAGAAGTATTAACTATATGAGGGCAGGTAGAATTGACCGAGCATTTTTGAATCATGAAATTCTTAGTGCTTTGAAATTAATCTCATCTTTCACTCTTGATAAACTCAACTCAGATCATCATCATATTATAGTAAGCATTAATGTAAGGGAATAAGGACAACCAATTCCTTTTAGGTTTAATAATTATTGGGCCTCTCTCCCAGATACTCAAATATTTTTCAGGGGACTTGAAAGTCTTCATGTTTTAAAGAAGGTCTATTGTTATGAATTTCAATCACAGAATGATCAATATCAAACTCATGTAATAGAGAAAAAAAATTGTAGGTTGGATATTGAAATTGGGGGAATAGAATGATCACATTAAGACATTCATCCAGTAGCCACCAGATTTAGTTTCTCATGGTAAATTAAATTGTAGGATTAGTTATCACTAAATCTGAACAATATTATAATTATTTGGGACAATGTAAAAAAGGAAATCCTCAAAGTAAGGTGTATTAATTAAGGGGATATAAATATTGAGTAAATCAATGAACTTCAAAGGGTTAGAAGTGTGAATAGATGCATATCCCTTTTAAAAGATGGTGATATAATTCTGGAGGATAGAAAATAGCTTGCATATCATTTTGTTTCATTCTATAATAATCATTCCAATGGGACATCTCAGACTAGTCTGGTTAAAGATAACATCTTTCCAAAATTAATCACTGAGGAAGGAAATCAACTCCTTACATCAACTCCGATGGAATTTTAAATTAAGGAACTGGTTTTTGGTCTCAAAAGAGACCGCTCTCTTGTTCCGGATGGATTCACTAATATTTTCTTCCAAAAATATTGGTATGTCATTCAAAATGAGGTGTGATTTCTTGTTAAACATTTTTTATGGGCGGATATATCACTCTAGGGTTTAATTCCCAATTCATTTCCCTCATACCTATAGTGGAAAATGAAAGTAAAATTAGACAATTTAATTCAGTCGCCTTAGTGAACACATTGCACAATATCATTAGAATGGTTTTTTCTAACAGGCTTGCTCGGGTAATTGAAAAAATGTATTCTCTAGAATAAGTTTTGTTTTGTCAAAGGAAAGAATATTTAATACTACATTTTCACTACCACATAGTGCTTTAATCTTAATAGGAAGAAAAATCATGGAGGAAAATTTGTGATTAATCTTGACATTAGGAAGGATTTTGACAAGATGGATTTGGGATTCATTAGCCAGACTATTAAAAACATTTCTTTAGTTTGGGTTTATTCAACGGATTAAAAGGTGATGGAGTCTGATAATATTTCATTTCTTGTTAGTGGGTCACTATAGGGATCTTTCACATGTTAAAGGGTAGTAATACATAGAGACCCACTATCTACCATTTTTCACTTTTGTAGAGGATTATTTGAGTAGAATTCTTATTGACATGGTGAATAAAGGAAAACACTCTACTATAAAATCAGCTAGTGGTATCAATTCCCCCACTCACTTATTATTTGCTGATGATATTTTTACTTTTATATAGAGGGAGAGGAAAAACATTAATCATCTCCAGAAGTCACATCTACACAATGAGAGTGTAACACCCCAAGAATTTAAAAATTGTTTTAATATAGATTGCATGAAACATTAATTCTCTACAAAACACCACTTTGTTATAACCTAGCCAAGTAAATATAATTTTTCCACATCTATGATTTGAATTTCGAAAAACTGACATACACGGTTGCATTCAGAAAGTTATTTCAGAGTCTGAAAAGAAAAGAAAATTTTTTGGTGAATAGTAAAATACCCTTATGAATTGTAATGAATAGTAATGAATTGTAAATTTTCAAAAATAATAGAAACTTCACCCATAAATGTATAAATAAAAATTTGAAATCATAAATTTTAAAGAACTATCATAGTATATGTATTGGTATTTTTTCATGTCATAAATATTTTATTTAAAATTTTATGATTAATTTAATAATTTAAAATAAAAATATAATTTCATATAATGTATTCCTAAGTTTTTAATTTACTTTCTTATGTTTATATGTTAATTTTATGGGACTTTTATTAATATATCATTGTGTTATAAAATGAGTTATAGTTTTCATGTTGTTTATTTGGAATAAATTATGATTTTATTTAAAAATTAAATAAAAAATTTTAAAAAAAATTAAAAAAATGTTTTTCATATTTTAATTATACCAATCCAAAAATGGTTTAGGTGAATTTTCAGGATTTTTCTGAAATACTCTTATATTTTATGAATAGTGAAATATGGATAAATACTCTATATACAAATTATCAATTAAATACTATAGTTATGGCATCATGTGTGATGTAAGGCCACTTGGTTTGAACTCAAATGAACTTATCACTATTTGGGTTCACATGAAACAACATTATTGGTTGTCATGATGGAAATAATAAAATAATGAATAAAATTTTCAGAATTCACTCATCTCCTCCAGTATAACCCACCGCTCCCCTCACTCCCTCTTCCCCTTAGTCCTCTAATCCATGATGATCCACAATGTTCTTCCCAAATACCTTTCCCTAGTCACTCCCCACATGCAAGAAGCACTTGGGATTCTAAAAGTCCAAAACCTCTCCCCTAAAGAGGCACTCATGGAAGATTACTTCATGATTTAAATTCCTATTTTCATTTCATTTATTTCATGTTCTATTTTATGTGGTATTCATTTCAAGTTTTCATACCATGTTCTTATTTCCATATTATTTTGTCCCTAAACAATTTTATGATTATTTTATTAATCATTAACCCATGTCCTCTCTCTTTATAATGTTTTCTAAAACCATGTTTCATAGTCGTTATGCTTGCGAACTTTCGTCTCAAAATCTTTTTCTTTTTCAAGAACTCTTATAATTTTATTATATTTTAATATAAATTGTTTTATGATGGGATATGTCATTAAAAATTCAAATTACTACTCATATTTTTAATGAATTATTAGATACCGTTTTTCTCTCATCAAAATATTTTATGAAATTTTAAGCGATGCCATAAGGCAGCTGAATTTTCATGAGGGAATTCTCATCTATTATTTTATTTTGAGTACCTTTATTTATTTTTTTTCCTCATCATCCCTAATCCAAATTCAATGATAATTCCAGTACCTTAAATGAAATTTAATTTTATTATTCTAAATTAATATTTCATCATCATCTCTCTTTTCCCCTCCTCGTATAATAAAAATGAAATTATCATCCGAGATGTGTTTATATATCACATTCAACGATGATGGGTATTAAATTTCTACTTACATCTTCATGACTGGGCATGAAACATGTTAAATGGTTGAAATAGATCATTGTATATGTATTTTATCTTATGAAACGATCTTGAATCCTTACACCCTCATAATATAAAATAATGATTCAAAACAATGTCATTATGCAAAAAAACTGACTAGTTAATCCAAGAGTTTATCATTATCTTTTATCAAAAAAGACATCATAATGGTATATAATAAAATTCATTATAATATAATTTAAAAAACTGTAATTTCACTAATAATATATATTACAAATTCTGGAATTTGTTACCCCATTTCAAACAAAATTCCATTCAAGAATACAAATAAACCGATCAATACAACCAAAGGAAGAAAATGGTTCCAAAACACTAAAATTTAACCTCTTAAACCCATAAAAATTAAATGAATGGACCTAATAAGGTTAAAATAAATAAAATAAATAAATAATAGGTTCTAGAAATAATAATTAATTCATTTTATTGGGTCATCCAGGACACTATGATCATGTGATGAACACCAACTCAATTAAGAAAGGGGTTTACTCACCTCACATCCATTTTTTGTGAGATACTCCTTATTCACTACAATTTCTTGTGAATAGTGTATTTATACTGCCCATTGATGTTTAATATCATGAATATATTTAATTTCATGATATCTAATGTATCATTTAATGTTAATTAATTTTTGGGAATATTATTCAATTGATTACAATGTTGTAAGTATTTTTTATCTTAACCTCCATTTTAGTTCGGGTTTCCCTACTCTATACTCACCTCAATTATATAATTTTTTTTTCATATTTCATCCTCATAAATTATGTTTTGATGTTCTATTTATGTGTTCCATCTATAATCCGACTTTCATTATGTAAAGTTATATGTTTTAAAAGGATCATTCAAAAATTCTTCCCGATTACAGGGAACTTCTCAAATTCTTACCTATTTTCAAGTGCATTATGTAATCCATTTTAATCCATTACCAATTTTATAAAAGAAAAAAATTTATCATGAAATCCCATATTGGTTCATTTATGGTTTTATGGATGCATTATTTCCTTTCCATTTTAAAATATGTTTTATATTTTCCTAAAACTACACTAAAATGGTTTACCTATAATGCTTCTTTAAAAGATCTTTTTACATGATTTAACATCAGTGGGAAATTAGTTTTGCCTCAAATATAATTTTAGTGTTATTAAATCTTATTTTATGATATTTACATGTTTTCAATCTGATTTCATGACAAATAAAAATGATTTTCCAAAAGAACACTTATTTCCAAAGTAAAAAATATTTCTCTCGTATCACTTTAACTTTTCTGAGATATATGCCTTGTTAAACGCTTATTCATTTCATTTTTTGTATTTATTTCCCTTTGGTATATCATATAAACAGTATCCTTATTCTCATGATATTATAATGGATTAGTATTTTGATTTTTCATGGAGGTATGGGACACATTGAATTTTATATGGATATTTTCATAAGGATTTTTCAATGGTCTCATTTAAAAGTGTCTTCTACCATTAAAACATCCTTGGTTGAATTTTTTAATTGATTGAGGATTATATCCTTTTTTATCATCCGCCATGTTTTATTGAATGGTCTATGATAAGTTTTATTGTGGATGTTATATCTTGAAACCATTCACTACTCTGCTACGAATGGTAGGTGTTTATGTTTGTTGAATGGGGAATGTTATTTACATTTCATATGTTAGTTTCAATATGAATGTATATATTGTTGTTGTTTATCCCCCTTCATAATGAGAATTAATTGTACATAGTAACTGTCGGGTGGGGCCTAATATAGTCCCTTAGTGGATCGGTAGGCCTCACGAGGAAAGCTACGGTCTTGCCAGCAGGTCTTGACAAAAAGATTATTTGTAGTCTTGGCATGAGGCCTTGATTGTATGGTTATGGTGTCCCACATTATGCAATCCATCGTTATGAAAATAGTATCAATAGTTCATGTGGTAATTAGGCTCGTAGAATAACCATGATTATGTTTTATTATGGAACTATTTATTCAGCTCTTATTCCTTCCATAATGTGTTCAAGTTAATTTTTTTAAGGTATGTGTTTTAGTTATTCACCATGTATAATGTTTATGTTTATGATATCTTCCACTGGTTTTATTACCATTACTGAGTGTTTGAGCTCACCCATTTCTTATCTTTTGTTTTCCCAGGACATCAAGAGGCATATTATGAATTACAAGCATAAATTACATAGGATTTATGGATATTTTAAAAGGAGTTTCTATGTTGTATTTCTTTTCTAGTTTTAATGTTCATCCTATGTATGTAACTAGTTTTCTAAGACTACTTAACTACTCTATACTTCGGTATTTTATTCATGATAATCATGGAAATGTAATTAAATAAGGATTTAACTCTAGGAAAACTAGGGTTGGGTCTTATACAGTTGGTATTAGATAAATTTTTATAGAAAAATTGGAAAATTTATATAGAAAAAGAATATTAGTGAAAAAAACACTAATATAGACATTGAGAATAACAATACAATGATTCAGTTTATTATCTTTTGTTATGTATCATATTTTTTTTCCTTTCCAAATGTAAAATGTGTTCTATGTATGAATCGAGTTTCTTCAAGACTACAAAACTGGTCGGTCCATTGGGATTTGATTCTGTGTAATCATGCCATTGTATTGAAATAGTGTACCAGATTTGGAATTCATATTTTGGGGTGTTATAGTTGGTGTCATAGGAATTTTAGTAGAAAAATTAGAATCTAGATATAGAAAATATATCTTAGTGAAAAAACCCTAACTTGGACTTTTGGGATAATAATACAATGACATAACATAATTTATCAAGGAATAGATTATTATGTTTATCAAGAAAATACATATCTGTCTAGATACCAACAAGTAGATGTTTCTCTGGCATAGATGTATCTAGGGTAAACCATGAAAACCCTATGTTGAGATAGACTAAAACAGAAACTAGTGCATGAAAATGGGTCTTTCTTCACTATTATTTTTACACTCCCAATAGATATTATTTTGTCAATTAATACGCTTATTTAAAATAATTATGAAGGATTTGTGCCCCCAATGTAACTAAAGTATAAGGTTATAGGATTTATGATCCATAAATTTATGTTATGTTTGATACCATGTTTAGATATTTAGGGAGTTCATAATTTTACGAGATAATATATAATATGGAATTTATTAGAAGTGACGTCTAGCAGACAGAATGAGAACATCACCAATGCACGAGATCCGAAGAGTAAGAAGGTTCATATCTCTAATGGGCTTAATCCATCAATTCAGAGGAATGATTTCTCCCATGTTTCTTAATAATATGAGTAAATAACCTCATGTGTTAAAAATATATGTAAATACTTCTATGAGTACTATTCATATTATAGGAAGAAAAATATTTAGGGGATAGAAGAGAAATATGGGGATAAAGGGAATAAAGGAAAGAAGAGTTTTCCCACAACTGATAACTGTGGAAAGAATCACCAAGGTAAATTTTTGAAGTGAATGGGTGTTTTTATAATTTTAGAGATAAAGGACACAAAGTTCACGATTGCATGGGTAAAAAAAGGGTTTCCAATGTACAGTGATTCAACTTGAGGGATATAAGAACCTATGTGAATCAATGTCCCAACTGTCAAAGGAATATACCCCAAATGGTGATTTTGGATAATGATCAAGTTATGATGCTACCTCAGATGAAGTATAATGATTAATATTCCTATTAAAGAATCTTTTCATATGAATATTTTGTCATTAATATACTGGTTATAGGAATTATGAGATGTATAAGGATTTTACTACAGTACTATTTCATTATGAATTTGATGTCATATGATGAATTTTATAAAGGAAAAGTGATTCAGTAGAAAGTTATAATTTTTAGAAAAAAACATGATTGATCGAAAGACATCCCTTATTATATATCTTATTTTGAGATAATGTTGATGAAATTATTAATTCGGATAAGTACTGAATACCTTGGAACTGATTATTGACTTTTCGAGAAGTGGTCTATGCTATAATCGATGGAGTTTACAACACTTTTGGATTTATGAAATAAATACAATAACATGTATCTTACTTATAGAATATTGAATAATTCATGTTTTCAATATGGTTTTTATGGTAATTAATGTTTTGACTATATTTCAAGAGGGTACAAGAAGAATTTATTAACATGTTTGGAATGTCAATTTTAGGGATTATTCTTGTTGATTAAGGTTTAATGACAAGTTCATCATGGAAATTTAGTGACCTTAATTATAATTTGTTGAATCATTATATTTTGTATTTTTTAACCATTTACTAAATTGTTTAAGATGATCATTGTATGGGTTTTTCATGTTTAATGTCAATACATGAAGGTTTGATTATTCTTATATGATGTTGTATTCCAATTAGAATGTAGTAACCAATGAATTTCCCTCTCCTCTTATTAATATGATATTTTAAACATATTCTTGATGTGTGTTTCCAATAATGTAATTTTCATGTATCAACGAGTAACTTTCGATGTTTGGTTTCAAATTTCACGGTTGAAATTTTTGTAAGGAGAGGATAATATAATAGCCCATGAATTTTCAAATAGATTTAATATAGAATACATAAAAAATGAAGTCTCTAAAAACCACCACATTTTTATAACCTAGACAAGTAAAAATAATTTTTCCTCCACTATGATTTGAATTTCAAAAAACATACACGGTTTCATTTAGTTAGATATTTTACAGTCTAATAGGGGAAACAAAATTTGTGGTGAATAGTATCATACCCTTATGAAGAGTAAAATACCCTAATGAATATTAATGAATATTAATGAATAGTTAATATGCCAAAAAAAAGACACATCACCCATAAATGTATAAATACAATTTATACATCTTAAAATTGAAAAAACTATCATAGTATAAGTATTTGTATTTGTACATGTTATAAAAATTTTAAATAAAATTATATTATTAATTTAACAATTAAAATTTGCAATATATTTTCAAAAAATGTATTCCTAAATATTTACTTCATTGTCTTATTCTTATAATATAATTTTATTGGACCTTGATTAATATATCAATGTGTTCTGAAACCAGTTATAGTTTAAAAGTTGTTTTTTTAAATAAATTATGGTTTAATTCAAAAAATAAATCACAAATATTTAGATAATTACTTTCAAAAAATGGATTTCATTTTTGAATTTTACACATCCAAAAATGGTTAGGCTGATTCTTTGGTATTTTTTTGAAATACTCTAATTTTTTATGAATAGTGAAATATGGAAAAATACCGTATATTCATATTATCAATTAAATAAAATATTTTTCACATAATGATTGATTTTAAGCCACATTTTTCGATTTCACATGAACATATCACTATTATGGGTAACATGAAACAACACTAATGTTTTACTTGATGGAAGCTATAATATAATGAATAAAATATTCAAAATTCACTCCTCTCCTCCATTATATCCCCCCCCCCAACTACCACATCTCCTCACTCTTATATGCCTGAAATTAACTCAACGTTAAGGCCAAATACATTTCCCTACTAACTCACCACATGCATATAACTCTTGTAATTTCAAAAATACCAAAACCTTTCCCCTAAAGTGGCTCTCAAGGAAGATTACATCAAGAGGTAAATTCCTCTTTTCATTTCTTTTATTTCAAGGTCACTTTTATGTAGTATGTATTAGAAGTTTTCATAACATGTTCTTATTTCCATATTATTCAGTCTCTATACTATTTTATTAGTCTTTTATGGATTGGTGAAAACTTTCTCCTATATTTTTAATTTTTTCTAAAACCATGTTGCATCATCGTTATGTTGCATAATTTTCGTCTCAAAATCACTCTCTTTTTCAAGAACTCATATTATGTTATTATCATTTAATAAAAATTGGATTATGATATTATATTTCATTAAATATCCTCCTTACTAACTAAAATATTTATTAATTATGAGATACCCTTTTTGTCTCATCAATATATTTTATGCAATTTTATGCCAGGATTTTATGCTACTAAATTTTCGTGAGGGATTTCTCAAATTTTATTTTATTTTGAGTTACTTTCTCATTTTCCATCCTCATCACCCATCATCTAAATTCAATGATAAATAAATTACCTTATATGAACTATAATTTTATTATTTTAATGGAATATTTCATCTTCATCTCTCTTTTCCCCTCCTCTTATACTAAAAATGAAAATATCGTCCGAGATGTGTTAATTTCTCACATTCAAGGACAACGAGTTTTAAATTTCTATTAATATCTTCTAGAATGGTCATGAAATATTTTAAATTGTATAACCAGATCATAATATATGTATTTTATCTTATGAAATTTTCTTTAGTCGTTAAATAATCATAACATAAAATAATAATTCAAAACAAGGTCATTATATACTAAATCGCCAAGTTAATCCAAGTGTTTATCATTGTCATTTATCAAACAATTAATCCTCATGTTATATAAAAAAAAATATTATAATATCATTTATATCCCATTAATTTCACTAATAATATATATTAACAATTCTGGATGTTTGGCGACATTTCAAACAAACTTATATTCATGAATGAAAGTAAACTAATCATGAAAACGATGGATGAAAATGATGACATAGTAATAAAATTGAACCACTTAAACCCATAAAAAAATTAATAAACCTAATAAGGTTCTAAAAAATAAATTAAATAAATAATTGGTTTTTGAAATAATAATTAATGAATTTATTTTTTTCATTGAGGACACTAAGATCAAGTGAAGGACACCGACAGACTTAAAGTAAGGGGGTTTCCTCGCCTAACTTCCATTTTTTTGAGATACCCCTTATTAAATACCATTTATTGTGTATAGTGTATGTATAATGTAAAAATATATTTAAAATCATGAATACATATAATTTCATGATATTAAATGTTTCATTTAATTATTTTTCATTTCTGTGCATACGATTCAACTGATTACAATGTTATAGGTATTTTCTAGCCGAACCTCCATTTTCATTAGAGTTATCATTACTCTATACTAACCTCAATGAAATTATTATCTATTCATATTTAATTCGATTAAATTAGGTTATAATGTTCTATATATTTGTACCAACCATAATTCTACTTTAATTTATGTGTAGTTATATGTTTTAAAAGGATCTTCCAAAAATTCTTCCGGATAAAATGGAACTTCTCGAATTCTTACCTATTTTCAGGATCACGATGTTATCTATTTTTAGTGTTTAGAATTTATTTTAAAATAAAATTTTTTATCATGAAGAATAATATTGGTTCATTTATGGTTTTATTAAATCAAATAAACCTTTCCCTTTTTAAAATAACTTTTATATTTTCCTAAAACTGCACTAAAATGTGTTACTTCTAAAGATTCATTAAATTTTCTTTTTACATGATTTCACATTAGTAGGACATCATTTATGCCTCAAATATAAATTCAATGTTATTTATTATTAGTTTATGGGATTTAAATTTTCATAATTTCATTTCATGTCAAATAAAAAATAATTTCCAAAAGAACTCTTTTTTTCAAAGTAAAAATGATTTATCTCATCTCACTTTAACTTTTATGAGATATATGCCTTGTTCAACACTTATTCCTTTCTCATGGTGTATCTAATTAAATTTGGTATATCATATAAATAGTATCTTTATTCACATGATATTAAAATGTATAATGATTTTAATCCTTTAAGGTGGTATGGGACACTTTGGAATGATTAATGATTATTTCCTCAATGATGTGTAAATGGTATCATTGAAAAGTATCTTCATCCATGTTACCATACTTGTTTGAATATTCTAAATTTTTGAGGTTTATATAAATTGATGTCATTAACCATGTTTTATTTAATTTTTATGATTGTTTTGGATATTAATGTGTTATCTTGATACCATTCACCACATTGCTCTGAATGGTTAGTGTTTATGTTTAATAACTATGGAAAGTTATTAACATTTCATATGTTTGTTTCAATATGAATGTATATATTGTTTATATTTATCCTAATTCAGAAGAGAAATGTATTGGACATAGTAAGTATTGGGTGGGTCCCTTTATATCCCATTGGTGCATTGTTAGGTCTAATTAGACAAACTACGGTCTTGACCAAAGGCCTTGAATAAATGATTATTTATGATCTTGGACCAAGGCCTTGATGGTATGGGTATGTTGTACCGCATTAGGAACTACCTCGTTATGGAAATTGTATTTATGGTTCATGAGGTATTTCAAATAGATGAATACCCATGATTATGTTGTATTGTGGAATTATTTATTAATTTCATATTATTGACATAATGTGTTAAATTTTATTTTTTTTAAGGCATGCGTTTTTAGTTATTCATCATGCCTAATGTTTATGTTTATGATATATTGCACTATTTTTCTTACCCTTATTGAGTGTTTTATCTCACACCTTTGTTATGTTTCATTTTCCCAAGACATGATGTGGTATATTATGAATGAAAATCAAAAATAACCTAGGATTTGTGGATATTTTTTAAGGAGTTTATATGTTGTATTTATTTTCATGTTGTAATGCTTAAAAAATATATTTATATAGTTTTAAATTAATACTAAACTAATTAGATTTTTGGGATTTTATTCCTTGTAATCATGATAATGTAATTAAATAAGGCACCGACTCCTGGAAACTAGAGTTTGTTCCTTATAGATAATGTTTTGGGGAAGGAAATTAATTTGATGAAATAATTAATTTACTTTTGCAGGAATATATAGGTTACTAGGAAGACTCAATGTATCAACAATATTGGTCTCAGGGAGGGGTATCTACAACTTTTTTTACCATGGTGTTCCATTTTTTTGGGAAATTACAAGGCCTCACACTTTTTAAAGGCATTATCCCAGGTAAGGAAAGATTATGCCTATTGGAAAGGGAAGTATCTCTCAATGGATGGATGTGTGTTCCTTGTTAAACACATTTTTATCACTCACCTAGTGTATTCCTTCATGGTGTACTTGTTTCATGCCTTAGTTGTAAAAGAAAATCAACTCAATGCTAAAAAACTTTGTCTTGAGTGGAATCTTATTGTAAAGGAAATGTATCACTACTAAGTGGAGCATGTGCTGCATGGTTATAATTATTGGAGGACAGGGAATTAAAAATATGAGTTGATTCGATCAAGAGATGCAGGATAAATTACTTTGGCGTCTTCTCTATAACAATTCTTCCTCTCTTGATTTCTTAAGAATAACAATTCTATCATGGATGATTGCATCGAAACAAGGATATCTAGACTCATCCATTTTGCCTAAACTACGTTTTGTTTTCCAAATCATTATGAGACACTCTTGTTGGGTCATTAATGAAAACTCATCTCTTCAATTCTTTCAACCCAACTAGACTAGAATTCCTTTTAGTGAAATAATAATTATTTAAGAGAAAAATATTTACAAAAGTGTTTCAATCAAAAAGAAACATGAGAATCTGGATGGCCTTCCATAAGAGATTATTTATATTATTGAAAGATATGAATTTATATAATATGATGACCATCATGTTTGGGAAGGATCCTCCAGTGGTCTTATAGACAATGGAAATTTTTCAAGCATTTGATGCTATGTAATTAAAATTGGATTGGTGTCTGGAAGAGAAATTGGTTACTTACCTCAAGGTTTTCATTACTTTGGTCACTCATTCATAGAAAACTTCGACTGGATGAAAATGTTCATAGCTCTGGGATGTATCTATGCTCGAGTTTTTCTCTATGTGATCAAAATAATGAAGATGTTGATCATTTATTCTTTTCATGAAACACTAAATCATCCCTGTGGAAATCCATTATTGATATCATTGAGTTTTGTCACCCAAATACTGATTCTGTACTGACTTTTATATACTCTTTTTTTAGAATTCAGTAGTATAAAAATTTCATCTCTCTGCTTCAAGTTTCCTACTCTGAAATCATCCATTCGGTTTGGAGCACCCACAATAGTACACTCTTATTCCAGGCTCGGTTTCATTAAAGAACTCCACTCCCCATCATTTTTGTGTCCATTCATAATTCTAAATCCAAAATCAAAGAACAATGTAGAAACTCGGTCAGTGAGTTTCTAATTCTTAGGAGGATGAAGGTTGCATGATTCCTCCCCAAACCAAGGGGAAAAATAGACGTTTTGTGGTATTCCCCTTTATTAGGATGGTTGAAATTTTATACTGATGGGGTTTCATGGGGAAATATGAGACCATAATGTTTCGGGGTGATCTTCTATGACCAATAAAGAGATGTGGTTGAGTGCAGTGATGGTCCATGTAGACTTGCTACTACCTTGGATATTGAACTGATGGTAATGATCAATGAAGTGTACATTTTTTTTCAAATAAATTAGAATAATATCTGGTTTGAGTGTGACTCATCTATAGTTGTTAATGCAATAAGGGTGGGCCAAAAATAGATCTCATGAAATTTGGTAGGTAAATGGATCGATTTCCTATACAAGATTTCTTCTTTGAACTACTTTATTAGAGACATATTTTGTGTGGCAAATTACACTACAGGTGGTCTTTCTAAAAAAGGTGTCTTTGAAGAGAGAATCATCGAATCGAAAAAATGTTCCTAATGACAAGATTCCTATTCTTGTTCGGGGCATATGTAAAATTTCCTCTTTCCAAATTTTGGAACTCTTTACTTTTTTATATAAGGACCTATGTGCTCACTTTTCTCAAAAAAACTATTATTTTTATTAATTTTTATTATTTTCAACTCAAATTAATTTTCCAATAGTTAGGTTAGTATTCAGAATGCTCATGTTACAATTCCAACAGTCATGTTACCTTTTTGAAATGCCAATTCATTATTTCATTGCATAGTCAATACAATTACTCACATGTTTCTATATTTTCATTTTGTAAAAAATCAATTGTTTTATTAATATTCTATTTTTTTCCATATTTATTTTCTTGGGGGTGGTAATTCTTGTTGATTTGAATGATTTAAATTTTCCATTATACTTTTCTTATTTTCTATTTTGTGTCTCATTGTAATGTTTTTCATTTTCATTGGTTTATTTTTAATCTATTATAATGATATTTATTAGAGAAATAAAATCTTATGAGTTTCTTTTTGTGTTGTATTTGTATAATGTTATATAATATAATAAAAATTTATTCAAGAAATAAATATCTTTTATAACGTCTAGGTCATCAAATTTTACCTATCTAATTATAGTGAAAACATCTTAAGAAAGGGGGAGTCCATTTTAAATTGTTTTCTCTTTTGGGAGTTTACAATTTGATTCTAAAATATATATCATCTTATTTTTAGAAAATTATCATTTTTATTAAAATAATCATAATCTGATGTTTCATTAGAAATAAATTATTTCATAAAAAATTTATGTAGCTAAGTTATAAAACTACAAGACAAACCTTCTATAGAATATAAGTTCATAAATTCTCCGAATGTTATACTCTCTATTATTTTTATATCCTTTGTGGAGGAAATATTATAAAATAATTGTAATAATTTTAAAAGTTATACTAGAATGATAGTTTTCTAGTAACATAAAAATGTATAAAAATTTTATTATAATAATCAAAGGATAAAAATAAGTATTTCTTAAAAAAATTTATATCATCACTTTTGATATCTAGTAACCATCATTGGATCATCTATAATTAAAAACATCAATATTTTCACCTATATATTGTAGTAATGGATTGATTATTTTTTCTCACCATTTGTTTTGTGAAGAGATGTCACCACCTGGATTCTCAAATGTTTGGTAAATTTTAGTGTTTTTCCAAAATCATATAACATTGTTTGATAAGTTTACATGGCTTTGTGTATATATATCCATATTTAATAGATCATCAAGTAAAGGGTTATAAACAGGGTCTATTTTGAATGGTATGCCTCTATTCGAAAATCATGAATTATGTTTCAAGTATAGGAAGATATTCATGTTATAAGAGATGATTATGGTCAATATTATTCTATAATCTATGGATAATTTTATATCATTTAATTTTTTAATAAAGTAGGTGGTTTTATGTATTTTTTCATTATATTTATTAGTAAATCACATATCATGAATCTTAAGAGGATGGTTCAGTTTGTCAGAATACTTCTAAAAGGAGAGGCTACTTTGGAAACCCAAAAAATTCATAATAATGAAGATCATTTGAAATATATTTTTATGAAAAATATCGTTTTATTTTAAATAAGAATGTATGTAAGTTGAATCAATTATCTGTATACAAAAGGATAATATTACGTTGGATTTAATCTTTTTTACATCCATGAGATGGGGAAAGAGATACTATAAAATTTCAAGATATTTATATCCTTTATGTTCTCTTCATTATGAGGTAGTTTAACCCTATAATGTTTTTTTGAATTATGATAAAACTATTCATACAAGTATAGGAATGTGAAAGATATTTCTTTATCTGAAGTTTCACAATAGGGATATTTTTAGGTTTATTTATATTGAAATGATATGGAATTGAGATGCTCTAGTAAGAGATAAATAACACTTCATTGGTGATGAATCTCTTTCAAAGATAACATTGGTTTACTTAATGAAAAGTATTTTAGATAGAAAATAGATCCCCATGTATATTCTAATAAGTATCGTGAAATTCCTCTTAAAAAGGATAAGGTGTTTTCCTGATGAATCCTTCACCATGTTAATGAAGAATAAAAAGTAGAAGAAGGAAGGTGATCTTGTTTCAATCCTTGTTTTTGTTGAATTTAAGGATTAAAAGGATGATGATTTGTAAAACTAAAGGAATATTATAAGAAGAAGAGTGATCTTCATAAAGAATATTGAGCTAGAGTTTCTCCAGAATTCCATGTGGAAATAGATAAATCAAATGATGTAGTTTAAAATTGAATTAGTTTTCTCATCCCATTCCAAACGAGAAATGGTAATATGTTATTAAATATGTTATAAAAAATAGAGGAAATTTAGTTATTAAAATTATAGTAAATTTAAAATAAAATTATATTATTCATTTTTCTAAAAAATATTCCACTCTTAGAGAAAAACATGATGTTTCTGATAATGGAAAAAAATTTAAATAACACAAAAGTGTTAAAAACCATGAATTAAAACTCAAAACCAAAAAGTTACTATTAAAAAAATTATTAACTGAATACTTCTATATCACTTACATATCAGTCTTTATAAGGTGATGAATTATTTAGTTATTCAAAAGGGAATCAAATGAAATTGAAAAAATGATTTATCATTGAGATTATTTTAAGAAACAAAATTTGATTGAGATGTTGAAACTCATGAAATCTATTAATCATACTTTCTTGAAAGAGAGGAATCTTCTCCACTGTGATTTAGAAATGTTATTCTTAATAATGTTTCTAATTCTTTCCCTAATTATCCTCATAATACTGGTTAAAATAATACTAAAATGAAAATTAATAAATTCCATCATGTTATTAATACAATCGAATGAATAATGGTTATTTTTCAGAAATTAATTCGAGTAGAAAATACATACAAAGAATAATTTATGGTATTGAAATGTTACGTTATCCTAATTAACTATCATAGTCTATTATTTAGCGTAAATTATAAGTGAAAATATTAAAAATAAAATCATGTTCTATGTACATAAATCTAAAAAATATTCTCAATTGGACGAATAAAATAGATAAATATGTGATGTTTTTTATAAACTTATTTATGGAATAAAAAGGATTATGAAGTTAGTATTCAATATTGTAGACAACATAACATATAAATTTTTATAATGATCAAGGTATATTGTTGATATAAAATCTCTTGATATTCAATAAGATTATGGGTTTTCCCAATAGAAGGAAAATATAGAGTCGTAAGAGGAATTTCTTGAAAAGATAGAATACATGGATGAAAAGATATAAAACTTGAGAAAATATCTATATAAAATAAAGAATATTGTTACAAAACATAGTAAAAAATAATTATTTCAAAAAAAATTGGTCATTTCAATATTAAAATTTCTACATTTGAATTATTTATTCTATATGATTCTATGGAAGTTTGATGGTAGTTTATTAATGAATATATGTCTCTCTAAAAATTTTATAGAGTGTTTTAACATTTTCTGATCACTTTATACTAACATTTATTACATTACATTTGTTTTCAAAAATCATAAACTGGGATAGAATTATAGAACATTAAAGATGTATAAGTAATGGTGAGTAAGTTTTAATGTTTTGATTGAAATCTATATTTCTGTTTTTATCTTGATTTTAAAAATTTGAGAGACTATTAAGTAAAATGGTCTCTCTCTACTCTTACAACAAAAAATCATAATTCACTCTAAAAACATTTCTATTTATGATATTCATTTCTTATATAGTATAAGGTTCTGTAGAAAATCAGATTTATTAGATGGAGAAATTATGTTTTATCAAATTTTGACTTATAAATTCTATCGGTCGATGTCTTGAAAAGTTTATCAGATGGAAAATTATTAATTATATCAAAAAATATTTAAAATGTATATTATATTGGGATGTAAAAAGTATACTAGAATTATATTAACCAATCCTACCTTATATAATTCTATTTAGATTATTATAATGATTTTGAACCTAATGATCATAGGAAAAGTGTTGAGGTGTTTAATCCATTAAAATATGGATACCTTGTTTTTGATTCTATTATATTTGATCCTTAAAAGTGTGGAATTTGACCATTGTGAGTTTTTGACACTAATGTTGATAAATAGGACCACATCGTAGAATAAAAGATGTAAACAAGCCATATGGGATCTGAATTGTTATTTTTGATGTTTGGAAACATCTCATTATTGAGTGTATTTCTATTTTTATTCATTATATGTATTTTCTTATACCATGTTTTGTGTGAGGGTTCTATTATAAATTATATTTTTTTCTTTTGTAATTATTGTTTTTTTCTAATGATGTTGATCAAGGTCTCTTAGAGATAGTAATAATGAGGTTTGTTCGATAAGGTTTATCGATGGGTCCTAGGGATGTGGTTATAGAGATTTTTCTAATCAGGATGATTGATGGATTCCAAGGATTGGAATATAGACCTTCTGATTGGTTGATAATAAGGGATACCTAAGTTTAGGTCTATGAACTTCCTTATCACTTTGGATGAAGGTGAAGACATAACCTAATATAGGTTCTATAAGATTTATTATATACATAAAGTAGGTTTTGTTTATGAACTATTATTCCCCCTCCTTTGGTAGTATGTCTGCCATACATTCATTGGTATCAACAAGGATACTAAAAAAATATTATAGACTTTTCACAATTTTAAAGGGGTATTAAAAATGTGAAATGGTTTTAGGGGTAGAGAACATTCCATGATAGAGATATTTGGTGTAGATAGGTTCTTTTCCTAAATATTCACTATTTGACCATTACTGTCACATCATGAAATTTACTACAATAGTTTTTGATTAATAAAAGTGGGGGATCCCCCTTATTATTATTGATGGAATGCAGTGTTAGAGTCTTACTAGAACCCATTCCTTTCTTTATCCGCCTTGTATTGGGGTGTATTTCTTAGGAACATTCTTTAAAGGATCAATGTATAGTCTCCCCTTCCTCTTATCTCTCTTGCTCCTCCTACCTATCACTAATTTTTGAAATCATAAAATTTAGGTAATTTCATGTGATTTCATCAGAGGATGGAAAAAATCAACCATTTTCAATGTTAATTTCATACATTCAAGAAAAAGGCTTTTTTAAGATGCTATAAACAATTCATCATTCCTCATTTGTCATGAGGTATAATTCCTAGTGAATCTATTTGGATTTTATGGTGATTTTGTGTAAAATTATCCATTGATTTCGGTTTTTAAATTTTAGGATTTTGTATTTCGTGGGATACGGGTGTGTTAGGAATAAAACAGGCGTAGTTTCTCAGCATTTCAGTAATTTTATACTTTTCAGTAAGTTCGAAACAAGTTATTTTATTTTGAAATGTATATCTAAATTAATCAAATTATTTATTTAAGGATATTTTTTGTTGAGATAGGAGATCATAGGATCTAGGGACTAGGAATAGACTCGGATGAGTCTTCGATGTACTTGAGAAGTGGGTTTTCAATATTAATTTTAAATTGGAAAATATCATATGAGGTATGTGGTCCTGGTACTAGAATTATGGACTTATTCTTGATTTTTATTTTCTTGTTTATGTGTGGCCTAACCATAGGAGACATTTACCCTTTAATTAATTTAATTTTTTGATTTAATTTAAATAATTTAATTAAATTTATTTGTTAAACTATGTGATCAACTACGAATAAAAGGAATAAAGGTCCTAGTCCACTATGGACCTAGTACACTAGATTGATTCCTCAATCACTGATGGTTTAGGATTGTATTGGTTATATAACATGAAACATATACTTATTGAGTGGTGAAAATCAAATGACATGAATTATATGATTCCTAGTATCCCTTGTCTAAAAATTGTTGGACACCTCCAATGGGGGGTGAGACAAATTGACATGGATTGTCTTAGTAGGCCATGTGTGGTCCCTTGAGACACCTTAGTGTTATCTAGATTTCTTATAACAAGTCTTGATATGTGGTTCCATTGAGTTATGGGTTTGGACACATGAGTGATTTTTTCTAAAGTGGTCCCCATTTAGGGTTTCCATTCCATGTGATAAGGTAAATGACCCTAAGTAGGGGGCCATTATTATGTGTAGACTCGATGGACCCCAAGTAGGGATCCATTATTATTTTTTTATCTTGGGGACCCTGATATGATCCCTAATTCTTATTGATCTTTCAAGGGCGTGTGAGACTTGGGTAGATATTCTTATGGTTCTCACATTATAACACATACCTTTCACATGATTAATGGGATGTAGAGTGTGAGGATGGGATTTGGAATTTGACAAACCCTTATTTGATTATTATAAATGATAGGGGAAGATCCCTATGAGGTGATTAATTTTCAATTTTCATATATCTTAGAGGTTGATTTTATGAAATGTGGAAAATCCTTTATAGGTGGTCTTGATGTGATAAATGGTTATGAATCTTGGCATTAATTTTACTCTGGATATTGAGGTAATAATAATCTATAACTCTAATGGGTAAATTCATTGGGTTTGATAGTGATACCTAAATAATTGATTTCCTAGGATTATCCTCATAGAAATCATCATTTCTGGCTAATATTTTAGAATTCCAAGGGTGATGCCCATTAGGGTCGGTGATGAAGCATTGTATTTGGGAACACCAATGGTGAAACCTCTTGGGACTAGTGATGACTCCTAATGACTATTGATCTCTTAGAATTACATCTCATGGATTAACATAGATCCTTACACTATTATAACACATAATTTATCACCTGAGGTTTAGAAGTGATTCTTAATTCTATTCTTAGATCACCTAGTCTCACCCCTAGGGATAGACAATTATGATTGATATTGTAGACCATCCCATATGATATCCTAGATTTTGGAATATTTTCTTTATTGGGTTGGAAAATTCATGCCACATGCTCATATACACTCTAACGCTGATTGACGTAGGTAATTTTGATTGGGTCATGGTATTAAGGAATGACGATGGTTTCTCATTTATTTATTTTATTAGTTGATATTTATATTAAGTCACATGAACATGTCAATACATTGTTTATGTGTATGGGATGGTGTTGGTAGTTCCCTATTGAGTATTGTACTCACACCTTTCTTAGGCCACCATTTCACTAGGGTACTCTAATAGAATCTCACTTGGATTCAGGAATCATTTGGGATAAGACATGGGTTGAATTATTTATTTGGATAGCTTAGGCATGTACATGGATCACGGGATGGGGTGTCGATAAGTTATGTAGTGGAGCCTATTTTTTATTTTATTTAGTTTATTATCTATATATATGTGATCGGTATAGTGGAATATTTGTCTTATATAAATTTATGTCTATTTCCCATTCTATTGTCACATTTTTTCAACTACATTTTTATCTATGTACATTTATATGATTTATGTGTTTGATGTTTTTTTGTTTTCAATGTGATTAAAAGTCTAATATAGTGGTTATAGTCTCCCCATGGTGCCACCTTAGACCACCACTATTAGATAGTAGCATCTGGATTATAGGTAGGTTCTCATGAGGTCATGTGGAAAAAAAGTCTAAGGCACCTCGAGTGACCTCCAGTCTGATACAATAAAAAAATAAACGAGTAATGTTTTTCTATACAAATGAATTTGAAGAGGGCTTCGATTAGATTAAGAAGATGTTAATAATTTCACCATTTCTCACACTACAATCAATTAGGAAATTATTTTTAATATATAATGTTTCCTCAAATAAGGTATTTGGTTTCATCCTCATGAAAAATGTTAAATTAATGACCTATGTATCAAAATAGTTGTAGGTGTGTGAGAAAAATTACTCGACACATGTTCTGGAATTTAAAAAAATAATATTCACATTAAATATTATGATGGATTATATATAAGGAGATAAGTGTGGAATATTTATAGATCCTAAGATCCTAGAGTATATATTGACATGAAGGAGTCTAACATGCCCCAATGAATATTGTTAGAGAAAATCAAGTACAATGAATTATAATTCTATTAATATCCATAAAAGGTGGACAATGTAATAAATTGTCTAGGTAGAAAAGATCATTCAACATTATCTATGATGAGAATTAAGAAGGATTCAATCTACTTAGACATGTAAAGTATAGACATCGGAACTATAAAGGAATGAAATATATCTATTATTGTTCAAATGATTTCTCAACATTCCATTCAGGAGAATATTAAGGAAGCTCAATAGGTGGATATATAGATATAAAAGAAGGAGGATACCATAAAGAGGGGGAATATCCGAGTTCAACACTGATAAATTCTTTTTTGTAATATTTCGGGACACAATTATGTATACCATGAGATACTGAGATAAATAAATAGGTATTAGATTACAAGAATAGATCAACACTCTCTATCCAGACATTGAGCACAAAGATATATAAAAAACATTGAGAGAAATTATGCTGGAACAATATGAAGAAGAAGAATTTTGAAGTCATATAATAGTGCAGGGTATGTCAATAATTTAAAGAATAATAAGAGTAGTATTATGGAAGTATGTATCAAATATCTATACCAACATGGAAATGAGAGAACGTCAGCATGGATTTTGTAACTATTCTTCCAATGACATATAAAGGAAATAATTTCATATGGTTTTTAGGTTACCATTATTTAATGTCATATCATATCAACTCCATTTTATAACACTTTCAAATCATTTAATTTTCAATGATATCCATTATATAAGTGGGGAGGATTCCTTAAATACCATTTTTGACTGTACCCACTCAAGATATGAGGTTCATCTCATAAATCATAAAGATTCATTTACATGACATGAAGATAGGGTTGATGATATAATGAGATATTTCCTAATGGAATTCGATAGAGGCTGGGATTAACACATAAATATAATAGATATCTCCTAAAACTGTAAATTCACTACAATAGATTATAGATTTAATAGAGCTCATGGTCTATTTAATCGACACTAAATATAATTAATAATGTGTTTTCTAATAAAGATTGTAGGATCTTGTAAGTGCTAATGTGGTGCTGATAAAATGTGGATTTATTAATACTTTTTATTGCATAGATAAAAGTAGGGTTTTATCAATTCTTTTTTAGCATTGATAAACAGATATTTTATGAGTTTTTTAGCATTGATAAACACATGCATTACTAGTGCTATAAATTTTCAATAATAAAAACGTTCAAATACATTTTAAATTTTAGTTCAATTAAAAACCCTAAAATGGAACACATGGGAAAACCCAAATTGGATTTGATGGAATGTTTATACTATTGCAGACCTAGGACAATCCCATGAGTATACTCTAACAAAAAATTTGAATTAATTGGACATTAGTGACTTTAATTCCCTAAAAACATTATATAAATACTAGACTATAGAACTATCCTCATTTGGTCATTTCGTAACATATTTCTATATTTATTTATTTATATATTTAATCATTTATATATTTATATATTTCTATATTTAAATATTTATTTATTTATATATATTTGTAGAGAATTTTATGTCTGTTATTATATATATTCCAAACGATTGGTATATATTTTTATATATTTGTTTCAAAATGTGTATATATACATATATATAAAATTTATATATGTATATATATATAATGTGTGTGTATATATAATTTTCATTTGTATTTGTTGTTTATATAAAATGTCTATATATTTGTTGAAAAATGTGTATATATTTGTTACAAAATGTGTGTATATATGTGTGTGTGTGTGTTGTATATATATATCTGTGTGTGTGTGTGTATGTTACATATATATGTGTGTGTGTGTGTGTGTGTGTGTGTGTTTTATTTCCTGTATTTATGTATAAATTAAAGTATATATATTTATATATTTGTTCAAAAATTTGTGTGTATATTTACATTTATTGTTCCAAATTGTTATTGTGTGTGTGTATTTAATATATATATATGTATATGTTCCAAAATGAGTGTCTATATATATATTTGTGTGTATTTATATATATTTTAAAATTGAGTAGATATATTTGTATATATTTTTGTCTATATATTTGTTGTATATATTTATATATTTACATATTTATATATTTTTTGCGAAATGTATATATTTTAGTATGTCTATATATATTTGTCGCAGAATGTCTATGAGTATATATGTTAATAGATATCATTGTGTGTATGTGTGTGTATATATTTTATAATTTTCTATATATATATATGTACATCTATATTTGTACATTTACTTGAATATATATATTTTTGTATATTTATATTTATATATATATATATGTGTGGGTGTATATGTATGGGTATTTTTTTTATTTTTTAATGGTAGAAAGGACACCATAAGGGGTGGAAGATCTTTAGGCACCATAGTAGTGACATTAGTTTGATAAAAGATATCATAAGAACACGAAAGGATGGCATGTGGGATGATGGTGAGGCTACGACGGTGGTGGTGCGTATTGGGTGGTAATAGAGACACAATCTATGGGCGGCCTCTGATGGTGCAGGTGTAGCCGAGCGCAGGACAAAACATGATGCTCAGTGGGCCTACCATGGAACTACATGTTAGGGTCTACAAGACATGTTTTAATGTGATTTAATGATCACTGAACCTACTTTCCATGTAATGGGTTCCCCTATACCCAAAAACGAAAAGGTTTTGTTTTATTGGTTTAATAGAAAAGGGTTTAGACCAATTTTTTTCTCTTTATATATTTTTATATATCTAGTTATTTATATTTATATTTATATTTATATTTGAATATTTATATTATATATTTGAATAATTATATTTCTATGTTTTTATAGTATTTATTTTTGTATTTTTATATTTATATATTAATGTATTTTATATATTTATTTATTTTATATACTTATGTACATTATAAATTTATTTATGTATATATTTATCTATTTTTATATATAAAATGTATTTATATAATTATTTAAATAAAATAATAATATATTATATCTACATGTACATTTTTCTAATGTGATATAATATATTAATAAATTTTATATTTTTTAATATAAATTTTTAAAAAAACATATTTCATAATTTAAAAAAAACAAACTATCATCATGAACCATTATAAAGGAAAGAAGCATCTCTTTAACTGGATTGATATGGAATCCTTATATGACATTTAGTCCCAGAAATTACATTTCCCAAAGGTTTAGATTCATAAATACCTTAAAACGTGGATGGCTTGCATGCCTTACAATTTGATGGTCTAAAGGAACTGTGACTTGAAAGCAATTTTGCTAGCCCAATGGCCCATTTTTTGTCAAAAAATCCATTCTGTGTATAGTAATACAACAACACTTACAAGTTATATAGTACCAGAGAAAGGTTTCCATTTTTTAGTGCTAATGATTCAATTGAAAAATGGGTATTTTCTCTATACTGATAATGGTTTCCCCTTTATCAGTTCTTTTTAAGATCACTGATAAAAGGAAACCACTATTTTTCAATGATTTGAAATATTGTTTCCACTCTAGAATTAAAATTGGTCCTTATGAAACCTATGTAGAAAAAAGTGTATAAATCAAAAAAATTGTGGTGAAATTATATAATGTATGATATTGAGGTATAAACTGGTCAATGAAATATCAAAAAATGTAAAATACATTCAACTAAAAATTAAATATTCACATAATTCACAGATGAGTTACACTAACATTTATTGATGAGACTTGGATTTTGGTATTAGAGATAAGACGTTCCTTCATATATATCTATAGAAGAGAGTTGTGAGTTTTAGTAATAAGGGAAAGTGATGTCCAAGATACATTATCCCCTTTAATATTATTGATCACATTATAACAATATACCATCGACTATGACATTCACCAAACATGTCTCATGTACAAGATGTGTTCCATGTATCCCTAGTGAAGGAATATATAATATATCCCACACAAGTACTGAATCCTGATGTGTTGTAAATAAATCATGATCATATTTACAAGGAGAATCTGTTGAGAATCTTAGAACATAATAATAATGATCTCCTAAATAATACACCTCATGAAGAAGCAATATGGGAAACTAAGGAAGTAATGAAATAAAATTACCCTCATCTACTTCAATCATAGAGTGTGAAGTGAAATTTCAATCATGAAATTTTTAAATGGGGTAAGAATGTAACGAACCAGACATTCAAAATGAAATTTACTTCTTAATATATAATTGTGTTACTTAGACAAACGGTGTTGAATAAATAATTCACATTCACAGTAGAAAAAAATAATTATATTTTACTATTCTCAAATTAAACATTTCATATGAAGAAAAAATATATTAAAATTTTTAAAATAATACAATAAGATAATAAATATAGGTAAATAATGAAACTAGAACATGATATTATGGTATATTTTGGTCTTCAAAAATTATCATGATTGCGGAAAACAATATTAAAAATAAAAAATAGTAAAATAATAATAATATTGTGAATTGAGAATATTAAAGCTAGAGTAGAATTATAGTGACTGATGAATGATTGATGAGAGAGGTATTATACGATGTTTCAAGTTTATATTATCATTGGAAATATTATTGTAAGAATATTAATTTGGCCATTAAAATAAAACAAATGTTTATATATCTTGTAATATAAAAATATAATAAATTTATTACAACCCCTAACCCAAATCAACAGGTATGAGCTAGAGTGTTTCATTACCTCATTGGAATGTCCTCATATGAATGAGGCTACTGACTATAAAAAAGGATCCAAATGAAGTCATGAAGATATTATATGCATAGTAACAATATCTCTAAACCAAAATCACAATAAGGAATAAATAAACATCCCATATTAACATAAAAGAAATAAAGTATATAATCATTCTCTGATAAATAGAATATAGGTCATACAATATAAACCAATAGACTCCTAATACGGTAAGTCATAAAATGTATGATAACCAAATAAAATAAACTAAAAACATAGTAGAAATAGTCTTGATTGAAGGGCTCAATTTTTGTATGAGTTGTATATTTTTTCAATGAATTTCTTTGGTTTTCAATATTGGTCAATGAAATTGAAATATTTCAATGATTTCAATATGTTGAATAAGATAAAAGGAATTATGTTGTTTTGGGTTTTGATGAAGTACCCAACATATCCAATCCTAATGAAAAAAAGATAATTTGTCTTGGATTAATGATAGATGAAGATAGTACTAAAGTCATATTATGTAATGTTAGTTCTTTTAACGACTATGTTTATAAATTTTAGTATTATTGAACTAGTTTTAGGTTCAAAAGTCATACTATATGTTTCGTGACGTGAAAAATTGTTTATGGAAAATAATATGATGATAAAAGAGATGATTTTATTATGAAGATTACTTTGGAATTCATATTCCAAAAAGGAGAATAATAGGAATTGATGAAATCCATGAAATCATTATTTGAATGAGGATGTTATTTGAATCGCAGGAAAATATTATTTTTCATGTAGTATATTTGAATAAATTTTTTTTTTGTTTGGTCTTTGTATTATATTCCATACATAGAATATAACTATGTATATGAATTTTCTATATGGGAAATCAATAGATATAGATAATGTTAATCTACTTAAAAAATGTTACAAACATTTCAATGTCCATTATATGGGATTGACCTCAATCATCCAATTTATTCGTATCATTTCCTTCAACCTCACCCTTCATCCCAATGTTTTACACCGTATTCCATTATATTGAGAGCTTAAAAAATAAAATCCAAGATCAATGTTGTTTTATGATCAAAATCTCATGTTGAATAAGTTTATTTTCCACCCATACGATACTTATCTTACATTTATATTATTAATTAGAAAACATTACACTGCTATATACCAACAGAGATGTATAATGATACTCATGCATCTGATATGTATAAATGAGTTTGTTCTTATAAAGAGAGGATCATGTGATCATCATTGCATTCACATGATGAAACTTCATATAAAGAAAAATTCTACAATTTTCAGGCTGACATAACTCATGTTAAAATATTATAATATCTACGATGTTTAGGAATTCAACAGTTTGATTAACAAGGCATAAAAAGTGGTATTTGAGGAGGTTAAAAGGTATTATGAACTGATCTATAAATGTGGAATAACCAAATTCCTTTAGAGAATATTACACTCACATTTCATACAAGAGATATTTTAAAAAAAACAAGGCATCTCCACTGTTATCTTTTGTGATGAAGTAATGTTTCACAAACCTCTTTACTGCATGTAGAAGGGTACAATCGCTCACTGATTTGATGGTGGAAGATGAATTGTGGAAACTTGAATTATGTCAATACACACTCATAGTGTTTCATGAACAACTATTACAATAACATATTTATTAAGAAACATACTTCCCTTGTGCTTCATGAAGGAGTGGTTCCTCCAAACCATACTAGTTTACACAAATCTTCTTGGATTCACCTAATACATTTTTTTATCACACATATATTTTCTTTCTACATGAAGTAGAAGAACTAACAAACACATAATATCATCACATTCATGATGAAGTTGGTTTGTAAGAATGTTTTCATGAGGACAAGATACCATGTATCTATTTATGTGTTCACATTGAATAATAATAGTGATCTTCAATCATTTGGGTTTGCATAAATATAATAGCTAGAATAAGAGGATAGTAATTGTGGAAGTGAATGAATGTTCAAAAATATCATTCATATGTATTAATAAAAAATTAAAATGGAACATAAAATAATAAGTAAAAATCATTTTCTAATGTTTATTCATAACACTAGAAACATTTTTATTCATGAAGATGTTTTAAATAAACCAAGTTGAGACTGATGGCCGGTAGAATATCACAACACATTATATCTGAGTCGTTGATGAATTGATTTTTTGTAATAACATTATTAAATTAATTAAATTTGAATGTATTTAATAAAAATTTCTTTAGTCAGGAATAATAATGTTTAACCAATACAATATTTATGATATTGTGTATGGAGGATGTTTGGGATTTACGTCCATAAAAATATTCATATCATTACAACTGAATAAGAAAATATTGTGACAATGCTAAAGTAAACATTCACTATTTCAATAATAAAAAAATAGGGTTTTCATTAAAGAAAGATAATAATATATTAATGTGCATATTTTTTCACAGGTAGAAGATAAAGAATAAATATAGATTGGATTTCAGTTTTCTATTGTGACGATGAAGAATAAGCAGAGTTACATGTATGTTGTGGTACAAGTAAGAATCATGGGAATAGAAGAACAATTAACCACCATGAAATCTTACATAAGTATCATTAGGTGGCATACTTTATTAGAGTCACAAATTACTTTACAAGATGATTAATATTGTCTTTAGGGTAAATATAATGAACCAGTGAGGAGTTGTATGTTAGATAAAATTTTCACCCCTTTCGGGATGTGGAATTTTATCCTCACCCCTACTATGTAATGGGAATCACACATGGATAAGGATTTTTTTCTATCTAATCCACTATAATTGGTGTTTCATTATAGTATAGAATCTATATACTATTTATCACGATACACGATAAGTAATAGATAATCTTATTTGGTAGTGAAATTTGTAAAAATATCATGTGTTTTCATTTACATGGTTTCATATACTTGCTTGTGATAAAGAAAAGATAATTAGACATTCAATATCCAAACAGTTTTAAGTTGAAAGTTTATAAATAGTTATAAAAGGTAAAATTTTCCCAACACTGATTCACCCTTACCCTTCTCAGTATTTAGTATATACCAATGTGGTCCTCTCATTTGGTATTTGAGGGTAGGCTCACCATGGTTGGATTCTCTACATTACATATATTTTATTTTGAATTTTTTATTTTCATTCCTTTGATTACAATGGGGTGAACTTTTGTTTAAGACTCGGTTATCTCGGATAACTATTCTTTTTATACTAAGACCATGATGAATATGAGAATAATAGAGAAATTAAATCTAAAGAAGTGACCCCTATTATCAAAATAAGAGAATGTATTATTATCTTCATGCATTTCTAATAATTAATACATATCACACACAGAATTTAAAGAACAAGTGACTCAATATAATGCCATGAAAATTTACAGTCTCTCTACATCAAGTGATCAATATATATGTGTTAGTTCCTTTCAAAAATATCCTTAATATGTTCCAACAACTATTGGAGTGATAAAATGACTATTGATTTATACATTGATGAATCAAATGATATTATGCATGTTTATAAAAAATAATTAATTTCTATTATCTATGGTATATTTGAATGTATGCTGGAAGAGATCAATGAGCTTGAGGATAAGTTTTAAGTAATAGATATGGATTTAAAATAAGAACTTATAGAATGTAAGAAAGGATCTTTAAGAATGATGAATCCAAGGAAGCTACAAATGTGATCCTTAAAGAGAAATTATCAATGTTTGAAGAAGATTGGAATAACACTATCATATAGAATGATGTAGCCACTCAATATTTATAAGAGAATATACATTATCTTGAAGAAACATTGAAAAACAGAATTTATGTCAAAGACTATAAATTCGAATAAAATTATAATAAAATCAATGAAATTGAATATTTGTTACAAATCAAAGTTAAGATCCCTGAATATGAAGTTGAGTGAATTAAGAATACTTGTAATGTGATGTTGATTATGATTGAATTTCATAAAAACAGCATCAATATTAGATATATATATTTGTATTTTCATCCGTCTAGTATTGAGAATACATGTACTGAGACTTCCCAAATGAAGGATATGGTTTTTGTTGTTACTCAACGCTCAATGAATAATTTCAATGTTAAAAAATTTCCACCATGTGATAAGAATATCATGTATTAATTCATTTATCTATCTAAAATTGATATGAAGGAACTGGTACCATACATACCTTCTTCTAATAATATTTATAAATCTGATTTAATAAATAGTGGGGGTTTGAAAATGATATTTGTACAATTATGGATGATTAAAGAAGATGAGAAGATTAACAATAATAGTAGGTTAGATGATAATAAGAGTGTGTAGTCTATTTCCCCATTAAGAGCCAAAAAAATATATAATGGAAACCCAAAAACATCCTAAAAATAGATAATAAGATCAAGGTTTTTTGGTAAATATTGGTGTTGCAACATATTCATGAATTATGCATCATATTATTGGTACAATACTTTAAATGAAAATACACAAAAGACTATGATGCCAAGGGGGATAAATATATAGAATAATAATCATCACACATAGTATGAGAAACAAATTTATACTTAAAACATATTTTTAATACTTGACAATATCTTTAATTCATGGAATTGTAGTGGTGACATAATGGTGCATGATTATCTCAACATGTATTCAAAACTGATGATAAAATAAGACCATAGATTTTTTTGAAAATAAATAAGAATCAACCATGGTATGAAATCATATAAAATTTATAAAAAATATCCCTGTATTATAGTATTTAAGAAATGTAAGAAGACCATGGATTCTAAATACAAGAATATAAATAATGGTCATGCATCTAAAAAAACTAATATGAAGGACAAAACTCATAAGCACCCATATGAAACATCCCTAATTATATCCAATGTTCCTAATGGTGTGTTATTAATATTTTTAGATTATTTATATAGAATTAGTAAAATAAAATAATCATAATGGAATGCCAGTGAAAATGGAAAATAAAGGGTTCTGCCTAAAGAAGCATATTTTTAGTGTGTGAGGTTAAACATATCTAGTCCCACTTTGACAAATATTTCTACCACAATTCCATCACAAGGTGAATAATTTAATAAGATGTACATTTCATTAGGTGATAAAAGTAATTAAAAATATTTTGAATAAAAAATATTCAAATGTTAATAAATTGAAAAGTTGATAACATCCACACGACCTAAATAAAAATTAAGAATTAGATGATCAAGTGTGAATAGTAAAGTAAATGGAGAAACTTGGTTGAGAAAAAAATATCAAAATTTCTATTCACATTGATCAAGAAATAAAAATCCACCTTATTTTATTTATCATTGTTCATTTTAGTTGGGATTATAATTTAGGGAATTAATGGTGAGAAATTTTCTTAGGGGGAGAACCTAACAAGCAGTAAGTGTTTTCTTTTCATGATAGAAATGTTGAAGAAGATTCCATCCTTGAATGATTCCTAAAATGGTATTCAATTAAAAATATTATATAGGTTCATATTTGATGATTTTTAAGAATGTGATATCATATCTTGGATATTGAGGATAAAAAAATATCATCTTGGTTTGATGTTAAATTTTTTATCATGGAGATCATGTATTGAAGACGGTCGTTCATGGTAATGTTGTGAAAGATGTCAAATTTAGAAATTAATATGTTGAAGGTCTATTTTGGTGTATTATCAATATTTCAACATCTTGAAATTGATTCTTGAATATATTCACCATTATGATTATTTTGAGAATTGTTTCCCTTAAGCGGCGACAAATGAATAATGTTGATCTTTATTCCAGAATCATTATTTCAATTTGCATCAAATATGATTACTCTGGAAAGTGATCAAAGACCATGTCATTGGAAAAGTTATATATTTATTTATTTCTAATCCTTGGTTAAAAATAATAATAAAATTAACACAAAGAAGAGTAATTTAATTAATAAAAGACATACAAAAAAGATATAGTATGGACGTTCTCCAAGAGTGTTTATCCAAATTGATGCAATTGAATGATTTTAATATATTTGTTAAAGTGAGTACAATTGTTTCAAGTTGATATATTGAATTAGTTATATATCTCAATTATATATCTTCATCTTGGAATAAATGTGGATAACATTTAATGATAGGTTTATGAGTTCTCATTTTTGGTATTGAGATAAATTGGTAAAATATATCTTGTAAGATGAAATTGTATACACATTTAAAAATTGTTTTAATAATTAATATTCATGTTTTACTCAATAAATACCCATGTATTTGTTACTTATTGAAGGAAATAATTTTATAATGTTTTAGTATAAAAGAAAATTAAATCGGACAAAAATGATAATTACACATTCTGAAAGTCAATTACACAATTTTTAGGCATCATTCACAGTATACCCCAATGTCATGAAGCAAGTCTTGAAAAAAATACAAGCCATAAATCTATTATATGATGTGATTCACCAATACACATCATGGAACATTTGAATTTAAATTCCCACATTGAGATCAATATTGAAGAAAGAAAAACTATGTGATGACTAGTTACATATCGTGAACTAATATAAAATTCCAAATCTAAAGTATACATTTTGATATTTGTGTCAGATTCAAATTTCATAGAAAAAATCATGGATTTGAATTAAAAAATGTGAAATTAATTACATGTCATGTAATATCATAATTAATTACTTCTAGTAGGTCTAAAGTAGATAGAAGGCTCGACACGTTTTGGATTCTGTCTTGATTTTCTATAGCATTATTTATTATCCCTTATCCCTAAACTCAACTTGAATCAATTCGTTCACTGTTTTACATTTATTCCATGCACAGTTGATCAACCCTCAAATTTTTCTTTATTATTTGACATCGTAAAGCTGAGTTACATGTTTTATCCATATCAATCTCTAATCAATGATGAACTGTTATTGTATTCTTCCAAATTCTGGTTTCAGTAAAGTGCTTGGTTAATTATGTGAATGATTCATGTTTTTAATTTATTATTATTGAATGTGTGATCATTGACTATTTGATCTCAATTATTATTGGTATTGATTATGTTTTCAATCTTTTACCCACTATTCATCAATTCTACTATGAGTTGATAAGTCTCTTATGGTTGGGGACGAGAGTAGGGGAGTATGAATTTAATGAATTTTTAATTATAAACATGGTAATCCTAAGGATAGTAATCTGGTAATGTAAATAATTTCTTATCTAATTTCTTTTACGAGACCCAGACCACATAGATTTTAATTGAACATCCCTGGCATGATTAGTGTAGAATAGGTTATAACCAATAGGTTGTGACACTTCCTACCTTAGATGATAGCCCTAACGCAATCCAGGTTATAGCTATCTAAAAACCAAGGAATGGTTGCCTATTATATTGATATAGTTTGATTGACTGTAGATAACTTGTGAAATTTCCATCATTTTTTGCCTAAACCTTCGAACCATACCAAGTTAGGATTAATATTATCCTATTACCTAAAACATAAAAATTGATATTGAACCCTTTTCCCTCTCTTATATTATTCCCCAAATTACATAGTGATAGTTTTCTCCCAAATTCAACCACTTATTTAGGTCTCCTCCACATAGGGTTCAAAATCATGGTTACTATCATCCTATCCTAATCCCCATTGAATCAAACCTAAACAATCACTATATTAAATATTAGTAGAAAGTGTAGTTTTGTAAACAACAATCTAATATGACCACATCTCGTGTGAATTAAAAGAATCATTTAGGGTCATAAAAGTTTGAAATATTTTTTTTGGATGTTATTGATGTGCTAGGGAATAGACACCTTTTTCATGAATCTAGTATTACCTCACTCTTTCCCCATTTCACTTTTTTTTATTATTTCTTTTTGGATGCCATTTTTTCCTTATCATTTGATCCATAGTTCATGAATCAGGTAACTTTTAATCATTTAAGAATCCTTGAAACACGAGAATAGATGACCTTCAATCCATCAATCGAAAGTTACATCTTTAAACAACTATATTCAAAAATGGCTGACCATTGTAATCTTGAAGGTACCAACACATCAAATATGAAAAACATCAAACTTGAACTATATATAGAGTAGTGAGTTAAACAATATTTCTCCACTATTAATTATAGATTTCGATAAATTCATGGTGATACATCCAACATTTGTACTCCTAATTTTTTTGGAACAAACCTTTGAAATTATTCTTGGACTCATTCATAAGATCCAGAATATGGGTCGCTTTAGTGGGATTCAATGCAATGATCCCCATGAATAAATTTCTAACATCCTGTACATTTGTGATATCATTCACAACCAGGGATTATATCATGATTATATAAGACAAATATTATTTCCCTTTACCCTGTGAGATCAATCCAAGGATTGGATGAAAATTTAAGCATTTCAGTCCATCAAGACATGGGATGATTTTTCCATGAAATTCATGGACAATAACTTTTTGCCTATTTGAAAATAGAAACTCCAAAACGACATCAATAATTTCACAAACAAAAACCAATGGATATTCCTAATTGGAATCACGATATAGTTTTAATTAACTCACTCATAAATTCCCACATCATGGGATTGATATGTGGACATTCCTCCAAAGGTTTTTCCAAGGCCTCAAACCTGCTGCTCGCACAATATTTTATGTCACTGCTGATAGAGGGATGATGTTAAAAACACCCTAGGAAGGAAAAAAAATTATTACATCTCCCATAACTTCTATCTATGGAAAAGCAATCATGGTCTACCCCTACAGTGAATCCACTAATTTGAAGAACATGACTCACTAGATGAAAAAGTAGAGTCATTAACCAAGAATCTGGAATCCTTTAAGCTGCCTATTGCACCACCTCCCCATCCAACTCCTATCATCGAGATCCAATCCTACAAATTTTTTTGTTCATTGAACAAATATCAAGACTACATATTTGGTGTTGAGTAACAACAAAGACAACATTTTAATTAAATTAATTAAAATCAATAATTTCAGAAACCGCAACAGTATTATCACTAGATACCCATTCACAAATTACGAAAAAAATAATCAAGTGTACCTCTAGAAAAGGAGCGGCTAGGAACCATTCAGAAACCCATGACCACAAGGGTATTCACTATTGAATATTTTTGTTATACTACCAAAACAGGTAATGGAACAACCCTTCGCTCCTAGAGCATAACAATAATTTCAACTTGCTCCATCATGACCTCAACAAGTGGTCATTCCCCTTTAATCATGTTTAGAAAATATACTCTTAACCATCATAGAAAACATAGATCATATGATGGAACCCCAAGAGTCTAAAATATAGAATCAAAGGGTGGATCTTCATAACCGCAAGCATTAAATGGGTTATATCTCAATGAACTTGTCAGAAAGATTACCAGGTAATATACCTAGTAATATAGAGACATCCCCATGGGAAGTTGCAAAGGACGTTGTTCTGTGGAGTAGGAAAGTGTTGGAATTTCATAAACCATGTGGTGGATAATAAAAACAAGTAGAAGAAAAAAAATCATACACTAGTAAAAGTATATGGTAATAACAAAATAGGTGAAACTAATATAGACCTACCTCGAGAGGCACCAACTCATGAAAAATATCTAATTCAAGAAAAACCCAAAAGAAGATGTCAACATTGTGCCACATCTTTATAAACCACATCTCCCTTTCCCAAAAAAAATGAGGCACAGAAGGATTGAAGTTCAATAAAAGAAATATTTGGAGTTGTTAAAACAATTTTACATCAACATTTGATTTGCTGAGGAAATCTCTCAAATTTATTCATATAAAAAATTTATCATGGAGATACTATTTAAAAAAATAAAAATGAAAGACCTCTGACAAATATCAATAACTAAAGAGGGTTTTTTAGTTTTTTAGAGATAAATTCCACCCAAAATAAGTGATCCTATGAGTTTATCAATCCCATTAAAATAGAAGAATGTATCTTTTGAATAGAATTGTGTGATTTTGGAGCCATCCTCAACCTCATGCCGATTAGTGTATTCTGCAAGCTAGTACTCAAGAAACTCAAACAAACCAAAGTGGAACTCCAATTAGGTGACTGATCAGTATTGTCTCTTTGAGGACATCTTGAGGATGTATTATTCAAAGTTAACAAGATAATTTTTCTAGTGGACTTCCTCATTATAGACATGGAAGAGGAAGAAGACAATCCAATTGTCTTTGTAAGACCATTACTAGCCACTGGGAAGGCACTGATTGATGTAAATTAACGAAGACACGTGTTTTGAGATGGTGATGAACAATTTGTGTTAGACCTAGAGAAAGCATAAAAACAAATAGATGATTATTTTGATTGTGGAGCTATCTTTCTAACACACCGAATATATTAATACTAAACCATTGAAGAAGACAATGATTAAATTACACCTACCGAGGATGAGGGACATGACTTTGTGGAAGTAAGCTACATAGAACCTCCTACAAGGGACATTATCCCATCATTGAAATCTTGAGTAATTTATCCACAGAGACTAAAATTAAAACCCCTCCCCAGTATACTGAAATATTATTTTCTAGGGATATCTACTACATTACTAGTCATGGTTAAATTGGAACTCACACAATCACAAGAGGAAAACTTAAAGAAGTATTATAAAGACATAAGTAGTCCATTTCATGGTGTTGGATGACATCGAAGGTGTTAGTCCTACATTATGAACTCATATAATTTTATTATAAAATGCTACAAAACCCAAAAACCAACCCTAGAGGAATCTCCCTCCACCAATGATGGAAGTTGATAATAAATAAGTAATGAAACATCTGGATACTGGAGTAATTTTTTCAAACTCTAATACTGAGTGGTTGATCCCATTATAGGTAATTCCAAAGAAACATGGTCTCACAGATGAAAACAATGATGAAGATGAGTTGATCTCAATGTGCACCATCATTAGATAGAGAGTATGTATAGACTACATAAACTTAAATGTGGAAACCGATAAATATTATTTCCACATTCACTCTATGAAACAATTTTTGGATAGACTAGTAATACATGAATTTAGTCTTTCCTAGATGGATTTTTGGGATAAAATTAGATTGCATTCAACATAGATGATTACTCTAAAACAACATTTTTGTTTCCATTTGGTACCTTCACTTATAGAAACATGATGTTCGGTATGTCTAATGCACCAAAAACATTTCAAATGATAATAACACACATATTACACGACAGGGTAGAGGAATTCATGGAATATTTTGTGGAAAATGATCAGTTTATGTAATATCTTTCAAGGTCTATCCATTCAATATTGAGTTAGTCTTGATAAATTTTGAAGACAAGTGATGGGATTTAAACTTGGATAAATTCCACTTTATGGTTCAATTAGGCATAGTCCATGGACATAAAATTTCTAAGGATGTAATAGAAGTGAATCCTCCTAAAATAAATGTGATCAGATATTTACTTGATCCATTAACAGTCTAAGGAATAAGGAGTATCTAGGAAATAAAGGTTCTTAACATTGATTCATGATATCTCTTTGAAAATTTTACTACCCTATGACATACCTTTTATCAAATGAAAATATATTTTAATTCACTGAATTATTTCAGTATGAATTCAACACTTCAATAAAAATCTAGGTATCCACTCCTATTATAATTTCACCATATTGAGAGAAATAGTTTGAATTGATGTGATACTCAAGAGACATTGATTTTGTAACTATTATATGATAACAATTCAGTCACATATTTTAACCCATCTACTACGATAATCACACACTGAATGAAGGTTAGGTGAACTATAAAACTACATAGAATGATATCTTAGTAGTTTTTTTCATTCAATAAATTTTTCACCTATCTGGTTTTGTCAAAGGTAACTGTTCACACTGACCATGATTCCCTATGATATTTGATGACTAGTATGGATTCCAAACCATGTGTGATGTAGTGGATCCTATTGATATAAGAATTTTACATCATCATCAAGAATACCAAAGAAATAAAAAATGTTTTCACTGACTATTTATCCAGACTTCCACTACTCCTTATAAATGATGATGATGATTTAGACATAGAGTTTTGAATACCCCGATGATAATACATTTAAATTAAAAGAACAATCATTAGATATTTAAAAATATCTATCTATAGAATTTTTATACCCATACCTCTCCTACCAATAGACAAGAAGTTTTTTATTTGAAGCATCACACTAATAATGGGACGAACTTCTCCTTTTTAAGCATTGTGCTGATGGATTATTCCAATGCAGCATTCAGTGGGATTATATTAAAAGTGTTTTAGACTTGTTTCACACATAACAAACTGGAGATAATTAAAGAACAGAACACACATCAGAAAAAATTCTTAAATGTTGACTTTTCCATCACACACTCCCCAAATATGAAAGGGATTACATTCAATGATGTGATTGGTGCCAACAAATTGTAACCATTGGAAAAAGGAATGAAATTTTACAAATCCTAAATATGAATATCTGGACATGGATACTGCATAACGGGTTCCTCGAGCCCACTGGGCCATATGGATTTAAGCGCATCTTCCTAAAATCTAGTGGCATTCAAATAGAAGAGAGGGCCAAGGGTGTGTCTTGGGAATACTATGCCCTCATTAGAAGAGTGTAACATAGCAAAAATAATAAAATGAAATAGTAAACAATGGATGAAATATAAATTAATATTGAAATAAAATTGATGAAAAATAAAAACAAGAATAACAATAATTATATCAACTATAATAATGATGAGGTAATGTCATCTCACTAGAAAACTAGAAATCATGGATTCAATACAAAAGGAATATCATGTTTTATAAGGTAAAAGAACAAAAAGCCTACTCTATGAATACTAAGATCCTTCTCAATCATCTGCTATCATTCTTCATCCTATCTCTAAACAATCAAGTATTTGAAGATGCATGCTTCCATTTATCAATACATATAACCATGTAATCTACTCTGGGTAAAAAATGGTTCTTGGAGAGGGTGTGAGATAAATCTAAGTGGGCCACCCCCAATTGTGTCGATAACATCAGCCCTATGTAATGGGATATAATAGTGTCAAGGAATATATATATATAAGTAAATAAAATAGTATAATATAACTAAATAACCAAGTACCTTCTTCAACCCTCGGTGGATGTTTGAACATGTAGGCAGTTCATTTTAATTATGCAATTTCTATTTAATGTTAATAGGTTAGGTGAGTAATAGCTAGTACATACATAACCTCATGATAGTATAAGTAGTAAAGGTCCCAATACGTAACATGGAAACAAGAAAATGATATCTACTAATGGTGTTCTAGGTTAATAACCAAGGTAATGTGGATCTCACAAATCGCTAACTCAGTAGTATTTGATTCAATATATAGGGTAAGAGTTTAATCCATGGAGTGTAGTCCATTGAATTCCACAATAACTCTCCTAATGATTCCAAGGTGATCGACCAAGGTAAAATGGGGATAAGCAAAGATAGGGCCCTATGTGCAATAACCATGTCACCTACTAGTCAATCGTCGATCCAAGGAGTGTATCCAAGGTATTCTATAATAATGAAAGGGGCCAACGTAAAAATATCTGGCATCCAAGGAATAGATAAGAGCCGGAGTCTAGGTGGGTATTAACCTAAGGAAACTATATACTTGAATCGGAATGGTGTTTTCCAAACCCATGGTTTTCCCCTCTTAAAATCAAAGGTGAGCTCGATTTATTCCATTCCTATTGATATTATAATCATGAAATAATTCATTTGGTTCATGTATTTCCTTCCATTAATGTGGATAGTTCATGTAGAGTTGAAACCATTTAATCATGTCCTAGTAAACCATTGTTTCTTATTCAATTATTGAGGTTTACTCCACTACCTTCAATCAAAATAGAATGGGGTTATACATACATGTAACCTTTATTCAATCTCTTTTTATTAATGTAATGTTATATACTTATTATACTTTCTATTTAACCTTTCACTTTTAGTAACCATTTTGAAGCACTTACCTTAGGCAGGTCAAGTGGTGATCATACATGGTACATGACATTATGAAATTCTTAATGATAATATGTAATTTATGATTAGAAGACTCTCCTTTAGAAAGTCCAAGAAAAGTCGCACCTAAAAGGTGGCTCAAATACACTAAAACACTAAAACCCCAATTATGTCATAACCTTCAAGATAATCCATATTGAGTTTTGGGTGTAACCACTAACAACTAATCACATACTTGGAAAGATAATAAACTACAATTCTAACATCTATAATCATGTAATTTTGACAAGGAAACGGTTTCCAATGAAACTATTGGGACCCACATGAAAATTCCAAAAACAATGAATGTTAGGGATGAGTTATAGACCACCCACCTTAAGGTTGTATGATCCTTCCCCTCTGTTATAGGCCCTTTATTTTCCTTTGATCGGATAATATCTAATAAAAGGTGAAATACTCTAACATGGAAATATCTAGGTCAAGAGTGAAAGAGAAGAATAACGGATAAATAGGACTCGAGTACTTACTGTTGTGCATCCAACGTGATAAACAGAAGCTCGGTCAAATGTTGCATGAATGAGATATCTTAATCCCTAGATTAGGCCATCAAAAAGCTCTAAATGTGTGAAAATGGAGGAATATCCGACTTGGTCTCGGATTATGAGTAATTAAGAGTATTTATAGATCATTAAGGTCATTATATACATTTTACAGACGTTTTTTTGTCTGTTCACGGTTTGTCACCACGGTTTGTCAAACCGTGTGAAAAACGTGTGAGATGGTTCTACCCAAAAGTCATCCCCCACAAAATTTCATCAAAAAGTGTTCCATCCATGCATGGTTTCCTGGAAAAAAAGGGTTCTCACACTGTTTAGCTACACGGCTATGCACCAACAGTGCGAGGCTCCACTGCTCAAAAAAAACCATCTGCACAGTTCACTCTAAACTGTGCACCGAGTTTGTTTTCTACAAAAAGTTATGTTCCATGCTTTGAAAAAGCCTCATACCCCTCAAAATCATTAATAACTCTTTCGGAATCCAATTTATGTCTAAAGTAAATATTTAGAGTAAAAATAAATGGTTTTGAACCTAATAGAAAAATCAGGTTCATACAGTCTTTCCCCTTTAAAAGAACTCTCCCCCGAGTACTGCTTCTATGGGTAATGAAACAGTGCTTTAGAACAACTCTAGCCACCAAGTGCGTACATTTTCTTCCCTCTAACAAGTCTTATCTTTCACTCGGCTATGATACCATAGAACATGTATAAGAGAGACAAACTTTCCTCAGAGAGCCTTCGTGCTTCAGTCAACGATGTGTACTAGATATTACTCCAAGGTAGCATCAGAATCTAACTCAACTTCTTCACGATCAAAGGTAAGAGATGGGTCAGAATGATATTGGAGAATATTTGATACAAGAAATATGTCGATCATGTTATGGTACCTATGAGGTAGTATCAATTGATAGGCTACCGGCCCGACTCTATCTTGAAGTTTGAATGGCCTGAAATAATGGGGCGACAATATTCCCTTCTTCTATAACCATATATTCCCAAGACTAGGTGATAAATGAAGATAAACATGATCCCCATCCTCGAACTCATGGGATTGTCAATGGGGATTAGCATAAGATATCTTTGTTGAAAGAGTAATAGTCATGTGGTTCCTGATTAGCTGGACCAATTCTGGAGTCTCCAGAATGAGATGAGGACCTAGTAAGGTTGCCTCACCTGCCTCTTGCCAGCAGAAGGGTTGATGGCGTGGCCTACCATTTAATGCCTCAAAATTATCCATCTTAATCATCACCTAAAAACATTTATTATAGGTTAACTCAACGAGAGAGATAATATTTTCCAAAGAACCGCCAAAATCCAGGATGCATACTCGGAGAATATCCTCTAAAACTTATAATGTCCATTCTGATTTTCCATCGGTCTGAGGGTGTATTCTTTTTTGTAGAAGCACCTGATTTCCCATATCAATCTGGAAACCCTAACAGAACCCTTTAGTGAAATGATAATCCCTATATGAAATGATAGTACGTGGAACCCCATATAGTCTTATGATTTAACAGACACACATTCTTCTCATATCATCATATAAGAATGTCTCTTGAATAGGACAGAAGTGGGATGATTTTTTTAGTTGTCCAATGACTACACAGATAGCATCGCTACCCCTCGATGACCTATGTGAGACAACTACAAAATATATAGAAACATATTCCCATTTCCATTTCGGGACTGAAAGCGGCTATAAAAATCATGTAGGTCTATGGTGCTCCACCTTCACCTGCTGACAAGTGGAACACAGAATGATGATACCTTTAATCTTACATTTCATCATATACCACCAATACTAGTGTCGCATATCTCAATACCTCATTGTGATGCCTCGATGAAATTCACACTAAGATGTGTGGGTCTCTTTCATCAACTCCTCTCTGACATATGTAGGAACCTAGATACGTCTGCATTGATAGAGAATTTTTTATCTGTCCACAAAAAAATATGGAATTGGGTTATCTCCTGATATAAATTCACAGAGAAACAAACCTTCAGGATCTAAAAACTACTGAATCTTCACCTTCTCAAGGACAGAAGAGTTAACTATTAAGGATGAGAGGAAACACTACTTGTGAATATCATGAAACTCAAGATGAAGCTCATAAAATAAGGGGATTAACAGTCATTCATTACTAGATTCCTATACGGTCAAAATTTTAGATTTCTCACTCAATGCATCAGTGACGACATTTCCCTTTCCGGGGGTATAGGAAAGATCGAAATCAAATGATTGAATATATTTGACCCATATTAATTGTTTTAGGTTCAATTAAAACCAAGAAAAGATATAACTATGGATTTTTTGATAAGTATACACCACAAAGTGCTCACCCAACAGACACTATCTCATGCAACGTATGTCATGGACAACTTCTTCAAGCTCAAGGTCATGTATCGGGTAATTTTACTCGTGAGGCCTCAAATGTCGAGATCTGTATGCAACGACATTGTCTTACTATATCAACACTACTACAAGGACAATGCCTAATGCATCACAAAAGATTATATAACTGTTACCAGGTTCTGGAAGAATCATAATTGGTATCGAGACAAGCCTCCCTTTCACCTCCTAAAAGGATTTCTCACATTCTTCTGACCACATGAACATAACACCCATCATTGTAAGTCTAATAATAGGTGAATCGTGATGTGATAATTCATGTATGAAACTCTTGTAATATCCAGAGAGCCCTTAGAATCTCCTGATATCAGACACATTCTTGGTATGCTCCCAAGAAACTACAACACTAACCATTTCAGGGTCATTAGATACTCCTAATTTGAAATAACATTACCTACAATGTACTATTTGTCGATCCAGAAGTTTCATTTAGAAAACTTGGAATAAATATGATGTTTTCTCATTGTATTCAAAAATATATTAAGATGTTTTTCATGGTCATTATGAGGGAGAGAATACACCAAGATTTCTTCCACAAAGACAATGACAAAAGATTCAAAATAGGGATGGGAATCCCCCATTATTAAAGCCCGGAAAACAGCAGGTGCATTCGTAAGAACAACCAACATAACAAATAGTAATACATAACATACTTTCTACGGAAAGATTCATGAGGTATGTGTGATGATTTGACTCTCTCCTATTGACAACCCGACCATAGTTTGATATTAGAGAAAGCATTTTCTCCTAATAGCTATTCAAAGAGACCATCTATTCAAAAAAGTGGATATTAGTTCTTGAATGTAAGCTGGTTAAACCTTGTATAATCGACACATTAATGGAGAGTCCCATCTAAATTTTTAGAGAATGGTACGGGTGAACCCCAATATGATGGGTTGAGCCATATAGTTCATTTGGCCTCTATTTCCATTATCTTCCACTTGAACTCTTGAAGCTCAATAGGTGTCATCATGTATGTTAGAATGGACACTGGAGTTTCTCCTGGACTAAGATCAATTGTAAACTCTACCTATCTTATAGAAGGAAATCCCGAAAAGTCATCAAGAAAGGCATCCCTGAAATGATCAAATAATGGAGGTAAATCATTTTAAGGAAAATACTAATCCTATATGAAAATATTTTCAATTTGAGCAGTCCCTTCACCTAGCCTATGATTCTTTGGTCCCGCTCTCCCATCCTGGACATCCCACATACCTTTGAGAAGATAATTTCTGCCTTATGGTGTTGTAAAAGAAATGCTTCAATGATAATAGTCTACAATGGCATGATAGTAGACCGACCAGTCCTTCCAGAGAATGACATCGAAGCCCGTCATCTCGAGAAAAAATATATTCCACAAGAAATGATAACCGTCAGCCTCAATGGGAAAGTCACTGCACTAGTGTATGCCCTTCATCCATAGTCACAACGGTGTATCGACTATAATTATGCCATAGTGATATTATATCTCTAGTCCAATACTCTCCAAGATAGATACATAAATAAAATACTCTGATGCACCTATATCAAAAAACAAATAGTCAATATTAGATTCTAATATAATACTACCTCGTACTATAGATGGTCCTATAGCCTGATCCTATGGTACCAGCTGTAAGTCATGAAACTGGCCTAATCTACAGCCATGTTCAAGATATGGACTTCCATGATCATTACTGCTCTCCTGGTGTTGTTGGTGATCAGGAATCAAACTACCGCATCCATGACCTCCTCCTTGGCCAAACATGTTGGTGCTTCTGCAACTCCACACCTGACGCTTCGTAATGGAACACGCTCCTAACGGTGGAGCTAGAATTGATCTTTTTCAACTCAAAGCTAGTGAAAGGTCTTACAAAAATCATTGAAGATAACCCATACAGCCGAAAACCCGACAGTCAATGGAGTCTTTGTCACATTGGGGCTTCTTATGCCCCGGTCTTCCACAACAATGACACAATATATAGCTATCAAGCTAGATACCCTGGCTGCAACTTCCCTAACAAAAAACCTCAAGGGAACGTTTCATACCACCATAAGAGATATTGGCATGTCGTGACACTAATCCTGTAAAACTGGTACTTGTGCCGTTCATAAGGTTATTATCTGTTATAAGTTCTGCATAATCTCTTGTAGAAAAGGTAGGAAGGTGAAATACATGTACTCATGTTCAGATGGTATATTGGATCCCATCCTATAAATGTATATCACGCAAAAGCTCATCACCAGCTATCAGCGGTGAAATTCATTGTAATTCATTAAAATTTGATGAATATTACATAACAAACATTGAAACCTGGTCGAGATTCATGATCTCTATGGCTCAATCAGATATTAGCGATTGAGGAATGAATTGATCATAGAAGGCAGTCTGGAAGTCAACCCAGAACATGCCCTGACGACATCTGGCCTGGGTAACGACATCCCACAAATACTTGGCCGAATCTAGAAGCATGTTTTTAGAGAACGTGACTCTCTACACTAGATGTGTTTATATATTCTCAAAGATAGACAGTGTGGCCTCTATCCAAGACTCAGCTGCCTAAGATCCCCCATCCCGTGAAAAATTACGAGGATGCTGCTACTAGAAATCAAGGGTCAGATCATCCATCGTAGGTGAACCCCATGGAGCACCATGTATGGAATTCCTGAGACGTAATAAACTATCATGGACATGGGAATCAGTTCCTGGATTAGGTACATCAGATGGTGCATCATGTGATACTCCTAGAATTATGACGGACGACAATGATCCCACCTTGTCTTGAGCGTAGTCGTCACAACCCTCCTGGAGAATGACACAAAGATGTTGTGGTGGCATTGGTATAAAAATGCCATACACACACCATAGAACATTCTTAGATGAAATGAGATAGCATCACTAGTATAAAATGATCATAATAAAACACACTACCCAAGTAATACTTCCCAATATACGCTCATTGACGACCCGGTATTGGTAAGTGATCAAGTATAAGTTTTATGTCATTTTACAGTTAATTATTATGTTCACTCCTTTACTTTTCATAAACATTAAAATACAGGATTAGTATGTGTAAAAAATTAAATTTTTTATTTCACTATTCATTTTATAATGGATAGGTATTTCTGATGAATCGGGGTCCATACACATATCACTATAAAAGACACTCATTTACTTATAGCATAATGGCTTGAATCAATAAATTAATCATCCCAACCCATTAGGGCCCATACACCTCATGAATTGATACATTCAATCACTCAATCAAATCAAATGTAAAACAAGTACAAGAAACTATTATAGTATCACTCAGAAATTACATGAATATCATGCAATGTAAAGCACTGAAATGCACCTATTTGGAATGAAAATATGCATGAAATGTGAATTATATATACCTATAATGATTCATTTTACAATGCCAATTTCCCTCATATCATCAGGATAATGATGAATTAAATTCTCAACTTGTTTAAAAATAAACAACACCACACATCATGTGTGTCAACCAATGGTGAAATTAAAACAACTGTAATAGGAAAAATAGAACAACAAATGTATTTTGGGTAACATGGCTTTTACCCCAAACATGGGTTTGCAACACCCAAACACAGCTTATGACCAAGTCACCAGCATTCCTATTCTCAAATATATTGTCTATACATAATATATAAAGAAACTAAACCAGCTTTGATACCACTTTGTGACAATCTATACCTGAATGCCACTAAATGGGTTCCCCAAGCCCAGTGGGCCACATGGCCTCAAGCGCATATTCCCAAATGATAGAGGTTACCAACTAGTAGTGAGGGACTTGGTTGTGTCTATGGGAAGACTATGCCCTCATTATCATTGTATAGAACAACATAAAAATATAATGGAATAGTAAACAATGGAATAAATATAAATAAATAGCTGAAGTAAACTGATGAAATAGAAAAAAAAAGAATAAGAATAACTGTATCAATAGGAACACTAATGAGTTAATTTCATGTAATTAGAAAACTGGAAATCATAGATTCTAGACAAAAGGAATAACATGTTCCAAAAGGTAAAAGAAAACCAAGGCTACTCCAAGAATACTGTGATCCTACTTCGTCATCAGTTATCAAGCTTCATCCTATCAGAACACAATCAAGTATTGGAATCTACATGCTTCCCTTTGTTAATACCTTCAACCATGTAATCTACTCCAGGTACAAAAAGGTTCTCGGATAGGGTGTGGGATAAATATCATGGGGCCACCACCAATGTTTTCAATAACATTTGGCCTGTGTGATGGAATATAATAGTGTGTAGGGATATATATACATATATGTAAAGAAAACAGTATAATAGAACTAAATAACCAAGTACCTGCTTCTGCCCTTGGTTGGTATTTGAACATGTAACCAGATCATTTTAAATATGCAATTACCATTTAATGTTAATAGGTCATGTGAGGCATATCCATCACTGAAATCACTTCATTATAGTATATTTAGTGATGGTCTCAAGACGTTTCATTTCAATAAGGCAATGATATCCAATGAGGGATTTCCAGGGTAATAACCACGATAACATATATCTCACAAAATGCTAACTCTGTTGTATATTAGTCTAGCTAAGTGGTAAGAGTGTAATCCATGGATTATAATCCAAGGAATTCAAAAATAAGTTGCCTATCATGTCCATGGTGATCGACCAAGGAAAACTGAGGCTATGAAAACACACAGCCCTGTGGGATTTCACCATGCCACCTACTAGTCATTTCTAGATCCAAGGAGTGTATCTGAGGTGTCCTATAATAATGAAAGGGATCCAACGGTAGAATATCGGGCATCCAACAAATAGGCAAGAACTGATTTCTATGTGGGTATCATCCTAAGAAAACTATATCCTGGAATCAGAATGGCGTTTTCATTTCTCAAGGTATTCTCCTCTCAAAATCCAAGGGGAGCATGAGTCAGTCCATTCCTATTTGATATTGAAATCATGTAATAATTCATTTGGTTCAAGTGTTTCCTTCCATTAATGTGGATAGGTCAAGTAGAGTTGAAACCATTCAATCATGTATTTGTTATAAATTAATTCTTATTCAATTATTGATGTTCACTCCACTACCATCCATCAAAATGTAATGGTGTGCTATGGACATGTAACCTTTATTCGATCTCTTTTTATTGACGCCAGGTTATATACATAATATACTTTCCATTTCACATTTAAATTTTAATAACAATTTAGAATCCATTGCCTTAGGAGGGTCAAGTGTTGAGAATACAGGGTACATTCCATTATGAAATACCCAGAGATAACAAGTAATATATGATAAGTATAACCTTTAGAAAGGTCAACAAGAGGCACACTAGAATAATGGCTCAAATATTATTAAACCCTAAAAACCCAATTATGGAATAATCTTCAACCTAAGGAAGATTGATTTGTAGGTGTAACCAATAAAAAACTGATTACATAATTGTAAAGAGAATAAAAATACAATTCTAACAAGTATAGTCAAGGCATGTTAATTTAACAAATAGTTTCCAATGAAACAGGTGGTCCCCACACGAACATTACCAAAACAATGTACATTAGGGATGAGTTATAGACCACCCACCTTAGGGTTGTATGATCCTTCTCCTCCGATATCTGCCATTTATTTTCGTCGTATCTGAGTATATCTATGAAAAGGTGCAAAATTGTCACATGTTGATATCTAGGTTGAGAGTGAAAGAGAATAATAAAAACTAAAGAGGACTCGAGTACTTAACGTTTCACATCCAATCTGATGAATGGAAGCTCAATCTGATGCCAGATAAAGGAGATATCTTGATCCCTAGCTTTGGCCTTCCAAAAGCACAAAATTGGTGAAAAAGGAGGAAAATCCCACTGGTTCTCGAATTATGATGAAGGAGGCGGATTAATACATCATTAAGGGCGTTTGAAACATTTTACATAGGTTTTTAACCTTCTCAGGGTTTTTTCGCACGGTTTGTCAAACATTTCACAAACAGTGCAAGATGGTTCTGCCTAATAAACCTTCCTCCGCAAGGTTTGATCAAACTGTGCACTATCCATGCACGGTTACCTAGGAAGGAGTGGAGTTCTCATGGCTTGGCTTCATGTATGTGCGCTAACCGTGCAAGGTTCCACTGTCCGAAAAAACACCATCGGCACGATTTTTGAAAAACTGTGCACTGAGTCTGTTTTCTCAAAAAAGATAGGTTCTGGGCTCCAAAAATGACCCAGATAATATTGGAAACTTTACTAACTCACTACGAATCCAATTTAGGTCCAAAGTAATTATTTAGACTAAAACTTAAGGTATCCATACTTGAGTGAAAAACCAGTCTCTTACACCAATCATGGGGGTAGATATATTTGACATTTTGGGAATAGATTTGGTGGGGCTGTAATGACCCGCCAATTCTCATTGGCTTGAGAGTACAAAGAGTCATTACTAGGCCTTAAGAGACATCCCGAAGGTGCCAAAGTCTGGAAATAAATGAAGAAGGGTTTCAAAGAATGTAGGGGACGATTTACCCTCATTGAACATCCATAGAACCAACGACCATATCCAAACCAACAACTAAATGATTCATGATAATAGCTAAGACAACTCAGCCATTTATTCTATCATAAACCAACCATGAGTACCACAACAGAAAACAAAACTAAAACATCAGAGTAAACAGCGGAAAGACAAACTCAAAGACCACAAAATAACAATTCAACTCCATGCTCTACGAGCTCCAAGATCCAACATCAAGAACCAGCCCAAGTTCATGACACACTGCTCTAAACATGTGACACATTACCTTGTTGAACGTCCTGGTACATGATATCTGCAAAAGCACCAACATTCAAAAGCAGGGGGTGAGTAATGAAACTCAGTAGGTTTTCCCCGATGTCTTCCCAACCCATGCCTCTAGGATAAAACATATTATCACATTTATATAAAAAAATTCCAAAACAGTTCACAATTTAACAAGTTCCATGTCAAAACCATTTCCCAACAAAACCCACCTTTCTCAAGAAAGGAAACCAAGAAATGTTTCCAATAAAAATCACATTTCTACTTGGAACATTCATTCCATTTCACCAATCCACACAACCAAACATGCGTGCAACCTTTCCCTCCCTATACTCGCGAGTGATGAGTTATCCTTCCACTAATTCGTTTCTTAGTGGACTAACTTGATGTTGGTACTTCATGAACTTATCCATCCAACCTAGTGATGGGGGACTTCTCTCCCTTATCTATCCCAACCTATTGATGGGGTTACTTCTTGCCCTTATCCATCCCAATGCATATGAACACACACCACAACCCATGAAATCCATGACAAAACCAAGTCTGTTCAAAACCTTTCAATAAATAATCAACACTTTTTATTGAAAACCATTTCTTTCAAGGAGTAAAACCATAACCAATTTAAAATAACCATTTTAAATTCACTTCATCCAACACTTTCCATAAAAACACAATTTCATCACCTGTTACTAAAAAGGGGTTTCAACAATTCTTTCACAGTAGATAAACAAACCATTTCAATCATGAAAAGCAATTTGAAACTAAGCCATCAAGTTATAAGAAATGGGAATCGAGAGTGAAGCCACCTACCTCAACAAATTCGGAGAAACCAACCAACGGATGAAGAACACCAACAAAACCGTGTCAGAAAATCCCCAAGACCTCCTTAGATTACTTCCCCTAGTACCAAAAAATCGACAACCCAACTTAAAAGTCATCCACTACCTTAGATATACCCACCTTGGTTGTATATCTAAGGATCCATCAAGAGGTAAGAAGGATATCTAAGAAAACTAAAGGAAACGAGACTTAGCTCGATAAACCGGCCTCTAAATGCAAAGGACACCTCCGGATCTCTTCCAAAACGCCTGGAAAGTGTTCTCCCACCTTTACCAGAGAGAAATCCTGAGTTAGGGTCGTCTATGAGAAAAAACCTATGGGTTTAAAGATAAAAATTATTATATCCTTAAAAATAGGATCTAAGCTGACCATGTGCATGGATAGTCCACACGGTTAGGCAAACTGTGTGCTAATAGTGCAGTAGTCACTACTGGGAAGGGGCGCTCCATACAGCCTCCTTGCATGGTCTTCCCAAACCATGGGCAGACCGTGCGGTCTCCTCTGTCCAAGTGTCCACCACATGTACGGAAGGCACACGGTTTGGGAAAACCGTGCGTAGCCTGTGCGTCACAACATTTTTCCATTTTTACTCTTTAAAATCTCCAAATTTCTCCAGCCATCTCACATATTCTTTATGTACATAGAAAATCATAAAACAAGGGTTACTTCCAGAAACCAGGGGTATTACATTCTACCCACCATTGGCCTTTCTGTCCCCAAAAAGTAGAAAACCATTGATTTCCTGAATGAGTTCGTGCCACTGCTCTTTCTTTACTTTCTCACATTCCCAAGCCTCTTCCAGAATCTGACCATGTTGCCCCAAAACCTGCACTAGACCGATGCTTTTTCCACACAAGACTTTATCCATCCTATCCAAAATTTTCACTGGGATATGTACTAATGAAGCATCCAACTCTAGTTCAATGTTATCCCATCTGATCACATGGTCAGGATCGGGTTGATAATTCTTCAACTGAGATACATGGAACACATTATGCACCGCACTGAACCATAGTGGTAAAGCCAACCGATACTCCACCTCTCCAACCGGTTCTAGTATATCAAAAGGGCCTGTATATCAAGGAGATAATTTTCCCTGCTTCCCAAAATGATGATGTCCAAGACTTGGTGAGATTCTCAAAAAGACATGATCACTCACTGCAAATGAAAACTGTCTTCAACGATGATCCTAATAGGATTTCTGACGACTATGTGCCATCTCCATTATCTTTTTTACCAAATGAATCTTATCCGTTGTTTCTTTGACAAGGCTCAGCCCATATCATGATGTTTCACATGTTTCCACCTAAGATAGTGTAGAACGACAAGGACGCACATACAATTCTTCAAACGGATCCATGCATATCGAGGCATGATAGCTATTATTGTATGATAACTCCACTATGGGTATATGTTCCTCCCATGAGCCCCAAAAATCCATTACACAATCCCACAACATATCTTCCAATGTTTTTATCATCCTCTCAGATTACCCATCCGTCTTAGAATGATACGCCGTGATCATAGTCAACTGAGTCCCAAGGGCTTGCGGTAATGATTTCCAGAAACGAGATGTGAACCTCAGGTCTCTATCTCACGCTATAAGCACTGGTACACCATGACTCTTTATTACTTCTCAGATATATATTTTTGAAAGATATACCACCGTATGAGTTTCATGAATAGGGAAGAAATGGGCCGACTTGGTTAGAAGATACCCTATCAACCAAACAGAATCATGTTTCCAGACAATTCTTGGATGACCTGTAACAAAATATATTTTTATCTGATCTCATTTACTCACTGGGATAGTTAAATACTGTAACATACCCACTGGTCTTTGATTCTCCACTTTAACACGATGACAAGTTGAACAACACGAAATGAACTCGGCCACCTTCTTTTTCATACCACTCCACCAAAACTACGCCTTCAACACCTTATACATCTCTTATGTACTTGGATGTACATCCCATCTTAAATGGTGGTAATCATTAAGGAGTTGTTCCTAACAATCTATTGGTACAACCATCCGACCTCTGAAACACAAAACTGATCCTGCTTCTAGTTTTCATCCCTCAATGGTCTCCCCACCAATGAGTTTTGAACTCATCGAAACACAGTCTACATCGAATGTTGGTGCCTCGTTGACCATTTTTACCAAATCAAGAACAAGATTAGATGAAATTAATACCACAAACTCACCTTGGTTTTTATATTCCATGTGCATGGTAGCTAAGAACGACATCAACATCCATTCCTATGAAGCATCTTTTTCCAACTGAGCATATTACTTTCTACTCAATGCATCTGCCACCGAATTTCCCTTACCCGGTGTATAAATCAAGTCAAAGATGAACATTTGAAGATACTCCATCCATCTCCTCTACCTAAGATTCCAATCTCACTTTGAGAAAATGCGTTTCAAGATTTTTTGATCTGTAAACACAATAAATTTCTCACCAAAGAGATTGTATCTCCTTGTTTTCAAAGCATGGATTACTGCAGCTAACTCCAAATCATGTGTTGGGTAATTCTTCTCATGAACCCTCAACTTCCTTGAACCATAAGCAACAACATGGTCTCTTTTCATGAGAACATAGCCCAACCCTAATCCTAATGCATCACAATACACCACATACCATTGTCCTGATTCTGGAATAAAAAATATAGGTGTCGATGTAAGCAAAACTTTTAACTCCGGAAAAGATCTCTGACATTCCTCAGTCCACTGAAATTCACTGTTCTTCTTTGTCAATGTTGTCATAGGTGAAGCTAGTCATGAGAAGTCATAGAAAAAGAATCGTTAATTACCAGATAGACCAAGGAAAATTCGTATTTCAAAGACATTCTTCGGTGGTTGCTAATAAAGAACAGCTTCTATCCATTCTGGATCCAATGAAACGCCATTCTGAGAAACAACATGGCCAAGGAAACGTACTTCCTATATCCAAAAATCACACTTTGATAGTTTGGCATAAAACTGATGGTCTCTCATGATTTCAAACACTCTCTCCAAGTGATGCTCATGCTCATCCCTTGTTCTTTAGTACACTAATATGTCGTCCACAAGCACCACAACAAAAGAATCCGTATATCGCTGAAATATTCGATTCATCAATTCCATAAATATTGCGGGTGCATTCATAAGACCAAAAGGCATGACTACATATTCGTAGTGGCCATATCTGCTTCTGAAGGTTGTCTTTGGAATATCCACCTTCTAGAATCGCATTTGGTGATATCCTGATTGCATGTCAATATTGGAGAACCATTGAGCTCCCATTAATTGATCGAACAGATCATCAGTGCGTTGAAGTGGATATTTTTTATTTATCGTAACATGGTTAAGCTTACGATAATCAACACACTACTAAAGAGTTCCATATGTTTCTTCGCAAACAACACCGGTGCTACCCATGGAGAAATAGTTGGTCGAATGAAACCCTTTCATTCCAGCTCATCTAACTTCACTTTCAGTTCCCATAACTCTTTTGGTGCCATCCTATAAGACAAAAGGTAAATAGGACTGGTCCCCAGAAGGAGATCAATCATAAACTCCACTTCCCTTAGAGGTGGTAACCCTGAGAAGATCTTGGGAAACACATCTGGACACTAATCCACCATAGATGGGAAAATATTTTCCTCAATATCTTACAATGATGCCAAAGTCAATGCTACCAATTGGTAAGAGATCATTCCCACCATTGGTTCCAACAAGATCATTGAAACATTCTTTTCCATCCACTCTCCTCTAAAGAGAAGCTCAATGTCATCTTCAGTCGTGAAACTAACTGTTCTCCTATAAAGTCGATATGAGCCTTAAACATTGTCTGCCAATCCATACCCATGATTACATCATAGACATCCATGTCCAACATGGAGAAGTCCCATTTCAACTCAGCTCCATCAACAGTTATAACAAATGCTCTACACAAGAAGGTTTGAGACTCTATTTCACCAAGTAAAGTTAGTAGTTTATAGAATGAAGGCATCATTTCCTATTTTAAAAATATCAAGTCAACAGCACGAGAAGAAATGAAGGAATGCGATCCACCAGTATCATACAACACTAACACAAAGGTAGAATTCAAACTAATCGTACCTCTTACTATAGATGGTCTAGCCTGATCATCAACAATCATCTACTCAGCTCCATACAATTGCTTCGTCACTGCACTGTTCTCCTTGTTGCCTTACTGATATTTCCTTGGTTGCGGAGTCATGGAATTTCGAGAATCATCATTGCTAGCTCTGTTATGTTGATGTAGCTGATTCTTCTGTCCTCGTCATATCGAAGCATAAGATGCTTGCGATGCCTGAGAAGTGTCACATTCACCCGACCTCAGAGTATTCCTACAACAGCGTTGTAGATGCCCCATCTGCTTGTAATTGTGACATTCACTATGTTGCACCGTACACTCCCACATTATGTGGCCAATCGAACCACATTGAAAGAAACATGCTCTGCTTTGGGGTCATGGAGGAAGATTCACTGATCCAATTGTCTGGTTCTGAATCACACTCCCCCATTGGAAGTAGGTGTCCCTATTCTTCTTATTCCCAACATTAGAGTTCCCACCCGTTCATGTGGGTATCATCATGCTTCCTACTCCCATAACTCCTGAGATGTCTCTTTCTGCTACTGTTGCTCTGTTTACCGTCAATGTATAATCCGTAACACAGAGAACCACTATCTTCAATAAAATCTCCTATCGCAACCCTGATTCAAATAAGTGTTCCTTCAACAAAGCACTTTCAGCAACATACGGTGCAAAGTGCACTAAATTCATGAATTTAGCCGCATACTCTGTGAAAGAGATATTCCCCTGCTTCAGGCTGCAGAATTCAATCGTCCTCTGGATCTTGAACGTGTGAGGATAGAATTGTTTGTTAAACAATTCCTCAAATTAATTTCAGCCCAGACCTTGATCCACCCTAGCCGGCACCACTAGCTCCCACCACTGTCGTGCAAGATCCTCCAGCATATACGTTGCCAACTTTAATTTCAGATATGCTGGTGTTCCGATGAAATTGAATATACGATTCATCCTACTCAGCCACACCTCTGCCCTTTCATGGTTTAGAATCACCCTAGAAGATGGGTGTATTCTGCTTCTAGAACTAGAGGGAATGGTCTACATTCCTTGACTCATCCATCTGATTCCCCATGTCCACAGCCTAGAATGCTTGAAATATACATTGGACTAGCTTCTAGTTCTCCAATTGCTCAGATGCGACCACATTCTCCACAACTTCTTCAATTTTGTTTCTACGACGCCTAACGGGTGCCATTTTCTATACAAACAACTCACACTATTAGTCTCACTTCCTAACAATTGAAGGGTTAGCATTTTAAATCCTATCACAACATCTATCACATCGTTTTTTCCAACCATCATGTTTTTCCAAATGTTCATCCATTTTTGAAAAATCCAACATGCTTTTTGAAAATCCACCCATTTTCAAAAAACAAAAAATATCCACTTTTCAAAATCGTTCATTTGAAAATAAATTTAAGCATTTATCAAAAAAATTAACCTTGCCTGAAATCATAAATCATTCTTCACAATGAGATGTGAAATCCTAGTGGGAATTCATTCCTCTCCAATGCTTGTCATGGTCATCTCATTGGCTAAACCCATAACAATTAGATTTCCAAGATTATAGAAGTGTTTTTAGACACTTATGTACCCAACACCCTGGTACCCTAAATTTCAGCATAAATGGGTTAGCTACATCCTTTTATGCTATACATTCCATGTTCTGACAATCCTACTCCTGTCTAAGATTCCAACCCAAGGAATAGACGAAAAGGAATTTCAACTCCATGACTGAGAACATCGATGACCACTTGTTAGGAAAGGACTAAACAAGCTAATACCATTTGTAATGACCCGCCAATTCTCATTCGCTTGAGAGTACAATGAGTCATTACTAGGCCTTAACTGACATCCCCAAGGAGCAAAAGGATGGAAATAAATTCCAATGTGTTTCATAATAAGTGGGGAACGATTTACCCTCTTTGAACATCCCTATAACCAACAATCATAGCCAAACAAACAACTAATTGTTGCATGATAAAACCTAATAAAACTCAACCATTTATTCTATCATAAACCAACCAAGAGTACCACAGAAAAAACCAACACTAAAACATCAGAGTAAACAATAGAAAGAAAATCTCAAATACCACAAGACAACAACCCTACTCCATGCTCCACAAGCTCCAAGATCCAACATCATTAACAAGCCCATGTATCACAAAGAAGTGCTCTAAGCTTGTGACACATTACCTTTTCCAACTTCCCGGTACATGATATTTTCAAAATAACCAATGTGCCCAAGATGGGGGTGAGTAATGAAACTCAATAGGTTTTCCCTAATGACTTCCCAACCCATGACTCTAGGATAAAACATTTTTGCATATTTATATAAAAAAATGTATATAAAACAATTCCAAAATATTTCACAATATAACAAGTTCCATGTCAAAAACATTTCCCAAAAAAACCCACCTTTCACATGAAGGGAATCTAAGAAAAGATTCCAATCAAATTATCATTTCCACTTGGCACATTCATTCCATTTCACCAATCCACACTACCGAACATGCGTGCAAACTGGACCTCCCTATACTCTCGAGTGGTGATGTATCCTTCCACTAATCCATCTCTTAGTGGACTACCTTGATGGTGGTACTTGACGACCTTATTCGTCCAACCTAGTGATGGGGGCACTTCTCACCCTTATACATCCCAACCTATTGATGGGGTTACTTCTCGCCCTTATCCATTCCCCTGCATATGAACACACACCACAACCCATGCAATCCATTGAAAAACCAAGTGTGTTCAAAACCTTTCAATAAATCATCAACCCTTTATATTGAAAACCATTTCATCCAACCAGTAAAACCATAACCAATTTAAAATAACCATTTCAAATTCACCTCAACTAACACATTCCAAAAACACACAATTTTATCACCTATTACTAAGAGGGGGATTCAACCATTCTTTCACAAAAGATAAACAAACCATTTCAATCATGAAAAGAAATTTGAAACTAAGCCTTCAAGTTCCAAGAAAGGTGAATCGAGAGTGAATCCACCTACCTAAAAAAATTATGAAAAACCAACCACAGGATGAAGAATGCCAACAAAACCGAGTCAACAAATCCCTGAAACATCCATAGATTCCTTCCCCTAGTACCAACAAAACCAAAACCCAACTTAAATTCCATCCAATACCTTAGATCTACCCACCATGGGCATAGATCTAAGGATACAACAATAGGGAAGAAGGATATCTAATAAAACTTAAGGAAATGAGAATTAACTCGATCAACCGGCCTCTAAATGCTAAGGCACACCTCTGGATCACTTCCAAAACTCTTGGTAGGTGTTCTTCCACATTCAATAGAGAGAAATCCCGAGTTAGGGCCATTTAGGAGAAAAAACGAGTGGGTTTAAAGATAAAATGGATTAGATCCTTAAAAATAGGATCTAAGTTCACCATGTGCACGTTTAGTCCGCACAGTTAGGCAAACTGTGTGCTAACCATGCGGTAGTCACTTCTTGGAAGGGGCGCTCCGCACGGCCTCCTCACACGGTTTTCCCCAGCCATGTGCACACCGTGCGGTCTCCTCTATCTAGGCGACCACCACCTTCACGGATTGCGCACGGTTTGGGAAAGCCGTGTGTAGCCCATGCGTCACCCCTTTTTCCCTTTTTACTCTTTAAAAGTCTCCAAACATTCTCCAACCATCTCACATATGCTTCATGTAAATAAAATGAATAAAAAAGGGGTTACTTACTAGAAATTGGGGTTACTACAGGGTCCATTTTATAATTCACAAGGAAAAAATTATATCCATGTTGTCATGGAATACATTTCCAAATGGGTATAAGATGAAACTACAACACATGATATGGAAAAGGTGGTCAAAAATTTAATGAATAAAATTGTGTTTTCACAATTCTAATTTCCTAGAATACTCATTAGTTATCAAGGAACACATTTTACCAACTGGGATATAGATGGAAAACAAGAAAAATATGGATTCAGTTATAACATATGCACTCCCTACCACTCGCAAAACAAGTGGGAATGTTTAAGTGTACAATAGGGAAATTAAACAGATCATTGAAAAGTCCATAAAAAAAATTAAAATTATTGGAGTCTAAAGTTGGATAATGCACTATCGGTATACTACATTTCATAAAAAACCAATTGGTTCCACCCCATTTTTATTCATATATGGGAATCCATGTCATTTTTCTGTAGAACTAGAGCATCTCTCATATTTAGAATTTAAAAGTCTCAATATATATTTCCAAAAAGAAGAGGAAGCTAATATTCTACATTTAGATCAATTGGATGACGTTAGAAACAATACATATGAATTTTAAAAAATCCATAATGGAAAATCCATGAAATGGAATTATCAACACATTGTGAAATGTATTCTTATCCCAGGAAATAAGGTCTTAATTTTCAACTCTAGATTAAAATTTTTCCCAATGATGATAAAATTTAGATGGTCTAGACCATTAAAGGTCATTCAGGTATTCTCTTGTGGGACCATCAAGATCTAGAAGGAAGGGGGACCATCATTCAATGTATGTGGTCAAATGATGAAAATATATCAAGAACACTTCTTTGATAGGTGCTTCATCAGCATGATATTAATCTAATCCTTAACACATCAAGATATCAATGATAAATAATTAGGTAACTATGTGGAATCCAAAATTTTGTCAACATATTCTATATTAGTATTGAATAATATTTAGAATAGCTTGGGGAATGTTGGGAGTAAAGGACCAGGGTTTGGTCCTATAACTGAGTAAAAAAAGAAGCAATTACACATATTATAACCAAAATTCATGATGTGAATTATCACTAACTTAATTTAAATTAATTAAAAAATTAAACGTTGTGTAATTCCATGATCTAAATAGGTTTTTAACCTAGGGATCATGACTCTCCCCCCACCACCACCACCCCACCCACCTCTCACTGCTAGCCTCGAACCCCTTCTGCACCTCCTCTCCCTTACAAGCAGACCCTTCCATGCCCTTCCTCCTCCACCCCCTTCAACTACACCTCTCTTCATCCAAACCTGCCTATGAAATATCCTGAATGAAGACCATGAAAATTCACAGTACTAATCATGCTCCTGTGTGAGATGATCCACCACTAGTGAATCATGGTAGAGGTTCCACACCTCCAGCACACCATGTGTCTTTATCCTCCACCATCACTGCATCCCCTAAGGTAGCAGTTATTCTTGAATATTATTAATCAAACTCCAAAGTATCTTATAAGGATGACCACCCCTACCAACACCCAATCCTAAACTTTTCAAAAACCAAAAACCATGTGGAACTCAATTGGATACTGGAAAACCCAATGAGGACCAACAAAACGATCAATATGTCCATTCTAGCTCTCCTTCATATCATAAATGATGTCCTACATCTCCTTGAACACCTTCATATCTCCTCAATCACATATGTGCAGTATGAGACATAATAAGATCTACTTCTCAAATTTATAGTTAGTTTTGAAGTTACAGTTTGCATCTGCTTCTTTCGATTAGGTATATTACCCCACAATCTTTCATTCGTGGAGTTTAGAATCGGCATTGGGATTTATATTGATGACTTCACCACATATGAGGAATTCCTCACCAGGATCTTGATCCATAAAATTCATCTTAAAAGAGGCTTTTGTGGATGATTGCATGGGATGCTCACACTGATCACAATCCAAGGACTATGAAGTTCACATAGATATGAGGTCCATCACTCTACATTCTTCATAGGGCATTAACAATTGTCTGGTACACTTGTGCAGAATCTCATGGAAGATTATCCAGATGGTAATAACCATACATGTTGCTTCCAATGGTGTCACAACCATCAACATGGCCTATCAGTTCACTTTTAACTATATATATCGTGCACATAGGATGTGTGGAACAATGATGGGTGGATCTTTCATCACCCATTTAGATCTTCATCTCAGTGTTTTTCCCACCACCCTCCCTCTCACCTCCCTCAGTCCTATAGATTCCATTTACATTATATTCTTTCACAATATGAAACTTTTGTCCAAGGATGGTGACACCTATGAGTGGGTTCCATGAGTAGTTGAGGTTGATGATGAAGCACCAGGAGATCATACAACAGACCATGCACTAGATCCATCCACTTCTTCCAACTCAGCCACTATTTCATCTATACCCACCCATGACCCCACCCATATTTCTATATCTACCACCACATTCCTACCCTACTACTCCATCCACCACCATCATTTTTAATAGATCTCTGGGTGATTCACCTCATTATCCTGTAGAATCTACGTCGAATCTCCCAACACATGCATATCCCTTTTATCAAGTAGTCTCATTTAACTACCCCTACACCACCATCATACTATGAAGATTCTTTGTCACTACATGACTCTTATTTCTATTCATCATCTTAAAATCTTGTCCCAGAAACCACCCCATATGACATCCCATTTGAGCTGAAAACCCCTACTCCCAAGCATGAGTTTCTAGAAGAGAAAGACCAGAGGGGAAAGGGATATATAGTTTCCCCATAAACTCAGGTTCCTTTCATTGATCCAGCTACCCGATCTATTAACAACCTCCTGATCGGTGTCTCCCCAAAACCCACCAATAAAATAGTTGCCATCACCATGGTACAACCTTTCCTAGTGTACCTGCTAATACAGTCTTCCATTGTAGTTATTTACAATGACAGCCAGGTGTAACCACCATTTGTTCGAGAGTATATTATATATAATCTACCTGAGGATATTTTTTACAATTAGTATACCCTAGTCCCCTCACTTTTTTTGTACTCTGTCTGGGTGCTCATTTTTTTCCTATTAGTATTCCCTGTCATTGTTGTATCATTTCACTTCATATATGTATGGGATAATATTTTTGATTTATTTTTACTCATATTATTTTTCAATTCATTACAATATTAATGTATCCATTTATAGATCCTTTGATTCTTACATGGAAATTGATGTTCCTATGTTACCACCCTAAGTCCTTGTTCTATGGATGAATCAACATTTGGCTGATGTTAAGCACCATCTCTATAAGCTATCACTTGAGATCTGTGCTCATAAACCACCACCATAATAAGAATTAATAGCTTTCCTCTCATGATATATTTTTGTTTTGTATTCTCCAAAGGTGATTCTCCCTAAAATAAGACCATGAGACCTAGAGGATACCACCACTATTATCTATAGAAGATAGAGAAGATCTGAGCTGATGGATGATATTTACCGATACACTAGTACATCCTCATTACTGACAACATAATTATTACTTCTTTGTTGGAGGTAAACAATAGTTCATTTGTTTTCATAATCCTTTTTTAGTTTTCTCTTTTTAGTCAATAGTCAATTTGAGCATTATTTTTTACACATACCTGTATTTAAATAAAATGTCTTTCATTACAATTAAATATGTGCACCAACCAATATTACTACTTATAAATTTCTTACACCATGTCGACTAATATTTTATCCAGTGTAGTATTTTCCTTTATAATAATTTTTTTAGGTATCCTAATTCCAAATTCATGTCTACTAAAAATTCCCCATAGAAAGGAACTCATTACAAGAATCTCTCTATTACTTATTATTAGATTCTAAAAATTTCCATTTTATAAATCAAAAAATTAAATTCATACTCGTCCTAAAATTATTTACTTGAAAGTCGGAACACTATCTCTTTTTTAATAGTGGGGGACTCCTTCTGTATAAATTTTGTTACACTGGGATTTTTTTGTTCTCATTTATCTAGGAGACATTAATCATTTGGAAACATGATTTAAACCTAAAAATCGTTATACATATTTAAATAAAATAAAATGTTTAGAAGAAAATTATTTTAATTCCATGTTTATCTACTATTTATATTGTTTGAATGACTATTGAGTTTAGTAATTTAATTAAAATTAAAAAATATTGATATTATTTTTAATTTACTTTTTAATTGTTTTTATACATTGAGTAATTTCAATTTTTCGATATTTACTCCTATTCTTGAAAGTATTTTGAGCCTATTATTGTATATTATTTTTTTATCATGTATATTGAGTGATTTCTCAGACATGTGAACTTATCAGATCTAACAATGAGATCTTGTTGAGGCTATTAATGAATAAATATTATTTTAATATGATTGAGGCAATATTTTTTAATCCGCTTTTTCTTAAGACCTTCCAAACATTTTTCCTTCATTAAGCCCATTGTTTCCATGAATTATTGTATTATGATTAATCTATTCCATGAAGATTATCCCTTACAACCTGGCTAATTGTATTGTGAATGAATTTAATTTGAAAATGTGTGAAGGAATTTTCTAATCAACGAACACAAGATGATTTTATTGATGAGATATATGGTGGTTCTTATGAGTATGTTTTATTATTATCTATGTGTTATTTTTGGTATTTCATGCCTATCACGTTCCTTTGAAAAATACAACAAGTAAAAAAGAAAAATATGATTGTGTTTTGTATTAGTGAGGTTAAAAATCACCATTTCTTGACCGATGAATCCCCTGATGGTCCATATGTGGATATGGGATGGATATGATATATGTCCTAGACAAGAATTTTGAAAAATAAATAATATGAAAAGAAAAATAAATGAATGGGATTCCTTCTAGACTAACATGATATATTCATAGATCCAACATGTGATGTTAGGGGAATGGAATTTATTTGTTATGGGAGGAGTTATTTCAATACATTTTTCATGATATTTGTGAAATATACTTTAGATATTACCCTCCTTTTTAGCATGTTTTTTCACTTTCTACCCACCTGACCACTACAACAGAGTCATTTGAACCATTTTTCTAAAGCCATCACGATTAATATTTTATTTTTCATTACAAAGTGGATATGATAGAACTAATGAAATATTATGGATTGGAACATGTATTCAGGGTATGAGAATACCACCAGTTTTATTATACCCTTACTGATGAGGGAAAATTCATTGTGAGGTAAATTGAAAATGGTTATAGATTTTAATGAATCGTAAAGAAATTGTAACCAAAAGATTATGAATTTCATTAAAGATCTAATATATGAGGAATGACTGATTTTATTTGTATGGATGATTCTAGAGACTGAATTTTTCAAATTACACATTGTTTTATTTTCATGGTTATAATGAATGTTTTGTTTTTTAAAAATTTCCCACCATTTTTACCCTGTTGAGATGTTTTTTTCATGAGGACAAGTAATTGTTCAATTTTGGGGGAATTTGATAATATAAAATTGTATACACATTTCTTAATCATTTTATTAATGAATATACATATTTTACTCAATAATTCACAAGGTATGTGTTAATTATTTTGGGGAATATGTTTTTAAGGTTTTAAAGAAAAATATGATGAAAACGGGCAAAAAAGATCATTACACAACATGAAATTCAATTACACAACATGTAGGAATCATTCACAGCGTATCCCAAGGTTGTTGAGAAATTTGTGAAAAAAAATTAATATATGATGTGATTAAATGACATGATTAACCAATAAAAATTGTTTAACATTAAAATATATATTCCTAATTTGATGATCCGGACCAAAGAAAGAAACACTATGTGAAGAATAGTCATAGGTCATGAATGGAGTCAAACTTCTAAATCTCATAGATACAGCGTGAGATTTATGTCAGATTCCAAATTCACATATAAAATCATGGATCATAATTACACGATATGAAATTTTTTAAATTTAATGAAATATCCCAATTATTTACTTCCATCAGGCATGCTGTGGACATATATCTCAACACTTTTTGGATTCTATCTCAGTTTTCTTTCCTATTATTTCTTTTACCTTCTCCATAAACTCAGCTTTCATCAATATCATTATTTTTTTATGTATATCCCAATCACATTTGATTAACATGAAAATTTTTCATCATTCTTTTACATCGCCAAGCCATGTTGCATGTGTTCTCCATCTCAATCTCCAATCGACGACAAACCCTTGTTGTATTCTTCCCTATTCTTTTTTCTAGTAAGTGTTTTTTTGAAGTTGTGATTGGCTTGAGTTTTAAATTGATTTTTCTTTAATACAAGATATTTTATTTTTTATCTAAATTTTTATTGGTATGTTGATTATTTTTTCAATATTTTACCCACTGTTAACCAATTATACCATTAGTGGCTAAGCCACATAGGGTAGTGGTCGAGAGTAGGGGTGTCTGAATTTGATGAATATTTAATTATCAATTTGGTAACCCTAAGGATAATAAATAGGTTATTCAAACTATTTTTTATCTAATTCCATTAAGTGGACCTGACCATAGGGAGTTTGAGTGAATAACCCTAACCTAATTGGAGTAGAATAGGTAATGACTAATAGACTATGATACTACCTACCATAGAATCCGGATCTAATGCATATAGGTTGTAGCTATCTTCAGACAAAGTAATAGTTTCCTCTTAGATATATCCAGTAGTGTTGACCATAGTAAACTAGTGTCATTTTCTTTCTTTGCAACGTAAACCATATGATCATACAATGTTTGGCTTAAGATTATCCTTTTACTTAGACCCCAAAATTGTTCCTTATCCCTTTTCTCACTCTGATCTTAATACCCAAATTCTTTGAAATAGTTTTCCCCCAGACTCAAGAACATTGTGAGGACTCCTACAGATAGGGTTAAAATTATTGGTTCTTATTAGTCAGTCCTAAACCACATTTTATCGACCCCACACTATCATTATAATACGTTTTAGCAGTGAGTATATTTTGTGAAACAATAATATAATATGACCATATCCTATGAGAATTAAATGAATCCCATGGGCTCATCAACATATTTGTTTTCTAAATCAAATACTCTTATTTTATACTCATGGAATAGATCATGTAGACATAGAATGAAATGATGGATGAAACATTTTATAAGTATGTACTGATACCATTTTACCATGAACATTTCATTTTTTTCAATTAGGGGGAGAGAAAGTGAAATGAATTTTTAGAAAACTAAATGGGAAAGATTCAAAGATTTACATATTAATTGCGGAATAAAAATAATGGTGTTTCCAACAAATGAAATAGGGGATATGGAAGAGACCATATTGAATATGAGTTGTATTTATCATTAATGATTGTAATTAGTTTTCAATAGTGGTTAATAAAATAAACATATTTCATTAATGTTAATATTTTGATGAAGTTAAAAGGAATGAATTTGAGGGATGTTCTCATGAAGTATCCAAAATATTCACGACTAATAACAATGTGAATTTATCTTGGATGAATGAATGGAGAATATAATACTCATGTATTATTAGGTTATGGATGTTCTTTTAAATACTATGTTTATAACTATAATTATTATTAAACTATTCTTAAGTTCATAAGACGTGTTTCAATATGTTCTTTGACTTGAAATGTTTTTTTACAAAAATGAATAAGATGATAAGAGTGATGATTTCTTGAATTAGAGTTCATTATATTTGATATTCCAAAAAAGAGAAGAATAGGAATTGATAAAATACTGAAAATATTTATTCCATGAGGTTGTTATTGGTATATAATTAAAATACTATGTTTCATGAAGGAGAATTTAGGAATCTTTAGTTTTGGTTAGGCTTGGTATTGTAATCCATACATAGAATATAAAAATGTATTTAAAGGGGCCTTTACCAAGAAATTGGTCAGCCCAATACCCAACCATGGTGTCCCTCAACCATATATGTGGGACCTAGGGTTTGACTACCTGAGAGAGACTCAACAAGGCTACATGTGAGTGGTGGGTGATAGATTGGGAATGCATACTACACATGGAGAGCACACATGTGTGTGAAAGGGGCATGTACGGAGGTATCATTCAGATAATATGGGTCAGAGTGGCCCTTGAGGTAGGTGTGTGCGATGTGGGTATGAGACCAGACCACGTGTTACTCATCAAGCATATAAGAATACATGTAATTTTATATAGGAGATCCTAACTGGTAGAATTTTTGATGTGGAATAGTGTCGAATTTGGGTATTGTTCATCTTCTTTAAAAACTGATTAAAATTTCACTGGCCATCAGATGGGATTGAACTTGGTTGTAAAATCAATTTTTTAGGTTGTATTTTACCTTTATTTTTTAAAGAGTTGTATGCCATAGTTCTTCATGTTGAATGATTCCATGATCAAAGCTAATCTCAAGAGTGTTCTATTAAAAATATAATTTTTATGAATATGTGTTTATTATGCGTGTAATATTAATCAATCATACATATTATTATTTTTAGAACATGAAATTTTTGACTCCCAACATAGTTGAAAATGGTTGGTCATGCAAGTAATATGAATGAATGAGTTTGAGTTTATAAAAAAGGGGTCATGTGATCATCATCACATGAATATGATTTTTCTTGGCCTAAGATGATACTACACAATTATCGACATCAAGTAACCCATGTTATAATATTATAAACTTCAAAATGTTTGGGCATTAAAATATATGATTGACATGTAATAACAAGTGGTATTTATGATAGTAAAAATATTGTATTAACTCTTATATAAATATCAAATAAACCAAGGTCAATAGAGGAGACACCGCTCACATTTCAAATGATATCTATTATTTTTCATTAAAATAGAGCATCTCCACAGTTCTCCAACATGATTAATAAGTGTTCCATTAGCCTCTAGTCCACACAAATAAGAGGTGAATTGTAAAATTATTTTCATGAAGAATAATAACCATGGACACTCATCTAGTTTTATCACACTCTTGTAGTGTTTTGTGATGAAATGATACAATGATCCAGTTCTTGAGTTACTTACACCCACTATGATTTGTGAAGGATTGGTTCGGGCAAAACATATTGATTTGTGAGTAGCTCCATGGATGTGCATAGGATATTTTATTATCTCACACATATTTCAATCCTACATGATGGATAAGAAATAGCATGCACTTAATATCATCTCTTTTGTGAAGAATTCAGTTCATGAATCAATTTCCACAAAGAATAGATGATTCATATTTTTTATGTTTAGTGAATGGAATAAAAATAGTGATCTACACTCGTTCAGGATTATGTGGAGTTAATAGTGGGAAGAAGAGGAAGTGACCACTGGTAGTGGATGCATGTTCAATAATAGTATGAATCTGCATTGAGAAACAATTAATGGTCACATAAAATGATAAGAAAAAATATATGTTCTCAACTTCATCCATAACATATTAATCACTCTTATGCATGGAATGATTTAAAAAAACCTTGTTTATATTGAATTTATAAAGAATATTACAAGACATTATATCCTTGTTTTCAATGTATGAGTTTGTGTTAGATTATTCTATCATGAATTAATACTGAATGTCTTGTTAAAATAAGATGCATAAATATTTATTTCACCAATAAGAACAAAGTATAACAAATAAAATATTGATGATATTTTGTATTGAAGAATTATTATATTTTAGTTTATAATAATATTCATATGATTCTGACTGAAGAAGATGATGTTGTGGTAATTCTAAACTGAAAATTCAATATTTCAATAATCATTATTGAGGTTTTTGAAAAAATCATGAGAATAATAGAGTATATACTTATTTGTTAGCACAAGAATAAGGAGGATTAAGATAGAGTAGAATTCTATTTTATATTTTAAAGAATAATAAGCGTTACTTGTATGTTGTTGTGTAAGTACGAATAGTGTGAAGATAGAAAAAGTGTCATTATGGAATCCTATATAAGTATTATAAGGTGCAATACTTTCTTGGTATTACAAATTACCTTCAATATAAGTTGAAGAATGTATTTAGAAAAATTATAAAGAACCAGTAAGAGTCTGTATGTTGAACAAGGTTTTCACCAATCCCTAGAAGATGATTTTTACCCTCCCAAATCCTATGTTTACGAACACATATTTCTCTAAAAACTTTGAATTAAAAAATGCTATAAACTAGTGTTTCATTATTGTGGACAATCCATGTACTGGCCATCCCCATAAAAAGATATTACAAGAAATATGTATTGGGTAGCGAGCCTTGTAAAAATATCATGTGATGTCATTTAACTAATTTAATATTCTATTATGTGATAAAGAAAATATAATATGTGAATCAAGATCCAAATAAGTATAAGAGGTAAAGTGATGAATATTTATAAAAGTTAAAAAGTTCCCAACATTAATTCACCATCACCTATTGTTGTGTATATCCTAAAGTGGTCCTCTCACAGAGTCTTCCAATATTTCCTCCATCCTAAAAAATCCTCCTTCTCAGCTCCATGGTGTAGTTCCTTTTCCCTTAGCTTGATCCCTAACCATGAAATACACACACCCATCGAGATTTACATGCATGGTGTGAGTATAAACCAAGTTGGATAACACAAATGCATCATTAACATATAGTGTACATATATACATTGGTTTATGTCATAATGGTATGTAAATGAACAAATTATAAACCAACCATATATAGGGAAATCATGTGTTAACCAAGCTGCCCTGAGGTCCTACTTTTCCTGCTTCAGATTCATACAAGAAGTAATGTTTCATACATCATCAAATAACAAGTCAATTCATAAGGCCAAAAAATATCTAGTACCATGTCCCAAAACTGATCAATCCATTGGTCAGGCCATAGGGTTATCAAACCCATGGATTAGCCTTATTTTAGAACAAATGTATATCATTCTCCTACCTCTACAAGGTCCTAACACAAGATCATCACACCCTCAGATTATCCTACGATCAAGCCACCAAGTCATCATTCCACATACTCTATATCAGGTTAGGTTACAAGGTATTTATTCTCCATATTCTATCTTGGGTCATTCCATAAGGTCATCATACCCTTACCATGTCTATAGGCCCCATAATAATTATTGTCACATGTCGCACTATCTTTTACTAATCCTCAAGGGGATAACCAAGTCATGATGATCAACATGTCACACTGATACCAGATACAAACCTCTATTGGGAATGAATCCACACACAACGGGGCTACAAACAGAAGGGAACAATCTTATTACACAATGAATAGGTCTTATAGGCCACACTCCCACACCATATGAAAATAAAGATCAAACAATATCACACAGTCATTATCATGCATATGAATGCATGGAAACATACCAATATACTTTATACAAAGCCCATATAGGGTATGTAATTCCTATCATAGGTACACTGACGGACTGAAAATTAAATTTTTATTACCATACTCCGCTTTTATGGGCTATGGGGGAACCCAAAATTCCATCAAAGACATAGAACAACAACCATTCCTCCACATTAAAATAGTTCAATGCCAAAAAAACTAATTCAAATCTACAAAGAAAATCCCCTACCAAGCAACAAAAACATTAACAGCAGCTTCCACTATCCCATCGCTTCTTGGATAGTTGTCTCGGGAATGGGTGCATGGGCTGGGTACTGATTGAAATTATATACCCTCTCATATATCCAAATGTAGATAGCAATGTTCAGGTGAATGATGTCACTCTAAAACTCATCTGGAGCGGCCCCTTTTAGGTGAACTTGTTGCATAGACCTTTAAACCATGAACCACACGACCAAAAAAACACCACAAAAAATGTATTCCAAAAATTCAAAAATGTGACACCATCAAACACGAAACAATATCACATTCACCATGAAGCCTTCACAATATTATCCACCTCCACCAGAAAAAGTATTGAACAACTCCGTGTTCCCACTATCACCGTAGATTAAACTGAATGATGATACATGTTATCTAAAGACAAGCCATCATCACCTAGGATTGGATGGCCCAACAACTCACTGAGGGACCTTCCCTAATGAAGGGGAATGTGATGCTATGAACCAGAAATGCCTCTCTAGGCATGGATTTAAACTAATATGAACTATGGATGCACCCTCACCAAATCTCGATGTAATAAAACAACATAAAGCAGGGAGAGTCCAGCGGGGAGGGACACCAGCGATGTTGATGCCACAAACACACCAACAAAACCCCATTTTTCAATTCCATAAAAAATATCGAACAAAAAACCTAATAGACTCCATGAAAATGATAAAATAAAAAATAGATCATCCCCCAATCGATCGACTCTAGAGATGATGGAGAGCAACACCAGAAGACCTTGTTGGAGTCATTGCTGAGTTGCATTGTCCCCAATATGAGAAATCTTGAGACAATGCAAGCCACATCGGAACCATACTGGAAGTCGTCTCTCATCCAGGCCACCTTGAATGTGAGATCCAGATGATGCCTGTGTCGACCCACAAAGCCATACAGGATGATGGGAGGAGACAACTCCCATGAAGAAACCATAAATGTGCATACGATGGGAAGGTGATGCTTAAAAGATGTCTAGGAATATTTTTATCATCCAATATCTTTATTAGGTACACAAATTTAATTTTCTATGAGTCATAAAAAATTCATTAATTCACACCATTTATTCATTGAAAAAATATTTATTCTTTACAAATTTTATTCTAGAATCATTATTCATGAATTTAAATGTAACATGTGCATAGAACTATATCAGCAACCCTAACAAGATCAACCGCTAATGGAAAATATTTATCTATTTAGAAAAAAGGATAAAAATTCACTAGATCTGAATCAATCATTCAATAAATGAAGAATTATCCAATAGAACATGATAGAATCCATAGATAGATGCAAAATATCATAGATCAATGATTCATCTCAAATGAAGGAGAGGATCCAGGCTAGAATAGATGAAACTCACCATTTGGAAGACAAAAAACCAATTCAGGCTTGAAATGTAAACAATATGGTAAGGATAGATCAAATTACAATAAAACCAATCTCCTATATCCATTATATATGAATAAGGGTCGATCAAGGAAAAAAATATGTCAAAAAGTTGTGTTATATAATTTAATTAAGAAGGTCCTCTTAATGACTGGTCCATTTGGGCATCATCAGTGGTCTAGTGGGCCTCACCAGTTTGTCAATAGTTTCATGTGGACTAGAAGATATATATATTTAGAAACATGGGATACCACATTTTTCTTCATCTAGACGGTGGGTTTTTACTAGCTAGCTGGTGTCACCTAGGTTCATCCTCGGCTTCTTTCACCTCCACATGCTAGTCTGTAGTACACAAGGAACTAAAAGCAACTAATTGGTTCCCCTAGATACTTTTAATCAAATTACCTACTTCCAAAAGAATCTAAAAGTCCTAATATCATTAGAAACACAACCAAGATACCCAAAAAGCTTAAACATATCATATAATGTATTTTTGAGTATGTCACATGTTTTTTCCTCTAATGACCTTTCAACCCCTAGATTTTTCTCTAGAGATCATACTTGAATAACATGATACATTACACAATGATATCCAACCCATTATACAAATTATACTCTTGAACTCAATTATGTTTTAAGAAAACTCAAACAAGTGGTACAATTCTCCACCTAAACACCTTTTTGCTCCAATATTCAATTTTTTCACCTTTCCCCCCACATTATGCATCTTGTTCCAATTTAATGACCTCTATATTTAAAAAATGCACAGGATTGGGATCATACACCTAAAAATGAGATACATGGAACTAATTATGAAAACCTTGATACTATGGAAGTAGATTTAATTGGTAATTCACTATTCTAATATGATTTATGATCCCAGATGGTCTAAAAAACTATACCCACAATTTCCCTTAACTACTGAAACATCGATGTCATAACTAAGATTACACCTATTAGAAACCCCAATCCTATATCGTGAACTCCATGTTACTTCTCATTTGGTCATAATATGAGAACTACCTCCTCTGAGTGATCACAAATTTCTTATAATTCATCTGGGATAGATCAGTGGTCTCCTACTACATACTCGACATAAAATTAGGTACCTAATACCAACAAAATGGTCAATGACATGACTAACCATAAATAACCTTGAACAGTTCCATATGAATCAAATATTGGAAAATATTAATGTATGAAAACTCTATCAAGGCTGAAAAATCATCCCACGCTCCACTAAAATCCAGGTTCCCTACCAATAGAATATCCACCACAATCGGGATCTTCCTCTCCAAAGTAACATCAGTCTATGGATTGTATTCTATACTCAGCTTCAAATGACTCCACATCACCTTCTGTAAGACTTTCCAAAACAATTAAATTATATGACAACCTAGGACTGATACTATGATCATTTTCTTTTCTTGAAACCACAATATATCTTAAACATATATTTCTCCTAGCTCATTTATGGAAAGTATATCTTGAATCAACATTAAACGTGTCTCCTTAATTATCCAATGAACCACATTGAATAAATTTTATCGAACTCTTAGGGTCTTACAAAAATGCATAACAAACTACATCGTCACCTTATACGAATTCTACAAAAGTGTATGAATATGTTAAATAAAGAAACATAATTGTTGATCCTCAGCCATAACTTTATGAAAACTAAGATAATAAAAGAAAACACCAAGGATTTCCCTTTTAATACCCAAGCACACGAACCATTGTATAATATCACTATTCATCATCATTGATCCTGGTTTTACTTCCCACTATGGAGCATGATTTTACCTCATCATCTTTGCCCTCAATGAAGTGGGTTAAAAATTCTATCACAATCATATATCATATCTTATCCATCTAAATAACATCCAAGAACTAGGTCATTCACTGAAAACTATTCCTGCCTCTCTTAACACAAAAAATTTGATTCCTGGCTAGATTTTAACTTGTCCACCAGGTCAAACATGATATCTCATAGGGAACATTTCATCACACCTTGATCCCCATATTCACACTCCAACTATTTAGCCAACATGCTCATTAACCCACATTCCTCTTCTAAAGGCCATTATCGAATCTCCTATTTCATCCTACTAAAATAATTAATAACAAAATTACCCATTCAAGTAGAATAAGGAATATCAAAGTATAAATTCATAAGATACTAAAAATAATGCCTCTGTCATATATTCATGTCATACTTAGAGAAAATTTACCATAATCTCTTGTGGTTCATGTAGATGAAAAACCACTCACTAAATAGATAATGGTTCCAAAAATGTAGGTCATGGACTACATCCACCAACTCCATTTCATGCATTGGGTAGTTATGCTCATGAGTTCATAATTGATGAGACCCATGAACAATTACCCAATATCTCTACATCACTACATCTCCCAAACCAACACATGAGGCATCGTAGTAAATGACATATCCAATCCCAAGATAAGGTAAGATATAAATTTTAGATTATTTCATTCTTTTATTCGGCTCTATAAAGGCCTATTTTTATAGGTATATCCAATCAAACATCGCCCAAATATTTATAATCCCTATTATAGGTGATGAGAAATGGGAGAAATCATGAATGAACCATCAGAAGTACCATACCAAACCTATGAAACTCCAGATCTCAATCAAATTCCCATGGTGTTTGTAATGACCCGCTAATTATCATTGGCTTGAGAGACCAACGAGTCATTGTTATACCTTAAGAGTCATCCCCAAGATTCCAAAGGCTGAAAACAAATGCCGAAGGGTTTCAAATACAATTGGGGGACGATTTACCCTTTACAAAAATAAACCAAAACTTCCACTAACAACAACTATATGATGCATGTTATTAAAACAACCGACTCATGTATTACCAAAAGGGAACTACACTATTCCAAAAGCCAATACAAATAGCACAATATCATAGTACGAAGTGGAATACTATCAAAAGACCCAAAACAAACAAAGACACACTCTATGGCTCCACACCGAGCTCCATACTCCATGCACCACTGCATCTCCCAAGCATCACCATGAATAAGTTGTGATGAGATGCATTGCCTTTACTAGTGTCTCGGAATACAAAATCAGAAAAAGCACCAAAGTTCCAAAGAAGGGGTGAGTATAAAATTCAGTAGGTTTTCATAAATGGCTTCCCTACTCACACCTCTAGGATTGAAGAGATAGAAACATTTATATAAAAACAGTTTATATAAAACAATTTATAAAAAGCATTTTATAACTAAATATAAACAAGTTCCCAAAACCATTCATACTCAAAAGCATCCAAGTATAATCAAAACCAATTTTCCAACAAGTTATTTTCCAAAAAAACCCCAAAAATCATTCGAAACATTTCACAAACATCCCATTTTGGCATACCTAGCCATTGCACAAACCCATGAAATCAACCATGCATGTTATGTTATGACAGTTCCATACTCATGAGATTTCTATCCTCGATCTACCAATTCGTCACAAGGTAATTATTTCCCATGTTCCATTACACCTTTGGCACAGAGCACAAGGTCATATTTCAACCAAGCCTCGTACATATAGTTTCCATGTTCCATTAAATGTTAGGCACCGAGCACAAGGTCCTATTTCCACCAAGCCCCATACATGCAATATGAACACACACCACATATTCCCATGAATCGTGCCAAACCACCCTTTAAATTAAAATACCTTTTTATTGAAAACCAATTCCCTTAAAACCATTTCAATGCCAAACCATTTCAATTCCAAACCATTTCAATTCAAAACCATTTAAATAAAACTCGCTTTTTATTAAAACCCAATTCCATCAAAGTCATTTAAATATCAAACCATTTAAATAAAACACCCTTTTTATTGAAAACCCACATTTCATCAAACCATCTATAATTTTTGGAAATTCATAATTTAAAATCAACATTTTATATTCAACAAGACAAATCAATTTGCACAAAAATTCACCAAAATTTCAAATTTTCATCAAAACCATAAATCATCACTAAAGAAGATTTATTCCATGATTTTCATAATCAATTCCATTAAAATAACCCAATTTGATACCAAGTCGATAAATTCTAACAAGAGGATTCAAGAGTGAAGCCATCTACCTCAATGGTTTTGACGAAAACCACAACGGTCGAAGAACGCTCAAGAAAACCGGGTCGATTCTCTAAAAACCCACCTTAGATCACTTCTCCTAGAATGATCAAGACCATATCTCATCATATTTGGCATCCACACACTTAGATATACCCATAACGGGAGTAAATCTATGTAACCGAGATAATAGGAGAAGTAGATCTAATTAGATCTAGGAAACCGATCAAGAACGATGAAAAACGATCACATGCCTCAAGAATCCAGCTTTGATTCACCAAGAGAAGCATTCAGATCACTTCCTGAATGATGGGAGAACTCTCTTTCACCCTAGGAGAACCAAAAATCCCATGTTAGGTCCGTATAGGAGTATAAATGAGGCATTTATAGGGGAAAAAATGTGAGATATACAATTTAAGGATCTTATTTAAGTGCATGCAAGGTTAGTCTGCACGGTTTGACAAACCGTACGCTAACCGTCCGTTAGATATTGCCTCAGCCACCCTTCTCACACTATTTGGCCACATGGTTAGAAAAACCATGCGCCGTTCATGCGGAAGCTACTGCCTCCAAGACCCACTCTGCACGGTTTGGCCACATGGTTTAAACAAATCGTGTGATGCCTGGGTGACTTCCCATTTTCCTTAAAACATCAATCCAAGTTCTCCCAACATTCCCATTCAACACCCTTAACAATAAAACCATGAAATGAATCAAGTAAGGGTTACATACAAGAAACTGGGTAGAAAATGGAACCTGGTAGGAATCATCAGAACCAACCTGAAGAAGATTTGGAGAATGTGGTAACACCAGAACCCCGTGTAAACCAAGAGCTGATTCAGAGTATTGTCCAGGATTTTCGTAATGTGGATACGAGGAACCAGAGTAATGAACCAAGGCATGTGGATAATACCATCCAGGTCATGAAGAAGAATCCATTGAACATTCGGGGTGATGGAGAACCCGAAAAGGCGGAAGTGTGGATAAGTAGGATGAATCGTATATTCAATTTCATTGGCACACCAGTAGAATTAAAAGTAAAGTTGGCAACGTATATGCTCGAGGATCTTGCATGTCAGTGGTGGGATTTAACAGAGCATGATAAATTGGATGAAGGCCTTACATGGTAGGATTTTGAGGAATTGTTCAACAAACAATTCTATCCTCACGCATTCAATATCTATAAAACAACAGACTTATTTAACGTGATGTAGTAGAGCCTCTCAGTCATAGAGTATGCGGATAAGTTCATGAACATAGTCCATTTTTCACCAGAGGTTGTGAAAAGTGTGTCGTTGAATGGACACATCTTCAAATCGGGGCTAAGTCAAGAGATTCGATCGAAGATTATGGTGCTATGTATTACGGATTGTACAGAGATGGTGAAAAAGGAGACTGTTGCTGAAAATGATATCTCGAGATCGATGGGAGGAGGCATGTTGATACTTACATGAAATGGTGGGAACTCAACCTCTAGGAACAAGAGGAAAAGGGACACCTATTTCCACAGTGCAAGTGGGAATCACTATCAGAAAGTGGGATTAGTGAGCCTTTCTCCATGACCCCAGAGCAAAGCAGGTTGCTTTCAATGTGGTTATACTGACCACAAAAAGCGAGAGTGTACAACACAACCTAGATCATTTCATAATTACAACAACATGGGGAATCTACAGTGATATTGTAGGAATGCTCCGAGGACGGGTGCACGTGACACTTCTTAGGCGTCGCAAGCATCCTATGCTTCGATAGGACGAGGATAGCAGAGCCGGTCTCATCAGCATAACAGAGCTAGCCATGGTGATTCAAAAAATCCCATGACTCCTCAACTAGGGCTAATTCAGCAAGGAAACAAGGAGAATAGTTCAACGACGAAAAAATTGTATGGAGCTGAGCAGATGATGGTCGATGATCAAGTTGGACCATCTACGGTGCAAGGTACGATTCTTTTGAATTATACCCTTTTCCAAGTTCTCTTTGATAATGGTTCATTGCATTATTTCATTTCTTCTCATGCTATTGATTTTCTATGTTTAAAACTTTAAATGATGACTTCTGTTTTGAAACTGAAAACTCCCCTTGGTGAAAGAGAAAGTCATGCCTTTTTGTGTAGAGCATATGCTATAACATTTGATGAATTTTAGTTAAAATGGGACTTCTTGATGATGGAAATGGATGTCTATGACGTAATCCTAGGTATTTATTGGTTGAAAAAGTTTAAGGATCAAATTTACTATTATAGGAGAACAGTTAGTTTCAAGACTAAGGATGACAGTCAGTATCTCTTAAGAGGAGAGAGGATGATAAAGAAAGGTGAAAAGAACTTATTGGAACTAATGGTTGGAACGATCTCTTAACAATTGGCATCAGTGACATTGGCATATATGGAAGAGATTGGAAAGATAGTTTTCCATCTGTTTTGGATCAATTTACAGATGTTGTTCCTATGAACTTCTCAGTGTTTCCACTTCTATGGGAAGTGGAGTTTATGATTGATCGCCTTCCAGGGTCTAGTCCTATTTCTATTCCATATTATGGGATGGCACCAATAGAGATATGGGAATTGAATGTGCAGTTAGAGGAGCTAGAAAGCAAGGGTTTCATTCGTCCAAGTACGTCTCCTTGGGAAGCACCAGTTTTGTTCATGAAGAAGGCAGATGCAACTCTTCGGCTATGTGTTGATTATCATAAGCTTAACCAAGATACGATAAAGAATTAATATCCACTACCGTGCATTGATGACATGTTTAATAAATTAAGAGGATCTCAGTGGTTCTCCATGATTGACTTGCGATCAGGATATCGTCAATTGTGAGTTCGGAAGGAGGATATTCCAAAGATTTCTTTCAAAAGAAAATATGGCCACTACGAATATGTAGTCATGCCTTTTGGTCTAATGAATGCACCAGCGGTCATCCTGGCTTTTATGAATCAGATATTTCAATGATATCTGGATTCTTTTGTTTTTGTGTGTGTTGATGATATCTTTTTGTATTCAAAGACAAGGGTTGATCATGAGGTGCACCTGGAAACAGTGTTACAAATCTTGAGAGATAGTATTTTGTATGCTAAATTATCAATGTGTGATTTTTGGATACAGGAAGTACGTTTTCTTGGCCATGTCATTTTTGAGAAAGGCATTTCTTTTTATCCTGAAAATATAGAAGTCATTATCTCATGGGAACCACCAAAGAATGTGTTCAAGATATGAAGCTTTCTTGGCCTAGCTGGTTACTAACGACACTTTGTGCATGATTTATCATGACTAGATTCACCAATGACAACTCAGACAAAGAAGAATGCTCAATTATAATGGACAAGAGAATTTCTGAAGTCCTTACAGGAACTGAACGATCAGCTTATATCGGCACCTATCTTTATCTTTCCAGAATCAAGACTGGGGTATGTGGTGTATTGCTATACTTCAGGATCAGGGTTGTGTTGTGTTATCATCCAAAGAGGTCATGTGGTTTATTATGTCTCAAGTCAGTTGAGGGATCATGATATGAATTACCCAAAAATTATTTGGAGTTAACTACAGGCGTCCATGCATTGAAAACATGGAGACATAATCTATTTAGTGTGAAATTTACAGTGTTTACGTGTCACAAAAACGTGAAACACATTTTCTCACAGCGAGATTTGAATTTGAGGCAAAGGAGATGGATGGATTATCTCCAAAAGTTCAACTTTGACTTGATGTACAGACTAGGGAAAGGAAATTCTATGGTAGATGCATTGAGTAGAAAGTCATACGCTCAGTTGGCGAAAGAAGCTTCAGATGAAAGGTAGTTGATGTCGGTCTTAGCCGACATGCATGTAGAATATGAAAACCAAGGTGATGTTGCATTTTTTTCAGCTACACTTATTCTTAATTTGGTAAAGATGATCAATGCAGTAGAAACCTCTGATGCATAATGTCTATTTGTAATTTCAAAACTCAATGGGGGGGGGACAACATTGATGGCTGGAAACTTGATGGGGGTTCAGTTTTGTGTTTCAAAGATCGGATGGTTCTACCTATGGTTTTTCCGGCACAATTCTTTCATGCTTACCAGTATTCAAAATGGGTTGTACATCCGGGTACATATAAAATGTATAAGGCATTAAAGACACGGTTTTGGTGGAGCTGCATGAGAAGAAAGGTGGTCGAGTTCTTCGTGCGGTGTTTGACTTGTCAGCAAGTTAAAGGATAGAATCAGAGACCAGCTGGTTTGTTATAGTCTTTACATATTCCAGTGTGGAAATGGGATCAAATATTAATGGATTTTTATATAGGTCTTCCAAGAATGGTCCAGAAACAAGATTCCACTTCGGTGATAGTGGATCGTCTAACCAAGTCTGCTAATTTCATCCCAATTCATGAAAACCATATGGTAGAAGATATTTCAAAAATATATATATTAGAAGTTTTAAAGAGGTATGGTCTACCAGTGTCTATAGTCTCAGATAGAGATCCAAGGTTCACATCTCGTTTCTGGAAATCATTACAGCAAGCCCTTGGGACTCAGTTGACTATGATCATGGTGTATCATCCTCAGAAGGATGGGAAATCCGAGAAGACGATAAAAACATTGGAAAATGTGTTGTGGGCTTGTGTCATTTATTTTGGTGGTTCATGGGAGGAACAAATACCCTTAGTGGAGTTCTCATACAATAATAGATATCAAGCCTCAATACGCATGGCTCTGTTTGAAGCATTGTATGGGAATCCTTGTCGTTATACACTATGCTGGGTGGAAATTGGTGAAACTTTACTAGTTGGTCTGAGCCTTGTCCACAAAACAATGGAGAAGATTCAGTTGATTAGAAGGAGGAAAAATATGGCTCAGAGTCATCAAAAATCTTATGTAGATCACCATCAAAGACCATTGTCGTTCGTTGTGGGTGATCATGTCTTCGTGAGGATCTCTCCAAGGCTTGGACATCGTCGTTTCGGGAAGAAGGGAAAGTTATATCCCAAATAAATTGGCCCTTTTGAGATACTGGAATGGGTTGGAGAGGTGGAATATTAGTTGGAATTACCACCACAGTTTAGTTCAGTGCATAATGTGTTCCATGTATCTCAGTTGAAAAAGAATCAGCCTGATATTGACCATGTGATCAGATGGGATCATGTTGACCTAGAGCCAAACGCTTTGTTGATACATATCCTGGTACGGATTGTGGATAGGAAAGAGAATGTCTTGCATGGAAAAATCATCAGTCTAGTGCGGGTTTTATGGTAGCATGGTCAGATTCAGGAAGAGACCTGGGAACGTGAAAAAGAAATGAAAGAGAAGTGGTCAGAACTATTTCAGTTGAATGAACATTTTCTACTTTTCGAGGATGTAAAGACCAATGGTGGGGAGAATTTAGTACCCCTAGTTTCTATTTTTTTACCCTTACATGATGATTTTCATGGTTTTAATGTTAAGGGTGTTTAATGGGAAAGTCAAGAGAACTTGGAATGATGTTTTAAGGAAAAGGGGAATTCGTGCGGGCGGTGCATGGTTTGTCTAAACCATCCACAGTGGGTCTTGGAGGTAGTAGCTTCCACACGGTCAGTGCACTGTTTGTCTAACCGTGCGGCCAAACCACGTGAGAAGGGTGGCTGAGGCAGTATCTAATGCACATTTAGTGCACGGTTTGTCAAACCGTGCGGACTAACCGTACATGCACTTAAATGAGATTCTGAAATTGTGGATCTCATGCGTTTTTGCCTCTAAATGCCTCGTTTAAACTCCTAAGTGGACATACCTCAGTATTTTGGTTCTCCTAAGGTTAAACCAAGTTCTACCACCATTCGGGAGGTGATTTGAAGGCTTCTCTTGGAGAATCGAAGCCGGATTCTTGAGGTATGCAATCGTTCTTCATCATTCATGATCGGTTTCCTAGATCAACAAAGATCTACTTATCCTCTTCTCTCAGTTTAGTAGATCTACGCCCGTTATGGGTATATCTAAGTGTTTGGGTTCCAAATATAATGAGATTTGGTCTTGATATTTCTAGGAGAAGTGATCTAAGGTGGGTTTTTGGAGAATCGACCCGGTTTTCTTGAACGTTATTTGATCATTGTGGCTTCCATAAAAACAATTGAGGTAGGTGGCTTCACTCTCGACTCCTCTTGTTAGAATTGATTGTCATGGTTTCAAATTGGGTTATTTGAATAGAAATGATTGTGAAAAGAATGGAATAAATCTTCTTTAGTGATGATTTATGGTTTTGATGAAATTGTGAAATCTTGGGGAATTGTTGTGCAATGTGATACGGCTTGTTGAATTTGAAATGTTGATCTTAAATTATGGATTTTATGGAATTGTAGATGGTTTGATGAAAAGTGGGTTTTCAATAAAAAGGGTGTTTTATTAAAATGGTTGGAGATTGAAATGACTTTAATGGAATTTTTTTTCAATAAAAATGGAGTTTTATTGAAATGGTTTGGAATTGAAATGGTTTTAATGGAAATGGCTTTCAATAAAAAATTGTTTTTATTGAAAGGGTGTTTTGGCATGATTAATCGGAATATGTGGTGTGTGCCCACATTACATGTACGGGGCTTGGTTGAAATAGGACCTTATTCTTGGTGCCAAATGTTTAATGGCACATGGTAACTATATATATGAGGCTTGGATGAAATATGAGCTTGTGCTCAGTGCCAAAGGTGTAATGGAACATGGGAAATAATTATCTTCTGATGACTGGGTAGATCGACGAGAGACCGCTCATGAGTATGGAACTCTCATAACGTAACATGCATGGTTGATTTCACAGGTTTGTGAAATGGTTGGGTATGACAAAACAGGATGTTTGTGAAATGGTTTGGAAGCTTTTTGGGTTATTTATATGGAAAAATAACTTATTGGAAAATTGGTTTCAATTTCACTTGGATGCTTTTGAGTATGAATGGTTTTGGGAACTTGTTTATATTTTGTTATAAACTGCTTTCGAGAAATTGTTTTATAAAAAAAAATTTTATATAAATGTTGCTAACTCTTCTATCCTAGTGGAATGAGTAGGGTAGTCCTTGGGGAAAACCTACTGTTTTGTATACTCACCCCTTCTTTGGAAATTTGGTTCTTTTATAGATGTTGTATTCTGAGTCAAAGGTAAAGGTAAGGCATCTCATCACTAGTGATTCGTGGTGATGCATGGGAGATGTGGTGGTGCTTGTAGTATGGAGCTCGGTGTGGAGTCATGGAGTGTTTCTTTGTTTGTTTGGGGTCTTTTTCTAGTATTCCTCTTGGTACTATGATATTGTGTTGGTTGTATTGGCTTTTGGAATAGTGTTGTTCCATTTTTGTAATACATGAGTCGGTTGTTTTAATACCAAGCATCATATAGTGGTTGCCAGTGGATGTTTTGGTTTATTTTCATAAAGGGTAAATTGTCCCCAAATAGTATTTTAAACCCTTCAACATTTATTTCCAGCCTTTGGCATCTTGGGAATCTCTCTTAAGGACTAGTAATGACTTGTTGATCTCTCAAGCCAATGAGAATTGGCAGGTCGTTACAGTGTTCCTAGGAAACCATTACCTATACCTTATCTAGATTTAATAAGATTTATTCATAAGAAATAAAAATTATAAGGAAGAAAAACTTTTGGATCTAAAAGTGACACTTAATATACATAGAATAATTTCAATTCACATGATGTGTACTTAGAACAATATCATGGTTTCTAGAATTAATCTCTTGGTTCCATCAGTATATCAGTATATCATCAACGAGTACAATGATAAAATCCAATGTATGGATGAAATATATTTTTCACGATAACCATGAACACTACTAGAGCATTACTTAACCATAATGTCAGGAAAAGTAACCCATAAATTCCATACATTCTCCTAAATTTTTTATTAGGTATATCCTCATCTTTTACCCAAACCGGTGGTGTCCAGTTCAGAAGTAAATTTTAGAGAACCCTATTGATTCCCTTAGTGGATCAAAAAACCATTGATCGTTGGAAAGGGGTACCTATTCTTCACCAAGACTTGGTTCATCTTCCTATAGTCCAAAAAAATTAAGTCTTATGTCCAAATTCTAAATGAACAAAAAAAGAGAACATCAATGATAAGTTCATAATCTAATAAATCCCTATTATCCAAAATAATTAATTTTCTCCATAATTTTCATTAACTCATCCAGATTAATGTGATATATATGAATAGATATGGATTTCACTCTATGAGAGAGTGTCATCTTGAATTCAATTCATCTATCCTGAGTTAGTCCTGATAAATTGTATAAGAATACATCCTTGTGGTGGTCTGAATGAGTTGTTGTGATGTGCTAAATATATTATTGTTTTAATTCTTATTTATAGAATAGGGTGTCCATTAGTTACTACCTCAAGGAGTTATGGATGTTTTAAATGTGTAAATTTAATTAAAATTTTGAAATGTGGTAGTTATGAAAAAAAAGAAAAATTAATTGATTGATTAAGATGTTTAATTTCTGAGAAAAAAATCAGGATTTTAGAATTGGGAGAGAAACTGATCATTTCAAGTTAACTTCACATATTTATTAGTTCATTTTGATAAAAATTTGACATGGATTAATGCAATCCTTTGTTTTATTTCTAATCAAGATCTTGATTACCTTATTTCTAGTTAAAATGACGTACAACAATCCAAACCATAATACAGTAATCATTTTGTCATGGTATTTACCTCACGAAAGGAATTAGGAATACCTAAACATACATAAATCTCATGGATGTGTGATAGAGAAAGGATACATTACTTATCCAATTAGAATAAACCATGATTCCCACCTGAAATCAAAATCCAATATATTTTTAAATAAAACATCTTTCACTTGATCACACCTAAAAAATAAATTTGAAGGACATTAATGAAATCATAAAATTTTCATCAAATTTTTCACACTAAAATTTCACAAAATCAATAGATTTATAAGTGTTTGAACTCCCTATCCATGTGTTTGTAGCACCCTCAAATTGATCACCCATTGTTTAGATCACCCTCTATAGGAGGAGGATACTCGACTGCAACGTTTCAATCATCATTGATATCCCTTTCAGGACATGTTCCTCTATAACCTCCAAAAGGTTAAGAGGACTCATTTGGGACTGAAAAATATTATATAACTTCCCCCTAGATAAAATGTTGAATGTGTTTCTAAGGTTCCATTTTATAGGAAATGTATATGGTTATTTTCAGAACTCATATTTTGATATACCACTTGAAAACCTTATACTACATTAGATAAAACTAATAATATATTTCCATACCTATTAACTAAATCAATTAAAAATTTTAAATCATTTGGAGGCTTGACGCTAAGATATGTATGAATTATATAAGAGACCTCGAGACTACGAATAATGAATATTCTCTTATATGACGGCAAATTTTGGGATTTAAAATAGATGAATTGGGCTCCATGGTCTTCTAGAGAAATTTATCGAACATGGGGTTTCATTATTCCACCAATTTTAAGAATTATTGGAATCAAGGATTAGTTAAATTTAAAATTTAATTCTATATGTGTGTGTGGTCGCTTACGTAGTTTGGCTCCTTTTTCTTGAATTTCATCATTATCTCTCTGAATCACCTCCACCTATAATGAAATCATGAAAACATGTGAAATTTACCTTTTAAAATTGATTAAAATTAAATGATGGAATTAAATATGAAGTTAAATTTTTTATTTTATTTTTAATTTACATTAATAAATAATTTTAACATGGTGTTATATGGTTGTAAATGAGTAGTGAATCACTACGTTGTCCCACCCCCTCACTTAAAATTTTGAAGTCTCAAGAAAATTTACATTTAATAAAAGAGAAATTCATCATGATTTTTGAATAATTTCCATGATTAGGTAGGATTAACTACTGATTATTCTTACACAAAAATTAAAACAATAGGGGGAATTTAAAAAACTATTTCAAAAAAGTGAAAAATGTAAAAGGAATAATGATGATGAAAATAATAACTTACCCATAAATATACCCACCCCACCCGACACTGATAGTGGTTAGTGTACTAACAGTAATAAAAGAGAATGTGGAAAGGAAGGATAAATCATGGTGGTTTTATCTAGTAGGATGCTTCTTGAAGCTGGAGTTTCTCCACTAGGGACTCCATAATTATTTTGTGAAAGTGAATCAACCGCTATCCATAGACAATTAATGTTTTTTTATTTCTTCATTTATAACCTACACAACACCAAATGGATAGACATTAGTAAAAGTGTATGGGATAATACCATGAGAAAAAATATTACCCAGGTGTAACTTCATCCCCAAATTGAAAAGGGGGACCTTCTTCCTAATGTGGAATTGATGATGAAAAATATGGTAGTCATGGGTAGCATTTGATATATCTTTATAGACCTAAGAGTTCTCATACGAGCCTATTTAAATTTACTCCGACTCATGAATCTAAAACTTTTTTGAGAACATACATTAGAAATATTATAATTGCTTTTTCTAATGGACAATTATGAAATATTCTCAATATCAATAGGTAGGTAAAAAATGCTTCCAGAAACTAGCTTATATTGTGACATGCCACTTGGAGTATTAAAGGTTGTACGGTATTCCCACAATGCATCATTGAGTCAAAAACTCTAATATTTTTTTATGTTGAAACATTTTTTCAAGAATTTTTTTGATCTATCTATATGAATCTAGGGATTTTTCATTTGGTTTGTGGGTGATATTCACTATAAACTAGATTCCCAACACCATACATATACACAAAAATAATTTCATTGTTTGATTGTAGAAATGAGAAGCCTAGTCAATGATGATGAACCTAGGAAATCCAAAACTATAGAAAATTTAAGATCACAAAAATTCAAAAACAATAATTGAGTAATCAGTCCTTCTGTATTATCCCTCTACCCATTTTTAGACATAATCTACTACTAGATTAATGTAAATGTTTTCTATTGAATAAGAAAATGGACCAATTAATTAAATTCCCCAAAAATCAAAAATGACATCGAAAAAAAGGGTTTTTGTTGAAATTCTTTTCTTTTAGAGACACAACATATCCTATGGAAATGAAGGTAAGCTATATAAAATCCATGGGATTCCAAAAAATAGTTTTGGATAAAATAAACCATAATTAGTGACCTTGCGAGCAATCTTTTGGGGACCAAAGTGGCCCCCAAATGCAAGAGTGGGGAATAACCCTAGGGCAGATTTAACCTCGCTATAAGGAACACAAATCCTAATAAATTGATTCGTACATGTGCACCAAAGTTATAATTTTTCCAAAATCTACCAACAACACTCATGTTTCAGTAAACAATATTTCTTATTATTAAAATTTGTTGGAATTCATGATGCTACCAAATAATTCACAATGTTAGCCTAACAAGGAATATCATCTTGAAATCAATACATTTTATCATTTGAAAGCATGTCATTTATAGTAATATGGGGTAGATCCAATTCCCAATGGTGGAAGGATACTACTGATATGGACGTCCACCACACTCTCTACTACTTCTTTGCAACTAATTTCTAGATTATATTGTTTACATTGGAGAATCCAATGAAACAGATGTGGTTTCGATTTGGTTTTCTTCATGGGATACCAAAGGAATTCATGATTAAAGAAAAAAATTACTTTTTACCATAAAAGGTATGAAATAAAATTATCCAAGGAAAATAAAATAGCAAGGAATTATTTTTTGGTTCTTGTGTCATTTTCATAGGACAGGTCCAATGTGTGTGAAGAATAAGAAATGACATATGGCAGTCGATCAACCCATTGTGATCAGACTTACTCAACTACATATCTAGAAGAATCACACAAGAGCTCAAATGGTAAACCCCACCAAGGTGGTTGGATTAATAAGGTTGATGTGAGACTCCATTTTAATTTATTATAATCATCCTCATAATTTTTACCAAACAAAAACTCTTTATTTTTAGAGTAATCAGGAGAGGGGATTGAAATATTACAAAAAGTTTGGGTGGATATATGATAACATATAGTATAAACTATGCAATACTGCACATACCCATCATTTTTAGAGAATGATTAGGAGGAAATAATATCCAATTTTTATTTATCTACTTGGATACCATCTATTGAAATGACATTTCTAAGTAATATACCTTTCCACCCTATGAAATGGAATTTTTCATAATTTAATATGAGATTATGTTCAATACAACAATGAAGGATATAACCAATAATACTTAAAAACTCATTAAAATAAGAAGCATAAATTGTGATATCATCTATGAATAAATCCATTAAATTTTATAGGTAATCTAAAAAAATACATACCATGTGTCAATAGAAATTACATGGAGAATTGCAATGGAAAAAGGGAATATGCCGGTATGAAAATGTTCCAAAGGGGAAAGTAAAGGTTTACTTATCTTGATCCTATGAGGAAATATGGATATGAAAGTATCAATAATAACCATAAAGAAAGTAATAGTGGCACTTCCACACTCTCCTCTATAGAGGCTGCTCATTCAATGGAAATAAGAAATTTTCCTTCCTAGTGTTTTGGTTTAGTTAGTGATAGTCTGTAAAAATACACCAAATATACTTCACATGGGTTGTAACCAGTTCATTTTTTCATTTTATATTACTTTATGACTAGTTTAATTAAGAACTAACTTTAATGGATTAATCCATTTTATATAATAGATATGTTAAATGATTATACTGGCCTTTAATTTTTTTACCTTATTTTTAACAACATCATAGATATTTGGGTTCACTATGTAAGGTTCCTACCTCAATTTTTTATGCTAATCGTTTAACAATATATAATGCATTAAAATTGATGGGATAATACCATGAATGTTATCATGTTTCCATACCAATGAATTTTTTTATGCTCTGCTAAATGGTTAAGCAATCTAAATTCATGATCTGGAGGTAGTAAACTATAAATGATGACAGGTAGCATGTTTTTAATCATAATACATTAATATTTAAATTTTTAATGTGGGAGTTTAATTTTCAATTTAGAAGGATTTTGGATTGATGGGAGGGAATTAGAAAGAGAGTGTTCCATGATATCATCTAATTCCGTAATGGTGACATCCTCAAAAGAGGAGTAAGATTTTACAAGCTAATTGATATCATCAATGGTCACTATTTCATCAGTGCTTGATAAATCATTAATTAAAGAACATGAATGGAATTTTTATATACCATTAAAACATTTCATGCTTAGTTTCTTACCTAGAATTTATATCAAAGATAAAAAATAAAAAAGGAGACCAAGGGAAAGAAAATAATTTTATTTGGGAAATAGAGTATATCAATAGAATTAAATAAAAGAGATGAATTCTCTTTTGAAGGGTGAATCATTGAATTAGTGATGTTGAAGTGGAAAATTTCACAACCAAACTCCATACATAATGTACCATTGTAGAAATTAGTTATTTTTTGGGTGATTTTAATAACTTTCTTCCTAATATAATTGGGTTATGTTCGTTCATCCTATTATATTCTATTTTAAGAAAATAAAAATTTGTAGGAAAATTAAATTTATACCACTAATAAGAACAGCCAATAACACACAAATGGGGTGTGTTGTAATCCAGTTTTTCATTAGAATGACTATCCCTGTGGAATTTAGTTTTTCAACCTATAATGACGATAAAATAGAGTGATGCTTCTCATTTATATAATCACCCAATTCAAGAATAACATCAGAAAAGAAATACCCCCTATGGTGCATAGAATTTATACTGTTACACATCATTGAATTTAATGGGAAGTGATGGATCTATCAATTTTAAGTCACTCCTCCTTAATTTCACCTTTTCATCACCTCAAAGTCACCATTATTGTGTACTCTTCTCCTTTATATACTTGGTGTATCATGTAATTTTATTCATGGAATCAATATAATTATATAATAAATAATAATTAATTTTCAATTACCATGATATAAAATCATTAAACATTTAAAATAATTTTTTTAACTGAATCTATGTAGCTCCCCCATACTATAAATCGTTATATATATTAATAGTAATGAAGGTTCCTTTCTGACTTTTTACTTACAAAACATAATATATGGGTCACATTCCTGAATATGTGCCCCATTAACTCATAAAATTCTAACCAAGAGAAGATAACATGGATCTATTAGAATATAATGTCCTTTGGACATGTTTCTAGGTCATTATGGACCATATGTTTATGGTTTAGTCTCTTGTTAACCTTGATTTTTCCTTAATCGCTGTAATTAATTTTAATTAAATATGACAACTATTTTTGGTAAAAAAACTAAGTTGATATTATTAGAAATTATAAATTATTATGATTAAACATATGGAATAAATTTTTCAATATTATAATCAATGAAGTGTCATAATTTAATTTAAAATTAATCTCATTAATGATATGAGAATGTGGGTTTTTAATGTAAAATGTTCCAACGTTTTCTAGGTTTTTATATCAAATTTTTGTTTCAAATTGATTCCAATGAAATAAATTGAGCTAAATTATATAAAATTTTTCTATTTAATATTTAAATCAAAATAAAAACATAATTTAGCTATAAAAATAAACTACACAAAAAAGGAAGTTTGAGTTAAATTTCAGTATATTTCATTATTCATTAAAAAAGAATCTTCTAAAAAATACCAAAAATAACCCTAAACTAATTTTGATGTTATGATTTCAAAAATTAAATATATTTTGGCATATAAAATTTATAAAATTTCCAAAAATTGGATTTAAAATATGTTCAGCATTAAAAGTCGATAAAACATGGTTTTTCATGTAATGCACCCTAACTCGGAATTTGGTGTTGCGTAATCCTAATTTTGTGTATAAATAATTATAATAATAAAACTAAAATGTAAAATATTGTAAAATATTGGTGTCTAAAAAATGAATATTGAATTAATAAAAGATCAAGGTCCACCACTAGAGGAAGAGAGGAGGGATCTACAGCCTGATATCCCTCAGGAACTATTTTTGTAGCTATGCTATAATAGAACCAAACTGAGTCTAGTCTAGTCCCAATCTTCCTACTCAAACATATCATTCAAATATCATAAATGTCTTCTCTACATTATACATGGTAAATGATAAACATCCCTTTTAGTATTTTTTGTGCACCCAATAACTAGTCAATGATTCTGTGCTAAAAATCGCTTCAATGGTAGTCATATCTAAGATCATGAATTCAAAAAATATATATATAACCAGAAAACACTACAGAACAATTTTTGAAACTCTAGAGATGGTATGAATTATTCCCCAAGGTATTATCAAGATAAAGAAATTTGGAAGATAAAATAACCAACAAGTCTATCACAAAAATTACTTGATCATATATAAATTAATGGGATGCTCTTGTATCAAACAATGATTTTGAAAGTGAATAGATAATCAAAACTATACCTCTAACTCTAGAAGTAATTTCTACACCCTCAACTAAAAAATTTTATATGACATACACTCTACCTGTTTCATTCCCATGATGATATCCCCAAGACCCCATGTTTGATTGAGTCACTCAGCCCATTAAAACATGAATCTTATTCTAAGATCTCATTTCAGTCCCATGAATCACAAACATCATTTTCCGGACACCTCCACATAAATGTTAAAACATTACCCTCAAACATAAATTTTAAACATGTTCTATATTTCCAAATCAATTACTCATGTTATGGGATTCAAGTAAAAACATGAAATCGTTCCTATTTATCTATATTTAAAACATAGGGTGGCACCTACTTCTGTAGAGGGTGTTAAATAATCACTACTCTTCTCCAACTACCTACTACCAAAATGGTGTGCCTCCTAAAACATCCTCTTCATAATATTATAAAAGGATCACTCTATATTTCTTAGATTCCTTCTCATCAGTGCATCAAGGGTTCAGATAATTTCATCTACTTCTTACTCCTCTAGACCCTTCTCAATAAGAAGATCTGTATATAGAACCTCAGGATAGGTAATCATGTATCAAATCTTAACATGGTTCATAATCCCTATGTGAAGTATGATTTCAATCTTCTGGGTATTTTATGGACCATTAGAAACAAAAACACTAGTGAAACAAATAAATTGTAAGAAATGAATTTAATTGGAAGATGCGAAAATCATCCACAACTAATGATCCAAACAATCCTAAGATCAATTTTGTTATAGTGTATATGTGAAAAATATCAAAAGTAGATATACTTGAAGGTCTCTCAAGTAATTACCTCATGTATACACAATTAGTTCATGATGCACCACCATCTCTTCATGGGTGACTAAAGCTTGAAAGCATCTAGATTAAACAATAGATCCTCTACAGTCTCCTCTAGATTAACGATTACATCAATTATATCAATCTAATACTCATTATCCCATCTTCCTAGAATACCCTATAATGATGGGATGAAAAAACTAGAAATATGATTCACAATATTCCATTTTATGTGAGCTCCACCACCTTTAATAAGATAAATCTGAAAGACTCCAAGATAAAGTGGTTCCAATACTGCAGCCACAGGAGTAGCTATTAGAGCATGCTCAGCAACACCCTTATAAATTTTTAGATTAACTATAGGGGATACTTCCCTTGTAGGATCATCATAACCCACATCCCTTGGTATTCTTTTAAGATGACATTGTGGTGGTATTATATGAAATTCAAAATGAATTCATATAAACACCTTTAACATATAATAGGACTATAACACTAATAAAATTATAAGTACAAAAAATATATATATACAGGGGGACTCGTCCTAAGTGGATATCTATTTATAGAATGAACAACCCTCTAAGAACTAACTAGGGTCTAACCCCATTCTCTAGTACCAACACATTAGTTATAGTTATATACACATAACAAAACATAGGAGGATAAGTTCAATTAATTAAAATGATAATACCAATATATCAAAAAATAATTGGTAACTAATTAAAAATGACATTCAATTAATTTAATTACAATTTTTGAAATGTAATCATATTCATGACATATGAACATATGTTCCTAATCACTATTCATGGATGAACCCAAATTTCATAAATTATAACATCACAATAGTAGTTGGTATAAGATAAAATACTAGAATACCACCATTAGTAATAGAAATAATATCACTGGTAAATTGGAGGTCCATTGAATAAGAGTTAACAAGACACTTATGTGACTCCACTACCTGATTTTTACACAAAATATCTCCTTTATACCTTTCCCCAAACACAATTATGAATAATGAAAATATAAAATTCTTTGATACCTCTTTGTAACATCCTAACTCAAATCATCAGATTCATTCTAGATTATTACATGACCTCAAGCACGCCTCCTTGAATGAAAGTGAATTTTTACTATTGACGAGGATTCGAATTGTGTGAGGAGAAGTCTATATCATTGATAATAGAAGTTATACACCAGAACCAAAAAAATGAATTAATAAATATCCTAGAAAAATATATTATAAAATAATTAATATCACCATAGTATGATAAATGTAATCTTGGTCATATAATATTATAAGGGCGTCCAATGTGGTAAGTCAACCAATGTATGATAACCAATGAAAATAAACTACAAACACAATAGAAATAGTCTAAAGTTCATCCTGACATTTCTTTCATCCTATAATCTCCAACTACTCATCTCCCCAACACAAGTCCCTTTCCTATAGCTATATGTCATACCATGAAATATACACATTCAATAAGATTTCTATGTCAAAAGTGAGTATAATCCTAGTAGAAACCACCAATTCTTTCGTAACAAAAATTCTACATGTATATAAATATATATATATATATATCATTATGGTAGATAAATTAAAAAATGAGAAACCAACCATATTTTGAGTAATCATGCACTAACCAAGATTCCCCAAGAATAGATAACCCCAGTTTCACTCCATACCAAAATGAATATCTAATATATCACCATATATCAGGTTATGACACATGGCCAACCGAAGTCTCAGATCAAGGCCCATACCCGATGAAGCCTTAAACTGGGATACAAGGCCATCACACCCACAGATCAACCTCGGGTTTGGAAACAAGGCAATCATGCCCATCCCATTACTAAGACTAGCTTCAAGGCCGCTATACCGCAATCAAATCCACTTGTTGGTCCTAATGGTCTTTATTTCCGATAATTTATCTCTAGTAAAGACAAAAGTATGTCATTCAGCATATCCTATATTGGGTGAGTCCATAAGGACATCATACCCCTACCCTGCCTCTAGGTACCATCATCATTATCATCACATGCCAGACTGGATCATGCTCCCCCTCTAGGGGAAAACCATTCCATGAATATCTGAATTTCTCTCTGATATCATACGCAATAATTTGTTGGGAAATCATCTACACACAATTAGGCAGAGCATATCAAAGCACAATCATAAAACACAATGCATAGGTATCACTAGACACACACACACCGTATTCAAATCAAAATAATATTATATCACTTATCGGTTATCATGGATACACATTTTCACACACAAGACAAAAATTTCAATCAAATTCATACAAATTCCCTATGGGATAAGGACTTCCTACCTCAAGTGAATCGATTTCAGTTATTGAGATTCATCATTGAATCATGCCTACAATCCAATGATTCATGAACCAATATCGATTCATCAAAAATTGATTCTATAATAAATATTCAGGAATAGAAACATAATAAGGTCTTATAGGTAGATCATATTACCGAATGATATTTTCTTACTATGGTAAATCTAGATTCATTTTGGAAAAGGATAGAAATTCATTAGCTCTGGTGTCTATCCATAAATAAACCATAAATTAGTTATTTAATCATAATAGAATCCATATTTATATAAACCTATCTTATATATATTATTCATCTCAATAGAATGATAGGATTCAGTCTATAATGGATGAAACTTATCCTTTGGGAGCCAACATATCGATCTATGCTTGAAACTCTGAAGAGAGGGGATGTATAGGGATGATTCCATCCAAAGAGATATCCTAGGGCTATTTGTAATGAATTAGATTTTAAAAAGGTGAATGTGGCATCAAAAATTCACATTATAATGAAATTACAATGGCTCACTTAATTATTGGTCCATCCGGGAATCACTGGTGAGCTGGTAGCTCCAGGAAGAAGCTTGGGATACTCTCATAGCTACCAGCTAGCCAGTGGATTTGTATCAGCTGTATAGTGGAATTGAAGATCATCTTGGGATTTTTCCACCTCAACATACTAGTATTTGGCATTTTATTGGTTACACGGTGGTACACGAGCAACTCCAACCTATTCGATGGTTCCCTAAACTCCATTATTTTTGATTCTCGGCATCTAAAAGCCTCCAAACAACACAAAACACTGAAAAAAACTACCAACATAAACTAAAACATAAATTTATCATACCTTATAATTTTTATGATGTTTAATTTATAACGTAAAAAAATTTAATATATAGTTACCCATGATAAAATAATTATTTGAAACAAATAAACAATAATTTTTTTGGGAAAACATATATGATTAATTTTATTTAAAATTATTTTTTTGATAAACATAAAAAATTAATATAAATATTTATTTTAAAAAAATAGTGATATACCACACTAATTATTAATGTTTAAATAATAATAAATTTTAATTGAATCAAATGTAATTTTTCTAATTGTGATAAAATCAATCATACAGTTAATATATAGTATTCTTCAATAAATAATAATTTTATTTAAAAATTAAAATTCTCATATTTCTAAAAAAAATTATAGAACGTATTCCATTTTTGGAATCAATATAATGAAATTTTTTAAGGGTGATGTTTTGGTATTTTTCAAAAAGAGTAATATATGTGGGGGAATAGTAAAATATCATATTTGAATATATTATTTAATATTATATATAAATAATTATTATTTTGGGATTCCATAAGATAGAAGATTATTTAAATATATCATTTACCATTAAATAACAATCCCCTCACCATTTAATCAATATTTTGATCACTATTTACTGAAATAATAATTCATTCTAATATTTTATTCAAAAATATCAATCTATTTCACTCATAAATACCAATCCTCATCAACTGACTTATCATTAAACCACAAAATTATTTTATTCTCTATAATATTCCATAATCCCTCCCTAAATATCTTATTCATGTTCTAGATGTTCTGGTCTCATCAAAAGTCCACCCATTAAAAGAATAATTCAATTGGAAAATGAGTTGTCCTAAGGAGTAATGGAAGAACTCCTTGTAAATATTTTTCTTCTCTATTCCTTATTATTCTTCTACACCTTAAATGTAGTACCCATATTCCATTTCATAAAATATATGATATTATTCTAATGTAATATTGATATTAAAACCATATAATTACACAATAATTGTTTTTATAAACATGCATCCATTCATAACCAGTATAATTTTCTACAAGGTTATTGTTTTAAAAAAAACTATTATAACCATCATGGATGGTTATAATAAACCATTTAATGATTAAATTTTTATAGAATAATTATATGATAATATGATTCATATTAAGTATGGGGTAAAAAATTATGAAATTCGATAAAACAAATTAAGTTCATAATTTTCGGTAAAACCACTTAATTGAAAAAACCATTAAACAAAAATACCAATACTCAATTTAACATACTTATGTTAGAGAAAATTATGACATTTGTAACCATTTATACGTATTGAAATACTTTAACTCTATATAATCATACTTATATAGTTATGGACTTGTTTAAAAATACTATTCATCATCATCAATAAATCGTTGTGACATTGGAACTGGGAAACAAATATCATCGAGATAGTAAACATGAACAAAAGTGTTTCAATAAAATGATTATAGAATAAAATAAAGTAATGATAATAAATTAAGTATACATGAATAATGTTCTTAAGTACGTTTTTAATACATTTAATTTGATAATTTAGGAGGATGGGCGTATGTTCTAAACTCATTCAAGACCTAATGCAAGGGAACTCAATCACATTCCTTTTTCCATTAATGAATTCTCTCCCTCCCTCCCTCTCCATCTATATGTATTTATATCCATCTTTTACCCTTTATTTTTTCCAATTATGTTCATTTCATTCATATAATACATACTCCCCTTATGTATACAATTTCATTTTAACTTACTTTTCTAAGAATATGAATTTTTTTCTACTTCCCATTTAATTCTCTTTTATAAATAAATCCCAATAAAGGTAAATTCACTATTTACTTATTTTTTTTATTTTACCTCAATTATAAAGAATATTATTTCTAAATAATTTATTTTTTAGACTAAAATATTTATTATTCATCTATGTTTTTTGAGGAAATCATAATGCTATTATCACCTTTGAAATTTATTTACCAATTTTGTAAAAAATCAATAAAAGGGGGAATTTCAATACCTACATTATCACCTACTTATAATTATTTTACTTTCACTTTGGTCTATAATATTATGAACCAAAGTTCTTTATTTATCCATGAATGTTTAATATTCCATAATCCATCAACATCTTATGATCCTTTCTGATGCTTCATTTGAATAAGCATTGTGAAATGATTATATTACCCAATTCTTTCTCATAGGTTTTCTCAGAGGTTATAATTATGTATTATTGGCTTTCTTTAAACACATATAAACATGTACATTTAATGATGTGACAAATGATCCAGGAATTGTATGTCCCCTAATCAATTTTTTATCACTTCTATCTAATGATATGCCATTTATGGTGAAGAAATAGTTAGCCTAGAACATTATGTTTTGATGTATTAATAGTGAGCCTAGATATATGTTTATGATGACATGTTTTTTTCATATACCATATATTTATCATGTCAGGATCTTATGATATCATTTTCATTATTACATGTTTTTATGTGACTACTTTTCATCATCCTCCTTTATGGACCCATGATATTATTTCTTACTCATATGTATTACTTTATCACAATTCATTACTTTAATTATTCCCTATCTAGTTTTTCATCTCATTATTGTCCTTTATGTATGTCCCCACATTATCATTTGAAAGAAAAGAAGTGTAATGGGATTTAGGATAAAATTATGGAATTAAAAATAATGATTATGTATTCTATATTTATGATGATGTATTACATATCTAGTAACTTAAATACACCAAATATATAACATTTTGGGTTAATAATTTGGATATTTATGCTATAAAAACTGAATTTATCACCCTCACATCATGTGATTGGGAATCTTCTTTATGATGTATTCATCACATAGTTTGTATGTTGTCATGTGATACTTGTTGATCTCATTAATTTCTTCTCCACTGAGTGAGATAATTTTCACCACTAGATATCCTTTTCTAATCAATGTTGGGAATTGATTTCTTGAGTTCTAAAAAAGTATAATTGCTTCTAGTTGTGAAAATAGTCTGCCACTTTTATCAATGATAAACATTTATAATAAAAGGTGGCTTTATCATTATTTTTTTAGTGTTGATAAAGTATTCCTTTACCAATATGTTTTATTAGCATTGGAAAAATCCTCGTTCATCAGTCCTAATTTCATCCATTGAAAAAAAATTAAGAAAATTATTTATTGGAAAGAAAAAAGACCATTATTATAAATAATTCACATTTTCACTACACCTCCATACCACTAGATCACCGTTTATTGTCATTGATTTGAAGCCTTTATCAACAAGAAATCCATGCCTCAACACATCTACATCCATGATCTGTCGCACACACTTTTATGGAATTGAAGAGCTAGCCTCTTTATACAAGGTAAACGCCATTTCCACTACATCATTTTGTTTTCGTAAATATTTTATTGTATATATATTTATTTATATATATTCACATACAATGTTTTTAATTTATATGTTTATTTAAATAATTATATATAATTATATAATAACATTTAAATATATTTATAAAATATTTTTATATTATATCATATAATTGTATATTTTCATATAAATTTTTTGTAGTATATTTATAAAATTCATATTTATTTAAAATAATTTTGGAAAATTTTTTTCAACTATATTTTTAAATAAAGTTATCTAATTTATTTTTATATACATTTATATTATGTATTTAATGACATATTTATATAAATTCATTTACATAATGTAATTTCACAATATTTGAACACATGAATATACAGATGCTTATATTTATATTGGTACACACATACTCTCACATAAACATAGGCTTTCATATTTATATACATATCATGCACGCATGTACATATATTAATATTCGGCACACACACGCATTTAAACACACACGTGTGCATTTACATTTTTATTTATATACTACATAAACACACACATTTATATTTTTACTATTCAACATATATTCCCTTTAACAACACGGAAAAGGCTATTAAATATGCTAAAAAGTGTTTTTATCCTTATCTCTGAAAAAGTAGGTTCCCCTTATCAGTGCTCAAAAATATCTAACAAAGGCATAGATTATTGGATTGTGTTGATTATATAACAGTACTCCCAGAAAAAACCTGTAACCTATGTATGAAAAATATTTAATTTTATTGAAATATATTTGAGATAATGAATAAAATTACAATATTAGATACATTTCAAACAATTGTTTCTATAATTATATTTTCAGTTATCCCAAAAATAGTTAAAAACATTAATGTTTCATCTTTTTGCTCCCACAATATCCTCTCAAAAATGTCTGCTCGTGGTATCATAAGGCAAACAAACATCTGAACCTGAGAAAAATAATACAACAACATAAGAAATAAAATTTTATATTAGTAATACAATAAATAAATAAATTATAAATTAATATATAAAAATATAGTAATAAAATGTCTATTTTTAATAAAATGAGACACTTTGAGTTATATCGGTCACACTGTGCATCGTATTTTTTTGTTGATTCCTATACATCACAAATGAGTAATGGATTATTTTCATAAATTATTAAAACAATTTGATTTTAACTTCTTAGTTTTGAGTATTTCAATTTTTCTTTTAACTATAATTAATTTCAATTTTAAATAATGACACAATTGGAGTTATACCTGTCACATCATGCATCATATTGAGGTGCGACCAATTCTAAAAAATTTTAAATTACATACAGATCATTTTCATAATCTATCAAAACATTACGAATACATTTTCTCAATTTTTAGTTTGCCTTCTGTGTTTGTTTAACAAAGTTTCAATTCAAACTAGAAACAAACACTTTGATTCATATAAGTCATATCATTACTTGGTTTCAAATGAGACTAATTCAAAAATATCTCAAATGACATATGAATTTATATCCTAAATTATCACAACAATCAAATAGAATTTTATTTTTATTAAAGAGTGACACATGTTATCAACAAAAATGTTAATTTTAAACTAATAACAGCCATTTTGAGTCTTTCTGGTCGCACAGTGCATCGTATTGACGTTCAGTTGATTCCTACATGTCAAAAATAACTCATGGATCTTTTTCTTAACGTATCAAAACAATCCAAATGAATTTCCTTGGATTGAAGTATGTCACTTGTTCTTTTTATGAAAATTAGTTTCAATTTTAAATAAAAATGAATCACTTAGAGTCATATCAGTCACACCATGCATCGGATTGATGTGCAGTTAAATCTTACATGTAAAAAATGATTTATGAATCATTTTCAAAAATAATCAAAACAATCCTAATATGTTTTCTTGGTTTTCAACATTTCACTTATTCTTTTTACTAAATTTAATGTCATTTTTAAATGAAAAGAGACATTGTTATTGATACCAGCCACACCATGAATTATATTGAGGTGAGGTTGATTCCTACATATCTCAAATGACTTATGGATCTTTTTCAAAAAGTATCAAAACAGCCTGAATTCATCTTCTTAGTTATCAATATGTCACTTGTTCTTTTTACTAAAATTAATGTCAATTTCGAATAAAAATACACACTTAGAGTTATACTATCATAATTTGTGTCGGATCAACTAGATATTGATTCTTACCCATTAGAAATGACTTATGAATCCCTTTTCTAAAGTATCACAATAATATGAATGTGTTTTATCGATTTTAATCATATCACTTATTCATTTTTGTAACGCCCCGAACATATTTAATTTTTAATAATAATATAATAATAATTATTAGTATTATTATTATATTGGTCATACTTAAAAATGGTTCATATAAAAAAATAATTGTAGAATAGAAATAAAAACATGTCATTATTCAATAGAAATGCTGAAATCTTACATTACCGTGACGCCAAAAGACACTCACAAACCTAGAACTCCTACTATAAGACCTAAAAGAATCACTAAGAGACCCCAAAACACCACAAACATACAAGGATAACTGTGTAAGTATTTTAGGTATATCAGAATGAATAATAGTATGGAAATAATAATGGAAATCGTACTAATCATTAAAGGGATGCAGATCACCATCTTCAACAAAAAAATTGATGCTAGAACACCATAAAGCATGTATTTATAAGGTTGTTTTGTTAAATATGACAATTTAGGTATTTAGTTGACCGTTGGTTTTCATAAGAGTCGTAAAAGTTTATAACTGTTAGGTATTTAATGTTTGTTTATTATGTTTGGTATACTATGTATTAATATTTTGATTATTTGAGTATTCTATGAATATAAGTATTTTATGTATTCTAAATATTTTATATATCTTAATTATATTATGTACTTTAATAAAATTATGTGTTTTGAATGTTTGAATGTAATATTATAGTTAATAAATATATGTTATTAAGTTAATGTAATATATTGAAATAATGACCCTCTATATTTTGAAAATGTATACTTATTTAGATTTTAATTGAAATGAAATGTAATAAATTATTTTATGAAGGAACATAGATGTTTCAAATGTTTAAAAATGATTTAGAGTTACATCTTGCATTAAATAATAACATAGTTCTAATTAACGATAAACATTATTTTAAAAATATTATAGCCATGCTATTTACTTTAAAATGAATATATGTTTTTAAAATAAATGAGTTTGTATCTTGAACTTATAAAACAAACATATGAAAAAAATGGCATAAGAACGAACATATATAAGGAAATATATATATATATAGGTTCATTTTTTAAAAAAGTGTTATATATATGATCTTATGATTGAAAAAAATAAGGTTTTTAAAAAAAACATGGCTAATTACCCACCCAACTGAGGGATGCATTCAAGGCCAATCCCTCAAGGTTTGGTTGGTATGTCACGAAGAACCCCAAGGTTTTTAAACGATCGGGTGGTGCATGCATGGTGCATGCCTCATCTCACACTGACGCTAGTTCATGCCCACGTGGGGAGCATGGAGGAACTAGGGAAGCACCGCCATCTGGGATGACACAATGACATTGGGATGGGGCAGAGCGTGCTCATAGGAGAGAAATGGTGCATGGGTGGTACCAGGGAGGGGGAAGGTAGTTCATTGTCCTAGACCTGAAATGTCAAATTTTATTAGGTGGGCTTGAAACATTATTCATTTCGATGATGGATGTGAGTTTTTAATGGATATCTAATCTCAAATATTCAGTCTCTCCGTGAAAGATCTCAGTCATCAATCCTTTTTAAAATGTCGGATTGATGCACGGTCGTCTAATAAAAACCACTACATAATCGCATCTATTATTTTTTAAAACATGCATATCTCGCCACAAATATTTGATCAGCCTCAAATGATCTGGACTGTCTAATCTTTTCCACATTTCCCTTTCATTCTATTTCATCCTCACGTCGAACTAGTGTCATTGTCCATAGTTTTCTTCCTCTTCCATTTCATTTTTTCTTCTCTCGTGACCCTCCCTCAATCTCCTCAGATCTAACCCTCAATTTCTACCCATAAGAACTCCTTTGGCCTTCTTTTCTTTCCATTTTTCCTTTGCTTCCGATATAAGATTCCACAATATATATATATATACAAACCATTGATAAATTTTGGGTTTTTTTAATTAGGTTGTGAGACCTGATTTTTAGTAGTAAATTTTGTTGTTATTTATTTATATTTATGTATTAATCATTTGGTATAAAATATATATGTATACAACTTATATAAACCCTAATTGTACACATAACTCTACCTGATTTCTTTTCCCCAACTTACCAACATCCACTTCTCGACTCAATCTCCTCCTTGAAGAAAAGTAAGGGATTATTTTTCTTCCATTTTATTATAAAAACCGTTATATATTTTTTTTGTGTTTTTACGAGTATATATATATATATATATATGTTTATATAACATTAAATACTAACTTGTTTTAGGTTTCTAAATGTTATTATTAATGTGTGAATGATGTTTTTAATGTGTATAACACTTGAAATGGTTTAATTTATTTTTTGTATTTAATTAAACCCTATGAATAAACTTATATAGGTATATATGTTCATTTAAAAATCAAACCAATACTATTTTTATGATTCCTAAATGAAGGAAATTTTATTTTAAATGGTCTTATTGATTCATGTTATACATGTATGGGTTATTTTTCTTTTATTTTCCTTATTAAAAACCCTTATATACAATTTTTGTACTTACAGTTATATAGATATATAGATATATATACACGTTGAACCAAATCCAATTTAGGTTTCCCTATGGTTGATGAAAATTTTTAACAAATGTTTTTGATGTATTAAAGGATTTAAATGATAAAATTGAACATTTTATTAGATATTTAGTCCCTTATATAAACATTTTTGTATATACGGTTCATACAACGTTCAAAAATCCAAAATTATTTTTTGTTTTCTAAATATTGATTACCAGTATTTATTTTATTCTTATAATGCGTATAATATTTTTGGAGGTTTTCTATGTAATGATTTTGGGGATTTCTATAGACATATATTTATAGTGGTAAATATGTGTTTTTGTATAAACAACATACTCAACTTATTTTAAGGGAATACTATCATTATAAAATGGGAGTTTTTTAACAAACATAATTAACATAAGGACGCTTTTGATTAATAAAAACCTATATATATATTTATCTATTTTAATCTTGAGTTATGATTTTTTAAATGGTATTACATAGGTTAGTATGTTATATAATATTTTTTATGTTTAAGAATAAATATATTTAAACTATCTTTTTAACATGTTTTACATTCATAAGTAAATACATGAATTTGATGTTATTATTTACATGGTATAAATGTATTTGTGAATATGAGTTCAAATTCATAAAATAAAATAGTTACAATGCCTCGTTTTTTTGTTGTATTCCACAAATATTTAAGAGGGGTCATTAACCAAATATCATTAAATGCACACTCCCAATTTATAAATATAAGATAATGGGGGAAATTATCTTTTGTTAATACATACATGTGCATGGATAAATAAAAATAGTGAGGTGTGCCCATTTATTTTCTTATGTTTCAATACCTCACATAAAATTGAAGTTTTAAAAACATAACTATTAAATATTTATTTATGATGAATCTTCCACAATGGATACTATTGAATATCAAAGTTTTTTATTTAACTTTTTTTACACTTCCATTAACATTGTATAGATCAAAAAATAATAACAAGTACCACAAACTTAAAAACATGTAAATTTTTTTATGAAAAAGGTTCACTTTCATGTGAGAATGTTTTGAATGCAAGAGATATTATTTTAAGTGACAATCCATTACCTTATGTGCACAATTTATTATCAAATGTGAAAAATCATGTCATTTTAGTCCATGAATGTCACTATTAAAATTTGTGCAGCCAAAAACTAAATCTAAAAAACCAATCCATTTTTACATTTATTTCATAATTCAATTCATTTATGAGTATGTATGCAAGAATTAACCTTATCTCTCTTGATAACTCATGGAATTAGAATGTAATTATTCAATGTGTTATGGGACACATTGAATATTAAAACATACAAGACATATTATAAATGTATTATATGATATGATGGGTGTTCCTAGATAGTGGTTTAATGCATTGGGTAATGTTTAGTATCATAAGACAAATTATATGGGGGTTTTACCTGTATGGTCATGGAACAAGGCCTTGATATAATGATTATGTACGGTCATGGAATAAGGCCTTGACAAAGAGATTATTAAGTCTGGAATTATACATTCCCTCATTATTTGTTAGTGTATAACCAACAAACTAATTATTTGACTCGTTGTATATCCCTTGGTTAAGAATATTTTACTTATAATAAAGGTTATGAATGCATATGGAATAATAATGTGTGAACATGGAATGTTTTTATAAGGACAGTGTATCATCTAATATCAGAATTTTGATACTGAAGTTGATATTACATCTATAATTTCATGAATTTCATTTTAATTATTATGTGAATCATTACATTAATACATGTTTAATTCTATTTAGGTGTTAATTAATGTGTTAATTTGTACATAAAAACATTCATCTTTCCTTTAAAATTATCATGATTATTTTTTTTTATTAAGCATCCTTCAAAAAAAAATTTAAGTACATGTATACATACTCTGATATGTGTTTTACCGATAGATTTTATGTAAAAATATAATTTTTTTTAAGATATTTTCTGGAAAATAACTTCAAGTGACCTTTGAAAAATGATGATGATGCAAATCAATAAGTGTTATTTTCCTTTTAATAACATGTTCTGTAATTATTTAAATGGTTTTTTGTTTTAAAATTTAATTTCAATAATTTGTTTTTAGAACACATTACTGAGCCTTGTAAAATCTCAACCTACGTTTTCAATTGATTTTTATTTGGTTAGTAGTTTTTCTATGCTTTGAGTACTCTTATGTGATGGCCACTATATGAAGTTTATCTTTGTCATGTTCTTTTGATGAAATGTATCAGTTGTATCTGTTATTCAAAACCATAAACTAAAATGATTCTCTATGATGGAATGGGATGTAAAATTTTTATCTGTATGTTTTTTAAAAAAATTACACACAATGTTCTAGGCACTGACTTCAGGCTTCTGGGGTCATGTTTCTCACAGTTAGTATCAGCGTATCAGTTTAGACAACTCTAGAATACTAAAACCAAACTAAAAAATTAATTATTCCATTCTAAGTATAATTCTTTCCTAAAATTTTCAAATAGATGCTAAATAAACACTAAAAAATCTTTTCTCTCTTCCTACTGATATTATAGAGACCATAATTTCCAAGTCATTTCTAGAAGACTATGATCCCTTTTAAAATCATTGTTTTACATGAAAAAATCTCTACCACATATCTAACTCTCCTCATATACTTAATATCCATCAAGGATATGGCTTTTATTATTTCCTCATGATTCATTCCCAATTTCCATCCTCTTAACGTCAAGAGATATACATTGAGGGACTTTTAAAATGTTTTACTCTAGCCGAAGGATTTTTATTCCTAGAGGATTTCCAAGAAGCTGCAAGAGTGGGTGACCTCCGTGTATCATATCTGTGTTAGATCATTTCCTACAGTCTTTTTGCTAATGTAAGGGAGTTTAATTTTTTTGAGGTCGAGTCATTTCTTTCATTGTCTTGACATCAAGACCATGCTGATAATTCCCATCTTCAAACCTATTATTCCTCACTCCTAATAAACTATATATGTCTACACGATTATAACCAGAGTTGATCATGTCGCATCTGGACCAGAGAAATTGAGGGTTTTGAAACTGTCTTAGGAATTCATTTAACTAGAAACAGTGGATGTTTCCGACATTTGTGGTACTTTTGAAGGTATAAATTAACTTTTTTCCTTTTTATCTTGTAAATTAATAATGCCTAGGATGTCTATGTAGGTACATCATAGTGGATGGTATAATTTGAGTGCCTGTGAGTACGAATGGAGTTATGAGGACACAATTCTATTAAGGTGGGGATAATCAAAAACCCTGATCATATTAATTATTTATTAATAATATTTTGATAATTATTAGTATTATTATTATTATTACCTTGTTTAAAAATGGTTCAAATAAAATAAAATACTTGCATAATAGAAATAAAGGCATGTTTTTATTCAATATAAATGAGGAAATATTACATTTCTATGAGGAAAAAATACCATAACTAACATACAGTGCATACTAGGAGACCTATCAGAATCACTAAGAGACCCCCAAACACCACGAACAAACCAAAAAATATTGGATGTCCTCTAGGTCTGTCATAATGAAAAACAGTACCGAAAGAGAAATGGAAATTGTACTATGTATTAAAGGGATATAGAGAAACATCTTAACTAAATTGGTTTTTTAAGTTAGAACAACATTAAGCATGTATTTATAAGGCCTTTATGTTAAATAAGATCGTTGAAGTCTTTAGTTGAACATTATTTTTTGTAACGGTCATAATATTTTATAAATGTTAGGTATTTTAAGTATTTTGATTTTTTTAAAGTATATTAAGTATTAGTATTTTGATTATTTGAGTATTCTAAGTATATAAGTATTTTACGTATTCTGCATATTTTCATTTTCTTAATTATTTTATGTACTTTAAGAACTTTAAGGATATGGAATGTTTGAATGTTATATTTCGGTTAATAGATAAATTTTTTCTTGTAAATGTAAGTTTTTGAATGAATACCCCTCTATATTTTGAAAATATGTTTTAATTGAGATTTTAATATAAATTAAATGTAATCAATTATTTTTTGAAGGAATATATATGTTTAAAATGTTTTAAAATGATTTAAAGTTATAGACTGTTATAAACAATAACATATTTTAAATTAAGTATATTCATTATTTTAAAAAATTTATAACCATAATTTTTCTTTTAAAATAAATATAAGTTTTAAAAATCAATGATGTTGTATTTTGAGCTTATAATAAAAACATATTAAAAAAATGGAATAAGAAAGAACATATTTAAGAAAATTAATATATATCTATGTTTAGTTCTTAAAACATTTTTATATATATGTTCTTATGTTTAACAAAAACATGGATTTTTTTAAAAAAAATTGGGTGAGTACACACCCAACAGAGGGTATCCTTGAAGGCCAAGCCCTCAAGGTTTGGTGGTTGTCTCGCGAAGAACCCTGAGGTTAGTGAACCTTCATATGGAGTATTCATGGTGAATATCTTGTCATGCATCGGTGATAATGCATGCCCACATGGGACACATGTAGGAACCGATGTGGTGCCACTATGTGGGGTGGAACTGTGACATAGTGTAGGCACAAAGCATGCCCACAGGAGAGAGCCGTTACAGGGTGGTACCATGGAGGGGGAAGGGAGTTCATTTCCCTAGCCCCTGATCATCGAAGATTATAAGGGGACTCAATATCACATTCATTTAGATGTGGGACATGATCTTTTAATGGAGATATCATCTCAAACGTTCAATTTTGTCATGCGAGATCTCAGACATACATCCTTTTTAAAAAGTCAAGTCAATCGGTATTCGTCTGATCATATCTATAAAATAATATAATACATTATTTTTTTAAACCCATGGATCTCACCAAAACCATCTGATTGGCCTCGAATGATCTATACCATCTAATCATTTCATCATTTCCCTTTCCTTCTTCTTCTAACTCGTGCTAAAACAGTGGTGTTTCTCACAGTTTTACTCCTCTTCCATTTACTTTTTTCTTCTTATAGTGACCCTCCCTCACTCTACTCTGACCCATCACTCAATTTCTACACATAAGCCCTCTTTTGGTCTACTTTTTTTCTTATTTTCATTGTCTTCCCATATTTTTTTCCAAAAACAATATATATATATAATAAACCCACCATTTATTTTAGGATTTATTTTAATTCGGTTGTTTGACCTAATTTTCATTTGTAAATTTCTTTGGTATCTGTTTATATTTTATTTATGAATCATATTGTATAATATTTATACATATAAAACTTATATAAACCCTAATTACAGACATAACTCTACCTGATTTCTTCTCCCCAACTTACCATCATCCACTGCTCGACTCAATCTTCTTTTTGAAGACACATAAGGGATTAGTTTTCATCAATTTCATTAAGAAAACCCTGGTATACTAATTTTTATTTTTATGGGTATATATGTAAACAATTTTATATAACATTCAATCCTAACTCGATTTAGGTTTTCTAACTATGATTATGAGTCTGTAATTGATGGTTTTAATGTGCATGACCCTTAAAAGGGTTTACTTTTTTGTTTATAATTAAGCCCAATTTATATAAATATATATGAATATATCATCATTTACAAGAAAAACCTAAAATATTTATATGATTATTGATCTAAGTACATTTTTTTAAATGGTGTTCTTAATGAATCTTATACATGTAAGTGTTATTTTTCTTTTATTTTCATTATGAAAAACCCTTATGTACACTTTGTGTACATATGGTTATATATATATATATATATACATTGATACTAATCCAATTTGGGTTTTCTTATGGTTGATGAAAATGTTTAGCAATTTTTTTTTGATTTATGAATGGCTTTTAAGGATATAAGTAAACCTTTTATTAGATATTCCATCCCTTATACACTCTTTTTGTATATATAGTTCATTAAATATTCAAAAAGCCTAAATTATTATTTTTTAATAAATATTGATTTCCATTATTTATTTGATTCTTATAATGCATATAATACTTCTTGAGGTTTTCTACATAATGATTTTGGGGTTTTCCAGAGTGATATATTTAGAGTGTTAAATATGTGTTTTTGTATAAACAGTATACTCAACCAATTTTATGGGTGATTTATAATTTTAAAAAGGGTGTTTTTCGACTTGCATCATTTAATTAAGGATTATTTTGATTATGGAAAACCAATATATATATATATATGTCTATATTTCAATCTTGACTTCATATGTTTTTAAATGTTATTATCTAGGTTAGTAAGTGGTTTAATTGTTTTCATGTTTAATCATAAATATATTAATACTCTCTTTTTACATTTTTTACATTCTTAAGTAAATCCATGAATTTGCTGTTATTATTTACATGGCCTAAATGTATTTTTGATTATAATTACAAATTGATAATAGAAAATAGAAACATAATATTCTTTTATATATGCCCAATTTTTTTTAAGAGGGATCAATAACCTAATATCATTACATGCACACAACCAATTTATAATTATAAGATAGTGGGAAAAATTATCTTCTGTCAATACATAAATGTGCATGAATAAATACAAATAGTGGGGTGTGCCTATTTATTTTCTTATGTATCAATACCTCACCTGAAATGGAAGTTTTATAATCATTACTATTAAATATTAATCCACAATGAATCTGTAAAAATAGATACTATTGAATATCAAATATTTTTATTTAACTTCTTTGACACATGAATTAATAGTTTATGGTTTAAACAATAATTAAAAATATCAAAAATATAAAAACATGTAAATTTTTGTATTAAAAAGGTTCAGTTTCATGTGAAAAGTGTTTTAATGCAAGAGTTATTATTTTATGTAACAATCAATTATTTTATGTGCACTAATTATTATAAAAAGAGAAAAAGAATATAATTTTAGTCCCTGAATGTCACTGTTAAATCTGATGCAGCTATCACCAAAAACCGAAAAACCAATCCATTTTTCCTTCTATTGAATAATACAATTCATTTATTAATATGTATGAAAGTATGAAATTTATATCTCTTAATAACTCATGGATTAAGTATGTAAGTATTCATTTTTGTATGGGAAACATTAAATATAATACATTACTTGAAATATGAGGAATGTATTGGACTTATATGATATGATGGGTGTGCCCAGATAGTGATCTAATGGATTGGGTAAAGTTGAGTCTCATAAGGTAAATTATGTTGGGTTTTTACCCTTATGGTCTTGGAATGAGGCCTTTATAGAATGACTATGTACGGTCATGGAAGAAGGCCTTGAAAAAGATATTATGTAGTCTAGAATTATTCATTTCCTCGTTAAGTATTATTATATGACCAACCAAGTGATAGTTTGACTAGTAGAATATCCATGGGGTTAAAAATAGTTTACTTATGATAAAGGCGATGAATGAATATTGAATAATTAGTTATCTAAAAGGAATGTTTTTATAAGGAATGTTTAGAATCTAATATCAGAATTTTGATACATATGATGATATTACATCTATCATTTTAGGAATATCATTTTTTGTGTTAAGTGAATCATGAAATTATTACTTATGAAATTATAATAAAGTTTTAATTCATGTGATAATTCGTACCTATAACCATGCATGTCACCTTTAAAATTATTTTGATAAATTTCTAGATTAAGAAGCCTTCTATGAATTTTAATGTACATGTATGTGTACTCTAATATGTGTTTTACATTTAGTATATGTAGGTATATAATTACTGTGTATGATATTTTCCTAAAAATATATTCATGTAACGTTTGAAAAATGATTATTAAATGCTTTAAGAAGTTTTGTTTTCCTTTTAATAAAATGTTTTGTAATTACTTCAAAGGATAATTGTTTTAAAAATGAATTTGATTATTTTATTTTTAAAACCCCATACTGAGTTTTTTAAATGATCATCCATTTTTAAATTTATATTTAAATGGTTATTAGATTTTTCAAGCATTGATTACTAATAAGTGATGGCCACAATATGAAGTTTATCATTGTCATGATCTATTGAAGAAATATTACAATTGTATCTAGATTTCCAGAAACTAAAACAAAAATATTATATTTTATGGAATGAGATATTTAATTTTTATCTATATGTTTTTTTTAAAAAAAATTACACACCATGTTTTAGGAACTGACTCCAAGCTTCTAGGGTCAGGGTCATCACAATTTTAATAAAATAAATGTCAATTTTAAATAAATGGACACACATGGAGTTATACAGGTCACACCATGAATCATATTGAGGTACAACTTATGATGACACATCAAAAAATGACTTAATAATTGTTTTCCAAAAGTATCAATATAATATGAGTGAGTTTTATTTGTTTTAGTTAGTGACACTTTTTGAACTAAAATGAAAATTTTCAACTGATAAAAAAAAATTGAGTCATGAGGATCACATTGTGTATCCCATTGAGGTGGGGATGATTCCTACATGTTATAAATGACTTTGAAATAATTTTTATAATGTATCAATAAAATATGAATGTGTTTTCTTCATTTTTATTATGTATATTGTCTTTTTTGCTTAAATTAATGTCAATTTTAAGGAAAAAGATGCACTTGAAATCATATTAGTCACAACATGTGTCAGAGTGATGTTTGGATGATTTCTACATGTCCCAAATGACTTACGGATAGTTTTAATAATTTACTAAAACAATGTTACTTTATTTTCTCAGTTTTGAGTATGTCACTTGCCTTTTTTACTAAAATGACATTTTTAACTGGAAAAATGCACATTGAGTCAGACGCATCACATCGTGTGTCTATTTTACATGAGACTGATTCCTACATATCAAGAATGGATTAATAATTGGCTTTAAAAATTATAAAAAAATTATGAGATTTTTTTCATTGTTTTTAATGAGTGACAATATTTGAACTAAAATATAAATTATAAACTGATAACGAGAACTCTGAGTCATACTAGGAACATTGCATATTAGATTGAGATTTGGATGATTCCTACACATTAAAAATGAATTATGGATCTTTTTTCTAATATATCAAAACAATAATAATGATTTTAATTGGTTTTCAGTAAGTTAATTTTCCTTTTTACAAAAAATGATGTCAATTTTAAATAAAAAGTTGCACTTTGAGTCATACCGGTCACACCAAGCGTTCGATGTAGGTTCGGCTGGATCATAAACATCTAAAATGAATTATGTATTTTTTAACTAAATTATAAAAACATTATGAATGGGTTTTCCTTATTTTTAGTCTTTCAATTTTCATTTTTACCAAAATTTCATCTCAAATTAAAAACATGCACATTGACTTCTACCAACAACATCATGTATCAGTTTGATTTGAGACTGGTTCCTACACATTAAAAATGGCATGTGAATAATTTTCCTATATTTTAAAGAAAAATCGGATTGTGTTTTCATGGTTTTCAAAGAGTGAAAATTTTTGAACTAAAATGAAAATTTTAAACTGATAACAGATAGTTTTTAGTCATACCGGGCACATCATGTATCATATTGAGGTGAGTATGATTCATACGCAGAAAAATTGAGATATGGAAATTTTTTTAAATTTAATGAATTATTATGATTACATATTATTGGTTTTTAGTATGTTATTTTTCTTTTTTAATAAAATTTATGACAACTTTAAATAGAAAGATTCACATGGAGTCATACTAGTCACACTGTGTGTCAGATTGAGGTGTGGTGAACATGTTATCATGTCACATATCCTAGCATCAGTATCAGTAAAATATTATTTCTTCAGAAGAATACATGACCTCACTAACCTCTAAAAAACTTGTATATAGAAATCTTATAATACACTGATAGAATCACTATCATGGCATCAGTCTTAGAACACTACACACTAATTAAGAAATATTAACTCCATGTGCACTTATTCAATCTTCAAGCATGTCCATAATACATTACACGACCTTCTCTTTTACTATTCATGTGTGCATGTGAACAATCATCAATTTATTTATGTGTTATTCAATATGTATCCTCAAATACCCAAACTTTTTCTCTTTTCACACTCTCATAATCCATACACGCACAATCTTCCTTGTGCACTCACATTCCCACACAATTAAAAGATTCACACTCTTTGTATAAACCACATGTATATAAAACATGAATAGTATTCATGGATTTCATGATTATGAATGTAAAATATGACTACTTGTTTATGTGTAAAACACTCTCACAAACACTGATCACTTTGAAAAATTCACATGCATACATAGAATGTGTGACACCGAACTTCTTTGTGAAAACCTGCTGTTAAGTTTACTACAGGCTCTATTATGTATTAACCATCATGAAAACCTCAATCATGCAATCCATAATTGGTTTAGGGTATTAAAATGTGCAAGTATAAAACTTCCCTTGTGGTATGTAAACATTATTTACTCTTTCATGAAAACCAGAATGATTTAAAACTTGGTACGTGCAAGAAAATCATAATTTTCGGTGTTAGCCTACATTGTCCATGGAAATTAAATCCAATATGTAAACCAGATAAGAACTGGTTAATAGTGACCTAAAGTCATGATTATACATGGATAAACACTGAATGCCTCATGAAAAATTAAACATAGGTATACAACACAAGTTCAAAGATTCATCATGAAAAGATGAAGTGTATGGCATCATTCGCAAACCGGAAGTTCACGGAACATAATTTCTCTCTCACAAATAGCTCTCTAATGTGATATAATTGATAGTCACGGAAGATTCTAGCATCCTATATTAATAATAATCTACCAGAACCTCATATCCTTCTATAATAATGATGGAAGGCTAGGTTTGATCTTCGAATGACATAGCAGGAGATTCTCTAGTGAACTGAGCTTAAAGGGTGCTTAAGGTACAAGACAATGCTCAGTGATTGGTCAGATGACCACAGTTCATTGTGAGTTTTTTTAATAGATCACATGGTTATATACCAGCTGGAATGATTCAATTATCTTGATATTTTAATAAAACAAATCAAATAGTTGAGAATCATTCAGTGTTAAAATTTATAATCTAACATCGAAACACGTCAACATTATCTGATCCTTTATAATATAATCCATGAGAGGATAGGACTAATAACTTCTCCTAAACCTCCCTAGTACCACCCCATACCACTTCTATGTAGGATCACTCCTACGCCAAACTATGCCACATTGTTTCACTACATGGTGGATGCTTTGCTGCTCTTACACCTCACGTAGGTGTGTCCCTGCATGCCATCAATTGATACTATGCTGGTTGGTTGAGGATGAGCTCTGCCACCCACAAAGTGGTGTGTGCTTCTCCCTTGGCTCTCTAGATAGGTTATGGAATATTTTTTAGTAAACTCCTTTTAAAAATAAACCATATTCTATAGACCAAAAAACACATAACATCTATATACCGAAGAAACCATATACTAAATCCACCATATTCCAACCATATTCTCAAAATAAAAAGTTCCTCATGAAAAATAATATTTTTCATGGTCATAATATTTCCTTAAGGATATAAAACTAAATTATTCTCTATTCATTAGTCATTGTTATAAACAATGTTCATCCATTTGCACAAAGCCTTAAAAAATAGAACCATATCTGGAATCGTCATATTTAGAATTCATTGTATTTTTCATCATCTTAATTAATTAACAACAATTAAAAACTCACCAAATCACTTTACTAATTCAGTAACTCCCTCCCAAGTATGTTTATCTTCCTCAAAATGATCGTACACTATTTAGCACACCATCATGAAAAAGGGGAGGCTCAGGTGGAACTTTACACTCATCCTTGATGCCCCTATGGGGATAGGGGCCTCCAAAACATCTTGGATGAGAATAGAAATACATTGGATCTATAAAATTTTAGATATTTTACTATTGGTATAACATAAAAATATAGTTCCAAAGGAACTCTTTTTTAGTAAAATTGTATGGTGGTTTTGGGAACCTTGTTTTTGAGAAACCACTTATCCCATGGTATTGGGTGCATAGAAAGCCAGTTCTCACTTTTAAGAAAACTAAAAAATCATTTCCCCAAAACTTTTTTATCTCCAAATGATGTTTGGAATCATTTGGAGTCTAACAGATCTAGGTATGGATGTAATAAAGAATATAACTTTTGACATACTGCGGATAAAGTTTCATGGATAGATCAGTTTGTTTGGGCCAAATAGTTGTTGGATTAGGATTGGGTGTATCCAAAAGTGTTGTATAACATAGAATTATGGATCATCCCAGAAAATTTCAGCCAAATTTTATGTAAGGATTATTTGAAGTGTCTATTTAAGTCCATTGGTATTCTTGGAATCTTTCACATTTTGGCCCATTTTTCCTACTTCGTTTGGGCCCACCAAATTACCTCTACCAATAATGAAATCATCCATAAAATAAAACTACCATTTAAAAAATTATTAAAAAATTAATTAAATGAAAAAATAATTTAAATTTTTTATTGAATTTTTAATTTAAGATAAAATATCTGTTTAACATAGTGATATAAGTGGGAAAATGAATAGTTAATTACTACACGATCACACCCCCACACCAAAACATTTTTACTTCTGGGAAAATACACATATAGAAATATTATTCATGGAGATACTCCCAAATTAATGATTATTTAAATTAAATGAAAGATTAATTTGGGATAGAAATGTGATCGAACAAAAAAATACACTAAGGATTTCTTCTCAGTGATCATTGAAAAATATTTCTCATATATTGTTTCAGAATGAAATTCAATGAGATGAATGATACCAATCTGAGAAAATAATTCAAAAGTTAACCATGACGCTAATTATCCACATTTTTGTGTGTGGGACAACCATTTAATTCTATTATATCAAATTTTTATCCAGTAAAAATATGAAATTTAATTAATGTCATATTAAGTGATTTTTTCCCCTGAACCTGACCAACATCCATAGCAATCAAATTTCAGGACTCACTCAATTAATCATTCCTAAAAGTAAAAAATTAATCTATTGATATAGATATCCTCATTTGTTGTACATTTCTCCACTCCCTTTATTTATATTTTTCCAAAATTCAAACTTGGAACAAATCCCACAGTCATCACACAACCTTTGTTTAGTGTCCTCAAAACACTATTTGTAATAGTAATAACAAGATTAATAGTCAAGGTATAGTGGTTTTTCAACTGCCCAAGATTGAATCCATTTTTTATGTTCTTTTTGTTGTTTATTTTTATATTTTATTTTTTGGTTGATTAAAATTTTGTTAAGGGATACAAAAGTTGGATAACAGGTACACATAGATATGTCAATCTGGTACAATAATAAATATATTAGATAAATAATGAACGTATGAAAAACTAATTATGGAAATCTAAAAATATTAACCTAACTTATTTTAAACATCTAATAATTATGAAAAACCCACCCATCATTGTTGGGTGCAAAGACGTGCGGTGATATTAAGTGACATAGTTTTCCCATAAACTACTCACACAAAGGGTACTATTATTATCAAATGTTTTAAAATGATACAATCATTTATATGATATATAAACTACCAATTTACTATAAAAAATTCTCAGATCAATGTTAAATTTATTACAAAACACACATTCCATTATGAATTTTTTTGACAAAAAAATATGAACTAGGGATATTCTTCATGAATTTTGAATATTTTACATGATTGAGAGGGATACATTTTCCAAGATTATGTTGGAAAAAACGAATATTTCATAACAAAAGTGAGCAGGAAGGGGGGGGAGTTAACAATACTATTCAAATAGGAAAAAGATAAAAATAAAAAATATGAAGTAAATTCCTAACTATACTAGGAATGTGTGGAAAAGTAAATATAATATGTTGAAATCGAAAAAGAGAAAAAAAGAGTAGAAAGATGATAAAAAATCATAACTAAATTAGGAATATACCCATCCCCAACATCCAGAGTTTGTAGTTTCCTCGCTGTAATAAAATAGAATATGGGAATCAAGGATAAAACATATTGGGTGTTATTTGTAGTTTGCTTCTAGAACATAGAGTTCCTTTATCAGGGTCTCTATAATGGCTTCATGAATGTGTTTCATCAATTTCACATTGATAGTGAAGGTTTTTTTTGTTTCATTATTATGAACTGGAACAACAAAAAATGGAGAAACATTAGTAACAATATATGGTCCAAACTAGTGGGAACAAGGTATTCCTAGATGCAACTTCAGCCTTGAATTGTAAAGGAGGACATTCTACCCAATGTGGAATTGATGATGATGGATTAGGAATTCGTGGGTAGCCTTGGTTATCTCCTTATAGATTCAAAAGTTCTCATTAGAATCTCTACACATTTCCTCTAACTCCTGAATCAATATCATCCTCTTAGAACCTTCACCAAAAAGATTGTAATTTTATTTTTTTTAATTTCCCAGTAGGCTCGGTGCTTTACCGCATCCCGGTGATGAAAACTATTTCCAAAATATAGTTGATATGGTGAGATTCTAATGGTCATTTTGAAGGTAGTACGGTTTCCTATGTTGAATCATCGAGTGTATGACTCCAATATTTTCTATTGGGTTTAATTTGTTCTTCCAGAATTATTTTTTCATATCTAGTTGGCACCATATCTTGAACACTGTTTTTTTATGATAAGTAGTAGACACTCGATACCCGACACCATATCGATGCAAAATTCAATGCATTGTTTGGTTTCATAAATGAGAAAACTGGTAACTAATTATGAACCTTGGTAATCCAAACCTATAGAAAATTTGGTTTTTCAAAAATAACAAAACTATCATGGAATCATCTATCCTCATGAATCATACCTCGAACTATTTTGATACATAATAAACTACCATAATAATGTTCAAGTTGCCAATGAAATTGGAAACTTTCCCCATAAATTCAATACCCCATAAATCGAAAATATCCATGAAGAGTGAGGGTTGTTTTTCTTTTCATTTCATTTCATGAAGATACATTCCCTAGTCATTGAGGGAGACAAAATGGTGTATAGAAATCCTAGGCATCCCCAAATAATGTTGGCCTAATGAGACCTGAATGGAGGTCCTTGAGAGCAGTCCATTGGGGACCAATGTATCCACTAAATGAAAGTGTTTGGTGGAATGTATGGATAGATTAAAACTCCCTATCAAGAATGCAACTCCTTCGAACATGATCACTACATGTGTGCCAAAGGTTGGGGTCTTCCCAAACGTACCAACAACACTCATGATTTGGTTGGTCAGCTTGATTTTTATTGAAATAACAAGGAATACAAGATACTAGCAAATAATTTACAATTTTGTTATACCAAGGAATAGAATCTTATACTATGTAAAATTACTCATCAGGAAACAAATCATTTATGGTGATGTAGGGGAATGAGTCACTATCTGAGGATGGCAGGTTCCTACTGATATAGTCTTCCACCAAGTCCTCTTCTCCTTTGTTTCCTAATTTCATGACTAAATTCTTGAAGGGGGGTTCATCCTGTGAATAAGACATGGTTTGGATTCCAGATTCATAAAAAGATAATGGAGGGTTTCGTGGTCTTAGAACACAATCACATAGGACCCTAAATGGTATGACCTGAATTTAACTATGTAAAACACAATGGAATGGATTTTTTTAGTTGGGGTATAGTTTTCTATGGCTGGGTCCAGTGTGTGTGAGGAGTAGGCTATGACATGTCGATCTCAATTAACCCGTTATAACAATAATTCCCCAATTTCAAAGTTATAGGCAACACAAATGATCCCAAATGATAAATACCATAGAGTTGGTTGGATTATTTTGGGTGATTCGAGACTCCATATAAATTTTTTAAAATCATACTCAAATTATTTATCAAAAACGATTTTTTTTTATTTTTGGAGAAAGTGGGTGAGGTGAGTGCAATATTACTAAATCTGTGAATGAAATTACAGAAAAATCTAGCATGACCTAAGAATTAATGAACATAACACACATTTTTGGAAAATGGTAGGGACTAAATGACATCTTATTTTGATTTATCTACTTGGATACCATTGCCATAAATGGGAAGACCACGTATTATACCTTCTTGAACCATGAAATGGAATTTCTAATAATTCAATAAAATATTAATTTCAGTATGGTGACATAGGATAGAACCAATACTACTAAAACCTTAATCAAAATAGGATCCATAAATATGGAAATAATCAATAAATACTTCAATGAAATCTTCCAGGTAATCAAAAAAATACTAACCATGCAATGCTATAAATTAGGTGGAGCATTATGAAGATAAAATTAAATCCTCTTATATGAAAATGTGCTAACAGAGAAAGTGAAGGTTGTATTTTCCTAATACTTGGAGGGAAAAATTGATCTAAAATTATCCAGAATACCAATCAATAAAAAAATAATGGGACTTCCCTAGTATCCTCTCTATCATATATTCAGTAAATGATATTGGGAAATGTTTCTTCCAAGTGTATTGGTTTAGTTGGGGATATTCTATAGAGACACGCCAACTATTATAAACACGGGTTGGAACCATTTTTTTGTTTTCATTTTTAATTATATTAAGACTAGTTTTCATAAGAATTACCTATACTATATTGACCCATTGGATGATAGAGATTGGGTAAATGATTCCAGAATACAATAATATTTTTACCTTCTTTTTAAAAACATCTAGGAGGATTGGGTTTAGTCAAACTTGTCTCTTCCTCACTAGTTTAGCCTCATAATTTAACAATATACTAAGCATGAAAATTGATGGGATTATACAAGGAATGTAATCATATTTTCATCCCAATTCATGGTTATACACCCTCAAAATTTCAAGCAGTAGCAATTCATGATCTAGAGGGAGTTAACTAGAAATGATGATGGGAAACTTATTTCCATTATCAATATATTAATATATAATTTTTTTAGTTAGTTTTTTATCTTCCATTTCATGAATATTTTTGAATTATGGTAGTGAATCTGAAAGTTAGAGTTCAATTTTACCATATAACTTCAAAATGGTAACATCCTCAAATGAGGAATGATATTTTAGAAGCTTAGAAATATCATTGATGGTCATAGTATCCTTAATACTTGAGATATCATCAATTAATGACTATGCACGATATTTTTTTAAATTTTATAACATTAAATATATGCCAAATTACATAGAATTTCTATTAGTGATAAAAACTCAGAAACCGGTTCAGGGGAAAGAAAATAATTTTTTCAGGGGAATGAATTACATCCATAGAATTAAAGTAAAGTAAATAATGCTCTTATGAGGGATGATTCATGGACTCAGGGCTATTAGTGTGGAAAATCTCACCACTAAAATCTATAGATAATGTACCATTGTGCACATTAATGATGTTTTTGGAATTTTTCATGAAATCCCCCCCAAATATAATTGGGGTGTATCCATTCATCTGATCATCGTACATTTTTGGAATATAAAAATCACCAGGAAAAATTCAATTCTTCACCCTCACGAGACCATTCTCTAACAAACCAATAGGGTGTGCAGTACTCCAATTGTCTAGTTGAAAAAAAATCTAGTGGGCTTCATTTCCCTGATGTGCAATAAGGTGAAAATTGAGTGACACATCAAATTTATAGAGGCACCCAAAACAATCATAGCATTGGAAAACATTTACTCCCCAGTGGTTCATGTAATCGATATTGTTCTTGGATCATTTTATTTGGTTAGAAGTGATTGATCTATCAATTGAGATATTTTCCTTCCCAATATCACCTTTTCACCACCAAAAAGTTTCCTTCTGTGTGTATACATCTCCTTCAAAAACAGAGAGTATCATAATATTTAATTTACGACATCAATCGAGGAAATTTTAATATATACTTTTTGAAAGTTTAATTTGATTTATCTATCATGTTGATATTTTTTCCCTTGGTTGTGTGACCCTTAAGTAATATGAAAGAGGAATGGTTTGGCTTGGTCATTCAGCAACTGAAACCCTTTTTTTGTTTCCAGGGCTTCTCTTGGGACAAGGTTTTTATTCATTTGGACTATTTTCATTGGTTGGGATGGTGGTTTCCTCAAGAAGATATGACACTAATAGAGAGTTCATTTGGATTTTATGTTTTGTTTCACTCCTAAGGGTGATGTCACATACATTTACCATTACCCTAGGGTTTACTATTCGTTGAGAGGGTAGTTTACCCGACCAATGACTTTATATATCACCATCCGAGTTGGTATGTATGCCAAATTCGGTTTTTAGGTATTTTATGGTATCTTGGCTGGTTTTTTCTGGAATTAAAGGTTATCTGAAGTCATTTTTTTCATGATTTCCGCTAGGATAAGAACTATTTTTTGAGTTGTTTGTTAGAAGGGACTTTGTGGTGGTTGACAATTTATGGGTGGTGGTGGTGGATTACTACTCAACCGCAGTTGGTTCCGTGGTTGTTGAGGTTGGTTTGAATATACCCTTTAACTATAGTCTTAGTGTTCTTTCCACCCAAAGTTGGATATTAATTATGTTTCTTTCCTAAAGGGATCATTATAGGGGCGGCCAAGTAAGATTGCCTCACAACTCTCAGAATTTTTTCTCAATTGAGGAAATTGGTCAGAATTGTGGGTGTGGGAATAATAGATACCACAATGGATGGGTGTAGGAGATTGGGATTTCTCTTTTGAATGAGTATGTTTTCAAAGAAGGGTGATTACTTCTTCGAACATTATGTCCACCTTCTTCTTGATCTAAGATCATTTCACCTCATGGACATCTTGAATGGGTACACAGGACCTTGAAACAAATTGTTGACTATTATACACCATATTATCAATTATTTACCTTGTAGAGGTTGGGTTTTTTTCAACTAGCATACTACTTATAGTTTCATCCATTATTTTATGATTAATAGAAATAAAACAATCGAAAGATATTATATTAAAAGTTGATCACTTATTTAGTGGTGTGGGAAACTTAAATAGAGACCTTCAATTCTTTCCTGATATTGATTAACTATTTCCCCTTTTGATTTTTTTATCCCAAAAATATATTTTTTAACAGCTGAGGTTTGTGAGTCTAGTTATTACATTTCGTGAAAAATAGTTTCATGTCCGCCCAGCCTCTGAGAGGGGAATAATCATAATAGAACAAATATTTTTCAGCCTCGTCTAATGAAAAAGGGAATAAGCTAATATTTACTTGTTATTAATCATTATTAGAATTTTTGTTATTCTAGAACACATATTATGAAATTATTTTAAGTTTATATAAGTATCATCCCACTATATTCCATGGAATCATGGTAATAAGTGAATTAAAAATGATTTAAGTTCAAAATTTGGTTCCCATATTGTATTTGACTGTATGATGGTTGGATATAGACATCAAAAAAGGTTAGTTATTTTACTTTTTGGTTATTTAAATCAATATTATACATTTCAATTCATTTTTATAGTTTGTTTCTAGGAGAACAAGATTTCATGAATGACTCAAGTTGCATTGCATCCTCCTTCAAAGGTTGTTCTTGTCTGCTTTGGTCTCACTAACATAGGATCATATCTGGTTCAAGTTTTAAAGGAGTTAAATATCATAGAGTACAAAGATTCATGCATACAAACTAGAAAACTAAAAATCAAAACATAAAATTATATTCTATGTTATAAGAAAAAGTAAGTACATATTTACAAAATTCAGAAATATCTTATCAAAAACACGCGATAAAAACCGAAGCACTCCTCCGAAATGGTGAAAACATTTGAACACAATGTCATGACATTTAAAATTGATTACGATTTTAATGTTTTCTTATAATATATGTAAGACCCTATGTCACCTCTCAAGAATAATTGATAGGTATATCGGGTTTTTTTAATAAAAATTTATAAAAGATAGGGTGGTTTTTTAAAAAAGTTTTTAACAAAATAACATAATTTAAAGAGTTTAATGGTTCAAAAATGATGGTGGTGGTTTTTAAATTATGAAGGAATGAAGTCATATAAAGTTCACTAAACATCTTTTAATGTTAATTGTTCTGAAAATTTCACATGGTTTAATGTAATTATTTGGTTGTGGGTTCTCAAGATCTCAATTCCCCTATTGCCTTTTAAAACAATGCACAAAGAACCAACCCTTTGAACTAAATTCTTATTTTAAAGGATTGGAACTCATGTATAGAACAAGAGTTACCAAATAATAATGAAATATCGTGAATTTGAATTTGAAAAGTGATTCTTGTGTTGTCCAATCAGATCAACCCATAATTCCCACATGAAATCTCAAACCAATCGTTGTTGAGATAAAAAGTGTTTCACTTAATTAGACCAAAAAACATTAAAAGAATAATAATGCTAATATAAAATATAAATTAAATGTCTCAAAAATAAATTATACAAAACTAGTATCATAACAAGTTTAATAACTCCTACTCCCAAGTATGTGCAGCTTCATTGAAATGACAACCCACCATTTAGCTCACCATTAAGAGGATGATGAGGCTCAGGTGTAACTTCACCATCATCCTTGATCCCCCTATGAGGATAGGGGCGTCAATAACTTGTTGGCTGAAAATATGACTCATGTTGGTCTAAAAAATACTAGAGTTTTTCCATCTAGTCTAAATTAAAAATTAGGTTCCCTAGGTACTCCTTCATAGGCAATGTGGATGGTGGTTTTTGGCACCCATATTTAGAGAAACCACTTGGCCCATGGTTTGGGGTGGGTAGACAGCCTTATCTATCATTAGAGAAAACTAAAATGTTTTCCCCCATATCTGAAGTAAATTTAAATTTTTTTGGAGTCATTTGTAGTCCAAAAGATCAAGATATGGCTAAAATACCTAACATATCTTTTTTACTTCGTGAAGATTTGGTGTCTTGAACTGATCCGTTCCATTAAGAAACTTCATGAATGAATTGGGATTGGGTGTCATAATAATAATAATTCCCATAAAATATTTTATAATAAAAGAAAATTTCAACTGACTTGGATGCACATATTAGTTTTAGTGTTTGTTTGAGTCCACTAGTGTGCTTGGAATCTTTCACATTTTGGACTATTTTTCTTCAACTTTGTACGTGCCCTCCAATTCACCTACACCTACAATAAAATAATCTAAACATGTAAAATTAAAATTTTAAAAGTAATTAACACCAAAGAGTTTTATCAAACATTAATTGTAATTCATTATAAAATTTTTAATTTAGGATGCAAAATCATTTTAACATAATGATGTTAGGGTGAAACTGAAATGTGAAATGATACATGATCATGCAGTTTATTCCTAGAAGTCTCAAAGGCTCAATATTGACCTAACTACCAATGATATTGAAAAATTTATTTATTTTTTTTGGAAATACCATCACTGCATATTGACATAATTTTCTTAGGGAAAAATAATTTCTCATTGTCGAAAGCTATGATATTAGAGGAAGTTTATGTTCCCATTATATCACGAGTAGTCACCATAATGAGCTGATAATATTCCTATACTCTTATTGATTATGATGAGAATGGTTTTTTGGCAAACAACATCAAATAAATATGTAGTTTTGTCATATAAACAAATAAAATCAATGTAAATTTTAATGATTTATGGCAAAAACTAAATAAGTATTACATAATACAAATTAGAAAATAACATAAAAATATTGACTAAAATGATAACATTATTAATTAAATAAGTTTTAGTGAGTCACCTTTTCATGATGGTTGTATACATTTTTTACCCATTTCATTTTTTTCATTATCTTAGTTTCATCCTCGAAGTCCAATCTCTCACGAGCAGGAGCAGCATTGAACAAACCACCATAACTCGAATAAAAGAATCCACCAAAATAATAGTACAATTCGTGTGCGAGTAATAATAAAAATAAATTAGTGGAACATAAATATGAAATAATACACTACTTATATGTAAGTCACATCTTCATAATATTTGTGTACATTCTTCCATTTGGTATGCTTCCCATTCATTTTTAATAAAATCTATATCTCCTTGTGAAAATGAGAATTTTTTACAGTCATAGCAGTACTAGAATAATATAAATACACAATGGATGAATAAATATTTTTAAATTAAATATTAATTATCTTCGTAAGTAAATATTTGGGGATTCTAGTTTGTTAATATAATATGGTATCTCTCACAAATTTACAAACAAAATAACCAAAACATTTTCCATTTTTTTGTTTCATACACTACAGAAACATTAATAAAAATAAGTAATCTGTTTTGATATGTGTTTGGATAGTGAAATATTATTATATATTCCATGAAACTTTTCCATTTTTTATTTTTTTATAATCCTTTTTTCTTATTGTCTATTCTCATGTCGTGATTTTCATAATATTTATACACCCCCTATAATAACATAATTCTCATTAGAACATAATATGAAATATATGGGCTAAATTTTATTTCTAAAGCATTGGATTTAGTGTATAAAAAATTGACAAACATCATCATGTTTGGTTGGTTTTTAGTATACATATAGTGAATATGGGAAATAATTATTTGGAGTATCTAAATTGACTACAATGAGCATCCAATATTTCCGAATAACACTAAAAGGAATGTGTAATGAAATAAATAAATATATATATTTTATATGATTAAATTGTATATTATTACCTATTCAATGGTGGTATTAAGAAAAGTTTATCGTTTTTACATTTTCATTTATTGAATTTGGCCAATTTTGTCACAATTTCATTCATTTTTTATTCTATTTCTATATGTTCTATAGAAGTGACATGAGGACTAATGAGTCCAAATTTATGTTCATGGGGTAACTCCTTCATTTGGTATTGATATATACACATTCAAAAAATATGAAATGTATTTATTCATAATTAACATACTATATAAGCTTTTTTGAAAAAGATATCATGAAATCATACATCATGTATACATGTAAAACTAAGGATCCTAGCCATTCAATTTTTAAAATTTCATTTACATTATTAAGAGTAATGTAATCTTTAACGTCATCTTAGTACTTTTTTTCTTCAAAACAGACTATGTGATTACTACCATTTGTAACATTGTATTTTTCTGAACCTTCAATGTTAGTAAATTTGAATATTGAATGGGTAGGGTAATGCTTCTTTTGGGATAGTTTTTCAATTGGTTTGTTGATACTTTTATGGTTTTGAGTCAACATTTTATTTCACACCATTCCCTTTGTCCATCTATAATAACATTCCTCAGTTCATACATTTTCTTAGTCATTTTTAATGGTTTAGAATGAAAAATATTGAAATGAAAACCTCCTTATCAACATGTGGTTTTATAAGATGCGTTGTCCATGTGATGAATATTCCAATATTGTGGTCAACCGTATGAATATCATTATAATCATGTGGAACAGTTAGCTCAGCACTCGGCTCATGAGCTATGCTAATCGTCACTCTCACATGACTTATTGTAAGTGGTCTATTGTGTATATGATCATCCTGGATATTGAACATTGTAGCCCTTTTTATATGGCCATGGTTGGGTGTTGATATATATAAATTGTAATAATTTTTACCCTATAGAATAATAGTATAATAATCGTATTAGTGTCTATTTGATTCACATTTCACATAAAAATTTATTATAATATTGAATACATCGACTAAGATAGCTCTTGGATTGGAATGTCATGTCTTAAAGCTTGTGGGGGTGGGGCAGGATCCCCATGCAATAATTTTTCTTGAGATGGTTCATCTATTTTTTTCTGCCTTATATAATTTTCTAGAATGTTAGTCTGCTAATGAAATTTTTCTTCAAGGGTAGATAATATTTCTTTCATATTTTACATTTATTTATCTTTATCCTCATGTTATTTATCAAAATATATTTTGGGTGTCACCCTAAAGCCCATACCTCTGATGCGGCCATGCTGTTCTAGACGCTTCAAGACCTGCAATAGTAAGTGGTCATGTGATATTGGAGTTGATGATTCTTGTTACAATTTCTGATAGAAAATACATAAAAATAATTAATCATTGTTATGTAATAGTGATTTAAATAAATAAGATTGTATTTCATAATTACACATGCTACTCGCACTTTTTTGTGTTTTCATATATTAGTGTCGAAACTTTATTTACATGTTCCTCCTTCCATAGAAAATGGTGTGGGATGGAATTGGATGTTTATTTTTATTAATCAATATAAATATAAATTGAGAAACAAATTTATGGTGTTTTTTCATTTCATATAAAATTATTATGGTAGATTCAAAATACGTAACAATTTTTATTCAAATGAAGCATACCACATCCTTACATTACAGTAGTGGTATGTTGGATTTTCTATCTACTCATTATTTTCGGCACTTAGTTATTGTTTCATAAATAAAAAAATTATCAATAAAAATGATGAATACATGTATTTTTAGACAATGTGTCACCAAACAGAATGTATCTAAAAATACACATCTACATAAGATCTAGTAAACACCTTCCATGTTTCTTGGGTTATTAGTTGTTCATATATAAGCGATGTGTGTGGGTTTATTTTCCCTTTATCATATTTAAAATGATAACTCATTATAATTGTACAAAATATTTTGTGAATCCTTCACAAAATCATTATTATATATTTCTTATGGAATTCATCTAGTATAAATGCACTCTGCAATGGAAGATTATGATTAATCCAATGATTCATTATTTTATTTTTTAGTAATATAAAGAATTTATATCATAATTTTACTATAATCCATTCCCAAATCAGTTCATTAAGAGTGAAAACAACATTGTCCCACCGATCCACATCAATTGGAACATGTTGTCGAGTGATGAGTCGAATGAAACTACTGATCTTATCCTTATTGGGGTTAACATGCTAGCCCTGTGAATTTCATCTGAACACATATTTGATTTCTTTTCTTTTCACCTTAATTATTTTTTTAACACCTTCAAACTACAGTGCTCCTATTTTTTATGTATCATTGGTTCCTCATCATCAACAATTTACTGGGATTCAATGTCGTAAATATGTTGTTTTTCTTAATTGTTAGCATAATAATCTATAAAAGTTCAATGTACCTAAACAATAGGAGTAGCATCAGGTTGAGAAACTTATTGTTCCTTAGAATTGAGAACAACATCATGTGAAAATGGTCATTGTTCCTCTACACTGGGAGAAAAAATAGGCTGAGTGACAAGTTTTTCCTCAAGATTGGGTGTAAAAACACATGAAAAAGTCAAGATCTGCATCAGTGGTTTAACATTTAATTTAGATTACATAAATTCGAAAATGAATACATAAAAACATCAGGTAACAAAATGTGTATTTCAAAAAATATATAACCTTATTATTGAACAATAATTTTTAAAATGATGAAGGGATTTTACCCATCTATTGAGTATCCAAATCCATCCACGGTGGTCTCCTCTAAAATATAAAACCCTTTCTATATTTGGATAACTATGAAACGATTATGATTTCCTAATGGAAGTGTCATCCTCAATTGAATTTTCATTCGACCCTTCAGTAGTTTTGGTTGATAAAAAAACAACTGACCACTTTTGGTTAGTGGTATATGGAACATAAAATAATTTTACATCCCTTTATTCCATTATAAATGGTTCATCATTGTACCCATAATGAAATTCACATTCACAAATCCCAATTCTTCTATTTTAATAGCACTCATGTTATCAACCCACTTTCATTGAAAAATGAGAACTTTAAATACACTGTATTCAAACACTCATATTTGATTGATGATTTCAAATTATGACAAATTCACATAAATTGAATTTCTATCCTTAGTAAATGAAACATGCATCGATTTAACCACAACTGTACTTACACTATTTTTTCATGGTACTCCCATCATCTTGTTCATTTGTTTAGAATGTATAACAATTAATTACATAAACATTTTAATATAATACATACACACTTGGTCCTCTATATTTCCATTGATGTTGTTCTAAAATTGAATATGAGTTTTTCATCTGACTCCTTAAAAATATGGTCCTGAAACCATCCTATGAATTTTTTATTATGTGTATATGATAAAAATATTTCATCCCTTTATGGATTCAAAAGCCTAATAGTTTTGTTTTAGGTTTCAAAATATGGGGAAACCTCCAATATTTTATGAAAAATGAAAAGGTGATCTTACTCATGATCTACAATATTGATTGTGACAAAATCTATTCCATAAAATAATTAACCCAAAAACTGCCCAGTGTGACAAGGTTTCATTAGGCCAGTGATTTCCACACTGAATTGGTAGTTATTATATAATTCAATGGCTTCCTCAACAATATATCTTTCTATAATACAACCCTTTGGCAAACATTGATGTTTTTCATACCCTTCCAAAATCATCATTTATCGTTCAATATGGTACATCAATCTATAGTGTATATGACCACATAGTAGAATCTCTCTCACCAAGTGAACCATCAATTGAAAAATCAAGTGAACCATTATATCAAATAATTCTGGTAGGAAAAACATATCAAATTCACATATTATTATGACAATTTACCTTTCCGTAGTTGGAAATTTCTCCAGGTCATTACCATTGAAACATATAGATTTGAATAAGAAATAGACCTTGGTTAATTTATGACATACAATCTTGGAAAAAATTTAATGTAATGTTATATGAATTAGATCTTTTATCAAAACATGAAAGGCATGTGATTTCAGAACCATTAACATTAAATCGACAATTGGCATGATATTCTTGATATTCTATAAATAACCCTATAAAACCTTTACAACATTCATGATGTTTCAAAACTGATATCTCTCCTACCTGGAAAGAGTTGAAGTTGGTGGAGGAATAAAATTTTATTTTTCACCCTTCACTACCACCAAATATTCTTGTATTCCAATGTCAATCATGTCCAACATAGCCTTAATTTCATTCTTTTTTTGGTGCCTTTAGTAATTTGTCTATGACATTATCACATTCCTTTTTTTTTGAAATTCATAACATTATGAAAATTACTGACGTATAGAAAAATAAAGTATGGTAATTCATAAATAAACTCATCACATTTTTCAAATGGTTCTTGTATGGTTCTTAAAAAATGGATTACCAAAATCTGTGTCCATATATTTTAATTTCTCAGGTAATTGGTCACCTATTAGTGGAGGCAGTATTGTGCATTCTTTTGAAATTCCATCGAATGATGTCATCCAAGTTCAGTACTTATTTCATCATTGGTAGAATTTGGTGATGTCCTAAAAACATAGTATTTGATGAATGTTTCATCCTAATTGAATGTGTACCTTCTTCTCAAATGGGACACCCTTGATTTACTTTAATGATATATCGTGACAAATTTACATAAGCAAGAAAGTCAGTTATCGTCCTACAAAATATGGATGTCAATGTGAAATATTCATTTATGTAATGGTCATACAACATAACATGTAAATCACACAATAATTTAAAATCATTACTCAGTGGATCCTAATAAACACCAATATCATCACCCCATTGTTTTGGTCCTGATATAATCATAGAAAACATGGTGTATTTTAGTTTCATGCACAACAATGTGGGCTTGTTATAATTTAACAGTGAATCAAGCCATGTATTGTGAGTGCTAATTTGAAAAACTGAAGGATTGAATCCATATATAGATAACACATGATGAAGTTTTCTCAGCTCATATTCAATTTCATGATACCCATGATCATTTCTCTTACATTAAGGAGAGTCATCTAGGTGACAATTTTTCCCATATTTATTTCTTGTATTTTTTGTGCCACATAAATTTCCTTCTAGTCTCCTCACATCGATATAGGCATATAATCCTTGGAATGACTATAATATACTTTAAAACATTCATAAGGCCTTATTCAACTTTCTTGTATCGACATGAACGACACATTGGGCATTATTTAAGTGATTATTGTTCTTTCCAAAACTGTATATAGTCATTTGGGTAGGCATGTATTCTTTCAGATTTCATACCCATTGAACGTATCATTCTTTTAGCATTGTATATTTGGATATGGATCTCATTATATTATGGGATCATATCAATCAAGATGTCAAGTAGTTCTGTTAAAATTGAATCACTCTATCTATTTCCTGATTTCGAATTATATAACTTCAGTATGGATGACAATTCTCTATATTTAAGGCAACCAGCATGCAATGAAATCTTTTAACAACACTATATCTTCTCAAACAATTTTTGGAAATTAAAAATATAATCGTCAACTATCATTACCATTTACTCAATATGTTCTTTATCATCATTCACACTTGTAATCACATCCGTGATATGGTCTTCTTCATTTTCAATACTTTTAATAATATCAAATGATCCATAAAATGCAGTGTTATACCAGAAAATATAGAAATTTTTATTTTCCTCATGTCTATTCCAAAATTTATTACTTCAATAAATTCCATGATAGATCAAGTGATCTTGTAAATCATCTTGACTATTTAGTCTTTAATGACAACATTGTAAACACAAACAAAGGATTTTAGAAGGGTCACATGCATGATATTTTTCAAACATGATGAAATCTTTCACCCCATCTTCATACTCTTATATTATATGACTGGAATCCATCCATTATCTATTAATTTACATCCTATTTGATTTGGAAATATTAATATTTAAAAAAAATTAATTACACAATAGATGTTCAATTGAAGATGGATATCAAGAATTTATTGAGAGAAGATGGAACGAATGAAAATGGTTTATCATCCTATGTGATAAAAAAATATTAAAGGATATTTATAAATATAATGGAGTATATTTCAATTTTAAAAACTATTTTTCACATCATATTTTTAATGGTCACAACCTTTTCATATGAGTAAAAATGAATTATAAAATCATGTTTACATTATAAAAAATTTGATCCGATATGAAAATAGAATGTTATAATGGAAATATAAAAAAATATTAGCTATATTATTTTAAAACCCTTTTCATTGTATATGAAATAGCTAATGAATATAATGATAGTTTCACAAATAAAAAAATGACAATATTTTTTAATATATTGTCAACACTAACATTAAATTTATGAATGTATAAAAGTAATATACTATTCAAAAATAAAAAAACAATTAATGTATAAAACAATCAATTAAAAATGTATATATATTTATGTTAATATATAAAATTATAGACGTGAATATTTGTATAAAATTATACGAACCTTATAAAAGTATGTATATTTTAATGAAATATACATAATTTGTAAATGCATATATATTTATAAAACTATATAAATGTAAATATATGTTATAAAACTATAAATAATTCATAAAACTATATAGTTTTACAAAATTATAAAAGCATAAAATTATAATATTTAAATGAAAAATTTATGAAAGTATAAAATTATAAGAATATTCGATTTTAGTCCATTCACGAATTGATCGATCTTGATTTTATGGTAAACAGTAAATCTCTAGGTGTACCTTATGAGTCTAATGAGATCTACCCTTGGATTTAATGAATAAAACATTTCAAAACATTTCAAAAATACTATAGAAAAAACCACTCATGATACATAGTTAAATGATCAAATTTATTGAACCACATCATCAGAAAATACAATTGGTATCCATATGTTCTCCATTAATATCCATATTATCTGATTAGTTAATATTAATATTTAACCAAATAAATACACAAAAAGGGACATTAAAAATAATGTGAACCTAACATTTGAATGTTTCTAATAATTTCATCATTCTTTGAAGGAAATGGGTAATTGAATTTAAGAAAGTAATTACATCAATGGTGATCAATGCATAAAATTTTTAGAATCATCAACATAAAAAAATTATTCTATGGAAGACTGACCATCCAACAACTGAAATATCATCTTCATATAAACCAACCATCTCATCCCTTTATCCAATTTATCTAATAACTATTACTTGAGAAATAATGTAATCAAATAGAGAAATTGAATTTTTATGTTTCATCACTGAAATTTGAAAGTATTAAAAATGGTAAGGTACCCATTCCCAGTTAGGATTTACCTTCCCATAACATAAAGGGAGAATCTAGTTACATAAAACCCCCATTATTCTTGGTAATCCATTACTAGAAACAGTCAACTCATTCATATCATTTATGAATATAAATATGAAAACCTATGAAATGATGAGCCTTGATCTCATCATCTATAATCCAATAACACAAAATAGTGATGATGATGAGTAGTTTCATGAGGGAATTTTTTACCGAATGTTTATTGTGGTATTGGGGAATATCAAGGAACTATTAAAGGATGTTTAAGCCAATAAGAAATTGATTTAATTTATTTACATGAAGTAAATTTTCATTCTTGGCTTGAATCTCTTTAATGTAACACCTTCGATTATTGTTTTGGAACACTAATTACTTATACCTTGAGGGAAATCATGAGCATAGAGTCTATGACCATTATTAGCACTATACTAACAAATTTAGAGGTTGATACCTCAGTTTTAATGGAATCAATCCAGCCTAATTCCAACTCTCTTTCTATTTGTTATGATGTAAAACATAAAATATTGAATAATATAAAATAAGTCTTAATTACCCAAATGAATTTTTTGAAAATATTTAAATCATTATAAATAATTATAAAATTATAAAATTATAACTTATAGAAATAGTTTTTATTAATTTATAAAAGTTTTAAACTATTGGTAAATTGAAAATGTGTATAGTTTTAAAAGTATAAATGAAAAATGTATATATATTTATATCAGTATATCAAATTATAAACATATATATAAGTATAAAATTATATATAATTTATAAAATGATATATACTTTAAATAAATATAAAGTATTTGAAGACACCTTTTGATAATATAAAATATGGATGTTGAATATAATAATGGTTTCGACAAAGTTTATCAATCTTTAAATTATAAATATGTCACCCATAGAAATTTCAATATTTTAACATTTTGTTTATAGAAAAATACATAAATGTAAAATAACTTATAATTATTTAAAATAATATAAAATATTTAATTTTAGTAACACAAAATGTTACAAATAAGCCACCATAACACTTTCTTCCACTAGAAATTCATTTCTAATGATGGAAGATGACTAATTGCATTAGATCATTAATGACCTGTGAAAAAGTTACTGTTATGGGTGGCTAGAGTATATATTAATAAAAAAGACCATTAATAACACTATTTATTCAGACCAACAAAGTGCATACTCGTAAATTATCAAACATCTCTACGAGAAATTCAATGAATTAAAAATGGGAAGAAGGCCTCATGAGTGTTGATACCTATTAGGGTCTCCCCACAATTTATATATAATCTGAAAGGGTGGATATTCAACATGAACACACAATCTCCTTAAAATATATTATACTAGGAATTAAACACTTCCATAAAACACTCAACAAAACCAAAATTATTCTAAAAATAGATCAAACATATTGAAAAGTAACATCAAAACATAACAAAGCACATCATATATCAATAAACCAAAATAGAAACACCAAGATACATGTGCATGAATCTCTAGGTATAAAATGTTCAACCCACCATGAAAATATCTAAATGGGAGTGATGCTGGAAAGGTAGGGAGTGAAGATGATGGAACTAGAAAAAGCCAAGGCAGGGAGCGATGGTGGTCCCACTATAGATCCACATAATATTGAAGGAAAGAAGGAAAAAGAATTTCTTAGGTTTATTTTTATAACCTCAAGGAATTCTTTTATCAGTTTGTTACAAAAATTTCTTATAAAGATGTTTTTTAGTAGAATTAAAATAGAATCTGCTAATAAATCACCACTTTATTAGCGATTTTTTTCACTGATAAGCATACATATTTATCAGTGCTAAAAATGAACCAATAAAACATGTCATTAAGTTTATAACAATAATAAAGAGTATTATTATATGTTTTTTTAGAGCTGATAATGTAAAATATTTATAAGTTCTAAAAAAATGTTGATAATCTTCTAATATTAACAATTTATTTATATTATAATATATAATTATATAATTATAATATATATATATATATTTTTTAATTGTAACTATTTATTTATTTATTTATTTATTCATTTATATATAATAAATATATTTATAAATACTTGTATATATTTATATAATTATATGTATTTAAAAAATAATAAATATCTTAAATAAATATAGATATATAATAATTATAAAATTATAATAAATATATTAATTATATGTTTAATTTTAATTTTTAATAAATGAAGATATAATTAAATAGTTATAAAATTATAATTAATATATTAATTATAATTTTATATGTTATTTAATTATAGAGGATGATTTTAATGGTTACGGACCTCTCCTCCAATGAGGACTCCGACGGGAGTTAGGGTTTTCATCCTTGTCACTTTCTCGTTTTCTCTAACATGTGCTTTGGACTGGTGGCGATGATGATTCTTGGAGAGAAGGTGCATCGGAATATCTATCTACTCAGATGTATACTAGTTTGTGCATTATGAGGGATGATACATTGTGATATAGAGGAGAGCTTCTTTCAGATCTGCATGGTGTGTGAGATTTGAAAGCCACTACTTTGGGTGCTCAAAGGTTTGATGCAAGGCCAGATGATTTTGGCGGCATTCCTTGATCTATATCTATTGTAGTGGATGAAATATAAAAATTGATTTCAATTGTAGATCTGAAATTTTTGGTTTATATAAATGTCTTGGTAGCATATAAGTACTCTTCTATTGGAATAATCTTGAAGAAGGTTTCTTCAGCACATGTGGTACTGAATCTAGAAGTTTTTTTGTCGAAGATTAAGAATGAGGAATAAGTACCTAATTACCCATATTGTTCTTATTAAACAAAAAATTTTATTTAATCTTGATGATCAGGTGTATAGAGTTTCTACTATTTGGGGTTTCTTGGATTAGAGGTGTGTCTCATTCGGCTAAGGATTCTTCCATTGCATCTTCACATTAGATGAATCCAAGGCATGCACTTGTTCTTCTGGATCTCTCTTCTTGAAGCCTGGATATCTTCATCTTCACAAATGGTCTCTCAATTTAAATGTATCATGGGAGAGGAAATCCTTCACTCGAATATGGATTCATTTTCATGGTCCCAATTAGGTGTTGTGGTATCCCATGATTTTTCACGTCATAGCTATGTCAACTGGAACATCGATCTTCCTTGAAAAGGAAACTGAGCATGTTCGTTTTAGTCATTACGCAAGACTTTTGATTGAAATTGATCTCATCTATAACCAAATTAACAAGTTAACAATCTCTATCCCTTCTAATGACATTCAAATTATGGTTGAATATGAGAAGCAACCATCTTTTTGTGCGGAAATCATGGCTATGGGACATTCATTGGAGGCTTGTATGAAGAATATTCACTATATAGAATGTGGTACTAAGGGTCATATTTCCATGGATTTCTACAAGAATACATAAGGTAAATATTTAAAAATGAAAAATCATTTGACTAAGATAAACTCTTCCAATCCTAGATCAGATACTGAGTTTGATTTTCATCTACCAATTAAGGTCATCGCTTCGAATCCTGTTTTTGGGTACAAAATTTTTCTACACAACAAGAGGCCATTGAATTTCATTGGCATAAATGGCTATAAAATTTAACACTCTAGTGGGCCTTCTAAAAAATGGGTAGATATTTCTGAGGAATTTTATACTTCTATCATTGAGGTTCATATCCATGCACAAAAGATTGAGTCATGACCTAAGGATGATAGAGATTCATACAATAAAGGTAAAGAACCTATTCTTTAATCTGAGGGAAATCATATTAATAGAGAAGGTCATATTAAGTAAAAATTCAAAGATTATTCCTTTTTGGGTGATTAATCTGTCTAGAAACCTATTGTTATTACTTCAACTGGTGATGTTGTGGAAGGTACACCTATGGGGAACCAACATGCAGTTGATGGTGGATCTACTGAAGTGGAAATGGATCCTCAATCTATTGGTAAAGATACAGAGCAACATCTTTCTAAACAACATGTTGATCATGATAAGATGATTAAATCCACTATTAAATATAAATAGAAGATGAAATGTCATGACATTGTTTCTATGGATAATGAATCCTTTCATAAATTTAAATATAGGAAAACCATTTATCATCTTAATTCTAATTCAGTTGGACCTTAAAATAGTGGTTGTCTTTAATTATGGATAAAATCAAGATTATTCATTGAATATAACTACATCAAATAGCTTCAGTGTGCTTGAATCACTCAATGACATTGCTAAAGAGCTTGACAATTGTGGTGAACCATTTTCTTCCATTTATGACCCGATTTGTAATGAACAAATTTACTCAATCTAAAATTTTTACATTGAGAAGAATGATCCTAATGGTACTTGGAATCAAAAATATTGGAAATGGGGTAGGCACCCAAAAGGTCGTGGTCGAGGACTTTGTTGAGATGAATGGGTTGTAGGGCGAGGGTGTGGCCAAAATGTGTCCAATAGGTGTTCTAAAGGATCTATGATCTAGCTCACTCTGGTGGAGGAAAAGATCAAGAAGAAGTACTATGTGGTCTTTAATTAACGGAAATCATAGTCAGACTAGGAAACTGCTGATTATGATAATGACTCTGACCATGATTATTGGAATGATCATGTTCTTGATTTGTAATTTTCCCTTATGGATGAGGGATGTCTCTTTGTTTGACCTTGTCCATCATCTTCTCCTCTATTTGTCATTATTATTTTTCTAATAATTTTTTTAGGACTGAGTGTCACTATATAATAAACCTTTTGAGTATAATTTTATAATTATTTAAATAAATATATTTATTTATTTATAATTATAAGTATAAATAAATATTGATTTATTTAAATAATTATTAATATATATTTATTTATAGTGATTATTATATATATATATATAATTATAAAATTATAATTATTGTATTTCTTCTGTTTTTACTTTTATAAATATATATAATTATTATATTTAATATATATAATTATAAAATTCTAAATATAATAAATATATTTATAATAATTTTATAATTATTTAATAAACATATATTAAATTATAATTTTAACTATGGTTAACTATATATTCATTTATAATTATAAAAAGATAATAAATATTTATTTATTTAAATAATTATAAATTTATAATAAATATATTTAATTTATTTATAAATTTTTAAATATATATAAAAGTATATTTATTATAATTTTATAATTATTTAAATATATCTATATTTTTTTATAATTAGAGTTATAAATATTTTTCTCTATTAGTAAAATTATAAATATAATAAATATATTTATTATAATTTTATAATTATTTAAATATATACATTTATTTATAATTATATGTAGAAATAAATATATTTATAAGTATATTTATATATTTATAAATATATTTATATATACATGTTTTTTAATATATATATATATATATAATTATAATAAATGTATTTATTAAAATTTTATATGTTTTTTTATTTATTGTAGTTTTATAATTATTTATGAGAACATAATAGGTTCTTCGGTATAACATGAATGAATCATATACCTAGTAAAATATAGACCATGAAAAACCAATGTATGAATGAACATTTATGATCAATAAATAACATATGAATACAGCATCATAATATAGGAAGAGTCAGCCCACAGGTGATCCCCGCTAGCCTATGGGCTTGGGAAACAACTCGTGTCGGGGAAACAAATCACACCCCATTCATAACCCTAACATTTTGGCTGCTCCCTCATCTCACATGCTCTCCTTCCTTCATGGTAGCCTCCCAACACCATCACTGCTTCTCCTCCCCAATGTTCTGTGACACACTATATTCTCATATGGTCTTGTAATAGACACCTACGTTCCTTCCCTCCCTCCCTACTGCACCGCCCCCCTCCCCCACACAACATTGAAGCTTTTCCCCCTCCCCACCGCCCATGCATGCCTGTTGTAGACTCTCCTGGCCTCACACCATCGTATCCTTCACCCTACTGCCCCCACACCACACATTTGTTGCAGCCAACCTCACCTCACCCCCTATTGTAGTGCACCCCCTCCTCTCCCTCCATCTCCACCCCTGCATGCCTACTGGATATCCCCCTTCTCACCACATGTGAAATTATGTTTTTTTATTGATTGCTATTTTTTTTCTTTTTATTAATTTATTGTTTTGTTTAAATTTCATGAATTATGTGATTTAATTATAGATTGACTGGTATATTGTTTATCTCAATTCTAAATTTTTCATATCAATTTCAATTTGATATTTTTTGTCTATAGGTAATTAGTGTTTTTCTATCAATAGTTTTTAATAAACCTTTTTATTTTTTTATATTAATTATTTTGTTGGTTTCTAAAAATTATATAATTTCAAATTTATGGTTTTCTTTCAGGTCTCAATTGAAATTTGGGTATTCAATTACAATTTTCTATTATTCCATTGATAATTGGTGATTTTTTTTATCATTTTTAAATATAATTTTTATATATTTATTTATATAAACTGTTTTTTTAATTTTCTGAAATTATCTATATTTTGGATTCATCGTGTCTTGCCCGTCTCAACTGTAATTTGACCATATGAGTTAAATTTTACAATTTTTCCAAGGTAAATAGTTTTTTATAATCATTGTTTAATTTTAATTTTAATTTTTTTATTTTTATTAATTTCTTTGTTTAATTATTATAAATTATCTAGAATTGTGGATTAATTTTTGTCATTTCCATCTCATTTTTAATTTGTGATTTGTCAAAAATGGATTAGTTTGACATTTATATTTCATTTCATTTTGGATTAATTAATTTGATGATCATATTAGTTGGTTGGATAATCAATTTTATGAATAATCACTTCTGATTTACACAATATTGAATCTACCTAATCAGTAATTCAATTTTTATATTATGTCAATCCATTCTTTAACCATGTATTATAAAATATATTGGATTATATAAATCTAAAAATATTATTTAGGAAATAAAAATTCAAATAATATACATTTAAAATAAAAGAAAACAAAAAATGTATTCGGTTTTAGGGAATATTTTTTCATTAATTTTTTTAAAACATGTTATAAATTAAATTATTTTATATTTTCCATTACATTTTCAGATATAAAATTATAAAAAGAAAGAATCATGTTTCAAAATCAACTCCAACATTAAAATTTAGTGTTTTAATGTTAATATTTTTACCCTTAAATAACCTAAATTAAAATGTTTGATATAGTTGATAATAATTTGAGTTTATATTTAACTAATTTTACTTGTTAAATGTTTTAATTGATTTATATTATTTCTTATGTTTTAGTGAAATATTCAAAACAATTGTAGAATATTAAATAAAAAATGAAGTAGTTCGAATATATGATTTTATTTTTGAACTATGAATATTAACATTGAATATTTTATAAATCAAAATTAATTATAATTATTTGAATTATAAATTATATCATGTAGGTTCTATAATGAAGAGAAATAAAAAAATATTATCTCAAAAAAAATCAAACGAATAAAAATGAAATTGAAAAATCACTAGTTGGTTCGATATCTAAATTAGTTGCAACAAGAAGGGACAAAGGGATTTCATTTGTTCAATTTATTGAGAAATATATATGAAAAAATGCTTCTAAATTGAATGAACAATCTAGAGATGAACCTATATGTCACAGTGTTGATATGATAAATGATGTTGTAGAAGATGATTATAGGGAAGCTGATGATGAAAATACTATTCATATGATTTGTAATATTTGAGATCAAAGAATGAATGAATTTGAGAATATTGTGAATGTGAATTATGATCCCATATTATGGGGAAGTATCAATGATGTTAAGATAAAATTTTTTGGTTTTGCGTGAACTGATTAAAATATTAAAAGAAAATGATGCATTTTTTAATTATTTTATTCATGGGAGAATCTTTACTTCTAATCATTATTTTAGTCTATTTACTAATGGTGAAAAACATGAGAGGAAGTGTGTTGTGTATTCTAATTAGTTGGGAAAGGAATTTTTTGTGGTAAATTTTTTAATTTGAAATCGATGAAATGATTTTTGACCGAAGGAGGATATAATGATTGGAACAACCTTCCAACAACCATTTGGGAGGATGAAAGAAATTGTAAACATGTTTTTAATGTAGTGAAGTGGGGGTACAAGCATATTGGACATGAAAATAAACAAATAATTGTTAAAAACATTTAATGTCTCATTGAGAAGTAAAGAGTTCATTGGAAGATGGATCTTATAAGAATCATTGGAGTTGTGAAGTTACTTGCAAAAAATAGCATACCATTCCGTAGAACAAATCATAAGATTCATGAGAATGATATTGATAGTAATTGTAAAAATATTGAATTTGTTGTAGAATTTTATCTAGTTATGCAACATCATTTTCATCGTATCATTAATAATAAATTAAGAAGCATTATCATAGTTATAAAACTAAAAATTAATTGATAATTTTGATAGGGAATACAATAAAGAATGAATCTTGAAGAATATAATGAGAGAAAATTATTTTTAAATTATAATTGATTGAACATCAGATCTAATTCATAAAAGGACAAGTTTTAATTATCATATGAAGTTTATATTTCAAGGAATAATTTAATTTTAAGGTTGAGGTTTTATTTCTTTGGCTTCATAAATGTTGATGACACATCTGGTCGTGGGCTTTTCAAGTCAGTTGAAGATTATTTGGTTGATCTTAAACCAAACATTGATGAATTAAGATTAAAAGGTTATGATAATTGATCAAACATGAAATCTAAAACATAAAGGTGTACAAAAAAGATTCTTGAAGTAAATCCTAGAGTATTTTACAGTCCATGCGGATGTCATCGCTTAATTCTTTGTAAATGTAGCATGATAAATCTATTGTGAGATTCATAATTTTTTTCATATGTGAAAAATATTTGTACATTTTTTGAAGCTTAGCCACATCAATGGGATGTTTTAACAAATTCTGTGAATGGTTTACCATCAAAAACCTTATCAATAACTCATTGGGAAATTCACACAAAGAGTAATAGTGCTCTAAGGAGAGAAACACCTGAGCCAAGAAATGCATTAGTTGAAATTTATTATCATTGTAAATAGGAAGATGTTGTGATTTTGGATGCTAAATGATAGTTTTATACTACATTAAAGAATATTTAATTAATAATTATCTTATTCATTTGGTGAAAATATTTATATAAAGTCAATTATATCCGTAAAATCCTTCAAAGAGAAGATATTGATATCAAATATGCAAGTACAAGAATAAAAGTGATGATTTTTTCCATTGATGAACTTCAAGAAGAGGAGTTTGAAGGTTTAATGAATGAAGTTACTAAAAATGCACTAGAAGTTGGCATTGATCCAATATCTGATGAAAAATGAGTTTTTCATGAAAATAAAAAATTTGATGTGGATGTGAAAGATGATGCAATTAGAAATTTTTCTATGGATGAAAAAATTTAGAAAAAATTATTTCCTTCAAATTATTGATTAGGATCTTATGTCATTGAGGGAACATTTTATGCAGTTTGAACACATCAATGAAATATTTGTAATTTTTGTTGAAATAATGTTTTAAAAATATTTATAATGAACAATTGAAGGAACATTTCACTCAATTTAAATGTTTTCTGAAACACAATGAAAATGATGATATTTGTGGGGATGAATTATTTCAAGTGCTCAGACATTTGATGTCAATATGTACAATTGAATTGTTAAAATCAATTGATATCCATGATTATATCAAGCCTTATTAGAATTATGGAGGGTTTCAAATGACATTGGTGGAATATAAAATATTTTTGACTATACTCATTAATGTTTCATCAACAGAGAGAAGTTTTTCTATGATAATTTTGATCAAAACATTACTTTGGACAACCATGCGACAAGAAATATGATGTGAAATGGAAACCATTTCAATTGAAAATAAATTTTGGGATATTGAGAATTATGATGGTTTAATTGAATATTTTTCATTAACAAATGTAAGGAGATGGGTTTCCTTTTAATTTTATTTTAAAGAAACATAATCGTCTTTGTGATGTGTCGCACCATACTCCGGTATGTCATTCTCTATTTCATTGTAATTTTGTATTTTTTTTTGAATTGGATTATATGACATGTTTTATTAATAATATGTTTCATATTTTCTACATGTAAATTAAATTTTAGCATTTTATGATATGTCTTAAAAAAATACTGATGTCACTTTCTTCCAAAAAAATCATTCCTTGAATTTTATTTGAGGTTGGATTCATGGTTTTACACCAATTGGTAATGTTTTTAACTATTTATAAGAGTGTTTTTTAATTTAGTTATTATGTTATTTTAATTTTGTAGATTCAATTTTATATATGTTTAGAAGAAGCATAAGTGGCTGATGATGATGAAGATGAGGATGATTTATCCTTTTTTCAAAGGCATAAACGGTTAGTTTTTTAAAGCTTTAATGTCTTTTTGATCGATTTTAAAGTGGTTTAAAAGGTTATAAATTATATAGTTTTTTCTTTAATAAATATGGGTGGTTTTGAATTTTTTAATATACATATAAGACTCATGATTTTTTTCATGACCCGCCTTCACCATGATGAGGGAAGGGAAAACAGGTTTCCAGAACCTTCCTTCATCAAGTTAAAGAAGATATAATGACCCTCGAGACCAGCCTTCAATAGGTCCTGGAGTGGCGACTAGCACCAACAGTATAGAATCACACAAACGATGGAAGTAATTACCCTTCTTATTTAGTAGGATTGGTTGATAAGATAGGAAATCCTAACAACACCAAAACTAGAGGGAAAATCAAAAAGTCAAAAGAAAACCATTCCCATATGCATGTCAAGTAGTAGATTCTACAAAAGTACAAGAAACCCCCAAAGGAAAGTACCAAAGAAAAGAAAACTACAACAACAATTATCCCAACGTCCGAGCTAGTATGTCCTAGCACGATCCATGATGTCCTCCTGGAAACTTGAAAATGGTTTTATATATGTAGGGTGAGTATACAGGTATACTCATTAGGGAAAACCAAAGGCTCTCATGCACAAGTGTGGAGGTATTCTAATGACCCATGAAAAAAGGAGATAACCAGAGCACCTAGCAAGGAAACTATCCACCAAAACCTCACCAAAGCACACTCCCAAAATAACTAATGTCAAGTAACGTAATAGTATTATCACTTCGATATTTGGGTACCCTGTGCCAATTTCCCACTAGTTATTGAGGACATCCTACGCGTCAAACCTCTCTCACCATCCTCACCTATGTCCCACTTCCATTCCCCCACCCGAACACACCTGGGCTACCACAATCACACATCCCACCCGCAAACACCTGGGCTATCACTACCACGCATCCCACACACACATAGGTCTGAACAACTACTACCACACCCGAGGAAACATGGGCCTCATCCCGAAGACACTTGGGAAGATACCTTCCTGCACACACCTTGTCCAACCACCACCACGTTCCCTGCCCAAAGAATATAGGTCTATAATGGACCTCAGGTCATCAGATCCTGCCCAAAGGATCTTGGGATACTCGGGAAAGGGATCATAAAAGGAGCTAATAACCAGCCACTCATAGGAGTGTTGGGAAAAACACCCTCTCCTAGGAAATGGGGGTGTTCGGCACGAAGTGCTCAACATGGGTGTGGCGCAAATAAGAAACATAAGAACTACAATTATATATATAGGTGACAAGCACTCATCCCAGCTTAGTGTTTCCAAAACCATCCCATACACAAGCACCCTCGTTACTATTTGTTCATAAGAAGAATAACAGCCACAATCGTGTCACAACTCATTCCCAGAAAACAATTCCCCATTGGACCCATTCTTGTTTTCATATTCATGTGATTCCATTTATGTAAATTCTACACTACCAGGAAACTAACATCCATAACCAAGAGACAAGGAATGGAAAATATGAAAAACATCACTTTTAAGCATTCACACCTGGTTCTCTTGTAAGGTTATAACAACAAAGGGATCTGTGAGATCCCTCAAAGTACTAGAACCAAACCAAGCATCAAGATATAGCCCCAGACGGCCCCATATCGACAACCAATAACCGTACAACAACAAGGGATCCCATCCCTATCCATATCACCCCACAAGCATCAAGTAGAACAAACACACATTCCACAAACACATAGAGATAGTGTTCCCATATTCGAGTACATCATTCACTAAGTTCCCCCTTTTTGTTTGGTTAACCAGGGTGATCAGACATGGATTTTTGTTCACTGGACATCCATTTAATCAACAGATTTTATGTGATTAACCAGTTTCTATGTTACACCCATTAAATTACTTAAATATCTAGAAAAACTAGGGTTCATTAGTGCACAAGAAAGACCACCAACAACCATGATTTTAAATGGGCATAATCCTGTACAAATTTACAACACATAAACAAGGATAAGACTAAAGAATAAACATCGGTCACACCCCGCTTCCTTCTTTAAAAGTCCATTAATTATCTTTGTTAATGTTTGGTTTCATCCATCCCCACAAAAACAATAGGATACCCACCACGCATGATACAGAGTAAGAGAGACAAATGAAAACCCCTACTTGGATGATCAATGATCGGTGTTTCTCTCCACATGCCAAGAACTGGGGATGTGCGACTTAAATGGGAGGAGCATCCGAGAGTCCAAGGACGAGCAATAAAGGCTCCAGCACAAGCGTACCAATTTCCTATGAAAGGGGACTCTAAACAAACCAAGGCAAGAACAAACGAGGCCAAGAAGAAGAAAAGGAGGGAAGCTAGTGTGATATAAACATGATGAATGGGGTTACTGGATATCAAGATCTTTGGCGGCTTTATAGGCGGATCGTTGTTTCACCATGTGGTTGGGTGGTTACACAAGATTGGATTAATTTTTATTTAAAAACTCCAATTGAGAAGTGGTCATAATAGCTGTTATTTTAAATGATTTTATATAAACATAGGGGAATCATTATACGAACACACAGATGGTTCCGTTGAGGGTGGCCCCACTCTTAGGAATTTAAAACATTGATTACGGGGATAAACATGGCCTTGAACCACTTCCAAAAGGATAAAAAGAATTAAAAGTGGCATTATAGGAAAAAATTTGGAAGAAAAACCTGACAAAGCTATGTGAAACTGATCGATGACATACCGATTGGTGACACACCGATCGTGTCACACGGATCGTTGACACACCAATCGGTGACACACCGATCGTGTCACACCGATCGGTGACACACTGATCGGTGCCAAACCGATGGGAGACATAGAGATCCTGTCACACCGATCAGTGACATACCGATCATGTCACAGAAATCAGTGACACACCGATTGTGTCACAATGATCGTGTCACACTGATCGGTGACACATTGATTGTGTCACACCGATGGATGACACAGCGATGCCATCCTTCCACCTAGATTCCACCCTTAGGATCCGAACCTGATGGGACCAGGGTGCTCCAAACACCAGAAATTTGGAAAAGGGATGGACCATGAGGGTCTAGGCCATTACATTAGATGCCTCTAGAACTTTAATCATCCTTGAGAATCAAAGATAGACCTAAATAGAACAGATGGTTCCGAAAAACTCCCTCGAAAGATACCTCTCAAGGACAAACCACCCCAAATAGCCATGCCAAACCCAAGGACCAAATAGTCCCGACATACGGATCCGAGAGTTCCTTCCACCATGTTAAGATACTATCCACTTTGGGTGGCACTAACTCACTCTCATGGATTTAATCGCATCCAACCTAATGTTTCTTGATTAGGGATCAATTAATCTGATCCCCACATATCAGGACTTTTCATAACATTATAAAGGTAGGGAAACAAAACATCTCATAAACCAACAAGGTCAGCATTACATCAAAAAAAAGTACAAAATGAAATAGAAAAAAAACTAAAAATAGCTCTGGGTATTTGTAGTGCATTTGTACCTCCCATTCCTAGGTACTCTCATCGATCCCACCATGTATCCCTAACACATGAACCAAGGGAAGGGTTTGTCCACAGAGAACCTTCTCCTCACGATCCTTGATTCTCACAAGCCTTTCTACAAAAGTCACGTCATCCTCGGTATCCAGGTTTCCCCAATCGAGGACATGTGAAATGTCATGTAGATACCGACAGAGCTGAGACACATGGAAGACATTGTGCATTCTCATTATCGGTGGTGGTAGCATCGGCTGATAGGACACTTCGCCGACCCACCGCACCACTTTGAATAGCTCGACAAACCTGGTAGAAAGCTTACTCCCCCTTCCAGACCTCCATTGTCCATGTCCAGGGGAGACCTTCAAGAACACGTGGTCCCTGACCTCAAACTCCAAGGGTCTCCTCCTATTATCAGCATATGAATTCTATCAGTCCTACACCGCCTTAATCCTCTCCTATATAATCTGAACTTTCTTTTTCGTGCTCTACACAACTTCTGGGACAAGAACACCTGCTTCCCCAACCTCGGCCCAGCACACGGGTGAGCGACATGGACTTCCGTACAAAGCTTCGAACAGAGCCATGCCAATGGTAGAGTGATAGCTATTATTGTAGGAAAATCTACCAGAGCCAAGTGTCACACCCATGATCCCCCAGAGTATAGAACACATGCCTGTATACTATCCTCCATTGTCTAGATGGTGCGCTCTATCTGTCCATTTTTCTGGGGGTGGAAAAAAGTGCTACGATGTAGCGAGTTCCAAAAGCATGATGCAATCCCATCTAGACTCGTGAGGTAAACTGTGAATCTATATCCGAGACTATGGACCTCGGAACTCCATGAAACCGCACCACCTCATCCACGTACCGCTATGCTAAGGCATCCACTGCACTTGACTCCTTGATCGCCAGAAAGTGAGCCAATTTCGTCAACTGGTCCACTACTACCCAGATAGAATCACAACCACCTTGAACCCTTGGTATTCTTGTGACTAAATCCATCAAGATGTAATCCCACTTCCACTCAGGTACATCTAATGGATTCAAGAAACCACCTGAAACACGGTGTTCAGCCTTCACCTGCTGACACACTTGGCACCTAGCCATTAACTCTGCCAATGCCCGCTTTACCCTGGGCCACAAAAACTGACTCCTCAGACCCTGGTACATCATGGAAACTCATGGTTTCACCACTAGTGGTGAGTTTTAGAAGTCACCAAGAACCCTCTCATGCACCGTCTTTCAAAAAAACGACTTCCCTTGAAAACGTATCTGATTCTGACCATCCTCTGTCCACCCTTCTGGAGCATCGCCTTAGTAAACCCGATCACACATAACATCACTCTCTATTTCTCCCCACTGAGACACCTCCACCTGCCGTAGGAGAGAGGATTTCACTATAATATGAAATAGACAACCTATACCACCATCCTCCATTACATCCAGGTGCAGGGCTTCCAACTCCTCCATTTCATTCCAATCATCTTTCAACTCTCGAACCGCATCCTTCTGTGAATTCCTGCTCAAGGCATCAGCCACCACATTCCCCTTTCCTGAGGTGTAGGAAATCTCTAAGTTGTAGTCCTAGAGAAACTCCATCCACCTTCACTGCCTCAAATTAACGTCCCTCTGGGAGAAGATATTCTTCAAGCTCTGGTGATCTTTGAATATCACGAAGCGCTCCCCGATAAGGTAATGCTGCCATAGCTTTAGTGCGAACACGACTACCGCAAGTTCTAGATCGTGGGTGGCATTGTTACACCCATGGGGACGCAACTGTCTAGACCCATAATAGATCACCCCTTGGTGTTGCATTAGCACACACCCGAGGCCTTGTCCTAAAGCATCAAAGAACACATCATATGCCACCCATTCTTCTAGAAACCTCATCACTGGGGCACTAACCAACATTCCCTTCAGATATCTAAAGGATGCCTCGCACTACCAATTCCATTTGAAACCCTAGTCCTTCTTGGAAAAGGATGTCTAAGGTGATGCAACTATGAAGAAGTTGGGAACCAACCTCCGATAGTAACCTGCTAGTCCAAGGAAAATAAGAACCTCTTCCACATTCTTGGGCACTGATCAAGAAACAACCGTCTCGACCTTCGGTGGTTCCACTTCTATTCCCTGATCAGACACCACATGTCCAAGGAAGTGCACTTCTCGAGTCCAGAAATTGTACTTGGACATTTTCCCAAAGAGTTGGTGTTGTAGGAGGACCTCTAAAACTGTTCTTAGGTGTTCATCATGATCCTCTTCTGATCTTGAGTAGATCGGTTTGTCTTCAACAAACACGACTACAAACCGGCCTAGATATTCTCAGAAGACGGAGTTCATGTGCCCCATGAACACAGCTGGTGAATTCGTAACGCCGAACGGCATGACTACAAACTCAAATTGCCCATACCTACAACTGAAGGTAGTCTTTGAGATGTCTCTCTTCTTCAACCTCAACCGGTGATACCCAGACCACAGATCCATCATATAGAGACAACTTGCTCCCCTCAGCTAGTCAAAGAGATCACCTATCCTCGGGAGAGGGTAGTGATTCTTGATCGTCCCCTGATTTAGTCCCCAGTAGTATATGCATAGCCTTTGACCACCATCTACCTTCTTTACTAACAAGATGAGAGAACCCCATGGTGTCGCACTTGGTTGAACAAATACCTTCTTCATCAGATCGTCAATCTGAATCCACAACTCAGAATTCATCATCTGGTAGGGAGCCATCAAAATCATATGGGAACCAGGTTGCAAGTCTATCCCAAACTCAACATCTCATCGAGGGGGTAGAGTTTCCACATATATAGGGAAGATGCCCATAAAATCATTGAAAATCACTGGGTCTTCCACCATTTCTACATCCACCGACTGCACTGATAATTCAGCTAACAATGAAAGAAGGGGCACCTCTCACCGGCTGCATTTTTGGCAACCCTGGTCGCCAATAAAAGTTACACGTCGGCCGCCCAAATCCAAAAACATGATCCTTCCTCAGAAGCAGTCAATGAAGGAACATACAGAGGACATCTAATAAATTCATATGATGACATTGTATGGTTGTATCTGCAACTGTATAAGATCCCTAATAGACTGATGTGGCTCTATCATCAGTCTACACCCACGGAAAACATAAAACAAGTCGGTCTGACCTCCGACTAGCGTGCTCAACACCAGGGGAACTAGAAGTCTCTCAGCACCTTGACCCCTAGAAAGAGCAAGACTTGGTGCAAAAAAGGAGTACGAATCTCTTGTATTGAACAAGTAATAGGAATGAGTACTAAACAAGATGATCGTACCTCGAACGACTTCTGTCTCCACTGGAACTGTCGCCGCTGCGGCGTGCAACTACCCACACCCATCTCATCTACCTCTCGGCTATCGACCACCTCTTAGACCACGCCCTGGTCGAGGACCTTGAGGGGCACCCAGGGGTTGGGCTCCTCACACCACGTCTGGTCTCATAGGGGGCGGGATCTCGCTATCCTTGTTGCTGCTGCTGAAAGGGCCTGGCTGGAAACTGCTGCTGCTGAGGTGGGTGCTGAACCTGTCCACCCTCAATATACTGCACCCTATCTGGAACTGACACCAAATGTGCCTATGGCTTCGACAGATGAAGAATCACAGTCCTAGGCCCGAAAGGAAAGGGTGAGGGCTGGGATATCAGAACTAGAACTGTTGGGGCCTGCTCCCTACTGGTCAAAACCTATAGGGAATTAATGTTGGAGGCCTGCTGCTGACGACCTTCCCCTTTGATGAGCCCAACTAGATTCCCTCACATGGAACACCTCCCAGCATGTGCATCATTTCTACCACTTCAGCCTTCTTCTGGACCTCCATTTATGTTAGTATGTTGAAGGGAGTAACAGCATTCTGAAGAGAAGGTCAAAGTGCATTCTCCAAATGCCTCCCCCGAGGCTCCTCATCCAGAAAAAGGTCTGAAGCGAAGGGATGGAGATCCTTGAACTTGATACCCAACTATCTCACTGACATGATCCCCTGATAGAGGGAGAGAAGCTCCTGCCTCTTCTCAACCTTCATTTTGGAAGAGAGGAATTCCGCCCAGAACTCCTTCTTGAAGTTAGCCCACATAACCCCATCCTCCCTCTTATCTCCGGGTTAGAGTTTCCACCACTGACGCGATGCACTCCGCATCTGGCTTACAGCCAGGGGAACCCAGTACTCCATTGGAGCTCGAATCAACAAGAAAGCTATCACAGGCTCCTCTAGCCATCTCTCTGTCTCTATGTATGAGGTTCTTCCCTCGTACTTACCAAGGGTCTATCACTGAAAATAACGAAGAATCCTCTGCCACTAATCGTCCTCCTCCTCTCGGTCAGTCCTCTACGGATCGGCCAAGTCAACCTCCTAGGCGTCGATCTCCCGTACTACTTTTGTTCATCGTCCAGGTGCCATAGCATGAAGTCAAAAAAGAATGCCTAAGCCCGAGTAATGTAGGAGATTGATTTAAATATTTACGTAGACTTCTTATTCATTTTTAATTTCCCAAAATACCTGAGACACACAAGAACAGAAGTCATTATGATGCATGTACCATTCATAGGGTCTCTACCCTACAATGATCATAGCCACACATGGTCATTCGGTAGGTCGAGAGTCCTTGCATCAGATAATGGGGGGAAATAAAATCATGTGTCTTAGCCGCTCATCCCTTTCCTATTTCACGCACCAAGATTTCCATGAATTGTTTCCCTACCATCCCATTAAATCTTCACTGTTCCTAACCCTGTGCTCCATCTTATATCTTAACCTCTTGTGATTCCATTTTGTCATGACACGCCATCACCATGATGAGGGAAGGGGCGGTGGGTTTCCAGACCCTTCCTTCTTCAAGTTGAAGGATAGCTAATTACCCCCATGACCTGCCTACAATGGGTCATGGAGTGGCGACTAGCACCAAGAGTATAGAATCACACAAATTATGGATGGCATTACCCTTTTTATTTATTAGGATCGGGATAGAAGATAGAAAATCCCCAAAACACCAGAACTAGAGGTAAAACTAATGCCAAAAGAAAACCATTCCCATATGCATGTCAAGTAGTAGATTCTACAAAAGTACAAGAAAATCCCAAAGGAAAGTACCAAATAAAAGAAAACAACAGCAGCAACTATACCAACTTCTGAGCTAGTATGGTCCCACACGATCCATTATTTCCTCCTAAAAACCTGAAAACAGTTTTATATACATAGGGTGAGTATATAGGTATACTCGATATGGAAAAAAATGCTCTCGTGCACAAGTGTGGAGGCATTATAATGCCCCTTTAGAAAAAGAGGTAACCAGAGCACCTAACAAAGAAACGATCCACCCAAACCTCACCATGGAACACTCCCAAAATAATTAAAGTCAAGTAAAGAAATAGTAATATCACATCGATATTTGGGTACCCCGCACCACATTCCCACTAGTTATTGAGGACATCCTATGCGTCAAACCTCTCCCGCCATCCTCACCATAGTCCCACTTCCATTCCCCCAGCCACACACAACTGAACTACCATTATCACGCATCCCCCCGCAAACACCTGGGCTATCACTACCATGAATCCCACACACACCTAGGTCCGAAAAACTACTTCCATGCCCAAAGACACCTGGGCCTCATTTCGATGACACTTGGGAAACAACCTTCTCGTACACACCTGGGACAACCACCACCACATACCCTATGACAACCCTGCTTTTTATTACAACTTAAACATGCTTTATTACATAAAACTTCACTTGATACAACAAAGAATATCGAGAGGTTTAGTGTCTTTGGGGCTTAGGATTATTACATAAAAACTTTAAACTTGAAATACAACATCCTTATTGAAAACTTCCTTTACATGACCACTACATTCCTTCGTACCTAGCATTGCATGGGATAACCTGAGGACATGCATAAGAAAAGGGTGAGCTATAAAGCCCAGTAAGGGAGTACATAATGAATAACATGAGGAGTACAATACATGTTAGGCAATAGGCATATCAATAGAGCATAAGAGAGACATGAACATAAAGGCATGATAAAGCATGATAATCATAACATGGAAATGTGGCAACAACACTTAACATTGAATTAGCATGAGCCAAGGCTCATTGCACATGGAGCATGAGTAAACCCTCATTGCACTTGAAGCACGAGTAAACCCTAGTTGCACTTGAATTAGCATGAGTCAACACTCATTGCACATGACGTATCATGATACTATACTTTACCCAATGCATTGGAGCGCTATCAGGGCGCACCCTTCTTAAACATTTCATTTCATGCATAAGTGTGCCACATGGATCATAAAACATGGATTCATAAAACATAATCATTTCTTCCACGATAGAGGAATGTGGAATTCATACATGAAACTTTACAATCAATACGTATATGTGCATAAAGGTGAATACCCTTGATGGAGAAATGGGCATGGTATTCACTACACAAAGACATTGGCTTAGAAAATTGGTGTGATTTCGGCAGCGTAACGGCGTGACATAAGAATTCATAAAAAAGGTTGATGAGAGAGAAAGGGGTTCCTCATCATATTTACATGAAATGGACAGTAAGGAGATCATATATATACATGTCCCAACAACAGAAATGGAATTTAGATTCATGATACAAAAGTATTGCTTGAATATAAAAGAAGAGAGAGAAGTTCCTTTCGGAATTTCGGCATAGTAACGGGTGTACATGGGAGGCATTTAATGAGAGAGAAAGGGTTCTCCCATCATTCAAACAATAAGAGGGCAGTATGGGGGAGGTGCGAAACCATACCCCAACATTCATAAATTAAATTAAAAGGGCAATACAACTTAAAGAAAATTGACAAAAAAAAAGAGAAAGGAAGAAAAACCCTTACTTGGAAGTGTGCTTCCAAAGGCTAGAGAGAGGCTTGTGAGAGGCTTCTTGGGAGCTTGGGGCACCTTGAGAGGATTCTAGAGAGAGTAGGGCAGAGGTTGGACTAACTTCAAGGGCTTTGAGTGAGGAGGAAGTGGGAGCTTGGGTGGGTTTATATAGGAAAGGTGAGAGAATTCTTTATTATTTAGGTTTGGGACCCCTTATATTAAAATAATCCAAACCACAAACCATCCCATGGTATTTGCCCATGGTTTCTGGAAAAGGAGAGAGGAAAACAATATTTTACAATGCCAAGGTCCGAACTTATTAAAAAAATAGGGTTGCTTATGTGGAGGTGAGTCACACTCCCATGGAAATTAATTTAAAAAGGCAAAGTGTTGAATAAGTCTTGAGGGCTCCATTAATGCTTTGAAAAGTGATTCAAACAAACCCAAAACCTCATTATTTTAATGATAAAACATATATTGGCCGAACCTAAGGATTATGGTATTTTATTACATCACCATTGGGTCATTATGATGTCATAAATCACATTATATATTTAAAAGGTATTTAATTTTTACCCAAAAATTGGACTGTCTCAGAAAATTATGAAAAATTCACCGTTGGATAATTTCGACGTCCTGATTCCAAAAATAATATTTATTTTATCTAAATAATTTTCTAAATATGTGAATTTGCACTTTTAAAATAAAAACCGACATTTATAAAAAATTCACGGGTTTTGACAGAAATGGCTTTCAAACCTTAATAAAAATTTTAATTGCATTCATAAAATTATAAGATCATTTATATTTAATAAAAATTAATTTAATATTAATAATAATATTTTATTAAAATATTATTTAATTCAAAAATCCTTTAATTTAATAAAATATAATTCTTAATTAAATAATAACTAAAAACATCATTTGTACTTTAAAAACTAATTACAATGCATCAAAAATGACTAGAAATTATATTCATTATTATATACAAAAATAATGTACATGAACATGGTGCTACTTATTTGTTACATAACCCCTTAAAATAGCCGCATAAGACCTAAGGGTAAGGTGTGCGATGGTGACAGACTCTTGGGGTTGCTCGGATAACATCGCTCGAGTGGTGATCTCTATCAACTTCCATTTTTCCCGTAGACGATCACGTTCGAGCTTGACTTGATGAAGCTCAGCTTGGGCTTGGTCAAGGGCAAAGCCCAAAGACGCCACCTCCTTTCCGAGCTCCGACAAATGGGCTTCGTAAGGGGCAATTCTACTGGATGAGGCCATCGCTTCCTTTGTCTGAGTAAAAATGGTTTCGTTAAAGCCTTATATTTAAACTACCCAGATGATCAATGTTCAACGGCTATAAAAGTAACGGTCACAAATCTTAACGTAAAACTAAAGAAGTTTACATCTTATAAAAACATAAAGAAACATTTAACTGGATCAAGAGGGATTTTCCATTAATGAAATTTTGGGTCGTTACAACATTCCCCCCTTAAGAAATTTCGCCCTCGAAATTTTCCTTTTCCCACACTAAAACAAATGTGGGTAACTTAGCTTCATCATATCCTCCGACTCCCAAGTTGCTTCTTCAAACTTGTGGTTTCTCCACAACACCTTGACGAGGGGCATTGTCTTATTTCGTAGAACTTTTTCTCTATGATCTATGATCTTCACTGGTTGCTCCTCATAAGAAAGATCGTCTTCTAATTGTACCACCTCAGAAGAGAGTACATGTGAAGGGTCTGGTATGTACTTCCTTAAGAGGGATACATGGAAGACATCATGCACCTTGGCCATAGTAGGTGGAAGTGCTAGTCGATAGGCCACAGCCCCAACACGATCAAGAATCTCGAAGGGGCCGATGTACCTTGGACTTAACTTCCCTTTCTTTCCAAACCTCATGACCTTCTTCCACGGAGATATGCGTAAAAACACCATGTCTCCGACTTTAAATTCAAGGTCTCGTCGACGATTATCTGCATAACTCTTCTATCGACTTTGGGCTGCCTTGATATGCTGCTGAATGGTTTTCACCTTCTCCACCATTTCTACGACCATTTCTGGTCCAAGCAGCTTACGTTCACCGACCTCATCCCAACATGCCGGTGTTCTACACCTTTTCCCATACAGGGCTTCATATGGTGCCATTTGGATGCTCGAGTGGAAACTATTATTATAAGAGAACTCAACTAGAGGAAGATGTTGATCCCATCCTCCTTTAAAGTCCATTGAGCATGCTCTCAACATATCCTCAAGTGTTTGGATAGTCCGCTCGGATTGGCCATCAGTTTGAGGATGATAGGCCGTACTGAAGTTCAGTTCAGTATTCAGAGCATGTTGAAGACTCTTCCAAAACTTAGAGGTAAATCTTGGATCTCGGTCAGACACAATAGATAGTGGTACTCCATGCAACCGTACCACTTCCCGGATATATATCCGTGCCAGTTGATCCAAAGAGAAGTCCTCTCGAATAGCAATGAAGTGTGCAGTCTTTGTAAGACGATCCACAATAAACCAGATTGCATTGTTGCTTTTGGATGTCCTTGGAAGTCCAGTGACGAAGTCCATGGTGATGTTCTCCCATTTCCATTCTGGTATGGGCAATGGTTGCATCATCCCCTTATACTTCTGCCTCTCTGCCTTCACTTTCTGACACACCAGGCACTTTGATGTATATTCAGCGATCTCCTTCTTCATATTATCCCACCAAAAGTTTTCTCGGAGATCTCGATACATCTTTGTGCTCCCTGGGTGAATAGAGAAATTTGAACTATGTGCATCATCCAAAAGTTCCTTCTTCAGCTCCGAACTTGATGGGACACATAGTCTTTTCCCAAACCGCACAATTCCTTCTTCATTAACATTAAACTCTGAGGATTTTCCCTTTTTGATAGCTTCCACTTTTTCTTGGATTCTCGCATCATCCTTTTGAGCATCCTTTAACCTTTCCAAAAGAGATGGTTGAGCAATCATTTGTGAAAGGATTGATGATGTTCCCTTCTTTATGATTCCCACTTCCATCTTCATCAAGTCTAAGAAGATTGGATCCTTCTCAATTCTCATCATTGATAGAATTGCTGGATCCTTTCTACTTAGGGCATCCGCCACCTTGTTCGCCTTCCCAGGGTGGTAATGTATTGAACAGTCATAATCCTTTATGAGCTCTATCCATCTTCTCTGGCGCATATTAAGCTCTTTCTGTGTGAATATATATTTAAGACTCTTGTGGTCCGTATATATCTCACATTTCTCTCCATAGAGATAATGCCGCCAGATTTTCAAGGCAAAGATCACCGCCGCCAACTCCAGATCATGCGTTGGATAGTTTCGCTCATGGATTTTCAACTGTCTTGAGGCATAGGATATCACTTTATCATTCTGCATCAGCACACATCCTAAGCCCTTCTTTGAAGCATCACTGAATACCACAAAAATCTCCCCACTTGTGGGTAAAGTGAGCACAGGTGCAGTGATAAGCCTCCTTTTCAACTCCTTGAAGCTTTCTTCGCATTCATCACTCCAAGCAAACATTACTCCCTTTCGAGTTAGCTTGGTTAGAGGGTTGGACAATCGTGAGAAGTTTCTCACAAATCGTCGATAATATCCAGCTAACCCCAAGAAGCTACGGATATCAGTTACCGATGTTGGCCTCGGCCATCCCTCAATTGCATCTGTTTTGGAGGGGTCCACAGATATCCCATTGCTTGTGATGATATGGCCCAAGAATGAGACCTCCTTCAACCAGAACTCACACTTGCTGTACTTGGCATAGAGCTTCTCCTTGCGCAAAGTCTCCAGTACAGTTCTTAAATGCTCCTCATGGTCCTCCTTGGTTTTGGAGTATATTAGAATATCATCTATAAAGACTACCACAAATTTATCTAGGTAATCTCTAAAGACTCTATTCATCAAGTCCATGAATATTGCTGGAGCATTGGTGAGTCCAAAAGGCATTACTATGAATTCATAGTGCCCGTACCTTGTACGAAAAGCAGTCTTGGGGATATCTTCCTTCTTCACCCTTACTTGATAATATCCCGACCGCAAGTCGACCTTGGAGAAGTATTGTGCTCCACGCAGCTGATCAAACAAGTCATAGATTCTTGGGAGAGGATACTTGTTCTTTATCGTGATTTTGTTAAGTTCACGATAATCGATGCAAAGCCGCATTGACCCATCCTTCTTCTTGACGAAGAGGACTGGTGCACCCCATGGTGATGCACTTGGGCGTATAAACCCTTTATCCAGATTCTCCTGTAGTTGTTTCTTCAGTTCTTCAAGCTCAACCACAGCCATTCTATATGGAGTCTTGGATATTGGTAGCGCCCCAGGTATAAGTTCAATTGAGAACTCAACATCTCTTCTTGGAGGAAGACCAGGAAGTTCCTCGGGAAATACTTCAGCGAATTCCCTCACAATAGGCATTTCTTCAAGGGTGGTTTCTTCCTTGGACTCAATCATCTGAGCCAGATATGCGTGCTCATAAGGTATTAATATCCATGCTTGATATGATGGAGTTAAATGAGATTCATCTTCCTCCTGACACTTGTAAAGAATCGGGGGTCGATTCTCCATATGGAGTGTGATTTCCCTCTCCTGACAATTTATGTTGGCTCTATATAAGGAAAGCCAATCCATGCCAAGAATTGCATCAAATTCCACCAAAGGGAGTATGACAAGGTTCGCCGGGAAATTCAATCCACAGATTATAACAGGGGAGGACTTATACTCATGGGATGCAATGATTGCCCCATTTGCCGTACTCACCGACATCTTTACTTCCATGATTTGTGGTGGTGCAGGGATTATTCTACTAAAATTTTGAGATATAAAAGAATGCGTAGAACCTGAATCAAAAAGTACGTTCGCTATTCTTGAATGAATAACTAGCGTACCTGTCACCACTTCGTTGTCGGGGTTCACTTCGGCAGAAGTGATGGCAAAAGCTCTTCCTTTCTGTCTTGGAGGTTGTTGATTGCCTCCGATAACCCTTGGATTAGGGCACTGATTCGCAAAATGACCCGGTTCTTTGCATTTGAAGCATTGAACAACGCGTTGAGGTTCGAACGGAGCGTTCCTCCCCTCCGTCGCAGCCGCGGGTCCTTCTTGCTGACAGTTAATAGCTAGGTGCCCTTCTCTTCCACACTTGAAGCATTTTCTTGTCCCCCTAAGGCAATTCCCAGGGTGCTTCTTTCCACACTTTTGGCAAGTGGGGTGCTGGAATTTCTTAGCGCCATTGGATTTATCCATCGGACCACCAGAATTGAAGTCCACCTTCCGCTTCTTGTCCCCATGATACCCCTGTGATTCTCCGATCTCCATTTCAACCTTAAGGGCACATCGGACAATCTCCTCATAGCTGTCAAAGTCACGGATCGCTAATGCTTTCCGCAAGCTAGGCTTCAGCCCACCAAAGAAGCGGTCAACTTTGCATTCGGGGGTAACGACAAAGCCGGAAGCGTATCGTGCAAGCCTTGTGAAGTTTGCCTCGTACGCTCCCACAGATTCTTCATCTTTCTGCTTGAGGGAAAGGAAGTCCCTTTCCATCTTAAGACGGAGGGTGCGTGGAAAATATTTATCAAAAAACATCTTCCGGAATACCTTCCATTCCAAAGCCTCGATCTCCTCCTCAGGCTTCGTATTTTTGATCAATGTCCACCATTGATCAGCTTCACCCTCCATACGATAAGCCGCCAGGAGAACCTTCTCTTTTTCAGAGCATTGGAGGATGGAGAATATCTTCTCAATGGAGTTGATCCATTGTTCAGCGATCGTGGGATCAGATGATCCACTAAAAGTAGGAGGCCTTTGTCTCATGAAGCTTTCAATAGCGACTTGTTCTTTCTTAGGGGGGGTTGAACGTTCCTCTTGACCAGTGTTTCTATTCAAAACTTGAGTTAGCTGAGAGAGAAGCGTGACAAAGTTCGCGATTCCCGCTCCCATCGGATTGGGCATCTCATTAGTACAATCATCACACTGATCTTCACAACGGTTGTTAGCCCGAGTTCTCCTATTACCGGCCATTGGCTGGAATAAAAGGAAAGTTAGGGGTAACACATAGAGGGTAATCCAAAGACAAAAGTTGATGACTTATAAATAAACTTTGATCTCTTTAACTCATGAGTCTATAGGATTCAATCCAGGCTTTTCAGGATCTTCCTTCTAACATATATTCTTAGGGGAATTTTTCCCTTAATAAGGGTTCATACTAAGATTGTGAATTTATCAAAACATATCCCCCGGGAGTGTCGTAACCAAGAGTGCAGCAAGGCCCGTTGTCGTGCACCAGTTCCCGTTCGAGTCTATCTCAAAGCGGTGTTTTCGGGTTTTACCCCTAGGATACATCTGTGCCAGAGCCGCCTCTACCTGCTCGTATCCAGACAGGGATGTATTTGTTTGATAAAACACTTACTTAGTATTTACCAAAACTTAGGGATGTTTTTATTATGCTTAGTCTTGTATCTAAGTCTTTACTAGGGTTTCCTAATCCCAAAAATAACTAAACCTATCCTCTGATACCAACTATGACAACCCTGCTTCTTATTACAACTTAAACATGCTTTATTACATAAAACTTCACTTGATACAACAAAGAAGATCGAGAGGTTTAGTGTCTTTGGGTCTTAGGATTATTACATAAAAACTTTAAACTTGAAATACAACATCCTTATTGAAAACTTCCTTTACATGACCACTACATTCCTTCGTACCTAGCATTGCATGGGATAACCTGAGGACATGCATAAGAAAAGGGTGAGCTATAAAGCCCAGTAAGGGAGTACATAATGAATAACATGAGGAGTACAATACATGTTAGGCAATAGGCATATCAATAGAGCATAAGAGAGACATGAACATAAAGGCATGATAAAGCATGATAATCATAACATGGAAATGTGGCAACAACACTTAACATTGAATTAGCATGAGCCAAGGCTCATTGCACATGGAGCATGAGTAAACCCTCATTGCACTTGAAGCACGAGTAAACCCTCGTTGCACTTGAATTAGCATGAGTCAACACTCATTGCACATGACGTATCATGATACTATACTTTACCCAATGCATTGGAGCGCTATCAGGGCGCACCCTTCTTAAACATTTCATTTCATGCATAAGTGTGCCACATGGATCATAAAACATGGATTCATAAAACATAATCATTTCTTCCACGATAAAGGAATGTGGAATTCATACATGAAACTTTACAATCAATACGTATATGTGCATAAAGGTGAATACCCTTGATGGAGAAATGGGCATGGTATTCACTACACAAAGACATTGGCTTAGAAAATTGGTGCGATTTCGGCAGCGTAACGGCGTGACATAAGAATTCATAAAAAAGGTTGATGAGAGAGAAAGGGGTTCCTCATCATATTTACATGAAATGGACAGTAAGGAGATCATATATATACATGTCCCAACAACAGAAATGGAATTTAGATTCATGATACAAAAGTATTGCTTGAATATAAAAGAAGAGAGAGAAGTTCCTTTCGGAATTTCGGCATAGTAACGGGTGTACATGGGAGGCATTTAATGAGAGAGAAAGGGTTCTCCCATCATTCAAACAATAAGAGGGCAGTATGGGGGAGGTGCGAAACCATACCCCAACATTCATAAATTAAATTAAAAGGGCAATACAACTTAAAGAAAATTGACAAAAAAAAGAGAAAGGAAGAAAAACCCTTACTTGGAAGTGTGCTTCCAAAGGCTAGAGAGAGGCTTGTGAGAGGCTTCTTGGGAGCTTGGGGCACCTTGAGAGGATTCTAGAGAGAGTAGGGCAGAGGTTGGACTAACTTCAAGGGCTTTGAGTGAGGAGGAAGTGGGAGCTTGGGTGGGTTTATATAGGAAAGGTGAGAGAATTCTTTATTATTTAGGTTTGGGACCCCTTATATTAAAATAATCCAAACCACAAACCATCCCATGGTATTTGCCCATGGTTTCTGGAAAAGGAGAGAGGAAAACAATATTTTACAAGGCCAAGGTCCGAACTTATTAAAAAAATAGGGTTGCTTATGTGGAGGTGAGTCACACTCCCATGGAAGTTAATTTAAAAAGGAAAAGTGTTGAATAAGTCTTGAGGGCTCCATTAATGCTTTGAAAAGTGATTCAAACAAACCCAAAACCTCATTATTTTAATGATAAAACATATATTGGCCGAACCTAAGGATTATGGTATTTTATTACATCACCATTGGGTCATTATGATGTCATAAATCACATTATATATTTAAAAGGTATTTAATTTTTACCCAAAAATTGGACTGTCTCAGAAAATTATGAAAAATTCACCGTTGGATAATTTCGACGTCCTGATTCCAAAAATAATATTTATTTTGTCTAAATAATTTTCTAAATATGTGAATTTGCACTTTTAAAATAAAAACCGACATTTATAAAAAATTCACGGGTTTTGACAGAAATGGCTTTCAAACCTTAATAAAAATTTTAATTGCATTCATAAAATTATAAGATCATTTATATTTAATAAAAATTAATTTAATATTAATAATAATATTTTATTAAAATATTATTTAATTCAAAAATCCTTTAATTTAATAAAATATAATTCTTAATTAAATAATAACTAAAAACATCATTTGTACTTTAAAAACTAATTACAATGCATCAAAAATGACTAGAAATTATATTCATTATTATATACAAAAATAATGTACATGAACATGGTGCTACTTATTTGTTACATAACCCCTTAAAATAGCCGCATAAGACCTAAGGGTAAGGTGTGCGATGGTGACAGACTCTTGGGGTTGCTCGGATAACATCGCTCGAGTGGTGATCTCTATCAACTTCCATTTTTCCCGTAGACGATCACGTTCGAGCTTGACTTGATGAAGCTCAGCTTGGGCTTGGTCAAGGGTAAAGCCCAAAGACGCCACCTCCTTTCCGAGCTCCGACAAATGGGCTTCGTAAGGGGCAATTCTACTGGATGAGGCCATCGCTTCCTTTGTCTGAGTAAAAATGGTTTCGTTAAAGCCTTATATTTAAACTACCCAGATGATCAATGTTCAACGGCTATAAAAGTAACGGTCACAAATCTTAACGTAAAACTAAAGAAGTTGACATCTTATAAAAACATAAAGAAACATTTAACTGGATCAAGAGGGATTTTCCATTAATGAAATTTTGGGTCGTTACATACCCTTCCTAAGGAATCGAGGGCTATAATGGACCTCAGGCAATCACATCCTACCTAAAGGATCTTGGGCTACTCGGGAAAGGGAGCAGAAAAGGAGCTAATAACCATCCACTCATAGGAGTGTTGAGAAAAACACCCCCCACCCCCATGAAATGGGGGTGTTTGGAACGAAGTGATCAACATTTGTGGGGTGAGAATAAGAAACATAAGAACTAAAATTATATATATAGGTAACAATCACTCGTCACAGCCTAGGGATTCAAAAACCAGCCCATACAAAAGACCCCTCATTCCTATTCATTTATAAAAAGCATAATAGGCACAATAGTGTCACAACTCATTCCTGGAAAACAATTCCCAATTGAACCCATTCTTATTTTCATATTCAAGTGCTTACATTTAAGTAAATTCTACAATACTGGGAACCTAAAAGGCATAAACACTAGTCAGGGAAAGTGAAATAGGAAAACAACACTTTTATGCATTACCACCCAGTTCTCTTGTAATGTTATAACAACAAAGGGATCTGTGAGATACCTCAAAGTACTTGAACCAAGAGAAGCCTCAAGATACAGCCCCACACAGCCTCAGATCCACAACCAACAACTATACAACAACAGCGGATCCCATCCCCATCGATATCACTCCATAAGTAGCAAGCAAAACAAACACACATACCACCAAGACAGAGCGAGGAGGTTCCAATATTCAAGTACATCATTCATTAAGTTCCCCCTTTCTATTTGGTTAACCATGGTGATCACACCAGTATTTTTGTTCACTTGAAATCCATTTAGTCAACCAAGTTTACATGATTAACCAGATTACATGTAACACCCATTAAATTACATAAATATCTAGAAAAAAAGAGGTTCATTAGTGCAAACAAAAGACCACCAACGTCCATGATTTTCAGTGGGCATAAACCCGTACAAATTTAAAAGAGACAAAAAGGATAATACTACAATATAAACATCGTTCACACCCCCTTACATCTTTAAAAGTCCATTAATTATCTTCGTTAATGTTTGGATTAATCCATCACCACAGGCACAATAGAAAACCCACCACGCATGATATACAGTAAGAGAGACAAAGGAAACCCCTACTTGGATATTCAAAGATTGACATTTCTCTCCAGGTGCTAATATCTTGGGATGCACGACATGTAGGGGAGTAGTGTTCATGACTCCAAGGACGAGTAGTAAAGGCACCATCACATGCGCACCACTTTCCTCTGAAAGGGGACTCTAAATTCACCAAGTGAAAAACAAACGTGGCCTAGAAGAAGAAAAGGAGTAAATATAGTGTGATATAAAAATGATGACGGGATTACTGGATATCATGATCTTTGGAAACTTTATAGTCAAATCGTTGTTTCACCCCACGGTTGTGTGGTTACACACGATGGGATTTATTTTAATTTAACAACTCCAATCAGGAAGTGGTCGTAACAGTTGTGATTTTAAATAATTTTATATAAACAGAGGGGAAACATTACACAGACACATAGCTGGTTCTGTTGAGGGTCTCCCCACTCTTAGGAATTTAAAACAATAATTATGGGGCTAAAACGGCCTTGAAAAAACTTCTAAAAGGTTAAAAAGGCTTAAAAGTGGCGTCATAGGAAAAACTATGGAAGAAAAAATCAAAAAATATGTGTGACTCTGATCGGTGACACACCGATTAGTGACACACCGATCGGTGACACACCGATCGTGTCACACTGATCGGTGACACACCGATCCTATCACACCGATCGGTGACACACCGACCATTTCACACTGAACTGTGACACACCAATCTGTGACACACTGATCGGTGACACACCGATTATGTCACACCGATGGTTGGCACCGCGATGATGTCCTGCCACCTATATGCCACCCTTAGTATCCGGATCTAATGGTTCCAGGGCACTCCAAACACCAGCAATTTGGAAAAGGGATGGACCATGATGGTCTGGTCCATTACAATTTTATATGATTTAAAGATTCTTTTGACATAATTTTTTATTAGTTTTTCAAGAAATATTGATTTATTTTTAAACATATATTTTTGTATTTTTTTTAATTTTTAATATTATCCGGGCCAACATATTGTCTATGTGTGGAATGGTATTATTTGTTTAGGTCTTCATGTAATATGGGTTTAAATAGGATTATAATTTTAGATCTATAAAGTGTGATCTTTGATCCGGTTCACTCTGGTATAATACATTAACTATCCATATTTAAAAGGAAATATTTTTATAGTTTTTCTCAAAAATAAGATTTTCTTGGCCAATCTTGAATATTGGTGATATTAACATATATTAAATTAAAATCATATCCAAAAATTAACTTATGATCATATTATACCACCTCGTTACCATGTTCAAAAAAATTTCCCTTTTTATAAGACCCCTTTTTGGTTAAACATCCATAGATTTCATTTTCTGGATTTTCTATATGCTGCAGAGCATGTAAATGTTGTGTACCTAAGATACATGTGATTTAATAGTGGTTGGAAACATCTCTTAACTGGGGAGATCATGTTGTGAAGGGGTATATGTCATGCACTTGGCCTATACGACGTGACATCAAATATGTCAATTCTTAACCTAAGGCAATGATTTTTTTGGCATAAATTATCCTGTGTGGACTACACATCGTGACCCTTGGGTAAAAGTCGTTTCCTGACCCATGTATAGGTTTAATTCACACGTTCAGTAGTTATTCTCGGTCCTTTCATTCCAAAAATCATAGCTCTCGAACCAAAACCCTTCGTAGGTGTTTTTCAGAGGCTCCAATCCCCCCAGATCAATTTGATCATCTTCTGGTCATCCTTTTTCTTACGGGGTGATTCATGGGTATGTTTCTCCCTATTTCATCTTCTTCCTCTCTTTCTATCCTCATGGGTTTTTAATGGATCATCTTTGAATTGATGGATATATTCCATGTGGTGTTGGAATTTTATTCTATGTTGTGTTTCAAGATCTTCATCACATTCGTTCTTGTTGATGGGTGTAGTTGCAAGTGTATTTCATTAGTAAAGAAGAATGTAGTCCCATTCCAATTTTCCAAATTGATTGAATTTGATATTATTGATTTATTTCAATATATTATTTAAATTCAATTTCATAAACATGCTTTCAGTTGGTTTAATAAACCCGATTCTAATGAAATGGGATATTTGATATTTTTTAGGCACATAAAATTAGTAAACCCCCAATTCCATTAAAATTTTTTTGGGTTTATGGAAAGCTGGTTGATTAAAATGGTTGAATTTAAATTGTGGATTTCATAGAAATGTTTTAAATTAAATTTGTCAATTTAATTGTGGAAATGAATTTTCAAAAAGATGGAATTTTTTCTGAATGGATTTCAACCTCATGAAAATGGATTAAAATGATTTGATAGAAACCAAGTGGTTTTATCTTTTGAAAGAGGTGTGTTTTTGAATAAAACATGTTTTTGTATTAAATGGAAATAATTTAGCATTTTTGTATTGGAAGAATGAGATTTATTTTATTTTAAGCATTCTTAAAATAAATAGACCATAATGTAAGAGCACATGAAACCCTTAAGTAGTTGTTGAAATATTTTTATGCACTCTACGATATGGAAACATTCTAAAACATACATGCGGTGGGTAACATCCCTAATAAAAGGGTGTTAAGTCTCCTCTAGCTAGTGTCATGGGGATTTGAGTATACTCATTTTGTTTTGGTCACTTAAAGAGTGTGGAATCCTATAACTGGACAATAGTATCATACCTTTTAAAAGATGACCATGTTCCTCAGCTGTTTATTTATATTTTTGACATATGTGTATACCAATGTTGTTTAAAATACTCTAAATTCCTAATAAATTTATATAATCTGTTTTATATAAATTTATTACTTAATACATTATTTTAGAAACATATTATCCCTTGTAAAGTAATGTTTATACTTTATTATCATTTTTACATCATTTTTAACATGTATAGAATGTTTTGTTTAAATATGATTTTGAATTGTCAAACCTACTTATTTCAAAAATTGAAAGCTTTTATTTGGACAATCTATATCTAGAATATATTATGGAATCTTTGGTAGTATCCTACTAGGCTTAGTCTCACACCCTATTTTTCCATTAGGTGTTTGTAGACTTCCTTATTCCAAGTTCAAGAAAGGGGAAAGGATCACATGAAGGTGGGTCCAGCTACAGAACCATTGTCCTGGTGAGTTCTTCCTATAGGGACTTGGGTTGTGTTTCCTTGTTTAGTACTTTGGTTTGCAGTACCATGGAATTTATGATATGATGTATTCTGGTACTTTACTCTCAATAGAGTTTTCTTTTGATATGTATACAGTCTCTATATCTTTTTATTTCACATTCTTGTGGCATAAAATCATTCCCACGAGTATGTTGTATGATTCCAGGTGCTAGTCACTGAACTGTGGGGATCATGAATGCCTTTCAGAATATGTTAGAACCAGCTCAGTTATCAGGTTAATAGAGTATCCTAGCTGGTTTGTTACCCATATACCATCAATTATACTCGCACATCAATATATGAATATAAATAATAACAATCATGTCTATGAATATCATATTATATTATTAGATATATATATAAATAAACCAAATTAATTGGAGACATATATTTATTTATTTAAAATTATAATTAAAAATAAATATTTTTAAAATATATTTATATATAAATACAAATATATAATGATAAATATAATAAATATATTTATTATTTCAAAAAGTTATTATAATTTTATAATCATTTAAATATATATTTATTTAATTTTATTCTTATAAGTAACTGTTTAAAACATTATATATATATATATATATTTGGATTATTAAAAACTATATATATTAATATATCATTTTGTATTTATTAAAAACATTAATTTTTAATTAATGTTTATAAACAATCATGGCTTCTCAAAAACACATTAGGTCTTATAAGGGCCTTCACACAAACTTCCAGCATCCAACCCTACCCCGAACACATGAGTCAGAGGTACTCTTCCACCACACCTCGACATTATCCACTTTTAGTAGCATTGTCTGTCTCGCACATTTTTAAATCGTTCCATAGAAATGCATCTCGGTGGGGGGAGGATCCCTCTCACTCATCCATTCAAAGCTAAATTGAACAACACAAAAAAAGGTCTTACTAATGACTTGAACAAACCTCAATAATTAAACAGAAAGAAAATGGTACCTCATAATAGTTTCAATCAATACTGGTGATGAAAGTAGAAAGGAAACTGAGCGTACCTATATCCATCCCTAAATACTGTGGTTCAAAGGCCTCTAAGGCATGTAGTTTTCCTCACCCTCATCCTTTAGCTCCTAGTGCCTGGCGTAGACCACCTGGAGGTGGTGGATGAAACTCTTACCATCTACCACCTCAGGAAAGACCACCCACTCCTCCACCTCATCTTCCACCCTACAGACCTCCGTACTCAAAATGCTTCATCTGCAATGATGGTATATTGACCATATCCCTCTCTATATCACCACATGTCAGACAATCTCTAGAAATATGTCCTTATCCTCCACTAGTGTAGTAGTTCCTCTCTTGGTCCTGACCAGATCTCTGGTTCAGCTCCTACAATTCATACCCATATACCTGATTTTAGGTATGGGTATGCCTCCTACCTTTTGATACTATCACCAGTTGCCTACCAAATTTTGTAGATTCCTCAACCTCGAAAAATCTGATGCATGCCATGCCCGCCTATCCCTCATCCTGGTAGATCTGTACCACCAGATCCCACTCCAGTACCCCGACATCGTTGGGAAGGCACAAGGAGACCAAACCTTCTTGGACATATTTCTGGAGCCCTTGCCCAAAGGTATGGGTCATAAAGAAAATATCCCGAACCAGATCCATGGATTAGCACGGCATGCCATTTAACATCGTCGAGTACTCCAACACGATCATGTTACCCTTCCAATGTTGTAGAAGCTTCAGGACATGCACAAACTCTACGTGGATTGATTGAACTCCTCCATGAATAGATACTCAAACTCATCCTGGGAGAGCTTCTCCAGTCTGTAGGTCTGCACCACCAGACTCTATCATCTCCCAACCAAAGATTGAAAAAGGATCACCTCTAGGACACAAAACATATTGGGAGGTGTCCTCACTAAGGAAAAAACTTAGGTTACTTCCTCAATCATGTCATTAGCTTCCTGGGGGTCTGGATCACTCCCAAACCTCATATGTCATAACCTCTAGAACTCATGTAGAACGATCAGCCTATGTGCTTTATCATACTACACTACTAGCACAACATGCTTCTCAATGGGTGGGGGATCAACTAGTGGAAAATCCAGAGGTCCAACCATAGAACATATTCCCTTCACTGAATCCTCATCATGGGGTGAATTGTCACCACAATCCCTCTGTGGAACCCTATCTGGATGTTGTCATGGAGGTATACTAAAATACAATCAAGACACACTATAGTCAAATGTTATATCTAAGGATTTGAGTCAAGATGGAAAGTAAAAAAGCCAATACTCAGTCCTATATGATGAATGTATCATTATTTCTCGGCAACGCGGGTCCTAATGTACTGAGTTGGAAAGAAGGATATCAGAGTCCCAGTGAATGGATATGTCAGCCGCAACACCAACACTAAAGCCCATGGCCTGAAAGATGAAATCAAAACACTCTCACACTCTCACTATACAACCCAAACCAATATCATGACATTGTGGCTCTAAAGTGGATCCAATTCTGACACGACTATGTCATGACCCGACCGAAGAGTGCTCAAGCCACGACTCCCCATGTTGTCCCCAATGGGCCAGGGGATAGAGACTAGTGTCGAGTAGTCCATCAAACTCATGGGAGGCCTTAGTGTAAATTATGTATGATCATGCACCCACAAACACCTCCATGAAATAGTGCATTGATATATAAAAAAACATAAAATCTATGCATGTGTACATCTGACCCAAAATAGAGTATAGTATAAGTACTAAAGGAAAAATACAAGTCCCACCAAAATAAAACTAAGAAAGTGTCCAACCTTATTATATGAAGGGGATCACTATGACATTTAACTGCCAAAAACCTCTTTGGCGTAGCTCCAGTAAACACCCTAGATTGTCTAGCTCACTAATCTCTGCTTATTTTGGGACCTTCAGGGACTCTGTCGAAAGGTGAATGGTCTTCACAATACACAACACATAGAGAAAAATATCATGCATGGGTGAGTATAATAGTACTCATTAGGCACCCAAACCCCCCAAAATAACAGGGATAAACATAAATGAAACAGTTAGCTCGACCCAACCATGGGTAACCCAAATGAGAGTGAAACTTTATCTCAAGACCATCCTAGGTGATAAACCACTAGTTAGATCATACTAAATGGTGTGTCGACCAAGATATGAAAACCCAACAAGGAAACCAAGAAATGACACCCTGAAATAATTTTCCTCAGGAACCAAAACATACTAGGTTTTAACCTCAAATTCAATGACATGTTCTACGCGAGGCTCTATCACCACCAAACCAGGAGGACTCACTCCCTGAGCTTAGCCATCCCAGATGGCACCCATCATAGAGACACACTCAATAGGGAACAACTCATTAGGCCCAGCTCTATTGACCATAACTATAAGACCTTAAATTTCTAATATTCCCCCCATTCATGGTCTAAAAAACCCATGTGAAGAGTCCCAAACCATGCCACAACCCAATAGTAGAGGTGGTACTAGCTCTTAAATCGACCCAAAAACCATTTTTTCTCTTAGATGGAGCGGCCCCTTACTCAGTCCATTAAGGGAGCACTAACTCCTAAAGATAAATCATTCTTAACCAATGGAGAGGCCGTATGTACACTACTACTTGAAGATGTGGTAGAACTACACAAAAGATGCGTACACATTCCTGGGTATGAGAGGGGAGTAATACTCTGACAATCATCGATCCGAACACTAACCAAAATTATAGAACCACTCTAGGGATAATGGACCCTCACCCTACTCGGTATGGGTGTACCACGTTGTGGCTAGAGGACCCACACCTTGGTATGGAAGGGGGACCCTCAACCTGATACGATAGGGGGGTACCAGCCCCAACATAGAGGACCAGCTCTATGGCATGTTAGGGGAGTACTGACTCTGAAGAAACATCATGAATGGAGGACCCGCACACTGGAATGACTGTGGATTTCCAACTCCAATGATATAGGAACCACACCCTAAAATAGTAGGGGAGTACCTACTCAACATTATGACACGTATAGAGAGCTTGTGACCTGACACGACAAGGGAGCACAGTACATCTTTACGAATGTCCTGGTAAACCTGTGTCGTAGTCCATCAAGAAAGAAGAAACCCAATTGAAAACTACCAAATGTTAATGAACTAACACTCATGACATGGGGAATCCTATATCTAACTAATAATATAGGTAAGATAAACTCGTTCCCTGATGCCACATGGGAGTACCAGACTCAATGTCTCTATTGTAAAACAACACTGATATCCAACATCAGTTGAGAACTATTGCACAATCATCTTTCTTTGAATGTGCCTCCTTGAATCTCATAGACCAAAACTGAGACCACCATAACATTCTAAACGGAAAACCAATACAGATTCGCTACCCAAAAGCTTGAATCTGAATCCTAAATGAGGGGATACAAAAGGGTGAAATCTCAAGGAGATAAGGAGTACATAACGTGCACTTGGGAAACAATGGCATGTGAACCTCCTCGAAAACCAAACCATGAATCCATTCAACATGGTTTTCCAACCCATGTGGGGTTACAATATGTGTAGTGGTGGTACATTTCATGTCCAACATCACCCGTCCCCTAGTCATATTCCTCCTTGACATGGTTCGGTCAGTCATGTCCCTTACATGCCGTGCATCCCATTCAACACAGTGTGTTCGGGTGATACAGACACCTTGCCATTTGGAATACCCATACCTGTCTCTGGAACCCTGTGTCTATTTAATCTAACCATGTACTATTACACGATCGTGTACAGTCACACTGTTTACCTAGAGAAGACCTCAGGCCACATGACTTATGTCCACTACACGTTGTGTAACCCATAATATATAGCGTGCAGTCCCCAAAAGACATCTTCCCTAAATTAAAATAACACACAAATATTCTACTCGTTTACACACCATGTTTATGGGAAATCCTATATTATTTCACTTGTGTTCTGCCAAGATCACCACCATTCACACCAAAAAACACAGATCAACCCTCAAGGGGTCCCAAGAAATTGTTTAAGGGATCTACAATCTTAAAAAACCCCATAAAAGGGGGATCAAGGATTAAAACTCAAAATTAATTCCTCATGGGTGAAACACCAAAGCTTTGAGGTCAAATTGGCACTTGGAAGCTATGTTTCTCGATCTGAGAGTGTCTCTCATCAAGATTTGATACTGGTAGTGCTTCATTTTTTCAATCTGGCCTTCGGTTCATTCGTCAGAAAAGAGGGAGAGGGGATGGGGATTCAGATCCTACTGCATGAATACAAGTTAAAAAAGAGGGGGAGAGGGATTTAATTTTTAGTTAAATACTCCAATCCATCTAACGTATCAGCCACAACTTGCCTCTGATCCGACACCCAACACCAAAAATGTTTATGTCAGACCTAGGGTAAACACGACGTTCAAATCTCAACTGCAGTCTTAGAAATTTGATCCAAGTATCCACTTGGTAGTTACCATTTTTCTATAAGAAACTGCATTCACATGATTAGATATATTGAATTTTTTAAAATCACTACTTCAGGGTCCCCATGCCTCTTATTCCTGTGGCGATTCAGCACTTGGCTTTAGAAGTATTTAGTGGAATATTCCAAAATCTTATTGGTCAAAACTAGTTTTCTCTCAATTTATGTATTCTTATGGATACTACATATGAACCTATGATCATCAATCAAATGTGTAACTCTACAAAAAGAATTTTTTATCCTTGTGAGGCTTGATGTCACTATGGCATAAATAAAAACCTCATTGCATTTTGATCCTTTTCCAGTATGATTTCCCCCATATCATTACTCCTAACCTGATAGCCTCAAGCCATGATTTATATCGTTTTTATCTCCTTCTCAAGATGATGTTGGGTTAATCATGAACCAGGGTATCTTAATTAGGTTCCAGTGTATCATCCCCCATATCAGCTCATTTTGAATCACGAACACAAACTACCTAGTCACAGGTCAAATTTATATAAACATAAACTGTAAACTATTATGGTTTAAATCAAAAAACCTTACACTAACTGTGAAAGAGACAAAGAAAACATTGTAGGTTGAATACCCTCAAAGGGAGGCCTGAGAAAAATTCAAGTCTTCACTACGGCAAAAAATGCATTTAGCAGCGGTTTTTTTTCTGTTTCGTGTCGGTTTAAACCGCCACTAAATCGATTGGCCGCGGTTTTGAAAAACCACCGCGAAATCGTGTGTCGGGAATCTATTCGTGGTGGTCTTTTTTTGATATTTATTTTAAGTTAATTTTTTTAATTTTTTTAATTTTTTTTTAATTTTTAATTTTATATATTTATTTCTAATTTTATATATTTATTTATTTTTCGTATTTATTTATTTATTTATTTATTTATTTTATTTATTTATTTATTTATTTATTTATTTATTTATTTATTTCGTATTATTTAATTTACTTTATTTATCCATGCATGCTCATGCCCATGCCCATGCCCATGCACATGCCCATGCCCATGCCCATGCCCATGCCCATGCACATGCAATATAAATAAATTCTGCGTTTGGTGAGATTTGAACCCCTAACCTCTTGCATATTTTCCAAAGACTTTACCACTCCAGCAAGCTCGCCATGTGGTTAATAAACAGAATTTAATATAATTATATATATATTAATTGAAAAAACAAATAATACATTAATAATAGATATAAACTCAATATCAATAACAAATAAATAATAAATAATAAATAAGGAATACTAAATACTAAATAATAAATAATAAATAATAAATAAATATAAATAACAAATAATAATTAAATATAAATAATACCTAAATAATAAATAATAAATAATAAATAATAAATAATAAATAAATATAAATAATTAATAAGAAATAAATTTAAATAATAAATAAATATAATTAATAAATAATATAAATAATAAATAAATATAAATAATAAATAATAAATATGAATAATAAATAATAAATAATAATTAATAATTAATAAATAAATATAAATAATAAATAATAAATAATAGTTAATAGTTAATAGATAAACATAAATAATAAATAATAAATAATAAATAATAAATAATAAATAATAAATAATAAATAATAAATAATAAATAATAAATAATATATAATATATAATAAATAATGAATAATGAATAATAAATAATGAATAATGAATAATAAATAATAAATAATAAATAATAAATAATAAAATAATAATATATATAAATAATAAATAATAAATAATAAATAATTAATAATTAATAATTAATAATTAATAATAAATAATAAATAATAAATAATACATAATACATAATACATAATAAATAAATAAATATGAGTAATAAATTATAAATAATAAATAAATATAAATAATAAATAATAAATAATAAATAATAAATAATAAATAATAAATAATAAATAAATATAAATAATAAATAATAAATAAATATAAATAATAAATAATAAATAAATATAAATAGTAAATAATAAATTATAAATATATATATATATATAATAAATAATAAATAATAAATAATAAATAATAGATAAACATAAATAATTAATAAATATAAATAATAAATGATAAATAATAAATAATAAATAATAAATAATAAATAATAAATAAAAATTAATAAATAAATATAAATAATAAATAATAAATAAATTTAAATATTAAATAATAAATAAATATAAATACTATATACTATATAAATAATAAATAATAAATAATAAATATTAATAATAAATATTAATAATAAATATTAATAATAAATAATAAATAATAACTAATAACTAATAAGTAAATATAAATAATAAATAATAAATAAATATAAATTATAAATTATAATTTATAATTTATAAATAACAAGTTACAAATAATAGATAATAAATAAATTAAAGTATATTATAAATAATAAATAATAAATAATAAATAATAAAGGAAACACATGTAAAAGTATGAAAAGACGTGATAAGGGATGAAAAATCATGAAAACGCATGAAAAAGGATGGAGAAGCATATGAAGAATGAGGCATTAGAAAGAATGAGAACGCATGAAAATTCGTGACAACTCTGGAAAACTCCTTAATAATTCAACATAATCATCATAATAAACCAAAAAAACCATTAATAAAGATAACAAGTCATGGAAACCCAAATAAATAGTAATAAATGGAGCAACCGTTAAAACCCGTCAAAACGGTCATAAAGAGACAAAAACATTGGAATCACGTTAACGGAGATAACTTATGATCCGAGTGTCCATTTTAGATCCATGACCTATCAAATCAAATATCTTGAAACGATATTTGACCTGATAGGTGAAAGAGTCTGAATGGAGAGGCGGATCGGAAGTTACGACCATTTAAAAAAAAGCTGACGGAGAACGGGTGCTAGAAACGAGGCATCGAAAAACATAACAAACCCAATACCCACTAAAAAGGCCATAACATATGATCTAGGAGTGCATGTGGGCACCGCGACCAGGAAAATTGAAGCTCATGGAATGAGCTATGATCTGGCAGGTGGAGGAGGCCGAACTGACACGCGGATCGAATGTTAGGTCCGTTTGAAGAGATGTTCGACGGGACACTAGTGACGGAAATGGGGTTTTAGAGGCCTTCATAGGGGTTTTTGGGGTCTAAAAACATGAAAAAAGCTTCTTGTGTCGATTTTTTTGCGTAGCTCTCTTCGCTGGCTTCGATTTGATATGTGGTAGAGCCCAAACGGACACCCGGAGTGAAAGTTATGGACTTTTGAAGTTGGAGAACTTTTTTTATATTTTTATAACTCTAATATCTTCCGCACCTTAGACCTTCTCATGGCTTTGATTATATGTGCCTCAAGATCTCTTCATGAGCTTCGATTTTACTGGTCGTGGCGCTTCAACAGACGTCAGGATCAAAAGTTATGGTCGTTTTAGTGATTTCGGGGTTTCTGGTGTTTTTTTATTTTTTCATTTCATTTCGCGGTGGCTTTACCAAAAATGCTGCTATTTCGCGGCGGTTTTTTAAAAAACCGCCGCTATTCCAGAAATAAAATTAAAAAAATAAAAAAAATTAAATAAATTTTTTTTGGCATTTCATGGCGGTTTTTTCAGGACGGTTTAAAAACCGCCGTGAAATGGCGGCCCGAAACGCATTTAGCGGCAGTTTTAAAAACCGCTGCAAAAAAACCGCCGCTAAACGGCAGTTTTCTAGTAGTTCTTGTCTCACTAAACTCTTCATCTGCAGAGTTTGTGATGAAATTACAGTTCAAATAAACAAGGTATAAATCTCATAGTGTCTACACTATAACCCTAGTAAAATATATGATATACTCACAAGACCCTTGGGTTCAGGAAATAGTTAGAATAATGACTTTTCACATCACCTTGTCATGAGAATATGGTTTCTAGGGGGTGAAACAAGTGTTAGGGTACTCGAACCCATTTTCATATTACACATTCCAAAAATCATCACTTTCATGATTTGAGCACCTCATATCACCATACACCTTCAATAGCCCTTAGAAAAGGATACCCACCATCTACGTAGTCGTTGTTTTATTATGCATGTATGCCCATGGATCCTGCATATGCGTATATGGTCATCAACCAAAACTGAAACTCTACAAAATGGATATCTATTCCATGGAATACACGACATCATTGTGCAAGAAATCAGTATGTTAGTGTGTTCTAGTCCATTCATAGTATGATTGTATGATATCAGCCTCCTAAACTCAGTAATTTGGACTATGACTTACAATCTTTGTACCAAACTATCCAATAAAATTCGTCATCCTTGCTATTACATCACCATGTTTTATATCCTTTACCAAATTTGGAATTTTACACTAAATTATTGAACCCATTATGGAACAAAACTCATGATTCAAAAACAAAGGGAATAGGGCTCAAGATTCACAATTAAAATATAAATTTCCACAGGGTGCCTAAACCCTTCATGGATAGATTTCCTCCCATTAAAAACCTCATCATCTTTACATTTTAGTCTTAAAAATATTTCATTTCCATTGTAAAGGAGATATAATAATATTTCATTGACTATGATATTGATTCATAGGGGATTCAACCAACAAACTGAATTTTTATCCTCCTTACTATAAAAGAGCATCAATCCTTGTGAACCCTGACAACACTTTGGAGGAACCTGGATCCTAAAGGTGTTATTGTTCATCCCTAAAATGTCTACCCCATTCCATATTCATTGACTCAGACCATTGGTTGATGAATTATATCACCCATATTCCAACTATCCAGGGGGTCTATATTCCCTAAGTATTTCTCCATCAACGGATATTACCCTAATAAATCTTCCATGACCCTTGTAAAAGAGTGGAGAAACCTATGTTTGACAATGATACCAATGCATAAGGGCTTTGACCTACCAAATTGAGGCACCTCCTCCTTGTGGGAAATTATCTCTAATCCTCCTAATCCTTGACAACACTATAATAGAATGTAGAATCCTAGTGTGTTTTGAGTTATTCTAAACATGTCTTCATCATATTCCATGATCATTGATCAAGTCCTGGAAGTAAGAAATTAAAATTCATGGCACCATAATGTTGGAGAAAAAATACCATAAACAAATATAATATAAGGTTCAAGCTAAAAGACCCTAAAATAAATTTATATAAAGTCATAGATATAAGAAGATATACTATAGTGATATAAGGTTTGTGTTAAAATAACCGCAACTACAATGATATAATGTTTGAGCCAAATGACCATAATATATAGAACAACAAAAATTTAGTTTTCATGAATGTAAAATCATGTAACACCCTCCATGTGGACTTGGAACAAATAAATATACTCTTATCAATCCTATAGACTTTTTAAAAAGATAGATAAGCTTCCTTGAGGACATATATTCTATCTAAAATAACCTTTGTCTAAATTAGGTAATCTCAAGATAGGTGGATTAGATATGTCAATGAACAATTTCATGTTGGTGGGAATTCATGAAGATATTTGAAGAAGAATCTATTAGAATTTAATCATTAATCTCTAGGTATTCAAGTTTACTTGATATAATAAAATTTATGAGCACCATTGAGGATCCATACAATATTAATTAAAATCCAAGTGCTCTCAGTTATGAGTATCATATTTTGAATTCCCAAAATCCCTTAGTTTATACACTCTTGGAAAATACTATCTTGGGGATCAATATAAAAGCCCTCTAGGTGTTCAAATAATAAAAAACGTGATCTAAATTTACCTTAGATTAATATTATTTTCATTCCAAATAAATCTAATTATAGGGTGTGGGGGAATTTTATGATTATCATGTTTTCACATCACACACTTTCCCATTTAAGGACACATGATGGGCATATCACATGATAGATAAATGAGGTTCGTAGACATCTTCAACCAGGTGCTTGGATGTCATCCTTCTACCATGAGAGATAAAAAAACATCTTCAGCAGCAAACTTGACTTCCATGAGAGGTGGTATCGATTACATAAACAATTTTAAGGGCCCTTTGATACACTGATGCCATGTTTTCATGCATCAACACTTCACAAAATGATCCAACACATGGTCTACAATGAGGAGTCACTTGAATAATAATACAACATGAATGGTGATTGTCACATGGTGAAAAATGAGGATAATACATGGTTCCCCCATGTCTTAGAATCACACTTGGCTTCACCTTCCTCGGCTGACAACAAAAAATGAGGATTGGCCTCATCGGGTATAACTCCTCTTACTGGACAGACCTTACTCTTGATACTATATCATGAAAAGGGAATTAGATACTAGAGAGAAGACGATGTTCTATGGTATATTGTATGGGAACGAATGGATCTGGTGATGAAGATTAGGTTAGTGTGAGAATATATAGCTCATGGGATCATAAAGGGCCTCTAGGTGGAAACCATATGCCAAAAAAATACTTTCTACATGAGATTAGATTACGAAGAATAGTCTATGGAGATCAGCAAGGATGGACTCCTCATGTGTGATCCTACAATGCATGAAAAAAACACTATGTTTATAGAATATTTTCAATGTAATAATGGATCACGTGATATAGGTTTTATAGTTATAAAACATGTTACAATTTACTTTCTACATGCACCCTCCAAAAAAGTAAGTATGAAGATACATACAGTTTGATATATAGAGTGGCTAATATGCTAGTACAAACCCACTACATGATTCCACAAGATCTATTTATGGATGATATGAGTCTATAAGGTTGGTTCACATGATGTCTCTATTCCATGATATCTTCTATGGCATTATGAATCCTAGAATGTGTGTAACAATGTATAAGAAAAATGATTCAATGTCGTAAATTCTTCCCGACTCAACATGTGAATAGTTTTAGAATACCAAGAGATTTGGTTCTTTGAATTCATATCTTGAAAATACAGAATCATAAGATCGATGAATTTGTATGTATGTTTGATGAATTACGGAACCCGATAATTAGAGATGCCACCTTTCTCAGATGTATAGAAGCAGTAACACAATTAGTTTTTAAATACTGAAGGAGGATCAAATTTTCAGGACCGATGACACTCTAGAAGGAATTCTCTCATTTCCCTCAAAAAAAGATAATGGATAGTCTGTGAAAGGATTAAGAAAAGAAAAATATTTGAAAAATTTATTATATAATCTGTCTAACAATGAGGTGAGGCCCGACGATATCTCTTCACTTACGACATCATGAAAATAGATGTGTTTTAATGTAACAAATAGGTACCATGTACCTTATCTTGTGAAAATATTGGTTTCCATATATATTATCTTGAGAAGATATAATAAACCATGTGTATATAATCTTCCATGAAAATATAGAACCAATCACATATCACAGTCCTACCTCTTTTTAGAAGGATATTGAATTACCGAAAACTCAGTTATGTGAAAAATTGTGGACAACGTCTCATCGTCTATCTATGATCATGTCCTATAGAATTTATTTAATGTGCCACAAAATAAAAACATGAATAAAATTCGTGAATCAATGTACCATGCTGATCTAATAGAAATATACACCAAAAAATGAAATATTCATGTATTCATGAGAATCTCCAGGTCATGATTAATACCATATTGTGAAGATGATAAATACTCCACATTCGTGTGTCACGGTATTAGGTCATGTGGCCATTAGGTGATAGCTTGTAGCACTATTCAAGAACCCATTTTCATACTGCCTTGATATGAAAACAACCCATACAACCATGAAAATATGACACAATAACGATGACCAAAGGGACTGTCCTTGAAATTTTTTTCATGCCTTCCTGAGATCCATCATTGAAAATGTAGTGCATCAATGGAACGAAAATAAATTATCCCTATGAATATATACATTCCATTATGATATCCAACACTAATCATGAAATGTTTCATAGGAAAGATAGATGTCTGACCAAGACCAGGCGCACACACCATCATGAGATCCCACATTGATCATGCAGCACACCATAAGACAATCCATGGGTGAATTCCACAATACACTTTGTAAAATAATGACAAAAATAACCAAAATTATGGAGACTCTTGCTATTGTAAATATCATATGGCATGCCTCATGAGGTTATCAAGACACCACAAGCCCCTGGAATCATGTTGGCCTAATCCTGCAAGAGACCACTGGCATGTCACCTCTGTCACGTGAAAGGCTTCAGACATGTCTTGGCAGTCTCATTCTCTCCCTTTGGATCCATATATAAGTAGAAGAGTTAATTCATGAATTTTTCATTCATCAACATAAGACCTTTTGTCGGTCACATGATGCATCCCTGATGGGGAGAATTATTATCCTCGAAAACTCTCAACCAGACTCAAAATACCCTTGGCCCCTGTAAAATAAAAAAGGAGAAAATTAGGGAGCCATTGAAGTCATAAAACTCATAAGATTCAACATAAAGGTATCATAAGTCCCCTCTACATTACATCCTTGTCTCATGGAATATCATAGACATGGAATTGAAAATCATGAAAAATCCTTTCAGTAGGCATCCTAATCAAATAAAAAACAATTGACATTTCATCTTTGAAAATAAGAAAGACCCACATCTTGATCGCATGATTTGGAAATAACCCTTTAATAGGATATAATACAATAAAGGGGTAATTATTGGGATGGTCTTATGTTCATGAAAATCTTCTGAAACCTCTAGAAGAACCTATAGAAAAACATCAAGAAGAAGCATGATTACAACTCCCCCCACTAACTCTATCTTGGAATCACATGATACATGATGCACAAAGAGACTAATAAAGCTAGTGGTTAGGCCTATAAATTCCCCACCACATTAAGAAAAATGAATCCCGGACATAGATGGAAGTTTCTTTGGATCCTCACACTGAATCCCCCATGTAACAGAGCATATTTCTCGGAGCGACTGATCATGTGATCGAAAAAATTCCCATTAGGTAATATCTGAGGAACAACCATAGTGATCATGAATCATGCATAATAACATCATGTTATCACTAATATATCACATCAAAGACTTTTTATAGGTCCTGAGCAGAACATCCCACACATCCTCTAGATCACACAAGACATAAAATAATATAACACTAAAAAATATAAGGAATATGAAATAATGGTTAGAATAAGGACTAAAAATATAGGATACTGATGAAAAGAACATATACGTTGATCCCCATGTGCTTTTCATGAACCATGTAGGTCATGAGAAATTACCAAGAAATGTCCCACAAATCTCTGGATTCTCTTTTTGGTATACTATTTGGATCGCAAAAATTCATCAAGGCATATCAAATCAAGTCACATTGTGTCCCTTGGGCATGCCACCCAAGTCTCGTAAAGCACTCGAAGCTCGATATCCAAACCATAAGGTGTCCTTTGTACATGTCACCCAACTCATATTGTGGCACTAAAACATGTTAGATGTTCCTCACGATAGTACGTTGGCATGTGAACTGGATCTCACAATGCCTTCTAGGAATGCTAGCCAGATATCACCTGGCCTTATAGACAAGTAATCTTAGATCATGCATCACCCTCCATACATGTCACATTGAATCATGTGAACCCCTCCACGCATGTAACCAAGATTTCATGATGACACCAGGGAAAGTATGTTGTATCATATGACACCTTATAGTCAATCCATCCAGTATTATTTGATGGATTCTAGTATCATCCATCCATGTCTTGAGATGTCTTCCGAAAAAGTCTGCCATTATCATTCGATGACCACTAAACATTCCATCCAGGATATGAAAAATCCCTCAGAAAATCTGGCTGGATCATGCTACTATATTTAGGCATGTGCATATATCCTTCGATGTATTAGGACAGAAAATAAGGAAATCAAAAGAAGACAATCAACACATTTTTGGAAGACAAGTATGCCAGGTTAATCAGACATCCCCGGACATGATAACCTTATTCATCCTCCGTAAAGGTCAACCTCATTGGGTAAGCCCCGATTAGAAAAATAGCATGATTTCCCCACCTATAATTAATATATTAGTGTGTAATCAATGACTAGGAAAACTACGAGAACATTGATTCCTTCCATATCCAGGATACAGAGGACTCCTTCTTAAGGCCCAAGTCCCATTATAAAACATCCAAAGGGGAGGCAAAGAACATAAGTCCCACACACACAAGTAGCATGACTTATTTTTTGCCATCCCTTGTATCCTACAATGATAATAGATTACGTAGGCTTAGGGAGTAGAAATACTAATATCATTCATAAGGGAACCCTTAACCTATATGCCCTGATGAACAACATAATATGATGTACCACACATATAAGGGTACCTCGGTGCATAATCCCCAATCAAATGAACTATGATGACTCTGATTCCTATAAATACTAAGATATGTAGTAATTATTCCAAATTTATAAGATAAAATAGATATCCAATTAGGTGTAATTCACCTCATGACTCTAAGATTTCAACTATTAATCCCAAATAATTTCCATGGGTTGATCATTATTCCTCGTCCAGCTGCGGTATGAGAAGCCAAATGAACTACGATGACTCTGATTCATTTGATAACCAAGATATATAGGATGTCCTCTTAAGACCCAAGATCCATATTAAACATCAAAAGGCATATCCTAGTAAAAGATCCCTACATGCATATCCATTGAGACATATTACTTTTTTACATTGTTTTCAAAAATAGAATAGCTCACATGGGATTTGAGAGTATTACGGGTCTTATCATTCACATCGTGAATCTCTACCAGCCAAAGAAATCTTAGTATGTAACCCTAATGATTTTAATGATATAAACAACCCCCATATAAGGGCATCAAACATGGGGCAAGTCGCAATTGTTTGAATGAACTTTGGTACCTCTGACTACAACAATAACTAGGATACATATGATGCCACATCGAGATTTGATCTCAAATACCAGGTTCTCAAGTTCCCACATATATATCCTATCATTATGAAATTAAAATTTATGGGTTTAATAAAATACATGGTCTTTGATTGCTACTATAAATAGGATACGTAGGACGCCTCATAATGGCTCAATCACCTCCAAAGAATATTTACCACCTCCCTATATGGAAAAAAATTCCAAAGTACCTGGTTATGAATCTTCAACATATGAGCAGAAATTCATTACTTGTAATTGGATGATTAATCTTGGTTACAAATATATATATATACATATTCAATAATGATAACCCCTTCCTCTTCTACACATAAAAGGGGTTAACCTATGATCATTTTTTAGGGTAACTTATCCCATGTCAAGATTATAAAGATATTACCTAACATAACTTAAATCTATAAGAATGTATTAGAGTATGAAACAATACCACCCCCCCAAATGGTGAGATGATCCAAACCTCCCATCCTCTCGACCAATGCGAGTTTCTAATTATTATTGGGTATGAAATCCAAACTGAACACCTGGCTTTGGAAAGCAGGGTTTTACCTAGTTATAGATGTGGAAACCATTCAGAGTTTAAATTAATAACAACAACAGTTACCCAATGTAAATTATTTTCTAACATATATAACCCCCCTCAATCACAATCAACCATCATACCAAACCAAACGCACCTAGCTGTTTTCTCTTTTCCAACAAAATAACAAATTAGTGTTATCTTAATTGATTAAATTAATCAAATTTGATAAATGATTATAATGTAATGAGTTATTTATATATCTATTCAAATAAATTATCATTCATTAAAATTGATATTATTAGTCATGTAATAATGAAAAATACCTTTTATTCTTCAAAAATACATTTTCTTAAAAATGTTTTTATTGTATTTTTTGAAAGGATGTTATAATAATTTTTTACACTTTTAGAAATTTTAGTTGATAAAATGAAAATAATTTTTCTATATCATCATATCAAATAAATCATAGGGTGAATATTTGATATTTTTTAGAATATATTGATTTTAGATTTAATAATGAAAATGATGATTTTATTGCAAATCTATCATTTCTTTTATTTAAATAAATTAATTTGAAATCCCAATTATATTTTTTATTTTGTTTTAATGTAACATATGATCCATTTTAATTTTTATATTCTATTTAATTCCATAGGAATTAATATTTTCTTTTATTATGATATAAGGTCATATTTAGTTTTAAATCTATTTTTGAAATAACTATTTTTCAATGTGTTTTTTGTTCTTATATATAATGTTATTTTTACATGTATAAGAATTTAATTTTGATAATTTGTTTTCTTATTTGGAATTATGTGGTTTAAATTTATTAATTATTTAAATTTTATTTTGGTCATAATGAATAATAAACATGGTAAATGTTTATCACTATAGTAAAGAGTAAAACAAGTCGATTAAGGTTCAAACTAAGGGATAAGGTTATAAAATATCATCATAAATATTTTTAAATGAGATTATTTTAACCATTTTCACCTTATCATAGTAAATAGATATATTTATGGCCACTAGATCATGAATAAGACTTTATATTATATAAAGACACTGAAAAATTATAAGAGTGCCACTCCCAAAATATTTAAAATGGTGCCCCCTCTCTTCCATTACTCACATAATTTCAGCCATTTATCTCAACCATGACCAACCCAAATAACATACCAAAATCCCTAAGTACTAGTGATTTTTTTGACCAAAAACTAACCTGGATGGTTTATGGTGTAGGCCAAATGAAGATTAACAAAGAAGACGTATAACTCTTAACCTAATGTTTTCATATTTGATTCTTTTTATACCTCTTTTAAACCTAATATTACAATGATTTCATTTTAAAATAATATCTTATATATACTATAATATTATTATGTTTATGTAATAACCCTTTTATATCATTCTCTTCACTATTTATATTTAAAACATAACTCGTGTATACGTGTAGTCTACCACCATCACAAAGCGATGTGTTTTTCTTTTCACTGCCACCTAGAAAAGCTGGTTATTATTAAGTATTTATTATATATATATATATAATAATGAAATAATTATCATTATGTAAATATAATATATTACATACATTCTTGTCCATCTATCTATCATAAAATGATAACATCACTCTTGTGTATGTGTGGATTGCCACCCCTTGAAATAATGTGATTTTTTTAATGATTACATTTAATTAATTGTTGTAAAATTATATTTAATGTATATAAATTATAATTATTTCATTATTAATATTATTGATATTATTTAACAACATACTATTTGGACTTGGTAAACCTACCAAATTTATTTTGGGATTATGGAATAAATGTCCCCAAAACATCTGACAACAGATTAACCTATTTAGAAAGTATATAAGGCATGGTGAGGAATGAAATAAAAAGGTTATAAATAAGGCATTAAAACTGAAATAGGTTCCTCAAAAATTAATTAATTTAAATAATTTTATGATATAGTAATTAATGTATGCATGTGGTGAGTCAAACTCAAGGCAATAGATTCTTCTTTAAAACGTTTTTTTAAATGTTTTAAAATATTTTTCCACCATGTCCATGTTATTTAAATTTTTTATGGATATTATTATTTATTAATCAATGATTTTTAAATGAAACATCAAAGTCATTTTTTCTATCTTTACAAATTTTTAAAAGTAATTTTTTAATGTTTTCTATATAAGCAAATTTTGGACTCTTTACCAAAATGAAAATAAGAATGTTTGAAATGTATAATACAGAAGAATAATTTCAGAATATCGTTATTGTTATTATTTAAGAATATTAATATAAATTTTTACATGGTTTTTCAAAATAATATTCTTTTTACTATACTTCTATGGTTTTTTGTTTATTGAGTCTTCAAATAAAATCCTTCTTATACTTATTTTTTGTGAATCCCAAAATTGATTCTGTATATGTGTTAAATGAAATAAGTTTCGAGATTTTTATGATGGAAATAAAAGATTTTAATTTTGTATATAGTTTTGGGTCCTTCTAAATTTTTCATGGTGACATATGAACATGATATAGATTTATAAAGTATTGTTTAATGGTTTTATTCTTGGGGGAATATATGTTAGAATCAACAATGTAGGTTATTTAATTTATAATAGTTACTGTAAGAGGAATTATATTGGTGACATGAATATGATATGAAATGTTATCTAAATTAATATTATATACACGAATAATTTTTCATGGAAGAACTTTTAATTAATAAGGTAAGATGATGAGTCCTTGTTTAAAGGAATATGTATTCCCTTTTTAAGGGTGAAAATTACAATTTTTAAGAAACTTTTTTCATGAGTACCCATGTTTTACAATATTTCCTCAGGATTATGTTTTTTTACTAGAATATTATTTATTATATGTTTCATGAAAAAATTTGGGAAATAAATATGACTTCATGAGTTTATAAATGTATATTTGAGCTCAAATGTTATTATGTAAGAAGGGAAAAGTTTCTTATAGGATATCATAAATCTCCAAATGGACTAATGAATTTATTTCCTTTTCATCAATTAATTTTTTTGTGATAATCCCATGTTTTAAAATGTTTTTCACGGGACATAAAGATGATTCGGAACTATATCAATGTATATATTTCTTCTAAAGGTAATTATCAGAAAACAAGAAGGCATGATTTGAATAAAAAAGTGTTTAAATTTTAAAAACATATTCTTTTGAAAAAATAAATATTGAGTTGTGGTTTCCAATATTTATTATAAGGTTTTGATATGTAATATTTTTTACTAATTCTATAAAAATATAAATCTAAAATATAAATTAATGTTATAAAATTCAATACAAACTATTAAACTCATAATTACTGATAGATTAATTTATGGGTTATTATAAACACCACTTTAAATATTGATAAAGAGTGAACAATGAATATAAATTTAAATATTTAAAAATAATAATAAAAAAATTATAATTATAATATATTTACCATAACTTAAATGGAATGAGATCAAAATTAAATAACAAAAAAGCAACTATATGAAATCAAATATAAACAATAATAATATCTACTTGAGAAATGAAACAACCATATAATATAATTGAAAAAGATTTTGGGAACAATTTTCAAGGCCTACATAGATCATTATACTTCTATATATTTAAGAAAACTAATATTTATTTAATCGGGATAGTACAGTCAATCCTTATAAGGTATTACCAAACATATTAAAATTTATATGGGGATCATTTTCACTGCCTAGCATGTACGGATAAACATATCTAATTTAAGGGAATGTGAAATTGTTGGCTCCAATAGGATTAATACCTAGATGGGGGTGAATTAGTGTATGATAGATTAAAATAATCCCATATTTGGATCTTTTTTCATCATGAAAAAAAATTATCTTTTCTATTATTCTCATAGTAATGTTTGAGTAGAAATGAAAACATGCACAAGACATGTCAATGTTACTTGGTTCAACATTAACCAGACTAGTATATAAAGAATATAAATTTAATGTGTTGATGTACTCGATCCAAATTTTCACTAAACTATTATAAAATTTTGAGTGGGCATAATATCCCTCCAATTTCACTACCAATCACACTTTTAAATCTCACCACACTCTTTACATTAGTGTGCTCAATACTCCTCGAGAATATTCTTACATCAATTTCTTTAATCAATCTTGTTTACACCCAATATAGTACCCCATAATGATCATGTTTCACACACATGATGAATATAAATTCACAAAAAGACCCCTCAAAAATTCATTTTAGTTCATGAAACATTCACTCTCATATAACTATTTCAAAACATTTATGAAACTCCATAACTTTTTCCCAGCTTTTCAGTTTGACATAGAACTCCCAATATTCACTGAAATTTTTAGTTTGTAAAAAAACTAAAATTTCATGAACCTTTTTTTAGACATATCACTTATTCATATATTCACAATTTCATTTTCTTCATTCAATTAAATTTTCATAACATATTTACATGAAAAATTCCTTTTGTAACTCTTGCATGATTTAAGGCCCCTGATGTTCTTTAAGGGTTGGAAATTTCAAATGAGGGAGGAACTAGCCTATTTATAGATATTTACAAAACTTCATGCCACTTAATCATCCATCACTATCCTTGCAAAAACCATTCCTTCTTTACCCACCATTAATGATTTGACCCTGCATTTAACTTGAATCTCACTATAATCACAAAGATTCTATCTATATTTCTGTTGTTTGCATTAATAAGTTTGTGTTAAGAAACTCCTTCATTAAAAAACCCATATAAATTTCAGTAAAAACTCACCTTCACTATATTTTAATGAGTTAGTATTGATTCTTCACTATTATAAAACTTCAAAACCCCTTTCACCTGTCTGTGAAACTTTCTCATATGTGTGATAATATCTCATGTTCTTCAAAAACAATATTCCTTTTCCTAAAAAATTTAATCCCTAAAAATTTATAAATTTTTTTAATTTTCACCACTATAAACATGAAAATACCAAAATATAATCTAGATATTCCATGTCTATCTGATCATCATTCATGGATATCTTCAACCCTTATCTTAGTATAGATTATTTGAACTCATAGTGCTCTCCATTATCCTAGATATTTGTCAACTAGATTTTTCATCAAACATAACAAACCCAAAAGAACTACAAAGTCAATTTGATTTATTTTTTATAATAATATACCTTTTGGATTTGTTTTTGAAAACTAATCACTCTTTCATTAAACATTAACCATTTTGTTTCCATCTCATTGATTAAACGTTTCACTCTTCCTTATTCAAACACCATTCACATCATATAACTCCAGATATTGATAAATGATTTAATAAAAACATAATATAAATCCACATGATAAATTACTAGTGTGAGAAAAAACACAACTTGAAAATTTTATCAATGATTCACTTTTATCTCAATACTATATTTCACAGAGCTATACCTTTGAAACAGAACCATTTCTTCATTTCTTATAACACGAATTTAGAAAACAATTACACTAAAATAATATTCTATTGAATAATAATGGTTGTTTAATATAAATTGTCTGAAAACTATAACATGTGTGTAGCACTAGAGAAGTAAATTTCTCCAACCCCACTGGGTAACATCTTTCATTATAGTCACATATGTAAAACTATCATGAATTATATACTTTGAAGAAATATCTTTCACATCATCAAATTCTGAAACATCCCTAGTTTCTAAAGACCCCAATCATCTTATCCACATTTCCTGAGAAGGACTCATCCCCCTTTTTAAATTAAACTAATTTAAATTCCTTTTTTGTTTCTAATAAGGTATAAAATAAATTTCAACACGTACGAAAAAACACACCATACCTTAGGGAGTGAGGGTTCTATATCTACACTATTTAAGTGTGATGGTTTCAATAGACTCTAAGAGATAGCTGATGTATTACAAATGATTTCGTGGGTAAAGAATTAGTTATAATTCTTATAACCAGATTTTTTTATGAAAATACTATAACATTACAATGTCATCCCACCTTTTTAATACATAACGTTTCATTACATTTTACAAACATAGGGTCTCTTAATGCTTAGCGTCTTAGAAAAAAGGTACATAAAACATGAAAAAATATAATATTATTATATTACACATGATGTGATTCTTCAATATTAATAATAAGTAAATTTATTTCATCACATAACGTGCACACATACATCAATGGAAAGGGTGACCATAAGGCCCATTAAGGATAAACACAGGAAACAGTTTACTTGTGATCCTGAGGAATATCAATAAAAACTTGAGGAAATACCTATAGGCATGAGAAATGGAAAAATGATATATAATAATAAAAATGACATTATTCATATCATGGAAATGTGACTAAAACATTTAATTGATTCATTAGTAAGAATATAACCTATGTTATCACTGATATTGCATGAAAATTTTCATTGTTATTCGCCAAGGTATCACAAAACTTGTCATCTCTATAGATTATATTCTTTACCCAATGCATTATAGAGATATAGTGGTTCACCATTCATATGTATTAATTAATTTCAGACAAAAATATTGGAATAAAACATTTCATAAATAACATTTTGAGAATAAAATAAACTAGTTTCATTTTAAAATAATGGTGTTTTAGAATGTTCATAAAATTAAGATCCTTTTGTTATTATAAACCCACAGAAAAGGAAGGATGGTTTCATGTATGTTAATACTAAAATAAAATAAATCATTTTGAAACCTATGTAAATACCTCTAGATTATAAAGAGGTTTTTTTATTCAAAAAATAAAATAAAATAATCTCTTTATAAAAAGAAAGACAATTTGAGATGAAAATCCTGCAGCATAATGAGTATGAAACACGGTATTATAAAGTATTAAAAAGGGAGGGGAAAAGGGTATCTGATTCAAAAAAGACTCTAAATACAATAAAGGGATAATTTTTTTTTAAAAAAACATAATATTAAAATTTTAAAGACATACCACATAAAAAGTAAATTGAAAGGACATGAAAAGTTGATACTTCCCTTACCTTGAATAGTGACTCCTAAAATGTGAAGATCGGGACTGTGGAGGACTGAAGACACCATGGGAGGACTCATTGGGTGGTAATACTACCATATAGTTTTGTAGAATGAATTGGGAATGAAATCTAATGGATAAATGGTTGGTATTTATGTAAAAATTGAGGGATTTGTTTGTTAATTTCTGAGGACACCTCAGTAGTGGAATTTAGAAAACCATGGGCTTGGCCATGGTATTCATACATTGTATTGGGAAATGGTGTCGGAAAATTAGGACACCATTATCAATTTTTAATTTACCAGATTCTACATAAATTTTAAATTACATATTACATCCTTATGATGACATTAAACATACCAAAAACTCAAAAGGTTATTTTTACTATTCATCCAAAAACAAAATATTTTATAAAATTCTCATAAATTCACTGTAAAATAATATCGACATTCCAAATTAAAAAAAATTGAATTTATTTTATAATAATAATTCTATAAATATGATAATTTTAACTTTTATCAATAAAAAATAATTATTTATAGTGGATAGAAATTGCATAGTAATCTGCATAGTCAAATTTTTGACACTGGAAAACAATAAAATTATTTTATAATTTTTTATTAAATATAAGTTTTTCGATAACCATATTTAATTAAAATATAAATTATTAATAAAAAATATATTAATTTATTAATTTATATCTTTCATAAATGTATAAATTTTTACATGGAAAATCAATTTTTCAAATTCCATTTAAATTTTTAAACAAAACTATTCTTAAAACATAAAGGATGAAAAAAATTTATTAAAATAAGGGATTAAAATTTAAGTGACTATGGACATGACATAAGACCCCTTATAACACTTTCATATGAACTATGTTTAAGGTTTGAGTTGGTGATAGACTCTTGGGGCGGCTTGGATAACATTGACTGAGTGGTAATTTCTAATAACTTGAACTTCTCCAAAAAGCAATTTTGTTCATGATTAATGTGTTAAAGATCATATTGGGATTAGTCAAGAGAAATTACAAGTAATTGTACCTCCTTCCCATGATCTGATAAATGGAATTCATACAACACAATTCTACTGTATGAGTCCATTGCCACTTCTTTCTACATTAATTAACCATTATCTTTTCCATTTATAAACAATATTCAAACCATTAAAATTATTATTATGAATATTTTCTCCAATGGTCATATTGAAAAATAGTCATAATTTACCAACTGTCATATAACAGTCAAAACCCAAAGGTCCCATTTAAAAATAAATACATCATTATTAATGAGATATAGTTTATTTGTGTAATATAGTAAGACACAAATTTTAAAAAAATTATTATTCAAAATGTCTGAATTGTTACATTTAGCAACCCATGATCCACCTTATCCTTGATAAAATGATACTTGATTTCAATGTTTGACATCCTTGAGTGATTGAATATCTTTTTGTTCAGGATTACAGAACATGAATTGTCATAATTTATTCTAATCATATACTTCACTTTAAATCACATATATTGAATCGGATGCATCTTCCACAATAACTACATGTAGGCTTGAGTAACAATAATATATATTTATGTTTTAATACATATGAAAATGGTGTATTTTTTTTGATAATCCATGAAATTCACAATCCACCAAGATAAAACACACAACCTGATGTTGACTCCCTTTCATTCACTGAACTGGCCCCATCTATGATTGTATATCCCAATAACACATGTTTTGATGTTTCCATGTAAGCCGGAGGAAATGAAATGTTCCTTTGATATATCATATTATTATCTTCACCATAACCATGAAGATTTATTTTGGATTTATTTGATACTATTCCACTCATCATGTGAGAAAAAATGTTGGATCATGTCACTATTAAGTACAATATGGTCCCACTGATTAGACTATACCCCATGGAATTAACTATTTTGCCTTTGTCATCCTTTGATATTTTAATCAATATAGAGTACCAATTTTTCATCAACCTGTAGTTTTCCATTCCAAAACATCTAAAAATCTCATCAGAATATTTTTTTTAATAAATAAATGTTCCATGATTTTCTTTCACTAGCTTCAAACCCAAGAAGAATAACATCTCCCCAATCATTAAAAATTCAAACTCGCATTTTTTGAAATATAAATTTTTTTGAGTTGATATTTATTCAATCCACCAATGAATATATCATCGATATAAACCAACAACACCCTAATTTTATTACTCTCATTTTTGATATAGTTAAAATAATCAACTCAACAATGTTGAAAATTGGGCTTCCTCAAATACCATTCATGTCATGAATACCATGATCTCATTCCCTGATTCAACCTATATTATGCCCTCTTTTGAAGAAATACCTTGGTATGATCTTCAGGAAAATGAAATCCTTCCCATTGTTCAATGTACACAACTTCCTAAAGAATTAAATTTAAAAATTCATATTTGAAATCTATCATAAAAACAAAAAATTTACTTTTCATTATTATAGTTAATAATAGTTTGAATAGAATCTGGCCTTGGAAAAGGTGAAGATTTCTCATCTACATCTATTACCTTTATTATAGAGTATCCCTTTCACACTAGTCGTGCATTGATTCAAATAAATATTATTTCTTCATTAATTTTGTTCTAGAAAACTCATTTGGTTCTAATTAATTTTGTTTATCATTCATGAAATAGTATCCTAGGTATAATTAATTTTTTTATGGTCATTCTATTTGTTAATTTATTGAAACTAATTCTCATGTATTACAACTCATCTAAAATAATATGTCTTAAACTATGATTTTAAAGATAAATATAGTTAATAATGTATCATTTTGTCTACACTAGTGCTTCTTGGTGATAAATTATATTCTGTCTATTAATTTTAGCTCATCTATTCATATTCAATATAGATATCGTTCTAATGTCATCCTTCTAATCATCTTAATATTCTTCTGAATATGTATTCGAAAATTTCACCACTTGATATACTCATCTATTCACCAATACACACCTTATAATCTTCATTGATTTTGTATTTATTTTGTTCATTCTCTACCATAACAACATCATTTCTCTCCACATCCTTTAATAGTGATCTATTGAAGAATTTATATCCTTTAATTTTTCTTTATTAGCTAAAAAATATCCCTTCATATCTATATAATCAAAAAATCCCATTTTAATCCCCTTAGAGTATGAAACAATTAATATTGAAGACTCAAATGTATGTTAATTTCAAATTCATTCCATACCACAACATGTACGGTGTTTTCTATTCCCACATACCCAAAAATTCTCTACATGAAATATATACTGATTTCAAAAATTCATTATTCCAAAATTTCTATGGTAGGTATTTCTCCTTGAAAATTGTTCTAACCATGTTTTTATAATACTATTTATCCACTCGTCCACACTATTTTGTGGAGAAGTTTTCATTACTAAGACTTGGTTCATTATCCCATGATTCATGAAATAATCTTCTACAGAGATATTAGTAAACTCAATACCATTTTTTGTTTAGGACATTATAATTTTCAATTCAAGTATCCTTTTATCCACTCTTCGATATTGAGTTATTTAACTAAACTCTTTAAACTTATGGGTGATGAAAATTATCCATTCCACTTTTCCATAATCACTAATGAATAAGATATATTATCTATTCCCATCAATGTATCTTGGTGATATAAGTCCATATAAATCAAAATAAACAATTTATATCATGACTTCCTTCATTGTTTTTCCTTTTTAGTATTTTGATCTAAATTAACTTATTGGAAGGAATCACATGTGTGCGTATGATCACATGATATCCTAGCTAGAAAATTAACTCCATAAATTTTCACCCGATATTACAATTAATGTTCCCTGAAATGGATAATATTTTTATACCATAATATAAAATCATCATCCATGGAAAGAAAACACATATCTTCTTCTCCACTCATAAGGTAGAGATTACCTTTCCTACAGTTCCCCTACATCATGACTCTACCATATTTTCTCTTGAATATACCCATATTCATGTTAAATATTATTTCATGTAATGAGTAAAATATTTGAATGAAACTATGAATCTTGTGACTAAGACTATAAATTATTAAGAAATCTATACATCCCATATATTTTCCCCCAAACAAGGTCTTTCCTGAGAAAATAATCTTCATGATTTCATCAAGTATATATTTTATGACCTCTTCATTTGATTAATTGGTGCCTATAAAATGGTAAATATTTATCATCGTATAGGATGTGAATCCACTATAAATGATCCATACAGAAATATGATCTAATGATTTAAGAATAATATCTATAAGTGATTCCTACTCAACTCTTTTGTTTTTTTTCAATGACTTTGAATTCATACGAGATGCTGATTGGTATTATTGATTTTCATCAGAGTACAATGGAATAAATTTATCTTGCAATGTTTGAAAATTATTTTTCATTTTCATATCATTTATGATTCCTTAATATGATGAATATAACCATTTTTTGTCTTCTTTGAATGATTCCTCAACAATTATTATAATCATTATCTTACAAAGTGTCCAAATCATCCACAAGAAAAAAATAAACATAAAATTATCTCATGAAATAATGAACTCTATTTATCTAACACTATTTCTCTTATAATGATTGACACCTCTTGGATATGGAATAAATATTTTTGTATTATACCTAATTTTCACAACAATGGTAACTAATATGAGGTGAATTTCAAAATATCATTGATGCAACAACTGTTATCTCATTTCTCTCTGAATCTTATGATTCTAATTTATACCAATATCAATCTTTAACCATGGTGTGAGTTCTTATGGTCCAGAACCAATCATTAAATTATTTTAGATTGTGATCAATCCCCATTATAACTGTATTTTTATGATGCATCATTTACCTCTCTTAATAATTCTTTCACTTTTTTACTATACCTCCATACTCAAATATCTATTTTTATATTTCCCATATGTCCTTCTTTTCTAATGTCATACCAAGGGCCAATAGTCACTAATAATCATCTAATTTTATTTACTTGCCGAAAACGTCAAAAATATGTTCTTTGATACATTTTAACCGATCATTCACTATTTTATTCAAACCATCGATAACTATAGTATATTATTAAATTTTGAGCTCAAAATCAATGAACATTTTTCATATATCTAAAATTATAAACACATTTTTTTTAAATCTTTTCCTTCATTCCAGACTTCTAATTTTTTTTTGATTTAATATATATTTATCCATTATGAAACAATCCATTGGATTTTTTAACTATAAATATCTTTCAACTAAAGAGAATATTTTAATTCAACCGAGAGACTAACTATCCATTCCACTTCTCTTTCATTATTATGATATTATTCCCTTTCTGGTATTTTCCTACAAGATAAAAAATAGATTTTTATTTATGGTAATTATATATTTTAATTTATTTTTCATTTTTATCTACACTTTTATTTTATTATGAAAGCAGGTTCTTCTTCTTAAAGAAATTATGATTAGTGGTTTTACCATCATTCAAATTAGTGAAGAATTCTTCATGGGAATTTAATCTTCATCCTCATCACACTCCTAATCGTGATCAGGATCATCAACATCATCATCAAAATAATTTTTATCATTTTCATCTTCATATTCATCATCATCACCATCATCATCATCATCACCATCATTGTCGTTGTTGTAACGCCCTAATAATAGTTACGCAGATTCGGTGCAATTATTACATTACATGTGCATTATCACAAGATATCAAGTCATGAATGACTAATTATTTTAGTATCCTTGAAAGTACTTGATGCATTCATAAGTTTTAAATTACACTATGAAATAAATAAAAAAACATCATTATGTCCCCTTGGAACACACTCATATCCCTTAGCCTATTCTTATAGGTTAATTTTAATATACCTATTCACTTCCTGGGAAAAATAAAACATAAGAAATGGGTTAGATCAAATTCTAAGTAAGGATAACAATATTGCGGAGACATTCATAAATAAGCAAAAACATTTAAGGCAATGTATAAGAATAAACCACAAGGTTTTTGAACTTAATCATTAGCATAATATGGAAAAGATAAATCATATAATTCCACTTACATATTCACATGTATATTATACTAGTCAAAAATCACATGTATTATCAATAGCCAATTTTATAATGATGGAATGCATAATGCTGGACATCATAACCACATAGTCAAGCCCTCATGCAAAGACTAAAAATAACATTTGGTTAAGGCCTTGTTCCAAGACACAATCTTGTCTCATGTGACCTACTGATGCCTCGAGGAGCTATAGCAGGCTCCACCCGTCACATAATAAGTCAAATGAATTCTTTATATGAAAAGGTTGAAGCATATCATAAACATTTGTATAAAAAATAGCATAAGAAATGTTAATAATTTACCATAAACCCCGAATGCTATAAAAATAGCACATCCACAGTCAAAAATATCACCAAACCTTCAATATAATATGGAATATTGTATCATAATAAATCAACTTCAAACAAGTGTAAAATGTAACAATGGGTGTTGAAATAGATGAAATCAAAACTATTTGAGAGAAATATATCTTCTATTTTGAAACCATTTAAAATTCAAATAATTAAAAAAAGAAAACATTTATTTTTAAAATTTTCTTATAAGATTGTAAGGGAAGTGTCGAAGGGGTTATAATGGCGGAAAATAGCCGCACTCTCTGTATAAGTTAAAAAACATCCTTACCATAATTCATCGAAAAAGACATAATGTACCTTTTAAGGAAAATGATGAAATGAATCCTTTCAAAAAGAATTTAAATAATTAAAACAAGGGTATAAATTAAATTAATCCATATTATAGAAAATATTGAAAATTTTTTGAATTACATTTTTAATAAATACGAATGTTGGTGATAAAGATGTCTCAGTAGATACTAATGTATAAACAACCTCAGATAATAAAGAGATTTTAAAATTAACCCTTTCCTTATATTCTTCCTTAGTTGAGGGTATGTTAACCTCCTGTATAATTGTAAAATAATTTTTCTGAAATCATAAAAGAATCCAAATACATAATTATGATATCATATATGATCTTCTAATATTTCTTTGTTAATAATATTTTAGCAGTATCATTGTTTCAGGTGTTAACTAATTCATTTTCCTTAAATTTTTTGTACGTAAGTTTTGTTTTTTATGGATAGGATGTATTTGATTCATATCTATAATGATATTATGTTCTTAAACATTATTTTTAATCATCAAATGAAAAATATTCTTTAATGGTTACAATGGGGGATGAAATATTATCGCGTCATGGAGACGGTAATCCGTATGTATGTACGAGCGAAGATATCATTCTATTGATGGTGAAATCATAAGTAGTTGGATGGTATGTCATATATATAGAATCATTAACATGTTATATTTATTATTTAAATAAATTATACTCATTATTATACCCATCCAAATAATAAAATGTTGAATAAAAAACTACACCATGACCTGGAGACGGTAAGTTGTGCGTACGCACGTATGGAGACTTATTTATTCATAGGATCCATATACTAATGAATATGGTTTTAAAATATTTATAATAACATAAAAGTGTGTATAATTTACTGGAGATATTATTTTTTTCCGGAAAAAAAATAAAGAGGAAGTGGAAGAAGAAAAGTACTTTAAAATAGGTGTTGAAATTATTACCTCTTCTTCAGGTGCTTCCTTTTGATTTGATCAAAATGACTCCATAGTTTGGATTTATGATAAAATTAAGGCCTCTAGGATGAATTTAGGGTAGTTGGGAGGATATTTGGTGAGGTTTTGGCCGGGAAAAATGGATTTGGAGGTGTGAATTTAAGAGAATGGGAAGTACCCTTTTATAAGATAGGTGAGGGTAACTTTAGGAAAATCTTGAAATATTATTTGGTTGTAAAAATATTTAGTTTTATAATGCCTCAAAATGGATTTATTTCTAAGATAAGGTGGTTATTCATCTAATTACTCTCAAATAAAATATGTTTTAGACAATTTTATGTCACCATATTAAACTTATCTTTTATATTTAACTCTTAGTAAAATAGTTTGACATTTACAATGTCTCTTTCTATATTTATATTATATGGTTGCAAAACATACTATAAAATTAAAGGATACACCCATGTGGTTCACTAATGACATATATATGTTATTATATAAGTTATTCGGTGTATCCTTATATATTTACGAATATTATATCATTTAATAATATAGTATTTGTTTTAAAACCACTTTTATGTCAACTTTGACATTATTTAAAATTTGGTTTTTATAAAAGTCATAACAATATGATTTATTCTAATAAAACATAAAAACCCCTAAAATTTAATATTAACATATAAAATTCGTGCATGGAATCACAACATTAAAATTAAATTTATTTTAATATTTCTAATATCATTTATTTTAATCTTTCAATAATAAAGAAAATACTCCATCATTATTGTGTCATAAATAAATATATTTAATTTATTTCGATAAATAATAAATAAAATATAATGATTTATAAATTATTTTTATCTTTAAGATGAATATTTATAGTTGAATAGATCAATTATATAACCCTATATAAAAATGTGTTATTAAAAGATACATGTTTATGTTATTTTTGTCTTTACATTAAAATAATTAATATAAAATGTCATTATCACACCCAAATGGATACATGGGGTCCCAAAATAGACACAAGGATTCCCATAGTAAGACATGTATCATCTAATATGGTTAGTACATGCGTTAGGGTAATTAAATAATTTTATAATATTATTTTTTACCGTTATTTATCGGATTTACCCTTCAACCATGGTAAATAAAATATTTACTAAAGTAATTATTCCTAATGACTAGAAATAAAAGTAACCTATTTACATAATTTGGACCTCCTGGTTAAAAATATTGAATCTATTTTTCAAATTCAAAACACATAATTCACAGAAATTAATTTAAAATTAATTCATGTTGTCAAAAACAAAAAAAAACAGGTTTTTACAAAGTAGAAACTATTAAAATATTGACATTGTTCAGGTAAAATCTAAATGTAAAATTACATCCAATTACCTAAATTATATTAAATGATAATAATATAATCTAATTATACTTTAAAACCACCCAAATTTATAATTTAATACTATAAAATATTTTGATTATTTTTTTTAAAATTGAAATTTAGTATTTTCCATTATTCATCAAAATATGAAAGTTAACAGAAAAGTCTAAAAATTCACCCTAAGCTAATTTTGATATTAAAAATCCATAAATAATATACAAATTGAAAAATAAAAATTAAAAAATTTCAAACAAGTGGTATTACTATTCAAAAGTAATTTTAAAACTGCTAGTTTGATAGGTCGTGGTGAGCTTAAACTCGGTGTTGCGTACGTCACACACTAATATATTATTCAATGATAAGAATACTGTCGAGGATTTGTGTGTTACAATATTCCCTCCTTCAAATAATTGTATCCTCAAAATTTATATAATATTACTGCATATAAATATTTGAGTGGTTCTTCATCATAATTTCATTGGGTTCCAATGTTAAATCTTCCATATTATGGTTTTTTCATATATCTTTTACCAGATGAGTCGCCCTCTTTCTCAGCACTTGTTCTCTGCTATCAAAAATCTAGACAGGCTCTTCACAATTAGACAGAACAGGTTCCAATTCTATTTCTTTATAAGTTAGTACATGTGTTAGAATATGCATGTATTTTCTCAATAGTGATATGTGGGACACATCATCAACTTTGGAGAGACTAGGAGGCATTTCCAAATGGTAAGCTACAACTCCAATTCATTCTAGACCTTCAAAAGTTCTGATGTTCTGAGGACTTAATTTACCCTCCTTACTGAATCATATAACACCCTTTTATAAAGATACCTTAAAAAACATTATCTCCTACTTGAAATTTCATATCCTTCCTTTAGTTTTCGCCATAACTCTTTTTCCTACTTTGAGCTGCTTTGATGTGGGTTTGGGTAGTCTTCACCTATTTCATTGTTTCCTCAACATGTTCTGGGCATGTGAGTTTTCTTTTACCAAAATCATCCCAACAAGTTGGTGTGAGACATCACTTTCCATATAATGCTTCATATTGTGCCATCATAATACATTAATATAAGCTATTATTATAGGAAAATTCTATAGAGGTAAATACTAATCCCACATACCTTTAAAGTAAAGTCATAGAGATCACAACATATTTTCTAAGGTTTTAATATTCCATTATGATTGTTCATCAGTTTGAGGTTGGTAGGCAGTGCTTAAATGAAGTTCAGAATCTAGGGATTTCTGAAGACTTTTCCAGAATCATGACATAAAACAGAGATCATGATCGGAAACAATCAATAGGGGTACACCATGAAGTCATGCAACTTCATTAATATATATTCTTGCTAAAATTTCAATTGGTAAATCTTATCCTGTAGAAAGAAAATGTTATAACTTCATAAGTGGATCAACAATGACCCATATTGCAACATTCCTTCTAGGATTCATTTGTTGTCCAATGACAATGCCCATCATAATATCATCCAATTTCCACTCAGGTATGGGAAGAGGTTGCATGAATTCTCCAGGATGTTGTCTTTCAGCCATTACCTATTGATAAACCCTAAATCTTGACACATAATCAGCAATATCCCTCTTCATGTTGTCCCGTAAAAAATGTTCCTTCAAATCTCTATACACCCTAGTTCTACTCGGGGGTATAGAGAAATTGGAGCTATGAGCATCATCCAACAATTCTCTTTTTAGATCAGGTATTTTAGGAACACAAAGTCTCTTCCCAAATTTCAAATTTCCATCTTCATATAAAAAGTCAATCAATCTCCCAAAATTCACAACTTTAATTTTCTTTTAAAACTCCTCATCATCAGTCTGAGAACATTTTATCCTTACATGTAATGATGGATTGGAAATAATTTAAAAATAGTATTGATGTTTCACCTTCCATGATTATTCCCATATAAAACTTTACTAGATCCATGAACATATGATCCCTTTCAACTCTCATCTTGTTCAAAACTCCTTGACCCTTTCTGATCGAAGCATCTACCACCTTATTTGCCTTCCTCGGGTGGTAGTGTATAGTGCAATCCTAATAGGTGAGTAGTTCAAGCCATTTTCTTTTCCTCGTGTTGAGTTATTTCTATGAGAAAATATACTTCAAAATATTTTGATCAGTATATATCTCAAATTTTTCATCATAGAGATAGTGTCTCTATATCTTCAAAGAAATGATTTTAGCTACTAACTCAAGATCATGAGTAGGATATTTTTTTCAGAAATTTTTATCTGTCATGATACATAGGAAATAAAACTATCATTCATCATAAGGACACAACCAAGTCATTTCTTTGAAACATCAGTATAAATAACAAACCCATCATTCCTTCATAGTGGATTCAAGATAATATAATTGACTAATCTTTTCATCAATTCTTAAAAACATTATTCACACTCTTTTTTCCGAACAAATTTAACCCCTTTACGTGTAATTGTTGTTAATGGGATAGTTAATAGAGAAAAATTCTTGATGAAATGCCATTAATAACCTGCTATACCATTAAACTACGTACATAAATTATACTCATCGGTGTGGAAATTCTTGTATTGCACTTGTCTTATAAGGATCAACATAGATTCCATCCTTAGAGGTAATCTAGCCAAGAAAAGAAATCTCCTGAAGCCAGAATTAACAATTGCTAAACATCCTATATAATTCATTACTTCTAAGAGTGTTTAGGATAGTGAGGAAGTGATTTTCATGATCTTCATAGTTGATGGAGTATACCCAGATATCATCAATAAATACCACTACAAAGTCATCAAGATATTCCTTGAAAACTTTAATAATTAATCCATGAAAACTGAGGGTGCATTAGTCCGTTAAAAAGGCATTACTGTAAACTCATAATACTTGTACCAACTTCGAAATTCTGTCTTTGGAATGACTACATGTTCCACGTGTAGCTGATGGTATCCTGATATAAGGTCAATATTTCAAAAATATTGAGCTCCATGAAGTTCATCAAATAAATCATCAATGAAAGGTAGGGGATACTTGTTATTTATTTTTATAGAATTGATATCCATATAGTCAATGCACAACCTCATAGATCCATCATTCTTCTGAACAAAAAGAATAGGGGCTCCCCATAGAGAAACACTATGGAAAATAAATCCCTTATTACTCAATTCCTCTACTTGTTTCATTAGTTCAACTAACTCAACAGTGGCCATTCTATAAGGGGTCTTCAATATGGGCGTTAAACCAGGAATTATATTAATGGAAAACTAAATTTCTCATTCTAGAGGATGCCCAGGTAAATATTCTGGAAACACATCATCATATTCCTAGAAAATAGGTACATACTCTATTTGAACATTCCTTTCTTCACCCAAAGTTATTTCATTATCTTCCTCTGCAATAATTCAATTTAATAGAGATACTGGGGTGGATCTAGATAAGAATCAGATGGTGACATTTCTACTCTAAAGATTAGGTACACCTTATCATAATAGAAAATTGTAACCTCCATTTTCGTACAATAAAATTTTTCATCATGGTCCAAAATCCAATCCATAACGAGGATTATATCAAATTAAATCGTGGGAATAACGATTTGATCAGCAGATAAAACACATTTATATGCCCTAATGGGAACTAATTCACAAAACATTGTTGAAATGATACATCCCTTATGAGTTATGATTGAAAACTCCTTTGTTAAATCAAATTTGAAATATATAATTTTATTAGAAAACTCAGAAGATATGAAACAATGCGCTGATCCAGAATCAAATAATGCATTGGTTAAATTTGAGGAAACCATTAAATTACCTGCCACCACGTCATTCGAAGCATCAACCTCTACAGTAGGGATCTATTAATCTTGGCCTTTCTCCCATGGACTTTTCTGAGGTATGTTTCCTTGTCTCTTAGGAAATTCATTTTCATAATCCCCAATTTATTTATAATTGTTGGATTCATCATTGACAGCCTCTTTCTTCCCCTTGAAATCACGAGCATGGTGTCCTTTTTCCCCACACTTATAACAAACTACCATTCCCTTCAAGAAAGTACCATGGTGTTTCTTCCCACATTTACTGAAGTATGGAAATTAAACTTTTCCCTTCATCCCTTTATTTCTATTTCTAGAGGGTTCGGTAGATCTCTTCTTCTCTTGATTCACTTTAAATTCGTAATACTTAGGGAATTACTTTTCTATATCGAAAGAACATGAGAATATATCTTCGTACAATGAGAAGGATTTTGATACTAATTCTTCATGGATAAATGGTTTTAACCCATCAATAAATTGATCAATATTACCCATTGGGTTTCATATATAATCTACAGCATGCCTTGCTAACCTTATAAAGTTAGCCTCATACTTAGTGATATTATCATCCTCCTTTTACCTTAGACTCAGATATTGCCTTTCCATATCCTCTCGACGATCATGAGGAAAGTATTTTTCTAATATAGTATCTTTAAACACCATCCATTCCATATTTTATACCTTTTCATCCTTCTTTACGCTTTGAATTAATGACCACCATTGATCTGCATCTCCTGTGGGGTGATAAACTTCCATGATAACCTTTTCCCTTTCACTACTACCCAAAGCATGAAATATTTTCTCTAAGGAACTTATCCATTGCTCGGATATAAATGGATTTATAGTCCCATTGAATGTTGGTGGTTTTTGCCTCATGAATCGTCTAACATTGACCCTCCAGGTTGTGGATCAGGTTGCTCCATACGGGTAAGGTAGTTATTCATAACCTGAGTGAGTTGTCCCATTATGGTTATAAGCTCTTCAGCACTAGTTTCATCACCATCTCCACTATAATTATCTTGATTAGGATTGAAATCCTTACATGGATTAAGATTGTTGATATAGTTTCTATTCCTTCCATTGGGTGCCATTTTTAAACAATGGCATACACTATATTAGTTTATGAATCACAATACATAATTCCAAACTAGTAAAATACCTAACATAAATAGAACAGTTTATTCATATAATCCCTAATAAAAAATGTTTTCTTTGAGGAAGTGTTTTCTCATAATTCCTTATTAATTGTTTGTAATGGAAATGTGAATTAGCCTAATCATATCCCCTAGGAGTTTCGTAACCAAGAGTGTAGCAAGGCCTGTTTTCATATACCAGGATACTCTAGGTCAAGCCCGAAACTTCGTGTTAGAGTTTTAACTCCTAGTTACATCTGTGCTAGAGCTTCCTCTACCTGCTCATATCTAGACAATGATGTATTTCTTGGAAAATACACAAAATCACTACCTTACCAAAATTCTATGATGATTTTCTATACTAATCCTCAAATTTTATCTTAGGGAAATGTTCTATAATCAGAGTTTTTTTATAAATATAGTTTCCATAGTTTGTACTAAACATCCTCTGATACCAACTATAATTCCCTAAACCTGGTTACCTAGAGTCGGTTCATTCTTAAATTGAATTTATGTTATCACAAGAGATCAATTATTGATATATTGATTAGTTTAGTAGCCATGGAAGTACAAGATACATACATAAGTTTTCCAATACATTATAAAATAAAGAAAAACAAAATCATTGTGTCCCCTTTGAAAACACTCATATCCCATAGCTTATTCCTACAGTTTAATTGTAATATACTTCTTTGCATCCTGGGATAAATAAAACATTATAAAGGGGTGGTCTCAGACGCTCAGTAAGGATAACAATATAGCAAAAAAATCATAAATAAGCATTAACATTTAAGGAAATGTATAAGAATAAAACACAAGATTTTTAAACATAAAAATCATCATAATATGTAAAATATAAATCAAATAATGCCATTTACTTATTCACATGGATATTCTACTAGCCTAATAATCACATGTAATATCAATAGCCAATTTCATAACGATGGAATGCGTAACACCTGAAATCATAACCACATAGTCATTGCCTCATGCCAAGATTACAAATAAGATTTTTTTAAGGCCTTTTTCCAAGATTATAGTTTGTCTTATGAGACCTATCGATGTGTCGAGGAGAAATAGTGGGATTCACCCATCATATAATCAGACCAATTCATTCCTCATATGAAAACGTTTAAACATATCTTAAACATTTGTATTAGAACTAGCATAAGAAATGTTAATAATTTAACCATAAAACATGAATGATATAAAAATAAAACAACCATAGTCAAAAAACTAACAAAAATTTCAATACAATATGGAAGATTGTATAATAATAAATCAACATCAAACAAGTGTAAAATCTATCAAAAGATTTTGACATAGATGAAATCAAAACTACTTGATAGAAATAACTCTTTCTATTTTAAAATCATTTAAGAGTTAAATAAATATAAAATAAAACATTTATTTTTAAAATATTACTATAATATTATGAGGGAATCTTCAAAGGTGTTATAATTTCAGAAAATAGCCTCACTCTTTGTATAAGTTAAAAAATCATTCTTACTGTAATTCGTTGAAATGATCATAAATTAACTTGTTTGGAAAATGATAGAAAGATTATTTTCAATGAAATTTATAAAAATAAATAAAATTTTATAAATTAATTTATCCCATATTATAGGAAATAGTAAAAAAATTGAAATACATTTTTATGAAACATAGATGTGGATGATAAAGCGGTCTCAGAAGATACTCACATATAAATTACCTCGGATAATAAAGAGACAGTAAAATTTATCATTAGCTTGTACTCTTCCTTAGAAGAGGGGACATTAAAATACTATATAATTTTTAAATAATTTTTATTAAATTATACAATAATCCTAATACATAAATATGATATCATATATGATCTTATAAAATTTCTTTGTTAATAATATTTCAGTAGTATCAATGTTTCTGGTGTTAACTAATTATTTTCCTTTATATGTTTTGTTATGTAAGTAATGTTTGTTATGGATAGGATGTATTTTATTCATATCCAGAATTTTATTATGTTCTTAAACATTATTTTTAATAATCAAATTAAAATTATTCGTGAAAGGTTACGATGGGGAATGAAATCTTATCGCGTTGGGGAGACGGTAAGACATTAGTTGGCACGAGAGACAATATCATACTATTGATGGTGAAATGGTATATAGATGGATTTTAAATCATATATAAAGAAACATTAAAATTTTATATTTATTATTTACATCAATTATACTCATTATTAAACCCATCCAAAATAATAAGGTTTTGAATGACTAACTGCACTATGACGTGGAGACGATAAGTCATACGTAAGCATGTATGGTGACTTTGTAATTCATAGAATGGATAGAATAATGAATATGGTTGTATAATATTTATTATAAAATCACAGTATGTTGAAGGTATGGAATTTATTATTTTTGTATAGAAACAACAAAGAAAGAGGAAGTAGAAGATGAAAAAAAACATTGAAAGAGGTGTTGAAATTATGACCTCTTCTTCTGGGGAATTCTTTTGATTTGATAAAAAGGATTCCTTGGGTTGGATTTGATATCAAATTATGGCCTCCAGGATTATGTGAGGGTATTTATTAGGTTATTTGAAAAAAATTGTCCGAGGAAAATGTAATCGGATTTGTGAAATTAAGATAAGGGCAATACCATTTTATAAGAGAGATGAGGGTCACTTTAGGAAAATCTTGAAATATTATTTAAATATAAATTTATTTTCCTTTTTATAATGGTTCCAATTGAATTTATTTTGAGGCTATGGTGTGTATGGGTCTAAATACTCTGAGAAAATATATTTTAGACAAGTTAAGATCACCATATTAACCTTATCTTTTATATTTAACTCTTAGTTAAATAGTTTGACATTTACCGTGTCTCCTTGTATTTTTATGATATATGGTTAGTAAATATAATATAAAATGATAAGAGAACCCCATTTGGTTCCTTAATGACATATATATTATTATATATGTTCTTTCTCCAAACCTTTGAATTTTATGAATATTATAATGTTTAATAATATAGTATTTGTTTTAAGAAATCATTTATGTAAATTTTGACATTATTTAGAATTTTTTTTTTGTGAAAATTATTCCAAAAAAATAAATTGAAACAACCCTAACATGTAATTTAAAAAAAATTCTCTAATGGAATCAAAACTTTTGAAATATTTTTATTTTTATATTTATATTATCATTTTTTGATTCATTCATTAATCAGGAAAATATTGCATCATTATTGTGTCATAATAAAATATATTAACTTTATGTCCAAAAATTATAAATAAAATATCATGATGTATATAATATTTTTAGATTTATAATTAATATTTACAGTTGAATATATCAATAATATCACCCTATATAAAAATGTTTTACTAAAAGATAAATGCTTATGTTATTTTTGCCTTTACTTTAAATTAATAAATATAAAACGTCATTATCACTCCAAGGTGGCTCTATGGGGTCCTAAAATCAACCCAAGGATATTCCCTGGTCAGACACGTGTTATCTAATAGGTTTAAGAAACGTGTTAGGGTAATTTTATATTATTAAAATATTATTTGTTTCCCTTATTTACCGGATTTATCCTTTAACCATGGTAAATAAATTATTTATTGAAGTAACTGTTCATAATATCTAGAAATAAAAGTTATATGTTTACAGAATATGGAAGTATTGATTCCAAATATAGAATCAATTTTTCTAAATTCAAAACAAATAAATTTCAGAAATTAATTTAAAACTGATTCTCATAGTCAAAACCAAAACGCAGGTTTTTACGATGTAAAAACTATTATAAGATTGATATGTGTTTTTCTGAAATTTAAATGTGAAATTAAATATAATTACCTAAATTATATTAAATTATAAAAATATAAACTAATGAAACTTTAAAACCACTCAAATGTATAATTTAACAATAAAAAATATATCTATAACAAATTCTGTTTTTAATTAAAATTTAGTATTTTTCACTGTTAATCAAAATATGAATTTTATCAAAAAATTACCAAAAATTCACCCTAAGATAATTTTCATATTCTAAATCAAAAAATGAAGTTGAATTTGAAAAATAAATTTTTAGAAATTTTAAAAGTGTGTATTACAATACATAACTGCTTTTAAAATGCCTATTTTGATAGGTCGTGGTGCGCTTGAACTCAGTGTTGCATACATAGAACATTATTGTGTTATTCATAGTGAAACGTATTGTGGATGCTTGGGGTATTACATTATTCTGTCCTTCAAATAATTTCTTCCTCGAAATTTCTATAATATTATTTCATAAAAAGATTCGGGTGGTTCTTTATCATAAGTTCCCCGGGTTCCCATGTTGCCTCTTCCATCTTATGGTTTATCAAATAACTTTTACCAGATGAGTCATACGGTTTCTCAGCAGTTGTTCTTTGGTATCAAGAATCATGATAGGCTCTTCACAATAAGACAGATCAGGTTCCAGTTCTATTTCATCATAATTGAGTACATGTTTTTCTTCATGCATGTATTTTCTCAACAGTGATACTTAGAACACATCATGAACATTGGAGAGACTTTGAGGATCTTCTAAACAGTAAGCTGCAACTCAAATTCTATATATAATTTCAAATGGTCTAATATACCTAAGACTTAATTTACCCTTCTTACCAAATAGTATAACACCCTTCCATGGAGAAACCTTCAGGAAAACATGATCTCCTACATGAAATTCCAAATCCTTCATTCAGTTATCAGCATAGCTCTTTTTCCTACTTTGAGCTATTGTGATGTGGGTTGGGATAGTCATTACCTTTTTTCATTGTTTTCTCAACATGTTATGGGCCTATGTGTTTTATCTCCCCAACATCATCCCAAAAAGTTGGTGTGCAACCTGTCATTCCATATAATGCTTCATATGGTTCCATCTGAATACATTAATGGAAGATTTTGTTATAAGAAAATTCTACCAAAGGTACATATTGACCCCACATACCTTGAAAGTCATGTGAGAAAGATATAAAAATGTCTTCAAAGGTTTGAATAGTCTGTTTTGATTGTCCATAAGTTTGAGTGTGGTAGGATGTGCTTAAACAATGTTCAGTATCTATGGCTCACTGAAGACTTTTCTAGAATCTTGATGTAAAATGAGGATCACGATAAAAAACAATTGTTAGTGGTACACCATGAATTCTTAAAACATTATTAATATATAGTCATTCTAAAAATTCAAGTGGTAAATCTTCTTTTATATCAAGAAAATGTGCTAACTTCATATGATGATCAACAATGACCCATATTGCATCATTACTTCTAGGAGTCTTTGGTAGTCCCAGGATAAAGTCCATCATAATATCATCCCATTTCCACTAAGGTATGGGAATGGGTTGCATGACTCATCCCGTATGTTGTCTTCCAACCTTCACATATTAAAATACTATACATCTTGACACATAATCATCAATCCCCCTCTTCATGTTGTCTTACAAAATATTTCCCTTAAAATATCTATACATCTTAGTGCTACTAGGGTGTATATAGAAATTGAAGCTATGAGAAACATCCAAAAAATCTCTTTTTAGATCAGGTATATTAGAAACACAAAGTCTCTTCCAAAATTTCAAAATTCCATCTTCATATACGAAGCCGAAAAATCTCTCATCATTTGCAGCTTTAATTTTCTTTTGAAACTTCTCATCATCTATGTGAGAACATTTTATCTTTTCTAGTAAAGATAGATTTGAAATCATTTGAAAATGTATCAATGTTTCCCCTTACATTATTATTCTTATATTCATATTTACTAGATCAATGAACATAGGATCCCTTTCAACTCTCATCTTGTTCATTACTCCATGATCCTTTCTTCTCAAAGCATCTTCCACCTTATTTAACTTCCACGTGCCGTAGTTTATAGTGATATCGTTATCCTTGATTGGTTAAAGCCATATTCTTTTCCTCATGATGAGTTCTTTCTAGGACAAAATATACTTCAAACTCTTCTGATTGGTATATATCTCACATTTTTCACCATAGAGATAGTGTCTCCATAATATCAATGAAAAAATTATAGAAGCTAACTTAAGATCCTGAGTTTGATAGTTTTGTTCCTAAATGTTTATCTGCCATGATGCATAGTAAATAAATCTATTATTCTTCATAATGACACAACTAACTCCTTTCTTTGAAGTATCACTATAAATAACAAACCCATAATTCCCTAATGGTAGAGTCAAGATATGAGAATTGACTAATATTTTCAGACATTCTTTAAAAAAAATCTTCACACTATTTTTTCCAAACAAAATTAACCCATTTACATGTGATCTTGGTTAATGGGGTTTCCAATCAGGCAAAAGTTTCAACAAAACACTGATAATAACTTGCTAAACCAATAAAACAGCATACCCCATTTATACTCGCCGGTGCTGGTCATTATTGTATTTCACTTGTATTGTAACTCCCCAAACCCAGTTACCTAGAGTCGGTGCATTATTACATAGCATTTTCATGATACAACGAAATCATGTCCTGAAATACCAATCAGTTTAGTAGCCTTGTATGTACTAGATACATTCCTAAATTTTAAATTACATTATAAAATGAAAAACAAAAAAACATTGTCTTCATTAACCATAGTCATATCCCATAGAATATCCCATCAATCCAATCATAAAATACATCTTTGCATCCTGGGAAAAATAAAACCTAAGAAATGGGTGAGCTCAAATGCTTCGTAAGAGTAAGCAATACAGCTAAAGATAACAAAAACATTAGGCATGGTGAATAATTAAGAACACAAACCTTTACAAATAATAAACATGACCACTTTATGGCCGGAATAAGATATGATTAAATAATTACATAATAAAACATAGTCTTGGGTATTCCATTGGTCTAATAACCACATGAACCATCAATATTATTTTCACAATGAGGGAATGTATAATGCCATATATTCTGAAACATTTTGTTAAGGCCTCAACCAAGACGTCTAAAAATGATTAAGGCATTGCCCAAAACCATATATCAAAATTGGGAAAGGCATTATCCAATTCCATGTCCAATTGTCTCATGAGACCTACTAATTCATCGAGGAGCTATAGCGGGCTCCACCCATCACATAAAAATTCCAATACATTCCCCATATGAAAATGTTGAAACATAACACAAATAGCTGTATTTAAACTAGCATATGAAATGTTAATACTTTAACCATATACCTGAATGGTATAAAAATAACACATCGATTGTCAAATATATCACAAAACCATAAATAAAATATGGATGATTAGTATCAGAATAATTCAACATCGAACAAGTGTACAATGTATTAAAGGATGTTGACATAGATGAAATCAAAATTAATTGAGAAATATCTATTTCTATTTTGAAATAATTTAAGAGTCACATAATTCTAAAAGAAAACATTTATTTTTAAAATATTCTTCTAATATTTAAGGTAATCTTAGATAATGTTATAATGGTGGAAAATAGCCGCACCTACCGTATAAGTTAAAAAAACATTCATACCTTAATTTTGTCAAAAATGTCATAAACTGCCATATTTTGGAAAAGGACAGAAAATTTTCTTTCAAACATATAAGGTCATGTATGGGAATAAATTAATATAAAACTTTGTCTAGTAAATATTAAAAATGTTTCGAAATACATTTTTATGAAACACAGATGTGAATGATAAAGAGGTCTCGGTGGATACTTACGTAAAAAAATCCTCGGATAAGTAAAGAGATTGTGAGATATACCCTTACCTTGTACTTTTTATTGGTCGAGGGTACATTAATATCCTGTATAATAGTTAAATAATTGTTATTAAATTTAACAAGAAAAATATACATAAATATGATATCATATATAATCTTCTAATATCGCTTTGTTAATAATATTTTAGTATTATCGTCGTTTCGGGTGTTAACTGATTTTTTTCCTTTATATGTTTTGTTACATAAGAAGTGTTTGTTATATATGGGATGTATCTTATTAATATCCAGAATTATATCAAGTCTTTAAATATTATTTTTAATCATCAAATAAAAATTATTCTTGAATTGTAATGATGGGGAATTAATCTCATCGCATTCGTGGAGATGGTAATCCGTACGTACGTACGAGTGACAATATCATTATATTGATGATGATATCATATTTAATTGGATGGTATATCATATATACAGAATAGTTAACATGTTATATTTATTATTTACATCAATTATACTCATTATTATACCAATCCAAAGAATAATGTATTGAATAACAACTACACCATGACGTGGAGACAGTAAGTCGTACGTACACACATATGGTGAATTTTTCATTCATATGATGGATAGAATAATGAATATGTTTGTACCATTTTAATAATAAAATCATACTATATAGAGGTTACTGGTGTTATTATTTTATAATTGAAAGAACAAAGAAAGGGAAGTTGGAGAAGAAAATAACTTGAAAGAGGGTGGTGAAATTATTACCTCTTCTTCAGGTGTTTCCTTTTGAGTTGATCAAAAGGGATCCCTAGGTCGGCTTTATGATCAAAGTTAGGCCTCCATGTATATGTGAGGGATTTTGGGAGGATATTTGGGCAGGGTTTTGCTGAACTGAAATGCTTTGGAGGTGTGACATTTTGATAAGGCGAACTCCCCTTTTATAAGAGAGGTGAGGGTCACTTTAGGAATAGCTTGAGATATTATTTTATAATAAAATAAATTTCGGTTTATAATTGCTAAAAACATATTTCTAGGATAAGGTGGGTTTGGGTAAAAATCCTCTCAACGAATAGTTTTTAGATAGTTTTATGTCACCATATTAACGTTTTCATTTTGATTTAACACTTAGTTAAATACTTTGACATTTACCATGTGTCTTTGTATTTTTATATTATATGGTTAATAAACTTACTATAAACAACCAAGAGAACCCCAAGTGATTAATTAATGATACATATAACCTTATATAAGTCCTTTGGCCGACCCCAATATTTTTTGGAATATTATATCAATTAATAAGATAATAGTTTTTAAAAAAACTCTTTTAAGTCAATTTTGAAACTATTTTGTATTTTTTTTAAAGTAATATCAACATTATTTATTAGAAATAAATTCATTGAATAAACCCCTATAATGTCATATTCACCTATAAAATTATTTTATTTCATCAAAACATTAAAAATATATTTATTTTAATATTTATAATATCATTTATTTGATTCTTTCAATAATAAAGAAAATATTGCATCATTATTGTGTCATATACAAATATATTTATTTTATGTCTAAAAATTATAAATAAAATATCTTGATGTAGTAAATCTCTTTATAATTTTAATTAATATTTATAGTAAAATATATCAATTATACAACCTTATATAAATTTTTTTTAATAAAATATATTTTCTTTTGTAATTTTTGTCTTTGCATTAGGTTATTTAAAATAAATGTCATTATCACTCCAAAGTGGATCCATGGGGTCCCCAAATAGACCCAAATATTCCCATAGTAGAAAATGTATATTCCAATAAGAAAAGGACACATGGTAGGGTAATATATTATTATTATAATACTATTTTTTTACCCTCCTTTACCGAATTTACCCTTTTTAACCATGGTAAATAAATTATTTACCGATGTAATTATTCATATGGTCTAAAAATAAAAAATTAATATTTACACAATTTGGACCTCATGATTCAAAATATGTAATCCATTTTTCCAAATTCAAAACACAGAAGTGACCGAAATTAATTTAAAATTAATTCTCGATGTCAAAACAAAAAATGTGTTTTTAAGAAATAATAACTATCAAAATATTGACATTTGTTTATGTACAGTTTAAATGTGAAATGACATCTAATGACCTAAAATATATTAAATTATAAACATATAATATAATTACATATTAAAACCACTAACATATATAATTTAACACCACGAATTATTTCAATTAAAAAAATGAATATAATTATAATTTCTTATTTTTCACTATTCATCAAAATATAAAAGTTATCCTATAAATACCAAAAATTAACCCTAAGATAATTTTGATATTAAGAATTCATAAATGAAGTCCATTTTGTAGAATAAAATTTCTAAAATTTCAAAAAGTGGGTATTATTATTCATGACGGCTAGTTTGATTGGTCGTGGTGTGTTAAAACTCCAAGTTGCGTACAACGCAAGCTATTGTAGTATTCAAAGGGAAGATTATTGTGGAAGCTTGGTGTGTTACATTACTACCTCATTCAAATAATTTCTTCTTTGAAATTTATATAATACTACCGCACAAAAAGATTCAGGTGGTTCTTTATCATATGTTCTTCAGGTTCCCACGTTGCTTATTCCATCTTATGGTTTCTCCATAGAACTTTTACCAGATGATTTGTCCAGTTTCTAAACACTTGTTATTTGGTATGAAGAATCTTGACAGGCTCTTCACAATAAGAAAAATCAAGTTCTAGTTCACTTTTCTCATATGTGGGTATATGCGTTGGGTCAGGCATGTATTTTCTCAATAGTGATATGTGGAACACATCGTGAACTTTTGAGAGACTTGGTGAAATTGCCAAATGTTAAGCTACAACCCCAATTTGTTCTAGAATTTCAAAAGGTACGATGTACCTGGGAAATAATTTAACCTTCTTACTGAATCGTATAACTTCTATCCATGGATATACTTTCAAGAAAACATGATCTCCAACATAAAATCCCAAATCCTTCCTTCAGTTATCGACATAACTGTTCTGCCTACTTTGAGCTACTTTGATGTGGGTTTGGATTAACTTAACCTTTTACAATGTTTCCTCAAAAATATCTGGTCCTATGAGTATTCATTCACCAACATCATCCCAAAAATTTGTTGTGCAACATCTCTTTCCATATAATGCTTCATATGGTTCCATCTGAATACTTCAATTAAAGATATTGTTATAGGAAAATTCCACCAGAGGTAAATATTAATCCTACATACCTTGAAAGTCAAGTGAGCAAGATCTCAACATGTCTTCTATGGTTTGAATAGTCTGTTCTGATTGTCCATCAGTTTGAGGGTGGTAGGTAGTGCTCAAATGATGTTCAGTATCCCGGGCTTTCTAAAGACATTTCCAAAATCTTGATGTAAAATGGGGATCATGATCAGAAACAATCTTGTGGGGTACTCCATGAAGTTATACAACTTCATTAATATATAGTCTTTCTAAACTTTGAAGTGTTAAATGTTCTCTTATAGTAAGAAAATGTGCTGACTTGGTAAGATTATCAAAAATGACCCATATTTCATCATTCCTTCTATGATTATTTGGTAGCCTCCTGAATAAATACCTCGTAATATTATCCCATTTCGACTCTGTTTTGGGAATAAATTGCATGACTATTCCAGGTTGTTGTATTCCAACATTTACTTGTTGTCAAACTGTACATCTTGACACATAATCAGCAATATCTCCCTTCATCTTATCCCATAAAAAATGTTCTTTTATTTCTCAATACATCTTAGTGCTACCAGGCTGTATAGAGAAATTTGAGCTATGATCATCATCTAACAATTCTCTTCCATGTTTAGGTATGTCAGGAACAAAAAGACTCTTCCCAAATTTCAAAATCCAATCTTCATATATGAAGTTGATCAATCTCCCATCGTTCAATACTTTAATATTATTTTGAAACTCCTCATCATTATCCTGAGTGCTTTTTATCCTTTATATTAAAGATGGTTTGGAAAATATTTGAAAAGGTATTGATGTTTCACTATCCATAATTATTCCCATATCCATATTTATGAGATCCATGAAAATAGTATCTCTTTAAACTCTCATTTTGTTCAACACTCCATGATCCTTTCTGCTCAAAGCATCTTCCACCTTATTTTCCTTCCCTGGGTGGTAGTGTATAGTGCAATCATAATCCTTGAGTAGTTCAAGCCATCACCTTTGCCTCATGTTGAGATCCTTCTTTGAGAAAATATACTTCAAACTCTTTAGATCGGTATATATCTCACATTTTTTCACCATAGAGGTAGTGTCTTTGTATCTTAAAAGCAAATATTACTTCTTCTAACTCAATATCACGAGTAGGATAGTTTTTTTCATGAATTTCTAGCTGTCATTATTTATAGGAAATAACTCTATTATTTTTCATAAGTACACAACCATGTTCTTTCATTGAAAAATCACTATAAATAACAAACCCATTATTCCCAAATGGTGGAGTAAATATAGGAGCATTGACTAATCTCCTCTTTAGTTCTTCAAAAAATTCTTCACACTATTTTTTCTAATAAAATTTAACCCCTTTACGTGTGATGTTGGTTAATGGGTTAGACAATTAGGAAAATTTATAGACGAAACACTGATAATAACCTACAAAACCAATAAAACTACATACATTGGTTATACTTATCGTTGATCGCCTTTCTTGGATAGTATTTGTCATAGAAAGATCAGTATACATTCCATACTTAGAGAAAACATGGCTAAGAAAAGACATCTCTTGAACCTAGATTTCACACTCTCTAAACATCCTGTATAATTCATTTCTTATAAGGGTTTTTAGAATACTGATCAAGTGATTTTCATGATCTTATTAGCTTTTGGAGTATACCAAGATATCATCAATAAATACCAATACAAATTCATCAATATATTCCTTGAAAACTCTGTTCATTAGATCCATGAAAATAGAGGTTTCATTAGTCCATCCAAAAGGCATTACAATAAACTCGTAATGCTTGTACCTGGTTTGAAATATTGTCTTTTGAATTTCTTTCTTCTTCACACACAACTGATGATGTCCAGATCGAAGGTCAATCTTTGAAAAATATTGAGCTCTATGAAGTTGGCCAAATAAATAATCAATGCAAGGTATGGGATACTTATTCTTTATTGTTATAGCATTGATCTCCCTGTAGTCAATGAACAACCTCATAGATCTATCCTTCTGTTTAACAAAAAAATAGGGGTTCCCCATGGAGAAACACTAGGGTGAATAGATCCCTTATTACTCAATTCTTCTAGTTGTTTCTTTAGATCCACTAATTCAATAGTGGCCATTCTATAAGTGCTCTTTGATATGGGCCTTGAATCGGGAATTAAATCAATGGAAAACTCAATTTCTAATTCTGAAGGATGTTTAGGTAAATCCTTTGGAAACACATCAACATATTATTGCACAATAGGTAAATCGTCTATTTGAACATTCCATTACCCACCCACAATTATTTCACTCACTTCATACCTAATAATTAAATTTAGTAGAGTTACTGGGGGTGGATCTAGATAAGAATCAGATGGTGACATTTCTGCTCTAAAGATAAGGTACTCCTTATCATCATCTAGAATTATAACAACCTTTTTCTTACAATAAATTTTTCCATGATGGTCTGAAAACCAATCCATACCAAGGATTATATCAAAATCAATCATGGGTATGATGATGATATCATCAGATAGATATCGTTTATATTCTTTAATGGGGACTGATTCAAAAAAACCTTGTTTCAATGATGCTTCCCTTAAGAATTGTGACTGACAACTCCCTTGATAAATCAAAATGGAAATATCTAATTTTCATAGAAAACTATGAAGATATGAAATAATGCGATAATCCAAAATCAAATAAATCATTGGCTAAAATTGAAGAAACCATTAAATTACATGCCACCACATATTTTGGAGCTTCAACCTCAGCAGTAGTGATCGCATAATCTTGTCCTTGATCCCTTGGCCTTTTCTGATGTATGATTCTCTGACACTTTGGACATTAATTTTCATAATGTCCTGTCTCCCTGAAATTGTAGTATTAAACATTGGTAACTTCTTTATTCCCCTTACAATAACCAAAAAATGGCATTTCTGTCCACATCTGTAGCATACTCATTCTCCTTTTAGATAGGAACCAGGGTGCTTCCTTTCACAGTTATCACAAGGTGGAAATTCAACCCTTTCCTTCTTCTATGTTTCTTTATTTCCTTTCCCAGATTTTTCAGTAGATCTCTACATTTCTTTCTTTGATTTAAAGTTATAAGACTTAGATAATTATTTTTTTTGTCTTGATAGCATATGAGACAATATCTTCAAACGGTGAGAAGGATTGTGAGACTAATTATTGAGAAATAAATGGATTTAAACCATCAAAAAAATGATCCAGATTACTTCTTGGGTTTCATATATAATCTGTAGAATGCCTTGGTAACCTTGTAAAGTTCGCTTCATACTTTGAAAAATTATCATCCTCCTTTTGTCTCATACTCAAAAATTACCTTTCCATATCTGCTCGATGGTCACGAGGAAAGTATTTTTCCAAGAAAAGATCTTTAAACTCCCTCCATTCCATACATTATACTTCTTCATCCCCCTTTGTGTTTTTAATTAATGACCACCATTGGTCTTCATCTCCGCTAAGGCGATAAACTGTCTTGACAATTTTTTCCCTTTTGTTACTCCCCAAAGAAAGAAATATTTTCTCTAAAGAATGTATCCATTTCTCTGCTAAAAATGGATTTTTAGACCCATTTCATGTTGGTAGTTGATTCCTCATGAAGCGATATAACATTGACCCTTCACGTTGTGGATAAGGGTGCTCCATACGTGTAAGGTTATTATTCATAACCTGAGTGGGTTTTCCTAGTATAGTGATAAGATGATCAACACCAGTTACATCAACAGCTTCACTATAATTATATGGAGTAGGAGGGAAAACCCTACATGGATTACGTGTGTTGATACGGTTTCCATTCCTTCCACTATGCTCCATTTTTTAACAATGGAATACACAAGATTTGTTTCTGAATCACAATACAAAATTCTAAACTTGTAAAACAATTAACATAAATTAAATAGTTTATGGATATAATCCATAATCATAAAAAATGTTCTCATTGATGAGGTATATACTCATAAATCCTTCATAATTATTTGTATTGTAAATTATAATTATCCTAAGAATATCCTCTAGGAGTATCGTAACCAAGAGTGCAGCAAGGCTCGTTGTCGTGCCCCAGTTCATATTCGAGTCTAGCTCAAAGCGGTGTTTTTGTGTTTTACCCCTAGGTACATATATTCCAGAGTCCCCTCTACCTGCTCATATCCATACAGGGATGTATTGGTTGGAAAACTCACTAAATCTCTACAATTTCAAAATTCTAAAAAATTCTTTTATACTTATCCTCAAACTCTATCTTAGGGTAACACTCTATAATCAGAGTTTTTCTAAATCTAATTTCCATGGTTTTTACTAAACTTCCTCTAATACCAATTGTAATTCCCTGACCCCAGTTACCCAGATTTTTTGCGTTATTACGTAGCATTGTCATGATACAAGGAAATCATGTCCCAAAATTCTGATCAATTTAGTATCCTTGGAAGTACTAGATACATTCATAAATTTTACATTACATTATAAACTAAAAAAACAACAACATATTCTTCATTAACCACAATCATATCCAATAGACTATCCTCGCATGTCAGTCATAATATACCTCATCACATCCTAGAAAAAATAATACATCACAAAGGGGTAAGCTCAATGATCAGTAAGAGTAAGAAATAAAGTAGAAGATAACATAAACATTAGGCATGGTCAATAATTAAGAACACATGCCTTTAGAAATAATAAACATGAACAAATTATGGTAGGAATAAGAGAGGAGTACATAATTTCATAATAAATCATAATCATGGTTATTCTACTCATCAAATAACCACATCAACCATCAATATTATTTTCACAATGAGGCAATGTATAATGTCCGACATTTTGAGACATTTTGTCAAGGCCTCAGCAAAGACATTTAAAAATTATTAAGGCATCGTCCGAAACCATATATCAAAATTGGGAAAAGCCTTGGACAATTCCATATCTATTTGTCCCATGAGATCTACTGATGCATCGAGGTGCTATAGCGGGCTCCACCTGTCACATACTGAGTCCAATACATTCCTCATATGAAAAGGTTGAAACATAACATAAACATTCATATTAAAACTAGAAAACTAAATGTCAATACTTAAACCATAAAACATTAATGGTATAACCGTAACACATACATAGTCAAATATATCACAAAAACATAAATATAATATGGAATATTTGTATCATAATAATTCAACTTCAAACTAGTGTAAAATGTATCAAAGGATATTGACATAGATAAAATAAAAACTATTTTAGAAATATGTCATTATATTTTGAAGTCCTTTAAGAGTCAAATAATAATAAAAGAAAACATTTATTTTGAAAATATTCATATAATATAGTAAGGGAAGCTTTAACGATGTTATAACAGAGCAAATTTCCTAACTCGCCGTATATGTTAAAAAACATTCTTACTTTAGTATTGTCGAAAAGGTCATAAAGTACCTTGTTTGGAAAAAGACGTAATGAATCCTTTCATAACATATAAGGGTAAGTAAGGGTATAAATGAATTTAAACCATTGTATAGTAAATAGTAAAATTGTTTTGAAATACATAGTTTAGATACACAGATGTGGATGATAAAGAGGTCCCAATAGATACTTAAGTAAAAACAACCACAGATAAGTAAAGAGATTGTGAAATTAACCCTTACCTTGTAATTTTCCTTGGTCTAGGGTATGTTAGTATCCTGTATAATAGTTAAATAATTTATATTAAATTATAAAATAACCATACACATAAATATGATACCATATACTGTCTTTTAATATTTCATTGTGAAGTGCCCAGATCAGTGTGAATCACTGAGAGGGGGAGGGGGTGAATCAGTGATCCTTTAAAACTTTTTACTAATTGATTCTTTATCAATTAAACCTCTATGGCTGGTTAAAGCCTCAATCCACTCTTCTTATGTCTCTCAACCTTTCCCGGATAATGCAGTAATGAAAAGGCACAGGACACAAGGATTTACAAGGTTCGGCACCAAAGGCCTACATCCTTGCCATGCTCTCCCAGCATGGATTCTCCATTATAATCTGTTATTATTACAATGGTCGATACAGAGTCCCACTGTATCTCTCCTGAGTCCCACAGGAGGGTCTTTATACTGCGTCCCACAGTGTTACCAGAGTCCCACTGGCCTGCTCCAGAATCCCACTGAAGACTTCTTCTCCCTGAGTCCCACCGGGTCTTCTCCTGGCTCCTCGAGTCACACGAGTAGCTCTTCTTCACTTTAAGTTCTTCAAGTATCCTCAGCAGCCTGGGATAAAGGCTGCTGGCCTTGCTCTGTACCTCTAATCACTTGAGTTGATCAGGTCTTCTCAATTACTGAATACTCAGACAACTGATATCTTTAACTTCAGTCTGGTTCAGTCTCAGTTGCACACCACTGATTTAGCACTGTTCACGTGTGCACGTGCATGCATGCATGCATGCACTCCTCCTTTCCTCTTCTTGGTGCAGTAGACCCACAAAGGGTGTAGTATCTTTAAGCACACACCTTCACTGAACTTCACACACTTTATCCAATTTGTTTACACACTTAGAGTGTGTTCTACTTTAGTGTGGGTCACTCCTTCTTCTTCTTCTAATGTGTATACACTTTTAGTGCACACACATAGGTTCGGCCACTTCTTTAATTTGCACACAATTGTTTCACTTTAGCACACACATGAGTTGGCCTCCTCCTCTTCTTGTTGCATACACACACTTTAGTGTTCTTTTAGTTTGTTCTTCAAGGTATGCACACACAAGGTCACAGCCCTCGACCTCTTCAAATGCACACACTTAAAGTGTGTTCTCCTTTGTTCGAATTCACAACCAAGACTACGGATTATTCAATTCTTACACACACACAAAGTGTGGTCTTCCACTTCACTTGGCACACACCACTTGGTGTTGTTCTTTGTGCACACACATGGCCTCGGGTCTTCCTTTGATCAATTAGCAAACACAAGTCTTGGCCTCCTTCACTTGCACACACTAACTCTCGACCTTCTTCACTATGCACACACAAGAGGTGGCCTTCTTAGCACATGGCACACACACAATGTGTGTAGAACACAACCCGAACTCTTACTGCCTTCAAAGGAGGTGCGCAAGGTGCAAGGGGGTGTGTCCCTCTTCCTGTCTTCAAATGCCGCGCAGGCTTAAGTGTGCAAGGGTGCAATACCCTCGGGCTCCTTCCTTCTTCAACACTGCCGCGCAAGCATGCTACTGCCTTGGGTCGTGCAAGGGTATCACCCGCGGGCTTCAACCAAGGGCGCACAAGGGGTGCGGCCTCTTCTTCTTCAACAGCCGCACAAGCCTCGGGTGCAAGGCGTCTCAGCCGCGGGGGCTTCTGTCGCACAGGGTATGGAAACCACGGGCGCGCAATCCACGGGTGTAAAGTACAACACCACGGGCTCTTCCTCCTGTCGCGCAAATTCGCGAATAGAGAGGGTGACAACCTCGGGCGCGCAAGGAAGCTGCGGCCCTGGGTACTTCCTGCCGCGCAAAGATTAGCGCGCAGGGGACCTTCGAAGCCTCGGGTGGCTCCGGAACCTTCATCCGCGCAAGTTCTTTGCGTGGGTCTTCAAAACTTCGCAATGCAGAGAGATGCGCTCACGGGACAGCTTTGAAGTTCATCAGCAAGCATTCTCGAGGGCTCGGCCTCATTTATATAGGCAGAGGAGAAGCGGTTCTATCCGCGTGAAATAACTTCAAACTCCCGAGATCATCGGATCTTTAAAATCTTTCAAATCTTTATTTTCTTTCCTCTGTTTCAACGCGGCTTCTTTTATTATTTTCTTCCTCGTGCATGCGATTTAGAACGCATGCACGACCTCTGTTTAAACCCAATCCATGCATGCAAAGCACGAACACCAACTGGCCTCGGCACCTTCGGTTTGCCTTCGGCCAAATCTCGAATTCTTCTTCTCATCGCATGCATACTCATATTTATGCTTGAATGTGTTCGTAGAGGCCAGACGATCACCATGGAGGTCTTGGTTTGCTCGTAGGTGGCCGGGAACTCGAAATCAGGTCGTCGGGAGGCTCTGGTTCAGCGGGGACGTCGCGGGTGCCTCGGTCGAGCTCGAGGTAGGAGATGGACGCCGGGCCGTTGGATGCGGTGATCAATTATCCTCGGACGGCCTGGATCAAATCGGGGGCGCGGCGGATTAGATGAGCGGTCCAGATCGAGCGCGCGATGAATCGTGCGGCTAGGATTTCTTCCGCGGGAAAATCCCGCGTCCCACATCGAAACGGCGGCCGAATTTTCCGCAGCTTATTACCCAAGCGCTGCCGGCCTCCCTTCAATTGAACTTCTCCCCACCCGGTGCCGCCCCACACCGGGTTCTTCCTGCGGGCGCGCTCTGCGCCCACTCTGCTCCTGCGGGCGCGCCACTGGCGCCCACTATGCACCCTTCGGGCGCGCTCCTGCGCCCACGCTGCGCGGGTTTCATCACCGCGTGGCCTCGGGGCTTATACACGGCCCCGACCTCTCTTGGGCTGGCCCCATGGGATCCCCTTGGGCGTGGTGACTGGTTCCCACATGTGCCTTGGGTTGAACCCTTAAGGCTGGCCCTTGAGGTTGGCATATTTTTTTGCTTGAATATACACTAAGTATACAAAGTACTTAAGTGTAAAATGCCAAATGCCCTTTCTCTTCTTCTTCATTTCTTCCCTTCTCTTCTTCATTAGAATTCCTCAAATCTCCTCAACATATACTCATTACTTAGGAGTGAATTCTTGAAGGTTCTTCTTCATCAACCGAACTCTTGAATCAAACATATTCATCAAAGTTCTTTATTGATCCAATCAGAGATCAAGTTGGATCTTCTTCTGATTCACATGCACTAAGAGATAGTGCATGGACTTCTTCAGCTCACTTCATCCACTTAGGACTTGTGGATGGATCTTCTTCAACTCCTCATGCATTGTCACTACAATGCATGGTCTTCAATCATTGTTGTGACATTGTATCCAGTTGATACAAGTTCTTGGAACTTAAGAACAGCTCAACAATCGTCAGATTTGCATGGAGAATGTTGCAACCACAATTTCCAATACCACTTAGTGAATCTCCTAAGTGACATGCATCTTAGTACAATGGCCATTCTCCTTCACCACCAATACCATTACAACCTTTGTCATTCACCTCTTGACAATTCTTGACATCCATTCATTCTAAGACAACAACATGTCTCATTGACAACAAATGCAACACAATGCACTTCAATCTCCCCCTTTGTATTTGTTGTCAATACACTTCTTCAGCACATATGAATGGGTCAACATGTGTGCCAATATTTTCTCCCCCTTATTGGCAATCAAATGCAAAGGTGTGGTGTGGTTCACTTTCAAAAATATCTTCCTCCCTTTGAAAAGTATTATCTTGAAAAACACTGAGAGAGGGATGATGTCACATGTTCATCTTTAGCAATGAACCTTTAGTAAATCAACTCTAAGTCTACTTGGGATAACCCGGTGTAGAAAACAAGAGTGATATGACCAAGGAATTCAAAGCTGTCCACAATTCTCTACACATGTGAGATCATGCTTAGGGGCTTGAAATTTTTCAGATATAACAATGAATTTGCTAAATCCTGCACAACTTCACAAAACTCATTAGAAAGTTCAGGTGCAAAGATAAAGCTCCCCCATTCATCCATTTTCTTAAGATGATATTAATCTCAGAACATCATCTTCTTCAGATTTGCTCCCCCTCAAGGGGTGCACTCCATTCAATCCAAACCATCCTCCAGATGAGAATGATCATCATCTTCAATTCCCTGCAATGTTAGTACATGTAAATACAAGTGTATAAGGGAATAAGATGTAACCTCCTTGGTTCATCAATGTGAACAACAAGGTTGAGAAGATACTCTCAACCGAGATGTCCCATTTTCACCATTCTTCACACTTGCACATCTGATCTTCTTTGATGTTTGTGCTGGTGTGGATCTCAACACATCTTCAAGTGAAATCTTCTTCTTCCCTTTTGCTTTAGCAATTGCCAGAGCTTCATCTTCAGCTTTTTGCAAATCTTTGGCAAGTTGCAACTGATTTGGCCATATGACTAGTAAATCATTTGGAAGAGTGGCCTCAGTTTTGGAAGTTCCACATGGTTCTTTGGATGCTGCTAAGCTACCTCTCTTAGGCAACTTATTTTCAATCAATCCCTTCTTCTTCTGGATTGATTGTCTTTTGGAGTTCAGTCTGCTTCTATTTAATTTCATGGCTTCTTTACAAAGATCCATGATATGTCCTTTCTTTCCACAGTAGAAGCATTTCTTGGTGGTCCTTCTGGATGCATCACCCTTCTTGGACTCAGACTCCAAGGATTTCTCTTTATTTCTCAAGCACTTCTTGGGAGCATTTTCTACTTCCTTCTTGCTTCCCAAGGATTCTTTCTGAGCCAGGTTCAGTGATCTTCTCTTATTTTGAGCTCTGGATACAGTTGGAGATTGACATGTATTGCTTTGACTACTTTTGCAATCATCCCAGATGTTGTCAAGTAATCCAAATCTGTTAGCAGTAAACAGATGTCTCTGGACCTGTGGATGCTGCTTCTTTTCTTCTGGCTTGCTCCCCCTAGGCATGAGCTTCCTTTGTGCTTTGACATTTAGTGGATTGTACCAACAATCCTTTGCACAGTGCCCATACTTATTACAATACCAACATTGACCCACAAATCTTGACTTCTTCAGTCCTTCTGATTTTAGGGTACTTGTCTTGAATTGTTGTGCTGCTTTAGGAGAGCTTTCTTTCTTCATTGTCTTCATCCATACTTGTTTGGAATTATTCTTCCATCCTGCACTTTTTGTGGAAACACAATTAGAAACATGAGTACAAGATGGGATGGATGGTACCTTCTTTTTAGAAGTTGTTGCCCTTTTATTATAGTATGTCTTTCGTTTAGAATAATCCTTTTCAAAGCATACTTGAGTAGCAACATTTCTCCTTTCAGTTGACTGGGAGGCTTTGGCTTTGGGTGATTGCTGATTTGTCAATATCACCTCTAGTTCTAAGCATTTCATGTTAAGGGAGTTCTTCTCATCCTCAACAGTTCTTAGCTTTCCTTCCCAATCTTCTTTCAGTTCCTTCATCTAGTCTTCATGCACCTTCTTCATTTCTTGCAATGAATTGTCAAGCTCCTTCACCCTTTTTGCTTTGTCTTCAGGTTGAGCATCTTTGACAACCATTGAAACTCTGTGTCTCTTTTCCAGTGCATGGAAAACATCTTTGATCATTATCAAAAATATTTCTTTCTCAGAAGAGCTCCTTTGCAATTCTTCAGTAGTGTCTTCATATCTTTCATTGCAAAGAGATACTGTTTCATCTTTGGCATTTACCAGCTTTCTGAGAGTGTTGGTTATGCCAACCCTTTTAGCCAGCTGATCTTCCATAGCATTGGCTTCTTCTTCTAACTGTGATTTTTCTTCTTGAAGATCATGGATGCCTGTAGCTATACACTTTGCCACTTCCATGGGAACTGTCTTCTGAAGATATTTGAGTGCACTCTGAAGATCATTCATTGTTTCAACTTCATCACAGCTAGGACAGGCTTTCTTCATCTTCTTGGCCTGTTTCTTCTTTCTATTTTTCTGAGTCTTGGCAGATATCTCCATTTGAGGCTGTTCTTTCATTTCCTCAAATCTGCACTCCATATAGACTCTCTTGGATCTTTTAGAGGTAACCTCCCTCTGATACCAATTGAAGTGCCCAGATCAGTGTGAATCACTGAGAGGGGGAGGGGGGGAATCAGTGATCCTTTAAAACTTTTTACTAATTGATTCTTTATCAATTAAACCTCTATGGCTGGTTAAAGCCTCGATCCACTCTTCTTATGTCTCTCAACCTTTCCCGGATAATGTAGTAATGAAAAGGCACAGGACACAAGGATTTACAAGGTTCGGCACCAAAGGCCTACATCCTTGCCATGCTCTCCCAGCATGGATTCTCCATTATAATCTGTTAGTATTACAATGGTCGATACAGAGTCCCACTGTATCTCTCCTGAGTCCCACAGGAGGGTCATTATACTGTGTCCCACAGTGTTACCAGAGTCCCACTGGCCTGCTCCAGAATCCCACTGAAGACTTCTTCTCCCTGAGTCCCACAGGGTCTTCTCCTGGATCCTCGAGTCACACGAGTATCTCTTCTTCACTTTAAGTTCTTCAAGTATCCTCAGCAGCCTGGGATAAATGCTGTTGGCCTTGCTCTGTACCTCTGATCACTTGAGTTGATCACGTCTTGTCAATTACTGAATACTCAGACAACTGATATCTTTAACTTCAGTCTGGTTCAGTCTCAGTTGCACACCACTGATTTAGCACTGTTCACGTGTGCATGCGCATGCATGCATGCATGCACTCCTCCTTTCCTCTTCTTGGTGCAGTAGACCCACAAAGGGTGTAGTATCTTTAAGCACACACCTTCACTGAACTTCACACACTTTATCCAATTTGTTTACACACTTAGAGTGTGTTCTACTTTAGTGTGGGTCACTCCTTCTTCTTCTTCTAATGTGTATACACTTTTAGTGCACACACCTAGGTTCGGCCACTTCTTTAATTTGCACACAATTGTTTCACTTTAGCACACACATGAGTTGGCATCCTCCTCTTCTTGTTGCACACACACACTTTAGTGTTCTTTTAGTTTGTTCTTCAAGGTATGCACACACAAGGTCACAGCCCTCGGCCTCTTCAAATGCACACACTTAAAGTGTGTTCTCCTTTGTTCAAATGCACAACCAAGACTACGGATTATTCAATTCTTACACACACACAAAGTGTGGTCTTCCACTTCACTTGGCACACACCACTTGGTGTTGTTCTTTGTGCACACACATGGCCTCGGGTCTTCCTTTGATCAATTAGAAAACACAAGTCTTGGCCTCCTTCACTTGCGCACACTAACTCTCGACCTTCTTCACTATTCACACACAAGAGGTGGCCTTCTTAGCACATGGCACACACACAATGTGTGTAGAACACAACCCGAACTCTTACTGCCTTCAAAGGAGGTGCGCAAGGTGCAAGGGGGTGTGGCCCTCTTCCTGTCTTCAAATGCCGCGTAGGCTTAAGTGTGCAAGGGTGCAATACCCTCGGGCTCCTTCCTTCTTCAACACTGCCGCGCAAGCTTGCTACTGCCTTGGGTCGTGCAAGGGTATCACCCGCGGGCTTCAACCAAGGGCGCGCAAGGGGTGCGGCCTCTTCTTCTTCAACAGCCGCACAAGCCTCGGGTGCAAGGCGTCTCAGCCGCGGGGGCTTCTGTCGCACAGGGTATGGAAACCACGGGCGCGCAAGCCACGGGTGTAAAGTACAACACCACGGGCTCTTCCTCCTGTCGCGCAAATTCGCGAACAGAGAGGGTGACAACCTCGGGCGCGCAAGGAAGCTGCGGCCCTGGGTACTTCCTGCCGCGCAAAGATTAGCGCGCAGGGGACCTTCGAAGCCTCGGGTGGCTCCGGAACCTTCAGCCGCGCAAGTTCTTTGCACGGGGCTTCAAAACTTCGCGAGGCAGAGAGATGCGCTCACGGGACAGCTTTCAAGTTCATCAGCAAGCATTCTCGAGGGCTCGGCCTCATTTATATAGGCAGAGTAGAAGCGGTTCTATCCGCGTGAAATAACTTCAAACTCCCGAGATCTTCAGATCTTTAAAATCTTTCAAATCTTTATTTTCTTTCCTCTGTTTCAACGCGGCTTCTTTTATTATTTTCTTCCTCGTGCATGCGATTTAGAACGCATGCACAGCCTCTGTTTAAACCCAATCCATGCATACAAAGCACGAACACCAACTGGCCTCGGCACCTTCGGTTTGCCTTCGGCCAAATCTCGAATTCTTCTTCTCATCGCATGCAAACTCATATTTATGCTTGAATGTGTTCGTAGAGGCCAGACGATCACCATGGAGGTCTCGGTTTGCTCGTAGGTGGCCGGGAACTCGAAATCAGGTCGTCGGGAGGCTCTGGTTCAGCGGGGACGTCGCGGGTGCCTCGGTCGAGCTCAAGGTAGGAGATGGACGCCGGGCCGTTGGATGCGGTGATCAATTATCCTCGGACGGCCTGGATCAAATCGGGGGCGCGGCGGATTAGATGAGCGGTCCAGATCGAGCGCGCGATGAATCGTGCGGCTGGGATTTCTTCCGCGGGAAAATCCCGCGTCCCACATCGAAACGGCGGCCGAATTTTCCGCAGCTTATTACCAAAGCGCTTCCGGCCTCCCTTCAATTGAACTTCTCCCCTCCCGGTGCCGCCCCGCACCGGGTTCTTCCTGCGGGCACGCTCTGCGCCCACTCTGCTCCTGCGGGCGCGCCACTGGCGCCCACTATGCACCCTTCGGGCGCGCTCCTGCGCCCACGCTGCGCGGGTTTCATCACCGCGTGGCCTCGGGGCTTATACACGGCCCCGGCCTCTCTTGGGCTGGCCCCATGGGATCCCCTTGGGCGTGGTGACTGGTTCCCACATGTGCCTTGGGTTGAACCCTTAAGGCTATCCCTTGAGGTTGGCATATTTTTTTGCTTGAATATACACTAAGTATACAAAGTACTTAAGTGTAAAATGCCAAATGCCCTTTCTCTTCTTCTTCATTTCTTCCCTTCTCTTCTTCATTAGAATTCCTCAAATCTCCTCAACATATACTCATTACTTAGGAGTGAATTCTTGAAGGTTCTTCTTCATCAACCGAACTCTTGAATCAAACATATTCATCAAAGTTCTTTATTGATCCAATCAGAGATCAAGTTGGATCTTCTTCTGATTCACATGCACTAAGAGATAGTGCATGGACTTCTTCAGCTCACTTCATCCACTTAGGACTTGTGGATGGATCTTCTTCAACTCCTCATGCATTGTCACTACAATGCATGGTCTTCAATCATTGTTGTGACATTGTATCCAGTTGATACAAGTTCTTGGAACTTAATAACAGCTCAACAATCGTCAGATTTGCATGGAGAATGTTGCAACCACAATTTCCAATACCACTTAGTGAATCTCCTAAGTGACATGCATCTTAGTACCATGGCCATTCTCCTTCACCACCAATACCATTACAACCTTTGTCATTCACCTCTTGACAATTCTTGACATCCATTCATTCTAAGACAACAACATGTCTCATTGACAACAAATGCAACACAATGCACTTCACATTGTTAATAATATTTTAGTATTATCGTCGTTTCAGGTGTTAACTGATTCATTTTCCTTTATATATTTTGTTACATAAGCCGTTTTTGTTATGAATGTGATGTATCTTATTCATATCCATAATTGTATCATGTATTAAATACTTATTTTTAATCATAAAATTAAAATTAATCTTGAATCGTTACGATGGGGAATGTATCTCATCGCGTTTGTGCAGATGGTAATCCGTAAGTACACACGAGCGACAATATCATTATATTCATGGTGATATCATATGTAATTGGATTTTATATCATAGATACAGAATCATTAACATTTTATATTTATTATATACATAAATTATACTCATTATTATACCCATCCAAAAAACAATAATGTGTTGAATAACAACTACACCACAACGTGGAGACTATAGGTTGTACGTACGCATGTATGGTGACGTTGTCATTCATATGATGGATAGAATATTGAATATGGTTGTACCATTTTTATAATAAAATTACATTATATATAAGTTACTGGAGTTTTTATTTTAGAATGGAAACAACAAAGAAATAGGAAGTGGGAGAAAAAAAACATGAAAGAGGGTGGTGAAATTATTACCTCTTCTTTGGGTGTTTCCTTTTGAGTTAATAAAAATAGCTCATTATGTTTGATTTATGGTCAAGTTGAGGACTCTAGGTTGAATTGATTAATGTTGTGAGGATATTTGGGAAGGTTTTGGATGAACAAAAATGCTTTGAAGGTGTAAAATTAAGAGAAGGGGAAGTTCCCTTTTATAATAGAGGGGATGGTCCCTTTAAGAAAATCTTCAAATATTATTTTATAATAAACTTATATTCAGTTTCTAATGACTCCAAAAGAATTTATATATTGGATAATGTGGGTTTGGGTCGAAATCCTCTCATCCAATAGGTTTTAGATAGGTCTTGGTCACCATAGTAACTTTATCTTTTAGATTTAAATCTTAGTTAAATTATTTGACATCTACCACGTCTCTTTGTATTTTTATATAATATTGTTAATAAACTTACTATATAAATCCAATAAAACCCAAGTGGTTCATTAATGATACTCCTATAATTATATAAGTCTTTCTTATGAACCATAAATTTTTAAAAATATCATATCAACTGATAATATAATATTTGTTTTTAAAACTCTTTTAGGTCAATTTTGAAACTATTTGGTATTTGATTTTTTTAAAGTCATAACAGAATTATTACATCAAAATAAATTAATTTAATCAACCCGAAAATGTCATATAAACCTATAAAATTCGTGGATGGCATCAAAAATTTCAAATTATATTTATTTTAAAATTAATAATATCATTTATTTGATTCTTTCATTAATAAGGAAAATATTGCATCATTATTGTGTCATATGTAAATATATTTATTTTATGTCTAAAAATTATAAATAAAATATCATGATGTAGGAAATATTTTTATATTTCTAATGAATATTTATATTCTAATATATAAATTATATAACCTCATATAAAAACTATTTTACTAAAAGATATTTTCATTTGTTATTTTTGTCTTTACTTAAGATTATTTAAAATAAATGTCATTATCACTCCCAAATGGCTCCATGGGGTCCCAAGATCGAACCAAATATGTCAATGGTAGGAAAAGTATTAGAAAATAGTAATAGGACACATGTTATAGAAATTTATTATTATTATAATATTATTTTTTACCGTTATTTACCGGATTTACCGTTTAAACATGGTAAATAAAATATTTACTACAGTAATTATTCAAAGTGTCTGAAAATAATAATTACCTATTTATACAATTTGGACCGCATGATTCCATATATGGGATCCATTTTTTCCAATTCAAAACATATAAGTGGAATAAATTAATTTAAAATTAATTCCCGTTGTCAAAACAAAAGGCTTTTTTATGAAATAATAACTATCAAAATATTGACATTTGTTTATGTCTAATTTAAATGTGAAATTACATATAATGACCTAAATTATATTAAATTATAAAAATATAATCTAATTACATATTAAAACCACTCAAATGTTTATTTTAACACTACAAATTGTTTCTTTTAAAAAAGTTGATTTTAATTAAAATTTCTTATTTTTCATTATTTATAAAAATATGAAAGTTATCATAAAAATAAAAAAAATCACCCTAAGAAAATTTTGATATTCTGAATTCAAAAATTAAGCCCATTTTGAAGAATAAAATTTATAAAATTTCCAATGGTGGGCATTACTATTCTTAACAGCTAGTTGTATTTGTCGTGGTGTGTTAAAACTCCATGTTGTGTACAACGCAAGCTATTCTATTATTCAAAGAGAAGCGTATTGTGGAATCTTGGAATGTTACATGTCTTATAAGGATTATCAGATATTTCATCCTCATAGACAATATGTTCAAGAAAATAAGTCTCCTAAAGCTATAATTCACACTTGCTAAACATCCTATATAATTCATTTTTTCTAAGAGTCTTTAGAATAGTGCACAAGTGATTTTCATGATCATCATAGATTTTGGAGTATACCATTATATCAATAATAAATAACACTACAGAGTCATCAATATATTACTTGAAAACTCTATTTATTAAATCCATGAAAAAAAGGGTGCACTAGTCAATTCAAAAGGAATTACTGAAAACTCGTAATTCTCGTACCTGGTTCGAAATATTGTCTTTGGAATGTCTTCCTTTTTCACACACAACAGATAGTATCCAGATCAGAGGTCAATCATTGAAAAATATTAGGCTCTATGAATTTGATCAAATAAATCATCAATGAGATGTAGGGGATACTTGTTCTTTATTGTTATAATATTGATCTCCCTGTAGTCAATGCACAAACTCATAGATCTATCTTTCATCTAAAAAAGAAAGGGTCTCCCCATAGAGAAAAAATAGGGTGAATAAATCCCTTATTTCTCAATTTCTTTTGTTGTTTCTTTAGTTCCACTAATTTCACAGTGGCCATTCTATAAGGTGTCTTCGATATGGGCCTTGAACCAAGAATTGAGTCAATGGAAAACTAAATTTCTCATTTTAGAGGATGTCCATGTAAATCCCTTGGAAACACAGAAATATATTATTTTATAATAGGTACATTATTTATTTGAAAATTCTTTTCCCCACACAAAGTTATTTCAATCTCTTGCTTCCTAATAATTGAATTTAATTGAGCTACTGGGGGTGAATCTATATAAGAATCAGATGGTGACATTTCTGATCTAAAGATAAGGTACTCCTTATCATCATCGAAAATTTTAGCCTCCTTCTTGTTATAATAAATTTTTGCATCATTTCCCAAAATAAAATCCATACCTAGGATTATGTCATATTCCATCATGTTTTTGATGCTGAGATCAACAGATAAATCACATTTATAATCCCTAAAGGGAACTAATTCATAAAACTTTGTTGTAATGATACTTCCCTTTGGAGTTTTTACTCACAAATTCCTTATTAAATCAAATTGGAAATATCTATTTTTCTAGAAAACTGGGAAGATATGAAAAACATGAGATGATCTAGAATCAAATAAAGCATTGGATAAATTTGAGGAAACCAAAATATTACATATCATCACATCATTTGGAGATTCAACCTCAGCAGTAGTGATTCCATAAGCTTGGAATTTCTCCCTTGGCCTTTTTGGAGAAAACATTCCTTGGGTATTAAGAAATTAATTTTCATAATGCCCCATTTCATTTCAATTGTTTCATTCAACATTGATAGCCACTTTGTTCCACATGTAATAAAGAGATTGGTAGCCTTTTTCACCGCACTTGTAATAAACTCATATTCCCTTCAGACAAGTACTGGTGTGTTTCTTCCCACAATTACTATAGGATGGAAATTCAACTTTTCCCTTATTCCCCTTATTTCCATTTATAGAGTGTTCACAAGATCTCTTCTTCTCCTGTTTCTCTTTAATGTCGTAAGACTTTGGGAATTTATTTTCTGTCTTAATAATATTTGAGACTATATCATCATATGATGAGAAGGATTGTGAGACTAATTCTTGATGGAGAAATGGTTTTAACCCATCAAATAATTGATCAATATTAATCCTTGGGTTACCTATATAATCATAAACATGCCTTTCTAACCTTGTATAGTTAGCCTCATACTTTGCGACATTCTCATCCTCATTTTTCCTTAGACTCAAAAATCGCTTTCCCATATATACATTATGGTCACAAGAAATAATTTTTAGAAGAAAATGTATTTAAACTCACTACATTCTATATTTGATACTTCTTCATCCCCCTTTATGTTTTGAATTAATGACCATCATTCATCTGCTTCTCCTGTGATGTGATAAACTTCCATGACAACCTTTTCCCTTGGGCTACTCCCCAAAGCCTGAAATATTTTCTCTAATAAACTTATCCATTTCTCAGTTGAAATAGATTTGTTTTCCCATTGAATATCAGTGGTTATTGCCTCATGAACCAGTCTAACATTGATCCTCTACATTGAGGATCAGGGTTCTCCATACGGGTAAGGTTATTTGTCATAAACTGAGTGAGTTGTCCCAGTATGGTTATACGTTTTTCAATAAAAGTTCCATCACCAACTCTACTATTATTATATTGAGTAGGAGGTAAATCCATATATGGATTAAATGCGTTGATACAGTTTCCATTCCTTCCCCTAGTCTACATTTATAAAAAATAGAATACACTATATTGGTTTATGAATCGCAATACATAATTGAAAACTAGTAAAATACCTAACGTAAATTAAAGAGTTTTTGAATATAATCCGTAATCAAAAAAATGTTTTATTAGAGTAAGGATTTACTCATAAATCATTCATAATGTTTTTTAACGAAAATGTGAATTATCCGAAGCATATCCCATGGGAGTTTCGCAACCAAGAGTGCAACAAGGCCCACTGTCGTGTACCAGGATACCCCGAGACAATTAAAAAACTCCTTGTCGGAGTTTTAACTCCTAGGTACATCTGTGGAGAGCCACCTCTACATGTTCGTATTCATATATGTATATATTTCAGGAAAAATACACAAAATATCTACGTTACCAAAATTCTAGGAAGTTATTATATACTAATACTCAAATTTTTTCTTTGGATAATGTTCTCTAATCTATGTTTTTCTAAATATAGTTTCTAAGGTTTGTATTAAACTTCCTCTCATACCATCTATAATGTCAGAGGACTAGTTACCTAGAGTTAGTGCATTATTACATTATATTTCCATGCTCACAAGAGATCATGTCTCGAATGACTGTTTAGTTTATTAGCCTTGGAATTACTACATACATACATATGTTTTACATTACATCTATAAATAAAAAACAACAACATCATTGTGTACCCTTTGAACATACTCATATCCCTTAGCAAATTCCTACAGGTTAATTTTAATATACTTATTTTTATCTGAGGAAAAATAAAACATAATAAAGGGGTGAACTCAGATTCTCAGTAAGGATAACAATATTTCATAAACATTCAAAAATAATCATAAACACTTAAGGCAATTTATAAGAATAAAACAAAAGACTTTTAATCATAATATTTAGTATAATATGGAAATGATAAATCAAATAATGTCATTTACTTATTCATTTGGATATTATACTAGTCGAATAATCACATGAAATATCAATATCCAATTTCATAATGATGGAATGCATAATGCCGGACATCATAACCATGTAGTCAATTCCACGTGCCAAGACTACAAATAAGATTTTTTCAAAGACTTGGGCCAAGATGCTAGTTTGTCTCATGAGATCTACCGAGGCATCGAGAAGATGTAGCAGGCTCCACCCATCACTTACTAAGTCCAATTCATATTATAAGGTCGAAACATATCATAAATATTTGTATAAAAACTAGCATGTGAAATGTTAATAATTTAACCATAAACCATTAATGGTATAAAAATAACACATCCATAGTCAAACATATTACAAAAACATTAATACAATATGGAAGATTTTATCATAATAAATCAACTTCAAACAAGTGAAAAATCCATCAAAGAATGTTGACATAGATGATATGAAAACTGTTTGAGAGAAATATCACATTCTTCTTTGAAATCATTTAAAAGAAAAATAATTATAAAAAATCATTTATTTTGAAAATATTCTTATAAGCTTATATGTGAATCATTGAATGTGTTATAATGGTGGAAAATAGCTTCACTCGATGTATAAGTTAAAAAATAATACCTAGCTTAATTTGGCGAAAAGTTCATAAAGTACCTTGTTTGGAAAATGGAGAAAATATTCCTTTCAAAAAAAATTTATATGACTTTAACCCATATTATAGGGAGTAGTAATAATGTTTTGAAATAAATTTTTAAGAAACACAGATGTGGATGATAAATAGGACCCAATCTATACTCATGTATAAACAACCTCGGTTAATGAAGAGATTATAAAATTAACCCTTACCTTGTATTCTTCCTTAGTATAGGGTATGATAACCACATTTATAATGGTTAAATAATTGTAACTATATTATAAAATAATAAACACACATAAATATGATATCACATATGATCTTCTAATATTTCTTTGTTAATAATATTTTAGTAGTATCATTGTTTCAGGTGTTAACTGATTCATTTTACTTTATATGTTTTTTATGTTAGTAATGTTTTTAATAATAGGATGTATTTGATTCATATCCAGAATGATATTATGTTCTTAAACATTATTTTTAATCATCAAATGAAATTTTTTCTTGAATGGTTACGATGGGGGATGAAATCTTATCGTGTCGTGGAGACGGTAAATCGTATGTATGTACGAGCGACAATATAATTATATTGATGGTGAAATAATATGTAGTTGGATGGTATATCATATATAAAAAATCATTAAAATGTTATATATATTATTTAAATAAATTATACACATTATTATTCCCATACAAATAATAAATTGTTGAATAACAATCTACACCACGACGTGGAGACGGTAAACTATACGTACGCATGTACGGTGACTTTGTCATTCATAGGATAGATAAAATAATGAATATGGTTGTAAAATATTTATAATAAAATCACATTATGTATAATGTAATGGATTTATTATTTTGGTATTGAAACAACAAAGAAAGAGGAAATGGAAGAAGAAATGAACTTCGAAATTGGTGTTGAAATTATTACCTCTTCTTCGGGTCATCCCTATTGATTTGATCAAAAAAACACTATAGGATGGATTTATGATCAATGTAATGCCACTACGATGAATTAGGGTATTTGGGAGGATTTTTGGGGAGGTTTTGGCTGACCCAAATTGCATTGTAGATGGGAAATTAATTGAAGGGGAAGTGGCCTTTTATAAGAGAGATTAGGGTCACATTAGGAAAAGCTTGAAATAATATTTTATTATAAAATCATTTTCAGTTTAAAATTGCTAAAAATGGATTTATTTAGAGTATAAGGTTGGTATGGGTCTAAATAGTCTCAACTAATAGATTTTAGAAAATATTAGGTCACCATATTCACCTTATCATTTATATTTAACACTTAGTTAAATAGTTTCACATTTACCATGTCTGCTAGTATTTTTATATTATATTTTTAATAAATATATTATAAAATGAAAATAAACCCTCAATTGGTCCATTAATGAAATATATATTTTGAGAAAATTCCTTTGTAAGAACCTCATATTTTTTGAAATATTATGTCATTTGATAATATAGTATTTGTTTAAAAAATCATTTCTGTAAATTTTGACATTATTAAGCATTTGGTTTCTGTGAAAGTCATAACAATCTGATTTATTTGAAAAAAATAAATTGAAACAACCCTAATATGTAATATTATCCTATAAAATTCGTGTCTCTCATCAAAATATTAAAATTATATTTATTTTAAAATTTATAATATCATTTATTTGATTCATTCATTAATAAGGAAAGTAATGCATCATTATTATGTCATAAATAAATATATTTATTTTACGTCAAAAAATTATAAATAAAATTTCATGATGTAGGATATATTTTTATATTTAAAATTTATATTTATAATATAAGTGATCTATTATATAACCTTATATAAAAATTTTTTACTAAAAGATACATTCTTATGTTGTTTTTGTATTTACTTTAAATTAATTAATATAAAATGTCATTATCACTCCCAAGTGGCTCCATGGGGTCCCAAAATTGACCCAATGATACCCATGGTCGAAAATGTATTATCCAATAGGGTTAGTACATGTGTTATGGTAATTTAATATTATTATAATATTGGTTTTTTCCCTTATTAATTGATTTATCTTTTAACCATGGTAAATATAATATTTACTGAAGTAACTATTAATAATATATGGAAATAAAATTTAACTAATTATAGAATTCTGACCACCTAATTCCAAATATTGAATCCAGTTTTTGAAATTAAAAACACAAAAGTTGCATAAATTATTTTAAAATTAATTCCTGTTGTCAAAACAGAAAAGCGAGTTTTTACGAAGTAAAAACTATTAAAATATTGACATGTGTTTATGTACAATTTTAATGTGAAATTACATAAAATGACCTAAATTATATTACATGATAAAAATTTTAACTAATTATACTTTTAAACCAATAAAATTTATAATTTAACAGTATGAATTATTTTGATTAAAAATTAGTTTTCAATATAAATTTATTATTTTTCACTATTCAACAAAATATGAAAGCTATCAGAAAAGTACCAAAAATTCACCCTAAGATAATTTTAATATTCCAAATCCAAAAATGATGTCAAAATTGAAAAATAAAATTTATAAATTTTCAAAAAGTGGGTATTACTATTCATATCTTCTTTTTAAAACGGCTATTTTGATAGGTCATAGTGCGCTTGAAATCGGTGTTGTGTACATCTTACACTACTGCATTATTAAAAGAGAAGTGTACCATGGAAGCTTGGGGTGTTATAGTTGTTGTTTTTCTCATCATATTGAATCTTATTAGGACACTATTATTCAAGGTTTCCAACTGTCCCACATCAAATTCATGTGAGTGGAAGTTTCCCTTTAATGTTTCTTTTTCCCATTTACAAATTTGATTATAAGAATGAAATTAATTAATACACTTCATCTTCTTCTAGATTTTCTATATGTAGAGTTTATTTAAGACCTTGAATACAACATCTTCATATATCTACTTTTCCAAAACCATATTTTTATCATCATGTATCTCATATTAGACAATAGTATTGTGAAAACTTTCCAATGTGATCTCCTTTGGATATTTATCCTCAAGAATGTAGGCTTTCTAATTGAATCAGGGTGGTAGTCATCTCATGATGACTTTGAAAATCATCACATAATCAGGATTTATCTTTGATAGCACATTTCCTCTGAATCATATTCACCCAATCAAATTATTCATCAATAGATTTATTAGGTTGTATCATCATGTTCTTATGTTTATTTAATATAACTTACAATTAAAATATCAAGGTTCTGAATTTTTCATAGTTATTTTACATATTTTAACACATTTCCAGTGAGGATTTATATGACATTAATTTCATGTATATTATATGGAATATGGATACCCATATAGAATAGATTCCTCTAAAATATTCATCTGGTTCTCTTTTCTCATCATCTACTAAAGCCTCGTTATGAATATTGATTGAGATCCATAGAAATTTCACTATATACACATCTATAACAAAATAATATGTGTAGATATATATGTGATTCATCCATATTTGAATATAGTTTCCCTCAAATATTTGAATTCATTTGTGATTTATGGATACCATGAATTCAACTGATATAGAAATACCGACTTTAACATTTCTATCTGATATCAATTGTTGTCTTCATAATGTTAGTAACCTGATATGGGGGGGGTGAATCCTATTATGATAGATTAAAACTCTCCACTATTTTTATCTTGTTTGGTTATAAAACAAAAAACTTTTCTCTCTCCATACCATAGTAATGTATGAGTAGAAATGAAAGCATGCATTAGTTATAATAATTTTACTTGGTTCACACTTAAATAGGATAGTCTAAGGATCATACAAACTCAATATACCAATTTACGAAAGTCACTATAGAAAAATTCTTTTATATTATTCGAAGGTGTCTCATTATCCCTCCTGGATCACTAAAAGTAAAAAATTTAAAAGATCATTATTATCTCAATTAATTTGTTCTTATTGATCAATTCCACTATTTATTTCTTGAATCAATGACATTTACACACCATTTAGAGTATTATTAATCTCAAAATTCAACCAAATAATGAATATAAGTTTATTATATAATTTCATATAAATTCCTTATATTTTGTGAAACATTTAATTTCATGAAACATTTCCACAACATCCAAAAACTCCACAACATTCATAAAAATTTTATGTTTTTCATGAAACTCCCAACCTTCATACAACTTTTTTTTTCATTAAACTCCCTAAATTCCAATAAATTTTGGTTTTTCATGTAACTCACTTGGACATATACAAAAAAGTACATTTTTCTTATATAACTAATGTTTGTCTAACTGTATCTCCCATGAAGTTCCTTTCCACAACTCTTACACAATTTTAGAGCCCTGATATTCTCTAAGGGTTGGACACATAAATCGATGATATTAGTGTCCTATTTATAAAAATTTTCACCCTTTCATGAAAATTTCTCCTCCACCAGTATCCTTGCACATAATTTCTATTCTTCACCCAACCACAATGATTTGACATCACTTGTACTGTGCAACCCACTACCTCTGTGAACCCTAAATATGTACTTCCTGATTTCACTAGACTCATTCCACATTGTGTAACTATCATTTTCATGAAACCTCAAAAATTTCATGAAACACATTCCTTTATTATATTTTGATAATTCATTCTCTGATATTCACTTTTAGGTAACTTAATGAAACTCTCTCACCTATTCAAATAAATTTAAAACTTATAAAAAAAATATTCCATATTATTGATAAATATCATTCCTCTTCCTCTAAATTTCAGACCCCAAATAATTTTTAAACATTTGGAGATAACACTACCATATAAATATAACATTTTTAAAACCTTACATAGATCCCATATAAAAATACTCCTCTTTCATTGATAGATTCAACCCATCTCTCAGTACATATTCTTCAAACACATACAGGTCTCCAATCTCGTATATATTTATCAATAAACCTTTTTAACTATATTTTTTACTAAATAATCAACCCAAAACACTGAAAAATCATCTTGAGGTATTTTTCCAATGGAAATAAATTCATAGAATGTAATATTAATAGGTTCCTAAGTATGTACCCAGGGTTACCATAATCATCCAAATTTAAAAAAATAATAATATAAATGAAGAAATTAATAATGTTAAATCTCAGTGACATGTAGAAACATCCCTAATCTTACATATTAACACCATTAATAAAAACACCCTTTTTAATTGGTAATAATAATAACAATATCCCCCACCCAGGATGGATTCATTAATTTCACATGAAATAAAAATAATCTTTCGAAAATAAACCAATGGAGGTATTATTTGTAAAATAATTATAAAAAATTCATTAATATATAATCTTATCATAATCAATCCCAAGTAACACACACATATCAATATGATACCATAAATAATCTGAGAAAAATAAAGATAATTTTATGGAAATACAAACCCTTTTTAGATTGTGAAAAATTATTTAAAATAATGATTCACTTACTTTTAGATAGGTTTTTTATGAAATATAATCTATTTTTTAAAAAATTTTATCTATAAGAGTATATTTTTAATTTTTAAGAACACTACGTGTTCATATATTGTGTGAAAACTAGTTCTGAGCATTAAAATACGAGAAATAATTTCATTTCAAGGAGGATTGGAGAGTAAAAATATTTTTAATCAAAAAATTATTAGATACACTTAATATAGTATTAATCATTCAAAACAGAGATTGAAAACATTCTATAACTCATTGTTTTATATCTAATGAGTTATTTATAGAGAAACCCACCTAGAATGATGAATCTATAGGTCAAGGTGATATTTTACCACAAATAGGAATGATAATCACATAATGTATTATTAGAAACCATAAAATTAGAATAAACATAATTATATTAAAAAATTAACGATAGGTCTCCATGAAAATATTTCAGAAAGAAACAAAGAGAAAAAGAAAAATAAAGAAACAAATAAGGATCTTTGAATGAGTTTATATCACATAAAATCAGAGAATTAGCACAAAACCATGAGTGAAATCAATATGGGAATCGGGAGGAAGAATATCAGAAGAGGGATGGAAATTATTGAACATACGGAGTAAAAATTAAAGGAAAATGGCGATAAGGATTTTTTATTTGAATATGGTAAAATAGGAATTTCATAAATACTAATTATGAGTAATAATCATCATGGAGTGACCCCTCATTTCACGGTGTGGACATTCCTTTGAGGTATCCTAGTGTCACCACCTTCCCGAGGAACATACAAAATAAAATACATGGTGTCTATAAAAACTCAAATCTTATTACACTATTTATAATTTTTTTTAAAATAAAGATCCATAAAAAGACAATAAATGGATCTAGAGGTCTTTTGTATTTGAATGAAAATATTACTAAATGAAAAAAATATTACAAAAAGATAAAGAATAATTATTTATACTCAATTAATTAATTCTATATCCCATCTAACTTTTAATACTTCATAGTATATCCTGGGGAATACCTATTGAAAAGGGGTGAACTATAAATCCCAATAAAGTATCAGTTAGAGTAATTATAATATATACAATAAAATTGTTATATCATGATGATATAAAAGATAATAATATCTTGTAATCATGGAATAGAAAATATTATATTATAAGATCATGGAATAAAATTAATATTTCAAAAAAAACAAAATAATCCATCATAAACACAAGTCAAGGATCAATTCCAAGACAAAAAAACAAAGTGTTCTTGTCTAACTGCTCATGCACCATACATGGTATATTTTGAGTTAAAAACATTACCCAATGAATTAGATCACTATTTTGGTGAAACCTTGTTATGTATAATTTTACATGTTTCACATAGATGATATTTCATAATAAATCATTCTTTTAATAACCCATAGAGAATGAGAAGAGGTTTTAGATAATACTAATTGAGTTCATAAGATTGTAATGGAATGGGACATTCAAAATTTTAAACCCTTATCATGGTATTATGAGACTTATACATGTAATTACCTGATCAAGGAAGTAAAATTATGTTTATATGAATACATTTTAAGGAATAAATGATTATGTATTAACAATAAAAATGGTGCTATAAGAAATCTAATAATGATCTTGGTAGTATATCAAGTATACAAAATGGTTAATGGTATTTGTTTAATGATAGTTATAATGTAAGTATATAATTGATATAAAAAATTTGTATATTAATAGATTTATTATAACTATATGTAAACATAGATACTTGAAAATTATGAGTCTTATAACAAAGTAATTACTCGAATTAAAAGGAAGATGAAGAGAATCCCTTACCATGAGGGGTTTATTTTTAAATATTGGGAGGATATCCATAACGTTGTAAAAAATATTTTGGAGGGATCATGGGTGGTAAAATGAGATAAAATTTATTTTTAAATGATTTTATTGAAGGGTAATGGTAGAATGGTAGGGTATTTATAAAAAACAGTGTGAATTCTTTAATAATTTCAAAAACTAGGACTTGGACAACTAGTTAATAAAATATACTAAAATAATGGCCTTCCCCTGTTTTTTTCCAAGGTTTTTTTCAAGGGGGAGTTTATTTAATATTTCAGTACATTAAGGTGCAATAATATTAAAATAATAACATTTTTATGTGTAAGGGATCCATTTCATTACGGTTTTTTTAAAATAGTTAAAATACACTTTCAGTTTCAGGAGATTAATTATAGGTTCTTAAAATTAATATCATTACAATAAAATCCATATTTTAATTAATAATTTATTTTTGGTTGATAAAACCATTTTTAGTATTTATTACATCACTTTTAACTCATTATGATTTCATAACACTTGTCTTTTATTTATAAAATATTTATTTTCCCCCAAAAAAATTAACTATCATATAAAATTGATAGAAAATCACAATTTACTAATTTAAACATGATTTTTTTTAAAAAGGTAATTTATTTTATCAAAATATAATTTTAAATTGGTGAAATTTAACTTTTCAATAAAAATTATTATTTATTACAAAGTACTAGTATTAAGGAAATATTCAACCTTCTGATGCTAATAAAAATTAATTGAGAAATAATAAATTTTTAATATCAATTATATTTAAACAATTATTTTCATAATACCACTTAATGTAAATAATTTTTAAATTTTTTTTTTGAATTTATCATGAAAGTGTATTTTAGATATAATTTTTTATATTGAAAAAGTAATTTCTTTTCTCATTCTATAAAAAAAAATTATCATACTAATATTATAATCATTTTAATGTTAAATAACAATTAAACTGATATTAAAGAGAAAAATACTTCAATTCAAATAAGAATGTTTACACCTCTATAATATAAATATCTAGAAAAATAAACCCCTGTCATACTGAAAAAATAACTAAAGGTGAGATTGTGGTGGAGGTAAACTCATGGGGTTGTTCAACTAAAATTTAACTAGTGGTGATATCCACTCACATGAACCTCTCCCACATGAGATTTTTCTCAAGCCTCACTTCTTGAAGAACTTCTTTCTTCTAGTCAAGTGTGAACCCCAGTGATGCACCTTCCTCCCATCCTTGAATAAATGGGATTGAAAATTGTTGATCCTACTAGTTGTGGATATCATTTCTCCCTTATGCATCGATTATTTCTTATCATTACCCTTTATATACACTAATACTAATTCTACATTATTACCAATGGTCATAATGCTAAATTTTAATAATTCCCAATGTTTACAATGCCAAATATTTATAACTAAAAACATTCATAACGCATAATGGTAAAATCTAAATGGTCTCATTGCCCATTAAAAATTATACATACTCCATAATTATCATAATTCATTATTCACTACTTCACTTATAAAAGTTTTACACTTCCCATGATAACGATTATCATATTCCTAATTATTTTCTCATTTTTTCATTTTTATGGAAGAATTTATATCTATTAGATAATTTTCATAATTCCCCACAACTTGACTATATCAGAATTATATGAGTGGAAGAAAATATTATATTACATAAATGACCATGTCCTTTTTGGTTTAGATAGTTTTAGAATTAATAAAAAACATTAACTAATAAATCTCATGTCCTTCTCATATAATATACATTTTTCCACTAGAATAAGAAAGTAATTAATTGATAATAAGTAACCAAATATCCTAAAAATTCTCAACATATACTACTCTTCTATACATACAACATAAAATAATTTTATTACTAAACTTGCTAAATGGAAATATAAGAAAGGTGAGCTCAAATTCATATTATGGAAAAATCTATATCATAATCAATCATGAAATCGGTAATATGGATGGAATAAATAAGAGAAAAATATTTTCATATCATTTAACTCACAGTCTTGAAATAAATCCATGTATGGAATAAAAATATGAACAATAACATCGATAACAATTAATAAATTCAATGTGATGGATTGTATAATAGTGAACATCTTTTATAAACAAAGCCTCATCCAAGATATAATTATTTATATCAAGTTTGTAACCAATACATCATACATGCATTGGGTATGGATACAAAAAAATACCCAAACCCTTTCTATTATGAGACCATATGATACATGAAGGGAATATATAATACTAAGGCAAAACTATCTGTTTTTTATGTCCAATGCATTCATCATATAAAATATATGAATATAAATACAATTAATGATCAACTTGAATTATTAATCCATAAAAATATATATTGAGATACATAAATACAATATATTAATATGTTTTAAGTAAATAAAAATTAAATACATGCATTAAAACATTAAATTATCTTGAGTTTTAGTCAATAATTTACATTCTTTCACATTAAGGATCTTTTCATTTTTTAATTTTTATGTAATTTGGATATAACTATTACATAACAAACCCATAAAATAAAAAGTGTACCCTTTCGATCAATATCCATTTTTTCCCTAAGCTAAATTTTTTAACATAAATCATTATCTATTTTTTGAAAAAACTTCATATCTTACAAAATTAATTCTTTTAATCTCTTAATAATCCTTAATTCCTTTGAAAAACATTAACAAACATGGGATGAGAATAAAAAGTTTAGTAAGGGATATGAAAAGAGGGAACCTATTAGTCCATTGATAAAAATTAAAACCAATCAAATATTTATCATAAAGTGTTACTTTTTATCATTAATAAGTAGTAAATAAATTCCCTTGAAAATAATCTTATTTGAACACTTTTTCTAGTCACTAGATTACCCTAAAACCTATAGAAAGAATAGAAAACACATAATGTATCTTGGGATATTATTATACTTGTCACTTCCATAAATGGAATAACCATGAGGTCAACTTCTATATTTGCCACTCTTATAAATGGAACATCCTTATGGCGAAATTCATACCTGATTCATTAGATGGATATCAAGTCAAACCCTCTATTGGTTTATCATGGAACCAACCATTATTGGTAAATCTCATAAAAACCTGTCAAATATCAAAGTGACATTAAATAATCATAACACATAAAACAATGAAATTTTCAACATATCACTCGTAATATTTCATTTTAACTCCAAAGAAATAATTTAACTTTATTGAAATATTCAATCCATTTTCAAAACAAATTTTTAATATAAAAAATAACCAAAAGTAAAAATTTTGAGTATGAAATCACTTAATATTTATTATACAAAATTTTTATTTACATAGTACAAACAAAAGATCTTCTAAAGTTTATTTTACTTAAAATAACGTATATAATATATGAAAATATAATAAATTATTCTAAATAAATTCTAATACTTCCTCATGGGGTCATAATAAGTGAAATTACTACATCTCATATCCTAGGGACATACATCAAAGGAAACTGGTGAGCATGAGGCCCAATAAGGGAAAACAGTTAACATGTGATCATGAGGAATATCAATAGGAACATGAGTAATGTCATTAAGGCATGTGAAAATAAAAACACGGAATATCACAATACAAATAACATGAACTATAACATGAAATTTGGATAAAACATTTAAATGATACATTTATAATTATATCAATATGATTTGTCACCGAAGTGTCATAAATGAAAATTACCAAGGTTATTCACTAAGGTATCGTAAAACATGTTGTATCTAGAGATAAAATTATTTAACCAATGAATTAGTGTTATATCAGGTTGAAACCTTCATATTTATTAATTACTATTAATCACATATATATTAATCAAAAATTTTATAAATAACCCACAGAGATTAAAAAAACAGGTTTCATATCAAAATCATGGCATTTTAAATGTGCTTAAAAACATGATCATTATGTCAATTTCAACCCATAGAAGGGGAATTAGGGTTTCATTTATGTTAATAAAATAATAAAATAAATAATTATATATATTAGTTAAATACTCTTGGAAAATAAATTTTTTTGGGTATTCATAAAAACTAAGAACTTCTTGAGGAGAAGAGGGGAATTTTGATAAGTAAATTCAGAAGTATAAAAAGTATAAAATGTGTTATTAGAAAAGGGTAAAATGAGAGGGGTAAAGGGTATGTCATTAATAAAAGACTCTTATTACAATAATGGGTTAAAATAAAGTGAAAATTACACCTTATTTTGGAAGGTGAAACATATACCATATAAAAATTTAACTTGAAAGGAAAAGAAAAGTATAGATTTCTAATACCTTGAAGAGTAACGCCTAAATCATGAATAATGGAACCTTGGGGGGCTTGAGAAAACCTTGGAAGACTATTTGGGATGATAAAATAACATATATTAGTTCATTATGGATTGTGAATGAAATGAAATGGAGAAATAGGTTGGTCTTTATAACAAAAGTGGATGATTTTTTTTTACTAATTTCAAAATATATGATTTTGAAATATAGGTTGTAAAAAATGAAAAACCATGGGCTTTAACATGGTTTATACCCATGGTTTTGGAAATCTAGGACACATATTATGTTATTTTAAACCAAAATAATAGAGAATAATATAACACCAATTCATAGGGTAGGTAAAAGTAAATTTTCCCAAAAATAACAATGTTAATGTTAAAGTTTCCATTTATACATTAAAAAGTAACTTATTGGTTATAAAATTGAATAAAATAAATTAAAATAATTTATATTTTTAAAATAACACATTTTATGTTGTGTTTTGTGATTAATTTTTTATTACATCAATATGAAATTATTTTTATCTTAATAATATTAACCAAAAACCGAAACAGTTTTTTTCAATTCACGAAAAAATATAGTATTTTAGATAATTCACATAAATTCCTAACCAAATTTTTATGTGATGATTTCAAAACTGATGTTTATTTTATCATAATAATTATGTACATATGATAATATTAAATTTAAAATATAAAAACCATTTTTCTAAAAAAATAGCAGGTTCAAAACGTATAGTAAAATTTCTGACACTTAAAAATATTCAATGACAAAATAAATTTATTTTATAATTTATTTTTGAATAATATTTTTTATCATACTATTTCATTAAAATAATTTTTATTCATAACAAATTATTTTATTAAAAAAATTTACATTATTTCCAAAAATACAAATTTTTTTGAAATATTCAATTAATCAAATCCGTCTCAATTAGAAATATAATTTATTATGAAATACTGTTCTGAAAATGGAATTTGGGGAATTAAAATATTAATTATAAAAGTAATTAAAAATAAAGTTAGTAAGTGTATGACATGTAACCCCTTATAACACCCTCATATGACCTAAGGGTAAGGGGTGTTATGGTGATAGATTCATGGGGTGACTCACCTAACATTGATCGAGGGGTAATTTTCACTAACTTGAACTTCTCCCACAGGAGATTTCATTAAAGCATCACTTATTGAAGATAAACTTGGTCTTGGTCAAGGGATAACCACGATGAGGAAACCTTGATCCCAAGTTCTAAAAATGAGATTTATATGACACGACTCTAATGGTTGACAAGATAACTTCTCATTTCTACATTAATTATAATTTGTTATTTCGACTTATAAACACTATTTATAACATTAAAATAATTACCATGTTTATAGTTTATAATGTTTTATATTGACCAACAATCATTCAATGGTCGAATTTTGATGGTCACATTTCCTTTTATACATACTTGATTATAAAATATATATGGTTTTGTTGTGTATAATACAATATAACACACATTTCTTTAGGAAAAAATATAATTGAAAATTTATGGATTGTTATATTCTTCCCACCATAACAAATTTCATATCTTAAATTTTCAACTCAATTTCTCTATTAAGAAAAGGTGTGACTACTTCTCTCTCATTTTATATTCTAGTTCCAAAATTGCTTCATCATATTTATGGTTACTCTATAACAATTTTATGTGGTGGGTATCCTTGTTTCATATAACATTATTTCTAGGGTTGAATATCTCCACTGGGTGCTCTTCATAAGATATGACATGTTCTAGTTGTACGACCACTGAATTCAATACATGTGAGAGATTCGGTATGTACAGTCTCAAGAGAGATACATACAACATACCATGAACTTTTTCTATATATCGTGGAATAGAAAGATGGTAGGACACTACTCTTATGAAATCAAGGATTTTGTAGGGGAAAATGTACCGAGGGATAATATTCCATATCTTCCAAAACCACAAATCTCTCTTCCATAGTGATATTCCACGGAAATCACTCTCTCCATCATTAAAATCCAAGTCCCATTGATGGTTGTCAGCATAGATCTTCTGCTATCTATTCGTAGCCATTATGTGTTGTTGTATAGTAATAACCCTTTCTGTCATCTCTTGCATATGATCAAGCCCAAACAACATTCACTCACCAACTTCATCCCAACAAGAATGAGTTCTACACCGCTTCCCATATAGAGAATAATTGGACGCCATTTGAATTCATGAGTGGAATCTGTTATTGTATGATAACTAAAATAATATGATGTGTTCATACTGTAACACCCCAAGCTTCCATGATACACTTCTCTTTTAATAATACAGTAGCGTGTGTTTTACGCAACTTCAAGATTCTAACACGCCGCGACCAATCAAAGTAGTCGTTATGAATATAAATACCCACATTTCGAAATTTTATACATTTTATATTTCAAAATGGGCTTCATTTTTGGTTTTTTAATATCAAAATTATCCTAGGATGAAATTTTTGGTACTTTTCGGATAACTTTTATATTTTGATTAATAGTGAAAATTACTAAATTTTTATTAAAAAAAACTTTTTTAATTGAAATAATTAATAGAGATAAATTATGAATTTGGGTGGTTTTAAAGTATATTTAGAATATATTTTTACCATTTAATACAATTTTGGTCATTGGACATAATTTCACATTTAAACCAGACATAAACAAGTGTTAATCTTTTGATAGTTATTATTTCTTAAAAACACGCTTTTTGTTTTGACAGCGGGAATTAATTTTAAATTAATTTCTACCACTTATGTGTTTTGAATTTAGAAAAATTGATACCATATTTGTAATCAGGATTTCCAAATTCTGTAAATAGATAACTTTTATTTTTAGACATTTTGAATAATTACATCGGTAAATCTTTTATTTACCATGGTTGAAGGGTAAATCCGGTAAATAAGGGTAAAACAAATATTATAATAATAATAAATTACCCTAAAGCATGTCTTAACCCTATTGGTTGATACATGTCCGCCCATGGGCATCGTTGGGTAGATTTTGGGACCCCATGGATCCACTTGTAAGTGATAATGACACTTTATATTAATAAAGTTAAAGTAAATACAGAAATGACATAAGCATATATCTTTTAGAAAAACAATTTTAACATATTTTTATATATGTTATATTTTAGACTATAATTATTCATTACAAATATAAACATATTTCCTACATAATGGTATTTTATTCATAATTTTTAGACAATAAATAATTTAATTTATTTATGACACAATGATGATGGAGTTGTTACCTTATTAGTGAAATATTAAAATAATTGATATTATAAATACCCAAATAAATATAAATTGAGAATCATAATTATTTCCACGAGTTTTATAGGTTAATATGACATGTTAGTATTGACATAATTAAATTTTTTCGAAGTAATCATTCTATTATAAATTTCAAAAAAATCAAATACCAAATAGTGTCAAAATCGACATAAAAGAGTTTTTAAAACAAATATTATATTATTAAATGATATTAAATTCATAAAAATCTAGGTTTCTGAAAAAGGAATTATATAATGATAATGGTAACATTAATGGACCCCTTGGGGGTCTCTTGGATGTATATAGTATGTTTATTTACTATATAATATAAAAATACAGTGTGACATGGTAAGTGTCAAACTAATTAACAAAGAGTTTCTGAAAGATAAGGTTAATATAGTGACCTAAACATGTCTAAAATCTATTGTTTAAATTTATTTCGACCGATACCCACCTTATACTTTGAATAATCTACTTTGGAGCCATTAAAAACTGAATATGATTTTATTATAAACTAATACTTTATGTTTTTTCTAAAGAGCCACTCCTCTCCCTTATAAAAGGACACCACTTCTAACCAATTATTCACAACTTCAAAGCCTTTTGGTTCGGACAAACCCTTCCCAAATACTCTCTCAACTTCTCTCACTTCATCCTATAGGCCTTTCTTTAGTCAAAAAAAACTTAAGGAGCCCTTTTGATCAAATCAAAAGGAAGAACTCAAAGAAGATGTAATGTTTTCACCACCCTCTTTCAAGTTCCTTTATTTTCAACATATTGTTTTTTTATTTCCATTATAAAATAATAACTCCAGTAAATTATATATAATTTTATTTTATAATAAATATGGTACAACGATATTCAGTATTCTATCCATCCTTTGAATGACATGTCACTATACGTGCGTACGTACGACTTACCGTCTCCACGTCGTGGTGCAATTGTTATTCAAAACATTATTATTTGGATGGGTATAATAATGATGTGTATTTGATTTAAATAATAAATATAACATGGTAAATATTCTGTATATATGATATAACATCCATTTATATATAAATTTAATATCAAAAGAATGATATTCTCGCTCGTGCATACATATGGATTACCGTCTCCACGACGTGATGAGATTCATTTCCAAGTTCACAATTCATCGACGATTATAAAAATATATAAGTATGTAATATATGACAAAATAATGATACTGGATATATATATATATATATTTATATATAAAATTATTTATATACTTACATATATCTTTTTCACTTACTTCTGTTCAATGATATATGAAAACGGAAACAACGTTTATACATACGTACGGACTACCATCTCCATAAACGGTGTTTTACATTTCTTATAAATGCCTATTATAAATATTAATATTCTAAATATATATGACATATAAATCATGTTTTATATTCTGGAATTATTTAAATCATGATCTAAGTGATACAATCAAGAGTAACAAGTTAAAACAAGTATGATAAAGAAAGCGATTATTACCCGAAATATTAATATTAGATGGAAATTATTATTAAATGGGTAGTATAAAGTCATAAATGAATAATGTATGATGTCATAAATATTAATATGGTTTTGATACAACTTAATGACATACTATATTCTTCATACAATAGGTTAAATGTACCCTCGACTAAAGAAAATTGCAAGGTAAGGGGTTTTCATCTCAGTCCTTATTCTCGTGAGATTCATGCCATATTTCCACTATTAACTTTTGTGTCGTGTATGTACTTCTGATAATTGTATTCATTATGTAATAGACTTTAATTAATGTGTATTTACATATTCATTATATGATACCTCTTTCATGGGGTGAATGTTTCGTAAGTTACCAAATTGGTAATTGTTAATTTCACAATCTCTTTATTATCCAAGGTTGTTTTTACGTAAGTATCTACTGGGACATACTTATTATCCATGTCCATGTTTTAGGAAAGATTTTTCAAAGGGAATATTTTAAGGGACTTTTTACTAAAACATCATTTCAAATGTTTTAAATATTTATTCTTCTAAATATTTCTCATTAATTTCCATGTCTTCAAAATGGTTTTTAAGGATTTATTTATATAGACATGAATGTTTTTAAAATGTTAATTCCTTATAAAAGTTTCAAAGTGGTATGGGAAACTTTTATTCATAAATTTCTTTAAATGAATTATTTTTCAAATTGTGTGACATTTAAATGTTTTCATGAAAAGGGGGTATTTCTCTCAAAGAGTTTTACAAATCATTTTCATCAACGTCAAAATCCTTTAGAGCATTTTAAACTTATTTTGAAGTTGATTTATCCTGATACAAATCATCCGTATTGTGTTGAAGGTTTTGTGATATGTTTGACTGTGGATGTGTTATTTTTATACCATTCATGGTTTATGGGTAAATAATTGACATTTCATATTCTTGTTTTAATAAGAATGTTTATGTTATGTTTAAACCTTTTCATATGAGGAATGCATTGGACTTAGTAAGTGATGGGTGGAGACCACTATAGCTCCTCAATGCATTGGTAGGTCTCATTAGACAAACTAGTGTCTTGGCATGAGGCCTTGACAAAATATTATTTTTATTCTTGGTACGAGGCCTCGGCTACGTGGTTATGATAGTTTTGCATTATGCATTCCATCATTATGAAATTGGTTATTGATATTGAATGTCATTATAAGACTAGTAAAATATCCATGTGAATGAGTAAATGGAATTATTTCATTTTATTTTTTCCATATTATGCAGAAATTCAACGTTTAAAAGGCTTTTGTTTTAGTTGTAAATTTCCTTAAATGTTTATTCTTATTTATGAAGGTTTACGTTGTATTGCTTACCCTTACTGAGCGTTTGAGCTCACCCCTTTCTATGTTTTATTATTCCTAGGATTCAAAGAAGTGTATTGTGATTGATATGCAGGGTTAAGACCAAGGAATAATGGCATTAATAAAGGATTATTTATGTTGTTTTGTATGTATTAAAGTTTAATGTAAAAATCATGTATGTAATCTATTTTCCAAGACTTCTAAACTGATCTGTCCTTCAGGACTTGATTCCTCGTAATAATGCCAATGTATTAAAATAATGCACCAACTCTGGGTAATAGGGGTCGGGGTGTTACAGTTGGTATTAGAGATGTTTATCAATAACCTTGGAAACTAGATTTAGATAAACTCTGATTATATCACATAGACCTAAGATAGTCTTTGAGGATTAGTATAAAATAACATCCTAGAATTTTTGTATCATAGAGATTTTGTGAGTTTTCCAAGAAAAAACATCCATGTCTGGATATGAGCAGGTAGAGGCGGCTCTGGCAAAGATGTACCTAGGGGTAAAACCCGAATACACTGCTTTGAGCTAGACATGAATGGGAACTGGTGCACAACAACGGGCCTTGCTGCACCCTTGGTTACAACACTCCCGGAAGATATGCTTAGTATAATTCTCATTTTCGTTAAAACCCATTACAAAGGGTTTATGAGTATATATCTCCTCAAAGAAAACATTTCTGTGATTATGGATTATATCCATAAAATGTTCAATTTATGTTAGGTATTTTACATGTTTGGAATTATGAATTGTGATTCATAAACTGACCTAGTGTATTTCATTGTTTAGAAATGGCGCCCAGTAGAAGGAATGAGGACTCCAGCAATACATATGATTCAAAGAGTAAGAAGGGTCATATCATTCATGGAATTAAGCCAACATTTTGAAGGTAAATAGCCTCCCATGTATTCTCAACATATGATGAAATAGTATCATGTGATAATATGATAAGTAATTATTTCTATGAGTTATATGGATTTGATGGGAAGCAAGAGAAGAAAAGGATGGAAGAGAGAAATATGGATAATGGGAAGAGGGAAAAGAAGAATTTTCCTATATGTGGTAACTATGGGAAGAAACACCCAGGAACTTGGCTGAAGGGAATGAGAGTTTGTTATAAGTGTGGAGAAAAATGACACCAAGTACGTGACTGAAAGGGTAAGAAAAATGATTCAAATGTACAATGCTTCATCTGTAAGAAGTTGCGACACTGCGTAAACCAATGTCCAAATCATCAGAGTATGCCCCAAATGATTCTATTGGATAATAATCAAGTTATGATACTACCTCTTATGAAGAATAATAACTAGTGTTCTTATGTTGTTATTATAGGATTATTTCATTTGAGTGTTGTATCAACAATATACTAGTTATATGAATTATGGAGATAAATAAGAATTGTACTGCCATACTATTTTATTAAGGATTTGAGATTATATGGTTCTTAGAAAAGTGATATAATAGTAAGCTAAATTTTTTGGAAAATACATGGTTGAAGGAAAGGAAATCCTTAATATGGTCCCAATAATGAGTTAGTAATTTTGATGTAAGAGATCGTTGATTTGAATAATTATATGGGATATTCTTGACTACCTTGAAACTGATTAATGTTTTTTCATCGTTGGAGTTTACAACATTTTTTTATAGAAGGAGTATATCCAGTATTCTATAAAGAATAAGGGAGCATGAATGTAATCAATGAGGTTTTATGGTAATTCAGTATGTTACCATGTTTTAAAATAATACATGATGAAGGTGTTCACATGTTATTACATGGAAAAAAGGATCTTCATTATGTTTACCTTTCATATAAATTTTGGACTAAGAGTTTATAGAAGTATTTTGGATAAGTATAATGGATGGAATGGATTATATTTTACATTAGATACTATTGTTATATATATTTTTGGATATTTATAAAAAGGACATCACGTAGACCGTATGACAACCAGTCGCATCCCTCAAAGCTGCGGGAATCAAACTCACAAACAAAGTGTAATTGGGATTTATCACCTAACACTAGACTACGTGATGTCCCTAGAGTGTATAATGTAGTTTTAATTTTTTTAATGTTCTGATAGATGAATTATAAAATTATTTTTGGAACCCGATACGAGTAGGATAAATAGAGTATTTTTGAGTTGTATTATGTTTTGTAGTGAAAGATGAGTTTGTGGTAGAAATTTATTAATGGATAAAACGTTAATTATAAAGTAATTATATCTCCTTATGATCTTATCCAATATCATAAATAAATTCCCCAACATTATGAAAAGGAACTTAGAACAAAAACGTTGTCCTAGATGGTACCTTAAATCATCACAAATTTATGGATTTGTTATTGTTGGACTTTTTATAGCCAAGTTCTATACCACTCTCCATCAGATATTGATGGTTATATTTTTCTTCCATATCCATGTTTCCCTACATGGAACCCTGGTATGTGTTATTTTCGGTAACCTTCATACTTACCACTCTTTATTTTAAATAGAGGCATCATTAATCCAATTTTCGATGTGGGATTTCAACTATGATATTTTGAAATGTCAACCCCAAGTTTCCAATACCGAGAATAAATTGTGAGGATGCAATTCATTGTAGGATGGGAGAATATAACACCCCAAGCTTCCATGGTATGCTTCTTTTTTAATAATACAGTAGCGTGTGTTGTACGCAACTTCGAGATTCTACCATGTCGCGACCAATCAAAGTAGCCGTTATGAATAATAATACTCACTCTTTGAAATTTTATACATTTTACCTTTTAAAATAAACTTCATTTTTTGTTTTGGAATATCAAAATTATCCTAGGATGAAATTTTGGTACATTTCGGATAACGTTTTTATTTTGATGAATTGTGAAAATTACTAAATTTTTATTAAAAACAACTTTTTCAATCGGAATAATTAATAGTGATAAATTATTAATTTTAGTGGTTTTTAGGTATATTTATAATATATTTTTACCATTTAATAGAATGTTGGTCATTGGACATAATTTCACATTTAAACCGAAATAAACAAGTTTCAATCTTTTGATAGTTATTATCTCTTAAAAACAAGATTTTTGTTTTGACAGTGGGAATTAATTTTAAATTAATTTCTGCCACTTCTGTGCTTCCAATTTGGAGAAATGGATTCCATATTTGGAATCATCATTTCCAAATGGTGTAAATTGGTAACTTTTATTTTTAGATATTTTGAATAATTACTTCGGTAAATATTTTATTTAACATGGTTAATGGGTAAATCCGGTAAATAAAGGTAGAAATTAATATTATAATAATAATAAATTACCCTAAAACGTTTTGAAACCATATTTGTTGATACATTTACGACCATGGTCATCTTTGGGTTGATTTTGGGATCTCATGGATCCACTTGTAAGTGATAATGACACTTTATATTAATTAAGTTAAAGTAAATACAAAAATGACATAAGCATATATCTTTTAGCAAAATGATTTTTACATATTGTTATATATGTTATATTTTAGACTATAAATATTCATTAGAAAGATAAAAATATTTTCCTACGTAATGGTATTTTCTTTATAATTTCTAGACATTAAATAATTTAATTTATTTATGACACAATGATGATGTAGTAATTACGTTATTTGTGAAATATTAAAATAATTGATATTATAAATACCCAAATAAATATAATTTGAGACTTTTAATGAATTCCACGAATTTTATACGTTAATATGACATGTTAGGATTGATTTAATTAATTTTTTTGGAAGTAATTATTCTGTTATGATTTTCAAAAAAATAAAATACCAAATAGTGTCAAAATTGACATAAAAGAGTTTTTAAAACAAATATTATATTATTAATTGATATTAAATTCCTAAAAATATAGGGATCGGCCAAAAGACTTATATCATGATATTGGTATCATTAATAGACCACTTGGGGGTCTCTTGGATGTATATAGTAAGTTTATTAACTATATAATATAAAAATACAAAGTGACATTGTAAGTGTCAAACTAATTAACTAAGAGTTAAAACTAAAAGATAAGGTTAATATAATGACTCAAACCTATCTAAAATATATTGGTTGAAAGTATTTCAACCCATATACACCTTAAAATTTGAATAATCCACTTTGAAGCCATTAGAAACCGAATATTATTTTATTATAAAATAATACTTTAAGTTTTTATTAAAGAACCCCTCCTGCACCTTATAAAAGGACACCACTTCTAACCAATTCTGCACACCTTCAAGCCTTTTGGTTCGGCCAAACACTGACCAAATACTCTCTCAACTTCCCTAACTTCATCCTAGAGTCCATACATTAGTCATAAAGAAAACATAAGGAGCCCTTTTGATCAAATCAAAAGGAAGAACCCAAAAAAGATGTAATGTTTTCACCACCCTCTTTCAAGTTCATTTCTTTTTCAACGTCTTACTTTTTTTGTTATTTCAATTATAAGATAATAACTCCAGTATCTTATATATACTATTATTTTATTATAAATATGGTACAACCATATTCAGTATTCTATCCATCCATTGAATGACATGTCACCATACGTGCGTACGTACAGCTTACCGTCTCCACGTCGTGGTGTAATTGTTATTCACAACATTATTATTTGGATTGGTATAATAATGATGTGTATTTGATGTAAATAATAAATATAACATGATAAGTATTCTATATATATTATATAACATCCGATTATATATAATTTTAATATAAAATGAATGATATTTTCACTCATGCGTATGTACGGATTACCATCTCCACGACATGATGAGATTTATTTCCAAGTTCACCATTCATCGACGATTATAAAAATATATAAGTATGTAATATATGAAATAATAATGATAATGGATATATATATATATATTTATATATATATGTATTTATTTACTTACATATATCTTATTCACTTACTTCTGTTCAATACTATATGAAAACGGAAACAACGTTTATGCATACGTACGGACTACCGTCTCCATAAACTGTGTTTTCCATTTCATATACATGTCTATTATACATAATAATATTATAAATATATATGACATATAAATCATGTTTTATATTATGGAAGTATTTAAATCATGATCTAAGTGATACAATCAATAGTAACAAGTTAAAACACGTACGATAAAGAAAGCGATTATTACCCAAAATATTAATATAAGATAGAAATTATAATTAAATGGGTAGTATAAAGTAATAAATGAATAATTTATGATATCATAAATATTAATATGGTTCTGATACAATTTAATAACATACTATAGTCTTCTTACAGGAGGTTAAACTTACCCTCCACTAAAGGAAAGTGCAAGGTAAGGGGTTTTCATCTCACTCCTTATTCCCGTGAGATTCATGCCATATTGCCATTATTACCTTTTTTTGGTGTATGTACAACCCATAATTATATTCTTTATGTAATATATTTTAATTTATGTGTATTTACATATTCATTTTATGATACCTCTTTCATGGGGTGTATGTTTCGTAAGTTACGAAATTGGTAAGGGTTAATTTCACAATCTCTTTATTATCCGAGGTTGTGTTTACGTAAGTATCTAATGGGAAATATTTATTACCCATATCCATGTTTTTTGAAAGAGTTTTCAAAGGGATTATTTTAAGGTACTTTTTACTAAAACATCATTTTAAATGTTTTAAATATTTATTCTTCTAAATATTTATCATTAATGTCCAGGTCTTCAAAATGGTTTTTAAGGATTTATTTATATGGACATGAATGTTTTTAAAATGTTAATTCCATTCAAAAGTTTCAAAGTGGTATGGGACACTTTTATTATAAAATGTGTTTAAATGAATTCTTTTCCAAATTGTGTGACTTTTAAATGTTTTCATGAAAAAGGGGTATTTCTCTCAAAGAGTTTTACAAATCATTTTCATCAATGTCAAAATCCTTTAATGGATTTTAAACCTGTTTTGAAGTTGATTTATGATGATACAAATCTTCCATATTGTGTTGAAGGTTTTGTGATATTTTTTACTGTGGATGTGTTATTTCATACAATTCATGGTTTATGGGTAATGTATTGACATTTTGTATGCTAGTTTTAATACGAATGTTTATGTTATGTTTAGAACTTTTCATATGAGGAATGAATTGGACTTAGTAAGTGATGGGTGGAGCCCGATATAGCTCCTCGATGAATCGGTAGGTCTCATGAGACAAACTAGTGTCATGGAACTAGGCCTTGACAAAATCTTATTTGTAGTCTTGGCACAAGGCCTTGGATACGCGGTTATGATAGTCTGGCATTATGCATTCCATAATTATAAAAGTGTTTATTGATATTGCATGTGATTATTCGACTAGTAGAATATCCATGTGTATAAGTAAATGGAATTATTTCATTTTATTTGTTCCATATTATGCTGAATTTAAATTTTTAAAAGGCTTTTGTTTTAGTTATACATTTCCTTAAATGTTTATTGTTATTTATGAAAGTTTTTTTTGTATTTCTTGCCCTTACTAAGCATTTGAGCTCTCCACTTTCTATGTTTTATTTTTCCTAGGATTCCAAGATGTGTATTGTGATTGATATGCAGGGTTAGGCCAAGGGAATAATGGAATTCATAAAATAATTATTTATGTTGTTTTTTATGTCTTAAAGTGTAATGTAACATTCATGTATGTAATCTATTTTCCAAGACTGCTAAACCGATCAGTCCTTTGGGACTTGATTACTTGTAATAATGCCAATGTATTAAAATAATGCACCAACTGTGGGTAACTGGGTTCGAGGCGTTACATATACCATCAAACTTCAAATTCCATTGAGCATGTTGTCATCTTGTCTTGGAGTGTTTGAATAGTCCTTTCTGATTGGCCATCAGTTTGGGGGTGATAGGCCATTCTGAAATTCAATTCAGTATACATAACATGTTTAAGACTTCTCTATAATTTCAATGTTAACCATTGATCATGATCATAAAGGATATAAAGTGTTACCCCATTAAACCTCACAAAATTATTTATGTAAATATTGGAAAGTTATTAAAGATTTAATTCTTCTGAAATAGCGATAAAATGGGAAGTATTATTGACGTGATCCAGTATAACCGATATTGCATTGCTTCATTTGGATGATATTTGGAGACCATTGACAAATTACAATGTGATATTTTCCCACTTCCATATTGGTATGGGTAGGGGTGTTAATACCCATTTAGGAATTTTTTGTCCACCTTCACTTGTTGACACACCAAGCACCTTTTAGTGTAGTCCATAATCTCCATTTTCATATTATCCCACCAATAATGATCATGAAGGTCCCCATATATTTAATGGCTTATAGGTTTTATATAGAATGTAGAGATATGAGATTCATCCATTAGTTCTTTATTTATCTCTGGATTCTATGGAACACATATCCTAGTATAAAATTTAAATACATCATCAAGATTAATTTTAAACTCAGGAAACTTCCCATTATTCACTGCCTCTATCTTCTTCTGTAATACGAGTTATTCTCTTTGAATTTTCTTGATCTTTTCTAGTAGCGATATTAGATAAATAATTTTTGATTGTGTTTATTATTTAACTTCCCTTATTATTCCCATGTATAGTTTTACTAGGTCTTTTATAAAAGGATCTCTTTGAATCCTCATCATTACCAGCACAAACGAGTTTATCATTCTTAATGAATTACTGACATTGTTTTCTATTCTCAGGTTACAATGAAATGAATAGTAATAGTCTTTATGAATTTCCAGCCATTTTATTTGTCTCATGTTCAATTCCTTTTGTTTATAACACTGGTGGTTTGTGTATATATCATATTTCTCAACATAAATATAGTGCCTCTATATTTTTAGATAGAAAAACACCATAGTTAGCTATGGGTAATGCGTTGGATAATTCTTATCCCATTGATTTAACTATCAATATTCATAATCAATAACCTTTTCATTTTTCCTGAGGACACACCCAAACCCTTTCATATATTCTTCACTAAAATTAAGGAATCATTCTTAGATAGAGGGTAGAGTTAACATGGGTGAAATGACAAATCTCTTCTTCAATACTTGGAAACATTCTTCACACTACTTATTCCGGATGAACTCATCCCCTTTTAATGTTAACTTGGTTAGTGGATTAGAATATTAATAAAGGTTTTTCACAAAACTCTTATATATCCTGCTAATCCAATGAAATAATGAATCTCAATTTTTATTATAGGATGTGACCACTCCTTCACAACCATTGTCTAAGCAGGGTCAAATAAGATACCTTCTTTGGTTACAATGTTCCCATAGAAAGAAAATAAGTGTAACCAAAATTAAAATTTGTTGAATTTCTATATATCCACTTCTTCATCATAGTTTTTAAAATAACTGATAGGTGATCCTCATACTCCTCATGAATTTTGTAACATACCATAATATCAAGAATAATAAGTATAATAATTTATTAGGGTAGTCTTAAAGACTATATAAGTTAAATCATTTAATATAGAAGGAGAATTTTTCATGTTGAAGGGAATTAAAAACTCATAATGCATATATCATGATTAGAAGGAAATATTTGGAATAACTTATTTCTTCATTGTGAATTTATGATAACCAGATCGAAGATCAATCATATAGATGAATTGACCCCAATGAAGCTAGTCAAATAAATCATCATTCTTTGGGAGAGGGTACTTTTTATTCACTATATCCTATTCATTTCCATATAATCAATGCACAGCCACATTGATCCATCATTATTTTTAAAAAATAGAATATGTGCTCCCTAATGAGACAGACATGGTTAGATAAACCCATCTTCCAAAAGATCTTTATTTTGATTCTTTAATTCTAACGGCTCCACATTTTCCATAATATATGGGTTCTTTGATATTAGTTTGGATCTAGGTATGTGTCCAATAGAGAAATCTACACTAGTTTTTGGGGGAGGCCCTGCTAACTCTTTAAGAAATACATTAATTTATTCTTAAATTATGGGAACATTTTCCATATTTATACCTACATTTCCTTTTTCCAATTCACCGATAATCTCTATAATGAAAGACAGATGAGGTGCTTATATAAAAAGATAAAGTTTCTATATCTCTCCTTTGAAGACAAAAGTATGTTTCCATTCATGACTACGGATATTTCCTTCCTTATACAGTTGATCTTACATTATACTTTGATAGAAATTCCATCACTAGTATATTTTCAAATTCCACTATGGAAATAAATACTATATTTGTGATGATATTTTTCTCACCAAAGTCAATAATATATTTTATATACACATTTGATTTTTGGGTAATCCCCCCAGTATTCTTGATTGATTACAATACTTCTAGAAGTTTAGGTATTGATTCTATATTTTTTACCAAATTATAGAAAATGGAGGAATATGTAGAAAGAGAATCAAACAATCTACATTTTATCTTTGATAGAAATACAAGTGTACATACCACCCTAAAATTAAGAGCCTCTTCTTAAGCTATTGTGATATAGAGTTCTCAGCCATGGTCTCATGTCCTAATATGAGGTCGATGGTGATTCAATTCCATTATCATATGATTTGAAAAGTGATTAGAATTGTTCCCATGATATCCACACATAAAGAATTGGAATTTAGTATGGGCCATCACAATCATATCTTTATCATTAGTTTTTGATAAGTTGAGGATTCACCTCACCATGATATTTATAATCTATAAGTTCATCAATTCAACACTTCTAACATTTTTCACACTTGAGAAGGTAGTTTCCTGAATGCTTCTTCCCATATTTGTTATATGTAGGAAGTTGAAATTTTTTTCCTCCTCTTCAACAATCAGTGTTACTCCCTATGTTTGGATCCAAAGATCTCTTTTATTCATTTGTTTTTTGTAACCATTTTTTTTCTTCGAACTCCAGTTCAACCTTCATAGAACTCTTCATTATCACCTCATATTTTTATAGTCTTGATTGGCTAGATTCCTCCATATATGGGTTTTTAGTCCACCAAAGAATATATCAACCATTCCATCAGGATCCATAGAAAATCTATAGGTATAATGAGAACGTCTTATAAATTTCATCTCATATATTCCCACAGATTCATTCTCCTTCTACTTCATCTTTATAAATTCGTTCTCCATTTTTGATCATAGCAAAAAATGTAATTATTTATCGAAAAGGATCCCCTGAAATCATTTCACTCGATAGAATCAATATCATTTCTTGGATTAATGTTTTTAAATAGTGTCCACCACTGATCATCTTCTCTATGTAAGAGGTATAAAACTAGGGTGGCTTTGTCTTGTTATAAACAACAGAGTATATAAAAGATCTTTTTTATAGAGCTTATCCATTGTTCAAATAAATCAATGGGTCGATATATCCACTAAATGAAGGTGTTCTTTGATGCATAATAGACTCAACAGAATGTTTTCCCCTTCAAGGTAAATTCATTATCTCATCGTGATTCAAGTTATTTTTCATATCTCGAGTTAGTAGATTCATTATTCTCATTATTTTTTCAAATCTTGCATCTGTCATAAGTCCATTAGGTAATTTTCCATTTCACTCATCATTTATGTAGTTCCTCCTACTTATAACCATTTTTTAAAAGAATACTACCTTAGAGAGAAACATGTTTTTTTTAATAATTTTATAATTCTAATAACATTTTGTGTCTTAAAACATCATTCTTAAATATGTTACTCTTTAAAAATAATGAAAATTTATATATATCATTCATAATGGTTCAAAAAATCATATTATTAACAAAATATACCCCCCCCCCCCCTGCCATGAGTGTCAAACTAGGAGTGCAGTAAGGCCCAATGTCATGTACCAGTTCCCATTTGAGTCTGTAGAGACTCGAAGCCTGACGTACATTGAAATTACATTACATTTGCGGAATACTTAGTAAATAACAAAAACACACACACAAGGATCGAAATAGTTTAGTGTCTTTGGAAACTCAGAATATAATGTTCTAATCCTGGTGAAAGATCTTCAACATCTCCCATAAAGATCTTCCTTTTTTTTAATACCTATAACCTTTCTTTATATCCTGGGGAAAAGAAAACATAAAAGGGTTAGCTCAAATTCTCATTAAGGGTAAACAAAAGGAAAATCAATCACATATTATTCATAAGAACATAACTTTTGGAAATCTAAACCTGCAAAAGAGAGCATAAATTCATAACATGGGATAAATCATGGCAGTGAAATGTAATCACAATAATCATAACTTAAAACATGAAACTTTGTGGTATACACACATAATCATAGAGAATCATTTCTTGTTAGTCAAGACTCATTTCCAAGACTATCTTAGTGGACAAAGTCCCTTTCTGAATCGAGTAACCCTCGTTTCAGTCCTGCTTCACTGAACCGGTATAACCTACCATTCCAGCCATGTCTATCTCATGAGATATAAAATCTTTACCCAATGCATTGGAGGGAGATATAGGTCCCACCCATCTTATAATGATACCATTCTTATGTGTGCCACAAAATCATAAATCATACATCATTGCATAACCCATGTAATACAAATGGGAATATTAAACATCATGACATCATAAAACAATTCATATAAGATAAAGGAATTCATAAAAATAATTCCATCACAACATAATCAAATCAATGTAATAATAGGTATAAAAATAGAACCCTTTATTATCTTAGATGGAAAATAATTTTGATAAAACACTTGAACTCCATTCTTGAGGAAAATATCCTTTCTACTTCAAAAACACTTTTCTTTTCTTAACATGTCATACAATTATAAACTAATAGAAATTGATTAAAAATAAACGTGAAAACTTTTAAAGGAAGCTTCTTGGAAATACTGTTTTAAAAATCCATTCATGCTGTATAAGTTAAAAAAACATTCTTCGTACTTTTGTCGGAAAAGTCAAAAAAAGTACCTCGTACGAAAAACGACAAAAGATTCCTTTCATATCCCTTAATAAAAACTCACCGAAGGGTAAAATTGGAATTAAACAATTTTAGGTGGATGGAAATAACATTACATATTGAGGAAACATGGATGTGCATTATAAAATACACCCCAGTAAATTTCAAATTGTAAACAATCTTGGATAAAAAATGAGATTGTGATATTTCCCTTACCTTAGGTCCGACTTGCTTTGTAAGTGTCCGAACCTCCTGTATAATGATTTAAATCATGTTATTGACTTATTCCAGAATCATATTCATTGTTATTATATCATATATGGTCCACTTATGACTTTATATTACCCGTTCTTTTGTAAATTCATGTTAAAATAGCGTTTTGGGTAAAATCGTCTCATTTGTCGTTCGTGTCTTTAACTTGTAATTATTCATATGATTACTTAGATCATGATTACTTAATTCCAGAATATAAAACATTATTTATATATATATATATATATATATATATATATTCATAATACACATATATAATAAATCAGTAAATGGAAAGAAATACACCGTTCATGGAGACGGTAGTCCGTACGTACGCATGAACGCTGTTTTCATTTCCTTATTGAATTGAATGAAATTAAGTAGATGACATACATATAAATATAAATAATTACAGTATCATTATTAGGTCATATATTTCATTAGTACTTATTATATATACTTTATAATCATTCGTGAATGGTTAATCATTGAGAATGAATCTCATCGCGTCGTGGAGACGGTAGTCCGTACGTACGCACGAGCGATGATATCGTTCTCATGGTCGTGGAATTGTGTTTAAGTGTATGTATACTATTTCAGTATCAATATAACTTTATAATAATCATATATAGTTACTCATTACACCTTTATACCCATCCAATTAAGGCGGTGGCGGAAAATAGATTACACCACGGCGTGGAGACGGTATTCCGTACGTATGCACGCGCGGTGATTTCCTTTTTCCGTAGGATGGATAGAAGGTTAATTAGAGTTGTTTCATATTTATAATAACATATCAGTATATAAGAAATACTTATGTTATTACTTTATCATGAAACAACTAAAGAATAAGAAGTTGAAGAAGAAAGAAATTGAAAAAGATCGGTAATGGATATTACCTCTTTTTGACGCACCTTTTCTTAGCCTCCACTTAAAGAACTAAGGATGGTCTTTGAAAAAGACCAGGACCTCTAGGATGATACTAGGGAAGTGGAGAAGGGATTTTGGCAGAGGTTGTCCGAGCTTGAGTGCTCAAATTGGTGTGAGGAGGAGGGGGAGGAGGTGCCCTTTTATAAGGGAGGAGAGGGGCACCTTAGGAATATCTCAAAATATTATTTTATATTAAAGTCAAAATCGGTTTATAATGGTTCCAAAGGGTCTTATTTCGAATCTAAAGTGGGGATGGGTCGAAATAATATCATCCAATAGGATATAGACAAGTTTAGGGTATTATTTTAACCTTATCAATTAGATTTAACTCTAAGTTAAATAATTTAACTTTTACTGTATATTTTTGTTTTCTTTCACTATATGGTTAATATACATACTATAACATGCCAAACGAACCCCAAATTGTATATTATTAATACATATATCCGTATCTAAGTAATTTGGCCGAATCTTAGATTTTTAGGAATAAAATAACAATTAATAATATAATATTTGATTTAAAAACTATTTTGTGTCAATTTTGACACTATTTGATATATGATTTTTTTGAAAGTCATAACAGAATGATAAGTTCGAAACAAGTTATTTAAATTAACAATAACATGTGATATTAACCTATAAAATTAGTGTAAGTCATAAACAGTCTCAAATTACATTTATTTGGGCATTTATAACATCAATTATATCAATATTTCATTAATAATACAATTACTGCATCATCTATGTGTCATAACAAATGATACTTATTTAATCCCTAAAAATTATAAATAAATTCCTATGATGTAGATAATTGTATTAGCTTTCTGTAGACTATTCATGTTAGAAGTTTCATGAAGTTTATCACTAGATTAAAATTATTATACTTATAAGATTTAAGAAAGTGACATGTTGTCACATTCTTTGGTTTTAATAATAATTAAATTATTTTCATTGAAAAAATTTAATTAAATGAATCTAATCCGACCCTTAGGTGATATGGGTCGACTTTTAGTCATCCAATAGGTTTTTTACATTTGTTAGGGTAATTTTAAAATATTATATTTACCCTTAATTACCCGATTTATCTTTCACTATGGTAAATAAAATTTACCGTAGTTACTATTCATAATTTCCAAAAATAAAAAGTAGCCTATTAACATAATTTGGACCCACTGATTCCAAATATGGAATCCCTTTCTTAAAATTCCATACACAGAAGTTTCAGAAATTAAATTATAATTAATCTCGTTGTCGAATAAAAATGGGTTTTTATTTAAAACATTGCAAAAGATTGAATTGATTTAACCAACGAATTCAAGCTAAAATCAATGCTAATGACATACATTATATTAAATGGTAAAAATATATTCTATTTATACTTTAAAACCATTCAATATTATAATTTAACCACATAAGATATTACGATGAAAAAAGTTGTTTATAATTAAAATATAGCGTGTTTTTACTATTCATTAAAATACGAAAGTTATCGGAAAAATATCAAAACTTTATCTAATGTAAATTTTTATATCCTGATTCAAATGAAGAATTTTATTTTTTCAAACTGAACATATAAACATGTCAAAAACTAGATTTAATGTGGGTGTTCCATAAAAATGCAGCAAAACTGCAGTTTTTGAAAAAAACTTATTTTACCCGAAAAAATTATTTTGTTCTTATAACATGTTCTAGAAATGTGTAAGATGAATAATAATGTTATAAAATTAAAAATTTAGTTAACACTATTCATAACGGCTAGTTCATAACAATATTATAATAATATATCGTTGTTTAGTAAAACTCGGTATTGCGTACAACACACGCTATCGAGGAAGGTCGTGATTGCGTGTAATGCAAGCCAAGTCAGGGTTGCGTGTTGTGAAAGAATACTTCGTTGTTTCGTATAACCGAATCCAACCATATTTCATTTATATATTTAATATATATATATATATATATACTCAATGTTGCGTAGAATAACTATTATCAAAATTATGTGTAACACGGTCCAAGAATAGTGTTGCGTATACTGCAAGCTAATACGGTGTTGCGTATAGTGCAAGGTAATCTTGGTGTAGAATACAACAAAAGAAATTAATGAAATTAAAATAATATTTTTCATAAAATCTCGGGGTGTTACATTCTACCCCCCTTAAAATGAATTTCGCCCTCGAAATTCGTCGGGGTTATAAATGGTTTACTATTTGAAATTTTCTTTGATAGAAACCCACATCGTAAAAACGAATACCAAAACTTATCTTTAAAAACTAAAGTATAAAACGTAATGGTTACCCAAGTTAACTAATCATTGGGTATCCACATAGGAGAACATAGGTGAAAATATGGACATTGAAGAGAAATCTAACCGTCATGTTCTGATGGAGAGTGGTAAAGAACATGGCTATAGAAAAGCCAGCAATCACAAATCCATATATTTGTGATGATTTAAGGTACCATCTAATTAATCAGATATAAGAGCACTAGGACAACATTTTTGGTTTTCAAGATCGTTTCCCTAAAGTTGAAGAATTTGAATTAGAATAAATACTTACTTTATTTTGGTACAATCTCACTGTTGTTCATGCCTTGAACAATTTCCACTTCATCTCTTAAATAAATGAAGTTGAATTTGTCATTCGTGAAGTGTTAGCAGATCATGTGATAGAATGACGGGTCATTCCATCTGTCTCAAACAAAAGGTTAGCAAAAGTTATTAAATATACATAAATCATTCTATAGTGAGATTAATCATATATGGTTCCTAAAATGGACTGTATACTTCATATATCATACTGATTAATATAATAAAACTAGTTTCTACTAAACAGGGACTTCCTGTAGGCCAGTGGTAGGCGATAAAGGCCAGTCGCACTTCGGTTGTGGGTTCGATTTCCACAGCCTTGTCCGACGCGATGGGTTGTCGCCCATCCTGCAGGTTGTCCTTTTTCTAAAACTATATTACTATAACATCCCATCAATAATATCGAAAATCTTCTATCCTTAAACAATACTAACTTATGTCCAAAATAATCCATTCTAATCTTTTAGGCTTATCCATAATACTATAGTCCACTCTCATAATATAGTGAAAACAATTTCCAGAGATTTAATACCATCGTTGATCCCCATATATCATAAGATATGTCTTGTTGGTCATATTCCAGACATTCAAAGGCCTTAATCATGTACTCTCTTGAATACCCATTAAACCTTAGTGAAAACATGAATACAGTTAAAAGTTAACACCTTCCACATACCAAAATCCTCAAAATTCTATATACTCAAACCATGATATCACTTAGTCCTTATATCAATCATGAGCTCATGCATACAATCAAACATCTCATTATCGTCTTATCCCTTCATTATGTGCATATCATCTACTTTCCAAAAATACTGGTACCATTCATCACATACTTTCAAAACTTAAGGAAAGACAACAATGTAACAATCCTTAGATGTCTCTTTATCCCATAGTACCATGAGATTACTTATACAACATTATACTTGATAAACATGTAATCATTCCACTACATTCTTAAACCATTGACCGAGCTTCAACAATTCTTTCATCTCACATATCATTTGTAGTCTCATCATCATCATCAACATAAATACTACCCATACGACCATGCTGATTCTCTTCATGAGACTTTCCCTTAGGGCATTTGTTTTCATAATGCTCGTACATTCCACATTTAAAACATTTAACCATTGTTGATGTCGTAGCAATACCATTATCCTCATCCCTGGTGTTAACTGAACCTTTTCCTTTGCACTTACTGGATTTGTGTCCTTCTTTTCCACACCCAAAGCATCTTACAGTTCCTTTGAAACATTCTCCTTGATGCCTCTTCCCACATGATTTACATAGGGGAAATTGAACTTTCTTTCCTCTATGATCATCATGAAACTCCATCTTTCTCTTATTAGCCGAGTCAGGAAACTTACCAAATTTTACTTTATTGATCATATTATGAGATTGCTGATTCGGCATAATAATGATGTTTGGACTTCCAAATCCCATTTCATATGGTTGCTCATGAAGAATATCATTCCATTGTCCATCATATCCTCCATTATCGTGAATCACCTTTTTTCCAGCCATTTTCTAAAACCCAAAAAGAATAGTGTGAGAGGCAAAAAACATGCTAGGGAAAACAACATAATAAAGGGGGAGTACCTTCAATGTCTAACATCTTAGGTTTAAATTCTAAGACCGTTAGCGCAATTCTAGTACTATAACCTATACGTATACTTAACCTTAGGGACATCCCTAGACATACCTTAGAAATATCTCTAGGGATCTCACTAATTTTTTTGCGTCCTAGTTTCCAAAGGTTGACTAAACCTTTCCTATGATACCAACTGTAGCGGTCTAGAATTACTTCCAGTGGACTACAATTGATACCTATCAGGGCACTCCATGGGAGGCTACACCCCCTGGGTGGGACACACCACCATCCCCAGTGGCAGCCATTTCCTCATGAAGCCCTTGGGCGGAGAGCCATGCTTCGTCCAACGCTCACATGTGAGAGTTCCCAAGGATCGGATACATTCCTACCTCCTTTGCCTCTGATACCAACTGTAGAGACCCGAAGCCTGACGTACATTGACATTAAATTAAATTTTCGGAATACTTAGTAAATAACAAAAACACACACACAAGGATCATAATAGTTTAGTGTCTTTGGAAACTCGGAATATAATCTTCTAATCCTGGTGAAAGATCTTCAACATATCCCATAAAGATCTTCCTTTTTTTAATACCTATAACCTTTCTTTATATCCTGGGGAAAAGAAAACATAAAAGGGTGAGCTCAAATTCTCAGTAAGGGTAAACAAAAGTAAAATCAATCACATCAAATTCATAAGAACATAACTTTTGGAAATCTAAACCTGCAAAAGAGAGCATAAATTCATAACATGGGATAAATCATGGCAGTGAAATGTAATCACAATAATCATAAATTAAAACATGAAACTTTGTGGCATACACACATAATCATAGAGAATCATTTCTTGTTAGTCAAGACTCATTCCCAAGACTATCTTAGTGGATAAAGTCCCTTTCTGAATCGAGTAACCCTCGTTTCAGTCCTGCTTCACTGAACCGGTATAACCTACCATTCCAGCCATGTCTATCTCATGAGATATAAAATCTTTACCCAATGCATTGGAGGGAGATATAGGTCCCACCCATCTCATAATGATACCATTCTTATGTGTGCCACAAAATCATAAATCATACATCATTGCATAACCCATGTAATACAAATGGGAATATTAAACATCATGACATCATAAAACAATTCATATAAGATAAATGAATTCATAAAAATAATTCCATCACAACATAATCAAATCAATGTAATAATAGGGATAAAAACAGAACCCTTTATTATCTTAGATGGAAAATAATTTTGATAAAACACTTGAACTCCATTCTTGAGGAAAATATCCTTTATACTTCAAAAACACTTTTCTTTTCTTAACATGTCATACAATTATAAACTAAAAGAAGTTTATTAAAAATAAACTTGAAAACTTTTAAAGGAAGCTTCTTGGAAATAATGTTTTAAAAATCCATTCATGTCGTATATGTTTAAAAAAACATTCTTCGTACTTTTGTCGGAAAAGTCAAAAAAAGTACCTCGTACGAAAAACGACAAAAGATTCCTTTCATATCCCTTAATAAAAACTCACCGAAGGGTAAAATTGGATTTAAACAATTTTAGGTGGATGTAAATAACATTACATATTGAGGAAACATGGATGTGCATGATAAAATACACCCCAGTAAATTTCAAAGTGTAAACAATCTCGGATAAAAAATGAGATTGTGATATTTCCCTTACCTTAGGTCCGACTTGCTTTGTAAGTGTCTGAACCTCCTGTATAATGATTTAAATCATGTTATTGACATATTCCAGAATCATATTCATTGTTATTATATCATATATGGTCCACTTATGACTTTATATTACCCGTTCTTTTGTAAATTCATGTTAAAGTAGCGTTTTGGGTAAAATCGTCTCATTTGTCGTTCGTGTCTTTAACTTGTAATTATTCATATGATTACTTAGATCATGATTACTTAATTCCAGAATATAAAACATGATTTATATATATATATATATATTCATAATAAACATATATAATAAATCAGTAAATGGAATAAAATACACCGTTCATGGAGACGATAGTCCGTACGTGCGCATGAACGTTGTTTTCGTTTCCTTATTGAATTGAATGGAATTAAGTAGATGACATACATATAAATATAAATAATTCCAGTATAATTATTAGGTCATATATTTCATTAGTACTTATTATATATACTTTATAATCATTCATGAATGGTTAATCATTGAGAACGAATCTCATCGCGTCGTGGAGACGGTAGTCCGTACGTACGCACGAGCGATGATATCGTTCTCATGGTCGTGGAATTGTGTTGAAGTGTATGTATACTATTTCAGTATCAATATCACTTTATAATAATCATATATAGTTACTCATTACACCTTTATACCCATCCAATTAAGGTGGTGGCGGAAAATAGATTACACCACGGCGTGGAGACGGTATTTCGTACGTACGCACGCGCGATGATTTCCTTTTTCCGTAGGATGGATAGAAGGTTAATTAGAGTTGTTTCATATTTATAATAACATATAAGTATATAAGAAATACTGATTTTATTACTTTATCATGAAACAACTAAAGAAGAAGAATTTGAAGAAGAAAGAAATCGAAAAAGATCGGTAATGGATATTACCTCTTTTTGACGCGCCTTTTCTTAGCCTCCACTTAAAGAACTAAGGATGGTCTTTGAAGAAGACCAGGACCTCTAGGATTATACTAGGGAAGTTTAGAAGGGATTTTGGCAGAGGTTGGCCGAGATTGAGTGCTCAAATTGGTGTGAGGAGGAGGGGGAGGAGGTGCCCTTTTATAAGGGAGGAGAGAGGCACCTTAGGAATATCTCAAAATATTATTTTATATTAAAGTAAAAATCGGTTTATAATGGTTACAAAGGGTCTTATTTCGAAGCTAAAGTGGGGATGGGTCGAAATAATATCATCCAATAGGATTTAGAAAAGTTTAGGGTATTATTTTAACCTTATCAATTAGATTAAACTCTAAGTTAAATAATTTAACTTTTACCGTGTACTTTTGTTTTCTTTCACTATATGGTTAATATACTTACTATAACATGCCAAACGAACCCCAAATTGTATATTATTAAAACATATATCCTTATCTAAGTTATTTGGCCGAATATTATATTTTTAGGAATAAAATAACAATTAATAATATAATATTTGATTTAAAAACTATTTTGTGTCAATTTTGACACTATTTGATATATGATTTTTTTGAAAGTCATAACAGAATTATAAGTTCGAAAAAAGTTATTTAAATTAACAATAACATGTGATATTAACCTATAAAATTATTTTAAGTCATAAAAAGTCTAAAATTACATTTATTTGGGCATTTATAACATCAATTATGTCAATATTTCATTAATAAGACAATTACTGCATCATCTATGTGTCATAACAAATGATACTTATTTAATCCCTAAAAATTATAAATAAATTCCTATGATGTAGATAATTTTATTAGATTTCTGGATACTATTCATGTTCGAAGTTTCATGAAATTTATCACTAGATTAAAATTATTATACTTATAAGATTTAAGAAAGTGACATGTTGTCACATTCTTTGGTTTTAATAATAATTAAATTATTTTCATTGACAAAATTTAATTAAATGAATCTAATCAGACCCTTAGGTGATATGGGTCAACTTTTAGTCATCCAATAGGATTTTTACATTTGTTAGGGAAATTTTAAAATATTATATTTACCCTTAATTACCCGATTTACCTTTCACTATGGTAAATAAAACTTAACGTAGTTACTATTCATAATTTCCAAAAATAAAAAGTAGCCTATTAATATAATTTGGACCCACTGATTCCAAATATGGAATCCATTTTTTAAAATTCCATACACAGAAGTTGCAGAAATTAAATTATAATTAATCACGTTGTCGAATAAAAACGGGTTTTTATTTAAAACATTGCAAAAGATTGAATTGATTTAACCTATGAATTCAAGGTAAAATCAATGCTAATGACATACATTATATTAAATGGTAAAAATATATTCTATTTATACTTTAAAACCATTCAATATTATAATTTAACCACATAAGATATTACGATGAAAAAAGTTGTTTTTAATTAAAATATAGCGTGTTTTTACTATTCATTAAAATATGAAAGTTATCGGAAAAATATCAAAACTTTATCTAATGTAAATTTTTATATCCTGATTCAAATGAAGAATTTTATTTTTTCAAATTGAACATATAAACATGTCAAAAACTATATTTAATGTGGGTGCGCCATCAAAAGGCGGCAAAACTGCATTTTTTGAAAAATATTTATTTTACCCGAAAAAATTATTTTGTTCTTATAACATCTTCTAGAAATGTGTAAGATGAATAATAATGTTATAAAATTCAAAATTTAGTTAACACTATTCATAACGGCTAGTTCATAACAATATTATAATAATATATCGTTGTTTAGTAAAACTCGGTATTGCGTACAACACACGCTATCGAGGAAGGTCGCGATTGCATGTAATGCAAGCCAAGTCAAGGTTGCGTCTTGTGAAAGAATCCTTCGTTGTTTCGTATAACAGAATCCAACCATATTTCATTTATATATTTAATATATATATATATATATATACTCAATGTTGCGTAGAATAACTATTTTCAAAATTGTGTGTAACACGGTCCAAGAATAGTGTTGCGTATACTGCAAGCTAATACGGTGTTGCGTATAGCGCAAGGTAATCTTGGTGTAGAATACAACAAAAGACATTAATGAAATTAAAATAATATTTTTCATAAAATCTCGGGTTGTTACAGAGTCTCCCTCAAATAATTGTTTTTAGGTGTTACCCCTAAATGCTTTTGTGCAGGAGCCACATCCACTTGTTCATATCTAGATAAGAATTTCCTTACTCAGAAACCATTTACTTAATACCTCACCCAAATAACATGATGTTTTCCAAAATTTAAACTTTTCTCCTGGTCTATTACTATTGTTTTCAAATCATAATTCCAAAAGATAACTAAATAATTCATTGAAAACTACTATGGAATCTCACATTTTAATGACATAAAATTTCCATTTACATGGTATAAACATAGGATCTTTTTAAGTATAGTTTCATTTAAATAAATTTCATAACATTGGAAAACATAAAACAATATTATAAATACTCTTTAGTACATATTCATGAGTATATCATATGTAAATTTAATACATCTCATATCCTAGGTAAATACATCAAAGGAAAGGGGTGATCACGAGGCTCAATAAGGGAATACACTTTAAATATGATCGGGAGTAATATCAATAAAAACATGATTAATGTCATTGTGGAATGATAAAAGGAAAATAGGGAATATAATAATAAAAAGAACATGAATCATGAAATTAAAATGTGTATACAATATTTAAATGATACATTCATAATAATATCATCATGGTTTTTCACTGAGGTGTCTTAAATGAAAATTACCAAGGTTCTTAACCAATGTATCAAAAAATATGTCATATCTAGAGATTAAATTCTTTACACAATACATTGGAGAGCTACTAGGTTAAACCATTAATATGTATCAATTAATTTCAAAAAAAATATAATAATAAAACATTTTATAAATAACCCATGGAGAATAAAAAATGGGTTTTATATCAAAATCATTGTGTTTCAAAATTGCATAAAACAAGATCATTATATCATTTTCAACCCATAGAAAAGAAATGAGGGTTCAATGTGTCTTAATATTGGAATAAAATAAATAATTTTTACAATTAGGTGAATAAAAAATTAAAAAAAAAAATAGGCTTGGTTTTTCATAAGAAGAACTTAAAAGAGAACATCTTGAGGAGAAGAGGGAAATTTTGAGAAGTAAATCTGGAATCATAACAGGTAAAAAATATTGTTTTAGAAAATGTTAAAATTAAAGTGTAAAATGGTCTACCATTCATAAAAAAATCTTACTAAATTAATGGGATAAATTAAAGTATAAAATATACCATTGTTTTGATATTGGAATACATACCAAATAAAAAAGGGAACTTGAAAGTAAAAGGGAAGTAGAGATTTCCCTCACCTTGAGGAGTTTCTCCAAGATCTTGAGGAATGGAACCCTGGGGACATGAGGAAACATTTTGGGTACTAATTAGGAGGATAAATTACTAGTTCTTCATGGATGATATATTGTGTGTCAAGGAAAATAGAGAAATGAGAAGGTATTTATAGAAAAATTAGTGGATTTGTTTAATATTTTAAAAATATAGGCTTTGGAAATATAGGTTGCATAAAATACAAAACCATGGTATTGAACATGGTTATATCCCATGATTATTTACAATTTATATTTATTATAAGATATTTTAACCCAAAATAACTGAGAATTGTTTAATATTACTTATTTTTTCATAAAAAATTATGGTTTCCAAAAAATAAGATTTTGATTGTTAAATTTTTATTTTAGACTTTGGAAAGTAGCATATATGTTTGGAAATTGATTAAAATATATTAAAATAAATTATATTAATAAAAAAACATATTAGGTCTTGAATAATGGTTAATTAATTATTACATAATTATGACATAATTATGAACTCATTAAACAAATCGAAAAAACCAAAAAAAATATTTTTACGATTCATGAAAAAATAAATTATTTTAGAAAATTCTCATAAATTCACCCTAAAAAACATTGATGCCCTGATTTAAAAAATTATTTTTTTAGAATAATAATTTTATAATAATTGGAATCTTAAATTTTAAGTATAAAAACACGTATTTATTAAAATAAATAGCAGGTTAAAATTTATAGAGAAATTTATGAAACATAAAAATTTCAATGACATAATAAAATTATTTTTCCACTTATATTTATATAAGATTTTTTCTATAATACTATTTAATTAAAATAATGTTAATTATAAGACAATTGTTTATTATAACAATTTACATCCTTTCTGAAAAGTACGGTTTGGCTCTGAGAAATTAAATTAATCAAATTATTCTCAATGGAAGATAAATTTATTAAGAAATACTATTCTTAAGATGGAATTTATGGAATAAAAATTTAACATATAAAAAAGAATTACAAATTATGTGACTATATCTAGGACACATAACCCTTTGTAAAACCCATGTAAAACCTAAGGGTAAGGTGTATGATGGTTATAGATTCATGGGGAATCTCGACTACCATCGACCGAGTGGTAATATCCAATAACTTTAAATTCTATTGTAGGTTATTTTACTCAAGATTCACATAATGAATCTCACAATGGGAATGGTTAAGAAAAAACCCCATTGAAACTACCACTCTCCCATGTTCGGACAAATGGGCTTCATACGGCATGACTCTACAAGTAGAAGCCAATACTTCTCATTTGTTCATTAATTATACATTTTAATTTGTACTTATAAACATTATTCACAACATTAAAATTATTAGATGGAGTATTGTTTCCAATAGAAATATTAGCCAATTTTCATATTTAACCAATATTCATATGACAGTTAAATCCTAATTGTCAAATTTACCATTATTCTTACTTCATTATCAAAGGGATATGATTTTGTTGTATATAATATTAAAGGACACCCATTTTATTAGGAATGAAATATCATTTAAAATGTTTCTATATCAATAAGTATTTTCATTTAATAAAACTTGTAATCTTGAAAATGAATCTATAAATAAAATAATATACAGGGCAGCAGAAAATTCTTAGTTACTTCATATGTTTAAAGTAGAACATTCCTTTTGTCGTTTGACAATATATTCTATATAAAACATGTAAAAGATTCCTCTAGAAAATATCTGAATTAAATTCTGAAAAGACATAAAATTTCATTTATAATACCTTAAATACATGTATATAAATATTTAAAATAACATCAATAATATTGACATAGAGAAAAATATTTTTAAATTAAATCATTAAACATTCAACGTGTCCCATAACACTTTGACAATTTAAATCATAAAACCCATGAAAGAATAAAATTTAAACATAACATTAAAAAACATGAAAAAATTATATTAATAATAGGATATGTCAAAATGTTTTTATATACACCTCATAAAAGATTGTGGTTATATAACATCAAAATATGCCTCAATGAAAGAATATTGAGATGGAATCTAGTACCTTGAGTCTGACATGTCACATGTGTTTTTATCTTCTTGAATAATAAACTTATGTTAATTAATTTCTTGATTCATAATTTTTTTCATTTTTATCATCAATTTAGTACACTTATTATATTTTTTTATAAAACCACTTAAACAATTAGGTTTATGTTGGGTGTTTTGACTATATTTGGTTTATGTGTCAAAAAACACTTTGGTAGGTCAACTAATGTCAAAGTGGATATTATTAAAAAAAATAAGAATACTAATCAAGTAAAAAAATATATATTTACACATAAATTTTAATTTTAAAACAAATAATTAATTATTGTTATGAAAAATGATTCAATGTTGTAGAAATGGAGATGATAGGTCATGCGTACACATGAGTATCATTCCCATTTCTCAATTATCAATATGTAAAGAAGGTCAGTAAAATTTATATTAATATAATGATAGTTATATAATTATTTCCATTTTATTTAATCAAATACACACACACATATATATATTTATAATCGATGTGAAATAAAAACAATCACATCTTATTAATGAGGAAACTATCAACACATCTACGAACGATGTTATAACATTTTCATTTTGTTAATGGATAATAAAGAAAATGATATATTATGTTTAGAAAAGGTAATTATATCATGTATATAATATATATTCTATTTGTGTCAAATATATTTTTTAAAAACAAACTTAATACATTCCATGTAATGTTTGAACATATCACATCACTTTGAGGAGGCAGTAGTCCACACGATCACAAATGGCATGATAACTTTTTCAGTGTGTTTAATGGTAATAAAGAAAATTATATATTATGTTCATAGAATGTTAATTCTTCCATGAATATAATATATATGTTATGTATTTCACATGTTCCTATTAACACCATACTTAATACCTTCTATGTATAGTATTGACATATCGCATTGCTTTGAGGAGGCGGTAGCCCATACATCCACAAATGAGGTTATATTATTCCCACAAACTAGAAATCATGATGTTTTTTGTATATAAAAATTCAATAAGTATGAATAAATCCTAAATATCATATATAAATATTGTTTCCATCATAATTTCCAAACATGAGTTGTTGTAAATAAAAAAACAAAAGACATCATTTCACAAGAAAGTAATTTTCTGTATACACGAACGATAATTTCTGTACCCATTTGACGAAAGTGTGGGTATGTGTAGTTAAAACACTTAAAATAAAAAAAATTATATTTATGAGAATTATGTTTTTATATAATCATTGAATCATAATAATTGAATGGGTTGAGAAATAAATAAAATTAAAGTTATTGTTGAAGACTGTTACATCTTTTCTGGGTAACCCATTTTGGTTTTCAACAAAGGGATGCTCTGGTTGGATTTAAGACCTATGTGTGGAATCTAGAGTGAGGGAAGGTATTTTTGGAGATTATTTTGGTGGTTTTTGGATTTTGTAAAAATATTTACTTGTGTGAATAAATTAGAGAGTTTGTGTACCTTTTTACAATCGAGTGAGAGGACACCGTTGACATTTTTTAAATGAATTGTGTGCTCCCCACGTTTTTACCTACCAAGTATATTCCATGACACAAAAAATTAGATAAATGAAGTTTTTAGTTATAAATATGGACATATAATTAGATTTTGAAATGTACAGGTACATTTTTAATCTTTATGTTTAAATTTTAGCAACTAAGTAATCTTGTATTTACCTTAATTGTTGTAAAGAATTTTAATTTCATTCACTATTATTTTTGGTCAAAAACAATGTTTAAATTATTATAAATTATATATTATATTTATTCCAAATATTTAATCAATTTTTCTAAATTCTTATCATATTTGAGTTAAAAATTAATTTAAAATTAATTCGGAAGATGGGATGACAATGTTTAAAGGGAATATGGTTTAAAATTTTCATAGTTTTTATGTATAAATTGAATTTGAAATTGATCAAAATTTCTTAAATTGGATTAGTATATGTAAAATAGAACTATTAATATTTAAATATATTTTAAAAATAGTTTATCTATATAAATAAATTAGATGAAAATGTTGTTTTCAATAAAAAATCATTATATTTCCTTATTTATCAAAGTGTGAAATTTCTCAGAAAAATATGAAAAATTCACCCAAATATAATTTTTTATTTTAGGATTTCAAAAATAAATTTATTATGTCATATAAAAATTAAATAAGTGTCAAAATTTAGTTTTAAAATAGTTTCTCCATTAAAATGTGATAAAACTATTTGCTATAAAAATAGATATTTTAAGCGTAAAACAGAATTTATTCTTATCTTATGCCTATAAAATATATTGGATGAATATAAAAACATTTTTTAAACATTTTTTATCATAATTTAGTTTTTACTATTCATTTCATCTTATAAAATGGCTAGGAGATAACTGCCATATTAAATAATAATATTAATAATATATTATTGTTTGGTATACCTCAGTCTAGCAAGCAATACAAGACATACAAGAAGCTCATTACTGCAGGTCATGTAGGATATATGATATAGAATCCCAATTATTTTAAAATTACTTTCGAATTAATAAATATTAATTAATATGAAAATGATTAATTCTATCATTACCTAGGATGTTACATCCTTCTACCCTTTTGGAAATTTTATCCTTGAAATTTTATTCAAATATCAAATAAGTATGAAATTTTTTCAAAGCATACTTTTAAGACTCTCATGTTTCCTCTTCATCCATATGGGTTTTCCATAAAACATTATCCTGGTCAATTACCTTATTCTGCAACAGTTTCTTTACAAGTTCAATAACCTAAACTGGTTTTTCCCTACAAGAAATAATTTCTTCCTCCTCAACAACTTCAGGACTCAGAACATTTGATGAATCAGTTACATACTTCCATTACATATAAATAGGAAATACATTGTGTACCTAGGATAAACATAGTGGAAAATACATTCAGTGGGAAATTGATCTAACTTTCTCTGTAATTTCATTTGGTCCAATGAACTGTGGACTCATCTTCCACTTCTTAGAAAAATGAATTTCAATTTTACATAAAGAAACTTTTAGAATGACATGATCACATACATCAAAAGAAAGTCCTCTCCTTTAGTTATCATCATAAATGTTATGCCTACTCATAGATGTCTTCATGTGTCTCTAAATTAACTGAACTTTCTCTTCCATCTCCTCTACCAAATCAGGTACCATTAACTTCCTTTCTCCCACATCTTCCCAAAATGTTGGTGTTTGAACCAACCTTCCATATATTGCCTTGAAATGTGTGGTCTATATACTAGAATGAAACCTGTTATTATAAAAAATCTCAACCAAAGAAAGGTATTGATCTCACCTTCCCTAGTAATCCATTAAGCAAAAAATAAAGCATATATTTTAAGGTATGAATAATATTCTCATACTATCCATCAGATTCAGAATAAAAATTTGTATTGAAATTTAATTCAATACCCAAAAAATTATGAAGTCCTTTCCAAAAATTTTATCTGAACCTATTATCACAGTCTAATACAATCGAGAGAGTCATTCCATATAACATGAAAATATATTTTAGAAACTATCGAGAACGATTATCTAAATACATTGTATCTATAATGGGAAGGAAATGTTCATATTTAGTCCACCATTCAAAAATAAACCAAATCACATTATTACCTAGAGAGTTTTTTGGAAATCCTTCCACAAAATCCATTGATTTGTTCTTGCATTTCTACTTTGGAACTAGCTATAGTTGAGGCATCCCCTTTGGTACCTGTATCTCTACTTTAACCTATTGAAAATTTAAATACATCATGTTAAAATTATTAATATCTCTTTTAATTTCATTCCACTAGTAATACCCGAGATTAACTATTTATATCTCACTGATTCTTGGATGAATAGAAAATAGAGAGCTAAAAGCTTCAGTCAACAACTCATTCCACATCTGTGAATTACAAGTTAAAGATAATATTTTTACAAATATTAAAACACCTTAATAATCATTAATAAAATCAAGAAACATACTATTCATAATGGATTATACCTTTCTTTCCTAGATTGGTCCACCTTATGATTCATCATAATTATTTTTTAAAAAGTCAAAATCACTAAAACCTTAAAAAACAGATAATTCCCCTAAATCTACAACTTCTAGGTAAAAACTCATCAAATCATTAACCAAAGGGTAACATTCAAAATGAAATATGGTTAATTTAGCATTGATTTTTGACTCAGATCATCGAACACTTTGTTTTATTTTAAAAGATAATAATTAATCATGAAATCCTATTTCTTTTTCTGTTTTAATTATATTCTTTTTCTCATATTCAACTCATTATTAGTGAATATATAAATTAAAATATATTGATCAGTATATATTTCACACATCACTTTATAAATATGATGCATTTAAATTTTTAATAAAAAATATTAGAATCTAATTCCTAGTCATGTGTAGTGTAATTTAACTCAAGAGTTTTCAACTAACAGAAAGCATAATCAATTACCTTGTCATTAATAATTAAGATACAACAAAGTAATTTTAATGTATACTTTCTATAGATAAAAAAATCACCAATTCTAGAGGGGAGGGACAAAACTAGGGCATTGATAAATCATCTTTTCAATTCTTAAAAACAGACATCAAATATTAATTTCCATATAAATATTACTCCCTTTCTTATCAAATTAGTTACTAATATATATAATCGAAAAAAAATTCAACAAACCATCGGTAATCACCCATTAATCCATGTAATCTATGAATCTCTATGACATTGGTAGGTATTGGCCATTCTTTAAAGAAGTGTATTTTAGTGGGTCAATACTTATTCCGTTTTTAGAAAACATATATCCAAGGAATTAATTCTTTTTAAACAAAAATTAACCCTTACTCAACATTCCATGTAGTTCCATTTATTTTAATGTTTTTAAAACAATCCTTAAGTTCCTTTCATGTTCCCCATAAAATTAAAATACACCAAAATATCATCTATAAACATGAAAAAAAACTAACATTAAAACTAATTGATGACTCTATTCATAAGATTCAAAAATATAGGAGGTTCATTAGATAACCCAAAGGGAATAACTATAAACTCATAATACCAATATCTTGTTCAAAATGAATTCTTTGGAATGGAATATTTTTGTTCCACCATTGGTAGGAACTCGTTTAAATTGTAAGACTGATGAAATAGAAATCAAACAATCACATGCATAGAGACCACACAACACTTTTACTTGATCCACCACTAAGGTCTACATCCAAGGAGCGTATGCCAAAAGTGTGTCGGTTATACCAAAATCTACTAATTTTCACTAGTTTGTGGATTACAAGGTTAGGTCACAATAACTATGTTCTAGGAACACTTCCATTACAATGGTTCATATAAGGATCACTACATCACATGGATCACTTCGGTCAACTCCCCCTAGAGCACTACCTTAAGAGATTTCAAACCCAGTTTATCGACTTGATGGTCTCTTCAATATATTTTCATTATATTCTTTGTCTCTGTTCAACATGTGACACTTATTTCATTGGAGTCCTGAATTTATTCACTTGAAATCACTGATCACACAAAAAGGATATTAAAAAACGTCTCTGAGGAATAACACCATACTTGTGTGCAATACCTCAACATACATGTAAGATTTGTGAACTCATTGCAGAAGATGACTTTTTCACAAACCCTACTTTTTGTGAAACAGGTATCTTTCAGGAAACTACACTAAAGGTTTCACTTAGTCTTTTCTGTTTTAAGGAAGACCTTGTGCTCAAGATTAACAATTTCAAATCTTTGGCGTGAAAATCTTTCAAGCGACAGAGCAACTAGATTTTCGTTGGAAAATTATTAAGTCTTCCATGAGGGAAGCTGCCTATTTATAGGCCTTAATGACCATGTGTGAAAATTTACGATAAGTCTTTTTTAGTGCAGGTAAGATTCATTATGAGCGTGAAAACACCCTTTTTAGGTCGCATTGGGCACGTAAGATTCTTCCGCACAATCCTCATCTTTTGCACACATTTATGTCTTGCTCGCACTTAGTTCATTTTCCATATTTTTATGTTCTGATCCCAAATTTGGCCTTGTGCTCAAATTTGTATGAACCCTTAATTCTTACATGCAAATCCGTTTTCTAAACACACATTCCTCCATTTTTCAATTTTTAGGCCCAATAATTTGGCAGACACTGGGAAACGACCCCACCTTCAATATTGTTGTCCCCATGAACTGTATAATCCCTTTCTTGGAAAATATTCTAAACTTATAAGGAGGATTTACAAGAAAAAAAACCATACTCCATTTCCAGCATAGAACAACCATGGTTCCAATAGTTGGTTCATAAGGATATTTTCCTCTAATTACCTTCCCACTATATTTTTCTTATTTCCTCCAAGGAAAACCATTCCGAACTAATATACATTCAAAAAAGAAACATGGTAATTTCCCAATGATATAACAATTTAACTTGACCATATGGTAAAATATTACAATGGAATTCTTTTAATGTTACCCTAACCTATAATGCTATCTAAATCATTCATTTGATACCAATTATAAGGAATCTCCCTTAAAAAAATTACATTATATTGAGTATTATTCAATAATTTACCTCCTTTCACATTGAAGATATTTTCACGTTTAGTGTAAAGACTCGGAAATTTCGTATAAATATTTTTTTAGTTATTTGGAATAGCTTTTTGGATGAATAAATTAACGGCACATGGTTATGAGGCCCGGTGATCCCAAAACAAAATTGTGAACTTTTTTATGTTCACAAAAGTGAATATTCGGGCGAGATTCCTATCTTTTGATCCAATGGTAGGAATTGATATCTGAGGGCACCTTTGAAATTTAAATGCTAAGATTCTCATAGGAGAATCATAACTTTGATGGAAAAAGGTCAGACGGAAGAGTTAATTTTTTGAATTTTAGAAAAAAAAATAATATAATTTATTTATTTATTTTATTCGTTCTTCAAATGTAGAGTGATGGTTGGAAGAACCACATTGTAATTATGGTCATTAAATGAGATACATTTAATAACTTGTTACCTTGTTTTTGTAACTGCAATGCTCATATGTTTAATGGATCATTAATTAAGGATCATAAATGAACCACATTAATGATCAATGTAAAATCCATTATATATTTGTTTAATTAATCTATTAGTGAGGGGATTGGAAACTTCTTGAAACCTCTAAAGAAGTGTCGGTAACATCACCATCCAATGAAGAATAGTGATCGATCGATGATAGTTGGAGGATTCGATCTGGAGATCGACGGACGATGATGAACGTATTCCAACACATATTACTTCCTTCATCTGCAACGGATTCCATGGAATCTTGGTAGGGTAATTAATTTACTTCTATGTGTTTTGTGATTCCTCCTTCTCATTATTGAATGATATGGAAAACGTGGATCAACTGACTAATGGTTTTATCCATGATTCATTCTATATTGCGGGAGGTTGTTGCAGGATTTCTCTTTGGGGTTATTATTAAACTTGATATTATTGTTTCTTTAAAGTGGAGGGTGCGATCCATTCCCAACCTAACTTGGAACTTCCTTCGATTGTTTTTATGTGCATTCTTCGAGGGCGACTGAGCAATGAGGAAACAAGGATAATCCATGGTGCATGCAGTGATGGAGGTGACCCAATAGGCCAGTAGGCACAGACGGGAAATAAAACAGACCACCGAAGCATCTATGGTGGCCCGTGGAATGAGCCGCAGGTGCGGCACCACAGTCCCAGTGGTGCCGGTGACTAGCAGATGAAGCCATCTCTCACTAGCTGCACTACAAGAGAGTAATGGCTAGTGGAGGACACGATACCGACAAGCTGCGTGGAGGACGAGTGACCACTCTACCGCTCAGGAGGGGAACCAATGGCTGGATCCTACCAGCCATTTTGGGAGATGGGGCAGTGCCTTGCTCATGTCACCAGTAGGGAGAATCAGACTCCCTGCATCCAGTCCAGTGCAACCGGCCCGCACCACGTAGACTAGGTTCTCCAGGCGGGCCAGACCCCACCAACTAGGCTGGACCCCCACCAGTTGGGCCTAATCTGGACCAGCAAGGCCAAACCCATAACAGAAACCCACCAGACCCTCAGTTCGGGTCCGGTCGTTCTGACTGGGTCGGACATGACCCAGACCCGACAGACCTTGTTTTACAAAATTGACTATAACTCGCAGACTGGGCGTCCGATTGACGCGCTATCTGTGGCATCAGAACCCTTGAGACAAGTCGTTCCTTTTGAGATACTTCACTTGGGTTTTGGAAGATGTTGTAGTATGGCTGGGTTGGATCGACTCAAATTATACCAGGCCCTATTTACCTTTTTTTCTTATATCTTATAAACCGAGTGTCCAATTGAAGCGTTGTATGTCACATTGGAACCCTTATGATAAGACGGTACTTTGGGTTACTTATATTTGGGAGTTCGTGGATGTTAAGATACAACTAGTGTCTTGATGAATAGATCCCTCAGAAATCAAGTATGCTATGTGATGGATTCCATTGGCAGGTTGTGATGTGAAGAAGGAATAGTGATCCTCTCTGGGTCAGGACCTAGCGATCCTCTATGGGTCAGCATTTAGTGATCCTTTGTGGCTCAGCAATTAGAGATCCTATGCAGGTCTCATGCTAGATAGGTGGAACTCGAGCGCCCAACGGGCCAGTTGGGATGGACCCCTACCGGACCCTCATAGAACCCTCGTGTCGGGTCGGGTCGGTCCGACTACGTTGGACCAGACCCAGACTCGACCGGCCCCGTTTCACGAAAACGGCTATAACTCATAGAATGAGCACCTGGTTGACGTGTCGTCTATGGATTGAGGACCCTTGTGAAAAGGATGTATTTTTTGAGATAATCCACTTGAGTTTTGACAAAAGTTAGAGTACATCTGGGTTATATTGGACTAGAATCCAACCAGAAACTATTTACCTTTTTCCTATATCTTACAGATCAAGTGTCTCATTGACGTGCCGTCTATCATTGTGTTACCCTTACAATGATACGGTCCATTGAGTTACTTATAAGTTGGACTTTGTTGAGGTTGATATGTGAATGGTTGCTTGAGGTGTGGATCCTACGGAAATCAAGCATACTAAGTGAGGGAATCATGTGGATGGCTATGACGTGAAGAGGGAATATAAATTATCATTTGATCAGCACTTAGAAATCCTTTGTGGTTCAGCATGTATCAATCCTCTTTGAGTCAATATGTATCCTTCCTCTATGGGTCAGAACCTAGCGATCCTTCGTGGGTCATCAGCTAGAGATGCTCTCGGGGTCAACACCAATAGACCATGCTCTGTCCAGCAACAAAATCCTCTTGAAATAATAATATGATCTAGCTTAATGAATAATAATATTTATTCATGTTCTTTAAGTTGTATACCTGTTGTGAGCTATCTTTTTCTTTGTGCTCTATGATTTAAATCATGCTTTGTAATTTTTCCTTTGTGGAATTATGAAAGAACTTCAGAGGTCTCAGGGTCCCTATTGGGAATTTTTATACTCAACCCTAAATGGGATTCACCCTCATCTGGTTTTGTCTTGTGAAGACAAAAGACAGCTTGACTGAGACTTGGGAAGCGAGGGCTAGATGGGGCTTAGAGGTGATCGATTGAAGTGGTGAGTGGTGGTGAAGACAGAAAATGATCTATACCTGCCCTCTAGGTAGGATTCATTAAGGACTAACTTTGGAGTAAGTTTTTCCATTTTTAATATACATTAATTTTAGTTGAGTTTTTATACTGGCCCTTTTTTCTTTCAGTTTACAGTTTCACTATCATCATTTTTATTATGTGGTTTTCTTTCATTGTATATCTAGTCTATGTGTGTATAGGTTTAGAGGAAATTCCATACCTTTTAGGGGTATGACTTTCTGGTGCTAGTCTCCAACACCTGGCCTATGGAAGGCGGGCTTGGTGTAGTCACAGCACAGGCCCTAGGGGACGGTCTGTGACAATGTGGTATCAGAAAAAGGTTCTTCCAGAAGAAATAAGACCTTATACTTTTCAATGGGGCAATAGTGTTAATTATTTTGATTTTGGAATTTAGTTTGGGGATTCCAGTGTTGGTGCAGCGACTGACATATCCAAAAACCTAGACCCTAAATTCATATTTCTGATCTGGTACATGAAAATGGTGTTTCTGTGTGTTTTGTAAATGTTTTTGTTTTGGACTCTTATCAGTCATCTCTGCAGGTATAACTTATTGACTGTGGTGCATCTATTTCTTTATAAGATGCCACCACGTAGATTTCTAGCTAGGATTCTTGTGATAGATCACAACGATGGCCCATCAAGCGATGAGGTGTCGGTACATGGCCCTCTTACAGTGATAACACCATTAGGTGGTGTACCAGTTGCACCACCACCCGTAGGGAAGCAGTTTCCACAAGACCCAATAGCAGAGAATGCATGCTGACTGAGCCTATCTCATGAGATACAGAGATAGAGGCCTCCGAGTTTTCCAGGTGAGACAGATAAACAGGTAGCTAAGGACTGGCTGGAGGCTGTGGCATGAGTTTTCCACTCAGAGTAGACACTAGCAGACCAGATGTTTATCCCAGCTACTACTCTCTTTAAGGACACAATAGTGATATGGTGGATCCTAAATCTCTAGACACATGAGGAGATAGATCTTTTCTGTTTTTATTTCGAGAGCCTATTTAGGGAGGATTTTGGGCCACTGGAAATATGATGTATGCATATTCAGGAAAAACGACACTTATAATAGAGCATCCTGACCGTGGCCTAGTACACAACAAGATTTACTGACCTCTCCCCCTAATCAATAGACATGGTACGAGACCCTTTCTTTAGGGATCGTACCTTTGAACATTGTATCTGATTAGATATCAGAGAATTGATGATTTCACTCAACATTCTGACGCAGGATGGAGTGTTAGAGCGAGCTCTACCGGTGGAGAGCATCCTAGCCGAGCAGTCACTGACAGCGAGAGTTAACACTGAACGACATGCAGCTGATTCATCTCTAGAAGGCAGTAGGAAGATAATGTAATGGCCTAAATGGGCCAGACCTTCTGGAGGATGACCTGAAGATGCAGGGTTAGAGGTGCGGAGCTCGTGAGGTAGAGGATGTCAACTGAGGACTAGATTTTATTTCTATTGTAGTGGACAAGGGCACATGGATTGCGACTATCTGACTCCCTGCACGGATGACCAGAAGGTGGTCTAGGGTCCAATGATACATCGACACAGGGTCAATTGAGGAGGTCAGTAAGGAAGGAGATGTGGCATATGAGCAGGGTATATAGCAGGCAGAGGGAGACGGTTTGAGGAACTACTGCCACCACCCCCATGATTTCCACTCCAACCTCCGAGAGTAGGTGGACAAGGACGAGCTTAGCTTCAGGAAGAAGTGTCATATGAACACAGCACTTTGGAGGTGATTCTAAGTATGGTCTATTTCTACTACACCCTAGTTATAGTTCTTATAGACACAGGTTCAAGTCACTCTTTCATTTCAACGACTCTAATTCAGAGCTCAAATATTACGGTGGATCTATTGGGTCGATCCGTAAGATTATAGACTCTCATGGGAGAGGATTCCATGATTACACCCTGGATCCAGTAGTGTGAGATAACTCTAAGAGGAAAGAGATTCATCTAGGATCTCCTAGGAGTAGCATCGGGGCCTTACAATGTCATCTTCAGTATGGATTGTCTATCGACAATCCATGATCATATTGACCATTTTAAGTGAAATGTTTAGTGTTTATGTGATTATGATACTAGGTTTTCCTTCAATGGTGAACATGGATCCTTTAAATCATATGATGGATATCCTCAGAGGAGGTTACAATCGGTCACTCAACGGTTGGATAGTCATACACTTGGTGCAGTTGACGAGAGGAGTCTAAACTATCCTGTAGTGGTGGACCAGTATGATGATGTCTTTCTTTAGGATGTTCTGGGACCACCTCATCATAGAGTGGTAGACTTCCACATCGACCTATACCCCGGGATGGCACCGATATCTACATTGGAATATCATATGTCTCCTGTGGTGATTCATGAGTTGAGGGTACAATTGGTGGAATTGAAGAGTAAGGGGTTCGTAAGGCCTAGTGTTTGTCTAGGGGAAGCCCTGATTTTGTTTGAAATGAAGGAAGACTGGAGTTTGAGGCTTTGCATGGACTATCGGTTCCTGAACTAGGTGACAGTGAAGAACAAGTATCCCCTATAGAGGATTGATTATCTCTTCAACTAGCTAAAGGGAGAATAGTGGTTTTCGAAGATAGACCTCAGATCAGGCTATCATCAGCTCAGGGTACGAGATGAGGACGTACCGAAGACAACCTTCACATGTCAGTATGGCCACTATGAGTTATTGGTGATTCATTTTTGTGTGACCAACACCCCAGTGGTGTTCTTAGGACTCATGAACATGAACTTCTTGCCTTACCTCAATCACTTAATCATAGTCATCATTGATGAAATCAGAGTCTACATAGCATCAGAGGAGGAGCATGCCACATATCTGTAGATAGTCTTCATACACTCCGAGAGCACCATCTTTATGAAAATATCTTGAAGTCCTAGTTTTGGATACGGGAATTTCACATTATGGGTCATGTTATCTTGGAGTCTAGAGTTTCATTAGATCCGGAAAAGATAGATTCAGTTTATTCTTGGGAGCCACCCAGGAGCGAGACTAAGGTGAAAAGTTTATTGGGGTTTTTTGTGTGCTACTAGAGATTGGTACCCGACTTTTCCATAGTAAAAGCACCCTTTTCATCTTTGAAAAAGAAGGGACTACCCTTCTTATGGAAAAGGAGATGCCAAATGAGTTTCCAAGAGCTAATATGGGAACTGATGAGTTCCCCAATATTGAGGCTACTAGAATAGGGTGTTGGGTATGTAGTCTACTATGAAACATTAGTGATCAGACTGGGATGTTTCCTGATGTAGGACAAAGCATTGATTTCCTACTTCTCACGAAATATGAGGAAAAATTGGAAGAGCTAGGCGACCCATGACCTAGAGTTAGAAGTAGTTGTATTTTCATTGAATATGTGGTAGCACTACTTGATGATGAACATTTTATTGTCTTCTCTAATCACAAGAGTCTTAGGTATATCTTCTTGGAGAAGTACCTAAACCTGAGATAGTGGATATGGCTAGAGTTCCTCCAGGAATATGAATTTGAGATAGTCTACACTCTTAGGAAGACAATCGTAGAAGCATATGCACTCAATAGGGGGTCAGTTGTACAGCTGCTGTGTGAGGAGACATAGAAGCTAGCTACGTTGAAGATATTTTTCATGGATAGTGATGGAGAAGCATACCTCTCGTCTATTACTATCACTCCCCTACTCATTCAGTTAGTTCAATTGGCACAACATTGGGGCATTTACTATGAGGCCTGACGGGCTCATATATCATCAGGATAACCACCTAATGGGTTTTTTATTAGTGGGGAGTGCATAATACTTTCTAGAGAAAAAACCTTGGCACTAGTGACACTAAGAGAGGAGGTTCTACGAGAGTTCCATATAACCCATTTGGTGGTACATCTTCATGTGAAGAATATGTACCAGGACCTCCGACGTCAGTACTGGTGGCTAGGGATGAAGAAAGTAGTGGTGGAGTTTGTTTCAAGATGCCTCACTTGTTAGCAAGTGAAGGTTGAGCAGTAGGTTCACGCAAGGTTATCACAACCACTAGAGGTATCACAATGGAAGTGGTATGGTATCTCTATGGAATTCGTGACTGGGTTACCATGCACATACATGGTCCATTACTCTATTAGGGTGATCGTTGACAACTCACCAAGTCGGCCCATTTTCTACTCATCTAAGAGTCGGGATCAGTAGAGGGATTGGGAATTCTCTATGTCCAGGATATAGTACGTCTTTAAGGGGTAACATTGATGATAGTTTTAGATCGAGATTCTCATTTTACTTCCTAGTTTTGGAAGGGGTTATAGGAGGCATTCAGGACTCAGCTATGCTTTAGTACCATCTTTCACCTTCAAACAATTGTTCAGATGGAGTGGACCATACAGACACTTGAGTTCATGCTTCATACTTGCATCCTTTATTTTGGCTGTATTTGCGAGGACCACCTTCCACTAGTGGTGTTCTATTAAAATATCAACAATCAATCCACCATTGGCATGGTACTGTTTTAGGCCTTTTATGGGTGACTATGTAGATAAACTCTATCCTAGATAAACCCAGGGGAGTCAGCACTTATGGTTCTAGAGTTGGTATGAGATACCATTGAGAAGATTAAGATCATCTAAGAGTTGATGAAGACTACCCAAAGAAGACAAAATTATTATGATGACAGGAGACCGAGACCCGTGGTATTCAATGAGGGAGACCATGTCTTCCTACATGTCTCACCTCGGTGAGGAATTCGGAGATTTGGTCGGGGTAAAAAGTTATATCGGTGGTTCAGAGGACCTTTCGAGATTCTAAGCAGAGTTGGTGAGGTGGTGTACCACCTAGCTCTTACCCAAGAGATGCACCGAGTGCACAAGGTTTTCCATGTGTCACTATTGATGAGATATGTGAATGACTCATCGCACGCCATCGATTGGGGCGAGTTGTAAATTGATGATGGGTCAACTTTTATAGACATCTCAGTTGAGATAGAGGATCGATTGGAAAAGGTCCTTCATGGATAGTCAGTCCATCTGGAGTGAGTTTAGTAGCATCATGTGAACCTCTAGGAGAGAAATTAGAAAAGGAGGCTCAGATTTGTGCTCACTACCCCTGTTTTTTCTCTTATCCTTTGTTGTATCTTTTGGGGACATAAAACCATAATGTAGGGTGAATGTAAATACCCAAAAAATATGTATATTTTTTAAATTATATTGAATTTTTTCGAGGCTGCTGAAATTGAAGGCACGTGGTTCCGATGCCCGGTGGTCCCTGAACTAAATTATAATTTTTGTTATGTTCAATTAATTGAACGTGCGGGGGGGTTTTCTAACTATTTAACCAATTCTCATAATTATAATTGGAGGGTCCCATTTAACTCACATTGATGGGATTCTCTTAGGTGAGTCTTAACTTTGACCAAAAATGGTCGGATGGAAGAGTTATTTTTTGTACTTATGGAAAAAAAATAAAAAAAAAGTAACTAAAGTAGTTATTTTTTTCTTTATTTAACCATTTATTGATGGTTGGTAGAACTGTAGAGTAACGTATGTCATTGAAGGAGTGTCATTTAATGACTTTCTACATTGGTTATGTAACCACAATGCTCATGTGTTTAATGGATCATTAATTAAGGTTCATAAATGAACCATATAAATGACCAATGACAAAGCCCTTATATATTCATTTAATTAATTTGTTGGAAAGTGGATTGGAAACCATGGGAAACCTCTAATGAAAATATGAAGACATCACCCTCCAATGAAGAATGGTGATCAATCAATGACCACTGGAGAATTTGATCCAGATATCGACAAATGATAATGAACATCTTCGTACGTGGATTATTTCCTTCTTCCGCAAAAGATTCCACCGAATCCAGGTAGGGGATTTAATTTATTTCTAAGTGTTTATTGTTTCTTCATTATTGTTCATGAATAATATGGTAAATGTAGATTAACCAAATAATGGTTTGATTAGTGATTAGTTCTATATCTCAGGAGGTTGTTTCAGGGTTTCTCTTTGGAGTTGTTCTTAAACTTGAGATACTTGTTTCTTTCTCTATTTTAAAACACTAACATAGAAGTTGTGGGCCGATCTGAAAAAGACCCGGACACTCCACCCATTTCTGTTTTTTTTTATTTCTTCAACGGTGACTGAAAAAAGAGGCGATAAGGAAAATCCAAGGCGCTCATAGTGGATATGGTGACCCAAGAGGCCTAAAGGAATAGACAAGAAAACAAATAGACAACTAGAGAATCTCTAGTGGCCCATGGAAGGAGTATCTAGTGACAGGTGGTGGGAGTAAGCCAATGCAAGTCGTATGGAGGAGGCGGTGAATATAGGCACTATGGTAGGAAGGTGTAACTGTCGGATGGACACGATGGGTGGAGGACGAGGAGCCAATTTGCCGCCTGGAAGAAGAGTGGCCGCTCGGGAGGTGCATCAACGACCAGCTCATGTTGACCATTTTGAGAGAAGGGGTGGTGCCCCGCTAGGGCCACAATATTTATAGAACAGAATTCCCCATATCCAGTCATGTGAGACTAGCCCGCACCCTGCAGGCCGGGATCTCTTGGTGGTCCGGACCCACACCAGCTAGGCCGGACCCACCAACCAGGTCGGACCCCAGCAGTCGGGCCGGACTCCCGCTAGCCAAGCCGAAACCATGCCAGCCAGGTCAGACATTTTCTTGTCGATCTGGACCCAAGGGCCCAATACGTACGCCGGTTTGAACCCTTACTGGACCCTCACCAGACCTTCGGGTTGGGTCGGGTCAGTCGCATAGGGTCGGACATGACCCAAACCCGAGTGGCCATGTTTCACTAAAATAGCTATAACTCGACGAATGGGCGTCCAATTGACGCGCCGTCTCCAGTGTGAGGACCCTTTATAAGAGGTGTTCCTTTTAATATACACTAATTTAGTAGTTGTATAATATGTGTTAAAACTAGTTTGGATCGAACTATAATCCAACCAGGCCCTATTTATCTTTTTTCCTATATCTTACAGATCGGTTGTCTGATGGATGCATCGTCTATTATGTTGGAACCCTTACAACAAGATGGTCAGTTAGGTTACATTTAATTGGGAAATGGTGGTGTTTTATGTATGAATACTATCTTGTTAACTGAGTCCTCTGGAAACCAAGAATTCAAAGTGAGGTAATCATGTGGCTGGCTATGACATGCAAAAGGAATAGCGATCATATGTGGGTCAGCACTTAGCGATCCTACGTCGGTAATCACTTAGCGATCCTCTATGGGTCAGAACCTAGGGATCCTATGTGGTTCATCACATAGAGATCCTCTGTGGGTCATCACCTAGTGATCCTCTATGGGTCAGCATGTAGTGATGCTCTCTGGGTCGGCACCTAGCGATCCTCTGTGGGTCAGGACCTAGCAACCCTCTACGGTCCATTAGAAAAAACCTCTCAATAGAATAAGATGATCTAGAGTAATTACTAATCATATTTATTTGAGTTTTTTTAGTTGTATACCTAGGGTGATCTATCTTTTAGTTTGTGCTCTGTGATTTAGAACATTATTTGTGGTTTTTCCTTTGTGGAATTCTAGAAGACCTTCAGAGTTCTCGGGGTCCCTAATGGGTATTGTAATACTCACCCCTTCACAGGCTTCACATGCACCTTGTTGTGTCTTTTGAAGGAAACAGACAGCTTGAATGAGAATTAGGGATAAAAGGCTAGATGGTTCTTAGAGGTGATTGACATATGTGGTGAGAGGTGGTGATGATAGACGACAAGCTATACCAACACTCCAGGTAGGATCCTTGGTGGACGACCTTTGGAGAATGTTTTTCCCTTTTTAAAATACATTCTTTTTAGTTGGATTTGTATATTGGCAATTTTTTCTTTCATTTAACATATTTTCTATCATTAGTTTTACTATCTGGTTTTCTTGGGTTTTATATCTAGTCTTTGTGTGTATAGTTTTAAAGGAAATGCCATCCCTTTTATTGGTATTCATTTCTTGTGCAAGTCGCCAACCCCTAGCCTATGGAAGGAGAGATTGGTGTAGTCATAGTAGGGGGCCCATGGGACGGGTCATGACATTTAGAGTTTTAGAGAATTAGGCCATACCTCATCCATAACAAAACTATAAAATAAAAACTGGACACTTTTAATAAGTATCCATTTTTTTCTATAATATAAATCATTTAAAAACAAATCATAGTCACTTTTATGAAAACTCTTCAAAAAAACATAACATGACTTAATCCAATTCCTTACTCATCCTTATGTCCTAAGAAAAATATTAGAAAAATGTGTGATGAAAATAAAAATATTAGTAAGGGATATAAAAATAAGGAAACTCTTAGTCTATTTAAAGACATTAAAACCTTTAAAAACATTATCATAAGGTAATACATATTACCTTTAAGAATTAGTAAATAATTTCCCTTGAAAAATAATCTCATTGCATTCCATTTTTTAATATAAAGGTTACAATAATATCAATATCAAGAATAGAAAACACATAATGGTATAATAGGACATCATTATACTTGTCACACTTATAAATGAAATCACCATCTGGTCGAATTCCATACATGTTACTCTTACAAATGTAATATGAATATAGCCGAATTCCCTACCAAATACATTAGAGTGGTATCACATACCCAACTGTAGTTTGTTTATCATGAACCAACCATAATTTTGTTATCATGTAGACACCTATAAAATTTCCAAGTACCATTATATAATCGTAACACACAAAAAAATTTTATTTCAAACATGTGACTCATAATATTTTATTTTCACTCCAAAGAAAACATTCCATGTTATTGAAATAATCAATCCTTTTTCAACAACAAAATACCAAAAAAGGAAAGGGAGTATTTTAATTTAAGAAAACATGTAATCTTTAAAAGTAATATAGAAATCAAATAGTAGTCATGGTGGTAGAAAATTCATTATCTCTATGTACGTTAATAATGAAACATTCCATTTTTCATTTTACAAAACATTCTCCATAAAACACGTAAAAAGGATCCATCTAGAAAAAAAATTATTGGAATTAAATATAAACATAAAATTTACTTTATAATCATTCTATATCCATATAAATAAATATATAAATAATATCAAGAATATTTACATGTAGAATAATATTTTGAAATTAAATCTTTAAACATTCAAAGTGTCTCACACTACTTTGAACACATAAATAATAATACCCATGACAGAAAAAAATTTAAGGAAAAAAATAAATAAAAATATAATAAGTAAATACATGAAATTATATGAAAAATGGGATTTATATACACATCATAAAATAATGTGGGTGTATAACCTTATAATATTCCTCAATGAAAGTAGATCAAGGTGAAATCCCTTAACTTGAGTACAAATTGCCACGAATGCCTTTATCTTCTTGAAAAATAATATTATGTTAATTATTAATTAATTAATAAACTTTTTAATGTTTTTTATTACTTCTATTAAACTTCACACAATTTTATATACAACTACTTAAACAATTAGTTTTATGTCTGGTGTTTTGACCATATTCGGTTTTTATGTCAAAAATAAATTTCGTAGGTAAACAAAGAACATAGATTTCTCTATTAAAAAATATTTAAAACAATAATAATGAAGTAATTATAATATTTATACATATATTTTAATTTAAAAACAAATCATGACATATGGATATGAAAAATTTACTAACGTTTCAGACATGGACATGGTAGGGAGTACGTACGCCTGAGTAACGTTCTCATTTCTCAATGATCATTATGAAAAGAATGTTAGAATCATTTATCTTTATATAATTATAATTATATCATAAATAACAAGTTCCTTAATCATATATAATTATATATATAATTCATGTGATTTAAAAGGAATCACATTGTGTCTAGGAGATGGTAGTCCACACACCAAGAAATGACGTTATCACTTTTTCAATGTGTGAAAAAGTTATAAAGAAAATGAAATATTACATTTACAGAAATGTAATTATGTCATGAATATAATATTTATTAGTTGGTATCACATTTCTTTAAAACCCATCCTTAATTAATTCTATGTATTGTGTGATCGTATCACATTGCTTGGAAGAGGCGGTAGTCCACATGTCCGCGAACGACGTTATCTCTTTTTTAGTTTGTGAAAGGGTAGTATAGAAAATGATATACTATATTTATATAAAGGTAATAATTTAATTAATATAATATTAATTTTACTGATTTCGCATATTTTTTTAATACTATTCTTTATAAATTCCATGTAAAGTGTGAACGTATCACATCACTTTGAGGAGGTAGTTGTCCATAAATCCACAAATAATGTTATCGTGTTCCAAAAAAATGGAAATCATGAAGGTATGTGAATATAAAAATTGCGTAAGAATTAATATATCATAAATATCATATATATAATACATAAAAAAATCTTCCCATCATAATTTTAAACCATGGGAGGCGGTAATGGATAAATGAACAACATCATTTTGTGAAGAGGTAGCCTTCAATATACACGAATAATAGTTTCATTACCAATTTGATGGAAGTGTGTGTAGGTATAGGTATAAATCATAACATAAAAACATATCAATATATTTTTTTAAGATTATAATGTAATATAAGAATGGAATAATAATAAATGAATGGTCTGAGATCTAAAAAATGGTGATTGTTGAAGAACATTACCTCTTTTTTTGGGTAACTTCTTTTGGTTTGTACAAAAGGGATTCCATTGATGGGTTTATTAACAATTTGAAGACCCTAGGATGATGGGATAGATTTTGAGAGATTATTATGGAAGGTTTTTTATGATAAAAAGGTCTTGATAGGTGTGAATAAATGTGGGAGTCTGAGTGCCTTTTTATAGTGGAGGGAGGAGACACACTTAAAATTATTTAAAACAATTTTTTACTCCCCATGATTTAACCTACCGAGAACCTTCCATAACCTACAAAATTAGATCAATAAAGGTGTAAGGTATAAATAGGGACATAAAATGGTTTTTTATATGTTTATATGCATTTTATACCATAATTTTAATTTCTTACCAGTAAGTATTATTGTTTTTACCTTAATAGGTGAAATTATTTTTAGTTGCTTTCACTAATATATTTGGTAAAAAACTGAGTCAAAATTATTAGAAATTAAAAAGTATTATGATTTCAAATATTGAATCAATTTTCCAAATTTTAGTCCTAGAATTTACATAAATTAATTTGAAATCAATCCCATAGACGGGACAGCAATTTTGGGTTTTAAAGTGAATATATTCAGAAGTTTTCTATAATTTTATATAAACATTAAATATATAATTGATAACAATGACCAAAATTTGAATATTATATGTAAAATTGATCTCATTAAACTTTTAAATCTAATTAAAAAAATAATTTAACTATATAAATAAATTAAAAAAATTAAATAAAAATCATTTTTTCACTATTCAAAAAAATATGAAACTTCTCATAAAAATAACAAAACATGACACATTGTTAATTTAGATATTAAAATTTCAAAAAATGAAGTTTATTTTTCTCATTTAAAATTTTAAAAGTTTAAAAATATAGTTTTAAAACTGAAGGTCCATTAAAAGTTGTAAAAATACTTTTTATAAAAAAGAGCTTTTAACCAAAAAGCTGGATTTATTCTTATTTTATGCCTATTAAATATAATAGATGAATTTTAAAAAATATTAGCATTTTTTAAAATAATAGATGTATTCTCATTCATTCCATGTAATAAAATATATAGGAAATAGCTTCTATGTTAAATAATAATACTAATAGTATATTATTGTTTGATATACCTCCATCTTGCATGCAACACATGTTTTAGAAGAAACTCATTGTTGTTTGTTCTGAAATATATTGGATTTAAAGTCCCTTTTATTATTAAATTACTATCTATTTCATTAATATTAATAAATATGAAAAATAATTATACTATCATTACCTGGAATGTTACAAAAAATGAATATAAGACATCAAGAGAAAGAATAATGATAGTAAAACAATACATAATTATCTTTCTTGAGTATTCAATAACCATACATATAAAAATAATAAGTAAACCTATATTCAATATTTCCACAATAAATAAACAAAATATATTTCAATGTACATATCTCTCCATGTAACACTATATATTGAAAGTTTTATACTGTTAAGTCAATAATTTTTACAAATAAATGAAATAGATTTCTATTTAAGAATCCCTCAATCTAACACTATATAGAGGAATAGTTATACAGTTAAGTAAATAATATCATTACATTGATCAATTTATGGTTATGTAGGTCAATACCTTTCATAGAAATGGATTATAGGGCATTCAAAGAGGAAAATAATTTTAATGAAAATCATGCCTATAACATAGGATGATTTAGAAGGATAAAGGTAGTGATAAATAATATCCTTGATATAAAATAAAATTACATAATAAATTTAGATAAAAAGAGGTATGGTGTCGTTTTAATAATTTCTTTGATCAATCATACGATATGTCAGAGGACAATGGCTTTGTTGAAAATGTTTTTAATAGGTTTTGAAAAATTATTTATGAAATATGAAATCCCCTTTATCATTTGATTTTTTTTGTAAAAAATATTTTATAAAACTATGATAAGAATAATTAATTTTATAAAATGTTAAATTCTTTAGATTAATTTTAATATAAAATGAAAAATAATAAAAAAAAGGTGTGGTCACATGAAATATGTAAAATAGATATGATTTTCAAACTTTAACCAAAATGAACTACATAGAAAACATTAAAATTTTATTCAAAATTTTGAAAAAGTTAAATTTGTAGAAAATAAAATTAATTAATTATTGATTCATACCTAATAAACTTTCAAAATCATCAAATTAATATGGAAAAGGAAAAAAGGGAAGTTCTAGACCAAAAAGTAATGGTTGGGTCTCTTTCCTTACTATAAGGATATAAAGATACCAGGGGAAATGAAATATTGAAAATAAATTTAAAACCATAGGAATTACATGGGAGAATAAAATTGTTGTTTTTTCGATATAAAATTATAAATATTCCCCAAATAAATTATATGTTGAAATAAATCTGTTTTGAAAATGAGATTGGTGACAAAACCCTTAAAGTATTGGTAACATAATGATCAATTACTATTTTGAGTAATATCTTAACATGGATATTAAAATATCATTAAATGGATGTTATTTTCATCAAATAAATCAATTGTAAAGTGAATTCACCATATAAAATAAAATATGACGTGAAATATCAACCATATATCTTGGATTTGAAAATGAGTCATAGAAACCATTACATATTTGGAAACATTCAATTTAAAACCCTTGAAGGATATTATTTCAAATGAAATATTGAATTACGTGAAAAATGATAGTATGATTATAAAAAATATTAACAATGGAAATATATACATCATTATAAAGAAAAAAGAATTATAATAAGGAATATGTTCTAAATTGTGAAAATTTAAGTCCAGAAACCCTTACCTTATTTTCCCGCTTAATAAAATTTTCTCTAACATTCTATAAAAAAATATCTTCATATTTTATTTAAAATATTTATTCATATCTATTTCCACTTATAAACATCCTTTTTAATTATTCTATACTTGTATGTTAGTTATTTATTATCTATTTTCTATATCGAGTGTGAGTATTCTTCAATGTTTTGAACTAGTTTCATAATAGCACTATTATTATTTTGTTCTATTATAATTTTCATCATTTCAAAATTATTCAATGTTCTGTAATTTATGGTTTATAATTACTTATATTTTATTAATTTAATTTCATAGTATTTTAGTTATTATTTTTCCTGATGAAGTTGGAAAAGAGATTTTTTTAGTAATTTATAACGAACAAATGTTATTATCTTGATTAATGAGTTAAATTTATATATTACCATTATAGGGTAAACACCATTATTTAATTAATAATATCCAATAATAAGTTTTTACATCCATCCTTTATAGAAATTTATATCATCATTCTTGAGGTGGTTAAACAGACCTAAGAATAGAATTCTATAATCTATGTGTGAGGGTGGCTATAAAAGAGATTCTATTTTTACAGTATAATTATCAAAAAAGTATAATGAAATAATTTTGATGTTATTAAGGAAGTAAATCATAATTATTAGAGTAATGACCCAAAATTTTACTTATGAAAATTCATCTTAATCTAAATATTTTTTTCTTATGTAATATGGTTATATATAATATATTCACTTCTTTGGGTTTATATTTCTGTATTTAAAATTACTGATAAGAATTTTTACCATTGATAATATAGTTGTTGAACTATGATCACATGATTAGTAAAAATGTAGGGCTTTAAAAAATCCAATTTACTTATTCAAAGGAAGTGATGGACTAATATATTATAATTTCTTCGTATGAAGCCCATTTTTTGGAGGTCAGAAAGGAGGTGGTGTCACTAGGATTCTATCTTGACCAAGCCCAAGCCTAGCTTCAACACGTTAAGTTTGAACGGAACCACCTATGGGAGAAGTGGAAGTTAATAGAGATTACCACTCGAGCAATTTTATACGATCCACCCCAAGAGTCTATCACCATCGTACACCTTACCCTTAGGTCTTATGTGAGTGTTGTAAGGGGTAATGTAATAACACCCTAGCACTATGATTACATTCATAATTTTTTTTATAAAAAATATACATTCATTTTATTATTGTTACATTGTAACTAGTTTTTAAATCACAACTAGTATTTTTTGTTAATATTCAATTATGAAATGTATTTTGATAAATTAATGGATTTATCAATTAAATAATATTTTATTAAAATATTATTACTAGATTACATTTTTAAAAATATAAATGATCGTATAGTTTTTATTAATACAATTGTAATTTTTATTAGGGTTTGAATGTAGTTTTTTTCAAGACCAATGAATTTTCGATAAATATTGGTTTTTATTTTAAAAGTAAAAATTCAAATATTTAGATAATTAATTAGATATAATGATTATTATTTTTGTAATCATAATGTTAAAATTGTCCAATGGTTAATTTTTCATAATTTTCTGATACAATCGAATTTTTGGCTAAAGATTAAAAGCAGTTTAAATATATAATGTGTTTTATGACATTATAATGACCCAATATTGATGTAATAAAATAATATAAATGGGATTTTAATCCAATAAATTTTTTACATTTAAAATAATGTGATTTTTGGTTTATTTTATTTATTTTAAAAATCCTTAGTGGACCCTCGAAGACTTATAAAACATATTAACATTTTAAAATGATTTCCTTGAGAGTGTGACTGAAATTCAGTTAAAAAATCATAATTTTTTAATAAGTTAAGCCATTGGAATTATAAAAAAAAATTTCCACTGCCCTTTGAAAAAAACATGGGAAAACCATTGTTTGGTTAGTGGTTTTGATTAGTTTAATGTGTGGTGTCCAAAACCTAAAAAATAAAGAATTCCTTCTCCATTCCTATATAAACCCACCCAAGCTCCCACTTCTGCTTCACTAAAAAACTTTATAGCTCAACCAAACCCTAATAATCACTATCTATAATCATATAATGGCACCAAATGATCCCTATAAACCTCTCTAAAGCCCCTCCCAATCATTTGGGATAACACTTCCAAGTTAGGGATCCTCACATTCCTTCCTTATTTATGTCTATGTTCCCTTATATTATTATACCCCTATTATTTTCACTTGAAAATGTTGAGCTATAATTTATAACCTCCCCTATACTTAGGTACTTATGTTTTAATGATGATATACCCTTTTCTCTCTCATTAATTCCTCCCATGTGCACCTGTTACCAAGCTGTAATTTCGTAAGGGATTTATTCCTTTCTCATTTTTCCCATTTTGTTTATATTTTTATACCCTTTTTTCAATTAAAAATGGTTTTTTTATGATTTAAAACCTCCCACATACTTCCCTACTTATTTTTGAGTTATTATAAACATCTTTTTCTCTCATTAATGCCTCTCATGAACACATGTCACGATGTAAAAATTCCCTAAGAAAATTCACTCTCCTCTTTTACATTCAAGCACTTCTTTTATATTATGAATCCAAATTACATTACATATGTTGGGACATGTATATATAATACCCCCTTAAATTCAATTTAATTTACATATTATGAGATACCCATTTCTTTCTCATCATCCATTTTTATGAATTCTTATGTCACGCTGTTATGCTGCCACAATTGCAACGTGATTCTCCAAGGCAAAGTCATTGAGTAGTGAATACCATATCCATTTCTCTATCAAGGGGATTAAACTTTATGCACATTTACATATTAATAATATATTTTCATTTATGTATTCCATATTCCATTATCGTAAAATAAATTATTATGTTGAATGATTATATGTTGTATGATCAATGTGGCACACTTATGCATCAAATGAAATGATTAAATAGGGTGTGATCTGATAGCGCTCCAATGTATTGGGTAAATATTAGTTTCTGATACATCATGTGCAATGAGGATTTACTCATTATAATTCATGATCAATGTTTCTTTACTTGTGCTCTATGTTCAATGATCCTTGTCTCATAACAAAATCATGTTAAATGTTGTTTCCACATTTCCATGTTATGATAATCATGTGATATTTGGACATTATGTTATTATCTCTCTTGTGAAACATTGATATGCTTATTTCCTAACATGTACTATATTCTTCATTTTATGCCTTTTTTACTCCATTATTGGGCTTTATAGATCACCCTTTTCTTATGCATGTAATTAGGTTATCCCATGCAATGCAAAGTATGAAGGAATTTTGTGGTCCTATAAAAGATGTTTTCTCTAAAGATGTTGTGTTTTATGTTCTATGTTGTTATGTAATGTTGATAATTTACCAAAAAACTATAACTCTCGATCCTAAGAGTTTTATTAAGTTCATTTTTATGTAATAAATCATGTTTAAGTGTGTAATAAAGAGTTGGGTTATTATAGTTGGTATCAAAGGATAGTTTTTGAAATTTTTTTTATTAGGATTAGGAAACTATAGTGAAATACTTAGGGATAAGAATATGTAAAATAAAAACATCCATAACTTTTTGTGAGTATTTAGTATGTGGTTTATCACAAAAATACATCCCTCTCTGGTTATGAGTAGGTAGAGGCAACTCTGGCACAAATGCATCTTGTGGTAAAACCTAAAAACACTTCTTTAAGCTAGAGTCGAATGGGAAATGGTACACGAAAATGGGCCTTGGTACACTACTAGTTACAACACTCCTAGGGGGTATGATATGGTAAATATATGAGCTTAGTATGAACCATTATTAAGGGAAAAAAATTCCCCCTAAGAATATATGTTTGGAAGTTGATCATGGATAACATCGATTGAAGCCGATAAATTCATAAGTTAAGGAAATAACATTAATTTATAAGTCATATGTTTTTGTCTTTGGATTACTCTTTTTGTGTTATCCCTAAATTTCCTTTTATTCCTTCCAATGACTGGTAATAGGAGGACTCGGGATAACAACTGATGTGAAGATCAATGTGATGACGGTTCTAATGAGATTCCCAATCCGATGGGAGCAGGAATCATGAACATTGTCACAATACTCTCTTAGTTAACTCATTTTTTGAATAGAAACATGGGTCAAGAAGAATTTTCATTCTCCCACCCCTAATAATGAACAAGTCACAATTTATATATTCATGAGAAAAGGTCCTCCAACTATTAATGGATCATCTGATACCTCAATTGTCGAACAATGGATCCACTCCAATGATAAGATTTCTCCATCCTTCAATGTTTTGAAAAAGAGAATGTTCTTCAAGCTGCTTATTGTATAGATGGTGAATCTTATAAATAGTAGACATTGGTCAAAAATATGAAGCCTAAGAAGGAGATTAAGGCATCAGAATTGATGGATTCCTAGAAAATGTTCTTCGATAAATACTTTTCGTGGACCATCTAACATAAGATGGAAAGGTAATTCCTTTCTCTCATGAAAAAAGATGACGAATCCATCAGAGAATATGAGGAAAACATCACAAGGATTGCATGATATGCCTTCGGCTAAGTCGTTACCCCTAAATGCAAGGTTTACCACTTCATTGGTGGGATTAAACCTAGCCTACAGAAATCCCTAGTGATCCGTGACTTTGAGAGATATGAGGAAATTTTCTGATATCCCCTCAAAGTAAAAATGGAGATTGGGGAATCTCAGGGCTAGCATGGGGATAAGAAGTGAAAAGTAGACTTTAATTTTTGCGGTTCAATGGATAAATCCAACATTGCTAAAAAATTCCATTACCCCACTTTCCAAATGTGTGGAAATATGCACCCCAAAATTTTCCTAAAGGGTATGAGGAAATTCTTTAGGTATAGAAGAGAAGGAATCATGGATATTAACTTCCATCAAGAAAAACCCAAAGCTGCGATAGTGGGGAGGAATGCTATGTTCAACCCTCAACACATTGTTCATTTCATCAAATCTAAAGAACTAGGAAACTTTGAAAACCAGGTCCCTAAGCTAAGGGTTTTCGGATGAAACTAACAACCTCCAAGGAAGAAATGGAATGATTTTTCCATCACTACCAATGAATTGAACTATAACAATGAAATGTTGATAGGTACGCTAGTTATTGATTCAATAATAGAGAACATACTTTTTTATTATCATTCTATGTATTCTTTTATATCCTAAAAGTTTAGTAGAACAATCCCAACACCACCAAAAATCATGGAAGTAAAGATATTAGTGAGAATAGATAATGGGGAAATCATTGAATCCCATGAATATGAATCCTCCCCTATTAAAATTTGTGTATTTAACTTCTTGGTGAACCTCATCATACTCCCCTTGGTTGAATTTGATGAAACTCATGAAATGGATTGGATTTCTCTATATAAAGCCAACATAAATTTCCATGAGAGGGAAATCACACTCTATATGGTGAATCAATCCCCAATTCTGTACAAGTGAAAAGAGGGTGATGAATCTTATTTAGCACTATAATCTCAAGCATAGTTATTACTTCCCTATAAGAACGTGTCTCTTTCTCAAACAATTGAGTTTAAGGAAGCAACCATCCTTGAAGACATGCCTATTGTTATTAATTTTTATGAACGTTTTCCCAAGGAATTGTTCGGTCTTCCTCCTAGAAGATATGTTAAATTCTCAATTGATCTTAAACATGGGGATTTTCCAATATCCAAGAATCTATATATAATGGAAATTGTGGATCTTAAGGAGCTAAAGAAACAACTACAAGAGAATTCGGATAAGGGGTTTATATGCCCAGGCACTTCACCATGGGGTGCACCTGTCCTCTTCGTCAAGAAGAAGAATGGGATAATGCGATATTGCATTGATTATTGTGAGATCAAAAAAATCATGATAAAGAACAAGTATCCTCTTCCCAGAATTGATGACTTTTTCGATCATCTACGTGGAGCACAATACTTCTCCACGGTGGATTTTCAGTTTGGAAATTACCATGTAAGGGTGAGGAAGGAGGATATCCCCAAGACTACTTTTCGGACTGCGTATGGTCACTATGGATTCATAGTAAATGTATTTCAGACTCACTAATGCTCTTGAAATCATCATGGAATTAATGAATTGAGTCTTTAGATATTTATTTCAAAAACATTGGTAGTATTTATATACGATGTTATAATAAACATCAAAACTAAGGAGGATCTTGTATAGCATCTACGCACTATACTAGAAACGTGCGAAAGGAGATGCTCTAAGAAAAGTACAGCAAGTATGAGTTCTGGTTGAATGAAGTCTCATTCTAGGGTCATATCATCAACGAAATGGGATATCTATGGATCCCTACAAGACACCTGCAATTGATTGATGTACATGTCTAACATCGGTGATAGATATACATAGATTCATGGGGTTAGCTGGATATTATCACTGATTTGAGATAAATTTCTCATGATTTTCAAACCCTCTTACCAACTACAATTGGAAGGGAGTCAAGTTTTCATGGATTGTTGAATGTGAAGAGAGCTTCAAGGAGTTGAAAATAAGGATTATCATTGCGCTCATGCTCACATTACCCACAAGTGGATATCTTTTAATGATGTTTAGATATTCTTAGAAGAAGGTCATGGGTTGTGTGTTGTTGAAAAATGAAAAATTTATTTCCTATACTTCATGAAAATTGATAGATCATGAGGAAATGTATGTCACACGTGATTGAGAGTTGGTTGTAGTAATCTTTACATTGAAAATTTTGCGACATTAACTATTTTGGGAGAAGTGTGAAAGTTAAACTGATCACAAAATACTCAAGTATAAATTCACACATAAAGAGTTGAACATGTGCCTATGAAGACGGTCAGAGCTGATCAGAGACTATGATTTCTCAATCCATTACCACCCTGGTAAAGCGGACAAGCTGGAAGATGATCTAAATAGAAATTACCCAGTGATTCTGTCATTGATGAAAATTTAAAAGTATCCAATCTTCATATATTTGATGAATATGGAAATGGGAATCATAAATAAGGGAACGTTATCAATCCATTCACAAATAATTACTCAGTCATCTCTTTTGGAAAGGTTAAAGGATGTTCAAAATGATGATGGGGGAATTCAGAAGAGTGTAGAAATAATAAAAAAGTGGGAATCCTCGGAGTTCAATGTTAATGAAGAAGGAATTGTCATATTTGGTTCAAGAATATGTGTTCCATCAAATCCTGAGTTAACAAAATAAATTTTGGATGATGCACATAGTTTGAATTTCTCCATTCAGCCAGGAAACACTACGATGTATTGAGATCTTAGAGAAAATAATTTGTGGGATAACATGAAGAAGGATATCATTGAGTATACATCAAAGTTCCTAGTATGTCAGTAAGTGAAGGATGAGAAGAAAAATTCTAAGGGGATGATGCAACCATTACCCATACCCACATGGAAAATGGATAACATCACCATCGACTTTGTCATAGGACTTCTAAAGACATCCAAAGGAAAAAACACTATCTTAGTTGTTATGGATATTCTTACAAATATTTCACACATCATTGTAATTTGAGGGTATTTTTCAATGGTTTAACAGGTACATATATATATCATAGAACTGGTAAGGCTTCATGGAGTTCCACTATCTCTTGTATCCGATCGATATCCAAGATTCGCCTTTATGTTCTAGAACAGTCTTCAACATTCACAAAATATTGAGATGAACTTCAGTACATCTTATTATCCTCAAATTGATAGCTAATATGAATAGATTATCCAAACAATTTAGTACATGTTGAGAGAATTCTCAATGTACTTCGATGGATGATGGGATAAAAATATTCCTATGGTTGAGTTCTCTTACAATAATAGTTTCAAATCATGCATCCAAATGGATCCTTTTGAATCCCTTTATGTGAAGAGGTACAAAACACCAATATGTTTGAATGAAGTTGGGGAACAAAAGATCCTAGATCCATATATGGTCTAAGAAATGGTGGAGAAGGTTAAGACCATCAAGTAGAACATTAAATATGCTCAGAGTCAACAAAATAGCTATGCTAATAATCGATGACAAGGCCTAGAGTTTGATGATAGAGACATGGTATTCCTTCTAATATCACCATGAAAGAGATTTATGATATTTAGGAAGAAGGGAAAGCTTAGTCCAAGGTACATCATCCCTTTTTAGATCCTTGATTGCATTGGAGCAGTGGCCTATCGACTAGAACACACACCAAACCTATATCAAGTACATGATTTATTCCATGTATCACTCTTGAGGAAGTTCATACCTGACCTATCACATGTACTCTATTCCAAGGTTGTACCATTGGAGAATGACCTATCCTATGAATAGAAAAAGTTGAAAATCATAGATCGTTGGGAAACAGTTCTACAAAATTAGAAAATTCCCCTTATCAAGGTGTTTTGGCTCAACCACATGTTTGAAGATGAAATTTGGGAATAGGATGAAGTGATGATGTAGAGTTACCCTCATATTTTTTAGTGTTGGAAAATGAAATTTTGAGGGATAAATTTCTTAAGGATGGAATATTGTAACAACCGAAAATTTTACTATTGAAAAATCCTCTTTATCTAATTAAAAATGTTGAGGTATTTTTTCTCACCTACCCCATATTGTCCTCTTTATGATTGAATGGTGATATACCTCTTTATCTCCCATTAATTCTTCCCAAGAACATATGTTACCATGATGAAATTCCATAATGAATTTCTCTCTCCTCATTTACATTCAAGAAATTCTTTTATATTAAGAATCTAAATTCAATTAAATATTTTGGCACATGTATCTATATGACCATCATACTGTCTATTTCATTTAACTATGATAAGAAACCCCTTTATCTCTCATAAACAATTATTATGAATTCTTATGTCACACCATTATGCTACTGAAATTCACCTCGATTCTCCAAGCCAATGTCATTATGTAGTGAATACCATGCCCATTTATTTATCAAGGTTATTCACCATTATGAACATTTACTTATTGATTATATATTTTCACATATTAATTCCAAATTTCATTATCATGGAATAGATGATGATGTTGAATGATTCTATGTTGTATGATCCATGTGGATCACTTATGCATTTAATGAAGTGATTAAGATGGGTGCACCCTAATAGCACTCCTATGCATTGGGTAAATATTAGTATAATGATATGTCAAGTGAAATTAGGGTTTACTAATGCAAATTGAAGTTCAATGAGGGTTTACTCATGTTCCATGTGAAAGCAACCTTTTCTAATGATAAAATCATGTTAAATTTTGTTTCCACTTTTCCATTTTATGATAATCATGCTATATCATGCCTTTATGTTCAAGTTTTTATTGTTCTCCGTTGATATTCATATTTCCTAACATGTACTATGTTCATTATGTTATTTCTTCTTCACTCCATTACTGGGCTTTATATCTCACCCTTTTTTTATGAATTTCCTAAGGTTTTCCCATGCAATGCTATTATAAGAACCCAGATCTTTCTTTCAGGTATTTTTTTTTGGTTTTTTTTAGAAAAAGACGAAATTCTAGAAATTTTTGAAGCACACGTTGTGTACTTTATGAGGACATTCCATGTACTTGGGTACTGCGGGTAGCCGTGTGTTGGCCGTGTAACTTCCTTGCACACGGCCATGTGTAGTGACCTGGAGACCGCCTAATGTGGGGTCTAGTAAGGGTAAGTACATGTCGTATACTTCTAAGTACAAACCGTGTACTTTATTTTTTTCATTAAATGGAATGGGGTCATGTCTGACGGATAGAACATACCTCTTCTCAACATAGTTCGTCCAGGAGTGTCCGTATGACTATGATTCTTCTCCGAGCCCCTGATCGAGTATGTGTTCTACGAATCGACTGACGGCGATTGTGTTGGGATTTCCACGGTTGGCTCTTAATTCTTCTAGATCTTAGTTTCCTGATTCCTCCTATTTCAAGAGTTATCATCAATTGAAAATTTTTACAGTTTTTGTATATCTACGGTGTTCTTGGGCGATTCAAAGATTTAAGTTCATGTATAACGATCCTACAATGCCTAGGTAGGTGTTTTGTGCCTTTCTGGAGATAGTATTTGAGTTATATGTGCAAAATTTCCCAATACCCTTGAACGGGGAATTGTGTGTTGTTGTTTTAAACCCTGTAAATAGCCTTTTATGCCTTATTTGTTTGGATAGATGTTAATTGTTTGTAATTAGGGTTATCTTGCTATTCTATGGAGGTTTTCCCCATGTTTTATTGTTTTGAACGATTGGTCTAGCTTTTCATGTTAGGATGTTGCTTTTATTTCCATGCGTAGTATTGTAGGATAGAGTTCGTAATTATGTGACATGTTGTTATACTATAGTTTTTTAACCACGTAGTTCTTGAGGTTTATTTTGGCTGTTGATTATCATTATGAATGATTTCTTTACACGAGACTGTGGGAACCTAGTGTAGTGATACCATATGGGAAATTAATTTTCAGGGCTTTCCCAAAGTGTCTGTTATAATTATTACGCTATGAGACCATAGGGGGGATTGACATTGAGTGATCCCTCATAGTTTATATAAATACATTATTAGAGCACAAGAGGAATTGACATTGAGTTCTTCCTTAGAGTGTCTTTAGTGACCACTAATAGACTATAGGGGGGATTGACAGTGAGTGCTTCCTCAGAGAGTCTTAGATTATACTAGACTATAAGGGGAATTGACGGTGAGTGATTCCTCAGAGAGTATTTTTTATATCCTTGTAAACTCAATCATAGGGGATAGGTTGTTTGTATATCCCATAGGGTTACTTGATTTTTTTTAGCTTTTTCCTTGTTAATTGAAACTGTATGATTGTTTACTTTTGAGTACTTCCTTGTTTAATTATTTCGTTTTTTATTACCGTACATATATATTCACTGGCTGTTAGGAACAGATCTTTGGGAGGATTCCTATTGGTATTAGTCACACACCCTTTTTGGGTCATGCTTTTGGGACCAAATAGATTATATTGTTGTAGGTATAGATAAGGTAAATCTCCCTTCTACTTCATGTACTTGATTATTGTGGAGCTGGAGAGTATGAGACCAAGCTGGGGCTTACGATGCTGAGGAGTTGTTTTCTTATTTTCTTCTACTTTGTCTTATTACAGTATTCTATCATTATGAATTGATTGACTGTTTTCCTAGACATATGTATCATGCATCATTTATATATGTTCTCCATTTATTTATTGCATTCAGTCTTCTGTTGTTTACTATTATATGGTATGTTTAATGCTTATTTTATTGTTATCTATTTCTTTCTACTACTTTACTCTTCTAATGAGGGCATAGTTCCCCCACTATCACAACCAAGTCCCTCACTGCTAGTCTGCAGCCTCTGGAGTTTGGGGAAATTCACTTGATTCCATGTTACCAACTGGGTATGGGGCACCTCTGGGTGGCTCCTGGAACCGGGACGTTACAAAGTTGTATCAGAGGGATTATTTTCTTCTTTACTTACTATTTGGAGCCTATATCCGGGGATATAAAGGAAATAGGTACATGGTTATAAGTTGTGCCCAGGAGTAACTAGCCCGTGTATAGGAAAAATCCCATCTACCTCCTTTATTACAATTTTTTTGGGATTTAAATTTTAATATTGATTTGATTTCATCGTTGGGTGATTCACATGATTCGTGATGTTATTGTTGATTCTATGGATGTTCTATTTCTATTTCAACCTGATGAGATGACCGTATGCCATCTCATGCATCATATAGGCTCTCTCTATATATCACATGTCATGCATTCTTGCCATGCCATTTAGGGTGAATTAGCGATTTCATGTTATTGTGATATATTTTGTCTTAGATATGCATGATGTTGTGATAGATACCTTGATAGAATACCTAATTTTGATAGCGTATTGATTTTTTAAGGGTTTTTTGAATGAATTCCAAACATTGGTTATTGAGGTGTTATGGGCCCTCATGGATCATAATTTGGTGGAACATTGCCTTGTTTTCATTGTTTATGAAATGTATAAGATTCCAAGGTTTGATTCGCGGGGAGTATGGGCCCTCATGGATCATAATTTGGAAACTTATTTTTCTTTTTGGTGTTTATATTGGGTTCTGGAGTAGTTTTTATGTCTTACTGTCAGGAAAAACAGATAATACATGGTGTGTAATGAATACGCGCCCTATGTTCTTATATTTAGGAAGAAACAGTTTTTCTTAAGTACATGCTGTGTACTGTATGTACACTCCATGTAGTCTCTAACTGTGTATCGGATGTACACGTCGTGTTTGTAGAACCATATAACCGGCCATGTGACTAACAACATGGTTCGGTTCAGTCTTTTCTAATACGCGTTGTGTCCATCTGAAACATGTCGTGTAGTATATCCTGAGTAACCGGCCGCGTCATTAACAACACGGATTATTTGAGTCTTTTCTATTACACTTCAAGCTTTATCTGGAACACACTGTGAAGAGTGAGCCAAGTATCCTTCCATGTCACAAACAACACGGGTTGGTGAAGTTTCCCTAGTACATGTCGTGTCTGGCACAAACACACCATGTAGACTTTTTCTAAGGGAACCTTGTGGTTTAGGTGTATAAGGGAACTCAGGCAGGGGAAGAGGATTCAAGTGCACACCATGTGTTAAGACAACACGCCATTTGTTTGGGGTGTTACACAACCAAGGTTTGCAGAATTACATTCCCATTTGAAGGCTAAAGGTAACATGCCATGTAGGGATTATACACACCGTGTAGTCATGTTTTGGAAATCTTTAATGCTTTCTTTCTCCTGTTTACTTCTTACACAACTCATTATCGGTCCTCCAAAATATTTATATAAGGTGTGTGGTTGACCTTATAGAGTCATGCCACTGATATTTCCTCTTGTTGTACGCCAGTTACAGGGTAGTGATCAGACATCGGTACTACCAAAAAATCCTCCAGATGTGCCAGTCTTGGAACCATCAGTTATTCATGATACAGGTGGTGAGGCACAGTTTAGATAATGCTTTATTTGGATGATGCGGACCCTCCAGGGAGCACCTCCTCATTCCCTATCGATGGAAGAATTGACGCGGGTCTTTTAGTAGAAGCATCCTCCCACTTTCTGAGGGGAAGGAGGACCTCAGGTTTCAGATTCATGGATAGAATCCATGATAACGATAATCAGGCATCTCGAGACACCTATGGAGAGGTGGGTCATGCTCTATATATATATGCTTCGGTATTTCAATAAGAGATGGTGGGATGTGATCTCACAGGCGGGGCACCAGCAGGATATGGAATGGGAGGAGTTTCATCGTACCTTTTACGATTACTAATATCCAGAGAATTTGAGGGATGATCGAGCCCGAGAGTTCATGAGTCTGGAGGAGAGTACTCTTTATGTTATGGAGTATTCTTCTCAATTCACAGAGTTGTAGTTATTTACACCCTTTCTAGGGGGGAGATGATTTGTTTCTAGAAAATAAGTTTGAGGATGGTCTCAGGAAGGACATTCAAGCTCAGGTGAACATCATCCTGTTGACTTCCATTAGTTTTATGGTTAATCAGTCACTGATCATAGTGCATAATCTGGGGGATTCTAGAGCGGTGAGTCTGGGCGGTTCCACATCTAGAGTTAGTACTTCTCTGGATGATAATAGGAAGAGTCGTAGGGATACCACATGTGGATATCCAAGTAGGCGTGATGCATCTTCAGGTATCCAGGTGGTATACTACCAGTATGGAAAGGTTAGGAATATGAGACCATATTTCTTGAGATACCCAGTGGAGTGCAGATCTTGCCGCAAGATTGGTCAACTTCAGAACTTATGTCAGATCTTCTCACCAGCTACTGGTGACAGGGGTTCTTCTATGACTCCTCGTTCAGGAGTAGCGCCACCAGTTTCTCATCAGTCAGGGAACTGGACTTATTCTAGATATCCAGACCGATGTGGAGGTCACGATCGTGGTAGTCAGTCTCCAAGAATTCATTGATAGCAGGGTAGATCATGTTAGAGTGTTCAGGCAGGGTCACAGGGTTATCATACAGGCCATACTTTTACAGTGGAGAAGACCCAGCAGGAGGAGGATCCCGGACCCTCTACAATTTGAGGTACGATCCTAGTTGCCTCAGGTTCATCTTCTGCTCTTTTCGATACAAGGGCTTCCCATAGTTTTATATCTATTACTGTTATGGAGAGACTTGGGCTCTATATATTTTCTTCTGTTAATATCATGATGTTATACACTCTATTGGAAACTAGAACGACTATTGTACGTCAGTGCAAGGAGTACACTTTAGCGGTTGGTGTGTGTCACTTCTTTTGGGATCTCTATGTCATAGAGATGACAGGCTATGATGTAATCCTCAGAATGGACTGGTTAGTTCACTTTCAAGTAGTTGTCGATTTTTATTGTTGTAGGGTGAGTTTCACATCACTATAGGGTGGGTTGTTTCTTTATAAGGTTGAATGGGATGTCCAAGTGAGCAGATTGGGACACGAGTTTCATGGGTTTGGAGGATTTACAGCCCAGATTTATAGTCTATATCTGGATGATCAAGGGACTTCATAGATGGACTTTCCTCCAATGTTGGATCTTTTCAGGGACATCTTTTCAGAGGATTTTTTTGGTTTTCCTCCAGAGAGATAGGTGGACTTTTCTATGGATCTTTTTCTAGGAGTAGCATCGTTGTACATTACTCCTTATAGTATGGATACACTTGAGTTATAGAAGCTCAAGAAGCAATTGGAGGAGTTGCAGACAAAGTGTTTCATCTGACCCAATACTTTTCCTAGGGGTTAGCATCTCTTGTTTGTGAAGAAGGTGGATGGTACCCTCAGAATTTGTGTGGATTATTGAGAGATGAACTAGTTGACCATAAAGAACCAATATCCCTTGCCAAGGATTAATGATATCTTTGATCATCTTCAAGAATCCCAGGTGTTCTCAAAGATTGAATTAAGTTACGGATACCTTCAGTTACGTGTTAGACCATCTGATATACCTCTTACAGCCTTCTGTAGCATGTATGGTCTATACAAGTATGTGTTTATGTTTTTCGGCCTCACGAATGTGCCTGAAGTCTTCATGGAACTGATGAACCGAGTTTTCCATCCATTCTTGGATTCATTCATGGAAGTCTTCATGGATGATATCTTGGTGCACTCTCACACACAACACGACCATGCCAGACATCTTGATATCATTTTGAGTACACTGAGATATCATCTGTTATATGCTAAGCTCTAAAAATGCCACCTTTGGATAGACCAGATTCACTTCTTGGGTCTAGTTATCTCATATGAAAGAGTATCAGTAGATCCAGAGAAAGTGAGAGTAGTAGTTTCCTGGGAGAAGATTAAGGACATCATTGATGTATGGATCTTTATAGGGATGGATAGATACTACATAAATTTCATATAGGACTTTTCATTCTTAGCAGTGCCACTGTAGGGCCTGACTAAGAAGGGTTCAATGTTTTTGTGGTCTGATTCTTGTGAGTCAGCCTTCTAGGATATGAAAGGGAGTTTGACCTCAGCATCTATACATGTATTCTTAGATATAGGAAAGAGCTATACTATATACTGTGATGCTTCATGTATTAGGCTGGGAGTTGTGCTTATGTAGGGGGAGGAGTCGTTGCATATGGGTCTCGTCAGTTGAGGCCACATGAGATGAATTACTTGACGCACGATCTCGAGTTGGTTGTAGTTTTTCTTTCTTTACGCTATTGGAGGCATTATCTTCTAGGAGAGCATTTCTTGGTTTTCACTAACCACAAAAGTCTCATGTACATCTCCACTCAGTGTGACCTGAATTTGAGACAGAAAATGTGGGTAGAGTATCTTCAATCTTTTGACTTTGTGCTTACCTATACGCCTAGGAAATGAAACATAGTGGCCGATGCACTGGGCAGGGGAACTCAGATACATGTAGTTCAGGAGGCCAGCAGTGAGTGGAAGCTTATGGATATGTTCTTTGAGATGCATTTGGAGGTCCACAACAGATAGAGGAAGATGATTCTATCTTCTATAGTTGTTACCTCTACTCTTCTTGGTCAAGTGTAAATGAGGTAGCTATCAGAGTCAGAAGGCCTAGTCCTACGGGAGAGTGTGTCAGGAGAGGAACATATTCCTGGATGGACCTTTGACGGGGATGAGATCTTGTGGTTTCATGGGCGTGTATGGGTTTTAATAGATATACGTGAGGAGTTGATGTAGGATTTTCATTATTCGGTTTGGGCAGTTCATCCTGGCATCACCAAGATGTATCGTGATTTACACCATCAGTATTGGTGTCCAGGTAGGAAGAGAGATGTTCTTGGATTTTTCCTGAGGTTTACCACCTGTTAGTAGGGGAAGGAGGAATATCAGCAACTAGTAGGGCTTTTTCAGTAGTAACCTAGTCCTGAGCAGAAATGGAATGACGTCGTGATGGATTTTGTGATAGCTTTTCCAAGGTTGCCTCGAGGGAATGATGTTTTTTGGGTTATCATTGATAAAATCATGAAGGTTTCTCACTTATTACTGATCAAGGAGAACTTTAGTGTTAATGAGCTGGGAAGGTTGTACATTTGATATATTTTATGTTTACATGGGGTTCCACAATTTATTATTTCAGACATGGACACATGTTTTACATCTCAGGTCAGGCAGGGGCTTTAGAAGGCTTTGGTTACACAAGTTCTTTTGAGAACAGCTTACCACCCCTAGACAGATGGCCAATCTGAGTGTACGATTCAGGTGCTTGAGGACATGCTTTGAGCATGCATCCTCGATTTTAGAGGTTATTGGGAGAATCAAATACCTATTTTGGATTTTTCCTAAAATAATAGTTTTCAAGAAACTATTCATATGTCACCCTATGAGGCTTCGTATTGTAGGCCATTCCGATCAACCTTATGTTGGATGGAGGTAGGAGAGGTAGTTATGATGGGGCCTCATCTTGTCCAAAAGATCAAAAAAAGATAGATTTTATTTGGAAGAGGATGGAAACTGCACAGTCTCAACAGAAGTCTTATGTTGATCGACAAAGATGACCTCTGGAGTTCGAGGTCAGGGATCAGGTTTTCCGACGTGTCACACCGAAGCTTGGAGATATGAGGATTAAGAGATAGGGTAAGCTTTCGTCGAGGTATGTCTGGCCATTTGAGGTGTTGGAGAGAGTTGGGCCGGTTGCCTATAGGTTGCAGTTACCTTAAAGGTATCGGTCTATGCACGATGTATTCCACGTTTCTCTGCTTCGATGTTACTTCTCAGACATGTCTCATGTTTTTTTAACATGAGGAGGTTGAGTTAGAGGTGGACGCCTTATTTGAGGAGCTTCCTATCTGGATTATTGATCACAGTGCGAAGGTTCTCTGTGGTCAGTTTGTTCCTATGGTACAAGTGTTGTGGTTGCACAGGCGAGTACAGGATGAGACTTAGGAGAGGGAGGCGGATGTACGATCACATTGGCCGGAGCTTTTCTATGATTATTCTTCTATGCCGCCTAGCTAGGGAAATTTGGGGACAGATTTATTTAAGGGGGGAGTTTTTAAGAACCCGGATATTCTTTTTAGGTATGTTTTTCGTTTTCTGGTGTTTTTGAGAAAAATATTAAATTATGGAAATTTTTTAAGTACACGCCATGTACTTAATGAGTACATGCGATGTACTCGGTTACTGTGGGTAACGGTGTGCTAGTCATGTAACGGTCGTGCACACGGTTTTGTGTGGTGACCTGGAGATAGCCTAATGCGGGGGCCGGTAAGGGAAATTACACATCGTGTAATTCTAAAGTACACGTTGTGTACTTTTTTTCATTAAACAGACCAGGGTCATGTCTGATGGACATAACACACCTCTTATCGACCAAGTTCATCCAGGTGTGTCCCTACCACTGTGATTCTTCTCTAAGCCCCTGATCGAGCTTCCGTTATTTGAATCGACCGTCATCGATTGTGTTGGGATTGCCATAGTAAACTATTCCTTCTTCTATAGCTTCGTTTCCTGATTCCTCCTCTTTCAAGAGTTATCCTTAGTTTAGCTTTTTTATGGTTTTTTGTATATCTATGGTGTTCATGGGAGATTCATGGCTTAAGGTTAACGTATAACTATCCTACAACGTCGAGTTAGGTGGTTTGTTCCTTTCCATATATATTCTTTGAGTTTTATGTGTAAAAGTTCCCAATACCCTTAAATGGGGAATTGCGTGTTGTTTTTTACATTGTAAATTGCCTGATATGTCTTTTTTGTTTGTATAGAGGTTATTTTTTTGTAATTTGGGTTATCGTTCTATGTTATAGAGGTTTCTCTCATTCATTCTTGTTTTGACTGATTGGTCTAGCTTTTCGTATTAGGATGTTTCTTTGTTTTCCATTACTAGTATTGTAGGATGGAGTTATTTATTATCTGACAAGCAGTTATATTGTAGTTTATTTATCCAAGTAGTTCTTGAGGTTTTCTTTGGCTACTGATTATCATTATTCACTATTTATTTACACGGGACTCTGGGAACCTGGTGTAGTGAGACCATAGGGGAAATTGACGTTGAAGGATTTCCCCGAGTTCCTATTATTATTATTATGCTATGAGACCATAAAGGGGATTGGCGTTTAGTGCTCCCTCAGAGTGTCTATAAATACATTACAAGAGCACATGAGTAATTGATGTTGAGTGCCTACTCATTGTGTCTGTAGTTACCACTAAAAGACTATAGGGGGAATTGAAGGTGAGTACTTTCTCAGAGAGTCTTTGATTATACTCGACTATAAGGGGAATTGAAGGTGAGTTCTACTTCGGAGATTCTTTGTTATATCTATAAAAACTGAACCAGAGGGGATATGATATGTGTTTTTTACAGAGGGTTATCTTCTTTTGTTAGTTTTTTTCTTTTTAATTGAAAATGTATGATTTTTTTACTTTTGAGTACTTCCCTTTTTATTGCTTTCTTTTCTTATTATCTTCCATATATATTCCCTGATTTTTAGGCACAAATCATTAGGTGGTTGCCTACTAGGATTAGTCTCACACACTGTTTGGGTCATGCTCTTGGGACCAAATAGATTATATTATTTCCGGTCTAGATATGGTCAAGTGCCCTTCTAATTTAGGTAATTTATGGCTATGGAGCTGGAGAGCAAGGGACAAAGCTGAGGCTTGCGATGCTGATGAGTTGTTTACTTGTTTTCTTGTATGTTGATTTATTACTATATTCTATCATTGTGAATGAATTGATAATTTATATATGTTCTATAGTTGTTTATTACTTTCATTCTTCCGTTATTTACTATTATATGGTATGTTTACTACTTCTGCTATTGTTATATGTTTTTTTTTTCACTGCGTTACTCGACCTATGAGGACATAGTTTCCCCACTATCACAACCAAGGCCCTCGCTGCTAGTCGGCATCCTCTTGTGTTTGGGGAAATGCGCTTGAGGCCATGTGACCAATTGGGTACGGGGCGCCTTGGGTGGCTCCCAGAACTGGGACGTTATAACTATGTATGAAGGAATGGTGTGGTCCTGTAAAATAAGTTTTCAATAAAGATTATTGTTTTATGTTATATGTTGTTATGTAATGTTCCTAATTTCCCAATACATTAGACCTCCTGATCCTCAGAGTTGTCTAAAGTTCAAATTTAGGTAATAAATTATGTTTTTTTTTGTAATAAAGAGGATTGTTTTTATATTTAAGAGACATAATAAAAATTAAAATGAAAAATACATTTTCACTTTTAAATAAATCGCTTTTCCACTTGGTATGTTCATTTTAGGTGATTCATTATACAATGATTTCTTATTGCTAGTATTACTTTCATAATGACTAATTTATATTTTTATAATATTAATCATGACATAAATAAAATTTATATTCACTAAAACTATTTCTTCAACCATCTGATAAAAATGATGATGAGAAAGGAAACATGCCATTCATGGAGGCATCAGTTCACACACAAGCATGAGAAATGTAATTATTATTTTGATTGAATGATAGGGGAAAAGAAAATGGTTATACCATCAATATAACAAAATTTCATTGAATTATTTATATTGATTACATTATATACATATATATATAATCAGTTTGGACTAGGGTTTATGGGAATCATAAATAAAGGAGGTTAATTGGTTATCAATACATACATTGAGAATTTATATCTTATCTTGAAGTTTCCTTTTGAAATGAAGAACATGAAGAACTTATCAAGGGGTAGGGGATTACAAATGAGTATATATCCTCTAGAAGAAGTAAATTTTATAGAGTTTCATTCAATTTTTTATGTATATGTGTGGTCTCACGTGGGTGTAATTAATCTCCTTTTATAGGTGAAAAGATGGAAAAATCATTGATAAACTATGTTAGGTATAGGGTAAGAATGGAATTGCATGAGGGTTAGACGAGTTAGTGGGTAAATATTGTTGAGACATATAATCATGAATTACCAACCTAAAAATTAATTCTATAAGTTCAAAGTGAAAATTTATTTAGTAAATTTTTGGCCACATTAGATTACCCATTTTAACCCTTATTAATCTTAATTAAAATTAAAAAATGGTAATTATTTTATTAATTAAAATATAAGATGAACCTTCTTACATAATTTAAAATTTATTAATCTAAATTTATAATCATTTAATAGGAATCAATTTTTAAATTTGATAACTATATCTTTTATGTTAAAACATATACTGTGTTGATAATCTATTTTTTATAGATAAATGTCAATTTAAACATTACATATTTTTAATTTTATTTAACATTGATTAAAAATTAAATGAGTTTTAATTTATTTATATATATATGATTAAATATACCAGTAAAATATTTTTTAAAATAAATTAATTTAAGATAAGACCATAATATTATGAAAAGTATGATTCCTTGAAAAAAATCGTTTTACCAAGGATATTAATATTTAACATGTTAAATTTATTTTATGACTAAAAAAAATTATACACATTAATTAATTAGTTGAATATGATAAAAAATATTCAATTTATTTTATATTATTCAATTTCAAAAAATGATAAATCAATTTTAATATAGTAATTGAAAACTCAAACTTCTTTAAGAAACATGTATCTTCTATGCATAAAATTAATTTATTACTCTCCTATTAATAACTATTGGATGGATGGTAACTTATTTTTTTGTATAAATCATCAACTATTTCAATTTAAACCGTTATTTTAAAATTATTTAATTAACTTCATATCGCTTGAAAATTAAATTTTAAGGAAAAATATTTTTATGTACAAATGAATTTTATTTGTTAGTTATCTATACAAATTGAAATTTATTAATTAATTAGTATTAAATTACAAAATTCTATTTTATTTTTATATATATTCATAATTTGGCCACCTCTATATTTACCCTATAATTCAATAGCTGCATTTTAATGCTTACATAATGTTTCATGATTCATTTTGTTTCAGTGTTGCATTTTATGAAAACAATTGAACATATTAGGTCTTAAATGATAATATACAATTTAAAATATTTTGATGATACATTATACACCCTTAAATAAATTTCATTTTTAGAATTTTAATCTTTACTCAGTAATAAAATTAGTTAAGGGTAACTAAAATATAGGCATAACTTAGGATATATTTTCAAATGTGTTTCCTACCTTAATATCTTAAGTATAATTAGGAAACACCTATTTTCCCTTCATTATGTTAATTGAGTGGTACATTTTTACTCTAGAACATGTTTCTATTTTCCCTCCTTTTACACACATGAAGTATTTTATTTCCATTAATATATTCCCCTAGGCACATATTCACATATTCTTAGCGTATAGGGAATTGGATATTCATTCCTTTTTTATTTTGGTCACAAGAACTTCTAATAGACTACATCTTTTTCTTATTTCTCTTATTTGGTAATTAAACTATGTTAACATTTTTAATCAAAATTATTTACAGATGGGTTGGAATAATAAAATTATTTTTCACTCTAACACTTATACCATTCTATTTATCATTAGGAAAATCATATCATTGTATATGGAATCCATTATTAACTTGGTTCCTTCAGTATTATGATATTACTAAATAAAAATGGATTTAATAATTAGTGACAGATAAGTGACACCATAAGATAAATATTTTATGAAAAATGAATCCTCAAAATGTATTACACATTGAAATTATTATATCATCCTTCATTTCAACCTAAATATTTCTTTATTCAACCTAGGATTCTTAAAATTGGATTCTCTAATATTCCTTAAAACCAATTCCTTAACATAATAAATCCTTCATAATGTCTTCTAAATAGAATATGACTAATCAAAGCATATCCACCAAGAGTTTCTATCCATGTGTGAAGTATTATCACTAGTCATTAAGAACCATAATAATTATGGAATTGATACTCAACCATCCCATTTCATGGTGATTATCCCTAAGTGCATCGCTACCACAACCGAAACCACTCTCCCTTATAGAGATAGGGATTTAATATCTTGGATAGCTATATAATATTTAATTTACAAAAACATAAGGAATTTATCATAAACTTAGAAATATTATATAGACTTATCCTGATGGTTTTCACTAAATATATCACATCATAATCCCTAAATTATTCAATATTCCCTCATCTAACCAAAAGTTTTATCTATAATATATAAATTAGGACCAACCTTAACTTAGCTACCGTTAAATAATCCATAACTAGAATTTTAGCCTCTAATGTTATCTAATTTTGTACACTGACCCCAATAAGGCTAGAGCCGGTGTCTATTACCATAACATTGGAAAGATAACAAGGAATAAAATCTAGAAGGATCTAATAGTTTAGTAGTCATGGTAATTGAGATACACACATTAGTCTTATATTGCAGATTAATACATTAATATTTTGTTTTGAAGGAAAAATTTATTCCCACGTAGCATATCCCAATATATCATTATTAATACACTTCTTATATTCCTGTAAAAAAACAAAATAATAATGTTGAGATAAAATTATTAGTAAGGGTAATGTAAATCAGAAGCAATAATGAATCAATGAGCATAATCAACATGGAAAGGTAGTAACTGAATATACATGCCATATAATAAACAAATTGAGAAGGAAATGTATAAAATATATGAAAAGTTAAATAACTAAACACACATTCTATATAATCAACAATGTGAGAATTAAGTGGATAAAAAAATATGGTTGTGTAATAAGTGGAAACACATTCTATTCAAATAGCTAGATAAGGAATAATCAATATAGAAATGAAAATAACTAGAACACATTCCATTCAATCAATTAACAGAGAATTAAATGCATCCATAAATAATTTTAATGTAAAAATCTCATGGATAATAGTAACTAAATATGAATGAATTTAATGATTAATTATTATACATCATGTTTCATTCACATGAAATCATATACCCTCAATACATTTCACAAGACACTTCAAAACTACTTGTAGAATCCCATTTAATTTGTGCAACTAATTTATCTCATGAGAACCTGTTGATTCAATGATGTTCTATATAATGTCTGGGACACAACCATAATTTTTAGTCTAAATAGTTCTTTAAATATCAAATAATAAAGTTAATTAATGAATAACATTCCTGATCAAATATCCAAATTGAGTAGGGAATACAGATGTATCAATATTTCCCCAGATAATCTAATAACATTCAAACTAAACATTGTATGTAAAAATTTATATATGGATAATGAAATGAACTTATCCAGGATAAATAATATGGATGAATAAAAGATATTAAATATCCAACTATCACAGGAAAGTGAATATTTCAAGGGGACTACAAAAATGAATCCGGGAAGTGAATGTCAATAAAATCCTTCGCCAAATAAATCAAAAACCATCTATAGGATGAATAATGATGGTATCAATACAACATATACCTAGTGGAGTAAATATAAGTGATATTATTTTTTTATGATTGGAAACACTATAAAACGGTATTCTAAAAATATTATTGAGGAAAACATCCTTTTCATTTTGAAAAACATTTTGAATTAATTTCATTTTAAAATAACTTTTATAAAATTTTATTTAAAAATTAACATTTTAAACTTATAAATTAAGATCCAATGAACCAATATTTTTTAATTCCATATATTTTGTATAATGTAAAATGAAAATTCATTTCGAATGTTAAAAATGATAAAAAGTTCATTATTCGAAAAGAGACAAGAATACTCCTTTGAAAAAAAAATTAAAAGGAAAAAATAGTACAAATTTATTTAATAAATCATTTTCTAATGTTTAAAAACATTTTATAAAATATTTTTAGGACACAAGGTTTTTAGAATAAAACAGGTTCTTCAACTAAAGAGAGAAATGATGTCGTGTTTTCTTAAAAACATATTCTAAAACATTTTGAATAAAAAAGTGTAGAAACATTGTACTATTACTTGAAAACATTCATGCAGAACGAGTAGAGAATAAAACAAAATATCTTAGTGTGCAATGATAATATAAGTTTCTTTAATGGAATTTCTATAATTAAAAATCTTGATTATAAGGAGATTGTGATGTTAACACATGAAATGATCAATGAATCTAAGTTATAATTAATACTTGAATAGATTATGTGTATCAGATATAAATACACATAAAATGATTTCAAATACATAAATGTATTTTCAACATCATTATACACATAATCATGTAATATTAATTGTAATGATGATGTAATATAACCCAATGAAAGTAATTGAGTTATGAAATTCACATTCCACTTGGTAATTGTAATTTAAAATATTCTTTATTGAAATAGTTCAAATTTAAAAATCAAAATTCCATTAATAATGATGTATTAATGATATTAAATACATTATAGGTAGTATTTACACCACAAAGAAGATATAAGTGGTGAATATGGCGTATTCCCCATGAAAGTAAATGTGAGAAAAGAATCTCATACCTTGCATTTTTTTGGGATAATGTCCATTAACTTCCTTTATAATGGATTTAAGAATGTTATTATCTTACACTACAACCATAATAATATTTATAATATCATATATTATCTTCTTATAATATAATTTTACCCATTTTTTATCAATCATTCATTATTTTCATCGTTTCATGTGTTAATTGTCATGTTTTTGGAGTGTTTTTTGACTTGTTATTTTTGTTCTTCTTATGTAGATCATGATTTAATCATATGTAGGATATAAAAAATTATTTATATTTCTTATATATTTAGTGTATATTTATTTTTAATAATTAATAATATATGTACATAGGAAATAAAATGCACTAATCATGGAGATGGTAGGTCATACGTATGCATGAAAGCTACTTCTATTTTTTAAATTAAAATAATGAAAAGTAAATGATATATATATGTATATTATAATTACTAAATTATATTTATGTCTTATATGTCAAAAAATTTTATTAAAAACATCATTTTTTCATTCCATGTATAGCGTGATTGAATCACATCACTTTAAAGAGGATGTAGTCCACACGTCTGCAAATGATGTTATACTATTACCACAAAATGGAAAGAATAAATTAATGGTTATATAAACCTTTATAGGAGAATAAATAAATTATAAATATCATATAATATATATATATATATATATGTTAAATTAATCATCATTATGTCCTTTGATGCTGGTAAATGGAAGAACGGATGACATCGATTCATGAGTCACTAGTCCTCTGTACACACGAACAATGATTGTATATCCCATTTTATAGATGTTTATGAAAGTGTAGGTAGAAATATTAGAATAAGAAAATATCATTATATTAAAATTAATCAGGTTATTATTAAATAATTATATAAAAAATTGAAGGGTTGGTGAAGTAAACGAAACAAACGTGATCATTGAAGAGAGTTACCTAACTCCTTTTGGTTATTACAAAAATTCTTGCTTGGTGTACAATATAACCAATGTGAGTATTCTATGATTTGGGGACATAAGTTGTGATATTATTATGTTAGGGTCTGGATGAGTCATATTTCTTGAGATGTGTGGATAAGATGAAGGATTGAGTGCCTTTTTATTATAGAGGATGATTGGAATTCTTGTAAATATAAATTGGTAAGAAATATTGAGAAATTTTCCATACATATTGTTCCTCTAATAATGATTAAAATTATAGATAAGGGGGTATATGGTATAAATGTTCCTATAAAAAATTTTGGATATATATAAAGGTCATTTATTCCCATAAGTTTAAGGTTTAGTCCCTTATTAAGCTAACTTATCTCTTGATCTCCATAATTAATTTTAATTACTTTCTCTAATATTTCGGGTCAAAAAAAGTTGAAATTAATAGAAATTATAAAATTTTGATATTCCAACCTTGGAATCATTTTTTATAAATTATAATTTCATAAGTGACCGAAATTAATTTAAATTAAATCCCACAAATGGGATGATAAAGGTGGGATATTAAGTGAAAATGTTCAAAAGGTTGAAACGTTTTTATATCCAATTTTAATGTTAAATTTATTTAAATGACCAAAATTGTATTTATTTATTTATAATATAACTTTTTATAATTTAAAATAAAATTTAAATAAAATTTAAAATTATAACTAAATTATTTTAAAATATATTTTTCAATTAAAACTTATTATTTTTTACTATTCGTTAAAAAATGAAACTTCAGAGGAAAAAAATCAAAAATTAACACAAATAAAATTTTTATTTTATGATTTAAAAATTGAAGATTATTTTCACATATAAAATTTATAATATTTCCAAAGTCTATTTTTAAAATTGTTAAACCATTAAAAGGTGGAAAAAATTTACTTTTTTTGAAAAATATATTTTTGAATGTTAAAACATGATTTATTCTTATCTTATGCCTATAAAATATATTGGATAAATATGAAAAATATTTTATTGAATATAATATATATATATATATATTAATAATATCATTAACTAATAATAATTATATTAATTTATTAAGATAAAACCCCTTTAGGGGAATAATAATTGTTTTTATAAAAATGACCCCTTTATATTCAATTGATTCTTATATTCATTTATAAATATTTGGTAACAAATGAATTCAATAGTATATATTCATATGTTAGTTAATCGTATTCATAACTGCTAATTCAATGGAGTGGTTATATCTAATTCTATTAAACAATAATATATTAATATTATATTTTTGTTTGGTAAGACATGGTCTTGTGTGTAACGCGAGCTATCGAAGAAGTCTTTGTTGCATGTGATGAAAGAAAACTCAGTATTTTAAAGCATTAGAATATATTAAATTTATAAAAAATATTAAATATACAATAAAGTATTTAGAATTTAAATTCCTTTCTATATTTTGTGTTACATTTCCTACAAAAAATCGAATAAGAAGATACTATTTTGGAATTTTCGGGGTGTTACATTCTCCCGACATTAAATAAAATGCATACTCACAATATAAAATAAATTTTTCTGTTAAATTGCTTGATATTTGAAAATTCCATCGTTGAAACCCCACATTATGAGAATTTCTAATAATATATCCTCTTAATAAGAGAGAATGAGAATTACAATGATCTTGTGGAATAACATATAACACAGTCTCTATGTAAGAGAACATTAGTTGAATGTGGAGATATGTACATGGAGAAAAGGCATAAATAATATTAGAGGGTGATTGAGGACATTGATAAAAAAATAATTGATCAATGGTAATTTGAGGACATCATAGTTATAAATCTAAAATGAATTAAAACACCATCGATTAAAAAATAATGGTTTTGGGATAACAATTTTGTATTAAGAACTTCTTCCTAATATTGGGGAATTTATTTATTTACAAATAATATAAGAGAATTTAATTACTCGATACATTTCAATTTTATAACAAAAATTCAACTTTTGGTTTAGCATCATTCAAATTCTATTTCATACCATGCTCAATGAAATGGATTGTAACACCCCGATATTTTATGAGATATATTATTTTTTAATTTATTTTATGTCTTTTATTTTACACTACACCAAGATTATATTGTGATATACGCAACACCATATTATCTTGCAGTATACGCAACATTATTATTGGCTTGTGTTGCACACAATTTCATGTTCTTTCGAATAAAATTCATTTTACACAACAACAAGTATATATTTTGATCAATGTATAAATAAACTATATTTTTATTATGTTATATGCAACACCATAGAAATATTTCACTACACGCAACCCTGACTTGGTCTGCATTACACGCAGAAGCGACCTTCCTCGATAATGTGTGTTGTACACAATACCGAGTTTCACTAAACAATGATATGTTATTATAAAATTATTATGAACAAGCAGTTATGAATATTATTATCCAAATTTTTAATTTCATAACATTATAATTCATTTTACAAATTTTATATAACATGGTATGAGAACAAAATAAATTTTCAGGTAAAATAAGTATTTTTCAAAAAAATGCAGTTTTGTCACCTTTTGATTGAGAACCCATTTTAAATATAATTTTTGACATTTTTATAAGTTAAATTTGACAAAATAAACTTCTTATTTTGAATCAGGACATATAAATGTACTTTGGATAAGTTTTTGATATTTTTCTGATAACATTCATATTTTAATGAATAGTATAAACATGCAAAATTTTAATTAAAAACAACTTTTTTCATTGAGATAATTTATATGGTTAAATCCTAATGTTTAATAGTTTTAAAGTATAAATATAGAATACTTTTACCATTTAATGTAATTTATGTCATTATCATTGATTTTACATTGAATTTTTAGGTTAAATCAATTCAATCTTTTGCAATGTTTTAAACAAAAACCCATTTTTTCGACAATGGGATTAATTTTAAATTAATTACTGCAACTTCTGTGTTTTGAATTTGGGAAAAATAGATTCCATATTTGGAATCCGTAGGTCCAAATTATGTTAATAGGAAACTTTTTATTTTTGGGCATTATGAATAGTAACTATGATAAATTTTATTTACCACAATTAAAGGTCAATTAGGTATTTAAGGGTAAAAATGATATTATAAAATTTCACTAACACTTGTCTTAATATTATTGGATGATTATATATCATCCTAAAATATACTTGGGTCTAAATGGTATCTTTTGGAACCCACTTGGATGTGATTAAGACCTTTAGTTTATTTTATTTAAAGGAAAGTTCAATATGTCTCACCCAAACTTTAATAATTAAAGTATTTTTAATATATGGTTATACAGAATATAAATTCTATTATGATTAATCATTTGAATTATAATTGTTTTTTCTTCATCATGGTAATTTATTTTTGATTTTTAAGAAAATATGTCATTACTTTAATATATTATAAATTAATGATGCAGAAATTATTTATTTAGTGAAAAATCAATAATATAGTTTTTATTAAAATTATAATACCAAGCCAAATGACTAGAAACTTGATCAAAACATATTGTTAGAGTATATATATACCCTAATCATCCATTTCTTGACTTGTGGACCATTTAGATCCTTATAAAACATATTATGCATTTATATTATTTTAGTTTAAATGATGTCAAAGATGTCACCTTAATAATTTAATAAACATACCATTTATGAGTTGGGTGTTTTAGAAGATAAATTCAACTAAAAGTATTATTATGAAATATATTAGATTTATCATAATCATAGTATTTTATTTTTAATTTTTATGCCTCAAATAAGTTTATTAAATAATTATACCAAAATGTTGTAATAATTATTTTATTGATTGAAATATCGAATAAATGGTTTTAAAAATATTAAAATAAATATTATATGAAATAATTAATGTTCTACACAACTTTTTTATATTGATATGATATGTTAGAAACCTATTAAATATTTTTGGTTTCATATATTCTCTGTTTTTTGTTTTATTTAAATTAAAATAAATGAATAGTGTCAAAATTTACACTATTGGTATTTTATAAAAATAAAATATTATTAAATTATTCAAAAAACACGAAAACATTTAAAATTTAAAAATTTAAAATTATATGATCTACAAGGTTATAAAGTATCCATTAATGGGAAATTGGCAACATATAAGTATTTAATTATAAAAATTAAAAATTTAGAATATTATTACATCAAATAAAATTAAATAGATTAAATAAGAATAAATCAAAGTGATAGGTTTAAAATAAACATAAAACATAATTAATTTTTTTTTATGATATTACAACCCCATCTCATATATTCTTGGAATTGAGTGATTTTTTTGGTTTTTATGTGGGTTTTGAATTTATTGTAAATTAATATTTTTTAGGATTCCAAAGGTTCCCCTCTCCTCTCTTATAAAAGGGCACCTACTCCCTCTCCTTTTCACAACATTTTGAGCCTTCCAGATCTGACAAACCATATCCATTTCTCTTATACACTTCTCTAGAAACCTACTATAGGTCCTGGTCTTCTTAAAAGACCAACTTTAGTGCACTAAGAAGAGGTTAAGAAGAGGCACGTCGAAGATGAGGAAATATCCTTTACCGATTCTTTCAAATTTATTTCCTCTTCTAATTCTTATTCTTTATTTGTTTAATTATAAAGTAATAACATCAGTATCACTAATATACTGATATTTTATTATAAATATGAAACAAACCTATTTCACCTTAAATCTATCCTACGAAAAATGAAATCATTGCGCGTGCATACGTATGGCTTACCGTCTCCACGCCGTTGTGTAATCTGTTTTTCCAACACCAACTTGCATGGATTGGTATAATGGTGGAAATAATAACTATATATGATTATTATAAAATTATATTAATTATGAGATATTATATAATCCACTCTAATTCCATTCAATAATTATGGGAATGATATCATCGCTCGTGCGTACGTACGGATTAACGTCTCCACGACACGATGAGATTCATTCTCCATGTTAACCATTCAAAAATGATTATAAAGTATATATAATGAATAATAAAGATATATATAACATAATAATACTATTTTATTTGTGTATATATATGTCATCTACTTACTTCCAATCAAGTCAATAAGGAAAGGAAATAGTGTTCATGTGTACGTACGGCCTACCGTCTCCATGAATAGTTTATTTAATTTCATTTATCTATCATATATATATATATATACTTAATATATATGATATATAAATCATGTTTTACATTCTGGAAGTAAGCAAATCATGATATAAGTAATAATATCAAGAACAACAAACACGTATGGTAAATGAAACAATTATTACCCAAAATGTTGCGTTAACAAGGAATTGACAATTGAACGGGTACGGAACAAATTGGACATGAGGTAAGGGATAATTTGTAATATCATTTGTATCTTAGATTGTTTCTATGTAAGTATTTACTGGGGCTATATTTATTATCCATGTACATGTTTTCTCAAAATGTTTTCATAAAATGTTTACTATTATTTCATGTATTTTTAAATTCATTTTTACCCTTTGTTTAATTTTACCACATGGTATGGAATGAATATTTCTTTTGTTTACCATACAAGGTACTTTTTGACTTTTCCGACCAAAGTACAAGAAGAATGTTTTTTTAACTTATACGGCATGATTGGATTTTTATGTTTTCAAAGAAAATTATTTCCATAAATCTTACATTACAAGTTTTCATGTTTATTTTCAATTAACATTTTTTATTTTAAAATGGCATGACATGTTGAGAAAAGAAAAATATTTTGAATAAGAAAGGATATTTTCCTTAAGAACTAACTTCAAGTGTTTTATCAAAATTATTTTCCATCTAATATTTTATAGGGTCATTTTTCTATCACTATTATTACATTGATTTTATTATGTTATGATGTAATTACTTTTATAAAGTCCTTTTATCTTATATGGATTATGTTATGATGGCATGATGTTTAAGAATTCCATTTTTATTACAAGGGTTATGCTATGATGTATGATTTTTTATTTTGTGGCACAAATAAGAATGATTTCATTGTGAGATGGTGAGACCTACATCTCCCTCCAATGCATTGGGTAAAGATTTATATCTCAAGAGATAGACATTGCTGGAATGGCATATAAAATCCGGTTCAGTAATACCGGGTTGGAACAACAAGTAAACCCGGTTTAGTAATGGAATTTTTCCACTATGATGGTCTTGGTAGAAATTCATTGGATACTATGGAAATAATAACATGTGATTAATGGGTTTCCATAATTACACATTTTATTCCCATGATATTTTATCATGATTAATGTTCCTTTATGATATATTCCTTATATTGAACTAATATTTATTTCATTACACATGAATTTGATGTTTTATGTTCATGGTTTTACGTTCAAATATTTATAGGTTGTTTTATGTTCTCCATGTTTACCCTTACTAAGCATTTGATCTAACCCTTTATAAGTTTTATTTTCCCCTGGATTTAAAGAAGGGTTTAGGTGAGAAACAAATGGTGAAGATCTTTATCGGAGATGTTGAAGATCTCTCACCAGGATTTGTGGATTATGTTTCATGTTTCCAAAGACACTAAACTAACACAGTATTTTGGAATTTTTTTGTGTCATGTATTAATTATTCCACAAAATTAATGTAATGTCCATGTACTTCAAGATTTGAGTCGTTATAGATGGTATGAGAGCGAATGTTTAGTCAGCCTTGGGAAACTAGGATGCAAAATCTTTAGTGATATCCCTAGAGATATTTCTAAGGTATGACTAGGGATGTCCCTCAAGTTAATTATTGGTATAGGTTATAGTCCTAGAATTATGGTAACACTTTTAAATTAATCCTAAGATGTTAGATATTGAAGGTACTCCCCCTTAATTATGTTATTTTCCTTATATGATTTTTTCCTCTCACAGAATTATTTTTGTGTTTTAGTCAATGGAGGGAACCAGAAGGAATATGATTAACATTTATTCTAATGGACAAATTGGTGACTATGAGCAACGAAATTTCATAATGCCTAGAGAGAAATATATTTTGATTATGCCGAATCATTCATCGCAATATATGATTAAGAAGGTAAACTTTAGTCATATTCCTAATTCATCAAATAAGAGGAAGATGGACTTTTATGCATGTTCGCGTGGTGAGGATCATAGAGAATGGAAGATTGAGATTTCTAAAGAAGGGAAGAAGAACCTTGATGAATACATCAAATGGATGGGAAGATTTTATCTGTGTGGGGAAAAGGTTCATAGAGTGATAGACTGTTATGGAGTACAATGTCTTATTTGGAGGGAACATGGGCATTACCCAACTCAATGCCCTGACCTAAGAGGTTACTTCTAAATCGAGGAAATACCTATTCCATGCCAATCATTGAAGATGATGGATTGAAGGGTTTATGTATTGGAATTGAATAATAATGTATTTGAGGTAATTTTATGGTATATTGGAATATATATGTATTGGTCCATTGTGGTTTTCCATAAGAATATGGTACCTGTAACTTTGAGAAGTGATTGAAATATTTTTTTAAAGTAGATGATGCGCGCATAATGAAGGGATAAGGAGAAAATATTGTGTTTGATAGTATTAATGAGCTCATGACTGATATAAGGACAATGTGATATCATGGTTTTAAATTTTGGTATTTTAAAAGAGATAAATTTTGACAGCATTCATGTTTTCACTAAGGTTCTATGGTAATTCATGTTGCAAGAGAATACAAGATTAAGGTATTCACATGTTTGGAATGCGATAAATAAGATATATATTATGATATATGGGGGATAAATGATGGTATTCACATGTTTGGTAGATGACCTCTCTAGTAATCTTTTTCTTTATACTATGAGATTGGATAGAAGTATTTCAGATAAGCCTAAAGATTAGAATGGATGAAGTTGGAATTCAAATAGTATTGTTTACGGCTAAAACTTTTTTCCGATGTTATTTCTGGAATGTTATAATAGTATAGTTTTAGAAAAAGGACAAACTACAGGACAAATAATAACCCATCGCATCGTACAAGGTTGTGGGAATCAAACCCACAACTGAAGTGCTACAGGCCTTTATCACCTACCACTGACCTACAGGAAGTCCCTGGTTAGTAGAAATTAGTTTTGTTTTATTAAGCAGTATGATATATGAAGCATAAGTCCATTTTTCGAACCATATACGATTAATCTCATCATAGATGGACTTATTTATTAACTATTTCTAACCTTATGTTTGAGACAGATGGAATGACCTATCATTATATCACATTATCTACTAACACTTCACTAATGACAAATTCAACTTCATTTCTTTAAGAGATGAGGTGGAAATTGTTCAAGGCATAAATAATGGTGAGATTGTACCAAAATCAAGTAAGTATTTCTTTTAATTCATGAAATTTAAAGAAAAGATCTTGAAAACCAAAAAAATTTCCTAATTCCCTCATATTTGATTAATCAGATGGTACATTAGATCATCACAAAATTTTGGCTTTGTGATTGTTGGCTTTTTCATAGCCATGTTCTCTACCACCCTCCATCAGAACTTGATGGTTAGATTTCTCTTCCATATCCATATTTTCACCTATATTATCCTATGTGGGAACCTAGTGATGAGTCACTTTGGGTATTCGTTATGTTTGTAATGTTCGTTTTTAAAATGAAGTTTTAATATTCCTTTTTACTATGTGGGTTTTGATGAAAGAAACTATCAAGTAGTAAATCATTTATAACCCCAATGAATCTTGAAGGCGAAATTCATTTTAAGGGGGGTAGAATGTAACACCCCGATATTTTATGAGATATATTATTTATTTAATTTATTTGATATCTTTTTTTACTCTACACCATGATTATCTTGTGATATACGCAACACCATATTAGCATGCAATATATACAACACTATTCTTGTCTTGTATTGAACACAATTTCATGTTCTTTTGAATAAAATTCATTTTACACGACACCAATTATATATTTCGATCAATTTATAAATGAACTATATTTTGATTATGTTATACACAAAACCAATGGAATCTTTCATGACACGCAACCCTTACTTGGCTTGCATTACACACAGGAGTGACCTTCCTCGATAGCCTATGTTGTACACAATACTGAGTTTCACTAAAAAATGATATATTGTTATAATATTATTATGAACTAGCCGTTATGAATAGTATTAAATTAATTTTTAATTTTATAGCCATATAATTCATCTTATACATTTTCTATAACATGGTAAGACAATAAAATAAATTTTTCATGTAAAATAAGTATTTTCCAAAAAATGCAGTTTTGCACCTTTTGATGGAGCACGCATTTTAAATATAAAATTTGACAAGTTTATAAGTTCAAGTTGACAAAATAAAATTCTTATTTGAATCAGGATATAAAAATTTACTTTGGATAAGTTTTTGATATTTTTCTGATAACTTTCATACTTTAATAAATAGTAAAAACATGCTAAATTTTAATTAAAAACAACTTTTTTCATCGAGATAATTTATGTTGTTAAATTATAATTATTAATGGTTTTAATGTATAAATAGAATTTATTTTTACCATTTAATATAATTTATGTAATTAACATTGATTTTACATTGAATTCATTGGTTAAATCAATTCAATATTTTGCATTGTTTTAAACAAAAACCCATTTTTTCGACAACAGGATTAATTTTTAATTAACTACTGAAACTTATATGTTTTGAATTTGGAAAAATAGATCCCATATTTGGAATCAGTAGGTCCAAATTATTTTAATAGGATACTTTTTATTTTTGGGCATTATGAATAGTAACTACGGTAAATTATATTTACCAGAGTTAAAGGTAAATTAGGTAATTAAGGGTAAACATAATATTATAAAATTACCCTAACACTTGTATTAATATAATTGGATGATTATATTTCATCCTAAAATATACTTGGGTCGAAATGGTCTCTTTTGAAACCCACTTGGATGTGATTAAGACATTTAGTTTATTTTATTTAAAGGATAGTGAAATATGTCTCACTCAAACTTTATTAATTAATGTAGTGTTAATATAAGGTTATACAGAATATAAATTCTATTATAAATAATAATTTTAAAATTAAAATTTGTTTCTTCATCATGGTAATTTTTTTGTGATTTTTAATAAATATATATTTACCTTAATAGCTTATACATTAATGATGTATAAATTATTTATTTAGTGAAAAATAAATAATTTAGTTTTTTTTAATGATAATACCTATCCAAAGTACCAAAAACATGACCATACCCTATTGGTAGAGTATTTATATACCCTAATCATCCAATTATATACTTTTGGACCATTTGGAGCCTTATAAAATAGATTATGACATTTCTATTATTCTATTTTAAATGATGTCAAAGTTGTCACCTTCATAATTTAATAAACATATCATTTTAAGAGTTGGGTTTATTAGAAGATAAATTCAGATAAATGTATTATTATGAAAGATATTAGATTTATATTCATAATATTATTTTATTTTTAATTTTTATTCAACAAATAAGTATATTAAAAAAATTTACGAAAATGTTATAGTAATTATTTTATTGATTGAAATATAATATAAATGGTATTAAAAATATTAAAATAAATTTTAAATGAACTAATTAATGTTCTCCATGAATTTTTTAGATTAATATGACATGTTAAGAACCTATTAAATATTTATTTTGAATATATTCTCTGGGTGTATTTTATTTAAATTCAAATAAATTAATATTGTCAAAATCTACACTATTGGTATTTTATAAAAATAACATATTATTAAATTATTTAAAATTCACAATAATATTTAATTATTACATATTTAAAATTATATGGTCTAAAAGGCTATAAAGTATCCAATTATGTTAAATTTCCAACATATAAGTACATATTTATGACAATTTAAAATTTTGAATATTATTACCACAAATAAAATTAAATAGATTAAATAAGGATTAATCAAAATGATATGGATTAAAATAAACATAAAACATGTTTAAATTTTTTTGGTTGATGGAATTATAGCTCTATATCATCTCATATTATAATTGAGTCATTTTTGGAGGTTTTTATGTGGGTTTTGAATTTATTGTAAATTAATATGTTTTAGGTTTCCCAAGGTGCCCCTCTCCTCCCTTATAAAAGGGAACCTCCTCCTCTCCAATTCACAACATTTTGAGCCTTAATGCTCGGAAAAACCCTGACCATTTATCTGCTAAACTTCCCTAGAAACATATTTGAGGTCCTGGTCTTCTTATAATACCATCTTTAGTTCCCTAAGAGGAGGTTAATAAGAGGCGCATTGAAGAAGATACAATATCCTTTATCGATTCATTCAAATTTATATCTTCTTCTACTTCCTCTTATTTATTATTTTAATTATAAAGTTATAAAATAAGTATCACTAATATACTATTATGTTATTATAAATATGAAAATAACATATTTCACCACCTATCAATCCTATGAAAAATGAAATCACCTCGCGTGCGTACGTACGGCTTATCGTCTCCATGTCGTGCTGTAATCTGTTTTTCCAACACCACCTTAGTTGGATGGGTATAATGGTGGAAATAATAACTATATATGATCATTATAACATGATACTAACTCTTATATATTATATCATCTACTCAAATTCCATTCAATAATTGTGGGAATGATATCATTGCTCGTGCGTATGTACAGATTACCATCTCCACGACGCGATGAGATTAATTCTCCATATTAACCATTCAATAATGATTATAAAGTATATATAAAGAATAATAATGAAATATATGACATAATAATACAACATTATTTATGTATTTATATATATTTCATCTACTTACTTCCAATCAAGTCAATAAAGAAATGAAAACAGTGTTCATGTGTACATACGGCATACCGTCTCCATGAACGGTGTATTTCATTTCATTTATCTATCTAATATATATATATACTGAATATATGTGATATATAAATCAAGTTTTACATTATTGAAGTATGAAAATCATGATATAATTAATAATATCAAGAACAACAAACACGTACGTTAAATGAAACGAATATTACCCAAAACGTTTCTTTAACATGGAATTAACAAATGAACGGGTAATATAAAGACCTAAGTGAATCATATTTGATGTCATAAATATTATTATGGTTCTGTTACAAGTTAATAATATTTTTAAACCCACTATACAAGAGTTTCATACACATACAGAAGAAATTGGACCTGAGGTAAGGTGTAATTTTCAATCTCATTTTTATCCGAGATTTTTTATACGTAAGTATTCACTGGGGTTTATTTATCATCCATGTACATATTTTCTAAAAATGTTTTCATAAAATGTTTACTATTATTCCATGTATGTTTAAATTCATTTTTACCATTTGTTTACTTTTACCACATGGTATGGAAGAAATCTTTCTTTTTTTTACCATACGAGGTACTTTTTGAATTTTTCGACCAAGGTATGAGAATAATGTTTTTTTAACTTATATGGAATGAATGGATTTTTAAGCTTTCATATAAAATTATTTCCATGAAGCTTAATTTAAAAGTTTTCAAGTTTATTTTCAATTAACTTCTTTTTTTAAAAAATTGCATGACATATTGAGAAAAGAAAATTTTTTTGATGAAAAAAGGATATTTTCCTCAAGAACTAAGTTTAAGTGTTTTATCAAAATTATTTTCCATATAAGATGTTATAGGTTCATTTTTATAACCCTATTATTACATTGATTTGATTATTTTATATTGGAATTATTTTTATGAAGTCCTTTTATCTTATATGGATTACATTGTGAGGGCATGATGTTTAAAACAACCATTTTTATTACATGGGTTATGATATGATGTATGATTTATGATTTTGTGGCACACATAAGAATGATTTCATTATGAGATGGTTGGGACCTATATCTCCCTCCAATTCATTGGGTATAGATTTATATCTCATGAGATAGACATGGATGGAATGGTAAGTAAAATCAGGTTCAGTAATACAGGGATGGAACGGAATGTAAATCTAGTTCAGTAATAGACTTTGTCCACTATGATTGTCTTGGCAGAAATGCCTTGGATACTATAGAAATCATAACATGTGATTAATGGTTTTCCACAATTAAAAATTTTATTCCAATCCTACTTTATCATGATTAATGATATTTTATGATCTATTCCTTATTTATTACCAAGATTTTTGTCATAACTCATGAATTTGATGTTTTATGTTCATGGTTTTACATTAAAATGTTTATGAGTTGTTTTATATTCTCCATGTTTTCCCTTACAGAGAATTTGACCTCACCCTTTCCATGTTTTCTTTTCCCCAAGATATAACGAAATTTTTTAGGTAAGAAAAAAAAGGTGATTATCCTTACGGGAGATATTGGATATCTTTCAACAGGATTAGTGGATTATGTTTTGAGTTTCCAAAGACACTAAACTAATACAGTATTTGGGAATTTTTTTGTGTCATGTATTAATTATTCTTCAAAATTAATGTAATTTCCATGTAAGTCAATCTTTGGGTCGTTATATGGATATCCTAAAATGAACCCTTTTTATTTATGAAACACTAAAATTTACTCTTTATGGAAAATAAGATCCATAAAACAAGTCTTTAAATTTGATTATAACTATTTTAAAAAACAAATATGGATAATAAATTAATCTCTAATACTAATAAGTGATACTACTGTTTCATCATTTATATTAATTTTTCAAATAGTTTATCTAAAAATAATTACACTTTAACTGGGACATCACATAGGCCAATGGTAGGAGGGAAACAATTATCATCCTTCGGTCATAGTTTCAAGACCTACCACCTTATAGGATGTCCTTTTTTGAAAACCATATTAATACAATTTGAAAAATAAATATGGTGTACATCCTTGAAATTTAATTATTTAAAAACCTTATTTCTATGATTTTCAATACAACAAATTTTTTTAGATCCTAATAATCTTATTTAACTATTATTAAAATTTCATTAATGATCATAATAACACTAATTTTTTTCAATATATTTATATTCATTTATCTAAAACATAAGATAATTAGTCCTCAAAAATCATTTCCACTAAAAAAATAATAAACTAATGAGTTTTATTTCGCTAAATTTATTCCAAAATTTCCTTAATATTGGAAGAATCCCATCAAATAAAATATAAAAAGAGGTTTTTAGACTTAGAAGTAATGATCAACCTCAATATCAAAATCGTGTGTTGGAATCCATAAATATTATGTCAAATAAGACATATGTTCTTATATGCTAATTACCAAAGTATGTCATAGGGTATTAACCCAAAATCTATGTTTTCCACAATCATTTTCCCATGGTTGTGACTAATACAACCATGATACCAAATGTAGTTCCCCAACCTCATAAATACCAGATCCAACATCTACTACCATTACATTAGCATGATTTAAAGGAATAAAATCTTGGAGGAATGAAGAGTTCAATGGTATGGGTATACCATATACATACATGAGTCTTTTACTAAAAATGAATACACTAATTAAAAAATATTTTTTTGAAGATAAATTTATTCCCACTTAGAATATCATTATATATATTTTATAGTACACTTCTTGTATTCCCAGGGAAAGGAAAATAAATAAGGGTGAGATCAAATGCTCAGTAAGGGTAAAGTACAATGAACTAAATAATGAATCAATGAGCATAATGAATATATAATGGTAATAACAAAACAAACATTCCATATAATAAATAAACTAAAAAGTAAGTGAATAAAAAATGGAAAGGTAAATAACTGAACAAACATTACATACGATCAATAAACTTATAATGATATGGATAAACAATATAGCATGGTAATAACTAGAAAAACATGACATTTAAATAACTGCATAAGGAATAATCAATATGGAAAGAAAAATAATTAAAACACATGCCATTTAATGAACGAAATTGGAATGAAAATAATCCATAGATAATTTTTAAAAAAATATCATAGAAAATAATAAATGAATCTGAATGTAGAAAATTCTTAATTATTGGACTTCATGTCGGACGCACATGAAAACTTATACCATCAAGACCTTTCACATGATGATTTATAAATATAGGTAGAAACTTATTCAGTTTTCACAACAGATTTTCCTCATGAGATCATATTAATACATCATGTTTTAATATAATTTTCATGACCCAACATTCACTTCCATTCCAATCCATTCCTTATATATTGAATAATTGATTTAATTAGTGAATAACATTCTTTATCAAATATTTTAATTGACTAGATATTACAGATTTATCAATATTTCCCCATATAATCAAATAACAATCAAAGTAAACACCATTTGTAAAAATTGGTATATGGTTTAGGCAACGAGCATATTCCTGATACATGATATGGATAATCGGGGGAACTTCAATGTCCAATGATCATAGGAAAGTGAATATTTCTAGGGTCCACAATAATGAATCAAAGAATTGAATGTTAATATTATCCATATACAAATCAATAAAAACCCATAAAAAGGAATAATAGGGATGATATCAACACAACATATCCCAATTGAAGTAAAAATAAAGGATTGTTGTTGTTGATGAATGGAAATACTAGAAAATGATATTTTTAAAACATTATTGATGAAAATATCATTTTAATTTGGAAAATCATTTTGAAATAATTTTCTTTGGAAATCACTTTAAAAACATTTTCTTTAAAATTTAAACATTTAATCTTTCTATGTAATCTTAAAATAAAAAATGATGGGTAATTACATACATTCCATACAAGGTAAAAATAAATTTACATTTGTAATGTCAAAATTTTTCAAAACCTCCTTGTTCGAAAAGAGAAAATAATATTTCCTTGAAAAAAAATTAAAATAAAAATGATTAAGATTTATTTAATTAGTCATTTTGGGAATTTTCAAAACATTTTTTGTATCCTATTTAGAAAACATGGTTTTTATAAGAAAATAGATTCTCTGACTAAAGAGAGAAATGAAATTTTTTTTTAAACAGTCTAAAACATTTTGATTACCAATGATTGGAAAATATGTAATATTACTTGAAAAATGTCATGTATAATATGATGTTAATAAAATAAAAGGGTTTATTGAACAATTTTCATATAAATTTTCTTAATTTAACTTCAAGAATAAGAAATCTTGATTGGAATGAGATTCTGAAATAAACCATTAAAACGATCACAATGTCAAAGTGAGAATAAATTAATGAATAGATTATGTTTGTAAAATGTAAATACACATAAAATAAGTGTAAATAATTCAATATATAGTCAAATTCATTATACACATGATAATAAAATATTAATGACAATGAGGAAGTAATATAACCCAACGCTGTTAATTGAGTTATGAAATTTCTTTACTACTTGGTAACATTAATTTTAAATCCATATAGATAAAATAATTAAAATTAAAACTCCAAAAACCTGGAAAAATAAATTATTAATGATATTAATTACATTATAGGAAGTATATACACCACAAAAAAATATTTAAGTGGTGAATATGGTGTATGCCTCATGAAATTAAAAGTGACACAAGAATACCTTACCTTGTGTGTCCATTTGGGTTAAAATCCTTTAAACATCGGTATAATGGTTTTCAGAATGTAATTAACTTATAATATAACCATAATCATATTTATAATATCATATATTATCTTCTTATAATATATTATTACCCCTTTTTTAACAATCATTCACTATTTTCATCATTTCAGGAGTTTATTGTCATTTTTTTGAGTATGTTTTGACTTGTTATTTTTGTTCTTCTTACGTCAACAATATTTTGATCATATACAAGATATAAAACATGATTTATATTTCATATATATTCAGTATATTTTTATTTATAATAATCCATCAAATTTGGATATAGGAAATGGAATGCACTATTCATGTAGATGGTAGGTCGTACATACACATGAATGGTACTTCCATTTGTTTTTCGTATTTAAAAGAATGAAAAGTTAATAATATTTATTTATTTATTTTATAATTTAAATATTATATTCATGTAAAATATGTAAAAAAAATTTTAAACCATTTTTGAGACATTCAATTTATAGCATGAACGAATCGCATCGCTCTGAGGAAGTGATTGTCCACACGCCCACAAACGATGTTATCGTATTCCCAAAAAATGGAATGCTTTAATTTATTCATATAAAAATAGTTACATAAGAATAAATAAATTATAAATACAGTATATATCATATATTAATTAGAGATATTTCATCATTCCAACCTTGAATGGTGGTGAAGAGAATAATGAATGACATCGGTTCGCGAGGCGGTAATCTTCCATTCACATGAATGATTATTGTGTATCCCATTTTATGGATGAGTTAAAAAATTTATGTAAAAATCATTGAATAAAAATACCTATATATATTTAATATAATTTTTTTATTATATAATCATTACATAAAAAGAATTGAAATGATGGACAAGTAAATAAACAAAAAGTGATCATTGAATAGTGTTACCTTTTATTCAAATAACTCTTTATTTTATACCAAATGACATGATTTGATTGATTTATAAAAACATTGAGACTTAAAAATTGATTTTATGGAAGTAAGTAAATTATATGGGTAGGTTTTTGACTATCCAAATGGATTCAGAGGTGGTAATAACTAGGAGGGATGAGTTCCTTTTTATAGAGGAGTAGTGGCATTCCTATAAATATTAAAAAGTAAATAGTATTTAGTGGTCTCCCACATATAATGTGACTACAATAATTAAAAAATTAGATAAAATGTTTTATATAGTTTAAATATGTAATGAAAATAGATTTTGGGAATGTTTCTTGGTCATTTTGGCACTTAAGATTATGGTTTACTCCCATGTTAAGCTAATTTTTATCATCATTGCTGTAATTAGTTATACTTAATTTCACTAACCATTTTGTAAAAAAACTAAGTTTGACATAATAGACATTATAAATTGTTATTATTCTAAATATTTAATCCATATTTCAAATTATATTCATATAAGTGGCAGAAATTAATTTAAATTAAATTCCATAGACCGGACGACAAAGCGGGTTTGTAATGAAAAAAATGTTCAAAAGCATTAAATGTTTTAATATCCAATTTCAATGTGAAATTGATTCCAATTACATAAATTTGATTAATATATGTATAATTTAACTAAATATATTATTAATGGAAATTAAAATATAATTTAACTATATAAAAAAATTATATGTAAAATCAATTTTCAATTAAATATAAACATTTTTTTCCATTCATTAAAAATGAAACTTCATAGAAGAATATAGATAAATAACATTAAGATAATTTTAATGATATTATTTCAAAAAATTATGTTTATTTTTACATATAAACTTCATAAACATTACAAAATTTATTTCTAAAATAGGTGTGCCATTAAAAGGCGGAAAATGTCGTTTTTTTTAATATAATTTTTAAGCGTACAACTTGATTTATTATTATATTGTTCTTGTAAAATCTATTGGTTGAATATAATAATAATTTTATTGAATATATAACATATATATTTTATTAATATCATTTAATTATAGAAATTAATTTAATTTATTATTATAAAACACCTTTAAAGCATAATAATAGTTTTTATAAAAACATCCCCTTTATATTCAATTTGTTATTATATTCATTTTTCATTAATTAGTTACCAATGAATTCAATCATATATATTCATAGGTTAGTTAGTCCAATTCATAACTTATAACTCAATGTCTAGGTTATATCTTATTATATTAAATAATAATATTTTATTAATATATTGTTGTTCCATAAAACTGATTCTTATATGTAACTTAAGATATCAAATAAAGTATTTTTTGTGGATCTTTCAAGAAAAATCCATATTCCATTCATTTAATTCTATATAAAATGTTAAATTTATTTAAAATATTAAATATACCATAAATTATTTAGTCGTTATATTCCTTATTTTGCATTTTTTTCACATACTCTATCAAATAAGAACGTACTCTTTTAAAATTTTATGTGGTTACATATAAACCCTGATCTATTACAAACTATGATGTCCCACAATTTTACCATATCATTATTACATGACAAAAAGAAAAATTTTCATTACATTCATTACTAGGAAATTTAAATTTTAGAGGTATATATAATTAGAAAAAAATAACTAATAAATCTTATGTCCTTCATCCAAAGGACATTTTTAACCATTGAATATGAATCTAGTTAACCTATAATAATTCTTCAAAATATCGTAAAAATTATATATGTATTCCATTATTTTAGACACACCTTGTGTAATACTTTTCTTTATAACCTGGTGAAATGGAAATTTAAAAAGCGTGAGCTAAAACTCTAAGTAAAAAAATGTAAATTAGAATCTATCCTGGAATGAATAATATGATAGGAATAAGTAAGAGTCATATAATTCCATATATATGAACTCATGAGCATGAAACAAATCCATTGATGATATTTCAATATAAACAATCACGTGGATAATAATAGTTGAATTCATGGTAATGAAATGTAAAATTCCAGAAGTATTTTCCTAGACTACCTTAGCCAAGACACCATTTTTGTCATCATGGGTACATATTGGACATCATGATTTCATTAGGTACACATACACCAAATTCCCAACCCATTTATCTCATGAGACCAAAAATGCATCAAGGGGTTATATTATACTAGGATCAACACATCATTTCATTATATCCAATTAATTTATCACATAAAAGATATGAATATCAATTCAATTCATGATCAACTTGAATTAATACTCCATAAACATACAAATTGATACAAAACCATACATAATTTTAAAACATTTCCAATCATTAAAAGAACATAAGATATCTAGATGAAGAAGGTGTATGGTTAAAAAATACATAATCAACATTCCTCAGTAATAAACAAACATCCATATTTAAATAAAAAGTATATGTATTTTTTGATATTTCTAAAATCAATAAATATAATAAATTTATAAGTAAGAATCCCTCAAAGTAACGCTATATAGAGAAATATGTATACAACTATGTCAATAATTCCCCCAATAAATTAATGGAATATCTATCTATGTAATCATCCCTAAAGGTAACACAAAATAAAGCAATACTTATTTGGTTTAGTCAATAATTTCCACACAAAAAATTTGGAGTATATAGGTTAATAACCTTAAATGAAATGGAATATAAGGTAATAAGATATGAAATAAATTGGAATAAATATCATGCCTCTAACAGATGATGATCAGGAATGAAAAGGAAGCGATAGATCATATATTTTATATAGAAGACTATTAAATAAAAAATATAAAGAAATAATTTGATTGGTATCATTTTATGAATATCCATGATCATGCATAAGATATGTCAAAGTATAATGACATAGGTGAATAATATTTATAGGAGTTTCAGAAAAAACACTTTTTAAATAAGAAACATACATGATGTCTTAGAATAATTTTAAAAGAAATATTTTATAAAACTAGGAGGATAATAATTAGATTTATAAACCATGAAAATTTAGAGACAAATCTTTATATAAAATTATAAAAGTGTTATAACGATATGTTCACCTATAAAATATTAAATAGACATTATTTTCATACATTGGAAAAAAATTCCCATACGGAAAAAGATAAATATTTCTTTAAAATATTTAATGAATGTAAAATACTAGAAAATAAACTGAGTCAATTATTGAAGCTTCTATAAGGACATACAGAAAAGAATCAAATGAATTTTACATGGAAAATAGAGGTTCTAGACTAAAAATAAAATGCAAATAGAGACCCTAGTGTTTTACACATTACATTACATTATTTATATAATAATTATAAATTAGAGTATAAGCCATGGATCATTACATCTAGTGTCTTGGAATACTAGGTACATAAGACTGAAAAAATGGGACTGAAAAACCATTATTTAAAATTCTTATAGGGCTCCAAACATCCATTGTGCTCATATATCATCATAGGGTTCCCTGGGGAACACATGAAAAAAGAGATGAGCTAAAAATACCAATAAGGGAATAAGAATAAGAATAATGCTTTAATAGATGGGTTATAAGGAATAACATAATGATATAAAATGGCATGTGAAAAATGGAATCATAACATACAAACATGGAATAATATAAACATAGAGTCATAGTAATGTGCAAGCAACATAAAAAATGACTTTAGCATGAGTCAAGGCTAACCACCAAGACCGTTGAACAAGGTGCTACAAGTCAAGGCTAACCTCCAAGACCGTTACACATCGTAGAAAAATACAAGGCTAACCACCAAGACAGTCGCACAAAACCTATCATGATACTCAACATTACCGAATGCATTGGAGCGCTATTTGGGTGCACCCATATAAAAAATTTCATGAATATTGTTTCATCATAAACAATCATATATGATCAATCATACACAAACATTAGGGTACCCATGGAAAGAAATGTGCATCACAAACATGTCATAATGAATAATAAATTGGAGTATCATAAAGGTGTTCATGAAAGAAAGTAATTGAATCTTACATGGACATTGATAATGTAAAAAGGCATATATCATGATAAGCGATGTCAAACATAAGTGAAAACTTTGTAAAAAACTATTTATGAAACATTATAATTAAATCATTTTGGTGCAATTTTATGGAAAATACTAAAGATTATTTAAAATAGAAAAGAGAATAATATTTTATATAAATCTCGATGTATACCAAGATGGATATCATAGTACAAATAATGATTTTATAAATACAATGGGTTCTTAAAACAGAAGACATGATGCACTTGAAATCAGGTAAAAATTCATGAAGTTCCCCCAAAAGAGGTTTACTTGTTTGGATGTATTGGTGGGGATCACCTAAAAACATGTATATCCTCAAAATAGAATGATCAAATAATATTGATGAATTAGTTTTTTACAAAAAAAATCATTTATTTGATGCACATAAAAATATAAGATAAATTTATTTTGGTAAAATAATGATAAGGAAAATCGAAGGAATTATGGAGTTTTGGGTAGAATCCCTAAGGGATTATTATCATGGTATCATGTGTACTTAAGATGGATCAATGAGGGATAGAGTTATTTATAATCTCTTATAAATCATGAGGGTAGTCTAGGGGAGGTGTTAAATAATACCCCATCTTTAGGAATTACCCATAATCTTATTATTCAGGTCATTAATATCATGTGGTGAACACCATCAGACTTAAGTGTCACATTACTATTCAAAAGGTCATGTTACTATTTCATTGGTATATGTTCCATAACTTCTATAGATAACTTTTATTTAAATTAATCATAATTTATAAGGTTTTTATTATGTTATATAAATAATCTAATATGATTATACTCTAAGAAATAATTAATAGAAGGGAATTTCCATTGATAAAACATTAGGTTGTTACTTTATTCCCCCCGTATGAAATTTCTCCATTGACTTTTTTTTACATTCAAATCCTTATAGAGGAGTGGGTACTTCTCCTTAATTTCCTCCTCCAGTTCCTATGTTGCCTCTTTCTACATATGGTTTCACCATAGTAAATTTGACCAGGTGAGTAGTCTTGTTGCATATAACATTGTCTATATGATCGAAGATCTTCACTGGCTGCTCCTTGTATGAAAGATCATCCTCCAACTGTACCACCTCTGAAGAAGGTACATGTGAAAGATCTAGTATGTACTTCCTTAAGATGGATGCATGGAATACATGTTGAACATTAGTCATGGTAGGTATAATTTCTATTCGATTGGCCACAGCTCCAACACGATCAATAATCTTGAAGGGGTCGATGTACCTAGTACTTAAATTTCCTTTCTTCCCAAATCTCATGACCTTCTTCCATAGAGATATTCAGAGAAATACCATGTCTCCAACTCTGAACACAACGTCACTTAAATGACTTTCTTCATAACACTTTTATCATCTTTGGTCTTCCTTGATGTGATGCTGAATGGTTTTCACCTTCTCTACCATTTATTTAACCATTTTCGGTCCTATCACCTTATTCTCACTGACTTCATCCCAACATGGGGGTCCTGAACCTTTTCCCATAAAGGGATTCGTATGGTTTCATTAGGATGTTGGAGTGAAAACTATTATTGTAAAAGAATTTTAACAGTGGAATATGTTGGTCTCATCCTCCTTTTAATACCATAAAACATGATCTCAGAATATATTTCAATGTCAGAATAGTATTCTATGATTGGTCCTCAGTTTAAGGATGAAAGGCCAAGCTGAAATTTAATTCAGTTATTAGAGAATGTTGGAGACATTACCTAAACTACAAGGTGAATCGTTGATCTCGATTCGATAAAACAGATAATGGTACTCCATTAATCCTTACCAATTATTTGATATATTTGTATGAATTTTGATCCAATTAGAAGTCCGGTCAAATCGCGATAAAGTGAGTTTTATTTGTAAGATGATCCATGTAATGACCCGCTAATTCTCATTGTCTTGAGAGAACATCGAGTCATTACATGACCTTAAGTTACATTCCCAATATGGAAAAGGCTAGAAATGAATTCTAAAGGGTTTCAAATACATGTGGAAGATAAATTACACTTAATTAAATAAACCAATAAACCAACAACCCATAACCAAACAATTCACTAAATGATGCATGGTAAAAAGAAAGACAACCAAATATCATCATGCATCTAAAGACCAAATCAAAGTGTGAAATAGTGGAAGAACAAACTAATATCAAAGTAAACAGAGGATAATGAACTCAAGTGTCTCAAGAGGCCACAAGACTCCAGGATCTACAAGATCCATGATCCATAAACATCGAACAACCCAAATATCACGAGGTAGCTCTAAAAACATGGGAAACGTTACCTTTTCCCTGGTCCTAGAAGATAGAACCTACAAAAGCACCAAAATTCCAAAGCATGGGTAAGTATAAAACTAAGAAGTTTTTCCCCCAGTTAGACTTTTTTTATTAGTATATATCTCATAATTCTCCCCACAGATACAATTTCGTAATATTTTTAATGCAAAGGTCACAATTGCCAACTCAAGATCCTTCCTAGGACCATTTTTCTCATGTATTTTCAACTAACTTGACGAATTGGATATCACTTTACCGTTTTGTATCCGCAAATAGCCTAATAAATTCTTTAAAGCATCATTTTACACCACAAATAGTTATCCACGTTTTGGTAATGTGAGTATTAGCTTAATGATAAGCGTATTTTTGATCTCCTTGAAGCAGTCTTCACATTCTTGAGTCCAGAAAAACATCACCCCCTTCTGTGTCAGCTTGGTCATTGGGTTTGACAAACATGATAAGTTATTAAAAAATCATCCATAATGCCCACCTAGACCATGGAAGCTATGAATCTCCATTAAAAATGCTTTCCAGGGCCACTCTTCGATTTCCTTTTTCTTGGAAGGGTCCATAGATATCCCTTTACTGGTGAAAACATGCCCCAAGAATGTTACTTTCTCCATCCTGAGCACACATTTACGATATTTTTCATACATCTACTCCCTTCATATTTCCTTTCGAATAGTATTCAACGGAACCTCATGTTCCTCCCTGCTCTTGAAGTATATCAGAATATCATTGATAAAGACTACAATAAAGTTTTCATGGTAATATCTAAAACCCTATTCATTATATCCATGAAAATTTCTAGAGAATTATGTAGTATAAATGGAATCAATATGAATTCATAGTTTCTGTACCTCATTTTAATGGGAGTCTTGGCAATATATTCCTTCCTCACCATTAATTGTTGATATCCTGATCAAAGGTCTACCTTATAAAAATATTTATCCCCACGAAGTTGATTGAACAACTCATGTATCCGAGGGAATGGATACTTGTACTTTATTGTGATTTTATTGAGATCACAATAATAAATGAAACGGTGAATTCAACCATAATTTATCCTAATGGACAAGAATATATTAAAGAGATTATATTTTCAATGGAGTTAGTACATTGTTCTAGGAAGAGTGGATCGGAAGATATACTAAACATGGGAGGATTTTTCCTCATGAAGTATCCAACGGAAACATGCTCTTTCCTTATAGTAGGAAGGTGTTCAACGTGATTCAAGTTATTATTCATAACATGAGTTAGCTAAGAAAGTACAATCATGGTCTTTTGATCACATGTTCCCCTCACATCAGGCATATCATTAGGACAATCTTTACATTTCCCATCAAATTTCTTTTTTGTAACGTGTTCTTCTATTTTCCTTCATTAACTATGAAAAAATAACGTACAATTTGAAGGGAATGAATACTTAGTTGTTGATCATTAAAAGGAAACTTTGAACATAACAAGATAAACTTGTAATGGAGAAGTATATCTTAACTTATGATTCCCTATGTTCCAATATAGGTTATCCTTGAACTATTTATTTGCTTATATTGTTATGGTATTTTTCTATGTCCCTTCATAATGGTTTATAATAATCTCATGAATTTAAAAAAGCATATACCATGGGAGTGTCAAACAAAAAGTGCAGAAAGACCCATTATTGTGCCCCAATTCCCGTTTGAGCCAAGCTCAATGCGGTGTTTTGGGGTTTTACCCCAAGATACATCTAATCCAGAGCCACCATTCATTTTTTGTATCCAAATAGGGATGTATTTTCTTGATAAAACACTTACTCTATATTGGCCAAAATATTGGAATATTTTCATATACCTAGTCTCATTCCTAAGGTTCTTAATAAAGTTCTATATTTCTAATATCTAAAAATAAATAGACCATCCTATGATACCTAATATAGTGACCCTACATTTTTACACATAACATTACATGATTGAAAGAATAATTATACATCAGAGTAAAATCCAAGGATTGTTAAGTCTAGTGTATTGTAATAATGTGTACATAAGACTTTAAACATGGTACTAAAAAACATATTTATTTATTCTTCATAGAGGGCTCCTAAATTCCATTGTGATAATATATCTACATAGGGTACCTTGGGGAACACTTTAACAAAGGGATGAGCTAAAACTCCTAGTAATGGACTATGAATAAGAATAAATCTTTAGAAAATGTGTTAGAAGGCATGCCATACTGATATAAAAAGGCATGTAACAAATCGAATAATAACATATAAACATGGAATTATATAAACATGGAGTCATATAATGTTGAAGGAACATAAAACATAACTATATCATGAGTCAAGGCTAACCTCCAAGACTGTGGCACATAGTAGAACAAGTCAAGTCTAACCACCAACACTGTCTCATATGGTAGCACAAGACAATGCTAACAATAAAGACCACCACACATAATGTCTCATAATACACTAAATTACCCAATGAATTGGATTTCTATATGTTTTCACCCATCAAAACATTTTCATGAATATTTTTTCCACATAAATAATCATATATAATCAGACATACATAAACATAAGGGTACACATGGAAAGAAATGGGTATCACAAACATTTCATGAAGCATAATAAATGGGTGTATCATAAAAGTGTACATGAAATAATGGAATTAAATAATACCTGGGAATTAATAAGGTAAAAATTCTTATATAATTATATGTGATGTCAAATAGAAGTCACAACTTGGAAAAAAATTATTTAAGAAACATTAGAATTAAAACATTTTAGTATGGTTTTAAGGAAAATACTAAAGAGAATTTACAATAGAAAAAGGACTGATATTTTATATAAAACAAGATGTGAACCAAGAAGGTTTTCATAATAAAAATAATGATTTTATAAATAAAATGGTGGCTTAAAACAGAAGATATGGTGCACTTTAAATCTGGTAATAAATCAGGATGTTCCCTCAAAATAGTTTTTCTTTTGGGAAAGTATTGCATAGGGAAACACTTAAAAACATGTATATCACCAAAAACGAATGATGAAAGGGTATTAATAAATTAATTTATTACATTTAAAAAATAATTTATAATATTAATATAAAAAAGATAAGATAAAAAATCATTTTGTAAATAAAAGATAAGGCAACCTGATAGAATTAAGGAGGATCACGTGGAATCCCTTACAGATTATCGGCACGGTATCAGGTGTACATAAGACAGATCAATGAGAGATAATCATCACTTATAAATAATGCGGTAAGTATGGGGGAGGTGAAAATCATACCCCATCTTTATAAACTACACAAAAAAGGGCGTAATATAGAGGTCATTCTTGAATAAAAGTGAAATAGAGAGGATCCCTTACCTTTTGTCCGAAGGTGTTGTCCACTTAATATTAATGACCTGAATAATAAGAATAGGTCCATTAATTATCAATTTTAGAATCTATTATATATTTAATTAATTAATTATAACCTTTTTATGTTCATTATTGAACTTTTTTATTGGTTTAGATGTACAATTTCATTTTTGGGTCCATTTGTTTCCTTGATTTTCATTATTAGTTTATTATGAATGGAAAATATTGTAAGATGAGAATGGTTTTATAGAATTTACTTCATAGTATTTTAGTGAATTTTTATAAAATTACTTGGTTATAAAAATTGATTCTGTTATTGGGATTGAAGATGAATTACTATATAAAACCTTAATGAAAATTGTTTTGGTTAACTGGTGGGTTTTGATTACAATAAACACGTTTTTCTTTATAATATAATACCAATTATAAAAAAAGGATTATAGAACCTTAATTAATATATATATAATTTATAATAATCTGGTTCAACCATTACAAAAATGGTTTCATTACCAGAATTTAAGACGATAACAGAAATTGGAAACTGATTGTCCTTGATTGTGGAAAATTAACACATCTTGGATGGTGTATTTACTACTAGAATAAATTAAGGGTAAATGAAATATTATAATGAATTATCCCATTTTTATATCCAGTAAATTTATGTTAATGGGGTTTTCATTCCATTTGGATGTGGAGAGATTAGGAAAGAAAAGAGAGTAGAGGAACATGAAACTAAAATGAAAGAAAAGGATAGGTGAATTTATCTATTGATTGCATCATCCTTGAGAGCCTCTTAAGGGAAGATGATTTGGTCCTTTTAGGAGACCAAGGGATATTGGACGTAGGAGAGGAGCTTGTAGACAGTTTTGGGTAGAGTTTTGGGAAGATTTTAAGGATGGAACCAGGATTGAGTGGAGTGAAGAGAAGAGGGGAGTGTGGGTAGTTTTTATAATAGAGTAGAGGAGGGTTTTCATAATATTTAATTCCTTAGTTTATTAATTTCCCTCAAGACTATAAAAAGTGATGATTCTAATACCATAAATAGTAATAATTTCATGTTAAATCGATCCAATTGGGATTACATTAGCAGAACATCATCCATAACTCTATAAATCATGTATTTAGCTTAATTTCAATTTATCGTATTTTACTATTAAAAAATTGAAGCATTTTAAAAAAATCACAAAAAAAATAACCCTAACCATTTTCTAACATTTATAATTCAAAAATTAACCCCATTTTTTAAAAAATATTTTATAAATATGAATAATTTAATTTTAAATTAAAATCATGATTTACATTGAAAATACATATTTTAAAATAAAAACTAATTTTATAACACTTTGAAAAATTAATTAAGGTATGATAAAATTATATTATATTCATAAGGTATCAAAATATTAATTTTTTAGTTAATTTAATGAAAATATATTTTCATTTAAATTATTATATTAATCATATAATTTCAGTCAAATGTTCCTGACTTATAAAAATAACAAAACATAATCAATAATTTATAAAATAATAATTTAATTATACTATGATATAACAATAAAAATTTTCACTTATAAAAAGGATAAATTTTAGTTATAATTTCATTGGTGAGGTTACTAATACATTGGCAAATTTAGATTTCATCAGGGTCGCATTACTATTCTAAAGGTAAAGTTTCTATTTCATTGGTATACGTTACTTAACAACTAAAATAACTTTTATTTCACTTACTCTTCATTTATAAGGTGTTTATTGAGTTATATACATAATATTGTGTTATTATAATATATTAAATAATTATTATAAATTAATTTCCAATGAAAAAACATTGTGTCGTTACAAGGCATGATCGCTTTCCTTACAACAGCTAAATAATGATCCAGTGGAAAAATGAAAAGGGATATGAGAATAAAATGATAATTTTTTTATATATAAAATTATAAAATTACCCATATGGATTACCATTGAAATATATTCTCTATTTGAAAATGATATTATTGATGAAAGCCCCCAAGATATTGGTAATGTAAGAAACATTTGATCGTGAGAGGAAGGTCATTAGATGGATTGTAAAATATCATAAAATGTAATATATTTTCATGCATGAAATAAATATTATATTCTATTCACTATATAAAATCATTTATGGTGCATAATATCAAACATGTCTCATGGAATTAAAAATGAAACAAAGAAACCCCTAAATCATTAGAAACATTTGAGCCAAAACTCATTAGAGGATATGATTTTAAATGAAACATTAAACTACAAAAATTATCATAGAATAATGATAAAATATATTTAATGGGGTAATATATACTACATTATAAATTAAATAAGGTTTATAATGTGTAATACACTTCAAATAGTGAAAATTTGAAAAATGAAACCTTTATATTGTTTCCCACTTAATCAAATGTTCTATAAATTCCTATAAAAAATAAAAAAATTAATATTCTATTTCATAACCTTATTAATATATATAACTATTTGAAAACTTAATTTTTAATTTTTATATACATATATAGTACTAAGTTTTTATTTAATTTCAATATTGGGTGTGAGTAATCTTGATCATTTGGAACTAGTTACATAATATCGATGTTATTTTTCTTTATTCTCCAAACATTCATCATTAAAATATCATAAATGGTAATTTATATTATTTTTTATAATTATTTATAATCATATAATTTCATTTAATTTGTATATTATTTATTATATGTGATGATGAAGTTAGTGATGAGCTTGTTTTTGTATGTTATAATGAAAGAACAATGTTTTCTTAATTAATGATTTAAATTTTTATATCAACATTAATGAAAAAAATAATTATTTACATATTAATATCCAAATTTATGTTTCTAAATATATCCTTGATATAAATTTACAATATATATCTTGTTGGTGGTAAAACTAAACCAACAAAGAACATGCTAAGATCAAAGTTTGAGTATGGTTGTGGAAGAGATTATTATGTTATGATGTAATTATAGTAGAATTATAATGAATTTATTTATATGCTTTTTAAGGTGTTGAATCATAATTCTGAATGTTTTTAAGAATAATTTAAATGATAAAGAAGTTGTCAATTATAAATAAATGACCAACTTCTTGGTATGTTTGTTTTAGGCGGTTAAGTTTACAATGATTTTTTAATGATAATATTAATTATTTATTTAAAAATTTATATATATAAAATATAAATAATTTAATAAATAATATATTTATTTCTTAAATGCATATCTAGGACCATCCATGAATGGTGGTGATGAAAACCAAAACTTCTCATTCCTAGAGGTGGTAGACAACACACACGCATGTGCCACATTTAAATTTTTATTTGATTGAACGAGAGGGGAAAATATAATGTTTATGACGTCAATATAATTACATTTTTTTATATTAGTTGTAATTATATCATTATATACATATTTTGATAATTATTTTGGAGGAGTTTGGATGAGAAGGATAAAGAAATAAAAGGGTGAGTACTATTAACGGTGAAAATTTGGATCTTCTCTTAATGTATACTTTCCAAATAAATGAATAATGGAACTTTTTTAATAGATATGGGATTGTAAAAGTATATATGGGTTATAAAGGAAGTAAATATGAAACATTACATATAATATTGATCTGTAGGTGTGTCTTGAAGTGGGTGGAAGTGAGCTCCTTTTATAGGTGAAAAATAGGGACATATCTTTAAAAACAAATATTAGGTAAAGGGTAAGAATGGAAATGCATGAGTGTTAGGTGGGAAATTTTTTGTGAGAAATATATTCATGAATTTAAAAAATATTTAATGAATTATATAAGTTCTATGTTTTGAATTGATTTAGTAAAAGTTTATCTATATTATATTACCCATTTCAACACTTATCAATTATGATTAAAATTTTACCAAGGTAATTATTTTATTAGTAAAAATTTAATATAACCCTTATTAAAAACATTTGTTTTATTGAATAAAAATTTGGACTAAATTAAATATAATTAAACATCTAAATATTCAAAAATTAACTTTAAAATTAATGCATATAATGCAGTGAATAACTAATTTTTAGAAACATTTCATTTTAAACATAAAAAATTCTTAATTATATTTATCATTAATTTAAAATTAAATGAGTGTTAATTAATTCATATATATATTTAATATAATATTAGATTACTTATTTCAAAATATATCAGTTTAATTTAAAATCGAAATATTTATAAAAGTATCAGTCAATGAAAAATAATTATTTTATTGTGGCCACTATTATTTTCCATGGTAACTTTATTTTATATTTGAAAATAAAATTTAACATATTAATTAATTTTATCAACCTAATTGAAGGTATTAAAATAATTATATTTTATTAAATTTATGAAAGTGATTCAAGTAAATTTTAATATAAATATGCATAATGCCAAAAAACAATTTTACGAAACATGTATCTTCATAGCACACAATTAATTTATTACATACATAATAATAATTATTATATGGGAGTAATATTATTTTATTATATATATTATAAATAATTTCCATTTAATCTATTATTTAACCATAATATAATAATCTCCATATCAAATAAAGAATAAAATTTTAATAAAATATATTTTTTTCACATAAAATGATTTTTTAATTAATTAGATATACCAAACAAATTTTTAAATGAATTAATATTTAAAAAAGATATTTATTTTTATTTTATTCATATATTTTGTAATTAATTTTCTGCTATATTTACCTTAAAATTCAATGACTACACTGTAATGGTTATATAGTGTTCTATGTTTCATTTTTTTCGGTATTTCATGTGATGCATGAAATTAAAGTCATTTGGTTTCCATGGAAAATATATAATTTAAAATCATATGGTGTTATAATTTTAGCCCATGTAGAATAAATTGCATTGTGTATTATTCATCTATGTTTATCACCTGATATTGTTAATATATATTATAGTTAATCTTATTTTTGATGATTAATAGTCATTCTATGTTCTTTTATTATAAAAAATAATACACTATTCCTTCTGAAACATGATTTGTTTTGTTAATAATAGAATGAAAATTTAAATTTATTACATTGTTTTCCCATGAAAAAATTTCCCTTGAAATTTCATTGCATACACGAAGCTGAACAGAAATGAGGGTAATTTTGAGAAATAACTTCTTCTCATTCCCTTGTTTCTTCATCGTAATTGTGGTTCCATAAAATAAATTTGACCTAGTGAGTTATATTATTTCATATAAAATTGGATATATGGTCCAAAATATTCAATAGATACTCCTTGTAAGAAATATCATTCTTAAATTTCATCACCTTTGGATTAAGTAAATGTGTAGGATCTAGTATGTGCTTCCTCAAGAGGTATAGGTGGAACCTGAAATGTACATAAAACAAGTTTGATGAGAGTTCAATTTTATAGGACACAAGTTTAATGTGATCAAGAATCTCAAAGGATTCAATATACCTAGTACTTAGAATCAAATTATTTTTAAACCACATGAATCTATTACAGGGAGATATACAAAGTAAAAAAATTTCTCTAACCTCAAACTCTATGTCTTTTTCAAAATTATGAACATAAATATTCTTTAAAATTTCATCAGATCTGATGTCTTACTAAATGGACTGGATATCATAAATAATATCTTCTATAAGTTCATGTACTAATATCTTTCATTCTATAATATCATCCCAATAAAATGGAGTTTTTCATTTCTTCTCATAGATGGATTTATAATGAGAAATATTAATGATTGAGTTAAACTAGTTATTTTATGAGAACTCAACCAAAGAAAGATGTTGATCCCACCCTCCTTTAAATTCAATTAATATATCTCTCAAAATATACCCATGTTTACTAATTGTTTCTCAGATTGACCATCCTTATAAGAGTGACAGGCTGCACTGAATTTCATATCTATGTGTAGGTCATGTTGGTGACCTTTCTTGATTTTTGAGGTAAACCTTAGATCTGAATACAATAATTGATAGTGGTGTTCCATGCAGCCTCGACACTTCTTTAATGTATATAATTATGATTTTATTGAGTGATAATTCATCCCAAAAGGAAACGAAATGAGATGTCTTTATAAGAAGGTCTGCTAGAACCCATATGGAATTGTTCCCTTTGGTTTTCATTAGAATAATTGTAACAAAACCATGGATTTTTTCACCCATTTCCTTGATAAATTGGGTAATGTATGTATTATCCCCTTGAGGTTTTTAGGTACAAAAGGGGCTTATATACCCATTTAGGGGGAGTGAATCAGGGTATAGACATTTTTTTCAAAATTATTTTTCCTCATTGGATCTTAATCTCTTTATTATATGGGTCACTTTTCTTTCTCTTTAGTGTTTATATCACTCTTATCCTTTACAACGTTATCTAATGGTGGTGCATTGAAAGTAAATCATAAAATAACAAACATTTAAACACATACTCTAACATGGTTCACGCTCACTTTTCTACCTCTAATGAGCTTACAACAATAATGGGATAATGTACCAAATTTACTATTTCTCACTACCAATTCAAGGATCATGATAGAGCACATTTATTACCAAGATCACTACCTTTACTATCATTAGGTATATATCACTACCTTCCTAAGGGTCTCTCCATAACTCTATTTTATGGCTCACTACCAGTGAAAATTATCACCTTCTCTATCTTCCTTTTCTAAATACTCGAGAATGTATCCACACACAGTGTATAGACATGTTAGTCCCTTTATTATGAAACAATGAATACATCCCTAATTTTAGATAGATTCTATATTGAAGTCCCACTTCCATCCCATTGATGAGTATTTATTTACCATAGTTTTTACGGTCAATCCCTTTTGAAGACGTTCACAATTCTCCCTATCTTCAAAAATATGCTTCATTTTGAGAAGCTTACATATCCTTCGCAATGCCCGCAATATTCTTGAAACCCACCTGTTTCATGAAGTTCAACCAGCTTTCACAATGAATCCTCATTTCGGGAAGGTTTCACACTTTCGTGAATCTCACTTAGACAGTAGGATTCTCAAAATATTTGGTTATCTTTTTTATATCCATTGAGGACATCAATATCTTCACGACACTCAAAAACTTCTTTCATCTTTAAAATCCATAATAAAATTCCTTTCTTTGAAAAATATTTCATAATAATAACCTTTATGAATCACCTTCAATATTAAAAATCCTTATAATCTTAGTTCAATATTTATATTAATTTTTTAGGGTGGGGGAGGCCTATTTATTGGTGTTTCCTCCCATTCTAAAATATTTCATCCATGTAATCACCTTTTCATGAAGCTCACCCAACTCATTCATAAATATCCCTATTTTAGAGGTGCACCAGGTAAATTTCCGATTCATGAAGCCTCTTGTTTTCATGGAGACTACCATCAATCATCCACACATTCACGATGATCCACATACCACAGTCACAATGATGTTCTATTTTTCTTCACATTTTTGTGATGCTCCACACCTTCGGGGAACCCAAACTTCATGACACCAAAGGCCTTTTTGAATCTCCTTACCTTCTCAAAATTTATATATTTTCTAAACTCATTCATTTTCCATAATTTTTTAGGGAATTCATGGACATCAAACTTTCATGAAAATTGAGCCAACCTTAAAATTTTGGACCCTCAAAATTTGGAAAACACTGGGAAATAGAGCCACCTTGTATAACATGTTTTCAGAACTAGATTAAGGGAATATATTCCTCATTATTGGATCTTTTTTCACCAAAATTGTCAATAATCTCTCTACAACTCCACAACTGACCTTGGAAATTCACTTTTTCAACATACAAAATCAACCTAAAAGAACTAGAATGTTTCCTTGGTGGATTTTTTCCCAACAATATCCCCCTTTCGGTTTGTCGAAAACTGTTAACATTTTAATAAAACGATAAATGTTCATCCATATTCTACCAAAATTCCCTTATTACAATTATAGTAGTGAAAAAATATTTACTCAACAAATATTATAATCCCACATTATCCATTCTCAATGTGATAAACAAGAAAAACATGAAAATGTCATCAATGAATCACTTCATTCCAGAAAATATTAACTCCTTTAACCAAAAACATAATCTATAATGATATATATCCTTTTATCTATAATATTTAGCATCATCAGATTTAAAAATACCCTAACTTCACTACTCTGGTACATCCTTTCTCCCCCAATAAGCTTCTCCCCGAGTCTTGATGAAGACATTTTCTCCCCTTTCATAGCCACAATTTCTCCCCCGTTATCAATGAACCTGAAGGTCACATTTTTTTGGTCTAAATAGGATAAATAATATAGATAATCACGTTATGGAAAAAACACAACATACCTGAGGGAGAAGGGATCCCACATCCACAATTTTTCAATTTTAAGGAGTCTGTTATACTCTAATATTCATTTTATTATGTTCAAAACCTTCGTTAGTTAAGGAATTTTTTAGAATGTCTTCATTTTATATTTCTATAGGCCCATAATCCTACATCACACGACCATGAGCCACCTTCTTCGTAAAAAATGATAATTTATTTCAATGTACTTTTTCCTTGAATGACAGTCTAAAATTTTGATAATATTTATAGAACATGAATTTTTGTAATGGATTATGATGGGGGAATTCAGAAGAACTCCTATATCATTATGTTTCTTCTTCGTCCTTAATAATTTCATACAATATTTAGTGGCCACAATATATTCCTCTTTTACGGTGCTCAATGAATTGAAATTTTTTCTTTCAATATAATGAAATTCAAAATCATATAAGGTATAATGCACTACCCGATGTTGTTTTTCTATAATACATTGAAGCATTACAATATGAATTTGTATATCCCAATAACTCTTTCTAATATTTTCTAGTTGTTTCTTCCTTCAATAATATTTTTAGTGGGTGAACTTACCACTTATCAATAAGCCGTCAAAAAACTGCTAAGCCTACTGAGTTGAAACTCAGTTTAGGAAACAAGATGTAAATTTAATAGCACCATCGCAGTCCATTTCACTTAATTACATCCTCAAATCTCAAGCAACAATAGATTATTAACTTTTATCAAAGAATGTGTTTAGATTTCTACTTCATATCAGGTAACTAATTTGAATCATTTGACACTATAAATCACAACACATCACCACTTTACATCTTTTGATGCAACTTCCCCTGGCATTTTATCTCTCTTAAAACTGGAAATCATTAACACGAGTCAGTATAATATGAACACATAGGGAGAGGGGTACATCTAGAATCTTGAAGATGAGTATTGTGGTCAATCCTGATTGATAAACCCTTTAATACTTTCCTAAAAATAACTATACTGTTTTTATACTTATTCTAACTACCTATCCAACATTAACTATTATGTTCATATGACTAAGAATTCATTACTCATATGTTGAGTCTCCCTCTGATATTTAGTTTTTCTAGAATTTCCCTTTATCAAAATTTGGGGTTTAAACCCATTAGTAGAAATTTCCTTCTTTTATACTCCTCCAATATTCCATTTTAAATGGATCTTTCATTGAGTAACAATTTTTACACTTTTAATCTTCTCTTAATTCTACTTCCATTGGAGCGATCATTCCTCTGATTTCACTTCTCACCTTGTGGAATTACACATTAGATTGTATAGGAACTCTTTATTCATTTTTCTTTTATCATTTATTCAAGTCACCACATTGATTCTTGATTGTGGTGGTTCCTTCACTGATTGTACATTATTCTTACTCAAAACTATAATAGATCGTCACTATTCGTCCAGGTATTTTCACATTCATTCTGAGAGAGGTTTTTTGAGTGTAACAAATGACGTTCTCAATACACTATTATTGAGCTCCTAGTGTTTATACAGATACATTAAAACTATTTTTCAACTTATCTTCTTTTTCTTCCTGAATAGGATTTATTGATATACACCACTGCTATTGAGGATATCCCTTTAGGTTTATTTTACTTCCAAAAATTTTCAAAGAAACAATATATTTTTAGATTCCCATGATTAGGACATATAAAACATCTCCTATTAAAAACATGCCTTATGTCATCATTTATCGATTGAGATATTGATAAAACTAGAGTTCATCTATTGACATTGAGCTCAAGGGATTCTTGAAACATAATCATGTTGTGTCGTAGTCTTCCATAATAGTATCATTTCATGTCTAATTTTTTAGGAGATTCTCAAGACGTTTCTTTTTATTCTATGATTTATAAGTATTTTTTCCATCAAATTATTAAATTTGTTCCACTTCCTCTAAATGAAAAAAATGATGTATGACCATGAATCCCAAATAAGAACCACATATTATCAATACATCTTATAAAAACCCTTTTACATTTTATTACAAAAACTAAAAATATTTCCCTCTTTTTGGATCCATTCAAGACTCTCTTCATATCATGTATTGGATAGGGTTCCTCATATCTAATTCTTAACATTCCCAAACTGCAAAGATGTAATGTCTCGGTGCTGGAAGCCGCCTCGAGGTACCCCGTACCCTGTTGGTCATAAGGCCTCAAGCACATTTCCCTGAACACCAGAGGCTTCTGACTAACAGAGAGGTCCTTGGGTGTAATAGTGTGGAAACTATGCCCTCATTTCCAATGTAACACAGTTTATGTAAACCAGATATACAATAGCGGAGGCAGTAAACATACCATACAATAGTAAACATCAAAAGAATGAAATAATAAAAAACTGGAGCACATATATATATAATGGTTCATGATACATATTTCTAGGAATGTAGAAAAACACATCTCAATAGTGAAATACAGTACTAACACAAATTAAAATAGAAAAAAATAACTCCTTAGTATCGCAAACCTCATCTTGATCCCATGCCCTCCAGCTCTACAACAATCATGTACCAGAAGTAGAATGGGGCTTGACCTTATCTATACTTGCTGCAAAATAATCTGTTTGGGTCCAAAAGCATGACCCAAATAGGGTGTCATACTAAATCCTAGTAGGCAACCACCAAAATATCTGTGACTAACTGTGACTGAGTATATATCAGGTAATAATTAAAAGTAAGTAAAAACAAGGAAGTACCTCGTAGTAACAATCGGTAGTTTTAATGAATTAAATTTCTCATATCAAGTAAGAATCTAATCAAAGAAGGTAACCCTCTTGGAGTACTCATAGACTCGCCACTCTGGTTCAAAAAAACAAGAACAAGAAAGTAGTTAAACACAATGGTAGCCCTCTTGGAAGTACTGAAATCCTAACCCCTCTAGTTCAACGAAACAAGTACAATCAATCAGCTAAACGCAACGGTAACCCTCTAGAAAGTACTCACAGCCTAACCCCACTGGTTCAACCAAACAAGTACAATAAACCCTATGGGATGTACACACAGTCTATCCCCTATAGTTCATCTTAAGTATAGACTCTCTAAGGAAGCACTTGCCTTCAATTCCTCGTATAGTCTCGTATCGATAACTAAAGGTGGTCTAGGGAAGTACTTACACCACATTCCCCCTATGGACCGCATCATGAAACTAAAGACATTCTGAGGAAGCACTTACATAAATTTTCCCTATGGTCTCGCATCGTAACAGTGAAATAGACACTCTGGAGGAGCTCCTACGTCTTTTCTCCCTATCGTCTACTACACCAGGTTCTCACGACACCTGTGTAAGTCAACAAGTATAGAAAAGTGTATCAGCATAACTAAACCACAAGAACTACTTGGATAACAGTCTACATCAAAACAGCATTTCAGAAAAACAATCACTACATCCTACAACACTAGGCATGTGAAACAGACAAGGTAGCATAACGGGCTAAGAATGACCAAACAAAAGTAAATAGAACATGCATTGGAATATAATTCCAAAGCATAGAAATTAATCCTATTCACATTCAATTAACCTCTATTCCAGCATACAAGCATATTAGAAAATTAACAGGGCTAAAACAGTAAACACGCAATACTCGGTTCAAGGTTATTGGTAAATATTGCACATATAAATCAAAGAGTAGTTATGGAATGGCACAAACCACCTACCTCGGTGTTGTAGGATCACTATACATGAACCACAAGCCTTGAATCTCCAAATAAAATTGTATATCTACAAAAACAACTAAAATTATCAACCAAAGATAAATCTTTAAATAGGAGTAATCAGGAAACGAAGCTCTAGAAGAAGGAATAGCTTACCGAGATGACCCCAACGCAATTGACGGAGGTCGAATCGAAGATCAGATGCTTGATTGGGGGATCGTGGAAATATCTCGGTTGTACGGTCTCTCTCGAATGAACCATACCTAGAAGGAGATGGTTCTATCCATCATACATGACCCTGATACATTTAATGAAAAAAACAAAGTACACTGTGTGTACTTTTGTAGTAAATGGCATGTACTTGCCCTTACCAAGACCCACTTTAGTTGGCCTCCAGGTCACCGCACACGATCGTGTGCACGGCCGATACACAGCCAGCACACTGCTACCCGCGGTAAATGAGTACACTGCGTGTACTCCTTATGTACATGGCGTGTACTTCAAAAATTTCCAAAAATTCCTCTTTTTCTAAAAAACACTAGAAAAAGAAAAACAAACCTAAATATAATATTTGGGTTCTTACAAACTTCCCCCCTAAAAGAAATTTGTCCCCTAATTTCACTAACAAGGCAGCGTAGAAGAAGAATCCTTGAAAAGATCCATCCACTATGATTGTACATCAGCCTCCCTCTCCCAAGTCTCATCATGTACTCGCATGTGCTGCCATAGCACTCATACCAGAGGAATGGACTGGCCACAGATAACCTTCATACTTCAGTCAACAATAAGGTTATGATGCTCAGAAAATGAGGCATCTACCTCTAACTCAACCTCCTTGGGTTAAAAAACATGAGACAGGACTGAGAAGTAATGTCAAAGATGAGAAACGTAGAATACATCATGCATATCCCGATACCTCTGAGGTAACTGCAACTGATAGGCAACCATCCCAACTCTCTCCAACACCTCAAACAGCCCAGCGTACCTCGGATAAAGCTAACCCTATCTGCTAATCATCTTGTATCCCAACCTCGGTGTGACATGTAGGAAAACATGATCTCCAACCTCGAACTCTAGAGGTCATATCTGTCGATCAGTATAATACTTCTGTCATGAATGTTCAATATCCATCATCTTCTGAATTAGCTCTATCCTCTATGTAGTTTCCTGGACAAGATGAGGTCCCAGCATAGCTGCCTCCCCTACTTCCATCCAACATAAGGGTGATCGGAATGGCCTACCATGAAATACCTCATAAGGTGCCATCTGGATATTTTCTCAAAAAATATTGTTGTAGGAAAACTCCAAAAGAGGTAAGTGCTTCTCCCAAGAACCTCCAAAATATAGGATGCCTATTTGAAGCATGTCCTCAAGCACCTGAATCGTACGCTCGGATTGGCCATCTGTCTGGGAGTGGTATATTGCGCTCAAAAGTACCGGTGTACCCAATTCTTTCTGAAGCCCCTGCCAGACCTGATAACTAAAATGCACATCTCTGTCTTAAACAATGGATTGTAGAACTCCATGTAAATGTACAATCTCTCGAATGTAAAATTGACATAGCTCATCAACACTGAAGGTCTCCTTGATCGTCAAGAAGTGATAAACCTTCGTGAGGCTGTCAATGACCACCCAAAATACATCATTACCTCGAGGATACATCAGTAAACCATCCTGAAGTTCATCGCGACATCATTACACATCCACTCGAGAATGGGTAACTGCCACAAAATCCCTTCTGGTCGCCAATGATCTTCCTTCACATGCTGATAGGTGGAACACATAATGAAGAAACCACCACCATCACTCTTCATACCTGGCCACCAATACTGACGTTGTAGATCTCAATACATCTGGGTAACACCAGGATGAACTGCCCAAATTGAGGAATTAAAGTCTCGCATCAGATCATCGCGTATGTCTACTGAAACCCATACACGCCCATGAAAATGCAAGATCTCATCCTCACCTATGGTCCATCCTGGAATAGGGTCCTCTCCTGACACACTCTCTCATAGGACGAGGCCTTCAGAATATGATAGTTTCCTCATTCTCATTCGATCAAGAAGAGTAGAGGTAATAGCTACAGAAGATAGAAATGTCTGCCCCTGTCTGTCGTGCACCTACAAATGCATCTCAGAGAAAAGATCCATAATTATCCACTCACTACTGGCCTCCTGAACTTCCTATATCTGAGTCCTCCCTCTCAGTGCATTAGCCATAGTGATTCCTTTTCCAGGCATATAGGCAATCTCAAAGTCAAAGGACTAACGGTACTCAACCCACCTTCACTGTCTCAAATTTTGGTCGTTGTGGATGAAAATATACTTAAGACATTTGTGGTCGGTGAAAACCACAAAATGTTCTCCCATAAGGTAATGTATCCAACAACGTAAAGCATGAAAAACATCATCCAACTCGAGATCTTGCGTCGGGTAATTCCACTCACGTTTCCTTAACTACCGAGACCCGTACGCAACGAATCTTTCTCCCTTGATAAACACTGCTCCCAAACGGACATTGGATGAATCATAATAAATATTATATCTCTTTCTCGGCTCTGTAAAAACTTGTATCTGTGCTAAATTCAACCTCCCTTTCAGTGCTTGAAAGGATGAATCACAAGAATATACCCAAAAGAACTTTGAAACCGTCTTAGTCCGGCCTTTCAGTGGTTCTGCTAAGCGTGATAAGTCCTATAAGAAAAGTCTATAGTATCCATCCAACCCTATAAAACTTCATACCTCAAAGGATTTCTTTGGATGCTCCCAAGAAACTATTGTTCTCACTTTCTCTGGGTCTACTGATACTCCATTCTCTGAGATAACATGACCCAAGAAGTGAATCTGGTCCATCTAAAAGTGTCATTTTTAGATATTAGAATATAAATGATGCTCTCTTAGTGTACTCAAAAAAATCTCAAGATGTGTGGCATGTTCATTTCGAGTATGAGAGTACATTAAGATATCATCCATGAAGACAACCACGAAAGAATCCAAGTATGGATGGAACACTTGGTTCATCAGTTCCATGAATACTACAGGTGAGTTCGTGAGACCGAACGGCATAAAGAAATACTCGTATAGACCATACATGCTCCAAAAGGTTTTAAGAGGTATATTAAATGTTCTAACATGAAATTGATGATAACCAGACCATAGATCAATCTTCGAGAACACTTGGGATCCTCGAAGATGATCAAATAGATCATCAATCCTCAGTAAGTGATATCGGTTGTTGACCATCAACTAGTTATACTTCCGATAATCTGCACAATGTCTGAGAGTATTGTCCACCTTCTTCGCAAACAGTACATGTGAACCCCAAGGAGAAGTACTGGGTCGGATGAAACCCTTTTCCTATTATTCCTCCAACTTCTTTTTTTGATCCTGTAAATAAGGTTTATCCATCCTATAAGGAGGAATGGGCACTAGTTCTGGTCATGGAAAAAGCTCAATAGAAAATTACACCTCTATCTCCAGAGGTAAACCTAAAAATTCCTCTACAATGACGTCCCTAAAACTATCCACCACTAGAGGAAAATCCATCTGTGAAATCCCCTGGTCATCCAGATATAGACTAGAAATATGGGATGTAACTCATCTCAACCCATGATGCTCAGGTCCCTCTTTGCTCGCCTTGACATCCCATTCACCCTTATGAAGAAATGATCCACCCTCTGGTGATGTGAAACTCACCCTATGGCGATAGCAACCGATAACATCTTTGAAGGGAACTAACCAGTACATTATGAGAATGACATCATAGCCTATCATCTCTAATATATAGAGGTCCCCAAAAAACTGACACCCACTACCTTAAGAGGGAACTCCTTGCACTGATGTGCACTAGCCGTTCTAGTCCCCAACGTAGAGTCTAACATCAATTTATCGGCATAAGACAAGATACAGAGCCCAAGGCTCTCCACAACAACAAAAAATATAAAGCTATGGGAATCCACAGTATCAAAAATAAAATAAGATAAAACTGAGGCAACTAAAATTGTACCTCAAACTGTAAATGATCTGGGATCCTAGTCCTGCTGAGTCTACTCAATGGAAAAAAGTATGGCTGGCACTGCGGCCCTGTGACACTTCCTAACCACAAAAATTTGATCCAACCTACTATTGTTGAAGGCCTGGAGACTGACTACCATGGCTATGACATCTACCTCAGCCTGAATGACCGGAAGAACACCAGTTACCAAACTGTTGAGAAACTGGTGGCGCTGCTCCCGAACAAGGAGTCATAGAAGAACCCTTGTCACTAGCTGCTGTTGAAAAGATCTAACAGAAGCGCTAAAGATGACCCATCATTCCACAATATAGTCACTCCAATGGGTCTCCCGAGTAATGTGTTCTCATATTCCTGCTCTTCCCGCACTGGTAGCACACCACCTGGATACCATAAGAAGTGTCTCGGCTCCTTGGATCATCACGCGAAGAATCCCTACAATGATTCCTTCTGTCAGTAGGAGGAATAAAAACTCTTGATGTCGAGCCACCTTAGATCAAAACACTAGAATCCCAAACATTTCACTCTGTGATCAGTGCCTGGTTGACTATAGAAGTGATGGAAGTAAACTTGAAGATGTTCACCTGAGATCAGATGTATTTCCTAATACCATCCTCAAACTTCCTTGCCATGAATAACTCATCACCTCTTGGGATGGGCGTGAAGAATTGTAACTCTATGAAACTAGAAAAATACTCCATGAATGAAAGAGTACACTACTCCAGAGTCATGAACTCTATTGATCGATCGGCCCTCAAAGTATCTGTGTTGAAGTAGTTATAGAAGGCACACTGAAACTTATCCCAAGACATGACCTGCTGGAGTCCCTCATGTGAGATCACATCCCACCATCTCTTGGTGGAGTCCTAAAGCATATACGTAGCGAGATTCACTCTCCTCTTTGTAGTCATCTCTAGATGCTCAAAGGTAGACAATACTGCATCTATCCACGAATCTGCAGCCTGAGGTCCTCATTTCCTGATGAAGGTGGGAGGATGATGCTGCTGGAAACCCCGCATCAGCTCTGCCATAGATGGGGCAGGATACGGTACTCCGTGGAAGGTATGTATAAATCTCATAAAGCCATCTAGGAACTGTGTGTCAGAACCTGTGTATGGAATGACGGATGGTTCCATGAATGGTACAACTGGAAGATCTGTTGGTAGTCCATGATCGGCCATATCCAGTGTCTGATCGTTGAACTGTAACTGGCATACAACCCGAGGATGTCTCGGTGGCATGACTCTACAAGGTCAAACACACACCTTAGATCAAGATTATCAAGGACTTATAACTAGGATTTAAATAAGGTAATTGGAGAAATAAATCATTCACGTTTTATAAAACATTGATACACAATGTGTAGAATGACTACATGGCGTGTTCCCTTAAGCCTTCACATGGGCGTGTAATCCTGCCACCACCGGTCGTGTAACACCCCAAACACATGGTGTGTTCTCCTAAGACACGGTGTGTACTTGAATTCTCTTCCCCAAGCCGAGTTCCCTTACATGGCTAACCCACATTGTTCTCCTAAAACAGAAGTACAAAGCATGTTCGTTCAAGAAATGGTGTGTACTACACAAGCTTCCCAGACCCATGTTGTTACTAACAGGGATGGATACACATCTCACTCGACACGGCGTGTTCATTCTTGACCCAGCGTGTACAAGAATATTTCTACCATTTCATGTTGTTTGTTACGTGGCCAGATACATGGGTTACACTACATGGTGTTTTCAACATGGACACGTCGTTTAGATGAAAAGGTTGAACTGACCTGCATTGTTAGTCACACGGCCGGTTACACGGTCTTACAACACGGCATGTACATCTAGTACACGGTGTTTTCCACCAACGATTTCCAACATCATGTCTCTGCTAACAATGTCTGATACACATTTATAGACTACACGGTGTGTACATAAGAAAAACAGTTCTTTCCCAAACAGAAGGACACAGGGCGTATGTTCATCACTACACGTCGTGTATTCTGGGATTTTCCAGACAGTAAGTCTCAGAAACTACTCTAGAACCCAGAAAAATACTAAAACGAACATTAAAGTTCCAAATTCTAATTGTGAGGGCCCATAATCCCCGCGACTCAAATCTTGGCATCTTTAACATGTCATAAACAAGGATAACTGTGAAATGATCCACCAAATTTCTGTCCACGAGGGCCCATAACACTTCAAGAACCAAATTTTAGTGTTCATTCAAATAGAAACTTATAAAATACAATAACCTATCAAAAATAGATATTCTATCAAAGCATATATCACAACAGCATGAATATCTAACACAACATCTATCATAACAACATGCAATCGCGAATGCATCCAAAATGGCCTGCAAAGAATGAATGACATGTATATATTAGAAAGTGTCTATGTGATGCATGATATGTCATACCCTCATCTCATCAGGTTGAAATGGAAATGGAAACTCAATAAAATCAATGATAATAGCACAAAACATGTGACTCACACATCGGTGAAATCAAATCAGCTGTAAAATTGAAAAACTAGAAAAATTGAAATAATCAAGGTAGATTGGTTTTTCCATGTACATAGGTTAGCTACTCTCGGGCACAACTTATTATCAAGTAAATATTCCTTCCTATCCTTGGAAATAGGCTCCAAATATTAAGTCAAGAAGAAAATAATTTCTTTGATACCACTTTGCAACATCTCAGTTTCAGAAGCCGCCTAGAGGCACCCTGTACACGTTAGTCACATGGCCTCAAGCATATTTACCCAAATACAAGAGGTTAACGATGAGCAGTGAAGGCCTTTGTTGTGATAGTGGGAAAAATATTCCATCATTGGTAGAGTAACACAACGAAAGTAAATTAGATATACATTAACGGAAGCACCAAACATACCATTCAATAGTAAATAGTGGAAGACTGAAATAATAAAAAACTAGAGCACCTATATATAAAATGATGCATGATACATATGTCTCGAAAAGCATCCATACACATAAAAATGATGAAATACAATACTAAACCAAAGTAAAAAAGAGAACAAGAAACAACTCCTCTGCATTGCAAGCCTCATCTTGGTCCCATGCTCTCTTGCTCCACAGAAATCAAGTACCTCAAGTAGAAGGTTGCTTTACCTTATCTATAGCTGCAGATATTTAATCTTTTTGGACCCAAAAGCATGACCCAAATTGGGTGTGAGAATAAATCCTAGTAGTAAACCACCAAATGATTTTTTCCTAACAGTCAATGAGTATATAGCAGGTAATAAGTTAAAGGAAACAGTAACAATGAAGTACTCAGCAGTAACAATCCACAGTTTCAATGCATTCAATTTCACATATCATGTAATAATATATTAAAAGTAGGTAACCCTCTATGATTACTCATAGACTCACCCCTTTGGTTCAACCAAACAAGAACTAGAACTAGCTAAACACAACGGTAACCCTCTGGAAACTACTCATAGCCTAGCCCCTATGGTTCAATGAAACAAGTACAAGATAGCAGCTAAAGACAACGGTAACCCTATGGGATGTACTCGCAACATAACCCCTCTGGTTCAACCAAAAAAGTAAAATCAACCCTCTGGGAAGTACACACAGTATAACCCCTCTGGTTTAGCTTAATCATAGTCTCTCTGAGGAAGAACTCGCCGTTAATTCCTCATACAGTCTCATATTGGTAACTAAAGGTGATATGGGGAAGCACGTACATCACATTCCCCCTGTGGCCCTCATCAAGGAACTACATACACTCTGAGGAAGAACTTACCTCAATTCCCCATATGGTCTCACATTGTAACAGTAAAACAGACACTCTGTAGAATCCCTTATGTCCATTCTTCTTATGGTCTACTACACCAGGTTCTCATGGACCTGTGTAAGTCAACATGTATAGCAAAGTGTATCAGCCAGTGTAAACTTCAAGAACAACAAGGAAAACAATATACATCATAAAATCATGTAAAAAACAGTCAATCCATCCTACAACACTATGCAAGGGAAATAGGGATGGCAGCCTAACAGGCTAAGCAGGACCAAACGGTCGTAAACAGAACATTAATGGGAAAACACTTTCAATGCATAACAATTAACCCTATTTACATTCAATTAACCTCTATTCTAGCATACAATCATAGCAGGAAATTTACAGGGATAAAATAGTAAACACACAATACCTCGTTAAAGGGTATTGGTAAATTTTTCACATATAATTCAAATAATAGTTACAGAAAGTCACAAACTACTTACCTCAGTGTTGTAAGATCGCTATACTTGAACCTCAAGCCTTGAATATACCAAGAACACCATATATCTATAAAAACATCAAAACCACTCAACCAAAGATAACTCTATAAAGAGAAGTAATCATGAAACAAAGATCTAGAAGAAGGAAGAGCATACTGAGGTGATCCCAACTCAATCGACAGTAGTCTAATCAGATATCGGATGCTCGATTGGGGGCCCGGGGAAATATCGTTGTGGTATGGTCTCTCTCAGATAACCCATACCACGAAGGAGATGGTTGTGTCTATCCTACGCAACATTAGTACGTTTAATGAAGAAAAAGGACATGGAGTGTACTTTTGAAGTACACAGCATGTACATGCCCTTACCGAGCCCTGCTTTAGGCGGCCTCCAGGTCACCGCACACGATCGTGTGCACGGCTGCTACATGGAAAGCACACGGCTACCCGCGGTAACCGAGTACACGGTGTGTACTCATAAATTACACAGTGTGTACTTCAAAATTTTCCAGAAATTCCTCTTTTCTCAAAAACACCAGAAAAATAAAAATATACCTGAAAAGAAGATCCGGATTCTTACAAAAGACTTTTGAATGAGACAATCATTTCTTTATTTTTCCTCTAAAATATATTATTTTTTTCATTTCACTACTGAATATTAATGTTTATTAAAATAATAAATGAAAATCATCATTCAATTTGGGCTTTAATTTGGCATTATATTTCTCCAATTTGTTATTCACTGATTATAACATGTCTTTTAACTGTTGAATCTTCTTTTCCCTTGATTCAAGATGAGCATTAAATTATATCTTGATATTCATCTCAGCTTCTAATTCACATTAGATTCATCTATCATGTAATCTTGCTCCATTATTTTAGAATTTTTCTAAGCCAAAAATTTATTACATCATACATTCTCTTACTTTAGAATTTGGTTCTCCTAAACTTGTTCAGATTGTTGTGTAGCAAGATCATCATTTTTGGCTCCTAGATTCTAAATTTCTTTTGATTTTGGATTATTTAACTATCATTAGCTTTGAGTTGTTCTATCATTGTTGACATATTTTTCAGTTCTTCTTCTTGGTTATCATTCTTCTACCTCATATCAATATCCAAATCAATAAGCCTATTATTTAAACCTTATAAATTGTTGACCCTAATTTACAATACATGGATCTAAATATCATAAGGATTATTTTCCCCTTTTAATTTATAATACAATTCATTTTTCATGTCAACAATATCTACCACTGAACTTCTTGAATTTCTTCATCATTAGTTGTTCAAAAAACTTTTGGCATGTTGGGTTATTCATTTATTCCTACAGTATCATTGAATGATGAAATATTCTCACAATCTGATAAGTTTTTTGTTTTTTTTAAAATGAATCAGACTCTTTCAATACACTTCCACACTGAGAAATTATACTATAATTCTACTTTTTCTTTTCTGTTATTTATTTTTCCATGGAATAAGGAGATATGAGTAGACTGAAACATTAATTTCAGTAATCTACTAAGAAAATTCAAAGCAAAAAATCCAACAAACAAAATCTATGCTTTGATACCAACTGTTAGGTCCATAACTATCATATATACTCTGAGGGGGGGTAATTATGGTATGGATATTCGGTTTTAAATTACTACTACCCCATTAGATCTTGACCTCTTAATTATAAGGCTCACTTTTTTTATATTTTGTGTTTATATTTCTCATACCCTTCCCAACATTATCTTATGATGATACATATAAATTAATGCAAGAAATAAAGCACATGGACACACATATTTTTACTTGGTTAACCATCATTGGGATATTTCCAAGGAGAATACAATGAAAATGTATTGATGTACTGAATTTACTATGTCTCAATTCCGATTCAATGTTCATTCTAGATCACTTCTATTCCCAAACTCACTGCCTTTTTAAGGTTTAGGGATAACTAACTTCTTTCCTGAGGGTCACTACCTAACTCTATTTTCATGGATCGCTAGAGGAAAGAATCATTGTCTTTCTCTTCCTTTTATCACTACTCTAGAAAAGATCCACACACATTATATCTACATGTAGGTCCCTTAATTATTAAAATGAATACATCCTCATCAATAGATAGATTTATATTGAATTCCCTATTTCGTCAACATGACTGACTAAAAATTAAATTTGTTATTCAAACAGATTTAAGGAAAAACTGAGAAACTATGGGATCAATCAAAAAAATAACTGATAGATATAATAAAAGAAAATTTAATCCTACTAGATTTAATCTCTCCAAAGAATTTCCAAGATATAATGTTTACCTAGTTGTCTCATCCATCCATTAAAAGATCACTGAATTTCAATTTGAGCATGTCCCAAGACTGGATGTACTCCTCAAGGATGATCTTCTAATTATTCAATATTACTTTAGTACAGTTTTACTGGGAAATCCCTTAATAACACTTTCATGATTCTCATGATTTCCTTCATATAGATCCTTCCTTTCAAGAATATCACATAGCCTTCATAATGATTTTTTTTTTGAAGATCACCTCTTTTGAAATTCTCAACCATCCATTTTGAAACATCCTCCATTCTCTAAGATAAAACAAATTTTAAAAGACCACATAACCTTCGTGAATCTCACAACCTTTGGTCATATTTTTTATAGCCTTTGTGAACATCAATACATTCATGATCCTCATAAATTTCGGTCAACTTTCATAGTCTTAAAAAAATAATTTATTTATGAAATATTTCACAAGAACAACCTTTACAAATCACCTTTGTGAATCTAAAGACTTATAATCATTATTATGTCTTGAAATTATTTTTTAAGGGGAGAGGGATGCGTATTTATAGGTGTTTCTTCCCATTCTAGGTGCATCCATCATTTTCAAAACCTTATCGTGAAGATCTCCAAACTCTTTCATGAAGCTCCCTATTATTGTGTAGTATTAGGTAAATTTACCATTCAAAAAGCTTCTCATTATTGCGTACATTACCTTCAAAACTCTATACATTTGTGGTGCTTTACTTCTCACTGATGTGGAGATGTTCTGTTTTTCTTCGGATGTTCGCAATGCTCCACACCTTCGAGAATCCTAGGCTTCAAGACATCAAATTCCTTTTTGAATATAATTTTATTCATGAAACTCTTATCTTCATGAAACTCCTTCCATTAATATAATTTTGGTGGGAATTCAAGGAAATACAACTTTCATAATTATTGATTCAACTTCCAAATTTAGACCCCAAAAATTTAGAAAACGCCTAGAAATGGATCCACCGTTTATAAATAATTTTATGTACCACCTATAGAAAATATATTCCCCTATTTTGAATATTTTTCAACTTTCCTTGTCAAAAATGTATTTTTAACTCAATAAATGACCATGGAAACCCTATTTTTCAACAAAAACAATCAACCCAAAAACAGAACAATGTTACCTTGATATATTTTCCCCAAAATGGTTTTTCCTTTCCTCAATTATTTGACTACATACCAATAAATTTGATGTATATTTTATTATATCCCTCTTCATATTTTACCAACAATGGTTCTCTCATAGGTCATTATTTTAACACCCCAAGCTTCCACGGTATTCCTCACTTTGAATAAATACAGTAGCGTGTGTTGTACGCAACTTCGAGATTCTAACACACACTACAACTAATAAAAATAGCCTTTATAAATATTAATACCCACTTATTAAAATTTTATACATTTTATCATTCAAAATGGACTTCATTTTTGGATTCAGAATATCGAAATTATCCTAGGGTGAAATTTTGGTACTTTTCGGATAACGTTTATATTTTGATGAATAGTTAAAATTACTAAATTTTTATTAAAAACAACTTTTTAATCAAAATTATTAATAGTGATAAATTTTGAATTTGAGTGGTTTTAAAGTATATTTAGAATATATTTTTACCATTAAATATAATTCTGGTCATTGGACATAATTTTACAATTAAACCGGACATAAACAAGTGTCAATCTTTTGATAGTTATTATATCTTAAAAACACGCTTTTTGTTTTGACAGCGGGAATTAATTTTAAATTAATTTCTGCCACTTCTGTGTTTTGAATTTCGAAAAATGGATTCCATATTTGGAATCAGGATTTCCAAATTGTGTAAATAGGTAACTTTTATTTTTATACATTTTGAATAATTACTTCAGTAAATATTTTATTTACCATGGTTAAAGGGTAAATCCGTTAAATAAGGGTTAAACAAATAATATTATAATAATAATAAATTACCCTAAAACTTATCGTAACCTTATTTTTGGATACATGTCTGACCGTGGGCATATTTGGGTAGATTTTGGGACCCCATGGAGCCACTTGTAGGTGATAGGGACACTTTATATTAATTAAGTTAAAGTAAATACAAAAATTACATAAGCTTATATCTTTTAGAAAAACAATTTTTACATGGGGTTATATGTGTTATATTTTCAATTATAAATATTCATTAGAAAGCCAAAACGATTTCCTACATAATTGTATTTTATTTATAATTTTTAGACATTAAATAAGTTAATTTATTTATGACACAATGATGATGTTGTAATTACCTTATTAGTAAAATATTAACATAATTGATATTATAAATACCCAAATAAATATAATTTGAGACATTTAATAAATTAAAAAAAATTTATTGGTTAATATTACATGTTAGGATTGATTTAGATAATGTTTTTCGAAGTAATAATTCTGTTATGAGTTTTACAAAAATCAAATACCAAATAGTGTCAAAATTGACTTAAAAGAGTTTTTAAAACAAATTTTATATTATTAATTGATATTAAATTTCTAAAAATATAAGGTTCGGCCAAAGGACTTTTATCATGATAGGTGTATCATTAATGACCACTTTTGGGTCGCTTGGAGGTATATAGTAAGCTTATTAACTATATAATATAAAAATACAAAGTGACATGGTAAATGTCCAACTAATTAACTAAGAGTTAAAACTAAAAGATATGGTTAATATAATAGCCCAAACCTATCTAACATCTATTGGTTGAAATTATTTCGACCCATCACCACCTTAGACATTGAATAATACACTTTTTAGCCATTAAAAAGTTAATATGAATTTATTATAAATTAATACTTTAAGTTTTTCCTAAAGAGCCCCTCCTCCCCCTTATAAAAGGACCCAACTTGTAACCCATTTTTCACACTTTAAAAGCCTTTTGGTTCGGCCAACCCCTTCCAAAATACTCTCTCAACTTCCCTCACTTCAACCTAGATGCCTTATTTTGATCAGAAATCTTACCTATGGAGCCCTTTTGATCAAATCAAAAGGAAGAACCCAAAGAAGAGGTAACGTCTTCACCACCCTCTTTAAAGTTTCTTTCTTCTTCAACATATTCTTTATTTATTATTTCCATTCTAAAATAATAACTCCAGTATCTTCTATATTCTGTGATGTTACTATAAATATGGTACATCCATATTCAGTATTCTATCCATCCTTTTAATGACATGTCACCATACGTGCGTATGTACGGCTTACCGTCTCCACGTCGTGGTGTAATTGTTATTCAATATATAATTATTTCGATGGGTATAATATTGATGTTTAATTCACATAAATAATAAATATAAAAAAATAATGATTCTGTATATATTATATACCACCCAATTATATATTATTTTAATATCAAAAGAATGATATTGTCGCTCGTGCGTACGTACGGACTACCGTCTCTACGAACGCGATTAGATTCATTCCCCATTGTATCCATTCAAGACTAATTCTCATTTGATGATTAAAATTAATGTTTAAGGACTTGAAATCATTCTGGATATGAATAATATACAACCTATCCCTAAAAAACATGACTTATGTGACAAAACATATAAAAGAAAATGAGTAAGTTAACACTCGAAACGACGATAACACTAAGATATTATTAAAAAAGCAATGTTAAAAGATCATATATCATATAATATTAGCGTATATGATTATTTTATAATTTAATAACAATTATTTCACCATTATACAGGTGGTTAAACTACCCTCGACCAAGGAAAAGTACAAGGTAGACGTTTATTTCACAATCTCTTCATTATCCGAGGATGTTTATACGTAATTATCTACTGGGACCTCTTTATCATCCACATCCATGTTTCTTAAAAATGTATTTCAAAACATTCTTACTATTTTATAGAATATGGGATAAATTCATTTATACCCTTGTTTGACTTTTTATAAGAGGTTTATAAAGGAATCTTTCCGTCGTTTTCAAAACAAGGTCCTTTTTAAACTTTTCGATAAAATTAAGGTAAGAATGTCTTTTTTTAACTTATACGGTGGGTGTGGCTATTTTACGCCATTATAAAATCTTCAAAGAATCCCTTACAAGATTATAAAAATATTTTCAACGTAAATGCTTTATTTTATAATTAGGTGACTTTTTAATGATTTCAAAAAGAAGAGATATTTCTCTCAAATAGTTTTGATTTCATCTATGTCAACATCCTTTGATGGATTTTAAGCTTATTTGAAGTTGATTGATTATGATACAGAACTTCAATATTGTATTGTAGGTTTTTTGATATGTTTGACTGTGGATGTGTTATTTTTATACCATTCATGGTTTATGGAGAAAGTATTGACATTTCATATGCTATTTTTAATACGAATGTTTATATTATGTTAAAACCTATTCATATGAGGAATGAATTGGTCTTAATAAGTGGCGGCTGGAGCCCGCTATAGCTCCTCGATGCATAGGTAGGTCTCATGAGACAAAATAGTGTCTTGGAATGAGGCCTTGACAAAATCTTATTTGTAGACTTGGCACGAGACCTTGGCTACATGGTTATAATAGTCTGGCATTATGCATTCCATCATTATGAAAGTGGTTATTGATATAGCATGGGATTATTCAACTAGTAGAATATCCATGTAAATGAGTAAATGGAATTATTTCATTATATCTTTTCTATATTATGTTGAGATTCAAATTTAAAAGGATTTTGTTTTAGTTATACATTTCCTTAAATGTTCATGTTTATTTATAAATGTTTCTGCTATATTGTTATCCTTACTAAGCATCTGAGCTCACCCCTTTCAATGTTTTCTTTTTCCCAAGATGTGAAGAAGTAATTTATGAATGACCTGCAGGGATAGTATGTAGGAATATGAGTGTGGACTATGGAGACTATGTTGTTGTAGTTTTCATTTTTATGATGTAATGTAAGACTTATGAATATATCTAGTGTTTCCAAGGATATTAAACTAATCAGTCTTTCGAGATTTGATCTTTCTTGTGATCATTCCAATGTTATGGAATAATGTGCCAACTCTGGGTTACTAGGGTTGGGGTGTTATATATGGTACCATAGGAATCTTAGTACAAACCTTGGAATCTAGATTTAGATAAACTCTGATTAGAGAACATAGACCTAAGATGGACTTTGAGGATTAGTATGGAATAACTTCTTAGAATTTTGGTATTGTAGAGATTTTGTGAGTTTTCTGAGAAATAAGTCCCTATCTAGATATGATCACGTAAAGGTGGCTCTGGCACAGATGTACCTAGGGGTAAAACCCAAAATCACCACTTTGAGCTAGACTCGAACGGGAACTAGTGCATGACAACGGGCCTTGCTGCACTCTTGGTTACGACACTCCTAGGGGATATTCTTAGGATAATTCTCATTTTCTTTATAAATAATTATGAAGGGTTTATGAGTAAATACATCTTCAAAAAAACATTTTTTATGATTATAGATTATATCCATAAATAGTTTAATTTATGTTAAGTGTTTTACAAGTATAGAATTATGTATTTTGATTTATAAACTGATCTAGTTTATACCATTGTTTAGAAATGGCACCTAGTTGAAGGCATGGAAACCGTATCAATGCACGCACCCCATGTAGGGATCTCCCTCCTACTCAAGATAATTATAGTGGAGATGGTGATGCAACTGGTGCTGATCAGCTAATCACCATACTGGGACAACACACTCAGGTTCTGAATAATAACCTTACCCATATGGAGCACCTTGATCCATAGCATGGAGGATCAATGTTAGATCGCTTCATGAGGTAACAACCACAAACATTCAATGGGAGTACAAATCCATTGGTATCTGAGCAATGGATAATTTCTTTATAGAAAATATTCCATGCCTTGGGGAGTAGCGGAAGGGAAAAATTTGTCATGGCAGTTTACTGCCTCACTGGAGATGCTGATCAATGGTGGTCATAGATTCAAAACATGAAGGAATATGATGAAGTATCAAATATGGAATGGAGGGAGTTTAAAGATCTTTTCTTACAAAAATAATTTCCTCGTCACCATCGAGCAGATATGGAAAGGCAATTTCTGAGTCTGAAAAAAAAGGAGGATGAGAATGTCACAAAGTATGGGGCTAACTTTACAAGGTTATCAAGTTATGCTGCAGATTATATATGTAACCGAAGAAGTAAGATTGATCATTTCTTTGATGGGTTAAAACCATTCCTTCTTCAAGCATTAGTCTCAAAATCCTTCTCGTCGTACGAAGACATTGTCTCATGCGCTATCAAGATAGAAAAGTAATTCTCTAAGTCTTATGACTTTAAAGAAAATCAAGAGAAGAAGATATTTTCTGATCAATCTAGAAATGTAAATAAGGGGAAGAAGGGAAAAGTTGAACATCCATCCTATAGTAAATGTGGGAAGAAACACCCAGGTACTTGCTTAAAAGGAATGGGAGTCTGTTATAAGTGTAGTGAAAAAGGACAACATGCTCATATTTGCAAGGGAAAGAGAGTTGCTATCAATGTGGAATGCTATAATTGCAGGGAGATGGGACATTATGAAAATTATTGTCTTAAGCGTCAGGGGAACTTACCTCAGAAAAGGCCCTGGGATCAAGGCTAAGCATATGCTATCACTACTACAGAGGTAGAAGCTCCAAAAGACATGGTGGCAGGTAATTTAATGGTTTCCTCAAGTTTATCAAATGCATTATTTGATTCTAGATCATCACATTTTTTCATATCTTCCTAGTATTCTAAGAAAATTAGATATTTCCAATTTGATTTAACAAGGGAGTTGTCAGTTAAAACTCTTAAGGGAAGTATCATTGCAAAAAAGTTCCTTGAATCAGTTCTAATTAGTGCACATAATCATTCTTTATCTGTTGACCACATCTTCATACCTATGATTGAGTTTGATATAATCTTTGGTTTGGATTTGATTTCAGACAATGATGAAAAGATTTATTGTAAGAAGAAGGAGGTTACGATTTTTGATGATGAAGATAAGGAATGCCTTATCTTTAGAGAAAAATCGTCACCCCCTAATTTTTATCTAGATTCACCCCTAGTAGCTCAACAAAATTAAATTATTGGGGAGGAAGAGGATGAAATAACTATGGGTGAGGAAAAGAATGTTCAAATAGAGGATGTACCTGTTGTGAAAGAATATGTAGATGTGTTTCCAGAATATTTATCTAGACATCCACCAGAATGAGAAATTGAGTTTTCCATTGATTTAATTCCTCGATCGAGGCCCATATCGAATACTCCTTATAGAATGGAAACTTTCGAATTAGTGGAACTAAAGAAACAACATGAGGAATTGAGTAATAAGAGATTTATTCACCCTAGTGTTTCTCCATGGGGATCCCCTGTTCATTTTGTAAAGAAGAAAGATGGATCTATGAGGTTGTGCATTGACTATAGGGAGATCAATGATATAACAATAAAGAACAAGTATCTCTTACCTCGCATTGATTAATTATTTGACCAACTACATGGATCTCAATACCTTTCAAAGATTGACCTTCAATCTGGATATCATCAGTTGTGTGTGAAGAAGGAAGACATTCCGAAGACAGCATTTCGAACCAGGTACGGGCATTATGAGTTTACAGTAATGCCTTTTGGATTGACTAATGAACCCTCTGTATTCATGGATCTAATGAACAGAGTTTTCAAGGAATACCTCAATGATTTTGTAGTGGTATTTATTGATGATATCTTGGTATACTCAAAAAGCTACTAAGATCACGAAAATCACTTGCACATTATCCTGAAGACTCTTAGAAGACAAGAATTATATGGAAGGTTTAGCATGTGTGAATTCTGGCTTCATGAGATTTCTTTTTTTGGACATATTGTGTCTAAAGATGGAATCTCTATTGATCCTTCTAAGACAAGAGCAATCCAAGAATGGGCAGCACCAACGAGTATAATAGAGGTATGTAGTTTTATTGGTTTAGCAGGTTATTATCGACGTTTCGTCTAGAATTTGGCCGATTGGATAACCCATTAACAAAGCTAACATGTAAAGGGGTTAAATTTGTTGGGACAAAAGAGTGTGAAGAATGTTTCGAAGAACTGAAGAGAAGATTATTCAATTCTCCTATATTGACCCTACCATCGGGGAATGATGGGTTCATTATTTATAGTGATGCATCAAAGAAAGGACTTGGTTGTGTCCTTATGTAAAATGATAGGGTTATTGCCTATGCATCACGACAACTAAAAATTCATGAGAAAAACTATCCTACTCATGATCTTGAGTTAGGAGTTGTGATCTTTGCTTTGAAGATATGGAGACACTATCTCTATGGTGAGAAATGTGAGATTTATACTGATCATAAGAGTTTGAAGTATATTTTCTCATAGAAAGAACTCAACATGAGGCAAAGGCATTGGCTCGAACTACTCAAAGATTATGATTGCACGATACACTACCACCCGGGAAAGGGAAATAAGGTGGCAGATGCTTTGAGCAGAAAGGATCATGGAGTTTTGAACAAGATGAGAGTAGAAAAGGATCCTATATACATTGATCTAGTAAAGATGGATATGGGAATCACCATAGAAGGTGAAACATCAATAATTTTTCAAATGGTTTCCAAACCATCTTTACTAGAAAGGATAAAGAGTTCTCAAACCAGTGATGAAGAGTTTCAAAAGAATATTAAAGCATTGAATCATGGTAGATTGAATGACTTTGTGTATGAAGATGGAATTTTAAAGTTTGGTAAGAGACTTTGTGTTCCCAATATACCTGATCTAAAAAGAGAATTCTTGGATGATGCTCATAGTTCAAATTTCTCTATACACCCTGGGAGCACCAAAATGTATAGAGATTTGAAGGAACATTTTTGGTGGGACAACATGAAGATAGAGATTTCTGATTTTGTGCCCAGATGTATGGTTTGTCAACAAGTAAAAGTAGGAAGGAAACAGGCTGGAGGAGTCATGCAACCACTTCCCATACCTGAGTGGAAATGGGATATTATCATGATGGACTTTTTCATGGGACTACTAGAGACTCCTAGAAGGAATGATGCAATATGGGTCATTGTTGATCGTCATACCAAGTCAGCATATTTTCTTTCTATAAGGGAAGATTTTCCACTTGAATTTCTAGAAAGACTATATATCAATGAAGTTGTGAGACTTCATGGAGTACCCCTATAGACTATTTTTGATCATGATCCCTGTTTTACTTCAATATTCTAGAAGATTCTTCAAAAGGCCTTCGATACTGAAATTCGATTGATCACTTCCTACCACCCTAAAAAAGATTGACAATCAGAACAGACTCTTCAAACCTTAGAAGACATGTTGAGATCATGCTCACATGACTTTTAGTGTATGTGGGATCAAAATTTACCTCTGGTGGAATTTTCCAATAACAATAGCTTCCATTAAAGTATTCGGATGGCACTATATGAAGTGTTATACGGAAAGAGATGTCACACACCAACCTGTTGGTATGAAGTCGGTGAAAGAAAACTCGTAGGCCCAAAACTAGTGGAGGAAATGATGGAAAGGTGAAGGTAATCCAAAACCACATCAAAGCGGCTCAAAGTAGGAAGAAGAGCGATGCCGATAACCGAAGGAAGGATTTGGAATTTTAGGTAGGATATCATGTTTTCTTGAAGGTATCTCCATGTAAGGGAGTTGTACGTTTCGGCATGAAAGGTAAATTGAGTCACAGGTACTAAGGACCTTTCTAAATCCTAGAACTAATTGGGGTTGTAGCTTACCATTTGGCGATGCCACCAAATCTCTCCAAAGTTCACGATGTGTTCCATGTTTCACTGTTGAAAAATACATGCCTGACCCAATGCATATACTCACTTATGAGGAATTAGAACTGGAACTAGATCTGTCTTATTGCAAAGAGCCCGTCAAGATTCTTGATACAAGAGGACAAGTTCTGAGAAACCGGACGACTCGTCTGGTAAAAGTTCTATGGATGAACCATAAGATGGAAGAGGCAACGTGGGAACTTGAGGAACTTCTGATGAAGAACCACCCGAGTCTTTTTAAGAAATAATATTCTTGAAATTTTGTGGTTGAAATTATTTGAAGGAGGGGACAGTGTAACACTCCACGCTTCCACGGTACGCTTCTATTTGAATAAATACAGTAGCGTGTGTTGTATGCAACTTCGAGATTCTAACACACACCACAACTAATAAAAATAGTCGTTATGAATAGTAATACCCACTTTTTGAAATTTAATACATCTTATCTTTCAAAATGGACTTCATTTTTGGATTTTGAATATCAAAATTAGAGTAGGGTGAAATTTTGGTACCTTTTTGATAACTTCCATATTCTGATGAATAGTTAAAATTACTAAATTTTTATTAAAAAAAACATTTTTAATAGAAATAATTAATAGTGATAAATTATATATTTGAGTGGCTTTAAATTATATTTAAAATATATTTTTATTATTTAATACAATTTTGGCCATTAGACATAATTTCACAATTAAACCGGGCATAAACAAGTGTTAATCTTTTGATAGTTATTATATCTTAAAAACACGCTTTTTGTGTTGACAGCGGGAATTAATTTTAAATTAATTTATGCCACTTATGTGCTTTGAATTTGGAAAAATGGATTCCATATTTGTAATCAGGGTGTCCAAATTGTGTAAATAGGAAGCTTTTATTTTTAGAAATTTTGAATAATTACTTCGGTAAATATTTTATTTACCATGGTTAAAGGGTAAATCCGGTAAATAAGGGTTACAAAAATAATATTATAATAATAATAAATTACCCTAAAAAGTGTCATAACCTTATTGGTGGATACATATCCGACCATGGGAATCTTTGGTTGATTTTGGGACCCCATGGAGCCACTTTTAGGTGATAGGGACACTTTATATTAATTAAGTTAATGTAAATACAAAATTGACATAAGCTTATATCTTTTAGAAAACCAATTTTTACATAGGATTATATGTGTTATATTTTCAATTATAAATATTCATTTTAAAGATAAAAAGATTTCCTACATAAATGTATTTTATTTATTATTTTTAGACATTTAATAATTTAATTTATTTATGACACAATGATGATGCAGTAATTACCTTATTAGTGAAATATTAACATAATTGATATTATAAATACCAAAATAAATATACTTTAAGACTTTTAATGAATTACACGAATTTTATTGGTTAATATGACATGTTATTATTGATTTAGTTTACTGTTTTTGAAGTAATAATGCTTTTATGATTTTTAAAAAAATCAAATACCAAATAGTGTCAAAATTGACATAAAAGAGTTTTTAAAACAAATATTATATTATTAATTGATATTAAATTCCTAAAAATCTAAGGATAGGCCAAAGGACTTTTATCATGATCTGTGTATCATTAATGAACCACTTGGGGTCGCGTGGAGGTATATAGTAAGTTTTCTAACAATATAATATAAAAATAAAAAGTGACATAATAAATGTCAAACTAATTAACTAAGAGTTAAACCTAAAAGATAAGGTTAATATAATAATCCAAACCTGTCTAAAATATATTTATTGAAATTATTTCGACCCATTACCACCTTATACATTTAATAATAAACTTTGGATCCATTAGAAACCGAATATGTATTTATTATAAATTTATACTTTAAGTTTTTTCTAAAGAGCCCCTCCTCCCCCTTATAAAAGCACCCAACTTCTAACCAATTATTCACACTTTAAAAGCCTTTTGGTTCGACCAAACTCTACCCAAATACTCTATCAACTTCCCTCACTTCAACCTAGAGGCCTTAGTTTGATCAGAAATCCAACCAAAGGATCCCTTTTGATCAAATCAAAAGGAAGAACCCAAAGAAGAGGTAACGTCTTCACCACCCTCTTTAAAGTTTCTTTCTTCTTCAACTTCTTATTTCTTTATTATTTCCATTCTAAAATAATAACTCCAGTACCTTATATATACTGTGATGTTATTATAAATATGGTACAACCATATTCAGTATTCTATCCATCCTTTGAATGACATGTCACCATACCTGCGTACGTACGCCTTACCGTCTCCACATCGTGGTGTAATTGTTATTCAATATATTATTATTTGGATGGGTGTAATAATGATATGTAATTCATGTAAATAATAAATATAACATTATAATGATTCTGTATATATGAAATACTACCCAATTATAAATTATTTTAAGATCAAAAGAATGATATTTTCACTCGTGCGTAGGTACAGACTACTGTCTCCACGAATGCGATAAGATGCATTCCCCCATCGTATCCATTCAAGACTAATTCGCATTTGATGATTAAAATTAATGTTTAAGGACTTGACATAATTCTAGATATTAATAATATAAAACCTATCCATAACAAACATTACTTATGTAACAAAACATATAAAAGAAAATGAGTAAGTTAACACCCAAAACAATGATAATACTAAGATATTATTAACAAAGCAATGTCAAAAGATTATATATGATATAATATTATCATATATGATTCTTGTATAATTTAATAACAATGATTACACCATTATACAAGAGGTTAACCTACCCTCGACCAAGGAAAAGTATAAGGTAATTGTTTATTTCACAATCTCATCATTATCCGAGGTTGTTCATACGTAATTATCTACTGGGACCTCTTTATCATCCACATCCATGTTTCTTAAAAATGTATTTCAAAACATTCTTACTATTTTACAGAATATGGGATAAAGTCAATTGTACCCTTGTTTGAATTTTTATAAGAGGTTTATAAAGGAAACTTTCCGTTGTTTTCCAAACAAGTTCCTTTTTAACCTTTTCGACAAAATTAAGGTAAGAATGTATTTTTTTTAACTTATACGGAGGTTATGGATATTTTACACCATTATAAAATCTTCAAATCATCCCTTAAAAGTTTATAAGAATATATTCAAAGTAAATGTTTTATTTTATAATTAGGTGACTTTTAAATGATTTCGAAAAGAATAGATATTTCTCTCAAATAGTTTTGATTTCATCTGTGTCAACATCCTTTGATGGATTTTAAGTTTATTTGAAGTTGATTTATTATGATACAAAAATTCCATATTGTATTGAAGGTTTTGTGATATGTTTGACTGTGTATGTTTTATTTTTATACCATTCATGGTTTATGGATAAAGTATTGACATTTCGTATGCTAGTTTTAATACAAATGTTTCTGTTATGTTTAAACATGTTCATATGAGGAATGCATTGGACTTAATAAGTGACGGGTGGAGCCCGCTATAGCTCCATGATGCATCGGTAGGTCTCATGAGACAAACTAGTGTCTTGGCACGAGGCCTTGGCTAAGTGGTTATGATAGTCTAGCATTATGCATTCCATCATTATGAAAGTGGTCATTGATATTGCATGTGATTATTAGACTAGTAGAATATCCATGTAAATGAGTAAATGGAATTATTTCATTTTATCTTTTCCATATTATGATGAAGTTAAAGTTTAAAAGGATTTTTTTAGTTATACATTGCCTTAAATGTTCATGTTTGTTTATGAAAGTTTCTGCTATATTGTTATCCATACTGAGCATCTGAACTAACCCATTTCAATGTTTTATTTTTCCCAGGATGTGAAGAAGTAATTTATGAATGACCTGCAGGGATAGTATATGGGGATATGAGTGTGGAATATGGAGACTATGTTGTTGTAGTTTTCATTTTTATGATGAAATGTTAGACTTATGAATATATCTAGTGTTTCTAAGTCTACTAAACTAATCGGTCTTTCGAGATTTGATCTTTCTTATGATCATGCCAATGTTATGTAATCATGCACCGAATCTGGGTAACTGGGGTCAGGGCGTTACAATTATGCATCATTTTTATCCTTTAATGGATAATGATTTTTGAGCTATGAGAGTCAGTTAATATATCCTTCTAAATAAAAGGATCTAATGGTATGCATTATCATGACATGAATATCAAGAATTAATTTTATTTTATTTTTAACTGTTTGGAATTCCCATTTCATATAGCATACTCCTTATTTCATATCTCTACGTTATCCCTTAGATCTTCCTTAATATTCTCCAGAATAAATAGTTTAGAAATAATTTGAGAAAGGTGGGATGATGTTCATTGAATATGATTATTAGGTCCATCCATTATATGTCTATTAATATATAATACTTGTAAATCCTCATAATGGATAAGGTTGTTGGATGTTTTATTCTTATAGAATCTGTCTCTTTATTTTCCTTGTTGGGATTGAATAAGATAATCCTTCATTGAATCTATCCATCTTCGTCAGGCCATGTTGTGATCCTTCTATGTGACTATATACTTAAGGATCTTATGATCTACATATATGTCACAATTCCCACTATATAGACAATTCTTCAAAATTTTAAATGATAATATTAATATACATAACTCCATATCATGATTTGGATAATTCTTCTCATACACATTCAACTATTAAGAGGAATGTACTATAAAATTAACATTTTTATGGGAATACAACAAAATCCATTATTTAATGAATAGATATGGATAAAACCCCTTCCCCAAAAGTTGGTAGTGTGAGTATAGGTTCATTAATTAGTTTCTTCTTCAACTACATGAATCTCTCTTTACATTCATCTATCCATAAAAATATTATTACCTTCTGAGTTATCTGGGATAATCGGTATAAAAAACAAGAAACTATTCTAAACAATAACTGATAATACCAATATAATTTGAGAAAAACGTGGATATATATTAAATATTTTTTTATTGGTGATTCCTCAACCACATTTTTCCTCAAATGATCCATAGATACCCCTTTATTGTGATAAAAATCCCCACATTTAATAATTTACACACATAAAACACAAATTTAGTATACTTTATAAATAATTTATCCCTTTCCAATGTATTCAACCTAGTATTTAAATTATCTTGTCATTCCTATGTGATATTATATTATATAATAATTACATCTATGAAGGGTAATATAAATTTGTCAAGATAATATCTAAATATTTTATCCACCAAGTCTGACAATATTCTGGAAGAATTGGTATGTCTAAAGGGAATTTCTAAGAACTCATAGCATTTTCAACTTGTATGAAAATAATTCATGGGAATATTACACTTATTAACCTTTAATTGATGATATAATAGAAAAATATCTACTTTAGAAATGTATTATTCCCAATGTATCCAATCGAACAATTGATCAAAACATGGTCGGGGATACTTGTTCTTTATTTTGATTCTATTGAGTTATTGATAATCAATGTGGTGGAAAATTGACAAATTATTCTTTAAGGAAAAGAATACTAGTGAACCCCATGGGGAATAAAATTGGTGTATGAATCCATTTTCATGAATATATTGTAGTTTCTTCTTTAGTTCAACCAATTTCGTGGGGGCCATTACACAATGAGTCTTGGATATTGGTAGAGCTTTATGTATATGTTAAATTGAGAAGTCAACCTCATGGTCAAGTGAAATACCAAGAAGGTACATGGGAGAATACAATAGAGTATTCTATCATAATGGTCATGTATTTAAGGGTGATACTTTCCTTTTTCCCAATCATTTGATCTAGTAATGATATATTATAACCAAAAATTTTCTATGCACGAGAAGAAGTCTCAAAAGGATATTTTACCTCCTCTTTGAAATTGAAAATAATTAAGGGATTATTTTGGATATGTAATGTGATTTAATTATGCAAGAATTTGATTTTTGATCTATATAATGAAATCTTATACATGCGTAGTAAAACATTTCATTTTACTAAAGTATGATAATGTTTTCAAGGATATTTAACCCACAAATATTAACCAGGGATGAGTTATATTATTGGGATTTAATAATTTCCATATTTACTAGTTTTTTCTTATAATATAACCTTAATAATTTGATAGGGTGTTCAAATAGTTCTAATAAACATTCATGATATGATATAATATATAGAAAGATAATCAAATAATAAATTCTCTATTCTTTAATGAATAACAGGGATACCTATCACCCCATCATTATTAAGATCCACCTTTGTCAGAGTAATATCCTATTTTCTCCCTTTATCCCTTGTATTTTTAGGCTATTGTTGTTGGTTATCATTGATAATCTTTTCTAAAGGGAATTTATTCACATAGTGTCCATGTTCATTTTAGTTAAAACATTGTACCATTGGATGAAGATTGATCATAACCTTATTTTCCTCCATCACATTATTGATAATCCTTATATCCTTTTAGAATTATTTACTTTGACTTCCTTCCCTTAAAGACATAAAAAACTTATTTATCACCTTGAGATAGTTCCTAGGAAGCTTCTTCCCACACTTATGGCATTTGGGTAGTTTGATTATTCCCACTTGTAGAGAATTATCTCATGATCCTCTAGAGTTAAACTCCATTATCCACTTTTTATCCCCTATTAAAAGAGGCCACTAAGAATAAGCAGTATTGATCATGACTTTATGCTGTCAAAAAAATATTTCCGCATATATTTCAGAATCACTATGGGATTTATAAGAATTAGTTTTTTTCAACTAAATAGGTGAAAAACATTTTGTTAAACTTACATGTAAAATATGGAGGCATATCTTTCAATCCATTTAATGTTTTCTATATAATCCTAGATATGTTTTTCCTTCTTTCACTCAAGTCTATGAAATTCCATCTATATTTTGAGATTGAGAGTGTGGGGAAAATATTTATTATAAAATATGTTCTTGAATTCATCCCATCCCATAGATTCAATTTATTCCTTGGGATTTGTATTCTTGATATGTGTTCACCAATGATAAACTTATCCCTCTAGTATATAGATTGATAAATTAAATATATCTTGTTTAAAGTAGTAGAGGAATAATAATATATTCTTTATATATTTGATCTATTTCCCTATAACCATGGGACCAAAATATCCACTACAATTAGGTGGCCTTTTTCATAGAACGTATTCAACTATAACTTATTTTATCTTAGTATAATGAGGGATTTAAAAATTATTCATGTTAGTATTCATAATTGTAGTTAGTTGTGATAGTACATCTATGAATTTGTTTACTCATAATCCAATCATATTATGACTTCTATTAGATAAATCATTACATTTCCTATCATGTATGTTATTAACATGGTTTCTCCTATTTCTAGACACTTTCTAAAATGAAATAATGTTTGGGATGAGAAATTGTAATTAAGTATAATGAAAAGGGTAACCTATTAATCGAATTGGGATAAATCCTAAATGAAATATATACCTAAACATATAAATTTATATGTTCTGATCTCTGGTAGATATGATTGTTTCCATACTAGATGTTGTATATATATATATATTACTTCATAAAATTCCATAACAAATCCTTTATAATGATTTTTAAAGAGCATGTGAATTATCAAAAGCATCTCCCACATGAGTGTATAACTAGATGGAAAATCTTAGACCCACTCACTGTACAACAATTAATTACCGAGTTGATACCCAACTATCCTTTTTCAATGTGATTAACCCTAGGTGTATCTATGCTACAACAACATCCACTTGCCAATATCTAAACATTGATACCAATGTTAGGAAACCACACACACTATACTTTACCAAAATTTAAGAGGATTTACTATATTTATACTTATCCATTGGTTTTTCACTAATTTTTTCTATCATAATACACAAAATAACTATATATTTCCCTGATACCAACTATAAAAACCAAAATATCATTACACATTTTTTACATTATTTTAAAAAAAATGTTCTATATATACAGAAACCATGGATCTAGAGGTCTAGTGTATTTGAAATATTATATTCTTAAATAAAATAGCATTAAAAAAAGCTATATCATATTTATTTAAGCCCCATTACTTGATCCTACATTTAGTTGATTTTAGAGTACATCATAGGTTATCTTAGGGAATACATAATGAAATGTGGTGAGCTATAAATTCTAGTAAAGGATCACTCTTAGTATATATGATATATATAACACAAAATTAAATTCATGAAAAAATTTAAGATAATAATATAATGGAAAAATTTATTGTAAAAATTATATCATAAGATCTAGGAATAAAATGAATATTCCAAAAACATAAAACATGACATCATAAGAATAAGTCATGTCTCACTTCCAAGACATCATAATATAGTGTGCCAGGATAACCACCCATACACCATACATTGTGTCTCATTAGAAGAAAACGTTTCCCAATTAATTGGATAACTATAAAAAAGAAACATTAAAATTTTTATTTTTAAGTTATCCGCATTGATTATTTCTCATAAGAAATCATTTCATCAATAACTGATGGATATTGAGAATGGGTTTCACATAATAATAATTTCGTTCATAAGAGATTAAAGGCATAAACCTTTCAAAATTTTAAACTAATTAAAAGGGAATGGGATTTTAATACATATAAATACATAATTAATGAATTAAAATTACATTTATATTAATAACTACTAAATAAAATAGGTTTGGGTATTCATAACATAAAGGGTGGATTGGAAAACAGATAAATGATTTTGGTGGTATAAAAAGTATACAGAATAGTTAATTTTATGGGGTTACTGACAATGAATAGAAGTATCTAATTTATAAAACTCCATTTAGAAAATAATTTCATGATTGTAAATTTATGAAAAAAATGATATTTGAAAAATATAAATCATATTTTAATGTATATACTTCAAAGAAATGGAAGAGGAAGAGAATCCCTTACCCTGAGAGGTTACTTTTTAATGATAGAGAGGTGCTCCATATAACCTTATAAACACTTTGGGAGGTATATTAGGTGATAGAAAGATATAAAATTTATTCTCAAGTACTTTTTAGTGAAACAGTTTGAGATAATGGGAGGGTTTTTATATAAAAAGTGGGTTAATTAATATTAATTTTTATGCTTAGGACTTGGACATTTTTTAATAAAAAATAAAAAACCCATTATCCTTCACATGTGTTTTTTAAATAATAATTTAAAAGTGAGAGGGTTTTTTAATATTTTAAAATCTTATGGAGTGAACTTATTTAAATAATAATATTTTGGAGGTAGAAGGGATTCCTTTTCATAATGAATTGTTTTTAAAACCATTAAAATATACGTTCGGTTTTGGATGCTTCATTATAGGTTAGGAAAATGAATCTTATCATTTTAAAATACCTTATTTTGATTAATAATACTATTTTTGGTTAATAAATGCAATTATAGTATTTATTAAATCACATTTAAGTCATTATTATGACATAATACTTAACATATATTTTTAAAATACATATTTTTCACTCAAAATTTGATATTCATAGAAAATTATGAAAAAATATCCTTTTGAATATTTTGAAATTATTAATTAAAATATGATATTCACTTTATTAAAAAAATTAATAAATATTTGAAATTTAACTTTTTAATAAAAAATATTATTTATTAAAAATACTAGATTTTATGTCATATTTTACATAACCCTTATAAAAATCATTTCTGTCATCATAAACATATATTATAATTTATATTAAAATAATATTAAATTATAAGATCATTAAAATAAATGAAGTTTATTTCAAAATCATGAATTCATTATTAATTTTTTTTGTTTTATTTCATAGTGTTTAAAAAAATAAACTTTTATTTTCATTGTATCCAAAAATTATTTTTATTATATTCAACATATTTTCAATTTCATTTAAAATAATAACAAAAATGGTATTTAACTAAAAAATATTAAATTTCTAATATGAAAATTTACTCTTTTACCACACTAAGGTTTAGATACATAATCCCTTATCAAACAAACGTAATCCATAAGGGTTACATATTTTATGGTTATACTCTCATGGGGTGATTCAACTAACATTAATGTTGTCGTGAAATATACTAACTTGAACTTATCCCATAGGTTATTCCACTCGAACATCACTTTTCATACATTTTCTTAGTATTGGTCAAGTGTGAACCCCAGTGATGTTACATCCCTCCCAAGATCTGATGAATGGGCTTCAAAAATAACAATCCTATTGGTTTAGGCTATTATTTATCTCTTATGCATCAACTATCACTTGTAATTTCCCTTTATATACACTAATTTTATTGGTAATATTATTACCAGATTTTTTAATTTTCCACTTCATAATTCTAAATAGACATAATACCCGGTGGTTAAAATGTGAAATGGTCAAAATTCCCAATGGTTAGATCATAACAGCTCATTTACTATTAAACAAAATATATAATCTATTATTATCATACTTCATTATTCACTACTACACTTATAATGGTTCTACACTCCACTTGATAATTTATATCATATTCTTAATGATTATATTTGTTGTTATTGTTTTAATGGAAGGACTTATCTTTATGGGACAATTCAATCCTTTTTATTTTACATTAGTTTTTTTAATTTTCATTAGTATTTATCTCCATGTACTATTCATGGATTTTATAATCAATATTATTTCATGATGTGTATTAGTCTTTCTATGTACTTATACTATAAAACATAATAAAATAGTAATTATGACATATATGATCATTTGTTAATAATAGAAATAAAATATAAGGATATTACAGTGTTTTGAAATGAAAATTGTATAGACTCAAAATTAGGGAACACTGGATATCCCATACATCCCATACGTACGGTAATGAAGCTTCCTCCCATTATCACGACATGACCTCCCCCTTCCTTGATTTTTCAGAAATTTTTGGATCCTTTACATATGAGGGTACCCATACATATGGGATCCTTAAATATTGATGTTTTCCATATCAATATTTCCCAGACACATGTCAAACTTTGTGGTCACTAGTAATGGTGTGGCCTCTCCCTATTGACTAATTTCTTAAAAATTATAGCTCAACCCTTACAAACCACTCGGAGAAAACTCATATGTATTCCAGGGACTTTGAGAGTTTTCAAAATTTCACTAACCTCTAGTATATATACGTATATCATGAAAAATACATATTGGTGGTTGGCTCATAATCCATTTCATATAATACATAACAATTTCAAGGTATAACCGGGGAAATCATTACGCATCATTGAGTTCCAATCACTTTATCATGTCTATACAGAATAACCCCATTATATATAGATAAAAAATTATTGTTTTAGAAGATAAATGTTAAAAAGTTATTTTCATAAGGATTCTAAAGTAATGGTTTTAAAAAACGAACCATAATTTTGAATTATGAAACCTTGTGCTAGGAAGTTAAAAAAATATTCTAAGAACGCTTAGTACTCATCACTTGATGATAGCCCTTTTCCATGATGTAACTCTCCCTAAATATGCCTTTTTAATAATCATTATGATATGATTTCTCCAGTCCATGATGTGACCTATAGAAAACCTAAAAATCAATTATTCTCAGATTTAACATATCATTTAAGGATTCTTTTAGACCATAATGTTACTTATTTATAACCCAAAATATAGTCTTACCATGAAACACTCATTACATAATAATTCTTTTACACCATGGAATGGGTTACTACTAATAGAATCCCACACATATGAATACTAACTATTTTTCCATACATCTTTTCAAAATTAAGAAAAGAAGATAAAATTAAATTAATGAATAAAATAAAGTGGAAAAGTAAGGATGGAGTGAGAAAATTCTCCCAACCAAAAAAATTTTCCTTGAAAAGTCCAATGGAATTCCTTAAGATAAAAACTCATATCCAGAGAGAAAAAGTATAAAATATTTGAAATACCATATAAAATATCTTATATGTATTCATTAAAAACCTTATAAAACTACTCTACAAAACAGAATATATAGGCAGGTCTCTCCCCCACCAAAAAAACATTCCTTATTCAAAGAATGAAATATAATTAAAATAATTTCTTAAGAAAATAGAAAACTAATAAGAATGAAAAATAAATCTGCAATGGAATCAACATAACATTAAAATTTTCTTATATAAAATATACTATAAGAAGAATCATACTTACAAAAATTTAAAATACTCTCATAAAAAACCATTATAAATATGAATACAAAAAAATATATAATGCCTAAGTAATATTCCTTGGTGAAACCCAATAATATTTTTGAAACAACTGAGTTCACTTATTTTTATAACTCATTCTTTGAAACCCAAGGTTAATCTTTTAAATATCACTATTTAGAATAGATAACTCTCAAACTAACTCTATGAGGGGAATACTCAAAAATCATAGTTGAAAATATTTTACAACTCATTGAAACAAAATATATCAAACACATTTTTACAAAATGTTTTACGGAAAACACATGACCCATTATCCAATTTAAACATTGGGTGAAGTTCCTTTTCTTTAAAACACTAAAAATATTTACTAATACCAACATTAGAAATAGAAATCATATCCATTTCAAATAATAAATATTTATATTCTATAAAAAGATAAAAATCAATATTCTCATTAACATGGTTATTTGACTTTATCTTAAATAGAACAATATCATGGAAAACATAGTTTATTAAAACATCTAGTTCATAAGGAAAAATATATATATACATATGTTTGTTTTAAAAGAACACGTGGAAGTGAAAAAAAATATAACCAACCATTTAAAAGTGAATATAAGATTAATATATTAGAAAATAATGACTAAAGAATATTATTATATAAAATGAACCGTTTTCCCCTTTTCTATTTGGTTTCCACTAAAATAATTCATTTACATGAATATATGAAACTAATTTAGTTACAATTAAATTTATGTAATCCCTGCACCATCCTATGGACTACTCCTACAAAAGAAATTACTATGATGATCCCCAAATTTAAAATTATATGTCCATAAAAAAAGAATGTAATCCATCTTGAATAACTACATCCATAAATAAAAATTATTTAATAAATTAAAACACTTAGATATCAATATTTTTGAAATAAAATTACAATAATTTTAAAATATTTCATTCATAAAACACTATAATCACATCAATTAAAGACCAAGGATTTTGTAAATTTGGATCATCCCATTAAAACCATCCATTGAAACCATATGTATATTAAAAACATTTGAAGCATGGAAAATTTCAAATTTATTTCACCACAATATTTTTTCACTGTTTATTTTTGAAATAATAAATTTATTTATCAGAAATATATAGTACATAGAAAAACCACCTTCTCAAAACCAATATATAACCTAAATATATAATAAACTTCATGTTAAAAACATTTAATAGATAAACCATAATATCATTTTCCAAAAATCATTATAAGTTTTTTGTCACATATTCATATAATATATGATAAATATCCTTCTTATCATTTTGTAATTTAACTAACATATTAATTTAAACTCTTTTTGGGAAATTAAAAAACCCAACTTGGAAGATATTAACAGTAATTCATGCTAAATAATGTCATTTATAAAAGTAATTCACATGAAAATAAATCCTTTTAAAGGAATCCAAGGAAATCATATTAACAACTTAATGATGAATAAGTATATCTTTGGACAGGTGAACAACAAGGGTCAAGAAGAATGAAAAATACCCAACATAATTAAATAACAACAATACCTCAATAGAAAAATCTCAATTCATCAGAAAATTTAAAATCAATTACGGTAACATATACATAAAATCATTTCAAAATAATCAATAAAAATAAAATTAAATCTATAATATTTATTGGAAAAATTAAAATTTTGTTGAGAAAGGAAAAACAACAAGACCATACCCTTATGAGATGATTGTTATATATTAAGTGTTTGTAACTCATGTGTATTTCCCATAAAACTCATTGGTTCATATTTTATCTTCCATATAAGCTATAATTGTGCCAAAAAATAAAATTTAATTTGAATAAAAACAATAATTAAAAAATCCCAAAAACCTATGAAAAATTATGGAGTTGTACAAAATATATTTTCCAACCACTCATTCCTACGAAAATCTTGAGTTCCTTTTATTTTATCATTAGTCTATCATGACGTCTTATATAACATAAAAAATCCTAGTGATGATACAATATTTTCATGAACTAACCCAAGCCCCCCCCCCCCCCAATCTGGGTACCAGGGTGGGACCGTGGAAAGGCCAGAAGCATGTCCTCAATCACCACATCCTATAAACTATTTTCTTGGGAGTAAAAAAATATATCATACGAAATGGATTTTTTCTTCTATGGAAAATTCTAAAATAAGGAGTTCAACATGAGGTTCAAAAATTACCACCCTATAGGATGGGAAGCGATATATATTAAATAAACTAGGTTCTATAAATAAATAATCCAAACAAGTCATATAAAATTTAAACCATAACTCATCATTCATAATTTAAAAATTAGTTCTATACTAGAAATATGTCAAACATGAAAGAAGTATTTATAATGTATAGAAGACCGAAATGGAATTTATAATAATATTAATTGAAAAATTTATAAAAAATAACACAATTACCCATCTCTACATATCAACAATACACTTTTTAGAACCTCTATCATATAAGAATTAGAAAGCTAAAGATCATTCAATTAATCCATGTGGAACCTGTTCTGAACCTCCTAGAACCTCTAAGTATATAAGTGTGGGAAATTAATCCATAGAAGTTATAGACCCCGCACCCTATTCACAAATATTAAATGAAAATCCAAATCATGTGAGTTTTAAAATGAAAAAATGGCAGTGTATTTTCATTTTAAATGAATGAAGTCACAAAGAATATTCACATTGATTCAATATTACAATGTTAAAAAAATTAAATATATCAACTAGTAAAGCTTTAAAATAATTTTTAAATTAATGGAATATGAAATTAAATGAAAACAATTTAATTAAATTTACTAAAAATAAAAAAAAATTATAATTAAAGGAAAAATACCATACTTTAACACCACATTAAATATCCTAATGAGTTCCCATGGAATAAAAATTTATACTTTTAAAAATAAATCACCAAGAACTTCCAACATTAACATAATAACCACAAGAATAATATATTTTTATCAATATGATATAACAATATATCAACTATATAAAGTCAATGGTACAAAAAATTTGTTAGGTCAAAGAAACAACAAACCAACATTATGGTAAAAACCCTCGGGAAATAAGGTTAAGACCTCATATGTTCTTATTACTATCTTATATTTACATCCAATCAGATCTATATTCTAGGGAGTTAATGTCAACACATTGAAGGTATAATAAAACATATCTAACTTCTACGGATAGAATAGTAAATACATAAAAATTATAGAAAAACATATCCAATTATAGGGATTGTTAAATCAATGAATAGAATGTACTTTCCATAGTTTCCTACCAATGAAAATGGGGTTCTAATGATAAAAAAATGGAATCGAGAAACATAAATCATGAAATAAATAATTTCAAATATCGGTGAAATATAAAAACATCCTTAATATCATGTATAAACACACTTATGTATTTATTATAAGTTAGATTCTTATAAGTTTTAACTTATAAAGTTATGTTCATAATGATTTTGAAGTTAATGTTGTAGAATAAGGATTGTACCTTTAACAAACAAAAATTCTATGAATTAAATTTCCCTTCTTATGATTATTTTATATAGTAAATATCACATATAATAACTTATAGAACATAAGTAAAAACTTTATAAATGAAGAATTAATGTAATAGGAGGTATTTTAAGACGTTGAAGAGAATATACCGATGGAATAGTAAATTTCCCATAGAAATAGTAATTTGACACTTATGAATAATAAATTGGCCAAATGAATAGTAAACACACCCATGTAAGTGTTAATAAAATTTTGGAATATCATATGTGAAAATATTATATAATTATATGATAGTAAATATATGTGAATATTTTCAAAATTAATATTTAAGTGTTTGTATTTTTATAAGTCATAAATATTTAATTATAATTTTATAATTAATAAAATTATTTAAAAGAAAATTCTATTTCTTAAAACTGATTTCTAAATAAATATTTAGTTGTCTTATGATTTTAGGATAATTTTATGTGACCTTAGTTATTTTTTGGAAGTGTTATAAAAATTATTTTAAATTCTAAATTTTTATTTTCTAGAAAATAATTATTTTATTTAAAAAAATATTTTACATATTTAGAAAATTATTTTGAGAAAATGGTGTCTTTTTTTGAATTCTACACATCAAAAAAGATCTATGGTAAATTTTTGGGATTTTTCTAAAATACTTGATTTTTTGGTGAATAGTAAAATACGATAATTTATGATAAATGCTATATACATGATTTATTGAGTCATAGGTGATGTAAGGAAGATTTAAGAACACATGATTCGAAGTCACATCAACTTATTAATATTTTTGTTCACCAGAGTCAACACCATTTTTTGTCTGGAGAAATATAATAAAATACTGAATAAGATATTCAAAAATCACTCCTCTCCTCCACTATAAAAACCACCAATGACCCACTCTTATATTAAATACTCTACGATTTGAAGCTTGTCAAATTTATAAAAAAAACCCTTTCTTTTTGTAAAACCGCAAGATTTCATAGTATGTTATCTCTTCAATGTAATTCAATAACTTGTGCAACACGCAACACTGAGTTTTAGTGCACAACAACTTACCAAACTAGATATTCAAAGAGGTTATGAATAGTGTTAAATGAATTTTTAATTTTATATACTCTATAAAATTTTATAATCCATATTATTTTTTTCTTAGAAATAATATAAGAACAAATTCATTTTTTTCAGATAAAAAGAGTTTTTTTTTCAAAAAATGCAATTTGACCGCCTTTTAATGGAGAACTCTTTTTAAATCCAATATTTGAATCTTTTATATATTCAATTTGAAAAAATAAACTCCTTTAGAATAATGACATAAAAATTTAGTTTTGATTAATTTTTTGTGTTTTTCTGATAACTTTCATATTTAGGTGAATAGTGAAAATTACTATATTTTAACATAAAATAGCTTTTTAATAAAAATAAATTATACTATGAAATTATACATTCATATGATTTGGAAGTATAATTAGGTTATATTTTTACTATTTAAAAAAAATTGGTCATTATAAGTAATTTCACATTTAAATTTGACATAAACACATATCAATCTTTTGATAGTTTTTACATTTTAAAAAAACCCCGCTTTTTTGTTTTGATAATGGGAATTAATTTTAAATTAATAAATTCAACTTCTATGATTTTAATTTTGTAAAATCGACTTCTTTTTTGAATTTGGAATATCAAATTTAGCTTCAGGTGAATTTTTGGTATTTTTCTAAAAACATTCAATTTTTTATGAATACTGAAAAACACTGTGTTATTGTTTAAAATTGACTTTTTATTTAAGTAATTTGTTATTTAATTTTAATTTATTTTAGGTAAAAATAAATACATAATACCTATATACATTCAATTTAATTCATTATATTCATTTTATAATAAGTTTAGATATATAAAATTTTATTGAACTTTTTACGGTCTTTTGCCCACCTACTAGGAGCATTTGAAAATTTGAATAAAACATAATGTTACCGCTTTTGTGAGTAGAATTTCAAAAATATGAGAGACACGGTTAACCTCATTAAGTAAAATTTGGTTCAATAAGATGAAAATAATTTTTGGTGAATAGTAACTTTTGACTTTTATTTACCACTGTTAAAAGTAAATAGGGTGATTAAGGGTAAAAATGATATTATAATTACCCTAACATGTGTCCTAATTCAATTTTATAAGTTTAATTAGACAAAAAATAGACTTAGGAATAAAATATGATCCTTTAGGTCCACTTGGATTAGATTAGTCCATTTATTATTATTTTATTTGAAGATAAGTTAAAAGGGTTAAATTAAACGTTTAATAACTAAGCCATTTTTAATATAGGGATATACATACGAAAAAATAGACCATAAATATTCATTATAAAGCTAAAAATATTTCCTACATAATGGTATATTATTTAAAATTTTTATAAATTAAATAATTAAATTTATTTATGAAACAATGATCATGCAGTAATTACCTTATTAATAAAAGATTAAAACAATTGATATTTTAAATACCCAAAAAAATTAATTTAATAATATTGATGAATTAAAATAATTCTATAGGTTAATATGACATTTTAGGGTTGATTCAATCAATTTTTTCGAATTAATTATATTGTTATGATTTTAACAAAAAAACAAATATTAAATAGTGTCTAATGTGACAAAAAATAGTTTTAAAAAAACTATATTATTGGTTGATATAATATTACTCAAAATATATGGTTCACCCAAAGGGATTAAATAATATTATATATGTCATTAATTAACCACATTAGGTTCTCTTGGAATTTTTGAGTAAATTTATTAACCATATCGTGTACGAATACAAGAAGACACAGTAAAGGTTAAACTATTTAACTAACAGTTAAATCTAACAGATAAGGTTAAAATGGTAACAAAAACTTGTATAAAACCTATTGGTTGAATTTATTTAGACCCATAACCACCTAAGTCTATAAATAAATTCATTTTAAGGCATTATAATCTGAATTTGATTGTATAATAAATTAATAGTTTAATCTTTTCCTAAAGTGACCCTCACCCCTCTTATAAAAGGACACTTCCCATTTTCTCAAAATAACACCTCCAAATCCATTTTCTCTTCCAACCCCTGCCCAAATATCCTCCCAACTTACCTCAATTAAAATTAGAGTCCTTATTTTGATCATAAATCCAACCTATGGATCTCTTTTGATCAACTCAAAAGGAAACACCCGAGGAAGAGGTAATAATTTCACAACCCTCTTTCAAGTTCCTTTCTTCTTCCATTTCCTCATTCTTTGTTATTACCATACCAAAATAATAACTCATGTTTCTTATACATAATGTGATGTTATTATAAATTTGGCTCAACTATATTCATTATTCTATCCATCCATGAATGATAATGTCACCATGTGTGCGTACGTACAGCTTACCGTCTCTATGTCGTGGTGTAATTTGTTTTTCAACACTATGTTATTTGGATTTATATATTGATGAGTAATATGTATAAAAATAATGAAAATAAAATTATAATTTCCTTGTAAAATTAATATATGATACAATTAAATGCCTTCTAATCATTAAGAAAATTATATTGTCGCTCGTGCGTACATACAGGTTACCATCTCTACGATGCGATGAGATTGATTTCCACATTCACCATTCATCGATGATTATAAAAATATATATTATTAATAAGTATGTATTTTATGAAATAATAAATATAATGGAGATATATATATTTATATATGCATGTATTTATGTACTTACATATATCTTATTCAATTACTTCCATGCAATACGATAAGAAAACAAAAACAGCATTTATGCGTACGTACGACCTACCGTCTACATAAACGTTGTTTTACATTTATTATATCTATATATTATAAATATTTATATTCTAAAAATATATGATATATAAATCAATTTAATATTCTTGGATTATTTAAATCATGATCTAAATTATACGATCAATAATAACAAGTTAAAACACGTATGATAAATAAAGTTATTATTACTCGAAATATTTATTTAACATGAAAATAATTATTAAATGGGTAGTATAAAGTCATAAATGAATCATGTATGATATAATAAATATGAATACGAATCTGGTATAATTTGATAACATACAATTTTAATTATACAGGTGGTTAAGGGTACCCTCAACCAAAGTAAAGTTCAAGGTATGGGTTATTTCCTTAATCTCATTATTATCCAAGATTATTCATGTTTAAGTATTTTTTGGGACATACATATCATAGATACCCATATTTCATTAAAAAATTTCAAAAGGAATATTTTTAGGTTTTGTGGGATGGTCTATTTAACTAGATCATCATCTTTAAATGTCTTGAAGATTTATCTTTGTAAACCCTTTTAATTAATGTCCATGTTTTCAAAATTATTTTAAGGATTTATTTATATGGACAGGAATGTTTTTGAAATGATAATGATTTTAAAAAATTTCAAAGTGATATGGGAAACTTTGATTAAAAAATATCTGTTGAATTACTTCCTTTATAAATTGTGGTACTTTTAAAAGATTTCATAAAAAATGGGTATTTCACTCAAAGAATTTTACTGATCATTTTCATTTATGTCAACATCTTTTGATGGATTTTAAACTTGTTTGAAGTTGATTTATTATAGATACAATCTTCCATATTGTATTAATGTTTTTGTGATATATTTGACTGTGTATGTGCTATTTTTATATCATTCATGGTTTATTGTTAAAGTATTGAAATTTCATATGCTAGTTTTAATATGAATGTTTATGTTATGTTTCAACCTTTTCATGTGTAGAATGAATTGGACTTAGTAAGTGATGGTGGAGCCCACTATAGCTCATTGATGCCTCAGTAGGTCTCATGAGACAAACTAGTTTCTTGGCACAAGGCCTTAGAAAAAAAATTATTTTTAGTCCTGGCACGAGGTCTTGACTATGTGGTTATGATGTCTGGCATTATGAATTCCTACATTATGAAATTAGTTATTACATGTGATTATTTGACTAGTAGAATATCCATGTGCATGTAAATTTTGTAAATTTTGATTTATTTTTAACATATTATGTTCAAGTTTATGTTTAAAAGGCTGTAGTTTTTATTACACATCTTTTCTAAAAAATTTATAGCTTCTGCTAAATTATTTACCCTTACTGAGCATCTGAGCTCACCCCTTTATTATGTTTTATTTTCCCAGGATCCCAAGAAGTGTTTTATGATTGAGATGTACAGTTAAGTTAAGGGAACAATAGTGTTCTCAAAGAATTATTTATGTTGTATTGTATGTTATAAAGTGTAATGTAACGTTCATATATCTAATCTATTTTCCAAGACTACTAAACTGATCAGTCCTTCGGGACTTGATTCCTTGTAATTATGCCAATGTATTAAAATAATACACAGAATCATGGTAACTGGGGTCGGGGAATTACAGTTGGTATCAGATGAAGTTTAGTACAAATTTTGGAATCTATATTTAGAAAAACTCTGATGAGTGAACACTACCCTAAGATAAAATTTGAGGATTAGTATAGAAGAAATTCCTATAATTTTGGTAATGTATATATTTTGTGAGTTTTCCAAGAAATACATCCCTACTTGGATACGAGCAGGTAGAGGAGGCTCCGGCATAGATGTACCTAGGGGTAAAACCAGAAAACACTTATTTGAGAGGGACTCGAATGGGAATTGGTGCACGACAATGGGCCTTGCTGCACTCTTGGTTACGACACTCCCGAGGGATATGCTTAGGATAATTCATATTTTCAATACAACCCATTATGAAGGATTTAAGAGTAAATACATCCTCAAAGAAAACATTTTATGATTATATATTATATTCATAATCTTTTCAATTTAAGTTAGGTATTTTACTTGTTTGGAATTATATATCATGATACATAAACAAACCCAGCATATGCTATTGTTTAAAAATGGTGTCCAGTAGAAGGAATGAGAACTCTAGCAATACGTATGATCCAAAGAGTAAGAAGGTTCATATATTTCATGGTATTAAGACAACATTTAGAATAGAAATAGTATCCCACGTATTCTCAACATATGAATACATATTATCTTGTGTTAATAAGATAAGTAACGAATTCTCTATGTCCTATGGCTTTGAGGGGAAGCAAGAGAAGAAAATGATGGTAGAGAGAAAGAAGGATTTTCCCACATGTGAAAACTGTTGAAAGAATCGCCTTGGTAAATGCTTGAATGTAATGTGAGTTTGTTATAAATGTGGAGAGAAAGGACACTAAGTACGTTATTGCAAGGGTAAGAAAAAGGTTTCAAATATTAAATGCTTCATCTGCAAGGATTTGGGATACTACACGAATCAATGTCCCAGTCATTAGAGTATACCACAAATGATGTTGTTGGATAATAATAAATTTATTATAATACCACATATTGAGAGGAATTACTAGTGTTCTTATTATGTTATTAAAGAATTATGTCATTTTAGTGTTTAATCAATGATATACCAGTTATATGAATTATGGAAATAAATAAGGATTATACTGCAATACTATTTCATTGAGGATTTGAGATTATATTGTTCTATGAAAAGTGACTCAACAACAAGTTAAACTTTTTGGAAAATAATTTTTTGGAGGAATGATAAACCTTTATATGGTCATGATATAAGGTAGTTATTTTGGAATAAGATATGGTTGATAAGGATAAATGTTATTGGATATTCTTGACTACTTTGGAACTGAATAATGGTTTGTTTATTTCATCATTGATAGAGTATTCAAAAAAATTTGATATAAGGAATATATTTACTATTCTATAAGAAATAATTGAGAATCAATGTAAGCAATAATGTTCCATGGTAATTCAAAGTAATACCATGTTTTAAAATAATACATGATGAAGGTATTCACATGTTATTACGTGGAAAACAAAGATCTTCATTGTGTTTACCTTCCTTATAAATTTTGGAATGTAGGTTTGGACAGAAGTATTTTGGATAATTCTAAAGGTAGCAATGGATTAAGTTTTTAATTGGATAATATTTTTATGTTTAAGCATTTATTATGATTATTTTTGGATTGTTATAAAAAGGACAACCCGAAGGTCGGGCGAAAACCCATCACGTCTGGCAAGGCTGCGAGACATGAACCCGCAACTGAAAGGCGGCAAGGGTGCATCCCCTACCACTGGCCTAAGTGATGTCCTGGTTTGTGTAGTGTAGTTTTTTTAAATATTCTAAGAAATGAATTATAAATTCATTATTTTTGTAACCCTATACGATTACGATAAATATAATATTTTTTATTTCTATTATATTTGGATTGAAAGATGAGTTTGTGGTAGGAATTAGTTGAATGATGATACTCTACTTTTCAATTATATTTTTTCCCACTTATTCTATGAATAAATTAATGCATAAACTTTAGGGAAGGCATCTCAAAACAATAAACGTGTAATCCCAATACCTTATGTTTTGTTGAAATGATGATATTTTAAATCATCATATATTGATGGTTTTGAGGCACTCAATTTTACACTTGTTTGTGATTGATGACCTCAATAATGCCCTATAAATATTTAATTTTTCCTCTAATTAGGTGTCTCTAATTTCAACCAATTTTCTCCTAATTGAGATCATAATCTGGGGGTGACTTTTCATTTCCCCTTCCCACTTATTAAGACTAAATTTTGTTAACCCAATTTCTAGTGTGGGTTTTCCAAAAGGTATTTTCTATTTTTAACCTTTTATTTTAGAAGAAATATTTCAAATTGATAGGATGAAATTTATTGAAGTATGGGAGAATATAACACCCCAAGATTTCATTGTACTTTATCTCTTCAAATTAATTCAATAACTTGCGCAACACACAACATCGAGTTTCAGCGTACCACAACATACCAAACTAACAGTACAAAAAGTGGTTATGAATAGTGTTAAATGAATTTTGAATTTTATATACTCTATAAAATATTATAATCCATATTATGTTTTTCTTAGACATAATATAAGAACAAATTCATTTTTTCAAATAAAAAAAGTATGTTTCAAAAAATGAAATTTTAGCACCATTTAATGGAGAACCCTTTTTAAATCCAATATTTGAAACTTATATATATTCAATATGAAAGTATAAAATTCTTCTTTATAATAGGGACATAAAAAATTTATTTTCAATAAATTTTTGGTGTTTTTATGATAACTTTCTTATTTGGATGAATAGTGCAAATTACTGAATTTTAACAGAAGATAGATTTTTTAATAAAAATAATTTATAATGTTCAATTATACAATTGAATAGTTTGGAAGTATAATTAGGTTATATTTTTTATAAATTAATACAATTTTTTTTATTATAAGTAAATTCACATTTAAATTTGACATAAACACATGTCAATCTTTTGATGGTTTTTACTTTTTAAAGAAACCTGCTTTTTGGTATTGAAAATGGGAATTATTTTTAACTTAAAAAATTCAAATTATACTTTTTAAATTTGGTAAAATAGACTTCATATTAAAATTCGGAATTTTAAAATTATCTTACGGTGATTTTTTGGTATTTTTCTGAAAACATTCAATTTTTGATGAATATTGAAAAACACTGCGTTATTGTTTAAAACTGACTTTTTATTTTTGTAATTAGTTATTTTATTTTAATTTATTTTAGGTAAAAATAGATACATAAAACCTATATATATTCAATGTAATTCATTGGATTCATTTTATAATAATTTTAGATATATAAAATTTTATCGAACTTTTTACCGTCTTTTACTCACCTTCTAGGAGCATTTGAAAATTTTTATAAAACATAATTTTACAACTTTTGTGAGTTGAATTTCAAAAATCTAAGAGGCACAGATGACCTCAGTAAGTAAAATTTGGTTTAATAAGATATAAATAATTTTGGGTTCATAGAAACTTTTGACTTTTATTTTCCACGGTTAAAAGTAAATAGGGTAATTAAGGGTAAAAATGTTATTATAATTAACCTAAAACCTGTCCAAATTCTATTGGATAAGTGTAATTCGACAAACAACAACCTTAGGAATAAATTATTATCCTTTATGTCCACTGGTATTAGATTAGTACATTTATTAATATTTTATAAATAGAAGACTTAAAAGTGTTAAATTCAATGTTTAATAAGTAAATCATTTATAATATAGGGTTATACATAAGATAAATTCAAATATAAATATTAATTAGAAATCTAGAAGGATTTCATACATAATGGAATTTTATTTATAAATTTTAAACATTAATTGATTAAATTTATTTATGACACAATGATGATGCAGTAATTACATTATTAATAAAAGATTAAAATAATTGATATTAAAAATACCCAAATAAATGTAATTTGAGACTTTTGATGAATTCCACTAATTTTATAAGTTAAAATGATATGTTAGGGTTGATTCAATAAATTTGTTTCAAAGTAATCATGTTGTTATGAATTTAAAAAAAAACAAATACCAAATAGTATCAAAATTGACATAAAATAGTTTTTAAAACAAAAATTATATTATTGGTTGATATAAAATTCGTAAAAATATAAGGATTGGAAAAAGTTGAAAAATAATATTATATATTTAATTAATGAACCGCTATAGGTTTCTTGAAATTTTATATTAAGTTTATTAACCATATAGTGTAAGCATACAAGAAGACACAGTATAAGTTAAACTATTTAACTAAGAGTTAAATCTCAAAGATAAGGTTAAAATGGTAACCTAAACTTATATAAAAACTGTCGGTTGAGGGGATTTCGACCCATAACCACATAAGGATCTAAATAAATTCATTTGGATCCATTATAAACCTAATATGATTGTATAATAAATTAATGCATTAATCTTTTCCAAAAGTGACCCTCACCCCTCTTATAAAAGGGAACTTGACCTTCTCTCAAAATAACACCTCCATAGCCATTTGTCTTGCCCAACCCCTACCCAAATATACTCCCAACTTCCCTCACCTAAACCTATATTCCTTACTTTGATCATAAATCCAACCTAAGGAGCCCTTTTGATCAACTCAAAACGAAACACCAGAATAAGAGGTAATAATTTCACCACCCTCTTTCAAGTTCTTTTCTTCTTACACTTCCTCTTTGTTTGTTATTACCATTCCAAAATAATAACTACAGTACCTTAAACATACTAGTATGTTATTATAAATATGTAACAACCATATTCCTTATTCTATTCTTCCTATGAATGATAATGTCACCATGTGTGCATACGTATGACTTTCCGTCTCCACGTCGTGGTGTACTTTTTTATTCTACACTATGTTACTTGGATGGATATAATGATGAGTAATATGTATATAAATAAAGAAAATAACATTCTAATGTCTCTGTAAAATTAATATACCATTAAATTCTACACCTTCTAGTCATTAAAGAAATGATATTATCGCTCGTGCATACATACAGATTACTGTCTCCACGACGCGATGATATTCATTTCCACATTCACCATTCACCGATGATTATAAATATATATATTATTAATAAGTTTGTAATATATGACATAATAATGATACTGTAGATATATATATATATATATGTATGTATGTATGTATGTACTTACATATATCTTATTCAATTACCTTCGTTCAATATGATATGAAAATAAAAACAGCGTTTATGCGTACGTACAGCCTATCGTCTCCATAAATGGTGTATTCCATTTCATATATCTATATATTATAATTATTTATAATCTAAATATATATGATATATAAATCAATTTTATATTCTGGAAGTACTTAAATCATGATCTAAATGATACAATCATGAATAACTAGTTAAAACGTGTACGATAAAGAAAGTGATTATTACCTAAAACATTAATTTAACATGAAAATCATTATTATATGGGTAGTATAAAGTCATAAATGAATCATTTATGATATAATAAATTTTAATTTGGTTCTGTTATAATTTAATAACATACAATTTTCATTATAGAGGAGGTTAAGTGTACCCTCGGCCAAAGTAATGTGCAAGGTAAGGGTTATTTCCTCAATCTCATTATTATCCGAGATTGTTCATGTGTAAGTACTTTCTGGGAAATACATATCATATATACCAATATTTCATAAGAAAATTCAAAATGATTCTTTTATGGTTTTATGGGAGGGTCTATTTAAGTAGATCATCATCCTTAAATGTTTTAAATATTTATCTTTCTAAACCCTTTTAATTAATGTCCATGGTTTCAAAATGATTTTAAGGATTTATTTATATTGACATGAATGTTTTGAAATGATAATTCTTATAAAAAGATTAAAAATGGTATGGGAAACTGTTTTTCAAAAATAAATTTTAAATAACTTCCTTTATAAATTGTGAGACTTTTAAACGATTTCATAAAAAATGCATATTTCTCTCAAAGCATTTCACTGATCATTTTCATCTATGTCAACATCCTTTGAGGGATTTCAAATGTGTTTGAAGTTGATTTATTATAGATACAATATTCCATATTGTATTTAAGTTTTTGTGATATGTTTTAATGTGGATGTTCTATTTGTATATCATTCATGGTTTATGGTTAAAGTATTGACATTTTGTATGCTAGTTTTAATGTGAATGTTTATGTTATGTTTCGTCCTTTTCATATGAGGAATTCATTGGACTTAATAAGTTACAGGTGGAGCCCGCTATAGATCCTAGATGCATCGGTAGGTCTCATGAGAAAAATTATTGTATTGGCACAAGGCCTTGGAGAAAACATTTATGTGTATTCTTCACACGAGACCTTGACTATGTGGTTATGATGTCTGGAATTATGCATTCCCTCATTATGAAATTAGTTATTACATGTGATTATTAGACTAGTAGAATATCCATGTGGATGTTAATATGGTAATGTTTGATTTATTTTTTCCCTATTTTGTTCATGTTTATGGTTAAAAGGTTGTTGTTATTATTACACATCTTGCCTTAAAAATTTATAGCTTCTACTAAATTATTTACCCTTACTGAGAATCTGGGATCACCAATTTCTTATGTTTTATTTTCCCAGGATCCCAAGAAGTTTTTTAACATTTTGATGTAGAGTTAAGATAAGTGAACAATGGAGTTATCAAAGGATTATTTATTCTATGTTTTATTTTATAAAGTTTAGTGTAACATTTATATATGTAATCTGTTTTCCAATACTACTAAACTGATCGGTCCTTCGGTACTTGATTCTTTGTAATCATGCCAATGTAATAAAATAATGCACTGAATCTGGGTAACTAGGTTCAGGGCATTACACCTATCCTCTCCCCACATCTAGGAGCTCTTTGTATTTCCAAAAGACCAAAACCCCTTCCCTTAAATAGGTTCTCAACGAGGAGTACTCAAGAGGTAAAATCCTCTTCTTCCTTTTAATTTCATTTCAAGATCATTTATTTTATTATTCTCCCCCAACCTCCAATAATAAAAATGAAATTATAACTATAGTTCCATAAATTTACTAGAATATAATTATTATAATATAATATTTCCTCATCATATCTCAATCTCCGTCCTTTTATACTAAAACACTGTCTGAGATGTGTTAATTTATCACATTTATGGACGATGGGTTTTCAACATTTATTAAATTATTTTACTATGGTAAAGAAACAATTTTTATGGTTTAAATATATCATAATATATGTTATATATCATATTTAACATTATAGAATAATTTTTTACACATGTTATTATTTTATAAAACAAAATGAGTTCATGGTGATCAAAAAACCCCCAAATTAATCCAAGTGTTTATCATTAAAATTAAATCTAAGGATTAATCCACACCAAAAGTAAAGACATGAATTTTATGATCATATAACCTTATGTATGAATATTAATAACATATGAAATCAATTCTAGAGTTCAATTCTCAATTTACATTAACTTCCATACAAGTGAACTGATCATGAAAACTAACGAAATGAGCACTCAAGAACGATGATATTGAATCACATAACCCATAAAAAACGACCATAAATGAATGTAATAGGATTATAATAAATCTAATAAATTTATATAATATTACTAATTAGTAAATTAATTGGTTTAGTTTAATAATACATGACATTAATCTCATGTGTAGAACACATTCAGACACAAGTTAAGGGTTTTCTACCCGAACCTCCATTTTCATTCGAGTTACCCGTATTCTCTACATACCTCAATGAAATTATTATTTTTTATAATTTAATCCTCATAAATTATGTGTGAATTTACTATATAATTTTTCTTATAATAATACTTCTTTATTTTATGGGGAGTTACATGTTCTAAAAAGAACTTTCAATAAATCATTCCGATAAACAAGCTCATTTCAAGGGAACATATAGAAATTATTACCTAATTTCAAGTACAATATATAATATGTTTTCAGTGAACATTATTTTTATAAAATAAATAATTCTATTATTAAATAACTATCATATTTCATTTCTAGTTTTTTATAATTATTTTTCTAAAGAACTCTTAGTTTCAATGTAAAAGAGTTTTTCTCTCAAGAATTACAGGATGATCTTATTAGAGTATTTATGTCTAATTCAACACCGCTATTGAAATTTAATATTTACTGAGGAATATATATTTTGTTTAAAATCCACCATATTTTATTAAATTTTTTATGAATATTTTGACCATCGGTGTTCAATTTTGATACCATTCACCAAATTACTCTGAATGGTTAGTATTTATGTTTTATGATAGGGTAAATTTAGTTTCATTTCATATGTTAGTTTCAATATGAATGTATTTGATATTCATGTTTAATACCATTCATATGAGTAAATCATTTGAATTATAAAGAGACAAGTGGGGTCTTCTATATCCCCTTGATGCATCGGAAGGTCTCAAGAGACAAAATATAATTGGGTTTTAGCTAAGGTCAAACCCTAATATTTTCAGAGATCTTCATTGTAGCCTCAATGATATGTTTCAGTTGTCAAGAATTATGAATTACCTCATTTTGATATTATTAATTGATAATAATTTTTATTATTCCACTAGTAGAATATCAATGGTTATGTTTCATACTCTTATGATCATTTATTATTGAAATATTTTATCATCTTTTATTTTTACAATGTTATGGTCAATTATAATTTTAAAGACATGTGTTTTTAGTTGTTTGCCATGCATAGTGTTTATTATTTTGATTACTTCCATAGTATTACTTACCCTTAAATATAATATGATCTCACCACTTTCTTATAACTTATTTTCCTCAGGATTCGAAGATGAATATTGTGAATGGATTGCAAGGATAATCTATGAGTCATAGATGATCCCAATAGAATTTATTTTATGTTTTTCATTTCATGTTATAATGATGAACTTATATATGTATATAGTTTTCCAAAACTACTAAACTATATATTTCTTTTGGATATGACTACCTAGTAATCAATCCAATGTAATAAAATAATTCATCGGCTCCAGGAAACTAGGGTCGGGGCATTACAGTTTCTATCAAAGGATGTTTAGTAGAAAACATGGAAACTAGATTTATAAAATATAGATTAGTGAACAAAACCCTAAGGTAGACTTTTTGGATAAGTATTCAAGAACATCATAAAATTGTTGTACAAAATATATTATGTGGATTTTCTAATCAAATACTTCCTTGTATAGATACTACAAGTTGACATGATTCTAGTGCAGATGTACCTAAGAGTGAAAACTATAACAAGATGTTATGTTCTGAAACAGAGATAATCTAGTACATGACAATGGGTCTTTATATGAACCTTGTTTGACGCTCCCATGGGATATTCTAAGGATAATTAAAATATTCTTTACAAGCCATTATAAAGGATTTAGATGTAAATTTTTCCTCAAAAACCCATGAATATGATTATGATATTAACTATGAATAGGATTTCAATTTATGCTAATCATTTTGAAAGTTGAGGTTATTTATTATGATTCATAACTTAATCTAGTGTATGACTTCATTTAGAAATGGAGACCAGTAGAAGGATGGGAAACCGTGTGAATGTGTGTATCCCATGTAGGGATTTTCCACCTATGTAAGATAATGATGTTGGTTCTGGAGCTGCAACAGGTGCTGAGAAAATTATAACTATACTAGGACAGCTGACTCAGGTTATGAATAATAACCTTACCCATATAGAGAATCATGTACCGTAGTGTGGAGGAGCAATGTTAGACCATTTCATGAGACAAAAACCACCATCATTTAATGGTACTACCAAACAATTTGTAGAAGAGTGTTGGATAAGTTCTGTAAAGAAGATATTTCTTGGATTCAGATGTAAAAAAAGGGAGAATGTTTTCATTGTAGTTTATTGTCTATTGGGTGATTCTGATCAATGGTGGTCATAAACTAAAAACAAAAATGAGGAGGAAAATATTGAAAATATTGAATGGATGAATTTTAAGAAAATATTCTTAGAAAAATACTTCCCTCATGAACAGTGATAATATAGGAAACTCAGTTCTTGAATATGAGGAAAAAAAGGACGAGAATGTTGTAAAGTATGAAAATAACATCACAATGTTTTCAAGGCATGCCACATACTAAATACTTAATCCAATGAGAAATATTGATCAATTATTTGATGGATTAAAACCATTTCTTTGAAAGACACTAGTATCCCAATGTTTCTAATCAAATGAAGATATTATCTCATGTTCTATCATGAAAGAGAAATAATTCTATATGCCTTGTGACATTAAGTGAAAAAAAGAGAAAAAGAGGGTCGCATAGGAAATAATGGATGAAGGGAAGAAAAAGGGGGAGTTTTCCAACATTTGATACATGTGGAAAGAAACACCATGGGTCCTACTTAAAAAGAAAAGGACTCTATTACAATTTTGGAGTAATAGGCCACCAATCTCCTGATTAGTAGGGAAATAAAGAAACTACAAATGTTCAATGATACAATTTTAATGATATTGGGTATTTTTTAAATTATTTCCCAAATATTCAAGGAAACTTTCACTATAAAAGGACAAGGGAGAAAGTCCAGGATTATGTAATCACAACTGTTAAGGTTATAGTTACTAATGATGTGGTTATAGGAACTTTAATCAATTCCTCAAACTTATCCAATGCTTTATATGATTCTGGATCACTGAATTCTTTTATATCTTCCCAGTTCTACAATAATATTATATGTTTTCTATTTGATTTGATAAAGGAGTTTTCAATCAAAAATCTTAATTCAAGTATCATGCCAACAAATACGTGTCAGTCGGTCCCCCTTATGTCACATAAACATGATTTAGATGCAAAACTAATCTTTGTACCCATGATTGAATTTTATATAATTCATAGTTTGAATTGGATTTCAAATTACGATGTGAATATATATTGAAAGAAAAAGGTGGTTAAAAATTTTAAGAATGTGATAGAATCCATTCCCTTTAGAGAAGAAACATCATCATTTGACTCTTATCTAGATCCAATCCCATTAGCTATACTGAATTCAATTCTTGGGGATTTTTGATAAATCAACATTTATGGACGAGGAATGAAATATTAAAATTGATTATGTTACTATTTTGCATGAGTGCATTGATGTTTTTCATAGGATTTACCAAGAGATCAATCAGATTATGAATTTTAGTTCACAATTAATTTAATTCCTCGTTCAAGAACTATATCAAAGACTCCTTATACAATCGAAACTACGGAATTTTTATAAATGAAAAAACAACTAGAGGAATTTAGTGATAAAATATTTATTCTCCCTAGTGTTTATCCATGGGGATCCCTCGTTATTTTCATCAGGAATAAAGATGGACCTATGATCTTGTGCATTGAAAAGATGGAGATCAATGATATTACAGAAAAGAAAAAGTATCCCCTACCTTTAAATGATGATTTATTTGATGAATTTCATAGATCCAAATATTTTTCAAAGATTGAAATTCAATCTCTATATCATCAGTTGCATGTGAATAAGGAAGATATTCCAAAAACCACATTCTTAACCACTTATGGGTATTAAAGGATTACAGTAATTCCTTTTTGTACTGACTAATTCACCGTCTGTTTTCATGAATGTGATGAATAGAGTTTAAAATGAATATCATGATGACTTAGTTGTTGTATTTATTGATGATATCTAGGTATACATCACAAGATACCAAGACCATGAGAATAACTTACGGATTATTCTAAAAACTATTAGAAGAAATGAATTGTATGGGATGTTTAGAAAGTGTGAATTTATTCTTCAATTAGTTTCTTTTCTTGACCATATTGTCTCTAATGATGGAATCTTAGTTTATCATATATAGAAAAAGGTGGTTCAATAATGTCCTACTCCAATGAATATAGACAAGGTACACAGTTTTTTTGGTTTAGCAGGTTATTATCGGCATTTCATTTAGATCTTCTCCTGCTTAGCCAAACCATTAACCAAGATTACTTGTAAAGGGGTTAAGTTTGTATGGACAAAAAATGTGAATAATTTTTTTGGGGAATTGAAGAGGATATTAGTGAACACTTAGATCCTAACTCTACAATCATGAAACGATGGATTTTTTATCTATAGTGATGCATCAAATAATGGACTTGAATGTGTACTTATGAATAATGATAGAGTTATTTCTTATGCATCAAGGCAGTTAAAAGTTCATGAACATAACTATCCAACTCATGATCTTGACTTAGAATTTGTAATATTTACTCTGAAGAAATAGAGAAACTATCTCTATGGTGAAAGATGTGAGATACATACAGATCACAAGAGATTAAAATATATCTTCTCTCTGAAAGAACTCAACATGAGGAAAAGTTGATGGCTTGAGCAACTCATGGATTACGAATATTCTATACACTACAACCTAGGAATGGAAAATTACGTAGCTAATTAGTTGAGAAGGATTTATCATGACGTTATAAATAAAATTAGAATTGATAAGGATCATATGTACATGGATCTAAAAAGAATGGATATGGGAATTATCAAAGAAGTTCAAACATAAATAATTTTTCAATTGGTTTCCCAACAATCATTTTTATAAAGGATTAAAATTTCTCATCCTGATAATGAAAATATTTTAAAAAAATAAATTCGTGAATGATGGTAAGTTGGATGAATTTGTGTGTGAGGATAGAATTATGAAATTTAGGAAGATGTTATGTTTTCCCTATATACCGAGTATGAAAATGGAGTTATTGGATGATTCATATAGCTCTAATTTATCTATACATTCTGGTAGCACTAAAATGTATTGAAATTTGATGGAACATTTCTATTTGGACAACATGAAGAGGGAAATTTCTGATTATGTATAAAGATGTTCAGTTTTTAAACATGTGAAGGCCGAACAACAACATCCTAGGGGGGTCATGAAACCTCTACCTATTCCTACGTAGAAATGGGATGACATCACCATGTAATTTGTCATTACATTACCCAATACTCTATGAAATAATGATTCAATATGGGTAATTTTTGGTCAACTTAAAAAATCATCACATTTCCTCATTATAATGGAGGATTTTCCCCTAGAAAACATTTCACATCTCTATAATTATGAAGTTGTAAGACTTCATTGAGTACCTCTCTCAATTGTGTCTAATTATGATTCATGATTCACATTAAAATTTTGGAAAATTATTCAAAATTATTTGAATATTGAGCATTGATTTTTTACAACTTATCACCTTCAAACTAACAGGCAATCAAAAAGGACAATCAAAACATTAGAAGTCATTTTTATATCATGTTCACTTGACTTTTAGGGTATATGGGATCAGTATATACATTTGGTGGAGTTTTCCTAAAACAATAGTTTCATTCTAGTATTAAAATGGAAAGATATGATGCATTTTATGGAAATAGATGTCATAGACCAACTTGTTGTGATGTAGTTGGTGAAATGAATCTTGTGGGACAAGAACATGTAGAGGAAATAATATCTAGGGTAAATACTATTCAAATCCATATTATAGTAGTACAAAGTAGGAAAAATATCTACGCTAGTAATTGAAGGAAGGATTTGTAATTTCAACTGGGAGATCACGTTTTATTGAAAGTGTCTCCATGGAAGGGTATTATAAGATTTGGGAAAAAATGGAAACTCATCCCCAGGTACATTGTCCCTTTTGAAATTTTAGAGAGAATTGGAGATATGGATTATCATTTGGTGATGCGGCCTATAATTTATAAGGTTAAAAATGTGTTCCATGCCTAATTATTGAGAAAGTACATGCCAAACCCAACACATGTCATCACTTCTAAATGTATAGAATTTGAACTTGACTTATCTTACTATTAAGAGCCTATTTGGATTCTAGACACTAAAGAATAGGTTTTGAGGAATCAGGTGTCTCAATTGGTAAATTTAATTTAGGAAACATGAGAGGATGAGGAAATTTTTATTAAGAACTACCCAAATATTTTTGTGGGGTGAAAATCATGAATTTTTTAGGATGAAATTTTTGTTGGAGGAAAAATGTAATGACCCAAACTATATAAATGATATTCCCCTTATTATATTTATTTTATATATTATAGATCACAAGTAATCACTTATATAACACAAAAAAAACATTATAAATGAATAATTAATGGAATATGTGGTATTTCAAGATGTTAAGAAGCATATACTGATGAAATAGTAACTTGTCATTATAAAAATTATAGTGACCCTTATGAATAGTAAACTAGAAAAATTAATAGAAACCACATCCATGTAATTGTAAATAAAATTTATGAATCTCATAAGTGAAATATTGATATAATTATATCATAGTAAATCTAAGTGAATATTTTCAAAATTAATATTTCTGTGTTGAACTTTTTATAATTCATAAATATTTAATTACAATTTTATAACAAATAAAAATATTTAAATGGAAATTAATTTTCATAAAATGAATTTCAAAATAAATATTTTGTTTTCTTATGATTTTATGATAATTTTATGAGACCTTGGTTAATTTCTGTAAGGGTTATAATATTCGTTTTAAATTTAAAATCATTGTTTTTCGAGTAAATAAAGAATTTATTTAAATATTTAATTTCACATTTTAGAAAATTATTTTGATTAAATGGAGTCCATTTATGAATTCTACACATTGAAAAATGTCTCTGGTGATTTTTTTTTCTAAAATAGTTGAATTTTTTGGGAATAACAAAATAAGATAATTTAAGATAAATGATAGATACAAGATTTATTGAGTCATAGGTGATGTAAGGATGATGTAAGAAAACATGATTCAAATTCACATGCACTTATTACTATTTTAGGTCACAAGAATCAACACAATTTCTTATCTTGATAAAAATAATAAAATAATGAATAATATATTCAAAAATCACTCCTCTCCTCCACTATTAAACCACCCATCACTCCCTCTTATCATCACTCCTCTTAGCCTTGATTCTTGTCAAATTTATTCCCAAATCCCCTTCCCCAGCCTCTTCCCATGTCCAAGAAATATTGGGCTTTTCAAAATACCAAAAACCCTTCTCTTAAGGTGGTTCTCAAGGAGGAGTGCTCAAGAGGTAAAATCATCTTCTTCCTTTTAATTTCATTTCAAGATATTTTCTTTTATTAATATACCCCAAACTCCTCTCATACAAATTCTATGATAACTCTAATAACATAATTTTAGTAGAATATTATTATGCTAATTTAATATTTCATCATCATCTCTCTTTCCTCCTCCTTTTATACTAAAATATCATCAGAGATGTGTTAATTTATCACATTCAAGGATGATAGGTTTTAAAATTCTATTACAATATACAATTATATTCATGAAACCTTTTTCTAGTTTAAAATATCATAATATATTTAATATATCCTATGTAAAATTCTGGAATCATTTTGTACTCATGGTATTAATTTAAAAAACAAAATGACATTTTAATGATCGAAAACCCACCAAATTAATCCAAATGTTTATCATTAAACTTTTATCTAATGATTCATCCTCAACCAAAGTAACGAAATTAATTATATGATCATTTAACCATATTTATGAACATTAATAACATATAACATCAATACTAGAGTTCAATTCTAATTTTCATTAACTTCCATACAATCGAACTGATCATGAAAACTAACAAAATGAGCACTCCCAAACGATTGTATTGAATCTATTAAACCATAAAAACAACAATAAATGAACTAAAAAATTGCAAAAAATAAAATAAATTTAGATAATTTTCTTAATTATTTAATTAATGGATTTAGTTTTATTATCCCTAACATTAATCTCAAGTGCATGACACATTCATACAAAAGGTAGGGGTTTTCTATGTGAACCTAAATTTTCATTTGAGTTACTCTTATTCTCTGCTTACCTTTATGAAGTTATTATTTATTCTTATATAATCCTCATAAATTCTATGTTATTGTACTATATGTTTTTACCAATCATAATAATTCTTTATTTTATGGGTAGTTACACATTTTATGAGGATCTTTCAAAAATTCTTTTTGATAAACAATCTCGTTTCAAGGGAACTTCTTGAATTATTTAATAATTTCAAGTACACTCTATAATATGTATTAAGTAGTCATAATTTTTTTTAAATCAATCATTTTATAATTATTATTTATACAATATTTTTTTCAAAAGAACTCATCATTTCAAAGTAAAAGTGTGTTTATCTCAATAATCACACAATGATATTATTAGAGTCTTTACAACTAATTCAACACTTCAATTGAATCTTATTCATTTATGAAGTTTATATCTTATGCTTAACATCCACCATATTTTATTAAATGTTTTATGATCGTTTTTTATATGGATTTTATATTTTGGTACCATTCACCATATTACTCTAAATGGTTGGTATTTATGTTTTATGATTGGTAAAAGTTAGTTAAATTTCATATATTAGTTTCGATATGAATGTATATGATTTTCATTTTTAACCCCATTCATATGAGGAATTAAATGGTCATACAAAGTTAATAGTGGGGGCCAATATAGAACCTTGATTCATTGGTCTGTATCATTACACAAAAAATTATTTCATTTTTTCTGAGGCCTTAGCTTCATATTTTCAGACATCTTGACCGAGGCCTCAACGATATGTTTCAGTTGTCCGGAATTATTCATTCTGCATTGTGCTATTAGTAATTGATAAACCATGTGATTATTATTCTAGTATAATATCAATTTGTATGTTTTATAAACTTATGATCATTTATTATGGAATTTTTTATCATCTTTTATTCCTACCATATTATTCTCAAGTATAATTCTAAAGGCATGTATTTTATTTGTTCACCATGCCTAGTGTTTATTTTCATGATTACTTCCACCGTATTACTTACCATTACTAAGAATCTGATCTCACCCTTTTCTTTTGATTTATTTTTCCTAGGTTTTGAATATGAATATTATTAATGACTTGAAATGATACTCTAAGAGTCGTAGATATTCCCAATGGAATGTATATTATGTTTTTTTTTCAAGTTGTAATATTGAACATATGAATGTATCTAGATTTCCAAAACTACTAAACAATTCTTTCTCTTACGGTATGGATATCTTGTAATCATGCCAATGTAATGAAATAGTTTACTGGCTATGGGAAACTGGGGTTGTGTGTTATAGTAACTGTGATGTATAAAATCTTACATGTAGGAATTATAAAATTCCCAACCCATGAACAATCAATACTTGTATTATTGTGATAGCCCTTAGACAAGATGTAATCTAAAACAAACCTAAATAATAATTCTTCTCATTCAACACTGACAACATCATCATGATTTTAAGCCACTTCATAACATTAAACTAACCTGGGATCCACTCTTCCTTTGAAACATTCATCACGTCATGATGACATTAATAAATGACATGACTTATAACTAGCCCAATTTTGAACAGTATCAAACCACCCAATTTTCAATAAATTTGATTGGAACAAAGAAAACGTGATAAAAATAAATTAATGAATAAAAATAAATTCATAAGGTGATTTTGGGGTGTAAAAATTACAACATTGAAATTGTTATATGAAAAACATTTTCTAGATTTCATGGAAGTGTAAAAAATTGTATGTGATAGATTCATTGAAAAATTACCAAATACACCCATCAAAAAAATATGGAATTAAGCATAGGTTAGACATGATTGATATGGTGATAAGGGAAGAGTTGATACCAATTAAGGGTGAAAGATGGGATTTTATTTATTTAGAGACATACAATCATTCCATGACAGAGATGTTTTAGTTTTGTAACTTCTTAAATATTGTAACAGTTGCAGAGGGGTACTCATAAATTTCTAGGAATATATTTTTCATGACTTATTTGAAGTTAAAGGGATTAAAATCCCATTAATAATATATTATTAAAAATTTATTTAATTCTTATGGATTAATATTTCATTATACCAAATAATTTTTGAAATACATTATCCAGGATTTACTTCTTTTGGAAAGCTATATGAAATAATGTTATGGACCCAATGAGGATTCCCACAATGGAATAATGAAATTTGGGTTGTATTTTGTGAATTGGAGATATTATTCCCACCTTAATTATTTGATATAATAGTTTTCTTGTTTTATAGATTCAACTATGTGGTTCAATAAATTATTGATAGTTATACCCCATTGAATGAAAAATGATGATTTTATAGGGTACTATAAAAATATATGTTATCGGGAAGGCTATGTTGTAGAGTGATATGTTATTAGGGAAGCCATTGAATTAGTTACTAAATACCTATTTGATGTTGATATCATTAGTCTCCCAAAATCCCATCACAATGGAATCATTCTGGGTGAATGAATTTCCAAAAGAGATTTTATCACAATTACCATTATAGATAGAGAGAAAGGTCACCCTTATGTTTAATATAATATTATAGTTGTTTTTTGTATTTTTAAACACACAAAGTAATTCCTAGGTATTTTAATCTATAAAGGGATTAATATGGATATAAAATACAAAAAATAACCATTTTAAAATATGGTTTTGAGACCATAATTTTAAAGAGTTATTAGAATTCAATTTCAGATTTACATTTATGTCTTCCAAACAAAGCAAGGGTAAATTTATTATATTATAAGGGATATGTAAGTAATAGTTATACATTTTATACAAAAAAACATGATGAAATTCGTAATAAGATAAACAACTGAGTTTCTTTTGTAGCTTAAGAGATAAATTTATATGTTAATAATGTTATAAATTCAAATAATATTAATATGTCATAGTTTAGAATCATCAAAACAATATATGAGTTATATTATAAAATATTCCATGGACTATTTTTTCATGAAAATGGGATGAAAATAAGATTGATGTTAAATTCAATGGATTCAGATGTTTGAAAGTTTATTTCATGTAAGAAAGTAAATAATGATAGGATATTTATAACTACATTATAGGAAACTCGTCTATTTTTTGGTATAAATACTACAAACATAAATTGGTTAATAGTTATATTGTTAACTAAAATAACTACAGGTTCAAATAAAAATTCCTTTCAAGACAACCCTTTCATTGGTATGTTGAAATAATTTATGTAATATCTTGTTACCTTCTATTAGGTACATTATGATTTTTGTTTTTTTCTTTTTTTTTGGAGAGTTTTGATCTTATTGAGGATAAACATATTTTTTTTAGAAAAATGAAATAATGTCTAGGGATGAATCATTTTTTGAATTAATTAAATTCTGGTATAAATGTTCTATGTGGTTTAGAGGGGCCCCCTTTGGGATCGGGGTTAGTTTTTGGTAATTTGGGTATTTTTGATGGTTTCTATTTCTGGGTCCTAGTTGTAAAAAAATTTACACTAAAAATATTTTATTTAAAAAATGAATTTCATATTGGCCATAAAAAATGAAAATGAATTTTAGTGAAAAATTATTTATGAATTAGTGAATGAACGTACACCATAAATTCATTGATCAATATTTTTAATGATATGAAATGATTTTTTCAGTTTATGTGAAACTTTATGAGTTTATGTCATAAATTATTGATTATGGACATAATTTATACATTCCAATTTGTTTTTTTTATTATTATCATCTAATTTCTTTGGTCATTATGCTTGCACTTATTACGAGAACCCTAGGATTCCTCATATTTATATCGAGTGATTTCTTCCCTTACTAACATCTCAGTTTATTGTTTGATCCCTAAAATATTATCTCACATTGGGTTTCTACCAATATATACTAATCCTATTTGGATGTGTTATGATTTTGTGTTTGTTAATATAATCTGATTTTGATGTTGATGTTTTTGATATAGGATTTCTTTTTTGGCATCCATCATCTTAATTTGTTATTTTCATTTTCCAATTGCAGGTATTTTTTTATCACTAATTATAGGTAGGTAATTCGATATGATTTTACCTATAAATGAAACCATAAATATCATGATTGAATTAAAATTAATTTTTTAAATGATTTAAAAATCCAGATTTGAGATGGTTGATATAAGTTTTTGAAAAAGTCTTGGTTATATGAAAAAACACCCAATTTTAATGGAATGTAAATTTTTAGGTGGATTTGAGAAAAATTGATTGCAAGATTTGGAAAATTTATTTTATGAAATGTTTTCGAACAGAATAAATTGAATGTATATTTGAAAAGGAATGAATTGATGAAAACCTATAATTTTGTTTTGAAATGAGAAAGGAATGCTTAAACCTAAAGTGGTAAATAGCATTTTGATGTGATCCGAAATGATTTATTTTCCCATGGTTGATTTATTTTCTTACTGAAGAACATGTGATATTGGGTATTAAGTGGGTAACTAAGACACAAATATTGGATCGAACACCCTAGGAATGGATTTATGATTAAATCACTAACATGAACATAATATATCACGGTTTTTTCCCTCATGGTGATTATAGTTCTAACAACTTGAGTCATGGGACAAGTGAACGCATTGATCCAGGATCACAGATGAGTAGTCTGATGATACTATTACCAGAAAAAACATACTATAAGGATTGATATATGATTCAATGATATAAATGATATAATGATTAAATTCAACTGATTTATATAATCGTTTTTTTCTTTGAAACTATTTTATATAAATTTTTAATAAAAAATATTTATTTAGGAATGTTTTGATACATATGAAATCTCTTTGGATTATGAAATATTGTTTTGTTGAAAATATTTGTATTCTATTCCATGACGTGTTTTATTTAAATTTAAAGAATATTTGGTGTAAATGTTATGGTATTTATTATGGAACACTTGGTGAGACCCTATAAGGATATATTAATCACACCACATCACTAACTTTGAGAATTTAGGGGTTATATTGTTCCAGGTATAAGAAATGGAAAAGATCCACTTAGATCTGGTGGATAATCTAGATCCTTGGTACTTAGATTGATGGATCTTATTTGTCACGACCCGTCCTCGGGGCCCGTGCCGTGACTACCCCAAGCCCGCCTTCCATAGGCCAGGGGCTGGCGACTAGCACCAAGGCGTAAATCCCGGAAAAAGGGAAGGCATTTCCTTTGTAAAGTAAACAAGCACCATAGAGTAAGCAAGCGGAAAAGTAAACACTAAGTAAAAACTGTAACAAGCTGTACTGAAGGTAAAAGGGGCCGAAAATACAAGCCCAACTGTAAAGTACAACTGAAAGGGAAAAACAGCAACTGAAAAGAAAATCCGCAGCGTTGAGCCGTCCTCTGGAAGTTCCACCTGAAGGGTGGGTACAGATAGCCTCCACTACTCCTCGGGTCCACCTGGCCGCTCCGAGTACGTCCCGCCCAGTGGTCCACCTCCAGGTACCGTCCTGCTCCGCAAGCCTCCACCACAATCAGCGTTGTCCGTCGTCTGCAACCAACACAATGTAGTGCGGGCATAGCCCGTGCAGGGGTGAGTATAAGCTACTCAGTAGGGACCCCGAGACCCCCAAAGGTCTCCCGAAATCCACAAAGTATAAACCACAACGGAAAGATACAATCACAAAGTAACAACCGACACTGCTTAGGTATATTCCCATACATATACCTAAGTCTTCAATCCCTGTTTGGCTCCAACATCCGAGCCCAAGCACAACCCAGTCCACACAGGAAAGCAAACGTATACGCACACAGGATAGCTCAACACAATCCACAAAGGAGAGTAAACCGTAAATCCACACAGGATAGTTCAACACAATCCATAAAGGAGAGTAAACAGTAAATCCACACAGGATAGTTCAACACAATATTCATCTCACACAGGTATACTTCTTCGTATAATGATAAAGATGATCACTGATCCATCTAAGTCATCAGACCCACAAAGGATCGAAAGGTACTAACCTCCGCAATGACCCACACAGGATCAGACCCACACAGGATCAATAGGTAACTATCCCCCGCAAAGACCCACACAGGATCGGGCCCACACATGACCTGTAGGTGCTGGCTCACACAGAACCGCTGAGCGCTAACCCACACAGGATCGGATCCACACAGGATCTGTAGCACTGATCCATGTAGGATCGCTAAGTGCAGTAATCATTGCAGTCCACTGACGATCTCTGCACAGTCGTCGGAGTCACAGTCCACTGAGGATCTCTGCACAGTCGTCAGAGTTGCAGTCCACTGAGGATCTCTGCACAGTCGTCGGAGTCGCAGTCCAATGAGGATCTCTGCACAATCGTTGGAGTCACAGCCAGCACTAGGGTTCCCGCACACAGCAAGCTCGTTCGGAAGGGTCCGGTCCACGAGCCGAGAGGCTGATACATCAACTGACACAAAGTCCGAAGTTGATGTATCCAAAAGTTCTGTATCGTCAACAGGAACTCAACGTCGCAGACGGCGCGTCAATCGGACGCCCGGTCTGAGAGTTATTGGCTTTTTCGTCCGAGGGGCCCGGTTGGTTTTTAAGGCAAAACCAACCCCACCGTACTCCACCTGCATCCAAACCTCGGGTGGAGTGAGCCAAAAGATCCGTCCCACTTAGAGGAATCCACCAAAGCTGACGGCACGTCAATCAGACGTCCGTAGCTCAAGATATGAGTGTTTCCGCTCCGAGGGCCCGGTTGGTTTCGTGTACGAACCAACCCGGCCGAACCCAAAGTATTCTGAAACCTTGAGTGTGATATACCAAAACGACCGTCTCGATCCAAGGATCGCGTTGCCGCTGAAATCGCGTCATTCGAAGGCCCGCAGCTCAAGTAACGGGCAAAAGACCGAATCGGTCCGAAGACGGGGGGTCTGGGCCCGGGCCGACCTGGCCCGACCCCCCCTGGGTCACCCGAACCGGGTCGACCCAACCCGGTCCGACCTGGATGGACCTGGTCCGGCTAGGCCAGGGCGCGGCCCGGCTCGGTCGGCCGGTCCGGCTCGGCTCGGCCGAGTGGCCGAGCAGCGCGGGAGGCTCGCTGCCCCCGCGTGTCAGCACCGCGGCCCCCGCGGGGGGCCGCCCTGGTCAACGGACGCGGCACAAGCCGCGTCCTGTGTGTGCACCGGACCCGCGCAGCCGCGGGTATAACGACCCACACTTTACATACATTGTTAATACTTCGAAATTGAAGCACACTTATTACAACATATGACAAAACCACAAAGGACCGTATAGGTATAGTGTCTTTAGAAACTGGGAAACATAAACAACTGGTTCATAAATCTTCTACAGTGTCTCCCATTTATTTCATCATATCTAGGGTCCCTTTTAGCATATTCTACTTAATATCCATCTTCTTGACCTGGGGAAAAGAAAACATAAAAGGGTGAGCTCAAATGCTCAGCAAGGGCAAATAAAGGAAATAAAAATCATATCATATCTTTATGAAAATCAAAACCTGCAAAAGAGATCATAATATCTTAACATGGAATAAATCATATAAGTGAAAATGAGATCCCCATAATCATAACATAAAACTTGAAACTTTGTGGTATGCACACATAATCATGGAAAATCATTTCTTGTTAGTCATGACTCAATGCCAAGACTATCTTAGTGGACAAAGTCCCTTTCTGAACCGAGTTCACTCCTCGTTTCAGTCCTGTATCACTGAACCGAAATAACCTTCCGTTCCAGCCATGTCTATCTCATGAGATATAAAATCTTTACCCAATGCATTGGAGGGAGATATAGGTCCCACCCATCTTATAATTAATCCTTTCTTATGTGTGCCACATAATCATAAATCATACATCATCGTATAACACATGTAACAAAAATGGGATTCTTGAAACATCATGACATCATAAAACAAATCATATAAGGTAAAGGAATTCATAAAAATAATTCCATCACAACATGATCAAATCAATGTAATATTAGGGATAAAAACAGAACCCTTTATTATCTTAGATGGAAAATAATTTTGATAAAACTCTTGAACTCCATTCTTGAGGAAAATATCCTTTCTTCTTCAAAAACATTTTTCCTTTCATAACATGTCATACGACTTTAAAATAAAAGAAGTTGATTAAAAATAAACTTGAAAACTTGTAAAGGAGGCTTCTTGGAAATAATGTTTTAAAAATCCATTCATGCCGTATAAGTTAAAAAAAACATTCTTCGTACTTTTGTCAGAAAAGTCAAAAAGTACCTCGTACGACAAAGATTCCTATCATACATATTACTAAAAACTCACCGAAGGGTAAAAATGGATTTAAACAATTGTAGGTGGATGGAAATAATATTACATTTTGATGAAACATGGATGTGGATGATAAAATACACCCCAATAAATACTTACGAATAAACAATCTCGGATAAAAATGAGATTGTGATATTTCCCTTACCTTAGGTCCGATTTGCTTTGTTCGTGTCCGAAGCTCCTGTATAATGGTTTAAATAATGTTATTTACTTATTCCAGAATCATACATATTGATATGATATCATCTATGGTCATATTATTAGCTTCTTGTTAGTAATATTTCATTGTTACTTGTTACTCGGGTCTTTATAACTTTTTGTTCTTATGCGTGTTTTGTTGAATAAATTCTTATTCTTATCTTTAGGTTATAGATAATTCATTTCCATAATGGTATTAGTGTAGTATATACCATATTCATTCATTCAATTCATTTATATAATCATTATGAAATGAAGATCATGTAGAACGAGTCGCATCACATCGTGGAGACGGTATTCCGTACGTACGCACGAGTGATGATATCGTTCCTATGATCGTGGAATTGTATTGGAGTATATATATATTATTTCAGTATCAATATTACTTCATAATAATCATATATAGTTACTCATTACACCATTATACCCATCCTTGTAAGGTGATGGTGGAAAATAGATTACACCACGGCGTGGAGACGGTATTCCGTACGTACGCACGCGCGGTGATTTCATTTTTCCGTAGGATGGATAGAAGGTGAATTAGGGTTGTTTCACATTTATAATAACATATCAGTATGTAAGTAATACTGATGTTATTACTTTGTCATGAAACAACTAAAGAAGAAGAAGTTGAAGAAGAAAGAAATTGAAAAGATCGGTAATGGATATTACCTCTTCTTTGGAACGCCTCTTTGAATCCTCCACTTAGGGAACTAAGATTGGTCTTTGAAGAAGACCAGGATCTCTAGGATTATTATAGGGAAGTGGAGAGGAGAAAATGGCAGTGGTTGGCCGAGCTTGAGTGCACAAATTGGTGTGAGGAGGAGGGGGAGGAGGTGCCCTTTTATAAGGGAGGAGAGGGGCACCTTAGGAATATCTCAAAATATTATTTTATATTAAAGTCAAAATAAGTTTATAATGGTTCCAAAGGGTCTTATTTAGAAGATAAAGTGGGGATGGGTCGAAATCCTATCAACCAATAAGATTTAGACAAGTTTAGGGTATTATTTTAACCTTATCAATTAGATTTAACTCTAAGTTAATTAATTTAACTTTTACCGTGTCTTTTTGTTTTCTTTCACTATAAGGTTAATACACTTACTATAACATGCCAAACGAACCCCAAATTGTTTATTATTAATATATATATCCTTATCTAAGTCATTTGGCCGAACCTTAGATTTTTAGGAATAAAATAACAATTAGTAATATAATATTTGATTTAAAAACTATTTTGTGTCAATTTTGACACTATTTGATATATGATTTTTTTGAAAGTCATAACAGAATTATATGTTCGAACCAAGTTAATTAAATCAACACTAATATATCATAGTAACCTATAAAATTAGTGGAATTCATAAAAATTCTCAAATTACATTTATTTTGGTGTTTATAACATCAATTATGTCAATATTTCATTAATAAGATAATTACTGCATCATCTTTGTGTCATAAATAAATTATATTATTTGATGTCTAAAAATTACAAATAAAATACCATCATGTAGGAAATCTTTTTATCTTTCTAATGAATATTTACAATCGAATTTATCTTATGTATAACCCCATATTAAAAATGATTTACTTATTAAACTTTGATTTTAACTATTTTAACCCTTCTTTAAATAAATTAATAATAAATGTCCTAATCTAATCCAAGTGGGCCTAAATGGTCATATTTTATTCCTAAGTTTGTTTTTTGTCGAATTACACTTGTCCAATAGAATTAGGACATGTGTTAGGGTAATATTAATATCATATTTACCCTTAGTTACCCTATTTACTATTAACCGCGGTAAAAAAAAGTAAAAAGTTACTATTCACCAAAAATTATTTTCATCTCATTGAACCACATTTTAGTCCTTGATATTAACCGTGTCTCTCAGATTTTCGAAATTCCATTCACCGAAGCGGTAAAATTAAGTTTTATGCAAAATTCGGTTTTTTAACCTACCACTTAGTGGTTTCACTATTCATCAAAAATTGAAAGTTTTCAGAAAAATACCAAAAATTCACCCTAGGCTAATTTCGATATTCTAAGTCCAAAAATGAAGTCCATTTTGAAAAATAAAATTTATAAAATTTCAAAAAGTGGTTATTACTATTCATAACGGCTAGTTTTAATAGCATATTGTTGTTTAGTGAAACTCGGTATTGCGTACGACGCAAGCTATCGAGAAAGGTCGTGATTGCGTGTAAAGCAAGCCAAGCAAGTGTTGTGTAGAAAAAGATTCCTTTGATGATTTATATAACATAAAAGTATCGGGTGTTACATTCTACCCCCCTTAAAAAGAATTTCGCCCTCGAAATTCGTCACTTTGTAACAAACAGATGAGGATACTTCTCCCTCATCATATCCTCAAGCTCCCATGTAGCTTCTTCAAGTTGGTGGTTCCTCCATAAAACTTTCACCAAGCGAGTGGTCTTGTTTCGTAGGACTTTTTCGCTACGATCCAGAATCTCTATCGGCTGTTCTTCATAAGAAAGATCTTGCTCCAGCGGTACAACTTCTGAGCTGAGTACATGTGAAGGATCTAGTATGTACTTTCTCAGGAGAGATACATGGAACACATCGTGAACTTGAGAGAGATTCGGTGGAAGCGTCAATCGGTAAGCTACCTTCCCAACACGATCCAGTATTTCGAAAGGACCGATATATCTAGGGCTCAACATCCCCTTCTTTCCAAATCTCATAACCCTCTTCCAGGGAGATATTCGTAAGAACACTTTATCACCCACTTCAAACTCTAGGTCTTTTCTTCGGTTGTCGGCATAACTTTTCTGTCGACTCTGAGCTGCTCTTATGTGTTGTTGAATAGATCTGACTTTTTCTGCCATTTCATCAACGAGATCAGGTCCTAATAGCTTTCTTTCCCCAACTTCATCCCAGCAAGTTGGAGTCATGCATTTCTTTCCATAGAGAGCTTCATAAGGAGCCATCTGAATACTGGAGTGAAAGCTATTATTATAAGAAAATTCTACCAAAGGTAGGTGTTGATCCCAACCTCCTTTGAAATCCATAGAGAAAGCTCTCAACATATCTTCTAGGGTTTGAATTGTTCTCTCAGACTGACCGTCTGTCTGGGGATGATAAGCAGTGCTGAAACTCAACTCTGTATCCAGAGTATGCTGAAGACTTCGCCAGAACTTCGAGGTAAATCTCGGATCCCGATCAGATATAATAGAAAGTGGTACTCCATGCAATCTTACCACTTCCTTTACATATATCCTGGCAAGTTGATCTAGAGAGAAATCCTCTCTAATAGGAATGAAGTGTGCAGACTTTGTAAGACGATCAACTATGACCCAGATAGCATTATTGCCTTTGGATGTTTTAGGAAGTCCTGTGACAAAGTCCATAGTGATGTTTTCCCATTTCCATTCGGGTATGGGTAATGTTTGTAACATCCCTTTAGACTTCTGTCTCTCAGCTTTAACTTGTTGACAAACCAAGCATCGAGAGACATATTCAGCAACATCTCTTTTCATGCCATCCCACCAGAAGTACTCTTTCAGGTCCCTATACATCTTCGTGCTTCCAGGATGAATAGAGAATGATGAACTATGAGCCTCATCCAGCAGCTCCTTCTTTAATTCGGGGATGGGAGGAACACAAACCCGATTCCTGAACTTTATTATCCCATCACAATCAAGGTTGAATTCAGGAACATTTCTCACCTTCTTTTGTAACTCGACATCTTCTTTCTGTGCCTCTTTAATCTTCACATGTATAGATGGTTGAACATTCATTTGAGAAAGATATGATTTTTCCCCTTCCATTATAATTTCAAGATCCATCCTTTGTAAATCCATAAATATTGGATCTTTTGTGATCCTCATCAGGGATAAACTAGCATGGTCTTGTCGACTTAATGCATCTGCCACCTTGTTTACTTTCCCAGGGTGGTAATGGATTGAGCAGTCATAATCCTTAATCAGCTCCAACCATCTTCTTTGGCGCATATTCAACTCCTTTTGTGTGAAAATATACTTTAAACTTTTATGATCAGTATAAATATCACACCTTTCACCATAAAGGTAATGCCTCCAAATCTTTAATGCAAAGATTACCACAGCCAACTCCAAATCATGTGTTGGGTAATTTTGCTCATGGATTTTCAACTGTCGTGAGGCATAAGCTATCACCATATCATTTTGCATAAGAACACACCCCAATCCCTTCTTGGATGCATCACTGTAGATCACAAACCTTTCTCCACTACAAGGCAGTGTCAGCACAGGTGCACTGGATAACCTTCTTTTCAACTCCTTGAAATTCTCTTCACATTCCTCTGTCCAGACAAACTTAACTCCTTTCCGAGTCAACTTGGTGAGTGGATTAGAAAATCGTGAAAAATCTTTTACAAAACGTCGATAATATCCAGCCAAACCAAGAAAACTTCGGATCTCAGTTACTGTTGTTGGTCTTGACCATCTTTCGATAACCTCTGTTTTTGCTGGATCCACAGATATCCCCTCTTTTGAGATTATATGACCCAAAAATGAAACTTTTTGAAGCCAAAATTCACACTTGGTAAATTTGGCATAAAGCTTCTCCTTTCTCAGGGTCTTCAATATAATTCTCAAGTGATCTTCATGCTCTTCCTTGCTCTTTTAATAGACAAGAATATCTTCTATAAAGACTACCACAAATTGATCAAGATAGTCTCTAAAGACTCTATTCATTAGATCCATGAAGATAGCAGGGGCATTAGTAAGACCAAATGGCATCACTATAAATTCATAGTGTCCATACCTTGTACGGAAAGCCGTCTTTGGTATATCCTCCCTTTTGACCCTTAATTGATGATACCCTGAACGGAGATCAATCTTGGAAAAGTATTGAGCTCCGCGTAGTTGGTCAAATAAGTCATCAATGCGTGGGAGAGGATATTTGTTCTTGATAGTGATCTTGTTAAGTTCTCGATAATCAATGCAGAGTCTCGTTGATCCATCTTTCTTCTTAACAAATAGAACAGGTGCTCCCCAAGGTGACGCACTAGGGCGTATGAATCCCTTATCAAGATTATCTTGGAGTTGCTTCTTCAATTCCTGCAACTCAATTGGGGCCATTTTATAAGGTGTCTTTGAAATAGGCAAAGCACCCGGTACAAGTTCTATTGAAAACTCAACTTCACGATTTGGGGGAAGACCCGGCAATTCCTCCGGAAAGACATCATCAAACTCCCGTACAATGGGCATATTCTTAATCGTGAGTTTCTCACCAACTATTTGAGATAAATAACCTTTATTTAGTGGAATCAATACCCATAAGATGGAAGAAATTTCCACTGGAAGGTTATGTTCATCCTTGCATTGATAGATGATCGTAGATTGATCTGGAATATGAAATGTGACTTCCCTTCTTTGGCAATCGATATGAGCTCCATGTAGAGAAATCCAATCCATGCCAAGAATCACATCAAATTCCACTAAAGGAAGGATCACAAGATTTGCAGGAAGCACTTTCCCACAAACTTCGATCGGAGAAGAATTATAAACTTTTGATGCGATTGATGTGCCATTAGGTGTTGTCACAGCTAACTCAACATCTAATTGTTGAGGTAATACGGTGATACCCTTAGAAAATTTTTCAGAAATAAAAGAGTGGGTGGATCCAGAATCAAATAAAACATTTTCTACTTTAGAGTGGATGGTAAGTGTACCTTTCACCACTTCGTTATCGTACTCCACATCACTGATAGAAATTGCATGTGAATTTCCTTTGTCTTTCGCCTTAAGATTTTGTTGACGTCGACCATCATCATCAACCCTTGGATTTGGGAATTGATTGGCATAATGCCCCATCTCCTTGCACTTGAAACATTGAAGTGTAATAGGATCATTCTGTGTATCCCTTCCTTTGTTTGAATCATTGGACATCTTCTTCCCATTATCACGGCATTCAAATGCCCGATGACCTTCCTTTCCACATTTAAAACATTTACTTGTCCCTTTAAGACAACTCCCTCCATGTTTCTTTCCACACTTTGAGCATAAGGAAAAGCTCATCTTCTTTTCAGTTTGCTCATTAGATTTTCCTTTTAATTCCATCTTCCTCTTCTTATCAAACCCATGTGACTGATGGGTTACTCCAATCTCCATCTCGACTTTGAGAGCACATCGAACGATTTCCTCGTAGATATTGAAGTCTCTTATGGCTAACGCCCTTCGAAGACTTGGTTTTAAGCCACTAAAGAATCGATCGATCTTACTCTCAGGTTGGATAATAATACCAGAAGCGTACCTTGCAAGTCTTGTAAAATTTGCTTCTTAGGTACTAACAGATTCATCATCCCTTTGCTTCAGTTCAAGGAACTCTTTCTCCATCTTTGTTCGGAGAATACGAGGGAAGTACTTATTGAAAAATAAGTTCTTGAACTCGTCCCATTCCATAGACTCAATTTCATCCCTTTGCCTCGTATTCTTAACAAGATTCCACCATTGATCCGCATCTCCTTCCAAACGATACACTGCTAGGATGACTTTATCATGTTCAGAACATTGAAGAACTGAAAATATCTTTTCAGTAGTACTAATCCATTGTTCAGCAACTAATGGATCAGTAGACCCGCTGAAAGAAGGTGGACGCTGCCTCATGAAGGATTCAACAGAATGTTGCTCCCTCCTTTGCTCGTTTGGAAATCCTGCATGATTCATAGCTTGAGAAAGTTGTGTGAGCATGGCTACAAGATTTTTCATTCCAGCTCCCATATCGTTTGGTTGCTCAGGAGGACAATCATTGCATTGCCCATCGCATTCCGTATTAACACGGTTCCTTCGGGTTCCAGCCATTGACTAAAACCAAGAAGAATAGTGTGAGCAACACTAATTATAATAGGAAAACCACATAATTCAAGAATAAAATTTTCATGCTTAAGGTCTTATCCTAGGTTATTCATGGCCATTTCTAAAACACTAAGATTGTGTTCTATGCTTAGACTTATCCTTAGGGTTCTTACTAAGGCTTTCACATCCTAGTTTCCAAAGGTTGACTATACCTTTCCTCTGATACCAACTATAACGACCCATACTTTACATACATTGTTAAAACTTCGAAATTGAAGCACACTTATTACAACATATGACAAAACCACAAAGGACCGTATAGGTATAGTGTCTTTAGAAACTGGGAAACATAAACAACTGGTTCATAAATCTTCTACAGTGTCTCCCATTTATTTCATCATATCTAGGGTCCCTTTTAGCATATTCTACTTAATATCCATCTTCCTGACCTGGGGAAAAGAAAACATAAAAGGGTGAGCTCAAATGCTCAGCAAGGGCAAATAAAGGAAATAAAAATCATATCATATCTTTATGAAAATCAAAACCTGCAAAAGAGATCATAATATCTTAACATGGAATAAATCATAGAAGTTAAAATGAGATCCCCATAATCATAACATAAAACTTGAAACTTTGTGGCATGCACACATAATCATGGAAAATCATTTCTTGTTAGTCATGACTCATTGCCAAGACTATCTTAGTGGACAAAGTCCCTTTCTGAACCGAGTTCACTCCTCGTTTCAGTCCTGTATCACTGAACCGAAATAACCTTCCGTTCCAGCCATGTCTATCTCATGAGATATAAAATCTTTACCCAATGCATTGGAGGGAGATATAGGTCCCACCCATCTTATAATGAATCCTTTCTTATGTGTGCCACATAATCATAAATCATACATCATCGTATAACACATGTAACAAAAATGGGATTCTTGAAACATCATGACATCATAAAACAAATCATATAAGGTAAAGGAATTCATAAAAATAATTCCATCACAACATGATCAAATCAATGTAATATTAGGGATAAAAACAGAACCCTTTATTATCTTAGATGGAAAATAATTTTGATAAAACTCTTGAACTCCATTCTTGAGGAAAATATCCTTTCTTCTTCAAAAACATTTTTCCTTTCATAACATGTCATACGACTTTAAAATAAAAGAAGTTGATTAAAAATAAACTTGAAAACTTGTAATGGAGGCTTCTTGGAAATAATGTTTTAAAAATCCATTCATGCCGTATAAGTTAAAAAAAACATTCTTCGTACTTTTGTCAGAAAAGTCAAAAAGTACCTCGTACGACAAAGATTCCTTTCATACATATTACTAAAAACTCACTGAAGGGTAAAAATGGATTTAAAAAATTTTAGGTGGATGGAAATAATATTACATTTTGATGAAACATGGATGTGGATGATAAAATACACCCCAATAAATACTTACGAATAAACAATCTCGGATAAAAATGAGATTGTGATATTTCCCTTACCTTAGGTCCGATTTGCTTTGTTCGTGTCCGAAGCTCCTGTATAATGGTTTAAATAATGTTATTGACTTATTCCAGAATCATACATATTGATATGATATCATATAAGGTCATATTATTAGCTTCTTGTTAGTAATATTTCATTGTTACTTGTTACTCGGGTCTTTATAACTTTTTGTTCTTATGCGTGTTTTGTTGAATAAATTCTTATTCTTATCTTTAGGTTATAGATAATTCATTTCCATAATGGTATTAGTGTAGTATATACCATATTCATTCATTCAATTCATTTATATAATCATTATGAAATGAAGATCATGTAGAACGAGTCGCATCACATCGTGGAGACGGTATTCTGTACGTACGCACGAGTGATGATATCGTTCCTATGATCGTGGAATTGTATTGGAGTATATATATATTATTTCAGTATCAATATTACTTCATAATAATCATATATAGTTACTCATTACACCATTATACCCATCCTTGTAAGGTGATGGTGGAAAATAGATTACACCACGGCGTGGAGACGGTATTCCGTACGTACGCACGCGCGGTGATTTCATTTTTCCGTAGGATGGATAGAAGGTGAATTAGGGTTGTTTCATATTTATAATAACATATCAGTATGTATGTAATACTGATGTTATTACTTTTTCATGAAACAACTAAAGAAGAAGAAGTTGAAGAAGAAAGAAATTGAAAAGATCGGTAATGGATATTACCTCTTCTTTGGAACGCCTCTTTGAATCCTCCACTTAGGGAACTAAGATTGGTCTTTGAAGAAGACCAGGACCTCTAGGATTATTATAGGGAAGTGGAGAGGAGAAAATTGCAGGGGTTGGCCGAGCTTGAGTGCTCAAATTGGTGTGAGGAGGAGGGGGAGGAGGTGCCCTTTTATAAGGGAGGAGAGGGGCACCTTAGGAATATCTCAAAATATTATTTTATATTAAAGTCAAAATCAGTTTATAATGGTTCCAAAGGGTCTTATTTCGAAGATAAAGTGGGGATGGGTCGAAATCCTATCAACCAATAAGATTTAGACAAGTTTAGGGTATTATTTTAACCTTATCAATTAGATTTAACTCTAAGTTAATTAATTTAACTTTTACCGTGTCTTTTTGTTTTCTTTCACTATATGGTTAATACACTTACTATAACATGCCAAACGAACCCCAAATTGTTTATTATTAATATATATATCCTTATCTAAGTCATTTGGCAGAACCTTAGATTTTTAGGAATAAAATAACAATTAGTAATATAATATTTGATTTAAAAACTATTTTGTGTCAATTTTGACACTATTTGATATATGATTTTTTTGAAAGTCATAACAGAATTATATGTTCGAACAAAGTTAATTAAATCAACACTAATATATCATAGTAACCTATAAAATTAGTGGAATTCATAAAAATTCTCAAATTACATTTATTTTTGTGTTTATAACATCAATTATGTCAATATTTCATTAATAAGATAATTACTGCATCATCTTTGTGTCATAAATAAATTATATTATTTGATGTCTAAAAATTACAAATAAAATACCATCATGTAGGAAATCTTTTTAGATTTCTAATGAATATTTACAATCGAATTTATCTTATGTATAACCCCATATTAAAAATGATTTACTTATTAAACATTGATTTTAACTATTTTAACCCTTCTTTAAATAAATTAATAATAAATGTCCTAATCTAATCCAAGTGGGCCAAAATGGTCATATTTTATTCCTAAGTTTGTTTTTGGTCGAATTACACTTGTACAATAGAATTAGGACATGTGTTAGGGTAATATTAATATCATATTTACCCTTAGTTACCCTATTTACTATTAACCGCGGTAAAAAAAAGTAAAAAGTTACTATTCACCAAAAATTATTTTCATCTCATTGAACCACATTTTAGTCCTTGATATTAACCGTGCCTCTCGGATTTTTGAAATTCCATTCACAGAAGCGGTAAAATTAAGTTTTATGCAAAATTCGGTTTTTTAACCTACCACTTAGTGGTTTCACTATTCATCAAAAATTGAAAGTTTTCAGAAAAATACCAAAAATTCACCCTAGGCTAATTTCGATATTCTAAGTCCAAAAATGAAGTCCATTTTGAAAAATAAAATTTATAAAATTTCAAAAAGTGGTTATTACTATTCATAACGGCTAGTTTTAATAGCATATTGCTGTTTAGTGAAACTCGGTATTGCGTACGACGCAAGCTATCGAGAAAGGTCGTGATTGCGTGTAAAGCAAGCCAAGCAAGTGTTGTGTAGAAAAAGATTCCTTTGATGATTTATATAACATAAAAGTATCGGGTGTTACAGCGGGTCCGCCGGCGACCCGCACCACCGGTGGCTTCCGCGGGCCACCGGAGTTGCTCCGGTGGTCCGTTTTTCTTTCCCGTCTGCGCTGTTGATCCTCCCGGGTTCCGTTCTTCACTGCGGGATCATCAAATGGCCCTTGCATCATGTATTGTCTTCGCCCGCCAAATCCGCACAACCACGAAGAACGGCGGAGGGTTGTCGGGTCGTGTTCTTTTGGCCCGCACCCTCCGTGTTAGATAATAACAACGGGAGAATTATTCCACACATGAATACATAACCAAAAACAATTTTTAATGAATCAAAATTGTTTTCATGAACTGGGTTCTTCATTTTGAACGGAAACAAACACGGAAATGTAAAACATCCAAATAAAATCCCTACCTCGTCAAGTCGTCGCACGCGCGTTCTTTGCGGAAATTGATCGCCGCGGAAGGAGGCGATCGTCGCGTCGCGGAAGGCATCGCGTTATCGCGGAAGGGAGTCGCGTCGTCGCGGAATCCGGCGTTGCGTCGACAAACTCAACAGACCAAGAAACAATAGATTTAATTATAAATAATTAAATCTATGTTTTGTTAAGAACCACAAAAGAGATTAAAATATCAAAAACTCTCACCTCAACGGATGATCGAAGATCGGGGCGGGGAAGAACATATCGGATGAAGCGTCGTCAATCTCCGAGGGTGACGGCGTTCTTCGCGTTCTTTACATTCTTCGTGTTCTTCGCGTTCTTCGCATTCTTCGCATTCTTCGCGTTCTTCGCGAAGGTGGGGGAAGGCACAAGAATTCCTGTCAAAAGCCTCTCAACGTGTAATCCTCAAGATGTCGTGTTGGTCTTATTTTATTATTACGCCAACGGATTTCAAATCGGTTAAGAAACGAATGAAATTAATTCATAGAATTAATTTCAACGAATAAACCGCCCATTTAATTCAACGAGTAAAACCGCCCAATTAAATGGTGCATTAAGAATCTAGGAAAATGCGTCAGTTGAATTTCATAATGATGGGTTTTCGCGGGTGTGTTACTTAGCGGAAAAGAAACGGTGGGGCTCGTGTGGGTCCCACCTCACAAATATCCTACCAGGAGGGTAGGATATTTTTGGATAGCACCCTATCCGCATCAACTCAGCCTAAGCCTCTTTAAGTGGCTTCAAGTGGCTTCCAAGTGGCTTAAGTGAAATAAAATAAAGTTTGTTGTACAATTATTTTATTTCTTATCTTTAAGCCCGAAAATTAAAAACCACAACTGAGAAAACGCAACTCTGGAAGAGGCGTTTCTAAGAAAATACCAACGCTGTGATTTCATCGGTGACCTCAGAATTAGATTCTGAGCACCGGTTCAAAAGTTAGAAAAACCCGCTCATCCGTTCACTAAACGTACCCAAACCAAACTTCGGAAAATGATTCCGGGCACACCGGGCCTTGGAATCAGGTGCCGTCAGAAACTCGCTCTTGTAAAATTCCAAAGAAAATTAAGAAAAAAATTTACTTGAAATTTACGGGTCTTTATATCACTCCCACCTCAGGGATTTACGTCCCCGTAAAGATACATCATAAACTAGGAAAACAAATGTGGGTATTGAGCACGCATCTGAGCCTCCCGCTCCCATGTGCTCTCCTGGAGGTTCTCGTGCTACCATCTGATGCGCACAAGAGGAATCGATCGCTCACGTAGGACCCGCTCCTGTTGGTCCTCTATCTCCACCGGGACCTCCGTAAAAGTCGCCTCATCATTCACGTCTAGATCCCCATGGTCAATGATGTGTGTCGGGTCATGCACGTATCTCCTCAGCTGAGATACGTGGAAGACGTCGTGTAACTAGTTCAACTAAGGTGGTAGAGCCAGGCGATAAGCCACCTCGAAAATCCTGCTGAGGACCTGGAATGGTCCAATGAAGCGTGGAGACCACTTGCCGCCTCGGCCAAATCTCCGCAAACCACGTCGATGTGAGACACGCAAGAAGACGTGGTCACCATCCTCGAACTCTAGTGGCCTCCGCCTCCTGTCAGCATAAGAATTTTGTCGGCTCTGAGCTGTCCTCATCCACTCCTGGATGACCTGGACCTTCTCTTTCATGGACCGGATCATCTCTGGTCCCACAAGTGCTGAATCCCCAGGGTCTGTCCAGCACAAATGAGATCTGCAAGGTCTGTCATATAACGCCTCGTATGGTACCATCTCGATGGTGGAGTGGTAGCTGTTGTTGTACGCGAACTCCAACAAGGGTAGGTGATCCTCCCAACTGTGACCAATGTCGAGAACACATGCATGGAGCATGTCCTCGAGAGTCTGAATGGTCCTCTCCGTCTGACCATCCGTCTGAGGGTGAAAGGCGGTGCTCAGACGTAGCCGCGTCCCGAACGCCTCCTGCAACCCCTTCCAAAGCCGGGAAGTAAAGTGAGTGTCTTGATTGGAGACGATAGACGATGGCACACTGTGAAGTCGTACAATCTCCTGAACGTAGAGACGCCCCAAGCTCTCCACTGAGCCCTTCTCTCGGATGGGTAAAAAGTGTGCCGACTTGGTGAGTCGGTCAATAATCACCCAAATGGAGTCGTGACCTCTGGAAGTGCATGGAAGTCTAGTCACGAAGTCCATATATATCCCATCCCACTTCCACTTCGGGACCTCTAAGGGTTGTACCAAGCCTGCTGGTACCTGATGCTCTTCCTTCACCTGCTGGCAGGTGAGGTATCGAGAAACGAACTCTGCCACAGCCTTCTTCATGCCCGGCCACCAGTGATGTCGTCTGAGATCCTGGTACATCTTCACCACTCCAGGATGTACCGCCAAAGGAGAAGTGTGAAACTCTCTCAGCACCTCCTTTCGTAAAGCAAATAGTACCAAGGTATGTCCCCTGAAAAGGACGTCGTGCTCTGCTCCAAGGGAGAAACCATCAGGTGCCTGTCCCGAGGATATCTGTGCACGCCGCGTCTCACAGTTAGCATCCCCACGCTGTGCCTCTCTGACCCGCTGTAGAAGTGGAGGAGAGACTGTGAGAGACTGAAGGAAGGCTGCTCTGTCTCTATCAATGAAGGATATCTATAGCATCCTGCCCTTTTTACCACATAAACTTTCATTACATTTTACAAAACCGAGGATCTTTAATGTTTAGTGTCTTGGAAACCAGGAACATTAAACATGAAAACATAAAACATTCTTCTAAAACACTTGAATGGATTCTCCTCATGTTCATCCTAGGTTCATTACTGCATCACATAACCTGGGGACATACATCAAAAGAAAGGGTGAGCAAAAAGCACAGTAAGGGAAACAAGAGAAACATTTTACATGTGAACTTGAGATACTTCAATAAGGTCATGAAAATAACTTTAAGGCATGAGAATGAAATCTGAGGCATATCATAAAAAAAATAACAATTTCATTACTTGAAGATGTGGATACATCATTTACCATAGACAATCATGAACATATCACCAAGTTCCATCCCCAAGGTGTCATTTGAAAATTACCAAGGTTATTCACCAAGGTATCGTGAAAATTGTAATCTCTAGTGGTTACATCATTACCCAATGCATTGGAGCGCTATCAGGGAGCACCCTTAAATTTGACTTTATTATCATGTGAGCCACATATATCATCATCAAAAATTTCATAAATAACCCATATAGCATAAAATAAATGGGTTTCATTTCATAATCACAACATTTTAAAAACTTCTTTAAAGACATGATCTTTACGTCACTTTAAAACCCACAGAAAAGGAAGGTGGGTCTCATGTATGTAAATCCCAGAATTTAAAATAGAACATTTTGGTATATATGTGAATACCCCTTTATAAGAAATGGCTTTGAGTATTCACTTAATAATATAAAATAACTTTAGAAAAAGAGAGAGACATTTTGAGACGGAAATTCTGCAGCATAACAGCTAGGTTACGAGGTTTTAGAAGACATTAAAAAGAGAGGGAAAATGGGTCAAACATTCATAAATGACACATAAAACAGTAGATGGACAGAATAAGAAGGATACATGATCATGGTAATGAAATTTCAAGGACATACCATTTGAAATGAAAAACATGGTAGGAAGACAAAAATTAGATTTCTCTTATGAAAGTTCGGCAGCCTAACGGCATTACTTAAACTTCAACAAAAATGATTTGAAAAGATCAAATAGGGTCTCTCATCATGTGAACATAATATTTCAGTATGATAGATATATAGATAATTCCCCAATATAATAAAAAAGTAACTTGAAAGACTTGACATGAAAGTAGAACTTGAAAAGAATGAGAAGGGTGAAAGAATCCCCAAAAAATTCGGCAGCCTAACAGCGCCACTTAAAACTTCAAAATACTGAATTGAAGAGTTCAAATGGGGTCTCTCATCATATGAACATAAGAGTCCAGTATGATAGATATAGATATCATAACCCAAAATAACAAAAAGGAACTTGAAATAATTGACATGAAAGTAGAACTTCAAAACGAGAAGGGTGAAGAACCACTTAAAAATTCTGCAGCCAAACGGCGCCACTTAAAACATCAAAATACTGAATTGAAGAGATCAAATGGGGTCTCTCATCATATGAACATAAGATTCCAGTATGATAGATATAGATATCATACCCCAACATAACAAAAAGGAACATGAAAGAATTTACATGAAAGTAGAACTTCAAAACGAGAAGGGTGAAGAACCACTTAAAAATTCGGCAGCCTAATGGCGCCACTTAAAACATCAAATTACTAAATTGAAGAGATCAAATGGGGTCCCTCATCATATGATCATAAAATATCAGTATGATAAATTTAGATATCATACCCCAACATAATAAAAAGTAACATTAAATACTTTACATGAAAATAGATCTTGAAAAATGAGAAGGGAGAAAGAATCCGTTACAAAAATTTCGGCAGCCTAACGGCGCCACTTAAAACTTCATAAAACGAAATAATGAGAGTAAGAGGGGATCTCTCATTATATGAACATAAAAAGGGCAGTAAGAGGAGTATAAAAGAACATCCTCCAACATAATAACATGTAGCATAAAAGGAATGACATAAAAGAGATTACTTGAAATGAAAGAGAGTGGTCGGATCCCTTACCTTAAAATGTAACTCTTAAAACTCAAAGGTTGGGACCTTGAGGGCTTGGGGGAACCTTGGGAGGACTCCTTGGGAGGTAATGAGACCAGAAATTCGTTGGGGAAGAGTGGGGATTCGAATGGATGAGAGGAGGGCTTGGTATTTATAGAGAAAGTGAGGGGACACGGCATTAATGGCCAAGGGACACCTCACATGTGCTTTTCTCAAACCCATGTGCTCTCCCTTGGAATTTACCATAGAGTTAGGCCACATGGGGCCCCCAAAACAATAATTCATCACCCTTGGCCGGCCAATCCTTAATATATCTCATGAAATCATCATGACATAGTTATGATGTCATTAAACATACTGAAACCCTAAAACTGTATTTTTACTATTCACTGAAAATTCAATTTTCTCAGAAAGATCCCAAAATTTCACCTTAATCAAATATCAATACTCCGATTTCAAAAATGAACTCCATTTTATAAAAATAATTTTCTAAATATTTTTAATTTATTTTTTAAATAAATACACTATTCACCGAAAATTCATTTTTTCAGAAAAAACCCCAAAAATTACCATAACATAATATCGGTGCTCTGAGTTCAAAAATGAAATCCATTTTATAAAAATAATTTTCTTAATATTTTTAATTTAATTTTTTAATTAAAAAACACTATTCACCCGAAAAGATTAATACTTGAATAATAATTTATGAAACCGTTATTTAACCATTTTGTTGAATCACATTACTTAATCAAGGTGCCTAGATTATTTTAAAACTTTCTTTAAGTGAAATTACTAATCCATTTGGTCACATTACTAATCCTAGGCGTAAAATCACTATTCACAATTTACTATTCATCAATAATCAAGTTGATCTTATTAGACTCCAAATTTCGTACTGAACATAATTGTAGAAGACCATTTTTTGAAAATCATTACACATTTTAAATTATTTAAGGTTTACATAAACATTTTTTTTAAATATCCTTTTGAAAATTCATAAAAAAATATGCATACTATTTTTATTCGGTCATTTGAAAATTCGTATACTTCATCATAAGAAGAAATCGAAATTTTTATTTAAAACAAGGATTACACAAGGCAGTTATAGACTCGTTACATAGCCCCTTATAATACCAGCATAGGAGCTAAGAGTAAGGTGTGCTAGGGTGATAGAATCTTGGGGCAGCTCAGTCAACATTGCCTGAGTAGTAATTTCTATCAGTTTGAACTTCTCGCGAAGGCGATTCCGTTCTAGCTTCACATGATGAAGTTCGCCTTGGATTTGGTCCAGAGCAAAGCCCAATGGTGCTACCTCCTTCCCAAGCTCTGTTAGATGGGCTTCGATCGGTCCAAGACTACTAGGTGAGTCCATCAAATCTTCTTTCTATAATAATTAACCAATATTACTTATATTTAGAGACAAAAATCAAAACATTTTGTTCATAGAGGTCATATTGACCGATGGTCATATAACAGTCAAAACCCAATGGTCTCATTTTAATTATAATCATGTTTATTAAATAAAACATTTTTGTTGAGTATAAAAATAAAATAAAATAACACATGAAATTAGGAAACAAGATTTATTCAAAATTTTGGGCTGTTACAATCTTCCCCCCTTAGGAAATTGCATCCTCGCAATTTTTAAAATTGGGTTTTAAAATTTCATTGAAAGTCCCACATCGGAAAAAGAGTCAGTAACACCATTACTTTAAAAGAAAGAAAAGGAAGTACAAAGGCCACCCGAGTTTACTCATACTAGGATTCCATGTAGGAAACATGGACATGGAGGAGAAAACAAAGGGTCACGTTCTAAAGGAGAGTGATAGAAAACATGATTAGGAGGAAGTTAACCACCAGAAAATCCCAAAATTATGATGTGTGTAAGAGGTCTTTGATTACCTAGTAGGAAACGTAAACCAACAAAGTTTTTGTTTTACGTTCCTTTTAATAACTTTGAGGAATTCATTTACAACATAGAACAAAAACATAAGGAAATATATCTACCTTCATGTAGAGTTTCATACATTAATAAGTTTCTACCAAAACTAATCTTTTATCCAAACGATGAGCATTCAAAACTACTTTGTCTCATCAAAACACAAGAATCATCTTCTAGAGAATCACACAATCCACAAAAGATCAACTATCTATTTCTTCTATCTTTAAACATTATCCAAATAATAGAAAGAGTAAGGTAAAACAACTCTTCAAAAAGAATCCCATAGGAATGGAAACTACTTTTAAATCTTCAAAGTTCTATGGTACTACCCAAAGTTCATCATAGACCATTCTGTAAATAATGGTCCTTAGGATTCCTCAAAATAAACCAAACTAAGATTGAAACCCAAATACAAGAAAGATTTGATAACATAGTCTTCCAAAATAAACTTCATTGTTCATATCCAAACAACATGAACCACTCCTAACATCTTATAAACAAATTACCTAACCTGAACATATTTTACCCAAGATAGGTTAATCATTCCCGTAAGTAACCTAAATTACTATAAGTCCACCTTAGATTCATCGATTCTTCAAAATATAAGTCAACCTTACTCCTCAATGAAAATACCATAGTAATCTATTTACCTCGATCAAATATGGTTCCCAAAATAATGAACGTCTTCCAAAATAATAATCATCTTTTAATCCCCTAATCATCTCTGTCGTATTAATACGGTAATCGTATCATTTCCTATCACATTTGTTGTTGGGACATGTTCTTCCATTTCCCGCCATTAACTAAGAATAGAAACTATAATTAGGGGCTTAAATACTTATCCAATAATCATTAAAAGGAAACTATAAGCATAGAAGGATAAACTTATAGAAGGAAGGTATACCCTAACTTGTGATCCCCTAGGTTCCAATCTAGGTTATCCATAATCATATCTTCTTATGTGAATCTTTATTTTGTTCCTTTAATAATGGTTCATACTAAGATTATGACTTTACCAAGCATATCCCCCGGGAGTGTCGTAAAGAAGAGTGCAGCAAGGCCCGTTGTCGTGTACCAGTTCCCATTCGAGTCTAGCTCAAAGTGGTGTTTTCGGGTTTTACCCCTGTGTACATCTGTGCCAGAGCCACCTCTACCTGCTCGTATCCAGACAGGGATGTATTTGCTTGGCAACCCATTACTCAATACTCACCAAAATACTTGGAAGATTTCCTATATATAAAATTTTCTATAGGGTTCTTCCTAAAGTTTTCATATCCTAATTTCCACAACTAACTAAACCATCCTTTGATACCAACTATAGCATCCTGCCCTTTTTACCACATAAACTTTCATTACATTTTACAAAACCGAGGATCTTTAATGTTTAGTGTCTTGGAAACCAGGAACATTAAACATGAAAACATAAAACATTCTTCTAAAACACTTGAATGGATTCTCCTCATGTTCATCCTAGGTTCATTACTGCATCACATAACCTGGGGACATACATCAAAAGAAAGGGTGAGCAAAAAGCGCAGTAAGGGAAACAAGAGAAACATTTTACATGTGAACTTGAGATACTTCAATATGGTCATGAAAAGAACTTTAAGGCATGAGAATGAAATCTGAGGCATATCATAATAAAAATAACATTTTCATAACTTGAAGATGTGGATACATCATTTAACATAGACAATCATGAACATATCACCAAGGTCCATCCCCAAGGTGTCATTTGAAAATTACCAAGGTTATTCACCAAGGTATCGTGAAAATTGTAATCTCTAGTGGTTACATCATTACCCAATGCATTGGAGCGCTATCAGGGCACACCCTAAAATTTTCCTTTATTATCATGTGAGCCACATATATCATCATCAAACATTTCATAAATAACCCATACAGCATAAAATAAATGGGTTTCATTTCATAATCACAACATTTTAAAAACTGTTTTAAAGACATGATCTTTACGTCACTTTAAAACCCACAGAAAAGGAAGGTGGGTCTCGTGTATGTAAATCCCAGAATTTAAAATAGAACATTTTGGTATATATTTGAATACCCCTTTAGAAGAAAGAGCTTTGAGTATTCACTTAATAATATAAAATAACTTTAGAAAAAGATAGAGACATTTTGAGACGGAAATTCTGCAGCATAACAGCTAGGTTATGAGGTTTTAGAAGATATTAAAAAGAGAGGGAAAATGGGTCAAACATTCATAAATGACACATAAAATAGTAGATGGACAGAATAAGAAGGATGCATGATCATGGTAATGAAATTTCAAGGACATACCATTTGAAATGAAAAAACATGGTAGGAAGACAAAAATTAGATTTCTCTTATGAAAGTTCGGCAGCCTAACGGCGTTACTTAAACTTCAACAAAAATGATTTGAAAAGATCAAATAGGGTCTCTCATCATGTGAACATAAGAGTTCAGTATGATAGATATATAGATAATTCTCCAATATAATAAAAAAGGAACTTGAAAGACTTGACATGAAAGTAGAACTTGAAAAGAATGAGAATGGTGAAAGAATCCCCAAAAAATTCGGCAGCCTAACAGCACCACTTAAAACTTCAAAATACTGAATTGAAGAGGTCAAATGGGGTCTCTAATCATATTAACATAATAGTCCAGTATGATAGATATAGAGATCATACCCCAACATAACAAAAAGGAACTTGAAAGAATTGACATGAAAGTAGAACTTCAAAACGAGAAGGGTGAAGAACCACTTAAAAATTCGGCAGCCTAACGGCGCCACTTAAAACATCAAAATACTGAATTGAAGAGATAAAATGGGGTATCTCATCATATGAACATAAGAGTCCAGTATGATAGATATATATATCATACCCCAACATAACAAAAAGGAACTTGAAAGAATTGACATGAAAGTAGAACTTCAAAACGAGAAGGGTGATGAACCACTTAAAAATTCGGCAGCCTAACGGCGCCACTTAAAACATCAAAATACTGAATTGAAGAGATCAAATGGGGTATCTCATCATATGATCATAAAAGATCAGTATGAAAAATTTAGAGATCATACCCCAACATAATAAAAAGGAACATGAAATACTTTACATGAAAATAGATCTTGAAAAATGAGAAGAAAGAAAGAATCCGTTACAAAAATTTCGGCAGCCTAACGGCGCCACTTAAAACTTCATAAAACGAAATAATGAGAGTAAGAGGGGATCTCTCATTATATGAACATAAAAAGGGAAGTAATAGGAGTATAAAAGAACATCCTACAACATAAGAACATGTAGCATAAAAGGAATGACATAAAAGAGATTACTTGAAATGAAAGAGAGAGGTCGGATCCCTTACCTTAAAATGTTGCTCTTAAACCTCAAAGGTTGGGACCTTCAGGGCTTGGGGGCACCTTGGGAGGACTCCTTGGGAGGTAATGAGACCATAAATTCGTTGGGGAATAGTGGGGATTCGAATGGATGAGAGGAGGGCTTGGTATTTATAGGGAAAGTGAGGGGACAAGGCATTAATGGCCAAGGGACACCTCACATGTGCTTTTCTCAAACCCATGTGCTCTCCCTTGGCATTTACCATGGAGTTAGGCCACATGGGGCCCCCAAAACAATAATTCATCACCCTTGGCCGGCCAATCCTTAATATATCTTATGAAATCATCATGACATAGTTATGATGTCATTAATCATACCGAAACCCTAAAACTGTATTTTTACTATTCACTGAAAATTCAACTTTCTCAGAAAGATCCCAAAATTTCACCTTAATCAAATATCAATACTCCGATTTAAAAAATGAACTCCATTTTATAAAAATAATTTTCTAAATATTTTTAATTTATTTTTTAAATAAATACACTATTTACCGAAAATTCATTTTTTCAGAAAAAACCCCAAAAATGACAATAACATAATATCGGTGCTCTGAGTTCAAAAATTAAATCCATTTTATAAAAATAATTTTCTTAATATTTTTAATTTAATTTTTTATTTAAAAAACACTATTCACCTGAAAAGATTAATACTTGAATAATAATTTATGAAACCGTTATTTAACCATTTTATTGAATCACATTACTTAATCAAGGTGCCTAGATTATTTTAAAACTTTCTTTAAGTGAAATTACTAATCCATTTGGTCACATTACTAATCCTAGGCGTAAAATCACTATTCACAATTTACTATTCATCAATAATCAAGTTGATCTTATTAGACTCCAAATTTCGTACTGAACATAATTGTAGAAGACCATTTTTTGAAAATCATTACACATTTTAAATTATTTAAGGTTTACATAAACATTTTTTTTAAATATCCTTTTGAAAATTCATAAAAAAAATATGCATACTATTTTTATCCGGTCATTTGAAAATTCGTAAACTTCATCATAAGAAGAAATCCCAATATTTATTTAAAACAAGGATTACACAAGGCAGTTACGGTCTCGTTACATAGCCCCTTATAATACCAGCATAGGACCTAAGAGTAAGGTGTGCTAGGGTGATAGAATCTTGGGGCGGCTCAGTCAACATTGCCCGAGTAGTAATTTCTATCAGTTTGAACATCTCGCGAAGGAGATTCCGTTCTAGCTTCACATGATGAAGTTCGCCTTGGATTTGGTCCAGAGCAAAGCCCAATGGTGCTACCTCCTTCCCAAGCTCTGTTAGATGGGCTTCGATCAGTCCAAGACTACTAGGTGAGGCCATCAAATCTTCTTTCTATAATAATTAACCAATATTACTTATATTTAGAGACAAAAATCAAAACATTTTGTTCACAGCGGTCATATTGACCGATGGTCATATAACAGTCAAAACCCAATGGTCTCATTTTAATTATAATCATGTTTATTAAATAAAACATTTTTCTTGAGTATAAAAATAAAATAAAATAACACATGAAATTAGGAAACAAGATTTATTCAAAATTTTGGGCTGTTACAATATCTACAAGGCGGCTAGCTGCTCTGTCGCCTCCTCAAGTAGCCGAATTCCCATCCTCCTGCTGAGGGCATCGGCTACTACGTTCCCCTTCACAAGAGTATAGACTATCTCAAAGTCATAGTCCTGGAAGAACTCGAGCCATCGTCGCTGTCTCAGATTCAGGTCCTTCTGAGAGAAGATGTACCTGAGACTCTGGTGGTCAGAAAAGACTGTAAAGCGCTCGCCCATCAGATAGTGCCGCCATGTCTTCAGAGCGAAGACCACTACTGATAACTCCAGGTCATGGGTGGCGTAGTTCTGCTCATGCGGCCTCAACTGACGTGATCCATAGGCAATCACGACCTTCTCCTGCATCAGGACACATCCGAGTCTGGTCCCTGATGCATCGCAGTAGACTACGTATCCAACTCCCTCCTCAGGCAACCTCAAGATAGGTGCGCTGGTCAATCTCTACCTCAGCTCCTGGAATCTCTGCTGACATCTGTATGACCACAAAAAGGGTTTCCCCTTCTTTTTCAAAGCTGAGAGTGGTGACGCAACTCTGGAGAAGTCTGGCACAAATCTCCGATAGTATCCGTCTAGACCCAAGAAACTCCGCACCTCCGTCACGCTCCTGGGTGGCTCCCAAGCTAGCACTGCCTCGATCTTCGCGGGATCCACAACAACTCCCGCCTCAGAAATGACGTGCCCCAAGAAGTGGACCTCACGCAACCAGAACTAGCACTTAGAGATCTTTCCATAAAGCTGGTGCTCTCGGAGTGTGTCTAGCACAACCCGCAAGTGGTAGGCGTGCTCCTCCTCCGTGGTCGAGTACACCAAAATGTCGTCGATGAAGACCACGACATATCGATCGAGGTATGGCTGGAAGATACTATTCATGAGGCTCATAAACATTGCGGGACCATTGGTTATGCCGAATGGCATAACCAAGAACTCATAGTGGCCATACCGACCCCTGAAGGTCGTCTTCTGCACGTCCTCATCTCGAACTCTGAGCTGATGATAGCCTGAACTGAGGTCTATCTTCGAGAACCACCGTGCTCCCTTGAGCTGATCAAAGAGGTCATCAATCCTATGTAGCGGATACTAGTTCCTCACTGTCACCTGGTTCAGGCGACGATAGTCGACACACAGTCACAAGCTCCCGTCTTCCTTCTTGGAAGACAATATCGGGGAAGCCCAGGGTGAAACACTGGGTCAGATGAACCCCTTGCCCTGCAAGTCCTCCAACTGTACCCGTAGCTCTCAAAGCTCAGTGGGGGCCATCCGATACGTTGGAGTGGATATCGGGGCCGTCCTGGGGAACAGGTCAATATAAAAGTCTACCTCTCTGCGAGGAGGTAGCCCTGGAACGTCATTGGGAAAGATGTCCGCGTACTGATCCACCACTGCAGGAAAACCAGGACTCCGCATGTCAACTGCTCCAAGGATGAGGCTAGCCAACTAATGAGTGATGGGCTGCCCTCTCCTCTGCGTGAGTCCAACCTGTGCTGCAAAGGCTCCCTTCTCACTGGTGAAGGTGAACCTGCTCCCGTCGGTGCGCACACATCGCACCTTGCGCCTAAAACAATCAATCTGAGCATGGACTGTATATAACCAATCCATGCCCAAGATGACGTCGTAAGACCTCGACGCCGCTACAAGAAGATCCCAGCCGAAGCTCTCACCTCCTAGAGTAAGCTCACCCTGCCGGTACCAGTGCGTAATCGTCGAGTCTGCTCCCGTAAGAGTCTCTAGCCGTAAGGATCGAGCCTACGGCTCTATCGGAATCTCCGAGCTCCGAACAAGGGCAGCGGATATAAAAGAGTGACTCGCTCCTGTGTCTATAAGAACTGCAGCAAAGGTGGAATATACACAGATCGTACCTCAAATCATCTCTGGCGCGCCGTGGTCGTAGGCCTCCACTGCCTGGAGCTGTGCCTATCTCTGCCCACCAGCTCTTTGTGGTCGGGGCGGGCCTCTTGGTGGTGGTGGGGGTAGAGCCTCAAAGCGTCTCCCACCACCCGCTGCTCGGCCAGCTCCTCTACCTCATCCGCCTCCTCCCTGCGGACCACCACGGTCGACCCTTTGCCTCTGCCTGGGTGGCCCCTCCACCGTCTGCTGCTCCCCGGTACGGCGGGTCGGGCAGTCACGAGCCATGTGGCCCTGCCCGCCGCAAGCGTAGCACTGCCTGCCTCTCGGAAGCCTGGCTCCGTGCTATGTGCCCCGCACTGCTGAGCCAATGTCCTGAGGTTGTCTACGAGAGGTTCTGGTCTACCTGGAACCCTGATTCATCCATCGACTACCTGCTGCTGAAGACTCCGCTACCTGCCGCACTGCGGTAGGTCTCGCTGTAGACTCAGCCAGGAAGCTCTCGATCAGAAGGGATCACTCCAGTACTCCTTCCTGGGTCGGGATGCTGAGGGAGATCAGCGATGCCCTGATCTCGTGTCTCAATCCCTACTCGAAGTTCCGGGCCTGGAAGAAGGGGTCCCGCGCCATGTCGGTCGAGTAGCGAGAAAGGTCGGTGAATCTCGCCGAGTACTGGGCGACCGTCAAGCTGCCCTGCCGCAGCTGAAGAAGCTCCTGGATGCGCACCGCACGGAGGGTGGCCGGGACGAACTCTGAGCGGAAGTGGATCTCAAAGTCTGTCTATATGAGAGAGGACTCATCGCGCACCTGAAGCATCATGCTCCACCATCGTCCTGCTGCTGCGTGTAGTAGGCTCGCCACGAGGATCACCATGAGGTCTGCTAGTGTCCTCACTAGCCTGAGAACTCGAACGACTGCCTCCAGCCAGTCCTCGGCTACCTGGGGGTCCATCTCCCCATGAAACCTGGGTGGTCGCTGGCGCTGGAACTCGTGCAGAGCTCCGAGACGACGCGCATCATTAGCGGTCAGTGATGGAAGCATCGGGGGCTTGGCGGGTAAAGGTACCACCGGTGCCTCTGCTGTCAACGGGCCCTGTACTGAGGCCTCATCGCTCGGTGGGTTGTCGTCACGCTCTACTCTCAGAACCCTAGCTGGCTACCACCGTGGGGCCATCCTGAAAAGTAAACAAGTGTGCCACGGTTAGAACAATATACCTGGTGAGCTGACACAAGTAATCACAAAGAAAACTTGAAACACATATGCAATCAATGTTTTCGTGCATTAAGTTGGAAATCAGAAGTCAGGGTCCTGGTGTACGGATACGTCGGCCGCCGCACCAACACTGGACTCCCTGGGATGATAACCACACTCAATATGCTAAACACTATTGCTTCACATAGAAGAAAGATCAGAGTCTGTGGTAGAACCGACCACCTTTGATACCAATTTGTCACGACCCGTCCTCGAGGCCCGTGCCGTGACTACCCCAAGCCCGCCTTCCATAGGCCAGGGGCTGGCGACTGGCACCAAGGCGTAAATCCCGGAAAAAGAGAAGGCATTGCCTTTGTAAAGTAAACAAGAACCACAGAGTAAGAAAGCGGAAAAGTAAACACTAAGTAAAAACAGTAACAAGCTGTGTTGAAGGTAAAAGGGGCCGGAAATACAAACCCAACTGTAAAGTACAACTGAAAAGAAAAGCCGCAGCGTCAAGAAGTCCTCTGGAAGTTCCACCTGAAGGGTGGGTACAGATAGCCTCCACTGCTCCTCGGGTCCACCTGGGCGCTACGAGTACGTCCTGCCCAGTGGTCCACCTCCAGGTACCGTCCTGCTCCGCAAGTCTCCACCACAATCAGTGTTGTCTGTCGTCTGCAACCAACATAATGTAGTGCGGGCATAGCCCATGCAGGGGTGAGTATAAGCTACTCATTAGGGACCCCGAGACCCCCTAAGGTCTCCCGAAATACACAAAGGATAAACCACAATGGAAAGATACAATCACGAAGTAACAACTGACACTGCTTAGGTATATGCCCATACATATACCTAAGTCTTCAATCCCCATTCGGCTCCAACATCCGAGCCCAAGAACAACCCAGTCCACACAGGAAAGCAAACGTATACCCACTAAGGATATCTCAACACAATCCACAAAGAAGAGTAAACCGTAAATCCACACAAGATAGTTCAACACAATCCACAAAGGTGAGTAAATAGTAAATCCACACAGGATAGTTCAACACAATATTCAGCTCACACAAGTATACTTCTTCGTATGACGATAAAGATGATCACTGATCCATCTAAATCGTCAGACCCACAAAGGATCGAAAGGTACTAACCCCCGCAATGACCCACACAGGATCGGACCCACACAGGATCAATGGGTAACTAACCCTCGCAAAGACCCACATAGGATTGGGCCCACACAGGACCTGTAGGCGCTGGCTCACACCGAACCGCTGAGCGCTGACCCACACAGGATCGGATCCACACATGATCTGTAGCACTGATCCACGTAGGATCGCTGAGTGCAGTAGTCGTCGCAGTCCACTGAGGATCTCTGCACAGTCGTCGGATTTGCAGTCCACTGAGGATCTCTGCACAGTCGTCAGAGTCGTAGTCCACTGAGGATCTCTGCACAATCGTCGGAGTCGCAGTCCACTCAGGATCTCTGCACAGTCGTCGGAGTCGCAGCCAGCACTAGGGTTCCCGCACATAGTAAACTCGTTCGGGAGGGTCCGCTCCATGAGCTGAGAGGCTGATACATCAACTGACACAAAGTCCGAAGTTTATGTATCCAAAAGTTCCGTATCGTCAATAGGAACTCAACGTCGCAGACGGCGCGTCAATCGGACTCCCGGTCTGAGAGTTATTGGCTTTTTCGTCCCAGGGGCCCGGTTGGTTTTTAAGGCAAAACCAACCCCACTGTACTCCACCTACATCCAAACCTCAGTCGGAGTGAGCCAAAAGATCCGTCTCACTTAGAAGAATCCACCAAAGCCGACGGCACGTCAATCGGACGTCTGTAGCTCAAGATATGAGTGTTTCCGCTCCGAGGGCCCGGTTGGTTTCGTGTACGAACCAACCCGGTTGAACCCAAAGTATTCCGAAACCTTGAGTGTGATATACCGAAACGACCGCCTCGATCCAAGGATCGCGTTACCACTGACAGCGCGTCGTTCGGAGGCCCGTAGCTCAAGTTACGGGAAAAAGACCGAATCAGTCTGAAGACGGGGGGTCTGGGCCCGGGCCGACCCGGCCCGACCCCCCCTGGGTCGGCCGAACCAGGTCGACCCAACCCTGTCCGGCCAGGCCAGGGCACGGCCCAGCTCGGCTCGGCCGAGTGGCCGAGCAGCGCGGGGGGCTCGCTGCCCCCGCGTGTCAGCACCGCGGCCCCTGCGGGCGGCCGCCCTGGTCAACGGACGCGGCACAAGCCGCGTCCCACGTGTGCGCCGGACCCGCACAGCCGCGGGTCCGCTGGCGCCACCGCCGCCGACCGTCGGTGCCACCGCGCCAGCGACCCGCGCTGCCGGTGGCTTCCGCTGGCCCACGGAGTTTCTCCGGTGGTCTGTTTTCCTTCCCGTCTGCGCCGTTGATCCTCCCGGGTTCCGTTCATCACTGTGGGATCATCAAATCGCCCTTGAATCACGTTTTGTCTTCGCCCTCCAAATCCGCACAACCACGAAGAACAGAGGAGGGTTTCCGGGCCGTGTTCGTTTGGACCGCACCCTCCGCGTTAGATAATAACAATGGGAGAATTATTCAACACATGAATACATAACCAAAAACAATTTTTAATGAATCAAAATTGTTTTCATGAACCGGGTTATTCATTTTGAACCGAAACAAACACGGGAATGTAAAACATCCAAATAAAATCCCTACCTTGTCAAGTCATCGCACGCGCGTTCTTCGCGGAAATTGATCATCGCGGAAGGAGGCGATCATCGCATCGCGGAAGGCGTCGCGTCGTCGCGGAAGGGCGTCGCGTCGTCGCGGAAGGGCGTCACGTCGTCGCGGAATCCGGCATTGCGTCGACGAACTCAACGGACCAAGAAACAACAAATTTAATTTTAAATAATTAAATCTGTGTTTTGTTAAAAACCACAAAGGTGATTAAAGAATCGAAAACTCTCACCTCAATGGATGATCGAAGATCGGGGCGGGGAAGAACGTCTCGGATGAAGCGTCGTCAATCTTCGAGGGTGACGGCGTTCTTCGCGTTCTTCACGTTCTTCATGTTCTTCGCGTTCTTCGCGAAGGTGGGTGAAGGCACAAGAATTCCTATCAAAAGCCTCTCAACGTGTAATCCTCAAGATGTCGTGTTGGTCTTATTTTATTATTACGCCAACGGATTTCAAATCGGTTAAGAAACGAATGAAATTAATTCATAGAATTAATTTCAACGAATAAACCGCTCATTTAATTCAACGAGTAAAACCTCCCAATTAAATGGTGCGTTAAGAATCTAAGAAAACGCGTCAGTTGACTTTCATAATGATTGGTTTTTGCGGGTGGGTTACTTAGCTGAAAAGAAACGGTGGGGCTCGTGCAGGTCCCACCTCACAAATATCCCACCAAGAGGGTAGGATATTTTTGGATAGCACCCTATCCGCATCAACTCAGCTTAATCCGGTTTAAGTGGCTTCAAGTGGCTTCCAAGTGGCTTAAGTGAAATAAAATAAAGTCTGTCGTACAATTATTTTATTTCTTAACTTTAAGCCCGAAAATTAAAAACCACAACAGAGCAAACGCAACTCTGGAAGAGGCGTTTCTAAGCAAATACCGGCGCTACGATTTCATCGGTGCCCTCAGAATTTGATTCTGAGCACCGGTTCAAAAGTTATAAAAACCCACTCGTCCGTTCACTATATGTACCCGAACCAAACTTCTGAAAATGATTCTGGCCACACCGGGCCTCGGAATCAGGTGCCGTCAGAAACTGCGCTCTTGAAAAATTCCAAAGAAAATTAAGAAAAAAATTCCCTTGAAATTTATGGGTCTTTACATTATTGGTGGATATGTGACCCACTTTTTACATCGGTTTATCTTTCATTTTTATCCTAGATGACATTGTATCTCTATATGATGTACTATTTGGGTACTGTTTTACCTGTTTTATTATGGTTCATTCTCTATTTGGAGTGTTTATAATACTGAATTGTATCTTTATCTTATTAATTATTGTGGAAAAAATTATCCAATAATGATTCATGTATGATGTTAGGTGATATTCTCTAACCCATGTTGATCAGGATCGCCCTTCGGTCCATTTTGGTGCTAGATCTGGTATCAAGGTAATAAGGTATTAAGGCTAGTTTATAAAAAAGTGGTATCAAACAAGGTTTAGGTTTTGTAACTTTACTTTATTTTAGTATGATAAGGGTTTTCTTGGTATACAGAAGGTAGTATTTATGATACTTATGATGTATTTATGAGTGAGTGTCTAGCTATAACTTATCGTAATGATCCGTAAGTCTCCATGGGTGGTTGGGAAATGTTTCTTAAGGAATGTTTAGTGTTTTGGATAAGTTTCTTGAGGGATGTTTTTATTTGATTGTAAAAACAATCATAATACTAATATGAGTATGATAATAAACCAATCATTAAATCTACTTTATGGGATTAATATTCCTATATCTCTTGTTTGAGTTGATGATCTATGTATCCTTCTTGATGCTTTTATTTTATATTATTGATGTTTTCTTCCTCCATAAATTTGATAAGAAATTTGAATAATATATAAGAGGAATATTATGGTAAACCATAGTAGGTGAATCGTTTTATTAAACCAAATATTGATGAGATAGTGGTGTGTGTTATCCAAGCTTTTGGTTGGTTCCTGAACCCATGCCCATTCCGGATTCGGTATTTGAACCTCGTAGGGTTGAATCTATAGATAATAATCAAGAGATTCATTATTAAAAACAACATTATTTTCATTTTTTTAAAGATCCTTAATATTTTGAGGAATTTTTTTTAAAATATTAATCTTCTTATTGAGTTATTGTAAATGAAAATATCTATAAAGTTGAAATGTACTACTTTTAAGGTTGAGGGACCTGGAAAGAAATGGTGGGATTTGATGATGATATCTACGAAGCATGAGGTAATGGAGTGGAAAGACATTAGAATTATTTTCTATGATCAACTATATCTAGATTTTATGGTCTTGGAAAATTCATTAGAGTTTCTCAACCTCCATTATGGTGGAAGTAATGTGACATAGTATGAGAACATGTTTTCTATGATTTTTTAGTATTCACCTGAGGTTATATCCAATGAGAATATGATAGCTTTCCAGTTTTATTATGGGTATCCAAATAGATATAAAATTATAGGTTTTCTTCTATAAGATCACTGCTTATGATAATGTTATGTATAGAGAATTGATGGTTTAGCTTAACTTGGATGAAAATCAGGGTTGATGGGAGTTTCTTTTTCTCCCAATGGAAGTTATATGGATCATTTTAAGGGTAAAAGGAAGTGTGATTAGTACCGTGATAGTTCTCAATATAAGGAATCATCTTGAACCATTTTAGTGACACAAAAAATCCTTATGACTTTCTTCTAATGTGGTAAGGTTTTTCATTCAAGTCGAGTTCTCACTGATGCATCCAAAATATATTGTTTGTGTAGTCACTTAGGGCAACTATATAAGTTCTTCTATTTCATTTCTTATATACATAGCGGAAGTAGCTCATTATCATTTCAAATTAGTGTTTTTCATTGATTTCTTCATGAACTAAGGGGTTCCATCCATAGACTCATAAAAAAAAATTCTTCAAAAAGTGGAATATTCTATAGAGGAAGACAATGTGGGTCTAATGACTATGAGATGCATCGTTACTATAGATTCATCATTAATTGCTTATTTATTTGATAATAGTGAATTTTTATTATTTATATAGACCTTTTTTGTGGATTTTATAAACCTTATTTATTGATATTTTGTCTTTTGTGATGGATATTACTATGACCCTCTGAATGAAGAGTTATAAGTGTCATCAGTTCCCTACTTTTATTTTCTATGTATCAGATATTGTTCTTACCAATAGTTTTAGAGTTCTTGTAATGATACCTATTGATGTCCTTATTATGATGGATTAGATTATTTCTCATAATAACTCTATTACTATTATCATCGATGGGTCTCCCTTAATATTCTTAATGGGGTGTTCCATGTTATTCATGGAGAATAGGACCCGAGGATGAGTATGGACATCCTCTTTTAGAGTCAAGTAGTGTTATATAAATTTTTTCTTAATAATTAGAGTGGGAGTATCTGAGTGATTTTATCCCACATGTTTTCATTATCTCTCACAAATATTTACTTTTTATTTCTCTAGTTTTTCCCCAATAAGAGAGGTAGAGTTTCTTATTGATTTGGTACCTGGTACTCAGCCACTGTCTAATCATTCTTACTATATGGAACTAGAAGAGTTTAAAGAGTTAAAATATCAGTTGGAATATTTTCTATTGGAATTTTTAATACCCTCATGTTTTCCACCTTGTGAAGTACCTATTCTCTTTATAAATAAATCTAATGGGACACTTCTTCTGATTGGTTATTATTAGAAACTCAATTGATTTATGGTGAAGAAAAAGTATCAATTACCATATATTGGTATATTTGACCATATAAGATATGTGAAGTGGTTTTCAAAGTTGTATATTCAATATGGTTATCATTAGTTGAGACTAAATGAGTTTCATAATAATAAAATATCCTTCAAGAGAAGTTATATCCATTATGAGTATCTATTTATTCCATTTAGTCTAAAACATTATCCTGCAATTTTTATAGCATTAATGAACATGATATTTCATGATTAACTTGACTCATTTGTTGTGGTATTTTTATATGAAACCCTACTTTACTCTCAGACTGAAGAAAACTATGTGCATCATTTAATAGATGTTATGGAAGCCTTAAAAAATCATTAAATTTATGTGATTCTTTCATAATGTATTTTCTAGATTTGGAAAATGAAGTTATTAGGACATGTGGTGTTAGAACATAGCTTTTCATTCTATCCAGAAGAAGTTAAATTTTTATGGAATTGGATCAACCACAAAATTTCTTCAAGATTTATATATTTTTGGGTTTGACATGATATTACCAAATATATTTCCAGTATTTCTTGAATATGGATTCTCTAACAACTTCTCTCACTCGAAAAGTATTAAAGTTCATGTGGGATGAGAAATTTCAGAGTTATTTTTTGAGATGAAATACCTTTTTACGTATGTTCTAATGTTGAATCTTCTAGAGTTCAGGAAGATCTATGTTGACTTCTTGATTCATTAGGATTGGGTTTGGGTTGGGTCTTTATCCACGTTGATCACGTGGTGGACTATGGTTTCATGAAGCTTAGGATACATGAGAAGAATTATCTAACCCATGCTCTTTAACTAACAATTGTGATTCATTCTCTTAATAGTTGGTTTCATTATCATTTTGGTGAGTGGTTTACTTTATTTTATGATAACAAAATCTTGATTTATATCTTATGTCAAAAAAAATTTAAACTTTGAGAGAGGAATGGTGTGGAGAACCAGAAGAAATTTTGGTTTCGTCATTTCTTAAACCTATGGTATGGGGAATGTCATTGCTGATTCTTTGAGTGGTAATATTCTAAACCAAGACATTAAAAATCTTCATAAGAGTGGAATCTGATGGATATTTTTTCTTTGTTTCATTTGGTAGTTTGTGAGAATGAGTCTGAGGTTATTTGTGTGATCGTGAAGTGGACCTCCTCTCTTATCGAGATGATTCTTTAAGAGATGTATTTTGTTGATGAATTTAGTGTAATTAAGGAATCTATTTATATTGGAGATATCATTGGTTATTTTTTATCCTATTTATAGGGTATTAAATGTTTCTAAATCTGCTTTTCATTACTTTTCCTATGATTAAGGTTGTAATGGGGGAAAACTATAGTTAAAAATAGACTATGCACCTTGGAACCAGAAATAGGTTCTGTGATATGTGGTAATGATTATGGTGGAAATGTATTAGATGATGCATCACTAACTTTTTTTCTCATCATTATAAGTTCAAACATGTCAAAATTGTGCATAGGATAACTTCAAGTTTAATTTATGCAATTCTAGTATTGACTTGGATGTGGGATAATATTTCCATGGAAATTGTGGTTGTGTTGTTCCATAAACCTCAATGGAAGAATGTGATATGGTTTTTGGTCAAAGGGATGAAAAAATTGGATCACAATATACCTATTTGATACATAACTAATGTTTAAAAGTTGAGAAGTCTTTACATGAATAATATTATCATATTGTATAGAGTTTCATCTGCTATAGTCTCTAATATGTATCCCCATTTTACTTAGCTCGTTTGTAGAGGACTCTAGAATTCCATTGGATCCTAGATATGTTTAATCAAGATATATCATCCTTTGAAGTATGGATAAATATAGTGATATATATAAATTATTAAGGATATGCTATGTTCTTGTGTTCTAGACTTTGGTGGAGCATTGGATGGAAATATGTGCCTAGTTGAGTTCACCTACAACAATAGTTACCAATCCAAAATTAGAATAGATCCTTTTGGGTCCTTTTATATAAGGTCTAGTAGATCTGAATTGTGTTGGTTCGGGATTGTTCATTTTTCCTTATTGGGACCAAGTTTTTTCTAGGAGATGATGATGATGATTCCATCAATTCATCGTAGTATTCTGATGTCATAGAGCCAGTATAAATATTATATTGATCATAATTGATAGCCATTGGAGTTTTATATTGGATACCATGTGTTTTTTATTGTTTCACCTTGGTTGGGTGACAAATATCTTCAAAAACATTGAATTCTTGGGATGAGGTTTCTAGGACTTTTTGAGAATATTGAGCGAGTTGGGAAAGTGGCCTACAATTTACAACATTCACTAAAGTTGAATTATGTCCACAATAATTATCATGTATTGTATATTTTAAAGTATATTTATAACCATTCTCATGTTACGAGCTATGTGGATAATGATTTTCAGGCAGAATTATCCTTGCCTAAGAATCCAATAGGGATATTTGATTCGAAGGTCAAGGTTGTTCTTAGGAAGAAGATATTTTTGGTCCATGTGCTATTGCAGTATGGTTCTAATTCACATGACAATTTGGAGCATGATGCATTTATGAGAGATAACTGAACTCATATCTTTGATATGTAAGCTTCTTGATAAACTTTTTGGGTACATACCATGTTTATGGTGGGGAGGTTTTCACATCACATTACCTTCATTCATGTACTTATTGAATATTTGTTTGTGTCCCTTTTTATTTGGGTGGGTATTTTTCTTTATGATTATGGAGATATTTTTTCAAGGAAAATGGAAAAAAATTAAGGGGTGTATATTTTTTTGAATTAATGGAGTCTAGGTATTATTATGCTAAGGGTTTTAGAGGGTTCCACTTTGGGTCTGAGGTGAGTTTGAGGTTGTTTTGGTGTTTTTTATGGTTTTTATTTCTAGGAACTTTCTAGAAAAATAATTTATACCATAAATCCATGGTTTATGATGTAAAATTTCTACTATCCAAAAACCATCAAAAATGATTTATAGTGAAAAATTATTTAGTTCGTAAATAATGATCAAACAACATAAATTTTCCCCTTTGGATTTTTAACCCATGGAGACACATTGTTCAGTGTATATGTAACATGACCCATTTACAGTATAAACAATTGATTTATAGTGTAAAGGAATCATGCCATGTTTTTAATAGTTGTAATAACGTAATTTATTTAGGCACTCTACATGATATCATCTTGAGAACCCGAGGATTCTGACTGTTCCTATTGAGAAATTTTTTCCCTTCCATGCGTCTTAGTTTGGAATTGTATCTCTAGGGAGTTCTCACACTTTATTTATCTCCCTATATCTGCAAACCCTACTTGTTAGGGGTAAGATCTCATGTTTTTTGATCAAATTAATGTTTTATATTAATTTTTTGGATCTATAATATCCTTTTTTATCTCATTTTCTTTATTTGATATTTCTATTTTCATGTTATAAGTGTTATTTCACTAATAATTAATGGTTTGTGGTTCCATGTGGTTTTTATCTATAATTTAAACCATAAAAATAATAATTGAATTTAAATGTGTTTTTAAATGATTATGAAACCCTGATCTAATATGATTAATGTATAGTTTTTAAAAAGGCATGGAGATTGTGAAAAATATTGAATTTCAATGGAATTTAAATTGTCAGGTTGATTTGAGAGAATATTAAAGATCAATTTGGAAAATGGATTTCATGAAATGAATTGATATAGAATAAATTGAAATATTATTTGAAAATTCCTAAATTGATGAAAACCTCTAATTTGTTTGAAATGTGAAAGGAATGTTGAAAACTAAAGTGGGAAAATATAATTTTAAAATATCCGAATTGATTGATTTTACCATGATTGTTTAATTGATCAATTGACTGAAGAAAATTTTATCCTAGGTATTTTTGAGGAACAATGACAACTATACTAGTATCTGGCCCCATAGAAATGGATTGATGGCAATGACACTGACATAAACATATTATGACCTAATTTTTTAACTGATTGGATGTTGAGTCCCGATGGCCTGAGTCATGGGACGTGTGCACACATTGATCTGAGATCACTGATGAGTAATATGAGAATTTTATTACCAAAAAGTAATGTACCATTGGGTATGATACATGTCACTATGATATATATAATTTTTTATTACATGCCATTAATATGTAGAACTATTTTTTTCATGCCTACTCTTTTATATAAATTGATTATATAAAATTACAATTTAAGCCAATTTTAATATATTTAGCATCTCTATAGATTATGAATTCATTTTTTTATGGTATTTAATTTATTCCATTCCATGCCTAGTTTTAGTTAAATTTGAATCAGATTTGGTTTAGGAAATTATTATGGAACACTTGGTGAAAAGCTAATTGGATTTTTATCACACACCCTTCCTTTTCCTATAGAAATTTTTAAATTATAACATGCCAAGTACAAGAAATGAAAATTCACCACTTGGAGATGTTTTATGTTCTATTTCCATGGGACTTGGAGTGATGGAGGTGGCCAATGGATATGTTATCCACATGTTACATGTGTTTATCTTTGTGATTTATCATGGAAGACATCTCTTGATGATGTAATATTTGGGTATAATTTTACCTATCTTATTTTGATATATTCTCCCCTTGGAGTGATTAGAATACTCAAATTTATCTTTTATTTTCTTCATCATTTTGGTATAAATCAATCCCTTGTTATTATTTCATGATTCTAGGCACTAGTCGCCAATCCGGGGGGATTAGTAACACCCTTCGAGCCATTTTAGGGTCGACTCTTTTATTGAGTACCAAGGAAATTGGGCTAGTTCATGGAAATTTTTCTGTGGTACCAATATATATGGTATCTTGTTTATCCAAGGGGACTAAAAGGAATGGATTTGGATACTTTATTGATGGGACAAATCCCTTAAACTATTAAAAAAATGACTTCTCTGAATTATTCAAATTTCTCTGATTAGTTTTTCAAATAAAATGTGTTACCTTATAATAATATGTTTTAACTATTGTATATATATATTAAAAATAAAATTTTTAAGTACTTGTGAAGATAATGGATTTTTTTCCTGTTTATATTACAAATAATTTGGAAAACATATTAGGATTATTGAAATTGGGAAAATGTCCGAATTTTTGAAACACTGTTGAGGTGAGAAATAACATGAAGGTGAGTAAGAAAGAATAACATATATGGTTGAGAAAATATAAGAGTAGTGTAGTGAAATAATATAAAAAATTACTATGGTGAGAATTAATGGTTAAAAATTTTATCTCTGATGGAATGAACATGGTTTTCTTATTTAAACTAATATTTCTATTTTCATTATTTAGAATAGGGCATGTAATTGAATTCATGTAAAAATTGATAATCATATGTGGTAAAATGATGTGACTACATTGAGAGTAATAATTTTGGAATAAATTAGGATAATTGTATGATATAATTTATCTATTTTACCAAAAAATAAAATAATGATATTTAATTTTTCTCGTAATTATACATTATAAAGTATATTTAATTTAGAATGTTTCGAGTTGAAATTCATACTAGTGGTTTCTATAAAGGCTTATAAAAAATTTCAGATGATTCTTATAGGACAACATTATAGGTATGTTGAGGGGAAACAAAAACCCCACCCATAAACTATATGTGCACACATCATAAACCAAGCATCCTAGGATTATTTTGTTAGTTATTGGGAAGATAAATCCTTTAAGATACATTGTATTTGGTATTATTTTATTTTAAATTTCATGTGTTAATCACATGGATACCAAATTTGGAATTTATGAACCTATAAATTGAGTTCAATAAATAGGAAATGTGCTTTGAATCTACCATACCCATACCATAATGTAAGGATAAAGTATGTTTTACTTAAAATAATGGTATGCATTTTAATTGTATAGAAAAAATTGTATATGAAATGAAACAAAAACATAATATTATTAATTTTTACATATACATATTAATAAATAATAATCTAAATCCTGTCTTATCCTATATCATGTTCTATGGATGGTGGATCTTTTAAATTAAAACAAAATGATAATAAATGAAAAGATAATAAATGAAAACACCTAGGATGTATAGGAATCATGTGTAAGTATGATATAATAGAAAATTATTACCCATTAAAATAATATTTTATAAAAATTAATACTTATTTTTCATTGTATTTTATCAGGGCTAGACATACTATTTATTATCTGCTATAGCCAATGAATAACTAATATTAGTGACATTGAAGCATCTTGAATAGTATAACCATGTAAGTGGTGCTTGTTTTGGAGTTTCATCTAAAGAATAATTTTAGAATCAAATGACACAAGGTAATATAGAGATATAATTAAGAGTAGAAATGAATAGATAAAAGCTCTAGAAAAAAATTTAGAAAGAACATGGGATATAAAAGATTCTTTTAAATGATCAATGAGAAGAATCAACCCATGAAAAATCACAACAAGAAGAGTGACACCCATCTAGTTTTGAGGCTATCTATTTCACTAAAAGTTATACCTTACCCAATGTAATCTATTTTGTTATAATATATTTCATTAAATATTAATGAAACAACTACTTATACCATTATATTACTAAAATTTTATTTTTTGAAATTGATTGTGATTTATATATTTAATCACACACTCGTTAATTTGTTAGGAGAGGTGGATTGTATGATAACCAGGGAAATATTATAAACAATTATAAAATTAAAAAATATAATGTAAGAGTATGGATTAACCTAGATCATGAGCCAAGCACTAAGCTACCTATTCGTCTTTATGATCATGATGATCTAATGATCTAATTTGCTATTTTAAGTTTTGTTATGGCCTTTTAATATTATAAATATTCATAATTATAATGAGATATTTATTTTTAAATTTATTTTATATGAACAAACATTTATAATTAATGAAAAATTGTCTAAAGTGAGGTATGTTATTAAATTTGAATAAAAATATGAGTAAATAGCAGGTTGTTTCAAGATAATTGAAAATATTAACCAATAAATTGAAATGAACTTTAAATAGTACCTTTACCCAACCAATTTCAATTCATCATTTTTAAAATTACAAGTTAATTAAAATACAACATTACAAGATAAAAATATTTCATATATTGAATATATAGAATAAATTTATAGTGAATCCATTACCGATATGACTGGTCCTAAAAATGTGAATGTAATTATGAATAATGAATAGTGGGGAGACTTAATTGTGAATTTATACGTGAGGAATAATTTAATAATTTGTAAATTCAATATTTTATTCACCCTGTTAAGTAAAATTTAAAAATATTCATACTTTATATATGAGTATATATCACACTAATGTAAAGGGAAGACTCTGTGAAGAAAATTTTGGATTTTTTATTCCTCATGTCACTTCCACAAATCAAAATATCAATTAATGATGATAAAAATTTTGTATGATCCCACCAAGTAGATATATAATTTGATAAAATACTATAGTCTTTTCCCAATTCCTATAATACAGAGGTAAAATTATACACCCAAGTTGTATAAAATACATTTCTATTCTTTCCTCTACTTATTCCTTTTTATTTTTATGAATATCTGAAGGATTATTGCGATCAATTTAGAAAATATAAAGATATATTTTTTTGCTCCAATGCATGGATATCCAAAATATCAACCACACATAACTTCCCTTATAAATTTTTAATAAACTAAGTTCAACATTTTAAAAATAATAATCAAATAATATGTTTTATATAATCTTCTAATAATAAATTATTTGATAGGGTTTTTATTTTCCATTAAATCCATGGTATGAGGATGAAAAAAAAATAAGGAAATTTATTTGTATAACTATATTATTATTTGGGTATCTATAATAATATTTTAAAGTCAAAAATTACATCAAAAAAAGCAATATTTTTCTCAATATTTTTGTATGATTTGAAAAAATGAAATAACATTGATTATGGTTATTAAAATTTTAAATTTATGAAATATATAATATTACATCCACAAAAAATCATCCTAGAGGAGGTATTTTTGATATCAATTACATTTTTATTTAAAATATATATTAACTATTTGTTTAACTATATTTCAATATTACTAAAATTATTATTGAAAATTTATATACTTTAATAAGTAATAATTTTTTTTAATGAGTGGGTAGCTTACATGGCGTCAAAATTTCTATAGACACCATTAAATAGTAGTTTCCTTTCACATTTTTATTTTTCTATTTCATAGAGATCCTGAAAATATATTTTATCTATTACATATTTAGTTAAAATTCTTATCCATTTATGTTAGAGTTATGGATAAATAATTTATAATGAAAATGCATCCATATCCTTATTAAAAAGGTATAATATATGGTGTATTTTTTATGTAAAGGATTGTATAATAATGTTATTGATATGATATTGAGAGCCTATTTTATTTCAAAATATGATTATTTAGATACTTAGGATCATTTATATAATGTGATATAGATGTAAATATAGATGTGTCTTTGAATATTCAAAATTAATAGATAAAATGGGGAAAGTATTCTGGGGTTCTTTGTGATAATAATATTCCATTGAATCTGAAGATTAAATTTTATAGGACATTAATTAGACAATATATTATTTATGGTAGTGAGTATTGACCTTTAATAGGAAAACATGAAAAAATAAGGGTAGTGTAAATAAAAATTTCATGATGGACCCATGGTCATACTAAGAGAGATAACATTAAAAATGAATGTGTTCAAGGTAAAATTAGACTGACTCTTATGGAAGAGAAGATGAATGAAAAAAGATTAAAATGGTTTGAACCTTTTAAAAGAAGACCTAGAGATAAAACTGTTAATATAGAATGGTTAATGAGAAATTAAATTAGTAAAATTTTTATAGGTTTAATAAATATAAAATTTTAGTTGAAAAATAAATTTTATTATAAAAAAGAAGATAACCTTCTCACATTTTCTTTATAATTTATTAAAATGAACCACAATTCATTTGTAATTGGTCAGAATAAACCGAATTTATTTTTTATACATGGTGTGTATTGTATGGATAAAAGTGTTTGAATTGAGTTTAAAAGTAACATTTTAGTTTACAACTCTCATCACATAATAAATATCCATAAAATCAGCTCAGATTGTCGTGATACATTAAAAAAATATAGTTAATTAATTTTTTATGCAATACCCTAAAATTATAAAATAATAACATTGTATTAGATATTGTTTATTTCATGATACTTCAAGATTATATAAAAAAATAAAACCTTGATAATTTATAATATATTTATTTTTAACGAAATTTGATCCTTTTTATACCTTTCATTACACGCAAAATTGAGTTAATCATATGCTACACTCAACACCGAGTTTAAAGTAAACATGGCATATTTTTATATTATTAATATTTAATATGATAATTATAAGTTAGCTGATAAATTTATAGAAATTGATATTAATATTTAAATTATAAAAAATTATGGTTATATAATGATTAGAAATAAATAAGAATAATTTAAAATAAAATGAATTTTTCTCTGAAAACATTATTCTTTCTAAAACATGGTTAAGTCTCTCTTTGTGAATGTGATTTAAAATTAATTATTACTCCTTTTATAAAATTTATTTTACAATATAAATTTAATTTTTTAAATTAGAATATCAAATTTATATTTGGGTGATTTTTTTGGATTTTTTTGACAAGTCTCATTTTTTGAAGAATAGTGAAAATACAACATTTTAATTGAAAAATACTTCTCATTTAATTAATTTATAATGTTAAATTATATTTTAATTGATTTAAAATTAAAATTAGTTCACTTTTATATTAATTAATCCCATTTATGTCAGTATAATAATTTCAATATTGAATTTTGATATAAAATCTTAATAAAAAAATTTAAAATTTTTTCTTCGAAAATCCACTTTATCGATGCCTATGTAGGATTAATTTAAAATTAATATTTTATAGTTATTTCAATGGAATTTATAAAAATGGATTCACTATTTTGAAGTAGAATAATTTTATTGTCTAATAAGGGTTAAATTTACATAAACACTTGACGAAAATATATTAGATGACCATATATTGATCATATAATGAATAAGTATATAGGATGGTCCATTTTTCACCCTCTTTAATGTAAAAAACGTGTCTACACCTTTTTATTTCCAAAAATATCAAGTGTTCCACTCATCTAACCTATAAAAAGCTACATTATCTCCTATATTATTCACACCATCAAACTGTTTTTTCTAATAATGTCTTTCAAAATAACATCAAAAAATCTCTCTACATCATAATATAAGCCTCGTTTTGGGGAAAAAAATCTAACCTAGGAAGGATTTTAGTGCAAACCTAAGGAGTTTACCCAAAGAATAGGTAATGTTTTTTCAACGAACCTCATTCTTGTGTACGGTGGACTTCCTACTCAAGGTCCAATATCATTCATTTTTTCATTACCATAATTTACAATAGTGTATTATGATTTATATAAAATATATATTTTATATTTATAACTTAATTATACCTATTTTTCATTATATAATATATAAATTTTTTTACTTTCCATTTCTTAGGAGCTACGTTAACATCTCCCATGTGTATGAAGGACTACCAACTCACGAAGCGATGTGATTCATATTTCACTAACACATAACACAGAACATGAAATAGAAATATTTAATGAATAAATGTGATATAAATGAAATTAATATGACACTAATGACATATTTATATTTCTTAAATTATAATATATCATATTATTCCTTACACTACCAAAATGATAACAGCATTCGTGTACATGTGTACTACCACCATCACGATGTGATGCGACTCTATTTTATTTACCACACAACTTGGATGATATATATAAGAATGTTTAAGGAAATATTAATATATATATTATATTATTATCATTATTTAATGATAAAATATTATTTACACCCTCTCAATTATTATCATGATAAAATGGAAATGTTACTCATGTGTATGTATGACCTACGATCTTTGTGATTATAATGTACATCATTTCCAAAAAAATAACGATTAGTATTAAAATTAAAATTTCCCTATAGATGTGATAACTTTTTCATGATTATTATTATGGAGGAAATAGGACTATATAATATACACAACAATTATAACTTTCATGAATTAGAGAGTTTGAATATTAACACCCAAAATAATGAAAATAGTGAAATATTATTAACAAACGGGTGGTAAAATGTTATAAGTGGACCATATAAGATATTATAAATATGATTATGGTTATGGAATAAATTAATAAAAAATTTAAAACAACTATAAAGGATGTTAAAGCTTTATCAAGAGAATTAAATCATCAAGTATGAGATTTCGTCTCAATTTACATTCCACTGAGACTTTTCTATTATTATACACCAATTCACTTATATTTGGTGTATATAAATCCCATTTGAACTATAATATCATGATTCACTCATACGTTATGATATTTAATGTTTCAATATTAATTATTTAATCCAAGTGGACTTGAATTGAAAATTACCATGTAGTAAAAGTAAATATAACTTTCATTTTGGATTGTTAATCTTATCCAGAAATAATCACTTTCTTGGGATCATTTTTCATTAAAAATTTCATTTCTCTTAAATATCCATATTGTTTTATGATTGATATATTTATTACCTAGTATTTATAGAATTTTTACATATGGTTTTTTCTTTGAATGCTATATAATTAAATGAGGAAATATTGATAAATCCATATCATTTACTCAATATGGATATTTGGATATAAGGAATATTGATTAATGAATTAAATAAACTATTCTATATTTGAGGAATGGTTTGGACAAAAAATGATGGGTGGGGCCTGAAATTATATATCCCCATGATTAATAGTTATGTATCATGAGACAAATTAATTGGAAAATTTAAACGAGTTTCTACCAATTGTTTTAAACTATCTTATGAAAGGTCTTCACATTAGAGGTTTCATGAATAATGAGATAATGGAATCCAATAATTAAGAATTAACTTTATTGGTAATTCATTTTTTGTTATTATCCATGATATTTTCATAGACATATCATCTCTAGATTCATTTAATTCTCATTTTATTGATTAAATGACATGTGTGTCCAATTATTTACCTTTCTATATTGATTATGTGTTATCTATCCATGATGTAATGTTACTTAAATAGAATGTGTGTTTAGTTATTTATCTTGAAATATATTACCTATCTATTTATGATATCCATGTAATTTATTAAATTTAATGTATGTTTAGTAATTTACCATCTCACAACCCCCACCCTCCAATGATACCACAAATGAGGGGAGAGAGATAATAACCCCCAGAGTCCCACCTCCAATAGCCCTCAGGTTGGTTACCAGCTCCATGGGTGTAAAAATATCATAATATGGAAGGAATAACCATTTATAATTAAATGAGATTATGATATAGGATATATAAACCATATTCCACTCCCTGAAATATATATATAAGAAAAACCAAAAACCATCCCACAAAGCATGTGTAAATAAAACTAATACAAATAAAAGTATCCAATGTAAATACCAAAAATCAAAACTAAAAAATAAATATAGAAAATGGTTGAGGTTACATCTAGTAATTCCCAATATATCCCACATAATCCTTTTGGATACCTTAAAATTATTTTTATATATGTAGGGTGAGTATTAAAGTATACTCAGTAGGAAATCCAAAGTCTCTCATGCACAAGTGGGAGGAGTATACTAAATCCCCCATTAGAAAAAAGTCGAACCAAGTAACACCTAATAGGTCGACTAAACATAACCCCAACCTCACTAAGTCTCTCTTAACAAATAACCCATACCAGTAAAATGATATAGTATATCTCACATTTTATGATAGGATACCCCATACAACTTTTCCTCTAATTAGCCACTCTCGCACCCTAGTGGAAAGTGTCCTTGTTATCCCACCTCTTCCAAATATATCACATCACATACCACCAGTACACTCCTAGACAATACATGAGAGCACATCTTGCCCACACACACTAGTGCCACACATCACATCACATCACATCCCGTCCATACAAACCTTGACCACACCACACATCTCATCCCAAAGAAACCTACGATAACACATCACAAATATTATCGAAGACACCTTGGAAATAATATCACAACTCATCTGAAATACACCTAGGAACACAGATCACAACTAAAATGAAAAAAATAGGGCCATTATTATCTGGAATAATAAGAAGGGAAGAGTGGGTGGGCAGCCACACATCCTCCCACAGGGATGTTGGAAAAAATTCCTCCCACGTGACTATGAGAGTGTCAGAACATAGTGATCGAAGTGGGTGGTGTGAATATAGAAATCACAAGGAAAATAAAATTTATAAATAAATATATATGAAGCCCAAAAATCCCAAACTACGGGTTTACAAGAAGATCACTAAACAAATGACATGGTACCCCACATTCACTCCCAAGACTAAATGCACTACCCCGCAAAAGAAGAAAGCTAGCCACCATTCATTTTCAGTATTTAATTTATATAAAACAATTTTCTAGATTCTACATTACCAACCCTTTCCATTAAAATATGTACATCATTTTTTATTCTAATCTCATTATTATCTCCAACTATACCAACCAGGAAACTAAAACAGAACAACACACAGTAATTGGAAAATGAAAATATCCAAATAACCACATTCATCACTACCTTTCATTGACACCACACTCCTAAACCATATCATGCCAACTGCCCCCACACACATTATATCTCATTCCACATGAAATCATATTTTCATATTTATCAAAGTACATTTTTTTCAATTTCAATTCATTAATTAATGTTGTTATCACACAAGCCATTAGATCCTAAGGAATTTAATTCATTATTAAACTATATGTAATTATCAAATTATATATTACATGTTTTTATGAAACCATAAAACTTGCATTCCATAGTTCACATGATATAATCTCAAGTAAAGAACACAAAAAACCTCAATTATCAATGGGTAATTAGTCGGTACAATTCATAACATCAATAAATAAAAAATAAGTTGTAAGATCATACATCACATTCTCTTGGACTATTATATTTAATTTAAATAAATCCATTTATATTTATTAATCTGTATTCAACCATCTCCACAGGGGAAAAACTTATAAACCCATCCAGCATGATACACATAAAAATTGAAATGATGGAAATCCTACCTACAAAAAATATTGTTGATAAAGACTTGTTGCACCAAAAATAGAGGTGCACGTACAATTCGAAACTCTTTATGTAAAAAAATAACTTAAACAACCAAGTTACATGGGAAGATTAATTTGGGACGTCCAGTGTCAAGAGTAATACAAACCAAAAGAGAGAAGGAAGGATTTTTTCATTAAAAAGTTTAGATCCTGAATATTCATAATTAGATATAGTTTTCAACTTCCATTAAAGAGGATCTCATAGAGACCACACATTTTAGACATTTATAAGTCTTATAAACATTTATAAAATTTAATATAATATTGATCCATTTAAAAAAGTATTTAGAACCCTTATTTAAGGGATTTAAACCAAATTTTCATCATAAAAGATGTATATGGTAATTCTATAATTTTTCTAGAAAATTGGAAAATTATGGAAGATATTCAAAACTATTGAAATTAGTCACTACTCGGATGAGTTACCACTAGAGTAATCGTCACCAGACGAGTCACCAAGAGACGATTAACTTCTTGACAAGTCACATGCAGATGAGTCGCCACCAGATGAGTTACCACTTGGTTGAGTCACCGCCAGAAGAGTCTCTACGATATGGGTCACCGCTAGGATGAGTCACCGCTAGATTAGTCACCCTGAGATGTGTCACCACCAGACGAGTCACTTCCAGATGAGTCACAACTAGATGATTCACCGCCAGATGAGTCACCGCCAGACGAGTCACCTCCAGATGAGTCATCAAAATGAGGAGTAACCGCCAGACAATTCACTTCCAAATGAGTCATTTCCTGATGAGTTACCACTATATGAGTCACCACTAGGAAGTGTTACCACCAGGATGAGTCGCTTTTGGAAAACTAGAAATTTGGAAAACTGTTGAAATGAATCACCATTGGAATGACTCAAATGTCCCAAAAACACCCCGGACTACCCTTGAATACCTAAAACATTAGATTTTTGGAAATGTAATGGGATGAATGGTTCTGAATGTTAAATTATATACCTCTCAAACTATTCTTTCCTTCAATAATTCAGGACCAACCCATAATAAAAGAGAGGAAGTGTCTGAACAACCATCCCTCGAGATACCCCTTAAGGATATAGTTACACCTAAATCTCTGCCACCAATCAAACCAGCTAACCCAAATTCTAATAATAGATGAAGAACCATAATTTTTCAGACATATTAATTAGTAAATTCCATCCTCCTTGTCAAAATTCTATTCTCTCTACTTGCCACTGACTCACTTGTACGAGTTTAATCACATCATATTAGAATGTGTCTTGATTAGAAATCCGGTATTCACTTTTTCTCATTTAGAAAAATCATCACACATCACAAAAAAAACACATAAAACCAAGGTAAAAAACAACATATCTCATAAAATATCAATTTTAGGAAAACAAGTCACAAAGAAAGGAAATATAAGGGAAACCTAAAAACAACTCTGGGTACTAGGAGTGAATCTGTGTCTCACTCTCCCAAGTTCTCACCTCTGAGACACCATGGCTCCATACCACCTGAATGAGGGTAATGGTTCATCCTCCTAATAAATTCTCTTGATAGACATGGGTCTCGGTCAGATTATCCCCAAAGGCTGCTTCATTTCAATATAAAACTCTCTATTGTCAATGGAATGTGAGTCATTGTGAAGATAAGGATAGAGATGAGAGACGTGGAAGACATAATGGACCCTTCCCGGTTTTGGTGGAAATGCTGATTAATATTCCACCTTCCTGACTCACTCCAATACCTAGAAAGGTCCAAAACATCGGGGCGAGAGCTTACTTCCCTTCCCGAATCTCTTCTACTCATATTGAGGGGAAACCTTCAAGAACACATGGTCTCCAACTTCTAAAATTAGGGTCTACTCCTGCGATTAGCATAAGACTTTATCCTGTCTTGTTCTACTTTCATCATCTCTGAAACCTACTGAATATTATCTATTGTGATCTTCACCACATTAGGACCATGAACTATTGACTCCACAGCCATAATCCATAACAAAGGATAATGACACAAACTTCCCTACAAAGCCTCAAATAGAACCATGCCAATGGAATATTGATAACTATTATTATTATAAAATTTGAACATGTTAAATTGTTCTACCCATGATCCACCAAAGTCCAAGACACATGCCAACAACATATCCTCCAAAATCTAGATAGTAAATTCTGCCTGCCCAACTATTTGAGGATAGAAAGTTGTGATGATGAAGAACTAGGTGCCAAAAGGATGATGTAATCCCCTTCAAACTCATGAGGTAAAATGTAAATATTGATCAAATAAAAAGAACATCAAAACTCTATGAAACCACATGAACTCATCCACTTACCTCTTCGCCAATGTATTCACTATGCCCGACTCCTTGATTGCTATGAAGTGGACCAATTTCATCAACTAATCCACAATCACGTAGATAGCTTCATAGCCACTCGGAGAATTGGGTAACCCTGTGATTAAATCCATTTATATGTCATCTTATTTTCTCATAGCAACATCAAAGGGCCACAAAAAAATTCCCAGAACATGGGTCTCATACTTTACCTGGTGGAAAACTAGACACTTTTCCAGAAAACTATTCCACTGCCCATTTCATCTTGAGTCACAAAAACAAAATCCTTAAGAAATGGAAAATTTTGTATAGTTTTGAGTGTAAAACCAAATATGGGATATGAAACTCACAAAATAATCCCTCATGCATCACTAATAGAATAAAAATTCTCCACAAACATATTATCCAGTTCTGACCATGCTCTGCCCACCCCTTTGGATCATCACCATGACCAACAAAATCATGTAAATCCTCTACCTATGAGTCTCTCCAAAGAGACTCATTCACCTATGACACCAGAGAAGACTAAATTACCCTTTGAAACAAAAATACTCTACCACCATCCACTATTTAAATTATGTTCAGGGCTTCTAACTCCTCTATCACTCTCCAAGAATTTGTAGATTTCTGAAAAAATACTTCTGTGACTTTATGCTCAAATCATAATCCAAAACATTACATTTTCCTAAGGTGTAAGAGATCTAAAAATCATTGACCTGAAGGAATTCCATCCACATTTTCTATTATATATTTAATTCATAATGTGAAAAGATATACCTCAAACTCTTGTGACCTGTAGAGACCCAAAAGTTCTCACCAATAAAGTAATATTTCCAAAAAATTAGCACAAGAGGAACTATCACTAACTCTAGAACATGTGTGGAACAGTTATGTTTGTATAGGAAAAACTTCCTATACCCATAATATATCACTTCCTTTTATTTTATCAGGATGAACCCTAATCCTAGAAGGGATGTTTCATTGAAAAACTCAAATAACTAACCCACCTCTGGTAGATGAAGCACTGGAGTACTGACCAAATTCCCTTTCAGGTAACCAAATGTTTCTTTACATTGATTTGTCTGCAAAATATTTTTCTATTCCTATTAAATTCTATAAATGGCTATAAAAATTTACAGAAATCAGAAAAAAAAACTTTGATAATAGCCTACGAGACCAAGGAAGCTACAGACATCTACTTTGTTCCGGGGTGACCCCCTAGAAACAAATACATCGACCATTATTGGGTTAACATCCAAAAAATGATGAGAAACCACATGTCCATGAAAATGGACCTCACTTATACAAAAAATACACATGCATAACATTCAAAAGATCTGGTAGAAATGAATAACATTTAAAAATTTCTAATATGTTTGACATGCTCCTCCTCTGGACTTGAGTAGATTACTATGTCATCGATGTAGAAAAAAAACAAACTAGTTTTGGAACTCATAGAATAATGAGTTCATAAGCCCCATGAACATGGATGGTACATTATTAATAATTAAAGGTATGACCAAGAATTAAAAGTTCCCAAACCTACATCTGAAGGAATTATTCGGGATATGACCATCATTTACTCATAACTGGTGATATCCAGACTGCATGTCAAACTTAGAAGAGGATAGTGATTCTTGGTCTTCAATTGGCTTAACCTCTGATAGGATATAAACTACCATATATTTCCATCTTTCTTCTTAGATAACAACACTTACTCACCCCATGAGGACACACTGGGAATGATAAAACCCTTCTACATTAGTTCATCTATCTAAATCATAAACTCCTACAACTCATAGGGTGTCATTCGATAATGAGCCTTCAAAATCAGAGAAGTACCATGCTTCAAGTATATCCTTAAATCAACATTGTGTTGAGGAGGTAGTGTAACACCCTCCTTGAAAAAAACATATTGGAATTAACTAAAAACCATAGAAGCCTCCTCCATCCCAACGTCTACTAATTTTTTCGACAACTCATCCGACAAGGAAATAAGGGGCCCCAAACACTGACTACCCACCTGACAACTTCGCTCACCAATGAATACCATGCGTTGTCCATCCACATCTAAGAGCATGATTATCCATTGAATGATGTTAATAAAAACATGAATATAATAAAACCATTAATTACCAGTGATGAAATTGAATGGATGAATATCAAGAAATAAAATATCACTACATGTCTGATGTAGACCCATCATTAGTCTACACCCCTTGAACACATCAATGAAATTGGTCTGGATTCCGAATAGCGTAGTGAACACTAGGGGTATGGGAAGCCTCTCTATATCTAGTCTTGATGAATTTACTAGAGTAGGGGCCACAAAAGAGTTAGACACTCTACAATCAAACAAATCACATACATGCATAGATGTTAAACTGATCATAACTATAACAATTTATGGCCCTTCTCATGCTGCTACCTACACTTCATGAAACTCACCATGCCCAGCTCCCCTACATCATTACTAATGCACACCTCCATTAACACACTTGGGTTGAGTTCTATCGTCATGAGGAACATCCTATGGTCGACCTCTACCCACCTCATCTGACATATCTGGTCCATAAACCTACTTCCCCTACTATTAGAATGACCTCCTTGGTTACTACTTTCGAGGCTGACAATAAACATCTCTGTCACAACCAAATTGAGCTCAAGAATCCACATGTAACTAGTCCGGAAGATAGATAAAAATTACACAGAAGAGACACATCATCCCCATGCCCAATGGAAAGGTACATAAATGAGAGGGTTGAAAGGGATTCTACTGAGGTTTACTCCTGGCTGGTCAAAACCATGAAGTTCCTAGCACCTGAGTCCTACCACTGAAAACACTATTCTTTATAGAACCATGTTGGTTACTCCAACACAGAAAAAATCCCCAAGATTTCATCCTCTCAATCACCTCTTTCTTGTTTTGATCCACCATATATGTTAGTTATGAAAAATTTGTAGCAATATATCGGATCGAAGGATGGAGTGCCTCATCAAGACACCTTGCATGCAACTCCTCATCTAGAAAAAGATCTTGGGTAAAGCACAAAAGTTCCCTGAACTTAATACCGAGATCCTACATAGAAATAATCCACTACTGAATGGAGAGTATCTCTTTTCTATTTTCAATATTCATTTTCAAAAGGAGGAAATATTCTTGAAACTCATTCTTTAAGTCGACCCATGAAAATTATGACTCCCCCCTTTCACTAAGGTACAACATCTACCACTAACGTGTAGCTCCTTGCATCTGACTAATTTTGAAATGGACACTTTACTCTATAGGGGATCTGATCAAACTGAAAGTGATCTAGAGATCCTGTAGCAAAATGTCTGTTTCGTTATTAGAAACTTTGCCCTCATACTTTTAAAATCATGTTTCTGGAATGTTCAAAACATCCTTTTCCATTGATCATCATACTTAGCCGTATCAACCCTCCTTCAATAAAATGGGTCATCATATTGAACCTCCACTTCCTGAACCACACACGGATGATGACCATAATCCATTTCTAAAATAGAATCAAGGATTTACTAAGCCTGATAGTGTGGATTTTCATTATAATATATTTTAATTAACTTCAATACATTTAATTAATTTTATCCATTTTGAATTTCCCCAAACAACCTAGTTTAAACAAGGACCCAAGTCATCATAATCCATGCACCTCTTCTAGGTCTCGACCCTGCAAGAAATCTCATCTGAATTTCATAGTCAATAAGCTCAAATTTCATTAACAAGATCATGGGGGCATAAAATCACGTGTCTTAGCTAGTATCCTTATCCTATGTCACCCACCAAGGTCAACTGAAATTGTTTTCATACAAAACCATACATTCCTTATTGTTACTAACCTTGAAATCCACCCTATATCTCAAACATCAGCTCGAATACCACTCTATCAAGAACCCCTCCATCCAAAGATAATTCAATGAGGTAAGAGAGATAATAAACCCCCAAGTCCTACCTCTAGTAGGCCCCAGGTACGCGACTACAGCCAAGGTTGTACAAATCTCAAAATGTGAAAGGCATTACCCTTTATAAGGAAGTATGATTGGGAGATAGGATATATCAACCATAATAAACTCCATGATATATATATATATATAAGGAACAAAAAAATTCATCCCATTATGTATTTATGAATAAATTGACACAAATAAAAGACTCCAAAGTGAATACCCAAAAACAAAACTAGTGGAGCAACACAAATATTATCCAATGGTATGACTAGTAAGGACAAACATGGTCCATATAATTCTAATGGAAACTTGAAAATAGTTTTTATATACGTAGGGTGAGCATCAAAGTATGTTAAGTAGGAAATCCAATGTCTCTAGTGCATAAGTGGAAGGATCATACTAATATAGCCATGAGAAAATAGTATAACCAAATAGCATATAATTTGTAGACTAACCATATGATTAACCTCACCAAGGAACGCTCACAAAAATACATCCACGTAATATGATATATTATATATCACATCAATCATAGGGTATCCTAGACCACATTCCTACTGGTTAGCCACTCTCATACCCAAAAAGAAAACATACTAGTTCTCTAACCTCTTATGAATATATCACATCGCATATCGTCTGCACACACCTGGGCCACACCTCACATCTCATCCCAAAGGCACCTAGGACAACACATCACAACTCAACCCAAAGACACATAGGAAAAAAAATCACAAATCTTCCCGAATACACATGGGAATACACATCACAACTCACTGGAATACAATTGGTATATTATCGCCTAGAAGATGTAGCTTGGAAGAGTGGGTGGCCAACCATCCATCCTCCCACTAGGATGTTGGAAAAAGCACCCCCGAATGACTATACAGGTGTCAAAACATATTACTTGACGTGGTTAGATTGCATATATAAACCATAGGTAAAATAAAATGTATAAATACATATATATATATATATACATATACAAAGTCACACAATCCCCAACTATGGGATTACAAGAAGATCACCAACCAACTCACATGGTCACCTACCTCCAATTCAATGATTAAATGCACAACCCCACTGAAGAAGAAAGAAACTCCAAATTCATTTAATGTCATTAATTAATATTAAACCATTTTTATATTCTCTATTACCACCTGTTCCATTAAAATATATACATCATTTTATATTACAAGATAATTATTATCACCATCCATTCAAACCAAGAATCTAAAAGAAAATAACACACATCAAGTAGCATATTAAAACTTCCCAATAAGCACATCCATAACCACCTTTCATCACAACCCCACTGCTCTACCACATCGTTCCCACTTCCCCCACACACATCATATCTCATTACCGAAGACTATATATTTTCATATTTATAAAAACATATCCTTTTCAATTTCACTTAATTAATTAAGGATATTATCACACAAGACATTCGATCATTGGGAATTTAATTCATTAACCAACTATACGTAATTATACAACTACATATTTAGTGTTTTTTAGAATCCACGCAACATTCATTCCATAGTTTAAAAGATATAAGCACAATAAAGGCCACCAAAAAAATTATTTTCAATGGGTAATTATCCCATACAACACATAACATCAATGAATAACAAAGAATCCATAAAATCATACATCATATTTCCATTCACCTTCATATTTAATTTTAAAAAATCCATTTATATTTATTAATCTAGATTCAACCATCTCTGTAAGGATAATAATTATAAACCCATCCCACATGATACATATAAAATGTTAAATGAAGGAAGTTAAACCTGGAAGAAAGATGGTTGACAGAACATTATTTCATCGAAAATAGAGGTCTACATAAAATAAGAAACACTCCAAAGAAAAAATGAACTTACTATAGTAACCAGGATACTAGACTCTAAGGAAGAATTATTTTTGATTTTTTATCCCAAGAGAAATATATACTGTAAGAGAGAAGTAAGGATATTTTCTTTAGAAATATTAGATCCTGAATAGTAAGAACTAGATACAATTTTTGAATTTACATTAAAGATGTTCTTAAGAATACATAGTGTTTTAAACATTTAGAAGCGTTATAGACTATTATAAAATTAATGATATGATTGATCTTTTTTTAAACTACTTTGAATCCCTTATTTAACAAATTTAAATCGAATTTTTTTCATACAAGACATAACAAGGAAATTTGGTAAAAAATTTGGAAGACTGGAAAATTATAGAGAAATTGGAAAACTATTGAAATGAGTCACCTATAGGATGAGACACTTCTAGAGGTGTCATTTCCAGATGATCCACCGCCCGAAAAGTTACCTATAAGAGGAGTCACCACTAGATGAGTCACAACTAGATGATTCACCTCTAGATGAGTCACATCCATGATGAATAATTGCAAGATGAGTCACAACTAGAAATGTCACTGCTTGAAGAGTCACTTCCATATGAGTCACCACCAGATGATCCACCAACAGACAAGTCTGCACCAAGGTGATTTACCACCATATGATTTACATCCAGAAGAGTCAACTCCAAAAGAGTCACCACTAGATGATTCACCGCCAGATGAATCGTCTACAGGATGAGTAGCCACCAAATGAGTCACCACTAGGATGATTCACCATTGGAAAACTAGAAATTTAGAAAATTGTTCAAATGAAACACCATTGGAATGACTCCCATGCCCCAAAACACTATGGATTACCACCATACCTCTCAAAAATTACATTCTTGGTAAAGTAATGGGCTGAATGGTATGAGGCATTACATACCATTCCATATTGATTATTTTTTATTGATTCGTGATAGCTACTTCTGTATGTAGCTGTTATTGATAATCTTTGTTCACCCTTATTTTGTTTCCTTTCCCCATGATATGAAGAAGTGATATTTTAATGAGTTTTAAAGGATTAATTTCATTTAATTTTGTTATGGATTTTGATTTATTTTTCATTCTCAATGTAAAATTAGAATATTGTATGTATCAATATATTGAGACTACTAAACTAATCGGCCTTTAAGATGTGACCCTTTGTATCTATGACAATATTATAAAGTAGGAAAAAACCCTAAAATATTGGGTTTGGGGTCATTACAGTTGGTCTTAGAGGTAGTTTATTAGAAATCGCGGGAACTAGATTTAGTAAAATATGGATTATGGATCATAACCCTATCATATACTTTGAAGATAAGTATATAAGAACATCCCAAAGTTTGGGTAAGGCATTGATTATGTATTTTTCCTAGAAACACATCACTATATGGATTTTATAAGTTGAAATGGTTTTATCATATATGTACCTATGGGTATTAACTCCCAAATGGGTGCATTTGGCTTAAAACAATTTCCACATGTTTCATGAAAACATTCCTTACCACATACCTGTCATGAAACTCAAATATGGTATGATTAGGATAATTCACATTTTTTTTAATACCCATTATGAAAGATTTAAAAATAGAGATATCCCCAAAGAAACCAATGTTTATGATTATGATATGAGCTACATATAAATTTTTAAATTCACATTATTTATTTCACTAGTTTTGGGATTAAAAATTCTGATTCATAATGATATATTATAATTTAGTGTATTACATCATCTTGAAATGGGAACGAGTTGAATGAATCAGAATCACATAAATACATACAATCCAAATAGTAATAGTGATCATTTTTTTGTCTTAATCCAATATTTTTAAGGGAAATAATTCTCATACTATAATTACATAGTTTCATGTTCTATCAAGACAACGAAATAATTTTCCATGCCTTATGGATTCATAGGTATGTAATAGAATAAGAGGACTACATAGAAATAAATCTATATGAGAAAGATTGGAAATAAGGGTTTTCCCACATGTGATAATTGTGGAATAAACAACTAGGTGATTTTGTGAAGGGAAGGAGAGTTTTCTACAAGTGTAAGAGAAAAGTCACCATGATCATAATGGAATGGGTAAGAGAAAAATATTCCAATGTTAATTATTCAAATGTAAGGATATGTTTCACTACTCAAATTAATTCCCCATGTGTCAAAATAATATATCTCCAAAAATCCAATGGATCGTTGTAATGATTGTTCTATTTCTATAGATGAAGTGGAATGATTAATGTTCTTTTTCTAGATTCAATAATTATTTCACTTGAGTATTTTTTCAATGAAATCATGTTTATAAGAATTATGAAATGTATAATTATTGTATTATAATAGTTTTTAATTAATTATTTGAAATTTTTTTTAACGGTACTGATGACCAAGAAAAATCATTTAGTTGCATGTTGAGCTTCTTGTAAAACACAATATTTAGGGAAATATAACCCTCAATATGTTTTTTATATTGAGATAGTGATCTTGGGATAAAGTTATAATTGATAGTATTGATCACCTTGGAATTGATTTATTATTTGTTGACGTTCTGGTTTGTGCTATCATTGATAGAGTTAACAACAATTTTGTATTTAAAGAATATATCCAATAATCAATGTTTTATTGAAGGAATAAGAAATAATGCATGTATTAAAAAATATTATATTTTAATTATAGTTATAATAATGGTTCAAGAGAACACATGATCAAGGTATTCACAAATTTATAATGTGACATTAAGAGTCACATTATATTTTCTAGGGAATATATTTTTGATTTTGTGACCTTCTTTCAAATTTTTGGAAATTGAAATTTGGAAGACATCGTTTGGAAGAGTCTTAAGGTAAAATATATACAGAATGGATTAAGTTGAAAATTGGGTGTTATTGTATAATTTTTTCTAAAAAAATTATTTTACTAAAGGTAGGAGTAATATCTTGTTACTTTTTAATGGATCGTATGATCTGTTAAAAGTTAATTTGAGTGCTTCAGGCAATAAAAATTCATTTTTGTATATTCATTTCATAGAGTAATACGTGAAGTATAAATTTATTAAAGAACATCTAAATAATTAAATTGTTCTTACAAAATAAAAATATGTCAAGTAAGTATATTTACTTATATTCGAAGAGTGTGAAAGAAATCCTCAACTTTAGGAAAAGGATCTTGAAAAAAATGTTTTCCTCTTGTAATAATTTATGATGATATAAATAAACTTTTTCAAACATATTTATTATGTATTTTTTGATGTTAACTTTATCTATACCATGTTCTCTATCACTTTTATTATTATTTGGGTGTTAGTTTTCTTATTTTATGTCTATGTTTTCACTTCTAACCTATATTCCCCTATTTGGAAAGCTACTATGTGTTATTCAATATGAGAATTATACTTACCTTTATCTATTATTAAGAGGATGATTTATTAAATTTTTTATGATGTGGGTTTTTTAACAATGGTATTTTCAAATATTATACCCTATAATAAAGTCATAAAGTTTAAATTGTGGGGACACAATTTATTTAAGGTGTGGAAAATGTAATATCCCAAAATTCTAAAATAAGAACATTGTATTTGATAGTGTGCATGACACACACCACCAAGATTAGAAGAAAATATAACACCCTATGACATTATGATATATTTATTTTTAAATAAATCAAATCTCTTCAATAGATTACATTACACATAACACTGAGTTTAGCTTTATTTACATGCGAGAGGGAGTTTTTATGAAACATGACATATTAAAAAAAAATTAATATTTAATATGATATTTGTCAACTAGATGATAGATTGGAATGTATTAATAGTACTAACAAAATTATAATAAATTGTGAGTATCTATTGGTTATAAACGAAATAAGAATTATTTAAAAGAAAAATAAATGTTCTCTAAAAATATGTATTTTTATGAAAGATGATTTATCCACGCTTTACAAACATGATTTTAAATAAAATTTTAAAAATTTTATATAATTTATTTGAAAAAACAAACTTCATTTCTAAAATAACAAAATAAAAATTATCTCATGGTATATTTTTTGGATTTTTCTTATAAATTTCGTTTTTGATGAATATTTAAAAATTATGAATATTAATTGAAATCTTTCGTTTCATGTAACTAATTTATAAGGTAGAATTATATTTTAATTTTTTTTAAAGTGAAATTAGTTAAATTTTATATCAATTAATCAAATTTATTTCATTGGAAAAAATTTCATATTGAATTTTGATATATAAAAATTTTAATATTTTAAAAAATCTATCTTAAAAACCCTAATTTCTCGACATGTCTATTGGATTGATTTTAAATGAATAGTTTCCACTTATTTTAATGTAATTTTTTAAAAAAAGATTCCATATTTGCAATCATAATAATTTATATTATCTAATAATTGAAACATAATTTTTTTACCACAATGAATAGTGAAAACAGTAAAACTTAATTACCATAGTTAAGGTAAAAATTGATTTTCCAATGGTTAAAAAACAAATACAAGTGTTATAATATACTAGAAACTTCTTTAAAATCTATTTTAGGTTCGTAATTAGACATTATAATGTCCAAGTCTCTAGAATACTCTATTTTGAACCCTTATTGCTTGTGAAAAACCTGGGTAAACATTTTTCTTTCCAAAAATTACAATTTTTCCACTCACCTCACTTATAAAATGTTCACACATATCATATGTTCATCACACCTTCACACTCATCTAGTTCAACCAATAACATTCCGAATAACATCCCAACTTCTCTCCCCTTATTAAAAAATACTTAGTTTTGGAAGAAAGATAAGCTAATAAGGCTTTTGATTCAAATATATAGAGGTTACATGAAGAAAAGGTAATGTTATTCAATGGAAATATTTATTTTATTTGTTTTCTATGTCCTTCAATTGAGTTCTGAAATCATCATTCATGTGTATGGAAGACTATCACTTCCTGAACCGATGTCATTCATTTTTCCATTACAAATATTCATAGTTAGTTATGATAATGGGTATAAATGGTATATATGATATTTATAACATAAGTTTACCTCTAGATTCATTATATCATATATATAATTTTTAATTTCCATTTTTTAGCTCGTATGTTCGAAGTACTACAGCCTTGTGAAGTTATGTGATTCATATTTCACTAATAAGTAACATGGAAGCTGATAATGATAAATTTAATTAATATATGTGATATAAATAACATTATTATGATATTAATGACATCTTTATAAATTTAAAAATATAATATATCATTTTATTCCTTAAACTAAAAAATTATGACATCAGTTGTGTACGTGTGGACTACCACATTCATGAAGAAATGTGACTCACTTTTCATCACCACACTACAAGGATGATATATATAAGTATATTTAATCAAATAATATTAAATTTATTATTTTATTTTCATTATATAAAGATAAAACATTTCTTACCTCCTTTCTATAATGATCATTGAAAAATGGATACATTACTCATGCGTACGTTTTACATATCATCTCCATGATCATAGCGTACTTAATTTATCATAATAATATTTCATGAATAGTTTTTAAAATTATAATTGATGTATAGATATAATAATTATATCAATATTATTTCCTATAAATTATGGAAGTAAATAATATGCACAAGAAACAAATCTTTCAAAAATGAGAAATTAAGGAGATTAACAACTGAAAAATGCAATTAACGAAATTTTATTAACAAAAGGGTGATAAAATGTTATAAGAGGATAATATATGATATTATAAATATGATTATGGATTTTTTATAAATTAATAAGACAATTTAAACCATTATAAATGAGGTAAATTCTCATTCAACTAAAGGAAATCATGAGGTAAGATATTTCGTCTCAATTTCCATTCCATTGATAATTATTTGTTATTATACACCAATTCACTTTTATCTGGTATATATAATTCCCCTTTTAAATATTATATAATGATTCATTAATAAATTATTGTATATTAGGTTTCAATTTGAATTGTTATATCTAATAGGATTTGACATGAAATTTACCAAGTGGTAAAATTTAATGATTAATATCACGTTATTTTGTTTTTTAACCTTCTTCTGAAACAATCACTTTTTGGTGATAATTATTCATTATAAATAAAATTTTAATTTAATATACATATTATTGTATGATGGATATAATTACTTCTTAGACCATATACCATTTTTATATAAGGTGTTTACTTTGAATTTTTTTTGATTAATAGGGGAAATACTGATAAATCTATATACATTAATCAAAATTGATATTTGATGAGATGGGATATTGATTAATGAATAAAATCAATTATTATATATATTAGGAGTTCTTTGGAACTACAGTGATGGGTGGGGCATGATATTGTATAGGATTTGGATGCATTGGTATCTCTCGTGAGACAAAATAACTGTCTAAATTAAAAGGGGTTCTTCCAATAGTTTTAAACCAAATTGTGAAAGGTATTTAAAGTAGAGGTATCGTGAGGCTTGAGATCATGGTGATTAATAATTAATTATTTTATTTATTTATAATTCAATTAATATTATCCATGATAATTTCTTAATGATATTATCTCTGTAATCATTTCATTATCATCTTTTTTATTAAAATGAATATGTTTTCAGTTATTTAGCTTTCCATATTGATTATACCATATCTATTCATACATTAAAGATTCTTATATAGAATTTATGATTAGTTATTTAACATTTCATATTTATTACTACATATCTAATTATAATATCCAAGTTATTGATTAAGTGGAATGTTTTTTGAGTTATATATCATAACATATTTATTATTATTTATTGATTCATAGCAAATTCCACTATACATAATCATTACTGAGCATTTTGGATCACCCCTATTTTGATTCATTTCCCTTGTATAGGAATAAGAGGTCATTGAATAAATTTTCAAGGTTTAATTTCATTTATTATTGTTATATATTATGTTTTATTTTCATTTCCCAATTTAAAATGAGCATCATGTATGTACTTGGTTCTCCAAGACCACTAAACAGATCGGTTCTTTGTGATTTTACCTTTTGTATTGATTCCAATGTAATGAATTACTCCTTGGATCTAGGTTAATGGGGTTTGGGTTGTTACATTTTACACTTATAAATTAATATCATATCAATCCAACACATGGTGTCGTAGATATTGCCAATAGTGTATATTTTCAATCTAAAAATGATATTTTAGTTCAAAATATACATAACATAACCAAAACTATTAAAAAAATAATAATTTCTAGATAGTTAATGAAATATATATAAAATTCATATTTAATGTGTTGGTGTTAACTATATTTTTTATACCCTAAATATTGTAATCGAGGGCCAGTGTCTTCTTTATTACATCAAAACTAGATACAAGTGTTCATATCCTAAAGAACTAAATTTTTTATTAGTCTTGGTAAACTAGATACGTACATTTTTTTAATTTTGAAATAGAAATTAAATATAAAACATAATAATTATTCTAAATCTTTTAATACATTCAAATATTCCTTATTTATATGATTGGGGAAGGAAAATAAATAAATGGTGAGCTCAAAGGCTCAGTAATGGTTTTGTATAATAGGCGATATGATGAGTAAATAAGGAAAAATAAACATGTCAAAGTAAATAACTAAAAACATTACATTTAACCAATAATATGACAATGAAATTTTTCCGTTGATAAAAAATATTCCTTATCAAAAAATATACATATTGAGTAAAGAATAAGGAATATTTTTATTTACCCAGCCAATCAAATAACTTTCATAGTAGAAAACCATTTGTATTAATGGTATATCGTTTAAGCACAAATCATATCCATGGTACAATGAATATATATATTAATTAGACATGTAATTTCGAATGAAAAATGATCTCAAAAAAATTCATATTTTAAGATAAAGTTAATTACTATATAATTATTAAGAGATAAAAGATTACGTTCAATTCATTATAAATATAGGTTTTTTAATTAAATAATATCGTTTGAATAAAAAATAAAAATCAAATAAAAAAACATAATATTTCATAATGATTTTTCTTTGTAAAACCATTGAAATCTTGTAGGATAAGATAAATATCATAAAATGGTTATGGTGCTGGTAAAATATGATAATGTCGAATACATTAAAAAAATCCTTTTGAATTTTTATAAAGATTTTTTTAAAAGAAACATTAGGAAAACATTACAATTATTATGTTAAAATGATTTAAAAATTAATGGAAAAATAAAATTTCCTTAATAAATTATTTGTGTAAATAAAAATTACATTTTTAAAAGATTCTTGAAAAAATATGGGAATGACAGAAATTTATACTTGACCAGAAGAGAATTAAGATTAAATTTTGTTTTAAATATTAATTTTATTGATTCATGTTCAAAAGAGAGTAAATTTTTTAACAAAAAAAATTATAAATCCATAAATATCCTTAGGATAAAAATATAGATGAATTTTATGATGGATAAATTATAATATCCCTTAAATGAAAATCATGGAAATCCCCAAAAAATGATATTGTAAAATAAATTGTTACTCCTTTGTATATATTAAATTAAAACCCCATTTAAAGTGTAAACTTTAATTGAAACTATAATCATAATTAGTAGATATATGTTAATTTTAAATACATAAAAGGTCTATTATATAAAACATATAAAAATAAATATGTTCATAATTCCAAATATGTCTCAATGGAGTGGAAATTAAGACGAATTACCTTGTAAAGGTCATACAATTCAAGTGATAATTAATCAATGAAGTAATTATGTGTGAAAAAATTAAATCCTCACAATATAATTGGAAATAAAAAATATATAAATTAAATGTTCCTTCACACATAATCTTGGAATAAAAAGATCTATAAATAAGTGATATAACCCAATGAATGGTAATTGTGTTAAGAAATCCCCTACCACAAGTTTGGATTTTATCATAAATTTTTTTAAAATAAATTATATTAAATTTAGATTTATTATAATTTCATACCAAACCCATATAATTATATATAATATTATATATTATCAACTTATATCATTTTATCACCCGTTTTTTAATATTGTTTTTATTTTTATTATTATTACTTGTGTAAACGGCTCCATTTTCATGTATGCTTTGATTTATTATTTTTGGCCGTTCCATATTGATCATAGTTCCATAATATCAATAATTTTAATCATTATATATTTATCCAATTTATTATATATATATATAAGATACAGATAGAAAAATTAATTACACCATTCATGGAGATAGTAGACCATATGCATGTATGAATGATATTTTTATTTTTCAATGGATTGAATAAAATAAAGGTAAATAATAATTCACTATTAAGGATAATATTTTTATCATATCAATCTTATATATATTTATTTCTTTACTTATTATCACTGATATAAAGCAAAAATAAAAAATGAATCGCATCGCTTTGTGGAGATGGTAGTCTATATGTACAAAAGAGAGATATTACCATTTTACAGTGGATTGTAAGGTAAGAAGGTAGATATGATATTATAATTACATAAGAATAACTATTTCATCAATATCATATATATTCATTAGTTTCATCTTTATAACCATCCATGTAAAGTGGTGATGAAAAAAATGACACTGCGATGTGGAGACGGTAAGTTGTACGTACGCACGAGCGATGTTTTCTCATTTTATAGGATTTAAAAGTGATTGAAAATATTTTTTTCATAATAATAATAACATATAAATAAATTTATGATAATGGAGTTATTATTTTAGGATGGGTAGAATTTTTTTAGAGGAAATATAAGATCAAATAAACTTGAAAGAGTCAGAAAAGATGATTACCTATTCTTTAGTAGATCTCTTCTAAAGTACCATAGGGATGGCCTTTTAGTAGAACCAAAATCCCAATAATGTTTATAGTATTTTTGGTAAAATATTTTTTCTTGTGTGGGTTCATCTAAATGGATCAATATGTGTCGAAAAGTGAGGCGATAAGGTTCCCTTTTATAAGTTAAGGGAGGTGTACAGTTGGAATTACATAAAATATTAAATTATTATAAATTATTTTTTAGATAAAAATATATCAAATAATTATATTTATATTATAAGGTGATTATGAGTCTATATAATCTCACATAAAAAAATCAAATGTTTTTGTTATGTTTTTACACTTATCTCTTTGTTTTAACCACCATTTTCCCTTTAAACAATTATCGTGATATCAATGTTTATTACACTTTGTGGATAAATACAGTTAAAATAAAATGAAAAATGTTCTATAAATGGACCTTGTATTATATTTTAAATAATACCCCATTCACTTTGAAAAATATAATATTTTAATGAATTTTTAATTGTTTAAAATATCATTATTTTATTTTTTTATAATACATGAAATATTATAACATATTAAGTGACTAGATAATGAATAATGGTTCCATAATGATAGTGATTATAAATAAGGAATATATGGTCTTAATATAATCATATAATCAAATTTTTATAGCTTAATAAATTAATTTAAACTTTATCTTTGGGTTTAACCCCTTGGTTAACAAATTTTAATATTAGCCGTTGTAGTGACATTTCCAATATTAAAGGTTTGTAATTTTACATAAAAGGTGATTATTATTTTATAAATGTAACAGAGTTGAGATTTTAGAACAATTATAATCCTAATTGTACTCTTAAAATATTTTTATTATTTTTAAATATTTTAATATAATATATTTAACATAAAATAATATTAATTTAATTTTATGAAAAATTTTCATAATTTAAATTTGAAAACAACATGAAAGAAGTGGAATTTTAATATTATAATTTAACACATAATTAATATGTAATATTTAACTACTTTTTTTAAACACAATATCTTATCCAAATTTTTATACTTTTTGTAACACCCCAAGATATCATAGTTAGTTATCTTTTCAAAGTAATTCAATAACTTGATTAACACGCAACACCAAGTTTGAGCACACCACAACTTACAAACTATCCGTTCAAAAAGTGGTTATGAGTAACTGTTAACTGAATTTTTAATTTTATATACTCTATAAAATTTTATAATCCATATTATGTGTTTCCTAGTCATAATATAAGAGCAGATTTATTTTTTTCAGATAAAAGAAGAATTTTTCAAAAATGAAATTTTACCACCTTTTAATGGAGAAACTTTTTTAAATCAAATATTTGAAACTTCATTATATTAAATTTGACGAAATAATATTTTTTAAAATCAGGACATAAAAACATAGTTTTGATAAATATTTTTGTGTTTTTTTGATAACTTTCATATTTGGGTGAATAGTGAAAAATACTAAATTTTAACTGAAAACTACATTTTTAATCAAAATAATTTTGAGTGTTAAATTATAAATTTGAGTGGTTTTAAAGTATAATTAGATTATTATTTTTCTATTTAATTAAATCTTGTTCATTGGGAGTAATTTCACTTTGAAATTGCACATAAACAAGTGTTAATCTTTTGATAGTTATTATTTCTTAAAACCCCTTTTTGGTTTTGACAACGGGAATTAATTTTAATTTAATTAATGCAACTTATATGTTTTGAATTTAGTAAAATAGACATCATTTTTGGATTCATAATATCAAAATTATCTTAGGGTAAATTTTTGGTATTTTTCTGAAAACATTCAATTTTTGATGAATAGTGAAAAACACTGAATTATTGGTTAAAACCGACATTTTATTTTAAATAATTATTTTTTTTATTTAAATTTATTTTAGGTCAAAATAGATACATAGTACCTATAAAATTTCAATTTAATTAATTGTATTCAATTTATATTAATTTTAGATATATAAAAATTTTATTGAACTTTTTACCATCTTTTGCCCACCTACTAGGAGCTTTTGCAAATTTTCATAAAACATAATTTTACCACTTCTGTGAGTTGAATTTTGAAAATCCTAGAGACACAGTTGATATCAGTAAGTAAAATTTGGTTCAATGAGATGAAAATAATATTTGGTGAATAGTAACTTTTTACATTAATTTACCACAGTTAAAAGTAAATAGGGTAATTAAAGGTAACAATTATATTATTTTTTCCCTAACATATGTCTTAATTATATTGGATAATTATAATTTGACCAAAAACAAACCTAGGAATAAAATATAAACCTCTTTGGTCCACTTGGATTAGATTAGGACATTTATTATTATTTAATTTAAAGAAGAGTTAAAAGAGTTAAAATAAAAGTTTAATAACTATAACATTCTTAATATAGAGTTATAAATAAGCTAAATTCAATTATAAGTATTCATTCGAAAGATAAAAAAATACCTACATAATGGTATTTTATTTACAATTTTTTGAAATTAAATTATTTAATTAATTTATGACAGAATGATGATGAAGTAATTACCTTATTAGTGAAAGATTGAAATAATTGATATTATAAATAACTAAATAATTCTAATTTGAAACTTTTACTGAATTACACTAATTTTATATGTTAATAAGACATGTTCGGGTTTATTAAATGAATTTTTTAGATGTAATAATGTTGTAATGAATTAAAAAAACAAAATAACAAATAGTGTGAAAATTGACATAAAAATGTTTTTAAAAAATTATTATATTATTAATTGATATTATATTCCTAAAAATATATTGTTCATCCAAAGGGATTAAATATTATTATATATGTCATTAATGAACCACATGAGTTTCTCTTGGAATTTTATGGTAAGTTTATTAACCATATAATATTGAAATACAAAGAGACATGGTAAATGTCAAACTAAATAACTTAGAGTTAAATCTATAAGATAAGGTTAATATAGTGATCCAAACCTGTCTAAAACATATTGGTTGAGTGTTTTTCGACCCATCCTCACCTTAGTCTCGAAATAAATTTCTTTGGAGCCATTATAAACGGAAAATTATTTTATTATAAAATAATATTTTATGTTTTTTTAAGGTACCCCTCACCCCTCTTATAAAAGGGCACTCCCCATTCTCTCAATTTTACACCTTCAATGCCATTTTCCTCTACCAAAACCTGCCCAAATATCCTCCCAACTTCCATCACTTCAAACTAGAGGCCTTACTTTGGTCAGAAATCCAACCTAAGGATCCCTTTTGATCAAATCAAAATGAAGAACCCGAAGAAGAGTAAAATATTTCATCACCCCTTTCAAGTTATTTTCTTCTTCCACTTCATCATTCATTGTTGTTTCCATTATAAAATAATAACTCTAGTATATTATATATACTTTTATGTTATTATAAATATGGTACAACCATATTCAGTATTCTATCAATCCTTTTAATGACATGTCACCATACGTGCGTACGTACATCTTACCGTCTCCACGTTGTGGTGTAATTGTTATTCAATACATTATTATTTGGATGGGTATGATAATGATGTGTAATTGATGTAAATAATAAATATAACATGATAAAGATTATATATATATGATATAACATCGATTTATATATTATTTTAATATCAAAAGAATGATATTGTCGCTTGTGCATACGTACGGATTACCGTCTCCACGAACGCGATGAGATTCATTCCCCATCGCATCCATTAAAGACTAATTCTCATTTTATGATTAAAAATAATTTTTAAAGACATAATATAATTCTTCATATAAATCAGATATATCCTATTCATAACAAGCATGGCTTACATAACCAAAAATATAATGGAGAATGAATCCGTTAACACCCGAAACGACGATAATACTAAAATATTATTAACAAAGCAATGTTAAAGGTTAATATATGATATAATATTAATGTATATGATTAATTTATAATTTAATAACAATTATTTCACCATTATACAGGAGTTTAACGTACCCTCAACCAAGGAAAAGTACAAGTTAAGGGTTAATTCTAGAATCTCTTCATTATCCGAGGTTATTCATATGTAATTATCTACTGGGACCTCTTTATCATCCACATCTATGTTTCTTAAAAACATATTTCAAGACATTTTTAATATTTAATCGACAATGGGTTAATGTTATTTATACCCTTATTTGATCTTATACATTTTTTAAACAAATCTTTCTATCATTAGTATAGAAGAACTTCCTAGGATTTTTGGTATTGTAGAGATTTTGTGGGTTTTATGAGCAATACATCCCTGTATGGATACGAGCAGGTAGAGTCATCTCTGGAACAGATGTAACTAGGTGTAAAACCTGAAAACACCGCTTTGAGCTACACTCGAACGGGAACTGGTGTACGATAATATCCCTTGCTTCAATCATGGTTACGATACTCCTGGGGGATATGCTTAGGATAATTCTCATTTTCTTTACGAACCATTATGAAGGGTTTATGTGTATATAATTCCTCAAAGAAAACATTTTCATGATTATGGATTATATACATAAATTGTTCAATTTTTGTTAAGTGTTTTATAAGTATGGAATTATTTATTTTGATTCATAAAATAATCTAGTTGATGACATTGTTTAGGAACAGAATCCAGTAGAAGGAATGTGAACTCCAACAATAGGAATGATCTAAAGAGTAAGAAGGATCATATCTTTCATAGTATTAAGCCAACATTTAGAAGGGAAATATTCTCCCACATATTCTCTGAGTCCTATGGCTTTGAAGGGAATCAAGAGAATCAAAGGATGGAATATAGAAATATGGATAAAGGGAAGAGGGGAAAGAAGGATTTTCTTATATGTGATAAATGTGGAAAGAATCACCTTGGTAAATCCTTGAAGGGAATAGGAGTTTATTATAAGTGTGGTGAAAAAGGACACCATGTGTGTGACTGCAAGGGTAAGAAAAAGGTTTCAAATGTACAATGCTTCATCTTCCAGGAGTTGGTACACTATGCGATTCAATGTTCAAATCATTATAGTATGCCCCAAATGATGCTATTGGATAATAATAAAGTTATGATACTACCACAGATGAAGAGGAATGACCAGTGTTCTTCTACTGTTATTAAAAAATTATTTCATTTGTGTGTTGTATAAACGATGTACTAGTTATATGAATTATGGAAATAAATAAGGATTATACTGCAGTACTATTTCATTGAGTATTTGAGATTATATGGTTCTATGAAAAGATAATCAACAACAAGTTAAACTTTTTGGAAAATACATGGTTGAAGGAAAGAAAACCCTTAATATGGTCCTGATACTAAGGTAGTAATTTTGGAATAAGAGATGGTTGATATGAATAAATTATATTGGATATTCTTGATTACCTTGGAACTGATTAATAGTTTTTTTATTTCATCATTATTGTAGTATTCTAAAATTTTAGATATAAGGAATACATCTAGTATTATATAAGGAATAAGGGGGAATGAATGTAATTAATAAGTTATTATGATAATTCATGGTGTTATCATGTTTTAAAAGAATACAAGATGAAGGTATTCATATGTTATTATGTGGAACAAAAAGATCTTCATTGTGTTTACCTTCCTTATAAATTTTGGACTGTATGTTTGGACAGAAGAATTTTGGAAAATTATAATGGTTAGAATAGATTAAGTTTGAAATTGGATACTATTATTAAGGTTAAAGAATTTATTAAGAATATTTTTGGATTGTTATAAAAAGGACAACCTAGAGGTCGAGCGACAACCCGTTGAGTTCGGCAGGGCCGCGAGACTTGAAACTGCAATCGAAGGGAGACAAGGGTGCATCACCTACCACTGGCCTACGTTATGTTCTGGTTTTTGTAATGTAGTTTTTTTTAAATAGTCTGTAAAATGAATTATAAATTCATTATTTTTGAAACCTTATATGATTATGATAAATAGAATATTTTTGAATTCTATTATATTTTGGACAGAAAGATGAGTTTGTGGTAGGAATTAGTTTAAGGATAATACTCTACTTGTCAAGTATATCTTTTCTTCCTCTTATGAATAAATTAATTCTTAATATTTAGGGAAGGGATATTAGAACAAAAAATTTGTTATCCTAATACCTTATGTTTTGTTAAACTGATGATGTTTTAAATCATCATAGATTGATGGATTTAAGGCCCTCAATTTTACACTTTTTGTGATTTATGACCTCAATCACTCCCTATAAATATTTATGTTTTACCTCTAATTACGTGTATATAATTTCCACCAATGTTATCCTAATTGAGATCATAATTTGGTGGTGTCTTTTCATTTCCCTTTCCCTCTTTTTAAGACTAAATTTTATTAACCCAATTTCCGATTTAGGTTTTACACAAAGGTATTTTCTATTTTTATCCTTTTATTTTATAAGAACAATTTCAAATTGCAAGGATGAAATTTATTGAATGAGGGGAGAATGTAACACCCCAAGATATCATAGTTAGTTATCTTTTCAAAGTAATTCAATAACATTCTTAATATGCAACACCAAGTTTGAGCGCACCACAACTTACAAACTAGCCGTTCAAAAAGCGGTTATGAATAAGTGTTAACTAAATTTTTATTTTTATAAACTCTATAAAATATTAGAATCCATATTATGAGTTTCTTAGACATATTATGAGAACAAATTGTTTTTTTTCAGATAAAATAAGTATTTTTCAAAAATGCAATTTTACGGCCTTTTAATGACAAACCTTTTTAGAATCCACTATTTGACACTTTATTATATTAAATTTCACAAAATAATGTTCATTAAAATTAGGACATAAAAATTTAGTTTCGATAATTTTTTGTGTTTTTCTGATAACATTCATATTTGGGTGAATAGTGAAAAATACAAAATTTTAACTGAAAACAACTTTTTTAATCAAAATAATTTATAGTGTTAAGTTATAAATTTGAGTGGTTTTAATGTATAATTAGATTATATTTTTACCATTTAATTAAATATTTTTCATTTGGAGTAATTTAACTTTGAACTTTCACATAAACAAGTTTCAATCATTTGATAGTTATTATTTCTTAAAAACCCGCTTTTTGGTATTAACAATGGGAATTCAGTTTAAATAAATTAATTCAACTTATATGTTTTGAATTTGATAAAATAGACATCATTTTTGGATTCATAATATCAAAATTATCATAGGGTTAATTTTTGGTATTTTTCTGAAAACTTTCAATTATTCATGAATAGTGAAAAACACTAAATTATTGGTTAAAACCGACATTTTATTTAAATAATTATTTACTTTATTTAAATTTATTTTAGGTAAAAATAGACACATAATACCTATACAAGTTCAATTTAATTCATTGGATTCGATTTATATTAATTTTTGATATATAAAAATTCTATTGAACATTTTACAGTCTTTTATCCACCTCCTAGGAGCTTTTGCAAATTTTCATAAAAGTAATTTTTACTGCTTATGTGAGTTGAATTTCAAAAATCTAAGAGACACGGTTGATATAAGTAAGTAAAATTTTGTTCAATGAGATGAAAATAAGTTTTGGTATATAGTAACTTTTACTTTTAATTACCACGATTAAAAGTAAATATGGTAATTAAAGAGAAAAATGATATTATTTTTACCCTAAAACGTGTCCTAATTCTATTGGATAAGTATAATTCGACCAAAACCAACCTTAGGAATAAAATATAAACCTCTTTGGTCCACATGGATTAAATTAGAACATTTATTATTATTTAATTTAAAGAAGAGTTAAAAGAGTTAAAATCAAAGTTTAATAACTAAAACATTCTTAATATTGGGTTATACATAAGATAAATTCTATTATAAATATTAATTAGAAAGATAAAAAATATTTAATACAAAATGTTAGTATATTTATAATTTTTAGACATTAAATAATTTAATTACTTTATGACACAATGATGATGAAGTAACTAACTTATTAATGAATGATTAAAATAATTAATATTATAAATATCCAAATAATTATAATTTGAGACTTTTAATGAATTACAATAATTTTATAGGTTAATATGACATGTTATGATTTATTAAATTAATTTTTTATAAGTAATAATGATGTTATTAATTTAACAAAAACAAAATACCAAATAGTGTCAAAATTGACATAAACAAGTTTTAAAAAAAATTATAATATTAATTGATATTCTATTCTTAAAAATATAAGGTTCCGTCAAAGAGCTTAAATATTATTATATATGTCATTAATGAACCACTTTAGGTTCTCTTTTAAGTTTATAGTAAGTTTATTAACCATAAAATATAAAAATACAAAGAGACATGGTAAATGTTAAACTAATTAACTAAGAGATAAATCTAAAAGATAAGGTTAATATAGTGACCCAAACATGTCTAAAACCTATTTTTTGAGTGGGTTTAGTCCAATAGCCACATTATACTCGAAATAAATCATTTTGGAGCCATTATAAACCGAAAATTATTTTATTATAATATAATATTTTACGTTTTTCCTAAGGTTCCCCTCACCCCTCTTATAAAAGGGCTCTCCCCCTTTACTCAAATTCACTCCATCAAGGCCAATTGGATCGGCCAAACCCTGCCCAAATATCCTCCCAACATATCTCAATTAAACATAGAGTCCTTAATTTGGTCAGAAATCCTTTTTAAGGATCCCTTTCGATCAAATCAAAAGGAATAACACAAAGAAGAGGTAAATATTTCATCACCTCTTTCAAGTTCTTTTCTTCTTCCACTTCATATTTCTTTGTTGTTTAAATTATAAAATAATAACTCCAGTATCTTCTATATACTATGATGTTATTATAAATATGGTACAACCATATTCAATATTCTATCCATCCTTTGAATGACATTTCATCATACGTTTGTATGTACAGCTTACCGTCTCCACGTCATGGTGTAATTGTTATTCAATACATTATTATTTGGATGGGTATGATAATGATGTGTAATTGATTTAATGATTAATATAACATGATAATGATTCTGTATATATGATATAACATCCAATTATATATTATTTTAATATCAAAAGAATGAAATTTCTTCTCGTGCATACGTACGGATTACCGTCTCCACGAACGTGATGAGATTCATTCCCCATCGTATACATTCAAGACTAATTTTCATTTAATGATTAAAAATAATTTTAAATACATAATATAATTCTATATATATATATATCAGATATATACTATTCATAACAAACATGGCTTATTTAACCTAGAATATAACAGAGAACGAATCAGTTAACACCCAAAACGACAATAATACTATAATATTATTAACAAAGCAATATTAAAAGATCATATATGACATCATATTAATGTATGTGATTATTGAATAATTTAATAACAATTATGTCACCATTATATATGAATTTAATATACCCTCGACCAAGGAAAAGTACAAGTTAAGGGTTAATTCTACAATCTATTCCTTATCTGAGGTTGTTCATATATAATTATCTACTGGGACCTCTTTATCATCCAAAACCATGTTTCTTAAAAATGTCTTTCAAAACATTTTTACTATTTAATATAAAATGAGTAAAATTCATTTATACCCTTATTTTATCTTATAGGTTTTTAAAGGAATATTTCCATCATTTTCTAAAAAAGGTACTTTTTGACCCTTTGACAAATTTAAGGTAAGAATGTTTTTTTAACTTATACGATGGGTGCGGCTATTTTCCACCATTATAAAATCGTTGAAGCTTCCCTTATAATATTATAAGAATATTTTCAAAATAAATGTTTTATTTTATAATTATGTGACATAAAATGATTTCAAAAAAAGAAAGAGATCATTCTCTCAAGTAGTTTTGATTTCATCCATGTCAACATCCTTTGATGGATTTTAAGCTTATTTGAATTAGATTTATTATGATACAATAATTCTATATTGTATTGAAGGTTTTGTGATATGTTTGACTATGGATGTGTTATTTTTTTATACCATTCATGTTTTATAGATAAAGTTTCAACATTTCGTATGCTAGTTTTAATACGAATGTTTATGTTATGTTTAAACTTATTCCTATGAGGAATGCATTTGAATTAGTAAGTGACGGGTGGAGCTCGCTGCAGCTCCTCAATGCATCGGTAGGTCTCATGAGATAAAAAATGGTATTGGAACATGGCCTTGACCAAAACTTATTTTTAGTCTTGGCACAAGTCCTTGACTATGTGGTTATGATAGTCTGGCATTATGCAGTCCATAATTATGAAAGTGGCTATTCATATTGCATGTGATTATTCGACGAGTAGAATATCCATGTGAATATGTAAATGGAATTATATGATTTTATATTTACCATATATTGCAGAAGTTTAAGTTTAAAAGGATTTTGTTTTAGTTATATAATTCCTTTAATGTTTAAGCTTATTTATGAAAGATTCTGCTATATTTTTATCTTTACTGAGCATCTGAGATCACCCCTATCTTTGTTTTATTTTTCCTAGGATGTGAAGAAGTATTTTATGACTGACCTACAGGGATAGTCATAGGGGATATGAGTGTGGTCTATGGAGACTATGTTATTGAGTTTTTCACTTTATGATGTAATGTAAGACTTATGAATGTATCTAGTGTTTCCAAGGCTACTAAACTAATCGGTCTTTCGAGATTTTATCTTTTTTGATCATGTCAATGATATATAATAATGCACTGACTCTAGGATTATGGGGTCAGGTAGTTATAGTTTGTATCATAGTAAGTTTAGCAATAAACCTTGAAGCTAGATTTAGATAAACTCTGATTAGTAAACATAGCCCTAAGATATACTTTGAGGATTAGTAAAGATGAACTTTCTAGTATTTTGGTATTGTAGATATTTTTTGAGTTTTCCGAGAAGTACATCCATGTCTGGATATGAGCAGGTAGAGGTGGATCTGGCACAGATGTACCTAGGGGTAAAACACAAAAACACCGCTTTGGGAAAAACTCGAATGGGAATGGGTGCACTACAGCAGGCCTTTCTGCACTCTTGGTTACAAAACTCCCAGGGGATATGCTTAGTATAATTTTCATTTTCTTTACAAACCATTATGAAGGGTTTATGAGTATATACTTCCTTAAATAATTTTTTTTATTATGGATTATATCCATAAACTGTTCAATTTATGTTAAGTGTTTTACAAGTATAGAATTATGTATTTCGATTCATAAACTAATTTAGTTTATGACATTGTTTTGAAATGGAACCCAGTTTATGGAATGTGAACTCCAACAATATTCATGATCCAATGTGCAAGAAGGATCATATCTTTCATAGTATTATGCCAACATTTATAAGGGAAATAGTCGCCCACGTATTCTCTGAGTCCAATGGATTTGAAGGGAAGCAATAGAAGTAAAGGATGGAAGAGATAAAGATGGATAAATGGAAGAGGGGAAAGAAGGATTTTCCCATATGTGATAACTGTGGAATGAATCACCTTGGTAAATGATTGAAGGGAATGAGAGTTTGTTATAAGTGTAAAGAAAAAGGACACCAAGTACGTGAATTCAAGGGTAAGAAAAAGGATTCAAATATACAATGCTTCATCTGCCACGAGTTGGGACACTATGTGAATCAATGTTCAATTCATCAGAGTATGCCCCAAATGATGCTACTGAATAATAATAATGTTATGATAATACCAAAGATGAAGAGTAATGACTAGTTTTCTTATGTTGTTATTAAATAATTATTTCAATTGAGAGTTGTATCAACTATGTACTGTTTATATGAATTATGGAAATAAATAAGGATTGTACTGTAGTACTACTTCATTGAGTATTTGAGATTATATGGTTCTATGAAAAGTGAATCAACAACAAGTTACACTTTTTGGAAAATACATGGTTGAAGGAAATATAAACCTTAATATGGACCTGATACTTAGGTAGTAATTTTGGAATAAGAGATGGTTGATTTGGAAAAATTATTTTGGATATTCTTGACTACCTTGGAACTGATTAATGGTTTTTTTATTTCATTATTGTTGGAGTATTCAAAATTTTTAGATATAAGGAATATATCTAGTATTATTTAATGAAAAAGGGAGCATAAATATAATCAATAAGGTATTATGGTAATTCAGGGTGTTACCATGTTTTAAAATAATACATGATGAAGGTATTCACATGTTATTACGTGGAACAAAAAGATCATCATTGTGTTTACCTTGCTTATATATTTTGGACTGTATGTTTGGACAGAAGTATTTTGGATAAGTATAATGGTTAGAATGGATTAAGTTTGAAATTGGACACAATTATTAAGTTTAAAGCATTTGTTTAGATTATTTTTGTATTTTTATAAAAAGGACAACCCGGAGGTCGGGCGACAACCCATCGAGTCCGACAAGGCCGCAAGACTTGATCCCGTAACCGAAGGGCGACAAGGGTGCATCACCTACCACTGGCCTATGTGATGTCCTGGTTTGTGTAATGTAGTTTTTTTTTAATATTATGACAAATGAATTATAAATTAATTATTTTTTAAACCCTATAAGATTGTGATAAATAAAATATTTTTTAATTCTATTATCTTTTGTACTAAAAGATGAGTTTGTGGTAGGAATTAGTTTAAGGATGATACTCTACTTGTCAAGTATATCTTTTTTTCCTCTTATGAATAAACTTATTCTTCAAATTTAGGGATGGGATCTTAAAACCAAAAATGTGTTATCCTAATACCTTATGTTTTTTTTGAACTGATGATATTTTAAATCATCATAGATTGGTGTCTTTGAGGCCCTCAATTTTACACTAGTTTGTGATTGATGACCTCAATCACTCCCTATAAATATTTATGTTTTACCTCTAATTACGTTTCTATAATTTCAACCAATTTTCTCCTAATTGAGATAATAATTTGGTGGTGACTTTTCATTTCCCTTTCCCTATTATTAAGACTAAATTTTATTAACTCAATTTCTGATGTGGGTTTTCCACAAAGGTGTTTTCTATTTTTAACATTTTATTTTTGAAGAACAATTTCAAATTGAGAGGGAACAATTTATTGAAGTAGGGGAGAATGTAACACCCCAATATATCATGGTTAGTTATCTTTTCAAAGTAATTCAATAACTTTCTTAACATGCAACACCAAGTTTGAGCGCACCACAACTTACAAACTAGACATCAAAAAGATGTTGTGAATAAGTGTTAACTGAATTTTGAATTTTATATACTCTATAAAATTTAAAATCCATATTATGTGTTTCAAAGACATAATATAAGAAAAAATTGATTTTTTTCAGATAAAAGAAGTATTTTTCAAAAATGCAATTTTACTGCCTTTTAATGGAGAACCTTTTTTAAATCCAATATTTGACACTTTATTATATTTAATTTGACAAAATAAACTTCTTTAAAATTAGGACGTAAAAATTTAGTTTCGATAAAAATTTTGTGCTTTTTCTGATAACTTTCATATTTGGGTGAATAGTGAAAAATACTAAATTTTAACTGAAAACAACTTTTTTATTCAAAATAATTTCTACTGTTAAATTATAAATATGAGTGGATTTAAAGTGTAATTATATTATATTTTTAGCATTTAATTCAATCTTGTTCATTGGGAGTAATTTCACTTTGAAATTTCACATAAACCAGTGTCAATCTTTTGATAGTTATTATTTCTTAAAAATCCACTTTTTTGTTTTGAAAACAGGAATTAAAGTTAAATTAATTAATGAAATTTCTACGTTTTTAATTTGGTAAAATAGACATCATTTTTGGATTCGGAATATCAAAATTATATTAGGGTGAATTTTTGGTATTTTCCTGAAAACATTCAATTCTTTATGAATAGTGAAAAACACTGAATTATTGGTTAAAACCGACATTTTATTTAAATAATTATTTATTTTATTTAAATTTATTTCAGTCAAAATAGATACATAATACCTATAAAAGTTCAATTTAATTCATTGGATTCAATTTATATAAATTTTAGATATATAAAAATTTTATTGAACTTTTTACCCTCTTTTACCCACCTCCTATGAGTTTTTGCAAATTTTCGTAAAACATAATTTTACTACTTCTGAGAATTGAATTTAGAAAATACGAGAGGCACTGTTGATATTAGTAAGTAAAATGTGGTTCAATAAGATGAAAATATTTTTTTGTGAATAGTAACTTTTTTCTTTTATTTACCACGGTTAAAAGTAAATAGGGTAATTGAAGGTAAAAATGTTATTATTTTTACCCTAACACATGTCCTAATTATATTAGATAAGTATAATTTTACCAAAAAAACCTTAGGAATAAAATATGAACCTTTTTGGTCCACTTGGATTAGATTAGGAAATTTATTATTATTTAATTTAAAGAAGAGTTAAAAGAGTTAAAATCAATGTTTAATAACTAAAACATTATTAACATAGGGTTATAAATAAGATTAATTCGATTATAAATATTAATTAGAAAGATAAAATGATTTCTTACATTATTTTATTTTATTTATAATTTTTAGACCTTAAATAATTTAATTAATATTTGACACAATGATGGTGAATTAATTACCTTATTAATGAAAGATTGAAATAATTCATATTATAAATATCCAAATAATTATAATTTGAGACTTTTAATTAATTCCACTAATTTTCTAGGTTAATATGACATATTAGGGTTTATTAAATGAATTTTTATCGAAGTAATAAAGCTGTTATAAATTTAACAAAAAACAAATACCAAATAGTTTCAAAATTGATAGAAAAAAAGTTTTTAAAACGAATATTATATTATTAATTGATATTTGATTACTAAAAATCTAAGGTTAGGACAAAGGGCTTAAATATTATTTTATATGTCATTAATGAACCACTTTAGTTTCTCTTGGAAGTTTATATTAAGTTTATTAACCAAATAATATAAAAATATAAAGAGTCATGGTAAATGTCAAACTAATTAACTAAGAGTTAAATCTAAAATATAAGGTTAATATAGTGATCCAAACCTGTATAAAACTTATTAGTTGAGTGGTTTTAGACCCATCCCCACTATATACACGAAATAAATCATTTTTTAGCCATTCAAAACTAGAAATGATTTTATTATAAAATAATATTTTATGTTTTTCCTAAGTTCCCCTCACCCCTCTTATAAAAGGGCACTCACCCTTCTCTAAATTTCACACCTTCAAAGCAATTTGGATCAGCCAACCCCTGCACAAATATCCTCCGACCATACCTAAATTCAACCTAGAGGCCTTAATTTGGTTAGAAAGCCACCATAAGGAGCCCTTTAGATCAAATCAAAAGGAATAACCTGAAGAAAAGGTAAATATTTCATCACCTCTTTAAATTCCTTTTCTTCTTCCACTCCTTATTTCTTTGTTGTTTCCATTATAAAATATTAACTCCAGTATCTTATATATAATGTGATTTTATTATAAATATGGTACAACCATATTCAGTATTCTATCCATCCTTTGAAAGACATTTCACAATACGTGCGTACGTACAGCTTACCGTCTCCACATTGTGGTGTAATTATTATTCAACACATTATTATTTGGATGGGTATGATAATGATGTATTATTGATGTAAATAATAAATATAACATGATAATGATTCTGAATATATGATATAACATCTATTTAAATATTATTTTAATATCAAAATAATGATATTGTCGCTTGTGCATACGTACGGATTACCGTCTCTATGAATGTATTGAGATTCATTCCCCAACGTATCCATTCAAGAATAATTTTCCTTTGATGATTAAAAATAATGTTTAAATACATAATATAATTTTTTAGATAAGTCAGATATATCCTATTCATAACAAAAATGGCTTTTGTAACCAAGCATATAAAGGATAACAAATCAGTTTACACCCAAAACGACGATAATACTAAAATATTATTAATAAAGCAATATTAAAAGAACATTTATGATATCATATTAATGTATATGATTCTTGTATAATTTAATAACAATTATTTCACCATTATAAAAGTCGTTAACGTACCCTCGACCAAGGAAAAGTATAAGGTAAGGGTTAATTATACAATCACTTCATTATCTGAGGTTGTTCATATGTAATTATTTTCTAGGACCTCTTTATCATCCACACCCATATTTCTTAAAAATGTCTTTCAAAATGTTTTTACTATTTAATATACAATGGGTTAAATTCATTTATACGATTATTTTATATTATACGTTTTTGAAAAGAATCTTTCCATCATTTTCAAAACAAGGTACTTTTTGACCTTTCGACAAATTTAAGGTAAGAATGTTTTTTTTAACTTATACAATGGGTGCGGCTATTTTCTGGCATTATAAAATCATCGAAGATTCCATTACAATATTATAAGAATATTTTCAAAATATTTTTTTTCTTTTATAATTATGTGAATTTAAATGATTTCAAAAAAAAGAAAGAAATATTTCTCTCAAGTAGTTTTGATTTTATCCATGTCAACATACTTTTATGGATTTTAAGCTTATTTGAAGTTTATTTATTATGATAAAAACTTCTATATTTTATTGAAAGTTTTGTGATATGTTTGACTGTTTATGTGTTATTTTTTCATACCATTAATGTTTTATGGATAAATTATTGACATTTCGTATGCTAGTTTTAATACGAATGTTTGTGTTATGTTTAAAACTTTTCATATGATAAATGAAATGGAATTAGTAAGTGATGGGTGGAGCCCGCTATAGCTCCTCGATGCATCGGTAGGTCACATTAGACAAACTAGTGTCTTGGAACAAGGCATTGAAAAAAACTTATTTTTAGTCTTAGCACAAGGCCTTGACTATGTGGTTGTAATAGTCTGTCATTATGCATTCCATAATTATGAAAGTGGTTATTGATATTTCATGTGATTATTCAACTAGTATAATATCTATGTGAATAGGTAAATGGAATTATTTGATTTTAACTTTTAAATATATTGCTGAATTTCAAGTTAAGGCTTTTGTTTTAGTTATACATTGCCTTAAATGTTTATGCTTATTTTGGAAAGTTTCTGCTATATTTTTATCCTTAATGAGAATCAGAGCTCACCCCTTTCTATGTTTTATTTTTTCTAAGATGTGAATAAGTATTTTATGAATGACCTGAAGGGATAGTCATATGGGATATGAGTGTGGTCTATGGAGACTATGTTACTGTAGTTTTTCACTTTATGATGTAATGTAAGACTTATGAATGTATCTAGTGTTTCCAAGGCTACTAAACTAATCGTTCTTTCGAGATTTTGTCTTTTGAGATCATGCCAATGATACGTAATAATGCATCGAATATGGGATTCTGGGGTCGGGGAGTTACACTTTTAATATTTTTAAAATCATTTATTTTTTAATATTAATTAAATAAATGTTGTGTCTCATTTGCGTAAGAAATTAAGGTGATTATTTCATATCTAAAAATAAAAAAAAAATAAAAATATTTAAAATGTAAAAATTATCTTCAAGATAAACATTTATATTCACTAAATATGTATATTTAATTAAATATATTTCATGAAAACATATTTAATATAATATTTTGACTTTTCTAGCCTTGGGAAAGTATTGGACAAGAATTTAGATAAAAATATTGTTATCTAAATCCAAAATTAGAAACTATAAATAAATATCATAATTTGTAAATAATATATACTAAAACATACTTTAAAATAATTATCAATTATCAATTTTTATCATTAGGACACTAAATTTGAATTTTCTAGTACTATTGAAGTACTACATTGACATTGAAAATGATTTTCATATTTATCGTGAAATAAATTCTAATTTATATTTTTGAATTTTTTATATTTCATATTTGTATTATATTATCATAAATTATTAATTACATAATTTTAATAATTATTTATATCATATTTATGTCTTGGGATATCATAAAACATACATCATTTCAAAAAAAGTTTTTTTACTATGCACCAAAAAATTTAACTTCATTAGAATAATCTCAAATATTCATATTAGGAAAATTTTGAATTTATGAAACCCTTAATTAATTGAATATAATTAAATTTAATTCCTATAACAGTCATAAATTACTTTTTATATGAATTCATAAAACAAAATGAAAAACTATTTTTAGAAAAAAGTGTTTTAAGCATGGAAATTATCATTTATCAAAGTCATGAATATTGAAAATTAAAATGGAATTAATTTGATTTTTATAAGAGAAATAGATAATATTTAAATTTAATATGAAATTAACAATATAATGGTGTGACACCCTAAGAGTTTAAAATAATAACATAATGTTTGACCGGGTTTACGACACGCAACATAGAGCATAAAAAACCACGAAATATTCTTATTTAAATATGACCACCATAACTGGCCCACTGAATTAGAGGGTATGAATATGAATAAAAAAATATGTAATATTTATAATAATACCACTCAATAATTTTTTTTATTAATTATACAAAAGTAAACACTCAATTCCTGGTGAAGTCATTTTCTGCTTTTGAATGGCATTTTATTCAAAAATGATTGTTTTTTTAATTTTATGCATCAAAATTATAATTAATGTTCACCATATTTAAAACATTAATTTTATTAGATATTTTTTAAATCATAATATATTAATTTACTTTGGGTATAATTTTTCTATTTTACTAAAATTATTTCTTTTTCAGTTAATTGCGAAAAATATTAATTTTTCAAATACAATCATTTCATTTCCTAGATAAAATAATTTAAAAGTACCATTATATTTTGGATTTGGTGTTAAAGTCATATGTGATACATTTTAATTATAATAATATAATTTATTCCATTTTTATCAATAATATTCATGATTTTGATATATGTTAATTTTAATGATTAATTTTTTTTTTCTGAAAACCGTTTTTCATTTCATTTTTAATTTTTATGTTTAATTAATATATTCACTTATAGAAATTGGATATTGAAAAATGGATTGAATATTTGGAATCAGTTTTTCCAAATTTTTTCAATAGTTCAATTTTATTTTTGGGCAATATGAGTGGCAACCATAGATAATTTCTATCACCTCAGTAATTGTATAACTAGTAAAATATGGTTAAAAATTTTGAACAAGGATTTAAAATTTCTCAAAAACTTTCCTTAATCCAATTTTTTTTTATTTCATACATTTATATAAAATTCAAGAATATATGGACACTTTGTGCCATTATTCTTTGATTATTACATTCATATTAATTTAAGAAAAATATACAGTAAAAAATGTCACACTCTTGAATTTAATATCTCTAATATTTTATCATAAGGGTAAAAATATGTCATATTATAATATAAATAATTATTTGAAATGTAAATTATTTATAATTATGATTGTATGTTATTTTTAATTTATAGTGATAGAATAAATACCCATAATGATTATGCAACACCGAAACAATATTTATTCAATTAATAAAAAAATAAAAAAATAAAAAGTATTAAAAGTAATAGAATTTGGGCGAATCAGAGTGTTTAAATATTTTTTTAGAGAAATAAAACATTTTATGGAGTTTCTTAATGTATTTTTCATATTCCAGTACTACCATGTTGTGTTCAAAGTCATCTTATGTTAATTTCTCAAAAAATGACATTAATTATATTTTATGAAAAATAATATTTTATGATATTATTTAAAAATCAAAAAAAAAAATTAATGAGTACAATTATGATGATAAAAAGTCCAAAATAAAATACTTTTCCCATTTACTATCAAATTGTTACCATATATGTAAAATAATAACCCCTTAAGAGTGAAAAAGATGTTACCAAATTTAAGGTTAAAATAGGTTAGTTCAGTGGTTAATCTAAAAGATAAGTTTTAAAAAACAACTAAAACCTATCAAAATCTTAAATTATGATGGTATTTAAAAAATCATACATTATATTAGAATATCTACCCAATTAGAATCATTTTTCTTAAGAATGGATTTATTGTGTTCTAATCTTTTATGTAATTTTGTGCATGCCTCTCCCCTCACTTGTAAAAGAAAACCTCTTCAACTATCTTCCTTACACATATTAACATTATATATTAACCAATACCTTCCATAATACCATCATAATTCCATAAATACATCATATTTATTATGATTTTTTCAAAGTACTGTCCTTTTATGTATTAAGGTATAATCCAAAGAATTAAATTAATGAAGAGGAGTAACTCTTAGTTGAGTATTTTCAATTTTATTTCTCATTATAAATCATATATATCTAAGGTATACATTATAAAATAATAAATTAATTATATTAAATATACTAAATTTTTATTTTGTTAATGTAACAACCATTATCCACCGTATTCTTATTCGTCGGAAAAAGAAAATATTGCTCATACATATATTTGGATTACTACCTCCATGAGAGATGTGATTCAATTTTCATGTATATTTTACCCAGATAGAAATAACAGTAAATGAAATCAATATATATGATATGTATGATATGAAAATGAATTCTAATGTTGATTTATTATTTACTGTTATTTCTTTACACCCTTTGAAAAGTGAAAATACCTTTCATGCCTATCTACGACCTACTATCTACATGAAAATTGTAATTCATTTTCCAATATCTATCTTTTAGGAATGAATATAAATATATTTATAATGAATATATATGATATTAATATAATAATTAAAAAAAATTTGATGATTAACCATGATAAAATTATAAGTATCATGACTAGTAAATCGAAAGATGCATGAAAAATGAAGTTGTTATTACTCGAAACAATGATTTTAATAAAGAATTGTTAATTAATAGGTTACAATATTTTATAATTAAATCATATATGGTATGTTATTTATAAATATTATTCAATAATAAATTTATAATAACCCAATATTTATTATATAGTAGGTTCGAACATGTTCAAGGAAAGACAAGACTTGAGGTAAGGGATTTTAACCTCACTTTATTTCTATTGGAGACATTCCATATTTACCACCTATTTATTTTATGTAGTTTATATACTAACTATGAAGTAATATTATGATTATTATCTGGAAATTTATTGGGATTTAAATATCTATAATATTTTCCCTCTTTCATGTGGTTTTGATTCTAAATTTATTAAGGTGGTAATGGATTAGTGTCTCAATACTATTTTAATTGGGAATGTTTATGATTGAATTTCCATTAAAGAAATTATATTATATTTATAACATAAATGCCATTAATTTTAATTATAATTTGTTTATTTATGGAGAATATATATTTTCTGTTTAGTTTATACTATTTAAGAACTCAAGAAACCCAATGAATGTTTTTAAGTAAAATCCAATTTATTTCTCTCCTCTTTAGAAAATCCTTTTTTATATGACCATGTTTTCTAAAAAGGATTTAAAGTATGATTTTTCTATTCAATTATACTTTTCATGTTATTTTTTAACTTGTTTTAAATTATATAATAATTTTCAAAGTTAAATTGATGTCATTTCTTGAATGAAGAAATTTTAAATTTTACTAAAAATGTAAAATGAATCTTTTTTTAGTGGACATGGTATGGAAAAAATTTCATTCCTCCAAAACCACTCAATGTTTTCAAAATTTATATAAATATTTTGATTCATATTTTCAAATAAATTTTTTTTCATAATATCAAGAAAAATTTTATATTTTAAAGTGATTCAAAAATGAAAATTGTATTTTTATCAGTAAATATTCCAGATATCTTTTAAAGTAATTTTCATCAAAAATGAAATCATTTTTTGTTACATATGTTTTAATGGGGTGGTGATCTATCATGACCCCCTCCCCCTAAATATTACCCTTACTATTTCATTTATGATATAATGAGTATGGTGATACTAGATTACTTTATATAGTAGTCCTTAGGTTAGAGACTAGTATAAATGGAATATCATAAAAACAAATGAGAGGCATAAACCTATAATAGAAGCATATAGAAGAGAGAGATTAGTAAGACACACCAAAAAAATCCTATTTGATATAAAAAATAAATCCCATGTGAATACATTTAATGTCTTACAGACTAAATCAAATAGAATGGAAAACTATTTTTAACAAAAAGGTAAATACGATAACGACCACAAAGCCCAAACAACTCCTTTAAAACCGAAAGATAGTAAAATCCATCTTGCTCTCCAAGATTCCCCTATTGATCTAAATAAATTATATATATTTTTGGTGGGAATAATATTATTCTGAGTAGGATCTTTCGAGGGTCCTCTCATGCAAAGGAAAAAAAATCATACTAAATCCTAGTGAACAACAAGTGAAACATACTCATCAACTAAACAAGTATATTAAGTTCCAAACCTCATCATAGATATACCTCACTAAGTATAACAAAAAAGATATCATATAATATAATAATAAAACATAAGGGTGACCTACTATCACTTTCCCACAAGTTTTACACTCTTCCCCAATGTTGCATGTCTGGGTCTATCTCTCCCTAAAAGCAAGCTATCTTATAAACACCAAGGCTAATGTTTCATATCCTGCATATTGTGCATCACATCATCCCAATATCCAATCCCATATCTCCAAATAGTGACAAATTAGTTTCAAATATCCACCATAACCTAAGTTATGTGTACCATAAATTAGGTATTATACCTCAAGACATCACATCCCATACACCGAGTAAGGTACCTCAATCCAACACAACCTATACACATCATACCTATAATAATAATTCGGATACTATATAAATATATATATGTGTTTGAAATAACCACAATAAATTACAACCCTATAAACACATATATATATGGGAAAATAACCACCGGGCATACCAATTCATAACATTAAAAAGAGAAGAGGACAGAGCCAGAGGTTTTAGTTAGTCATAAGTCCTCGCCAACCTAGACATTGGGGGAAAAAACTCCTAGATTACACTAGGATTCAGTTACCTTAGCTGACATGGGTGGGGTAGCATATAAAATCAAAAAACATATAGGGTATAATATATCTCACAACAACACTATGGGAACAACTTTTTCAGAGACTCAATTGCAGCTGTTGTCACTCGAACACTTGGCTACCACTATTAGGGATTGATATCCTATAACAACACAAGGATTAAAGAGGATAAATTAAATTAATACTTTAAATTTTATAATTTACTTTAATTAATTAAATAATTAACCATTTACAAACAACATAATTTAAAATTTCACATTCAATTAACCATAAGAGTGAAGTCCATTACCTCTAGAAATAATCCAAATTGAGTCCAAGGTTTCTCAAGACCATCTCATTTTCATTCCTTCAAAAAAACACCATAAGTTAAAGCATTTATTAATTATTATTACCATTCCATAATTCCAGGATCTCTAGGAAAACAACCTAATTAAACACCAGGAGATAAAATAAAGAATATCAAATTTCCTTAAGCTATAAGGAAAGGAATATAGGTAAAACAAGAAACCCAACCATCCAACCATTAAAAAAACAATGACAGAAATCATCAATATTAACAAAAATAGTGTTAAATTCCATATTCATCCCATTATATCATCCTAGTTCCATCATCGACACCCTCTTTTATATCCCCATACATCTCATTATCACAAGCATCAACCAGTACCATAACTGCAGGCCTCCCCACCGATATCTCATCATCCATCCAAAGATCACTTGTTATCTCAAGTCTTATTTCCAGAGTACATAGAAGTAAGAAAACAATCAAACATAGAAAATAAGGAAATATTATCCTTAGAAAAAAATCAATTAAGCCTTTACATATATATATAGGCTCTAACAACCCCCAGCATAAGGAATAAAACCTTTAAAAATAATTGGAACTCATGGCCCCAAGAATTTATCTTTATAAAAAAACCATTTTTATTCCATAATGAATTAACCAATTCAATTATCATAGGTTCCAAATATGGGAATCCTAAGGCATAAAGTATCACAAGATATCAAATTTTATAAACATGCTCTCTAGATTTTCCATTTTTAACAATATTTTAAGAACAAAAAAGCATTAACATTTATTTTTAATCTCATTAATATTTACATGAATTCCATATTATATTTATTTATCCAATTCCATTAATCAATATAATTATATTATCTATTAAAAAAATTTACTTTCATCATATTTATTATCATCAAAATATAAGGAACACAAGATTTTTTAAACATGACTATTCATAAAATTATTATCAAAAACACGATAATTACTAGATTTAAATTATTTAATTCATTTAATAAATTTTGATATAATACCCCAAGAATGAAAAAATCATAAAAAAATAATAGTATAGATTGAACACTATCTAAAAAATCAAGAGGCAACATGTTGTCATAGTGTTGAGCAACAACATGTAATCGTTATCATCATAAACCAATTATTTAATACACTTTAATTTTTATTCCTTTAATTTCACTTCCATAAAAATGGATAAACCATGTTCAATTTATGATTTGGTATTAATAAATATGAGAAGAAAAAAATCCAATACCTAAACTTATAATTTTCATGAAATGGAAATGGAATGCCAATATAGATCTCTAATCAACTCTCCTGCAAAGAAATCGAGATGAAGTAATAAAATCCTCTAGAAAAACTATAGGGTCCATGACTCAAGGAAGGATACTATGTAATGGAAGTTTATTGGAAACCATCATCATGAAGCCTAGGGTAACACTTCAGTATGGGGGTGAGGCCACCATGGTGCATGGTTGTCCACCATAGAGAAATGGTTCTCTAATAGAATATCACCATAGCACAGTGGATACCACTATGACATGGGGTTGAGGCAACCATGATTCAATTTCATCCACCATAGTGTAATGGTGAACCAAAATAATATCACTATGATATAGGGGACACCTATATGGTGTAGGAATTAACAAAAAGTGAACCACCACAATGCTGAATAGTCATTACGACATGTGAGGATGGCAGAAATTGTTTTATATCATGCTAAGGTTGGTCCCGAGGCATAAAAACTCTCCAAGATCCACTCCAATGTGTTGTGATGAGATGTAATACTATAATGATCAATATTTAAAAGGGTTTATAGAGCTTTATTCCCCATGATAAATACCTCATAAAATGTCTATTGAATCCCCCGCAATCAATCAAAAAATGAACTCCCTAATTCTAATCTTATTATAGTTTTTAAGAGGATTAACGCCACAATGTCTACATTTGGACCAATGTATGTAGAAAATATTGAAACAGGCTTTGCATTATGGTGTATGAAAGTAAGACACAGGACCCGAAAAATAACTCTATGGAAGACTATGGAATATCAACATCACCATGACATAGCTCGTGGAATTACGGCATGTAATAAAGTCCACCTTAACATTAATGGGTTGAAAAAAATTCCATGATGCAATAAACTACTCACATAGTGTGGTCTTTTTTACTCTAGAGTAGAGACCTTAGATCTGATCCCTTACATTAGATACCACTCAAATTATCTTCATCATCAACAATTAAAAACCAAACCTAAAAAAAGTGAATGATAAAGGGGTATCCAAATATACACACCATGAGATACATCTGAAGGATATCAATATAATAGGACCATAGCCGCCTCAACATAAGAATAAGTGAAAAACCAAAAAAAACAACAACCATCTCTGAAAACAATCCCCATGAACTATACCTCTAAAAATAGAGAATTAACTCAAGATAAAAAACCATATAGTAAACTAGAAAAGTGTAAAAATACACACAATAACAAAATTTTAAAAGTATTATCTATGAAAATAACTTGGTGTAATGAGTGAGTATATGTGACTCATGTTACCTGGTACTCGCTTCCTTTCTTCCTTGCTTCCACAATACATGAAATAAAAGAATATGAAACCCTCACAACACCTCCTCCTAGTGGCCCTGGATCTCCACATGCCACTCTTCAAAGGTCATATCATCATCAACATATATCTTTCCTCAAACGATGATGTGAGATTAATTATGAAGGTAATCATAGATCCATGTAAATTGACAAATATTGTGTATCTGGACCATCTGCAGGATTACTGTTATCTAATGCTCCATGGATCTAACATGATACAACACCATGAAATGTACAAAAAAAACTAGGGAGAAATTGTACTCTCATGACCAATAATTTGTTTCCTATGATGAGCAGTCACATTCAAGAACACATTATCCCTAATCTTGATCTACATAAGTCTCACCCTATGATCGACGTTGGACTTATGATGATCTTGCGATTCTTTCAACCATTCATGAATTACCTGAACCAAATCTATCATTTTTTGCAATATCTTAGATGAAAATATTATAGACTCTTTGAACCCAATCTTGTAAAATAGAGAATGGAAATGTGACCATAAAAATATTTAAAATCCAACATACTAAGGGTGGAGTGATAACCATTATTGTAATAAAACTCAACCAAAGGAAGTTGCCTTATCCATGAACCCCCAGAATCCTAAAAACAAAATTTAACACGTATTAAAGAGTGTATTGTTTTCTCTATTTGACCATCTATCTTTGCATAAAAAGTAGTTATAAGGCATAAATGAGGGGAAAATGAATATTGGAGACCATAACCATCCTTGAAGGTTAAAAAGGGATTGTAGTCATATATTCTTTTATCAATAGTCTGTAAAGTCTCACCACCTATTATTGAAACTACCTTGAAAAAAATTCACTATGATAGATTCCATAAACTTTATAAAGTTTTAAAATTTCATAAAATGGGCCATTATCAACCATATAACATCATGTAATCACTTATGTCGAGGTAAATCAGTAAAAATAACTATATATATATTTTCTAAAACTTTTTCTGAGGAACATCTGATAGTTAGATCAAACCACCAGTAACATGATGCTAGAAAACATCAAATTAAGGTAGGCCAAACATCGATAAACATACTCTGCAAATCCCCCAATCAACCTAGTCCAACAAAAATTAACTCTTAGATCTTGGTACATATTTTTCATGCTTAGATGTACCTCCAAGGGTGACCTATGGAACTCTTGAAAAACCAACTCCCACATCACAAAATGGAAATAAATCCTTCCCTAACACAAAACCTAATGTTGATCATACATAGACTAACTATAAAGGGAATCATGAAAAACAACTTAGTCTCTCCAGAACTCCACCTCAAGATCCCCATACTAGGAATCTTTTACCTATGACACAAAATATGACTGCACTTTCATATGAGAAAGGAAACCTCCACCTCTATCCTCTCTCATATCAAGATGCTTCACTGAGAGTTCTACTATTGCAATCTAGAAATCTTCAGATTCACACATGGAATCCCTATGTGACTTCATCCATACCTCATCAGCCATAACATTTCCCCTAACTATTGTATTGAAAACTCCAAATTCAAAATCCTATAAAAATTCCAAACACCTTCATCGAGAAAAGTTTAATTAATTATTCTAGAATACATAACATATACTCGTATGATAGGTAAAGATAAAAAAAATTCTCCAATGATGTAATGTCACCAAAAATTCATTGAAATCACTAATTTCACTAACTCAAAATCATGGGTGGAATATTTATACTCATGGGGAAATATCTTCTGATACACATAAGAAAAAACTAATATCTACTAAATTATAAAATATCCCAAAGAAATACATGAAGTGGATTATAAAACCTCAAACATACCTCCCTATTTTAGAAAACAAAGAATTTGATCATTGACTAAATTCACGTTTGGGAACTCAAAATCATCCAGACGCTATTCAATCCAAAAAAACACATGATTATTTCTAGTAATGGTTGTTATAGGAGTCTCATCTTTATAGAAATTTGCCACAATCCTCCTATAATACCATGAAACACAAAGAAAATTTTATACCTTTTCAATAGTCATGGAGAATTCCTAAGAAAGGAATGCCTCTATATTTGAATTTTATATAGTTTCTCCTTGTAGTGAAATGAAATTACCAAAGAAATTAACTTCACAATACAATAACTCATACTTTGATAACTTCCAAAATATCTATTGGCAATGAAGAACTCCCAAAATGTCATGAAGATGAATTTTATGCTCCTCCTCAGACACAGAGTATGCACAGTGTCATCATTAAAATCCAACAAGAACCAATCAAATAACTCTATAAACAGTGTGTTCACAAAACCCAGGAACATGGATGGAGTGTTCATCACATCTAAAAACATCCTGATAACTCATAATAACCATGGTGACACTGGGAAGTGGTCATTGGAAAATCCTTATCATTTACCAACATATGGTGATATCCTGATAGCTAGTCAATTTTTGAGAACCATCATGCTCTTTTTAGCAGATTGAATAAATCATTAATTAGTATATTAGGATAGAAAGTCTTCACTATCACCATATTAAGGTAATTATAATTGATAAAAAGTTGAAAACATCCTTCAAACTTCTTTACAAACAAAAATGGGTCACCTGAATGTGACACACTCAATCAAAAAAACCACACTACAATAGATCATTGAACTATACCTGTAAATATCACAACATGAAGGATCCATCCTATGTAGATACATTAAGATCATATAAGTGCATAAATGTATCTCTATTCCAAACTCTAAATCTCATTAATGGGTTAATGCTACAACCTCCTCTGAAAATACATCGGGGGTACTCTTACATAACCCTAGGAATCGCTGAAGGATGAACTTATGATGAACTAAAAATCATCTCAGCATATGAGTAAGGTAAGGATAGAATATGCCTCTAAAAAATCTGAGGGTCACCCTTTCCAATAAAAAATTATGTCTCTCTATAATCATCATAAACCCCCATTCCATAAAAAACAACAAAAACCTACATCGAATATAACATTTCCATTCTACGGATAACGTCATAGATAAGTATTTATAAACCTAGGATGTTTCCAAAAGAGCGGTGCTACCCCAACACTTGCTCATGGGTTCTAAAAGATTCATACAGATAAGATCAATGTACAACTGTTGCAATCAACACCAAGGTTACTAGAAGTCTCTCCACCTCAATTTTTAAAGAATATATTGGGGAAGTTTGAATTAAAGATTATTTCACTCCTAAATCCAAAAAAGAAAAAACCCATGTAAAAAACAAGAAAAGGGTTCCTCAAAAAATATCTGTTACACATGACATTAGAAACACTAGATCATGAAGTTGACCCTAGCTTGTCCCATATCCTCTCTCACCCTAATCAAGAACACCTCCATGGACATGAAATTATCTATGAGGATGAGGAATTTCTCGAGCCTGTCATGTACAATATTTGAATCCTCTCTACTGATTCCAAGATGGAGTATACTATTGTTTCTACCTTGGATAGGACATTTTCAAAAAAGTAACATGAATTGGAACACCTGGTGCACACAAACTACATAGAATGAATGGGAACTCTCACCACTGATGACCTTAAACTCCAAAATAATAACACATTTTTTACCCTTGGAAAAGGACCGAGAGCCTCCAACCTTAGAGAAATGAGATGAATAGTAATGAGACCAACCCCCAGCAAACCAAAATATCCTCTTGTATAGGAAACTATGATCCCAATACCATATATCTACTTCACATGTAATATTGATGACTCCCCTATCATGATGATTCAATTATAGAAAAAATCCTTTCAACAAACTATGCTCTTAAAAATAACTGAAGATAAGTAAACAATATAAATATGGCGACTTAGAATGGTATCTATTAATGAAAATACTACTAAACATTCCTCATCCCAACCTCCTAATAATTGAAAAGGTCTAAGGAATATCGTATAAGTGTCCTGAAATAGATCGTAAACTCCTACTCACTATTTCACCCTTATTCGCTCTTATAGACCAGTCACCTTCATAGTTAAATAAATAAACTCTATAATGAGCTAGCCCCTAACCCCCCCCCCATGAGACCAATGACTCCATGTGATCTATAAGGAATAAGATCCACCACTACCATGCTTCTCCACACAACATTGTCATAGCCAATAGAGCTCAATGATACTTTTTAGCATAGATATAACTAAAAGAGATTTTTAACTACTCTAACCAGTGTTTTGTCACTAAGCCAAAAATATAGCCTCATACTTATAAAAACTTGTGTTTTGGATATCTTGTTCTGTTATCCTCCAAGTGACATCACCATCAATATCTACTCTGTATAAATTTATTATCACATCCTGTTGAACATCCTTGATGTGGACCTCATGAGGACGATGACCTAGATCCATACCTGCAAAAGAACAATCTGTTAGAAACCTATCCTATAATATATAATATTAAATATTAATTATTTATTTATTTATTTTTTTCATTTAAGGTTAACCTAATCCCATGGTCTACACATTCAAAAATAGTAACAATGGAGAATGATACATGATCCCTTCATATGTATATACCCCACAACTAGTATTAATTCATTAAATTAGATTGATAAAAATAATGGTCTATGAAATAGATCACATGGCCCCTTAATACATATTTATAAACTTGTATCCAATTTTTACATTTGTTACAAAACATGAACAACACCATTTCCCTACTAACCCATGTAGTCTCGCTTATAACTAACTCCAAACTCTATCTTATCCCTTAGCTTGAACCTTTGATACCACTCTATCACATACCCTTCCCTAAATGCTACCCCAACTATGATGGTGATGAGAGAAGGATGATAGTGACTCTCTAGTCCCACCTCTAGTATGCCCCAGTTAGTGACTAGCACATAGGGTATATCATACATAAAAATGGCAGGCATTAGCCTCCATGAGAAACACACAGAATAGAAAGATAAGACAGATGCACTAATCAACTCCTTCTCAAATAGATAATGGAAATCCCAAGTGCATACATGTAATATCATACAGACTAAAACAATAGGAAATAAAAACTTCAACTACAAAATAGTTAGACAATACAATGACCATGAATCCCAAATAGCTCCTAAAAAACCATGAGCTAGTAATATTCAACCGAATCTCCAAACTATTACTACTAACATGAAAAAAAATTATATGTGTGTGTGTGTGCGTGCGCACGGTGTGATAATAGTAGTCTTAGTATGTACATCCCCAGAGCCTCTAATTAAAAAGTAAAGAAGCCATAATAAAGACTAGTGAATAAAAAGGGAAACAAACTCATCAGCTGAACATGTATACCAAGTTCATACCATCTCCATAGTTGTCACTCACCATGTAACAGCTACAATAGATAATATATTTTAACAAAAAACACAAAGGTACCATATTACCACTTCCCCAGTCGTTTGTTTCTTCTCCCCAACATCATACATCCTAATAAATCTCTCCTTAAAAGTAAGCCTACCTATAAACACCTAGGAAATGTATCAAAACATGCATATCATGACCAAATCATCCCATCATCCCATGACACATCTCGATATAGTAAAAAAAGTTTTTTTTTGAACCACTATATCCCATATGAAAAGTATTATACATCGAGTATTATATCTATGGAAATCACAACCCATACACCGTGTTCGGTACCAAAATCCATCACAACATATATAGTTAATACATTTAATAATCCTTTGGATACTATTTCAGGAGATATATGTTTTTTAAATAACCACAATCTATTACACCCCACTAAACACATACATGGGAAACTAAAAACTATTTATACTATCACATAATACTACCAAGGTATGAGAGAGGGGATAGAGGGGGTAGTTAGCAATTTTACTTCACCAACCTAGATATTGGAGAACACACCCTCCCAGATTCCACCAGATGTTAATCACCATAACTAAAGTGGGTTGTGTATCATATGAAATCACAAAACATATAGGGTATGATATAGATTACAACTACACTATAGGTTTAACCTAGTATTAATATCAACTACAACTATCATTACTCAGACACTTGACGACCACTATTATGTCATAGATATCATATATTCTTATACACATTAAAGGAGATATATTAAATAACATATTTCCATTTATCATTTCATTTGATTAATTTTTCATTAACATTTATACTACAAAATTTTTCCAAATTAAAATTTTCATTAACCATTAGATTGAATCTTATTCTCTCTATGAAAAATCCAAATTGATTCCATGGTTTCTCAGAGTCATCTAATTTGTATTCTAGTGACACCAAAATTATTTTTTAAAACATTTATTAAATATTCTTACAATTTCCAAATTTTTGGCACTCTAGGAAAACATTCTAGGCTTCCATCAAGAGATGAAATCAATCACATTCACCTGACTCAGGCAGTGGGGAATGGAATGTATATAAATAAAGCAACTCAATCATCCGATTATTAAATATATTTATCAAAAACAAGAATCCAGCTAAAACATAACAATCGGTAATCATTGATTTAAATCATTCCATCATCCAAATTCCATCTCTGACACCATCATGCATAACCCCAAGATTCTCACCATCTTGGGCATCAACTACTACAATATCCTTGGTCCTCCCCACACATATCTCATCATACATCACATGATCCCATCATATCATAAGGCTCAAATCCGTAGCACACATAATTCAATAATCAAACAAACATATCCAATATGGTAATCGAGGCCCCAATAACAAGGCATTGAACCTTAAATTAAAATGGGTTCTCACAACCCCCAATAAGAGGAATGTGTACTTTATAAACAACATGAAATCATGACCCCACTAATTTATCATTATCCAACCACTCGTATTATTCCATCTTGAATTAACCACTTCAATTATCATAGGTTCTAACTCTGGGAAACCTAAGGCATCAACTATAACAAGAAATAAAATTTTCTAAACAAGCAATCTAGAATTTTCAATCATTTACAACATTAAAAGAAACAATAATTCATTAAAATTACTATTTAATCTCATTAATATTAACAATAATTTCATCTTAGAGTTCTTTATCCAATTACATCAACACATGTAATAACATAATTAGTTAAATATTCATGCTTACATTAATTTTATTATCATCAAATTATAATGAACACTGGATTTGTTAAACATGCCTATTTTTTAATTCATTTTCTAAAAAACCAATTATTACCATCTATACATTATTTAAATGATTTCATAAATATAAACTTGATAACCCAATAATAAAAAAATTATAAAAAAATTGTATTATAGAGAACACATTATCTAGAAAATAACGATTCAACTAATTATCACAATGGAAAAAATATGTGATCACTACAACTATAAGCCAAATATTTAATCTAGTTTAATATTTATTAGTTTAATTTCACTTCCATATAAATGGATAAACCATGGTTGATTTAGTACTTCAAATAAATAAATAGAATAATTAATGAATTCCCTAACTCAACATCTATTGTTCTTAAAAAAAATGGATCTCTAATGTACATCTATGATCACCTATACCACAAGGAAACTAAGTGAAACTAAGTAAATCCTTTTGAAAATATAGATGGATCATGGTACAAGGTAGGATAATGTGATGTGTAGGTGTAATGGAAAAAACCACCATGACATAGGGGAACTCAATTTGGAATTGGGGTGAGGACACTATAGTTTATGGTCAGACAACATAATTAACATTTGCACCAAAATAAGAACACCATTGCATAAAATATACCACTATGACATTGGGGTGATTCCACCATAGTGAAATGGATACCGTTATGACATAGGAATCACTATGTATAGGACTAACATGATGCATTATAGTCATTATGGAATGTGAGGATTCCAAAAATCTTCTTCTAAATCACAATTTGGGGTCCTACAACATAGAACTAGGAAGATTCATGCTTCTCTATAGAGTGATGAGATTCAATAGGGCATGGAGTAACATTGGAAACCATTCAAACATATAATACCACACTGAATAAGGAAATAAGGATTATTATTTATAGGGGTATCTAGTGAATCATTCCACATAATAAAACCCCTCATTAAATTTCTCTTTAATTTTACTCATTCAATCCTAAAAAACTCTCGGATTCTAAGTGTGACATACTTTTAATTTGATTAACACCCCGAAGAACATGGTAAGAGAAACATCTGAAACTGAAACAGAAATATCTTTTCAACATGGTATATAACACCACAACATAACCCCAAAAAACCCTCCATAGAGGATGAATATGGAACAACAACATCACTATGACGCAACTCATGGATATATGGTGTGGCCTAAAGTTCACCACACTATTACTATGTAGAAAAAATGACAGGGTGCACCCGACTACTCCCCCGACATGGTCCTCAGTTCTATTGTGTAGAGACCTTGGATCTGGGCACTTACTTGAACCAATTACACCAAATTTACTCTTTATCATGATGGTTTATGAACATGATTTTGAGATTTTTATGAAACCTATTTATTCTCCTTGGGTTATTCTATGATGAATTGATTAAATGTTTACGAGACCTATTTTCATTGTGTGGGATATGACATGTTGATAAATGAATTTATTATTATTTTACAGTATACATATGTATGGATTTAATTATGTGACAAGTGGGACCTAAATTATATATCCCTCTAATGCATTGTCCAATGATTTATATATCATAAGATAATTATGAAAAACAATTATATGGGTTTGATCATCTATGGGAAACAAATTGGTGTTCTTGATCTAATTTGGGAAACCACTCAAAACTATTTATCAACTATGGGAAATAGGTGAGGAAACTTGATCTTTTATGATATAGGAAATATTTATTGATTTTTTATCCTCTAATATTTAATGGTATTAGTAGTTAACCTTTACATATAAAATGGTTACTTTACATATGATGGTTCCATACTTTTATGACGTGGTTTTGTTGTGAGTTTATGGTCAATGATTGATTTATGATTATTTATCAGTCTTATAAATCATTTCTTTTGAAATTATAATGTTTTATTTTATTAATCATTCATATAAAACTTGACAGATTGGTTATTGAAATTGTATGTTATGATCATGATCTCATACGGTTATAATTATCTTCTTCTTTCATATGATCATAAATTGATATCTATCATGTTTACCCTTACTGTACATTTGATCTCACCCAATATAATGTTTCCTTTCACCTGGTTATGAAGAAATATTTTAATTTGGGTATGTCTTATAAGATTACAATGTGGGATGATCTTTGTGGGATATGTTTAAGATCTTTCATTAAATAAGAAAATTCTGCATTTAGACTCTATAGAAAGTAAGCCTTTATGATTCTATGATGGATCATAATGTCATGAAATTAATATTAATCTAATTATATGTAATATCTTTCAATGGAATGTTTTGGTTCACTATAGTTTTTATCAAAGTCGTTTTAGTTAATATTTGGAGATCAATATAAGAATAATTTAGTGATAACACTAGGTATAAGCCAATGTATAGGATTATATCCTAATATTTTTATATTAAGTTATTATGTAGTTTTCCAAGTAATACATTTATGTCGGGATATTATAAGTGGGCATGGTTTTTTGAACAGAAGCATCTAGGGGTAATAACCCTAAAAAGAGTTGGTTGAGTATATCACGACCATTATTTTAGTGCATAATGAGTATTCGCTTATTTCACACCTAGTTTTACACTCTCTAGGAATATACTTGGGTTAATTACAATTTCCATACCATCCATTAGGAAGGATTTTGATTGATGATTACCATGTATAGACTAGGTTATACCTCTGATTTCATAAATTGAGAATAATGTGTCAGCCTCTCGACATCATGTGAATTTATTTATAGGATTATATGATTTATCATTATGAATATTGCTTCTTACATTGTAATTTTTTGATTTATTCAATTATTGTTAACAAGAGGAATTGTGTTAAGATTCAATTTGACAGAAATTGGAATGATTTTCCTTATATGATACTATGTGAAATGGGAGATGTAAAGAAAAAACATGTGATTAGAGTTAATCTTCTCTCATGTTATATGACAAAACCTATCAACATGGGTGAGTTTTCTAACACAAATAATAAGGGAAAATGTAATTTCATGAATACCATGGTGGGGAGAAGATTCAATTTCCTTCGTGTTAAGTATTTTGGAAGAATGACACATGTAAATGTATTAAAGGGACATAAATATGTTTTTTGTGTGTGGAAAATAACGAAATAGAGAAAGTAATTTTTGGTTAGAAATGAAAATATTAGATAACAAATGGATGATATAATGGTTCTCCTAAGGTATCATCAATTTTAGAATGTTTTAAATGTGGAAAATATGGTCATTATGTAAATAAATGTCCTAAAGGGAATTCATGAAGAGAGGATCATCATGTTTGTACATGTAAAGAATTTACTATTGATTATTAAGAGACTAAATATGACACATGGAAGGAAGGTTGTAACATCTCGATTACGGAATCCACCCAGAGGCGCTCCATACCCAGTTAGTCACATGGCCTCAAGCGCATTTCCCCAAATTCCAGAGGCTTCTGACTAGCAGTGAGGGCCTTGGGTGTGATAGTGGGGAAACTATGCCCTCATTGGAAGAGTATATAATGGAAGTGAACAACTCATACAATAGAGGAAGCAGTAAATATCCAACAACAGTAAACAGTGGAAGAATAAACAATAAAAAACTAGAGCACACATACATATATGAAATGATGCATGATAAATATATCTAGGAAAATAGAAAAACAAGTCACAATATTGGAAATACAATAGTGAAAACCAATGTACAAAGGAAAGGTAAATAGATAAATTCATCAGCATCTCATGCCTCGGCTGGGTCCCATGATCTCCTGATCCAATGCAATCAAGTACCTAATGTCGAAGGGAGATTTCCCTTGTCTATACCTACAGCAATATAATCTATTTGGGCCCAAAAGCATGACCCAAATAGGGTGTGAGACTAAATCCCAGTAGGCAACCACCTGAAGATCTGTGCCTAACATTCAGTTAGTATATGGCAGGTAAAGTACAGTAAACTGTAAACTGTAAACTATAAAGAGTATGCAGTGAATAGGATAACACACAATAGTAAACAATCCACAAATCAACAAGCAGCAGTGAAGAAAACAGCTAACCACAAATAGAAAATCCTCTGGGAAGTACCCACAGCCATCCCCTCTGGTCCTATCCAAGAAGTACCAAAAACCCTCTAGGCAGTACACTCAGCCTAACCCCTCTGGTTTGGTCATAAAAATTTATAACACTCTCTGAGGAAGCACGCTCAGTCAATTCCCCTTATAGTATAAGGTAGTTAGGGACTCTCTGTGGGAGATCACACGGTCTAATCCCTTTATATTCCCAAGGTCTAGAGACTCTTTGTGGAAGCTCACTCGGTCAATTCCTCCTATAGCCTCATGTCTATCACAGACTCTCTCAGGAAGATCACTCAGTCAATTCCTCTTATATCCTGGAATGGTTTAAGGAAATTCAAACAAAACAAAGACTCTCTGAGGAAGCTCACTCGGTCTATCCTCCTGTAGTCTATAAAACTCAAGAATCTAAAAGGAAGAACACTCGGTCTATCCTCTTGTGGCCTATAATATCCAAGACTCTATGGGAAGATCACTCATTCTGTCCCCTATAGTCTATAATTTCCAAGACTCTCTGAGAAGGCTCACTTCGTCTACCCTCCTGTAGTCTATAAAATCCATGACTCTCTGAGGAAGCTCACTCATTCTATCCCATTATAGTCTATAGCACCAAGTGTTCACAGCCTCGTTCCAGTCAGTGCATAATAATGCTATAAGGAAAAAAGTAAACCTATAGAGCTACCTGGCTAACCAGTCTACATCATAACAAGCATGTCAGGTAACAACGCTCCATCCTACGGTCAGAAGGCAAGGAAAACAGGTATAACATCCAAGGGTTGAACAAGACCAAAAGGTCTTATATAAAACAAGGAATGGGAAAAACATCCAAGCATAGCAATTATCTTCATACATAACCAAATTATCTCTACACAAGCATACAAGAAAGGCAGGAAAACAATGGGGCAAAACAGTAAACACGCAATACCTCGTTCAAGGGTATTGGTGGAATTGCACATAAAACTAAAATACATTGAATGGAAAGGCACAACCCACCTACATTGATGCTAGGAGATCAATAAACTTGAACCATGAGGATTTAATCTCCTTATAATGATGTAGATCTACGTAAGCATCCAAAAAATTCAACCCATGATAACCTGAGAAAGAGGAGGAATTGGAAAACAAGGCTCAAGGAGAAGAGAGAACTCACTGATGCGATTCCAATGAAAACAATAGTGCTCGAACCATTGGATGGATAGAGAAATGGGGTATCATCGAAGATCCATGGATTCTTGGCACTCTCGGATGAACAGGACCTAATAGAAGATGTTTTTGGGGTTAAGACGTGACCCAGGTCTCTTTAATGAAAACAATTAAGAAAATACAGAGCATGTACTTCTTGAGTACACAATTTGTACTCTCCCTTTTCGTACTCCTCTTTAAGAGGCCTCCACATCACCCATACATGGATGTGTGTGTGGTTTGGAAACGACCAACACACGGCCTCTCCCTGCAAGGGAGTACACGGCGTGTACTCATAAAGTACACGTCGTGTACTTAAAAAATTTCCAGAAACTCCTCTTTTCTCATAAACTCCAGAAAAAGAAAAAACATACCTCAAAAAAAGGTCCAAGTTCTTACAAAATTCTCCCCTAAAATAAATTCCTCCCTGAATTTTCCTATAGAGGCATTGAAGAAGAATTCTTAAACAGCTCTGGTCACTGTGATCGTACATCGGCCTCCCTCTCCCAAGTCTCGTCCTGTACTCGCCCGTGCAGCCATAGCACCTGTACTAGAGGAACAGACCGGCCACGGAGAACCTTCATACTGCTATCAACAATCCAGATAGGATTCTCCTCAAATAATTTATCCTCTTTCAGATCAACTTCTTCAGGTTGAAAGACATGAGACGGGTCTAAAAAGTAATGTCGAAGCTGAGAAATGTTGAAGATGTCATGCATAGCCCAGTACCTCTGGGGTAATTGAAACCAATGGGAAACCAGACCAACTCTCTCCAACACCTCAAACAGCCTGACATACTGTTTTGAAAGCTTACCATGTCTCTGAATCCTCTTGTGTCCCAACCTCGGTGCGACATGCAGAAAAACCCTTTCCCCAACCTCGTACTCCAAAGGTCATCTCCGCTGATCTGTATAAGACTTCTGTCAAGACTGTGTCATAGACATCCTCTTCCGAATCAATTCTATATGCTCTGAGGTATACTGAACAAGATGAGGTCCCAGAAAAGCTACCTCTCCTACCTCCAACCAAAATAAGTTTGATCGGCATGGCCTACTGTACAAAGCCTCATAAGGTTCAATTTGAATAGTTGCATGAAAACAATTGTTGTGTGAAAACTCAACAAGAGGTATGTGTTTCTCCCAAGAACCTCCAAGATCTAGAATACACGCTCATAGCATATCCTCAAGCACCTAAATCATATGCTCAGACTGTCCATCTGTCTGGGGATGGTATGTTGTAAATAAAAGTACATGTGTACCCAAAGCCTTCGAAATCCCCTGCCAGACCCGATAAGTAAAATGAGCATCCCTATGTGAAACAATGGAGTACGGAACCCCATGTAAATGTACAATCTCATGAATGTACAACTGTCCCAACTCATCAACACTAAATGTCTCCTTGATCGGCAAGAAATGAGAAACCTTCGTAGTCCTGTCAATGACAACCCAAATTGCATCATTCCCACGAGGTGACCTCGGCAACCCAGTCATGAAGACCATCATGACATCGGTCCACTTACACTCTGGAATGGGTAACTGCTGTAAAAGACATGTCGGTTGTTGATGCTCCTCTTTCACCTACTGACAAGTGGAACACCTCATGAAAAAACCGGCAACATCTTTCTTAATACCTGGCCACCAATACTGGTGGTGTAAATCACGATACATCTTGGTGACGCCAGGATGAACTACCCAAACTGAGAAATGAAAATCCCGCATCATCTCCTCGCGTAAGTCTTCCGACACCCATACACGTCCCCGGAAATTCAAGATCTCATTCTTTCCCACTATCCATCTAGGAAGAGGGTCCTCTCCTGACACACTCTCCCACAGGACTAGGCCATCTGAGTCTGATAGATGCATCATCCGTACCCGATCAAGAAGAGTAGAGTTAACAGCTACAGAAGATAAGAAAGTCTTCCCCTATCTGTCATGCACCTCCAAATGCATCTTAGAGAATAGATCCATAAGCTGCCACTCACTGTTGGCCTCTTAAACTTCATGCATCTGAGTTCTCTTGCTCAACGCATCAGCCACTGCGTTGCCCTTTCCGGGCGTATAGGCAACCTCAAAGTCAAAAGACTGAAGATAATCGACCCACCTATGCTTTCTTAGATTCAGATCACACTGAGTGAAGATATACTTGAGACTTTTGTTGTCATTGAAAACCATAAAGTTCTCTCCTAGAAGGTAATGTCTCCAACAGCATAAGGCATGACAACAGCTGCCAACTCCAGGTCATGCGTCAGGTAATTCTTCTCATGTGGCCTCAACTACCGAGACCCATACGCAACGACTCTATCTCCCTGCATAAGCACAGCTCCCAGTCCAATACCTGAAGCATCACAGTAAACGGTGTATCTCTTTCCCGGCTCTGGAAAGACTGGAATGGGTGCTAAATTAAACCTTCCTTTAAGCTCCTAAAAGGCTGACTCACATGAATCTGACCACAAGAACTTTTCCCCCTTCTTAGTCAGACCTGTCAACGGTGCTGCAAAATGTGAGAAGTCCTGTATGAAGTGCCTGTAATATCCATCCAGCCCTAGAAAACTCAGAACCTAAAAGAAATTCTTCGGATGCCCACCGAAAACTATTGTTGTGACTTTCTCTGGTTCAACTGAAACTCCTGTCTCTGAGAAAACATGACCCAAGAAGTGAATCTGATCCATCCAAAAGTGGCATTTTGATATCTTAGCATATAAATGATGCTTCCTCAGTGTACTCAAAATGATATCAAGATGGGTAGCATGGTCGTGTCGAGTGTGATAGTACACCAAGATGTCATCCATGAAAACCACTACAAAGTAATCCTTGTATTGATGGAACACTCGGTTCATCAGCGCCATGAAAACTACAGGTGAGTTCGTGAGACTGAACGGCATGACTGTATACTCGTATAGACCATACCTTCTTTTGAAGGTTGTTAGAGGTATATCAGATGGTCTAACGCGCAGCTGATAATAACCGGATCTCAAGTCAATCTTCGAGAAAACCTGGGATCATTGACATTGATCAAATAGATCGTTGATCGTCGTCAAGGGATATCGGTTCTTGATCGTCAACTCATTCAGCATCCGATAATCCACACAAATCTGGAGGGTGTCATCTACCTTATTCGCAAACAGGACAGGCGGACCCCAAGGAGAAGTACTGGGTCAGATGAAACCCTTTTCCTACAACTCCTCCAACTATTTCTTAAGTTCCTGTAACTCAGGTGTAGACATCCTATAAGGAGGAATGGACACCGTTGTCGCTCCTGGAACAAGATCAATCGAGAAGTATACCTCACTCTTCGGAGGCAAACCTGAAAAATCTTCTAGAAATACATCCCTGAAATGATCCACCACTAGAGGAAGGTCTAACTGTGAAGTCCCCTAGTTATCCAGATACAGACTAGAAAACTGAGCTGTAAATCCACCTAGCCCATGGTGCTCGGGTCCTGCTCGACTCACCTGGACATACCACTCACCTCTATAAATAAAGGATCCACCCTATGGTGATACGAAACTCACCCTGTGCCGATAGTAATCGATGATAGCCTGGAAGGGAATGATCCAGTCGATTCTAATAATGACATCATAGCCTATCATCTCTAGGACATAGAGGTCCCATAAGAAGTGACACCCTACAACCTCAAGAGGGAACTCTCGGCACTAACGTATGTTATATGTCCTCGTTCCCAACGGTGTGTCTTGGGTCAACAGGTTGGCAGAAAAAAGATGCAGAGCCCAAGGATCTCAACAACAGTAACAGAGATAAAGCTTTGCGTAGCACCGGTATCGAAAAGATCTGATGATAAAACTAAGGCTACTAATATCGTACCTCCAACTGTAGAAGGTTCGGGATCCTTCTCTTGAAGGGTGTTCTCCACAGCAAAATTCTGGCATGTACCGCAGCCGTGCGACCCTAGCTGACCACTCTGAGCTAGACCACTTTGTTATCACTAGTAACTTGGTGAATGAACACCCCAGCTGCAACCTCCACCTTGGCCTGAACGGCCGGAAGAACTCCAGTTCCCTGACTGGTGAGAAACTGGCGATGCATCCCCTTAACACGGGGTCATAGAAGAACCCCTACCACCAGCTGTAGGAGAGATTATCTGAAAAAACGATGAAGATGGCCCATATTTCCGCAAGACCGAAACTCCATCGGGTCTCTCTGGAACTTAGACCTATTATGTTCACTCCTCCCGCACTGGTACCAAACTACCAAGAAACATGAAGATGCATTGCGCCTAGTCTGATATCCTCGTAAAGACTCACTGCGGTACTACCTGCTATCAGAAGGAGGAAAACTAACTCTACAAGTTGAACCGCCCGGGATCACTTTTCCATAACCCCTTATGTTGTGCTCTATGATCAGCGCCTGGTTGAAGATAGAGGATATCTAAGTCAACCTGAAGATATTCACCTGAGAACGGTTCTCCTACCTGAGACCATCCTCAAACTTCCTAGCCAGGAAAAAATCATTGCCTGATGGGATCGGCGTGAAACGTTGCATATCTGTGAAGTGAGAGGAATACTCCATCACAAAAATAGTACCCTACACCAGGCTCATAAACTCCCGGGCTTGATCGGCCCTGAAAGTCTCCAGATAGAAGAAGTCGTAGAAGATGCGTTGAAACTCTTCCCAAGCCATATTCTGCTAGTGCCCCACCTGTGAGATCACATCCCACCACCTTTTGGTGGAGTCTCATAGCATGTAGGTAGCGAGAATCACCATCCTCTCTGGAGATACCTCTAGATGATCGAAGATCATCCGCGTAGCTTCTAGCCACGACTCTGCAGCCTGAGGTCCTTCATCCCCTAAGAAGGTAGGAGGATGCTACTACTGGAAAACCCATGTCAACTCAACCATCGATGGGGTAGGAGATAGTGCTCCCTGATAAGTCTGAATCATCCTCATAAACCCCTCCCTGAACTGTGCATCGGCACCTATGTCAGAAATAGCTGTTGGTGCCAAGACTGGCATAACTGGTGGATCTGCAGGAAGTCCCTGATCAGCCATATCTGGTGTCTGATCACCATCTGGCAGCTGATGTACAACCGGAGGACGTCTTGGTGGCATAGCTCTAAAAATTCAAAATCACACCTCAGATCAGGATTATCAAAGACTGAGAACACAAGAGTAAAATACAAGAAACATGAGAAAGAAACATTCAAATTTTACAAAACACGACTACACGGCATGTTGTCTCCAACACACGGCGTGTACTTGAACTCTATTCTCCTACCTGAGTATCCTTAAATGGCTAACCTACACGGTCCTCTTAAACCTAGAATACACAACGTGTTCACTAATGACACGATGTGTACTAGAACAAGTTTTAACAAACCGTGTTGTTAGTTACATGGTCGGCTACACAGTTCACTATACACGGCGTGCTCCCTGAGAACACGATGTGTTCTTGAAGGTTTTCCCCGTCCCATGTTGTTCGTGACACGGCCGGGTACTTAGGTTACATGGCACAATGTGTGATAACCGGACACGGAATGTAAATTAAAAGTTTCATCCATCCGTGTCATTAGCCACATCGGTACACACATGATCACCACAACACGGTGTGTACGTACCGTACACGGTGTGTTCCTGAAGATTTTTCACAACCCTGTGTCTCTGCTCGCACAGTCAGTGACACAGTTTAAAAACTACACGGCATGTATTAATAAAGTACACACCTTGTATTCTGGTTTTTTCCGGGCAGTATCTCAGAAAATGCTCTGAAGCCCAGAAAACACAGAAAACAAAAGTTATGGTTCCAAATTCTGATCCATGAGGGTCCATGCTCCTCGCGAATCAAAGTTTGGCATCTTATAAAAGTTACCAACAAAGTAAATAGGTCAATGATCCACCAAATTCTAGTCTATTAGGGCCCATAACACCTCAAGAACCAAATTTTGGTGTTCATTTAGGTAAAAACTCACACAATCAATTCTCTAACAAGAAGCAGATATTTTGATCAAGCATCTATCACACCAACAGGGAATTGCTAATGAATCCTAGAGGACATGGAAAGAATGCATGACATGTGATTTCTAACGAGTTCCTATATGATGCATGACATGGAATACCCTCATCCCATTGGTTTGCGATAGAAATAGAACTACAATAACAACAACGGTAACAGCACAAAGCAGGTGAATCACCCAACGGTGAAATCAAGCCAACTGTAAAATTGCAAACCAATAAAATTGCAATAATGAGGTAGTATAACTTTTCCCTGTAAATGGGTTAGCTACTCCCAAGAACAGCTTATTATCAAGTACATATTCCATCATATCCCTGTCTATAGGCTCCAAATAGTAAGTCAATAGAAAATAATTCCTCTAATAACACATTGTAACGTCCTGGTTCCAGAAGCCACCCAGAGGCGCTCCATGCCTCAAGCACATTTCCCCAAATGCCAGAGGCTGTCGACTATCAGCGAGGTCCTTGGGTGTGATAGTGGGGAAACTATGCCATCATTGGTAGAGTACACATCATAAGTAAACAACTCATATAATAGCGGAAGTAGTAAATATCCAACAACAGTAAACATTGGAAGACTAAACAATAAAAAACTAGAGCACACATACATATATAAAATGATGCATAATTCATATGTATATGAAAACAGCCAAACAAGTCATAATGGTGGAAATAAAATAGTGAAAACCAAATTACAAAAGAAAGTTAACAGATAATGTCCTCAGCATCGTAAGCCTCAGCTTGGTCCCATGCTCTCCTGCTCCAATGAAATCAAGTACCTGAAGTCAAAGGGCCCTTTCCCTTGTCTCTACCTGCAACAATATAATCTGTTTAGTCCCAAAATCATGACCCAAATAGGGTGTGAGACTGAATCCAAATAGGAAATCACCTGAAGATCTGTTCCTAATAGTCAGTGATTATATGGTAGGTAAATTACTGTAAACTATAAACAGTAAGTAGTGAACAGGATAATAAATAGCAGTAAACAATCCACAGATCAACAAGCAGCAGTGAAACAAACAACTATCCACAAAGAAAAAATCCTCTTGGAAGTACCCACATACATCCCCTCTAGTCCTATCCAAAAAGTACCAACAACCCTTTGTGCAGTACGCTCAGCCTAACCCCTCTGGTTTGGTTATACGAATTTATAAGACTCTCTGAGGAATCACGCTCAGTCAATTCCCCTTATAATCTAAGGTAGTCAGGGACTCTCTGGGGGTGATCACGCGGTCTAATCCACTTATAAACCCAAGGTCTAGATACTCTCTGAGGAAGATCACTCAGTCAATTCCTCCAATAGCCTCATTTCTTTCACAGACTCTCTAAGGAAGCTCACTCAGTCAATTCCTCCTATAGCCTGGAATGGTTTAAGGAAATTCAAACAAAACAACGACTCCCTGAGGAAGCTCACTCAGTCTATCCTTCAATAGTCTATAAAACTCAAGACTCTCTAAGGAAGCACACTCGGTCTATCCTCCTATGGTCTATAATATCCAAGACTCTCTAGGAAGATCACTCAGTTTGTCCCCTATAGTCTATAATGTTCAAGACTCTCTAAGGAAACTCACTCGGTCTACCCTCCTGTAGTCTATCAAATCAAAGACTCTATGAGGAAACTCACTCGGTCTATCCCCTTATAGTCTATAGCACCAGGTTCTCATGGCCCCGTTCCAATCAATGCATAATAATGCTATAAGGACAATGTAAACTTCCAGAGCTACTTGGCTAACTAGTCTACAGCATAGCAAGCATGTCAGGTAACAACACTCAATCCTACGGCACAAGGCATGGAAAACAGGTATAACGGCCAAGGGCTGAACAAGACCAAAAGGTCGTAAATGAAACAAGGAATGGGAAAAACATCCAAGCATATCAATTATCATCATACATACCCAAATTACATCTACACAATCATACAAGCAAGGTAGGAAAACAACGGGGCAAAACTGTAAACATGCAATACCACGTTCAAGGGTATTGGTGGAATTGCATATAAAACTCAAATACTTCGAAAAAAAGGTGCAAACCACCTACCATGATGCTAGGAGATCAATATTCTTGAACCATGAGGCTTAAATCTCCTTATAATTTTGTAGATCGACGAAAATGTCCAAAATGTTCAACCAATGATAACCGGAGAAAGAGGAGGAATTGAAAAACAAGGCTCAAGGAGAATAGGGAAGTCACCGATGAGATTCCAATGCAATCAACGGTGCTCGAATTGGAGTACAGACAGAGAAACAAGGTCTTGTATAAGATCCACAGATGCTTGGCACTCTTGGACGAATGGGACCTAAAAGAAGAGGTTTCATGGGTTAAGATGCGACCCGAGTCCGTTTAATGAAATAAAAGAAAATACACAGTGTGTACTTCTTGAGTACATGGTGTGTACTCCCCCTTCCCATACCCCACTTTAAACAGCCTCCACATAACCCCTACATGGTTGTGTGTGTGGCCTGGACATGACCAACACATAGCCTCGCGCAGCAAGGGAGTACATGATGTGTACTCATAAAGTACACGGCGTGTACTTCAAAAATTTCTAGAAACTCCTCTTTTCTCAAAAACTCCAGAAAAAGAAAAAACATACCTCAAAATAAGGTCAGGGTTCTTACAAAGGAGGTTTTAATGAATATGTTTAAGAATCCTAGTTAATATTTTGAGAAGGAATTATAATGATTGAATTGTTTATGTATTGGAATTTGATGATTATTTTGTAGAAGTATTTTTATCAATGGTATTCTGGTTATAAAAATTGTGAAATATTTAAGGATTTTTCTGTAGTAGTTTTTATTTAAGGATTTTCAAGAATATGTAAAATGGTACTAATGGCCTAGAAAAGTGATTAAATGATATGGTGATATTTTATGAAAAAAAGATGATGGATGAAAATATAACCCTTAATATGATCTTTATTTATAAACAATAATGTTTAATTGAGATAAAGATATTATTGATAATGAAAATAGGATAGTATTAATGATCTTGGGATAGATTATTGTTTTGATAAGAAAGTGTTTTGTGATATATTCTATGGATTTTACAACATTTTCATATTTATGGAATATATTTGGTAATCTATTAGTTTATTCAAGGAATGATGAGGGAGTTAAATTTTTGAAGTATGAATGTTTTCCTTGAGTTTTGATGGTAATTCAAGTGATTACCATGTTTCAGGAGAATATATGATCAAGTTAATCACATATTTAGTATGTGACCTTTAAATGTACATTATTATGATAGGGAATTTAATATTATAATGATTTTGGAAATTTAATGACACTCTTTCTAATTGTTTTGAAATTTTAATTTCTTGGTTTTTTTAGTTAAATACGTATGGATTGGTTTAAGTTGAAATTTGGGTATTGATGTTTGAGGATAAACTATGATTTATCATATTCGATAAACAATTAAAATCATTATTGTTTTAGTAAATATAGAGGCAAGAGGAATAGATTATCATTCTTATATGGGTCTTGTGATCCAATAAATGATAATTTTAGTTATTTAGGAATGTAAAATTTATCTTAAATATTAATTTCATGGAGTAATATATGAATTAGGAATTTATCTAATCAAAGAAAATGGAAGATATTTTTCTTATGATATCTAAATAAATCAGGTAATTATATTATCTTATGTTCTCTATCTTGATAGTGAAAAATACCTCAACTCAAGGAAAGTATCCTTTAAATAAAATATTATAATCTTACCTTCATGAATTAATTTTCTTTTCACCCATCATAGATTTATGTTTTTTTAGTAATTAACTTTATGAAATCCATTTATAACTATCATTTGATGAAGGACTATAAGAATAAATACCTCTTCTTATGACGTTTTCACTTGGAGATCTCTAGGAAAAGAGGTCATGATGATAAAATTTCTAAAAGTAATTATACATGTTTTATATTTCATTGTATATTCCTATCAATGACAATATTTTTTTGTCCTTATAATTGATTTCATTATTAATGTGTATAATGTAATATGATGTATGTATGGAAACCATGATGTCATATTCTTCTGATGTGGTTGATTGTACAGGCTGGGTCATAACTGGTATGGAAGTAATTGAATAGGCAACTAAAGATTTATCCTTAACATGTTAATTGAATAAGATATCTATGAACCTTTAATTGAAATAGAAGTATTTTCAAAAATCCTTCACCATGGTAGTTTACATACAAGTATTTTTTCTTAAATTCAATTAATGATAAATCAAGCATATAGAGCGATGAAGCAAGTATGAATCCTTCTAGATCAGATATCTATTTAAAAGGGATTATATTATATAGTAGTGTTTATAATAAGATTTTTGTGGTGTCTATAAATAATAAATTTTCCATGGATGGATTTACCTGTTTCTAGATGCTGATATAGACTTTAGGGGTTTTCCACTTGTCAACATTGAGAAAGGGGTTTACAGGGATACACACTAAGTGTTTATAGAATTTTATTTAGAAGTATTTAATTTATGTTTGATAATAAATTTATTCCCTACTATTGGAATAATATCCATTAAAATAATGTTTATTAGAAAAATTAAATCATGATATATTCATGTTTAAAATATATGAGTTTATTTTCATCTCTTGTTTATATTTTCAGGATATAATGAATATAATATTTATTGATTCAAAATTTTAGTGAGTGTTGTAAAGATATATCTTATTCATGTTTTGTGAATACAAAAATCAATATTCATTCTCAAGTTGAATTGTTATAATAATTATTATATTTGAAGAAATGAATATATTTTATTAATGGTTTCATAAATTTTATTATAGAATATGTATTGGGTTTAATAATCCAATATAAATTATTTATTTAATATCTTTTACGTAAATATTAATTTAATTATTTAATAAATGAAATTATATTAATCTATTGTCATGATATATAATAATTAAAGTAATATTATATTTTTCATGGGATATCACTTAGATTAAATAAAAAGATAAGGGACTTTTTGATATTATATATATTTGAGTATAAGTATATAATCTTAAATATATCATTTTTAAACAATAAATGTTCAAAAAACATAAAAATTTATCTATAAGTTCTATAAATCCAAAGGGATAATTCTACTCTCCTCTCCTCTCAAGAACAATGTGAGAAAAAAGTGGTCCTTATTGCGACCAATGACAAAATATGTTAATAGCATGATCCTACTCCCATTATAACATATGATATCAAGAAAATTATTCAACAATTTATAGAGCATGTGTGGATATGTCTATAGAGATCCTCAAATGTAATATATATCATAACGATAATGTGAAAAGTGTGGTGGTAAAAAATTAAACAAGAGGAATACTTTATGTGAGGTAATTGTATATATAGATTAATTGTGAATAAAATGTAAATAGTCTTATATATAAAATCATATAATGTGTTCATCTAGTTATTCATATTTATCGATTTATTTTAGTAAGAAACTAAAATTATGTCTCTGCTTATCACTTTCTCTATGTCCCAAAACATTTAACTGGTATCAAAGAATTTACATTTTAAATTATAAGTATTTTTAAATTATTTGATCTATTTTATGCATTATTTTAAAGTATTTATATTCATATTTTTTTGAGGCTAACAACTGAGATAAATTATTAATAAATCATTGTATGTCCAATAACCTGACCAATACTCACAATCAATGCTTGAAAAACTAACCTGGAGGATCCAATGCCACAGGATTCATGACAAAATTACATACTCTATAAATGTTTAGTTCACATTGTGTAATAGATGTTTTTCTATTTAAGGTACATGTCACATAAATTGAGGTTTTTAACATTGGTCAACATAGAACATCATTACATTCCATGTATTAACTAACACTGATCCATACAGATTGGAAGGATATACATGATGTGTTGGGGTTCAGTTCATTCCACAAAACACCACACAAGCTACATACAACAAATTTCAAAGATTGTTGAGTGGTTCAATTAGTTGTTTTATTAAAAACCGTGTTTTAGATATTATCCTAACATGATAAATGTCACATAATACATGAAATATAGTGTTTTATTATAGACTATGTGTCATGTGAAATTCTACACAAGTCATATAATGAGTAATTCATGACATTTTACTTGTGCCAACATGTGACATCATTACACACAAAGTATTAACTTCTAGTGAATGATATGATAAATTTTTTTAACAATCATATAATACATAATATTTTTTAGTATTACAGATTATATAAATTAATTTCATGTCATGTGATCATAAATTCCATATATTTTTTGGTTTAACCATAAGGAATAATACATAATGTATGAAAACACACTCATAGTAGAGTTATATTTCATGTAGCATTCAGTAAATGACAGAAACCATAATTATCATGTATCAAAAGAGATTTTGGGTGCAATTACACATTGTATAATAATTAAATTCCAGCGAAATATTTAGTATCACATAGGCAGTACACACTATGATATATCTGAAGTACACACTATTTAATTTATAATTTCAATAAAAAATAAAATTAATTTAATTAATTTAATAATAATTAATGGTGTTCTCTATAGATCTCAATGATAGTGATGTGTATAAAATTTTAGATAAATAATTAATTAATTAACTAAGTTATTTAATTATTAATTCAAGAAAACTTATATTAAAAGAAACAATTATTAATGAATGATAGAAATATTAAATGTATATACCATTTAATGTAGTGAATGATTATGAGATTTGATATACTTGTGTATGTGGTGAATTTATTTATTTAATTGAATTAATTATTTAATGATTTAATATGGGGTAATTAAATTAAATTAAATATGATGATATAAGAATCATTCCGACCTCCTTTATTATGTACGAGCCAAATTTTCCAAGGATTATTTAATTTAACCCTAAAACCCTAATACCCTTGACTTGCATATGTGATACATATATAAAGCTTGGAGATCCCAGCTAGAGGATATTGTTTAGGATCTGAGTTTATATGACCCCAAACAAAGTCATAAACATGATAATGGTGGATAATACAACTTGGTAATGTTATGTTTTATGAATGTATTTATATTGGGTTTATTTTGGATTAATACTACTAGATTAACCAACCAATAGATAAATCTCATGATCATTTCATGTAATTTTTAATTTTATCATGGTTATTTATTTATGATTAATACTTATTTTGATAGTTCAATTCTATCACATATTAAAAATGAATTAACAATCATTGTCAGATAAAATATAGTAAAGTGTATGAGATTAATTTCATAGAATATATTTAATAATTAATATATCTTTTCACATAATCCAATTAATAATTATACATAAAAGAAGACATGATATGTTATAAAAACTATTTTAATGAATAATTTATTTTATTAAACCTTTTTAATTGTTTATGTAAGTTTCATATCAAATTAATAAGAATATAAAATTAAAATAATTGATATTTACACATATTTTAATATGAACAAATAAAAATAATATATTCTATCATCAATCACTTTACATAACTCTATTTGTAATAAATACTTTTTTAGATGAATCGATATGGACCATGTCAGGGTATTTTATATTATAAATGATCTCAAATGAATGATTTTGGTTGGATTACCAAAATTATCATCAAGATAAGTTTATCTATAAGGCTAAGTGTAATTTGGTGGTAAGTGTAGAGAAAATATGAGTGTTGGATTTTTGGATTGGGGAGTCCACTTAACATATTAAGGTACTAAAATTTTACCCAGTATGAAAGGGTAAAGCCTATCAAAATACTTTAAAATAACATGTAAAGGAATATGTCTAAGTTATGAGAAAGGAAATATGAATATATAGAACTAGGATATACGAGTGAGAATATATTCTAAAACTGATGGGGATCTATATTTGGATATTAAAATTGTGGGAGACTTATTTTTATTTTGAAATGTAGTGGGTTAATTAACTAAATGATTAATTATTTCATATTAGGTAATAAAGATAATATACTAAACTTGTATTTTATTTGATATAGATAATGGTAAGAAACAACACAAATTTACTATAATTGTGAATAATCCTAGATAAACAGAATATAATAACTAGTATAAATTTCCAAGAGTGTTATGTCAGATTATCATCAGACTAAAATAAGAAAATAAATGTTATATGCTAGAATCCCCTTTAACCAACCAACCTCATTAGAGATAACATGATAGAGAGAAGGATTCCTATAAAAGGAACTAAGATAATTTGTTTTAAATTAGATTCATTATATTATCCACTATTTCCATCACTATTAAGATTCAATATAAGGTCTTGTATGGGTACACTATATTGACTCATCTCCAATAAATTAAAAGAGAGAGGGAGAGACAAATGATAAATGAGATTATCAACATCTTGTTTAACTATAAACTAGAATAGGGTTACCTAACTAGTGATCATTTATTCAATATGATGAATTGATTCAATAAATTAGTAATGTTGGGGGTTTATAAGGATAATAAATTATCTATAAATATTATTCTTTCCTCATTACCACCCATATTATCCATTTTAATTAAAAATTATAAAATATATAGGTTAAAGAATCTACTCAAGAATCTATAGTCTATGGTTTGATAAGTTGATAAAGATATGTATAAATTTTTTTCTTTGATCGTTATGGTTAATTAAATGAATGATGATGATTCAAATATAATCAAAAGTTCAATATTAATTGAAAACCTGTTATAATTGTTGATGAATTATGCATTTATTTTCAAACATGAGTAAGTCATATTGTATGTTGATTAATTATATTTTTGAGTTTTTTAAAACTATTATGAGAATATTTTAATAAGTTAATATATTTTTATAGAATTTTATATCAATTTAAATTATAGAATCTTGAATTCATAAGTGTTTTTATATTTTCTTTATACATTATCTGAAAAGTGTAAAGCATATCTAGTTAAGTGTAAGAGTCATTAGGGAGTTGGATTATATCAAATTCATGGTCATATAATACTTATATTGGAATATATAAGATCTCTTAAGACTTTATATGGTCCATGGAGTATTTTTTTGACTTATTTATTTTTCTTTTAAATTATGTAATATTTCATAAGACATGGAGTTTTCATAATACTTTTATAATATTTCATAATATTTTTTTAATTTTTATATTACTCTTGGATGATTTTATAATACTTATAGAGTTTTAATATGTTTTTTATAATGTATTGTAATACTATTGGATCAATGTGTATGATTAATTAAATAATTAGAACTTTAATAGTGGAGGTCTCTCACTGATATTCGTTATACTCTTAATTCATAAGAGTCATTTCCTGATTTTATAGGAGTCACCTGTTCAAAAACAATTGTTGACATCCAAATGGGATGGTGTTGAACTAGACATCCTATATTAAAATATCTCATGCTATTGGTAAATATTTGATTCATGACAAGAATTATGGAATATAAAACAAGAATATTTTGGGTAATGTTTTTGGGAATCTCAAATATAAATATTTGAAATTCATAATTATTGATCAAAATTTTGATATTATTAAGAAACTATTAACCATTTTGAGTATAAATAGTAATGAGAAATATCACTCAACTAAAAAACAAGGTATAATTTTCATAAACAATTATGGAAATATTATTGAAGTAATTCTATAAATTGAATAAAATAAAATGAAAAAAGAAATTTATAATTGAAAAGATGATATTGTGTAGGACTGTAGAACATCTTTATCAAATAGAGAGGAAGAGAGAGAGAGATATAGTATGTAATATATTGGCCTTTTTTAGAGTCATCTTGGGAACATTTTTAGGTACTTTTGATGTTTTTATGTACCTTTTATTTAGAGTGGTGGATTGGGGTTCATTTGGGTGAATGTTTATAGAAATATACTAGACAATGGTATGTGCACAGTTTTCACACGGTTAGACTACCTGTATGGCCAAATAATGCCATGTGTGAGAAAGTGGAAACAGGGGTACACAAGGGTGGTGCACAGTTTTACAAACTGTACAACCAAACCATGCCAACCATGCAAACCTGGATAGAGAGGTCCAGACGGTTGGCACATAGTTTTCCAAATTGTGTGCCTCTACCAAGGAAACATTGGGCACGGATTTTAAAATCCTAAAATCCTTTTTAAAACGACCCGAACCACATATAAATCCCATATTTAGACCTTGGATTGGGTTTGAAAAATTATAGGTGTTACCAAATCCATTTAGAGGGATTTAAAGGCAATCCGAACACCGTTCTTCGAGATTTAATGCTCGTATTGAAGATCTTCTCTCCTCCCAGTAAGTAGATTTAATTCTATTGCTTCATCCATTGTTTCCTATATTTTTCCATGATGTTATCATAGAGGATCATAATTATTTCCATGGATCTAAAAATATGAGTTGAGATCTAGATCAAGGATTGTTGATCTAGATCTAGTTTTTTAAGATAATGATGCCTTGGATCGTAATTTTGGTTTATGGATTTAGTTCTTGATATCGATCGAGTATGTTGTGCCGCTCAGATTTTTAGGATTTCTATTGGGATAACTTCTATCAATAAACCGAGTTAGTTGGTCTAAATAGAACTCTGATAGTCGTGATTGATGATATGCGAATGTGAGTTTATGATTTCTGGATTCACTTGATGATTTATTTCATAAATTGGAGTAATTAGGTATATGGAATTTAATTGAGTCGGCTTGGTGATTGAATTGATAATAGAATCATGGAACAAATGAGGGTGGGGGGTTTCTAAATAGATCTTTTGGAGATTTTATTTCATATTTGAGATTTTGAAATTGAGATATTGATTTTATTATGATAAAATAATTAATTGGGGGAAATTAATTATAGAACTATGTTTCTCTATGTAAGATAACTAATTGTGAGAATTAATTACGTTACATGATGTGATCTAAGATAATTAATGGTGAGAAATAATTATGACTTTTTAGGTTTTTATTTGGAAAGTTAGTTGTAATGAATTAATTATGGTAAGAGAATTGTTTTGATTGATTAATTAATTGGTTAATTACTTAATGGGTTATATTCTTATTTAATTGTTTAATTAACTAATGTCCTTTTAAATGTTTAACTAATTGTTGGATTGGTAAATAAATAATGTCAAAATTTCTTATGACTTAAAGAATGATTAAATGGATACAATTTTGTGGTACTAGGTATGGCATCCTAGACCGATTAGAAGTTGGGACCTGGACATGGCGTTCCTTCCCAATAGTTATCCAAGCTTGATATTATGAGGTGTTTGGCATGACAACCTACACCAATTGAGAAAAGAAGTTTTTGGCATGATGACCTACACTCAATGAGATTTGGGGTTCTAGGCATGACGACCTACACCCAATGAATGATAATAACGAATGATGTTTCAACTGATATTTGGGGTGTTAGGCATGACGACCTACACCAAATGAATGATAATATTGAATGATGATTCAAATGGGAAACATGAATTGAAATGGCCTCATGTGATGATTAAATATTAAATGACAATGTGATAACTGTTTATATTATTCATTGTATTTGTTTCTTCATAAAACTGCATGAACTATCTTTTTACTAGACTTGTTTTAGACACCGTTGTTGGTGGCCTACTGAGTTGTACTCACACCCTATTCAGGCCACCCGATGGGCACCAGAGTAGACTTTGTTATTGAAGAACCTGATAAGGGAATGGCCCTAGGATAGGTTGCTATTTGGTATTCGAGAATGGGTGAGGGAACCAGACATGGTTTGGGACCCTTTGGGGAGTCATTGTGTCTTTACTTTTAGTTGAATTGTATACACTTGACATTTGAATTTGAATAGCATTCATTACCTTTTAGTTGAGTATTGTATTTCATGATTTGGTTATCATATGAAATAGAATTTTTCTAGTTATTTATATACGCTTCCACACTTAGTTATTTTTATTGGTTTTCACTAGTGTTTTATTTAGATAATAGAGGGTATAGTCCCACCAAGACTGACATACTAGACCCTCTCTACTAGTCGACACCCTATGGTGTACAGGGATGTGTGCTTGAGGGTATTTGTCCAACTAGCTCAGGGCACCTTTCAGTGACTCCTGGGTGAGGATGTCACAAAGTGGTATCATAGGTTTTTTCTTTTCTTTCTTCTTCTTTTGTATTACTATTTTGGTAAAGGTAGATATTAGACTATGAAGATTCAAGCCTTGGTAATGAGCTCAATCATGGGATCTTAAAACCCTTGTATGGGGGAGAATATGGGTACTCAGGGTGGGAATTTTGTGAATTCTGTTTGTTGTTATAGTTATATATTAATTCACCTTGGGTGAAGCACTTGTGGTGTGATGTGATATTTGTTTTGACAGTTTTTTAAATTCAATTCATGGCCTAAAGAGGTTCTATTTTTGAGTCTACATGCATCATTCTATGCACTCAGTTTTATTTTGACATGCATCTTTATAGGAACTCATGGGAAAGTGGGTTATGCGTAAGTTGTTGAACATGAACTATTTTCCTTGTTGTGAGAGTGGAATAATGATGAAAAATGTGACTAAATGGGTTTCTAATGAGATACTTGATTGATGAAATGGGAATGATTAATTAATTAATTGTTGAATTAATTAATTTGAGATAATGTGATTAATTAATGGTTGATTAATTAATTAGAATTAATGTATCCATGTTAACCAAGATATAGGATTAGGATGGTTAAGGGTTGTGATAAGGACTCTGTGTTGACTGTTTAGTGATAAAAGGAAGAAATTACATGTTTAAACTTGTTGAGTTAGTTTCTTCCCTTACATAAATGTTATAAGGTTTTTTTATGAGACCTAAGATGTTTGTTTGTATTTGTAGGTATATGGCTCCAAAATTCTTTTTGAGGGAGATACTAAGGGGTATGGCTCAGAAAAAACTTCTAGATAGAGATATTAAGGCACCATTGGTGCAAGATGAGGTGGAATGGGAATATTTTTTAGAGAAATTTTATCATTGCATGCAGTTTGTGGAAAGAGACCTAGGGTGGGTTCAGAAAAGAATGTCTGAGTTGAAAAGGGAGGTGCAGTTGTAACACCCTCCTACATTTACAAAAGATAGTGGACCTTAGGGTGCTAAATTCTGGATTGAATACATAGAGAATATTCATGACCATTTGGAGACTCCAAATGATATGAGGGTCATGTTGGACTCTTATATGTTGTGGGGATTCTCAAATCACTGGTGGGACATTCTGGTACGACATGGGTAGACTAATGAGATGTTACAGAATGACTTTTTGGAGAATTTTTTTGAACACTTCTATCCAGACACACAGAGGAAAGAGAAGGCTTCATATTTTATGAATCTAACATAAGGGAGCATATCCATAATATATTAAACTATATGTTTCACAGATTTATAGTGTTTCCCCCAGCTTTGGCGGAAAAAGAGGCTTATTTGGAAAAATTATTTCAGGACGGACTTAAGTATTAAATATATTTAACAGGTGAATATCTTTAGGATGAAGAAATTTTCAGAAGGGGTTAATCAGGCTCTCATTTTAGATGGTAACCTGAAAGTGTCTTCCAGTACTGGATAGGTTGTTGGACTATCAGGGTGTGTGCCTTCCTAGAGTCGGAAGTGTCGTCACAAGAATCTTAGTCAGGACATTGGAAAGCAAGGTGGGTAGTTTGGAGGAACAGCTACATTGGTTCTTTCTCATGTGATTTTCCACCAGGTTGGTAAGTAGGGACACTATCCTACATATTTTCCGTAACCACCAGTAGAGTTCCGGTTTTTTGTAAAGATGGAACATCTACAGAAGTTCTGCAAGAAGCAGTAGTATGCTAGTGCTGAGGGAGAATCTACATAGAGTTAGAGGGTGGGAAGGGGGTATTTTACACCATATAGGTCAGGTAGTTGGATTTATACTGGTAGGGGAGATAGAGGAAGTGGACATGGTTCTTCAGGGTATGAGCACCTGTATTAGTAGAGTGGTTCTACTTAGGGGAGTCATACGACACCACGGGGAAGAGGGGCAGGACAGTTACACAAAGTGCCACCTATACTTGTAGAGAGTGAGGCTGGTCCATCGATAATGATAGGTATTGTTCTAGTTTCTTCTTCTTTAGCTAATGTCTTGTTTTATACTGGTTCCCATCATTCCATTATATCTGAAAACCTTGTTAAAGTCTTGATCCTAGAAGTGGGTTCTGTAAGCGGTATGATGAATATTGATACACCGCTGGGAGCACGGTATAGGGATATCTATTTATGAAGGGGTTTTCCTCTATAGATTGGAGAGTATCATTTCCTTTGGGATATATATGTCCTTGATATAACGATATTTGACTAGATTATGGGTATGTAATGGATAATCGCATACTGAGACCACATAGTTTGTTAACGCAAGAGAGTCACCTTTCTATCTCCAGAGGGTGACTAGTATGTTCACCGTGGAGAATGGGATATCCATGCAGGAAAAGTTGGTCCAATTACTCAGCAATTGGGAGAGCTCACAGCCCAAGTTTCTAGTCTTTTTCTGGATGATTGGATTGGTAGGAAATATTATGTTATACTAGTAGTAAAATTATTTTAGGATGTCTTTACAGAATATTTTTCAGGGTTTTCACTTGAGAGAGATGTGGATTTCACTATTGAGCTCATGTCAGGGGCTGAGTAGATATCAATTCAACCTTACATAATGGCACCGACTAAGATTCAATATCTCAAAATTTAGTTGGAGGAGTTCGAGGATAAATGTTTTATCCATCCAAGTACATCACCTTGGGGATCACCAATTTTTTTTTATAGAAGTTCGAATGGATTTTATGCTTGTGCGTTAATTATAGGAAGTTGAATAAAATAAATGTGAAGAACTGATATCCTCCTCCACGTATCGATTATTTGTTTCACCATATGAAGGGGATAGTGTTTTCTCAAATATCAATCAGAGATTAGGGTATCATCAGGTGTGAGTTCAGACTTCTGATATAACAAGAATTTCTTTTAGGAGATGGTATGGCCTTTATGAGTTTTTCATAATGCTATTTGGTTGACTAATGCTCCTGTAGTTTTTATGGACATGATGAATATTATCTCTCATCCATACTTAGATCAGTTTGTAGTGGTGTTTTTGTATAGTATCTTAGAGTACTGTAAGACTCGTGATGATCATGCTCAACATCTTAACATCGTACTAGGTACACTTAGAGAGGATCAACTATAAGCCAATCTATCTAAATGTCATTTTTTGATTGAAACGGTACACTTTTTAGTGATCATCATATTAGAAGAAGGTGTGGAAGTGGACCCAGAAAAAGTGTAGGAAGTGATTTCTTGGGAGAATCCCAAGAAATTTTTTGATATTTGATGCTTTTTGGGATTAGCTTGTTATTACAGGAGGTTTTTCAAGTAATTTTCAAAAATGAAATCACCACTTACTTGTTTGAAAAAATAAAGGGATAAAGATTTTCTAGATAGTGGAATGAGAGAATTATTTCAAGGATTTGAATAAGCACTTGACTTCAGTACCAATTTTGGTATTATCTGAGTCGGTTGAGGAGTACACGGTGTATTGTGAAACTCCTGGGGTTTGACTCGGAGCAGTGTTGATGCAAGGGGATAGAGTCTTTGCTTATGGGTATCACCAGTTAAGAACACATGAAAGGAATTTCCTAATGCATGAAATCGACTTGGCAATAATGGTTTATTCTCTTAAGTGTTGTTGAAACTATATTTTATGTGAATGTTTTATAGTTTTTATGGATCAAAAAAGATTTACGTATATCTTTTCACAAAGAGACTTGAATCTTCGGAAATAGATATGGGTAGAGTATATGCAGTACTTTTATTTTAAACTGGAATATACACCCAAAAAGAGGAATTGTGTGGCTGATTCCTTGAGAAAAAAACTCAGACTCGGTTGGTACATGAGTCGAGTTCATAGTGGAAGATTATGAATTTTCTCGAAGAAATTCATGTGGTAGTTCAAGAGAGTTAGGAGTGGATGACTCTGGTTTCGGTAGCAGTGGAGTCTACACTCTTAAGATGGATCAGTGAGAGGTAGTACGAGGATCTGAACTATTTATCCTTTAGATAAATCCTTGAATTTTGGGAGACACCTTCATACTAGAAAATAGATAAATATGAGATCATCTCTGTGAAAAATGGGGTTGTTATACCTATGAGTATATGATATGAACTCATGCAAGAATTGCATGCTTCAAGGTGGACGGTACATCCTGGGGTGACAAAAATGTACCCTGACCTATGAAAATAGTTTTGGTGGTGAGTTATGAAAAAGGTGATAGAAGGGTTTGTAACCAGATGTTTCACCTGTCAGTAGGTGAAAGTGAATCATCAACGACCAAGAGGCCTATTGCAGTCGTTACGTATTTCGGAATTGAAGTGGGATGATTTGACTATGGATTTTTTGGTAGGACCTCCAAAGACTCTTAGGAAAAATGATGCTCTTTGGGTCATTATGGACTTACTAATGAAATTATAACATTTATTTCCTATCAAATAAGCCTTTAAAGTATAGTGGTTTGTAGAACTATACGTGAGAGAGATAGTTTGTTTTCATGAGGTTCCACAGACTATATTTTCATATCATGATTCATGCTTTACTTCACGCTTTTGGAAGGCCATACAAAAGAAGCTTGGTACAATGGTTGTATTATGTATGACCTTCAGTCAACAGACAGATGGGTAGTCAGAGCATACCATACAGATATTAGAGGATATGCTGCGAGCATGTGTGCTTGACTTTGGTGGTTCTTGGGGAAATCACTTGGCTTTAGTATAGTTCACCTATAACAATAGTTATTAGGAAACTATACAAATGGAACCATAGGAGGAACTTTATGGTAGACCTTTTAGATCACTAATTTGTTGGTTAGAGGTGGTTTATTTGGAGCTGTTTGGACCGAGTCTTGTTTGGGAGACAACAGAGCAGGTTTAGTTGATTCGAAAACGTATGGCTATGTCTTAGAGTAGACAGAAGTCGTATTCTCATTGGTGGAAATGAACTTTAGAGTTTACAGAGGGTGATCATGTATTCGCTCAGGTGTCACCTATATTGGGTCACCACAGGGTATGGAGGCAAGGAAAGTTAGCTCCCAGGTTTGTTGGACAGTTTGAGGTGCTAGAGAGAATCGGGCTGGTGGCGTACCGATTAGAACTTCCAAAAAAATTTAGTGCAATGCATGATTTTTTCCATGTATCATAACTACGGGAGTATCACCCCAACCTTTATCATGTTATTTATGTGGAATAGGTTAATGTCGAGACACATGCATCCTTTGAGGAGCATCTGATACATCTGTTGGATCATAGTGAGAAAGTGTTAAGGGGAAAGACTACATTGTTAGTTCATGTGTTATGGAAACATGGAAGTGTTAAAGAGGAATCATGGAAACATGAAGCATACATGAGGTCCTAATGGCACAATATATTTGGCTCAGAATCTTAGAGAAGTTAGAGAGTGAAACTCGAGGACGATCTATTTTAAAGTGGAGAGATTGTAAGATCCTTTCCATTTCTGGAGTCATCACAGGCATGTTTTTAGGTAAATTTTGATGTTTTTGAGTACCTTTGATTTGTATTAGTGTCTTGGGGTTTATTTGGGTAAATATTTAAGGAAAACTAATGGATAGTGGTCTATGCACGGTTTGTGCACAGTTTGCAAAACTGTGCGATCAAACTGTTCCATTCATGCAAAACTAGAAAGAGAGGTCTACATGGTTGGCTCATAGTTTGAAAAATTATGTGAATTATGCAAACATGAGCAGAGAGGTATGCATGGTTAGCGCATGGTTTTCCTGACTCTACACCTCTACACATGATACTTTGTGAACGGATTTTAATATACTAAATTCTTTTTTAAAACCAACCAAACCCCATGGGACTCCCAATATGTTGAACTTGGATCGGGATTGACAAATTCTAGTTGTTCTCAAATCCTTCTGGAGGTATTACGAGGTGATCCGAACACCGTTCTTCAAGATCTAAAGCTCAGATTGAAGATCTTCTCTCCTCTTGGTAAATGGATTCCAATCTGTTTCTTCATCAATTCATTTATCTATCATTCCATGATCTTTACATGGAGTATATTTACCATTTCCATGGATCTAAATCTATGATTTGAGATCTGGATATAGTTTTACAAGATCTTTATTCCTTGGATATTAATTTTCATTTAGGTATTTAGATCTAGATCTTGATTAACGATTTTTTGTCGCTCAAGTTTTGAGGATTTTTTTTGGGCTAACTTCCATCAATATACTGAGGTAGGTGGTCTAAATAAAACTCCCATAGTTTTGTTTTATGATTTTTTAATGTGAGTTTATGATTTCTAGATTCACTTGATGATTTATTTCCTAAATTACAGTAATTTAGTAAGTGGAATTGTATTGATTTTCCTTAATGTTTTAATTGATAAGTGAATCACGGAACAAATGATGGGGTGTTACCCAAATAGAACTTTTGGATATTTTATTTTGTATTTTAGATATTTTAATTGAGATATTAATTTGATTTTGATAATATAATTAATTGGGTGAAATTAATTATGGAAATATGTTTCGCTATGTAAGATAATTAATTGTGAGAATTAATTATGTGCCATGATGTGATCTATGATAATTAATCATGATAATTAGTTATAACTTGTTTGATTTTATTTGGATAATTAATTGTCAATAATTAATTATGGAAACTTAATTATGTTTATTAATTAATTAATTGATTAATTAATGGGTCATATGCTCAGTTAATTGTTGAATTAACTAATGGCCTTTGAAATGTTTAACTAATCATTGGATTCATAGATGAATAAAGTAGATAATTCTTATGACTTAAATAATTATTAAATGGATGAGATTTTATGGTTCTAGGAATTTCATCCTAGAATGATTACAAGTTAGGACATGGAAATGGCATTCCTCCCGAATAGTTATCAAAGCTTGAGATTATGGGGTTTTAGGAATTACAGCCTACACCGATTGCGAAAAGAAGTTCTAAGCATGAAGACCTGCACTCAATGAGATTTGGGGTTCTAGGATTGATGACCTCCACCAAATGAATTATTATAATGAATGATGTTTCAATAGAGCCTACACCAAATGAATGATAATAATGAATGATGATTCAATTGGGAAACATGAAATGAATTAGACTCATGTGATGATTAAATATTAAATGATAGTGTAATAACTGTTTAAAATATGCATTGTATTTATTACTTCGTAAAACTACATTCATTATATTTTGATTGGACTTATTTTAGACACCTTTTTTGGTGGCCTACTGAGTTTTACACACACCCTATTCGGTCCACCTGATTGGAACCCAAAAAGACTTTTTTATTGCAGGACATGATAAGGGAAAGGAACTGGGATAGGTTAAAGTTTAGGATTGGAGCATGGGAGAGGAAAAAAGATGTGGTTCAGGAATTGTTTGTGAGTCTTTGTGTCTTTACTGTCAATTTCATTATAGACACTTGACATTTTCATTGGCATAACATGATTTCACTTGTCGTTGAGTATGGTATTTTTATGATTTGGTTATCATATAAAATGATTTTTTCTGGTTATTTATATACGCCTACGCACTTGGTTATTTTTATTTACTTCTGCTGGAGTTTTATTTAGATAAAAGAGTGTATAGTCTCCCCAAGAATGACTTACTAGAACCTCGCTGCTAATCGGCACCCTCTGGCGTAGGGGGGTGCACTTGAAAAAATGTTGCCAATCGGATCGGGGTACCGTTCAGTGGCTCCTGGGTCAGGAAGTCATATAATAATATTATCAAATGTCTAAATACCTTAATCATCTATGTCAAAGAATGTGATACTATTGATGATCCTCTGTAGGCTAGTGTTTGAGAACGAATAAGACTATTTTGTTACTTCATTATCTCAAACCTACATTGAGTTTTATGAAAGACTAAAAATGGAGTTGAACTTGAATGATTATCTATTGATATTATTTTAGTAGTCGAATATTGAGAAACTTATTACCAAATGTAGAAATATCCTCAAACGTACCGATTCTCTTGTTCACACTGAAGAGAAGAAAAATATATTGATTAATTAGAAAATCTAGTATAAACTTTGTCTGTTACATTATTGGGGTGGATGGTACCTTCCTTGGGAAGTGGATAATACCTATAAAACCCTTTTGTGTTTTTTAACCATTCTAATCATTGTATATGTAAATAGTTCTATAAAATCTTCCTCAATAACATATTTAACATAGAAATGAGTGTGTTTTCTCATTGGATTCGAACCATTTAATATTCATTCGTGGTATACATTTTCATTAAATATGTATATAAGTGTGGAAGAGAGTAAATAAGAGTGGATCACAACCTTAAAACACACATGGAATAATTTCTAAATGAATTGGAAAAAAACCATACCCTTTATTCAACACCCTCATAGTAGTATATTGATTGGCATGGGCTTTTCAATTGGTATTAGAGATAACCTTGTTTCACTCTATGATCATAATCATATTAAAGGTGAAGTATATAGAATATGAATCTTGGAAATAATAGTGGTGATCCCATCATTAATGGAAAGAAATTTCATGTATGGAATAATTAAATTGTCTCTTTTCTTTTAATATAATTCCTTGATTTGAGTGATGACGAAATAATGGGTTTTTCACCATTTTTGAATAATTTTACCATGAAATTTGAATATGATAGAAATTTCAATATAGCTATAAAATCTAGAAATTATATTCTATCATATATATTTTATAATCTATAAAAAAAATTTCCAAGAATCATAATAGCCAAGTAAATGCAAGAATATCATGAGAACATGTATATGGAAAATGTTAAAGTAAAGGAATCAAAACTAAAAAACTAGATCTAAAAAAATTAATACATAATAATGCATGAAAACAAGAAAAGGTATCACTATTTCACTAGGATAAATGACATATAGAGTCACATAATGGTATATGAAGATACTTTAGAAGAGTCAAGAACATTCAAGAAGTTAATGAGAAATTTTCATGATAGGTTTCATTCAAATATTTTTTCTCTAAAAGTAAATTAAGACTTATCTATTAATGGGTCTCATACCACACACCTTAATTATAAAATGAGTAAGACTTCTATATTTAAGAAGAAATAAAATGATGGAATTCAATTCATAGATGTAAATAGACTCAAGATAAAGGTGGAGGATGTTGAACAAACAGTTGAATCATTAGATGGTGAGTAAAATGATAAAGTGCACACAATTATAATGATAAATATTTTGTAAAAACATTAAAAAGATATACCATAAGTACAATATAAATATTTCATTCTAGGGTGTTGAAATTGAATTCTTTTTAGATGACTATCTAAGAAATAATAATGTGGAGTATGAAGATAAAAATGATAAATAATGTCCCTAGAAAAATAAATAAAGAATAAGTTCAAGGGAAAAAAATAAAGGTGGATAAAATAAAGAAAAAAACAATAATGGAAAATAAGAAGCATTTTAACCAAGGAAGTTTATAATTACTCTACCTAAAGTTGTTAGAATGATGAAAAATTTTCTTGAAAATTTCGTAATTACAGGGATATTAATGAAATATAATAATGAAGATTATGCAGTGGGGGATAATGAGAAGAATCCTTTACATAATACATGATAAAATCTAAGCATGAAGTGTGCCTTAAGAGGTAAAAAACAAAAAAAACTACAAAGAAACATGTTATTAAGTTGATGAAATAAAAAAATGAATTCCAAAATAAATAAAATTATTATGTTGAGAAAATTAAAATTATTAATGTAAAAGTTACAATGAAATTGAGAATGTTGAAAGAATATGATAAGAATGTTTCTATAAATTAATATGATATTTACATGACTCATTAAAGGTGTCTTAATATTTTGAATACCCTAGGAAAATGATATATGATTATGATAAATATGTGGATATAAAGGATGAGGTATCACAAGATTCATAAGACTTACTGTATAAAAACTCGGGTAAAAACAACGCCTATGACACACAAAGATGTTAAATATATTTTACTGAATAGTAATATTCTGTGATGAATTTATAGCAATTATTTGGATTATTAAAACTCTAAAATGGTTACCCATTTTCCAATATGATTTTATGAAATCTTGAAAAGAAATATTTTCCAAAATCCCAATAAAAAATAGATCAAAAACATCCCATGCTATCAAGAATGAATTTATAGGTAGACACAATAGTTTCATGGAAGAAACAATTTTAATGGGTATTTTTTGTCTTTTGGAATACTTGGTAATAAATTTTATGATTTTTGTTACCATGGAGTTATAAAATGGGGGAATTAGGGGGAGTTGTCATGTGAATAAAAGGAGAACGTCTAAGAAGAAGTAGGCAATGAGAAAAATATATTTCATTTTCCCATCTTAAATTTATTTCTTTGTTTAGCTAATATCTCTAGAAGTTGATACTAGAAAAGTCACCATTTTTATATATGTATATCTATTCTTATAGAATATGATCGAAATAATATTAAAGGAAATAAGACACCAAGAATAAATAAAATATAAAAGTTACTTAATTTTTATGTGTCTCTCAAAGAAAAAAATATAAACAAAACATATATTCCTAACATTTCATACTCTTCAAATATGATAGGATATGTCATGATTTTTAAAAAAAACTATAAAAAAAATAAATTATTGTTACTTTTGCAAATTAATTCTCATTTAAGATCAAAGGAATTGGTTCATCTAATATTCAACCTCAAAATATAAAATCAAATGATGTTTTCTTTATTGATGGGTTCAAATAATAATTTATGAGTGTGATTCATCTTTGTGATGAAGGTAATGAATTTATTTTCAAATTATTTAATAGACTCATCGAGACAATAAACTATGGATGGGTCCTTATTAAATGTAAAATAATAGATGTGAATCTATTATATATTTTTGATCTAAGAAATTACATATACCTTAGTGCTAAACTAAAAAATAATATTTAGCATATAAGACTTCACCATATTAGCCAGATGAGTTTAAGATAAATTTAAAAATAAAATTGGGTGAGAGATATACCCTAATTAATAATAGATAGTTTTTTTGTGTCTTTTTAAAAGGAGAAAATGATATATGTAATATATTGAATAATTAAAATCCAATCAATTGGGACACTTAAATTAATCCACTTAGATTTATATGGACCAATGTGTTACATATATAATAATGGTGACTTATACTTCATCACATTCATTGATCAATTTATCAGAATGAGTAATTTGATAGTTATGAAGAAAAAGTAACAAGTAATGGACATTTTTAAGATATTTAGATTAAAATCATAGAGAGATTTTGGGATTCATTCCATGAAACCAAGAACTAAAAATGAAATTTATATTCATAAAAATTATTTTGAATCCCATGTTTATAAATAGGTGAATAAATACTAATACATTACTTATTACATTACCTAATGTAATGGTATTTCTGAAAAAAATAATAGTAATCTCATTGAAATAGGAAAAATAGTTTATCTTACATTGTGTGTGTTAAATTTTATTCTAATGGATGTTAATGAACATGGATTGTTCATATAGATATATCAATATATTGAAGAATAATTGTTGAAGTAGCTTCAATTTTGGAAGGAAAATACCATGAATTGTGAAATTATTATTTAAAAAATGGATATTGGAAGACACATCTTGGAAGATGGTAGTTTTTGTTGCTTATCATGTTTTGTATGATAAAAGGAGATCCTCACTATGTATATTAGAAGATTCATTTATAATAAAAAAATATTTTTTTTATGATTTGAAATCCTATTGGAAATTTAAAATGATAATTATATATCTTCATGATGATGTACTTTTTTATATAGATCTATCCATTATTAAGATAAGTAAAAAAATATGTATAATGTTTTTAAGTATAATTTTTATAATTTTAGTATAATGGATGTTATGATTTAGGAATTTTAATTGTAGGCTATTATATTCTATGTAGGATACCAATATCTATTTTTGTTAACAGAATTTTTATGAGTTAATACAAAATATAATACTAGATCAAGCCTAGAAATCCACCTAAGAATCCAAAGAATCATGACTACAACTGATCATGCATAACATTTAAATCTATCATTGATCATCCATGATGAATTAGGGTGTAGAAAAATCCCCCTTCTGGGTTTTAGTATAAGTACAGTGGGAGCACATTCATGTGGGGAAACCTAAGTGATTCACTTGTGTGAGGTGACACCTAACGAATTTTAATGGTCCTCTACCATGTGCCTTGAATGATATAAATGTGACATCTGAGGGGTATATTCAATTTAGAATCATTAAAGTCAAAAAAATATTGATCATTAAAATCATGCATATTATATGGATAAAATAAATTCCTATTATTTCATCTTCCTTAAGATTATATGTCGAGACAGTTATCTATAAGCCATGTTCTACTATTAAAACTTGAATATATATCTGAAAAAATACCAATAGAAAATCAAAAAATCACACTTTCATAATCAATTATTATCATAATTTTTCCATCATAAGTTAATATGAGATCTCTTTGAAATTAAAATATTAGTCCCATATGGTAGGTAGAAGACTATATAGTGAGAAAAAAATAAGTACAACAGAAGATGAAATGATTTGAAATGGAGAAGACATATTTTTTTTTGAATCATTATAAGTTCATGATCATGATAAGTGAACTAAATATTTAAGGATTTTTGGAAGGTAGGTGATGAATTTAAGCTAGGTAAACATGATTTTCCATCTATGTAACCATCATCTAACTGTGTGCAATCATCATATTTGGGTCTGTAAACATTTTTTTGGTTTCTATAAGAATGGATTTAGGATATGTAAATATAATCATCCAACTACATTCACATCATATTAATATAAATAATCATAAGGATAATTTATTTATAATAATCATTGTGATACAATGATCAGATAACATTGAGGTTAGTGAAAAAATGAAGTTATAAGATAAGATTAAACCTAACTAAAATGATTATAGGTAATATAGAACTTAATGGAAACAATAATTAAGATTATTTTTATTAGTATTTAGGAATAAATGATGAATTATGCAAGTAAAATAAGTCTTTTAGCCGGAAATCCATTCTAAATATGTTGATTCTATTATCAAAATGGTTATGTGTATGTATTTGTTTATATCCAATTTCAATACATGTTGATATAATGGATATAAATAAGAAGGATTGCAAGATTTTTGAAGAAATAAAAATGAAAAAAAATTCTATTGAAATGCACTCAATTCATATATAACTACATGTAGTTAAAGGAAGTTATGAAGGTGATGTAGTGGGAAATATAGATATGATATTTTAGGTGTTTCTAATATTCATAGGTCAAGAATATAAATTATTTTAAATTATAAAAATATAAATATTTGACTTCATGTTTTCATTCGGTATTGTGAATACATGGAAACTATAAATAAAGTAAAAGGAAAAACGAAAGAAACTATATGTATATTCTATTATTTGAAGAATATATAAGTATGTGTGATCTAATATAATTCTATGTTGAAATTTTCTTGAGTATCGATGAGACATGACACTACTCATAATTTGAAGAAGTTCTCTATGTGTTAATGTTATGTAGATAAGTGATAGAACTAGTGTAGTCTTGCTGTGAACTAAAGTTAATGAAGAATAGAATAAGTGGGAAGAAGAATGAGAGGATATGTATTCTCAATTTTCATAGGTAGAAGTAGTATCTTGTAACAACTGAATGTTAGGAAGAAGGAATAGTGTATTAGATTTTATTCTATTAGGAAGAATATATAGTTATGTGTGAAATTGTGCATAAAAAATAAAGAATAGGTTTTTTCATGATGATGTAAAAGTAATAAGATGAAATTTTACATACATTTTGAATTCATTTATTTAAAGTGTATTCATGTTTTATTCGATAATGCATCAAGTTTGTATTTTTTTTAAGGAAATAGTTGTCTAAAAATCAAAAGGTAAATCTTTCAATAATGGCCAAAAATGGACTTTACATGTTGTGAAACACATACACGATGTGTATATATAATTCAGATCTTTTTTGAAGTGGATAGAACATGTCGTGAAAAATTTACAAGTTATGAAATGAATAAATGATGTGAATCTCCAACACATGTCATGTGTAATCATAATTCCACATCCCACTTAAAGATCAATACTTGAAGATGAAACATTTCATGAGTCCCCAATACACATTGTGAATCGAGAAGTATCTCTAAGGACTAAAGATTCGGTCCATGAAAATCTCCAGATACAAGATAGATGGAGAAATATTTCGATTGAGAATACATGATGTGAGTAGGTCACATGTCATGTAAATATATATCTATTTATTAACATAACATAAAAAAACACACACACACTTTTGGGATTTATTTTCATCTCATCCATTCTATTGTTTATTCCTTTATTTTCTTTCCAACTCATGTTTAGAAAATTCCTTTTGTAGTTTTTAATTAAATACAATTTCCATTCCACATTTTGCAATAATTATTCATCTTTTTTTGTCTATGTTGTTCATTTCAACATCTATTTTCCATTTCCACTACCATTAAATAGTAGATATGTACTACGTTCATTTATTTATCTTTTCGAGTATGTGTTTGATTGATTTATCAATTATTTTGACTGCAAACTGCTTAATTCTGAATTCCTCAATTGTGAAATGCCTTATTTAAACTATTTTATCAATCTTCCAAGCATGCCTACAATTATTTCACTTATTTTCACTAATACCAATATTATACAATAATATTCTTATAGTATGGGGAGATAGATATGGGTCTTTATACATAATTAATCTCTAAAATAAATTTTTTTAAACCAAAGGCTAGTAATCAGGTTAATCAATAATTTTTTTACAGAATTAAATTATGGAAACCTAACTATGGGAAGTTTAAATGAATAAAACTAACTTGATTATAGTAGAAAAGGTTTTGAGAATTAGCTTGTGAGACTTTATACTATGCAAGCTAAGCCTAATTTATCTATGTTGATAGATATATTCAAGCCAAGGAACAGTTTCATATTTGAATGATCTAGTTGGTTTGAGCATAATCACTTAGTTCTATATGCACCTCTAAGCAGCATAAGTTGTTGGACTATAATAAGTTAGGTATGACATTGTCCTTTTTACCTAAAACCCTAAAATTTACCATGATACCCATCTTCTTCCTGAATTTTAAGCCAATATCAATAGCTTTAATTGAATACCAGACTCAAATTAATTCAAGAGGGATTATACATAAATGGTTCAAATTTTCTGAATACCTATTGTCCAGTCGTTCCACATGGGCTCAACCCCGCTCTACCACTCTATTATTTTATTGTAAAAAGTGTATTTTGTGGGAATATAAATTATAATTTGATTGTTTCCCATGTTAATTAAACAACCCATGTAGGGGGTCAAATTTTTGTGCTATTTCTAGGTAATTTATCATATTTTTATCACACTTAGTATCACTTGTTATCAACATCGGATGACCTCACTCATTTTTCTTTTCTCTTTTCCATTTTCCTTCTTTCATTCACCACTGTTTCTTTCTATGTTTTTTGGTTTAACGCAAGCATCAGGCCCCCGAAATCAATAAATGATCCCCAATACACTCAATAACTTTTCACTTTAATTACCAAATTACTAATATATCTCTATACATGTTTTCTTCCAAGTACGACCAACCATAATAATTCTGTAGGTTCCAACCCTACAACTACGGAATATGTTTCACCTACAATGCACAGAGATCAACCCTTGAAACTAGATCACACTATCATGGATTAAAAATTTATGTCTATCAATGGTGATGCACCTAATATTTTTCTCCCTATTTTATTGTTACCTAAATTAAAAATCAAACATGTAATCATCAGCATGATTTAGAATATGGACCTATTTAGTGTATTACAGTGCAAGGATCTTTATAAAAATATCTTTAACTTCTTGGAAGTTGGTGATACCTTTTGTAACCAGGGAGTGTCCTATGATGCAATCAGATTTTGAGTCTTCCAATTCTTTTTATTTGATCGAACCTAGTATTTGCTAAAAATACAGGATTCCAAATCAATCATGACATGGGATGAATTAGCCAAGAAGTTCCTAGAAATGTATTTCCCACTGATATGAAATTGGAAGCTCAGTTATTATATCCATAACTTTTCCCATATAGACCTAGAGTCGGAATGGGAGGAATAGGATCACTTTATGGGTATCAACTAGAAGTTCCTACATCATGGTATTAATGTCTGGATTAAACTACAAACATTCTTCCATGGCCTCCAACCATCTTCTCTCATAGTTTTATATATTTCCGCTGATGGAAGTGTAACGACCTGACTCTGTGTAAAAGGTATGGATCATTAGTTTTTCTTTATAATATTTCCTTAAAGTTTTTGTAATGTGTGTAAAATCATAAGGAAGTTCCAAGGAGTTTTCGGAATTTGTTCGGAGCCAGAGAGACTGAGAAATGGACTTACAAAAAGTGGTGCACAGCCTGCGTACGACCTGCGCATGGTTTTAGACAAACTGTGTGGCCTTTGGTCTGGAGGTAGTGAGGTGTGCATTGTTTGCGCACAGTTTGGGTAAATCCTGCACCTAAATTGTGTGGTCTTTGGTCTGGAGGCAGTGAGGTGCGCATGGTTTGCGCACGGTTTGGGTAAACTGTGCACTTAAACCGTGCGGCCCTATTCTAGGTGAAATTACCATTTTTCTATTACTTTATTCTTAAGTCTTAAGCCCTTTTTTTCTTCCTCCTTCCAGCGGACAGAATAGAGGGTATCCCTCCTTGTACTCCAAAATCTCTCTCCCTCTCTTTTCTTGGTTGTTCCTTCCCCAGGTGTCTGAATCTTGATCCGTCGAAGGTGTTGGATCACCCTCGGTAAGGCTTACCTCACGCACCCTTCTTTCCTTGGTGAATCATGGAATCCATTGTGTTATTTTACTGTAGGATTCTATGCCCTATTTTTAGGTCATTGGACTAGAACTCAGATCTCTTCCAACCTACTGTGAATTTGAGGTCGATATCAAGTGATCCTACGCCTACAGCTCTAAGGTAGGTGGTCATGTGGTTTCTATTTTGGGTTTTCTTCGTTTTGAGTTTACATCGTCATTTTGTGGTTTGTATTTTGCCAAACCCCTTATTTATATTGACCGCATTATATATAAATGACATGTGCGGTATGAGATTGATGAATCTAACCTTGTTAGGGTGTTTAGATGAGGTGTGGACTGGGAGTGGTCAACCATAGGTGATATTCCTTGAGATTTGGCCCTTTTTCACCTTTGGACCTTAATGCTATGTCTTTAACGGGATTTTCCATGTTATCAAATGAGATGGTTTTGTTAGAGGTTGTCTAGGATAAGATAGCAAGAACCTTTTAATGAATTGAGATGTATGTTTTCCTTATAATATTACTGGGAAATGTCATGCTTTATTAATGTGATAGGATATAAGATGGAATGCCTTATATAATGTGATGTGAATGGTTATGCCTTGATGTGTTGAAATGCTTGTGATAATCCGTGTGTGGGTAGGAGGTATTCTTACCTAGTGACAGATGAATCTCCATGTGTTGGCGGGAGTCATTCATACCATGTGCCAGATGAATATTTGTGTGTGTGCGGGAGGCATTATTACCCCGTTCCATATGAATCTCTATGTGTGGGTGGGAGGCATTATTACCCCATGCCAGATGAATTTTCATGTGTGGGCGGGAGTCATTCTTACCCCATTCCAGATGAACCTCTGTGTAATAGGACGAGAGGCATTTATACCTCTTGCCCATATAACCTTTATGGGTGGGAGGCATTCTTCCCCATGCCAGTTACAGTGCTTGTGGACGAGATTCATTCATACCTCATGCCAGTGATGATTATTACATATGTGAGAAGCATGAATGAGTGGTATGTTTACCTCGTGCCGGTGATAACCTATATCTATGTACTTCTACCTCTGGTGATTGTTCAGATTACCAGCCATGAGCTGAAGCAGGTAGACCCGCCAGGTGTCCTTCCGGAACCTGAGCGGGAGGGCTGTTTATTACTTTTCTTTACTTACTTACAATTTAATACACACTGTTTACCTTACGGTACCTATTTGGATTACACGTAGACACCATTGGTGGTGGACTACTGATACCTTTCCCACACCCTACTCGGGTGGTCGTTGGCACCCATGTAGACTTTGCTACTGTAAGTACTAGTAGGGGAAAGGGCCCTGCTTTAAGTTGTTGATACATATATTTTTGAGCTGGAGTTCTAGAGCAGAGGACTAAGCTTGGATAGAGATGCTTGTTGACTACTTTTGTTTTTTGTCCTCTTTTTGTAATACTTTATAGCATGTTTTCCATCTATTTCCATTGTATCAGCATTCCATGCAACAATTTTGTATCAGACACTACCTATGTGGATTTTGTATATTTATTAGGGTTTTCCTTACTTTTTTTGTTTAGTTTGTATTTTTCCCTTTTTCTCTTGTTTATCCATTGGTTGTTCTTTCTCTATTTAATCACTTGCTGCTATACCGATGTGTACTCTGACATGGGGGTACAATCTCTCCACTGACTTACCATTACACCCCCTACTAGTCGATAGCCCCTGGCATATGGGGAGAAGAGCCAGGGGTCATGTGGACAACCAGGTTTGGGGCTTAGGTTGAGGGGCAGCTGGGTCTGTGACGTCACAAAGTCGTATTAGAGGTTTTCTTTGTTTCTTGATTTACTATTTATTGATGATAGACTTGGCGACTGGGCAGGCTTAGGGACTTATCCATGAGCCGTGCTTGGGTGTCGCGAACCCATGTATGGGGTATAGTCTAAGTTTCATATTTTATGTTGTTATTGATTCTGCTATTTACTATTGATACCATTTCATCGTTGGGTGCTTCACATGTTTTGTGATGTTATGGAGATTTTCAATGTCGGAATTTGGATTTCATGGCTCAACCTGATGAAATGAGGGTTATGCATTAGATCATACATCACGATAGGCACAATATGATTAGTCCATGAATCTTTCCATGCCACATTTAAATTTTCAGCGAGCATTGCATGTTGTTTATTTCCATGCCTTGGTAATATGTGTGCAACTGTGCTAACCCTTCTTGCAAGTTGTGAATTGATGAATGATGTGGTTTTTGTGGGTGTCACTCTTTGGTTCATAAGGTGTACGAGACCTTATAGATTGAAAAATGACATTCCAACTAAACCAATCATTTGCTTTATAGGAAATTCAAATACTTAATTAGTACAAGTAAATGAGAAATGACATCCAAGTGTGTTTCATCTTTCAGTTCATGAGAAGTATGGGCCCTTATGGGTTGGGAAATGTCATATCAATGGATTAAGTTAAATTTGAGCAATTGTAGGTTTTACTAAGAATTCCTATGGGTGTGGATAGGTGATCATAGAGGTAGGATGGCTTATTACCAATCCTAGCTTCTAGAGTTTAACATTTAATTTGTTGGTTTCTTCTTTTGAGACGTTAATTTGGCATTGTAGCACTTTTCCTTCGAGACGTCCTCGAGTCGCACGCACTGAAGGCATCGACAATCATGTTCCTGAGGTGGTGGGCCCAGAGCCTCCATTTGATCTTCCTATCGAGCCACTAGTGGCTCCTCTTTCTATTCCTGAGATGGGTGTCGATGCCCAGTTCCGTGAGGGTTTCTTGCGTATGATGTAGAGTATGCAAGGTGGTGTGCGACATGCCATGAGTATGGCAGAGTTGACCCGAGAGTTTCAGTCATAGCATCCTCGTACATTTAAAAGAGATGGTGTACCACTTGCTACGGAGTCCCGGTTGGAATCTATTCTGACCATATTCGATCACCTTGAGATGCCTCCAGAGTGGAGGGTCAAGCTCATAGCTTATATGCTACATGGTTCTGCCAAGAGGTTGTGGGATGTCATCACCCAGTTGGGACAGCAGAGAGATATGATCTTGAATGATATCCAGATTGTCTTCTATGATTATTTCATTCCTTAGAATTTGAGGGCTGACAGAGGTAGGGAGTGTATTAATCTATAGTAAGGGACCATGACAGTCATGGAATATTCGTCCTGTTTCACTGAGTTACATAGTTTCTCCTACACTAGCTGATGATGATCTCAAGACCGCTAGGAATTTTGAGGATGGGTTGTGTTACGCCATCTGGTTGTGGGTTAACGTGTTTAGGCTGACAACCATTTCAAAGATTTTCAACCAGGCTTTGATCACAGAGAGTAATTTGAGAGAATCGGACAGTGAAAACCAGGGTGGTTCGGCACCTAAGGGTTCTAGTTGATCTTCTTCTGTGAAGAAGCGGCGTTTTGAGGACCCTCGTGGTGTTAGTAGTGTTCAGACCATTTTCACAGGTGGTACTCCTATCTGTCACCAATGTGTGGTTCCAGGACATATGAGGAGGCAGTGTACGCGAAATCTAGTGGAGTGCATAGGTTGTGGTAGGATGGGTCATATCCACCGTTTCTGCTGGACTTTTCCCCTAGGGCCTAGTGAGTAGGGATCTGTACCTACTCCATGATCTGGTGTTGGATCAGCATGATCACGTCAGTCAGGCAGCTGGAATACTGTCGGTCGATCAGGCAGTGGGGGCAGTTGATGGAGAGGTAATCCGGTGTACGACTCTCAGTGCTAGCAGGGCGGGTCTGCTCAGGGTAGCCAGGCTATGACTCAGGGTCGTGGTACAACCAGTGGTATGCAGTTGAGCCTACACCACAGGAGCAGTACGCCAGACCTTCTACTATACAAGGTACGATTCTAGTTGCCTCTACGTTAGTATCTATTTTGTTTGACACAGGCGCTTCTCACTCTTTTATATCAAAGGTGATTATTGGATGTTTGGGCCTCGGTGTTAAGTCATATCATGGTATGATCACATTAGATACCCCATTAGGTATTCGTTCAGAGGGAATTATTCGTTGTCAGAATTTTCCCCTTGAGGTGGGCGGTTACCTTTTTGTGTGGAACCTGTATGTTCTAGATATGATAGGTTTTGATGTAATAATTGTGATGGACTGATTAGTTCCCTATAGAGACCAGATTTATTTCTATTGTCAGAGAGTGGTGTTTACATCACTAGAGGGTGACACACATATACCTAAGCAAAAATGGGATCTTAGTGCGACACGAGAAGGACCGGAACACCAGAGTTTAGGTGGTGTCACGGCACAGGTTCCCAGTCTTTATCTCAATGACCAACGGTTAAAACCCTCTGTTTATACTCCTATGGTGGAGCTTTTCAGTGATGTATTCCTTGATGATCTCTTTGGTATACCTCCAGTGTGAGAGGTGGAATTTACTATTGAGATTATACCAGGAGAAGCACCAGTGACCATTCCTCCATATAGGATGGAACCTAAGGAACTTCTGGATCTCAAGAGTCAGCTGGAGGACCTGGAAGAAAAAGGCTTTATACATCCCATTACTTCTCCTTGGGGATCACCAGTTCTCTCTACTAAGAAGTCAATGGTACCCTTATTCATTGATTAGATTATCGTAAGTTAAATCATATGACTAATAATAATCGGTATCCTTTGCCTCGAATTGATGACCTCTTTGATTAGCTTTGTGGAGTGAAGGTGTTTTCAAAGATAGATTTTAGGTTGGGCTATTACCAGGTGCGTGTTAGGACTTCAGACATACCTCACATGGTGTTCAGGTGCAGTTATGGTCTCTATGAGTACCTAGTCATGCTATTTGGGCTTACGAATTCACCTTCAATTTTTATGGCTCTTATGAATTGGATTTTTCACCCTTACCTTGATTCTTTTGTGGTTGTATTTTTGGATTCTATCTTAGCATATTCACGCTCGAGACACGACCATGCAACCCATCTTGAGATCATGATGAATACACTAACAGAGCATCAGCTTTATGTTAAGCTCAGTAAATGCCACTTTTGGATAAATAAGGTTCACTTCCTGGGTCACATTATTTCTGAGTCTGGAGTTTCTGTTGACCCTGAGAAGGTGAGTGTTGTAATTTCTTGGGAGAATCCCAAGTATGTCTTTGATATCAGGAGTTTCTTGGGGATTTCTGTATATTATAGGCAATTCATTCAGGACTTATCATGCCTACTATCGTCGCTTATAGTTTTGACCAAAAAGGGGGAGAGATTCGATTGGTCATAACCTTGTGAAGTAGCTTTACCGGAACTAAAGGGCTGACTAACTTCAGCACTGATGCTGATCTTGCTGGAGCTAGGCAGAACTTATACGGTCTATTGTGGCGCGTCATGTATTGGGCTTTGAGTTGTCTTAATGCAGGATGAGTGAGTCGTTGCGTATGGTTCTCATTAGTTAAAGCCTCAGGAATGGAATTATCTGATGCATGACCTCGAGCTCGCAGTGGTTGTAAATTCCATACGTTGTTGGAGACACTATTTGTTGGGAGAGCATTTTCTGGTATTCACCGACCACAAGAGCCTCAAATATATCTTCACTCAGCGGGATCTAAATCTCAGGAAACGCAGGTGGGTCGAGTACCTACAATCCTTTGATTTCGAACTAATCTACACTCCTGGGAAAGGAAATTCAGTAGCTGATGCGCTGAGTCGGAAAACTCAGTCGCAAGTGGTTAGGGAATCTAATGAGGAGTTGAAGTTGATGGACCTATTTTTGGATATGCATGTTGAGGTTCAAGAGGATCAGGGTCAGACTGTTCTCTCAGCCTTAGTGGTGACATCTACTCTTTTGGAATGGGTCAGGTCAAGACAGTTATGAGATCCGGAAGGCCTTGTTCTATAGGAGAGTGTCGTTGATGATGCCTTTACAGATTGGACCGTGGATGAGGGTGATACTTTATTGTTCCATGGGCATGTATGGGTCACATCAGACATCAGAGAGGAGATGGTGAGGGATTTCCATGCCTCAACATGGACAGTTCACCTAGGCATCCCCAAAATGTATTGTGACTTGTGACGACAGTACTAGTGGCCTAACATAAAGAAGTAGATAGCCAATTTTATCACGCATTGTTCCACCTGTCAGCAGGTTAAGGTGGAACATCAGCGTTCGGTAGGGATTTTGCAGCCATTGTCCATTCCAGAGTAGAAATAAGACAATGTTTCTATGGACTTTGTAACCGGTTTACCCATGTCACCTTATGGCAATGATGTAGTATGGGTTATCGTCAACCGTTTGATGAAGGTCACGCATTTCTTACCTTTGTGGGAGACCTTCACGGTTGATGACTTGGGAAGACTGTATGTCAAGTAAATAATGTGCCTTCATGGAGCACCTCGTTCTATTTTCTCAGATAGAGATCCCCATTTTACATCTCGGTTCTGGTAGGGTTTACAGAAGGCCTTGGGTACGCAGGTACTTTTGAGCACGACCTATCACTTGTAGACTGACGGACAGACTGAACAGACTATACAGATACTAGAGGATATGTTATGTTCCTGGGTTCTCAATTTGGGAGGATCATGGGAGAAACACATTCCTCTTGTCAAGTTCAGCTATAACAATAGATTTCGTGCTACCATTGAGATGGATCCCTATGAAGCCTTATATGGTAGGCCTTGTCGCTCACCTTTGTGTTTGATTGAAGTAGGGGAGGCATATGTTCTAGGAGCACGTATTGTGCAGGAGACTAAAGAGCAGATACAGCTTATTAGGAAGCGTATCCAGATAGCTTAGTCTAGACAGCAATCCTATGCTAACAAGCACTGGAGACCTCTTGAGATCGAGGTTGGGAACTGGGTTTTCTTAAGGTCTCACCCAAGATGGGGAAAATAAATATATGGAAGTCGGGTAAGCTTTCACTGAGGTTCGTAGGACCCTTTTAGGTGATGAAGTGAGTCGGACCAGTAGCTTACTCGCTTGCAATTTCGCAGATATATCAGGCCATGCATGATGTTTTTCATGTATCTCAGTTATGCCAGTACTTTTCAGATCCGACTCATTTTTTTCATCCTGATGAAGTTGAACTGGATATGGATGCTTCCTTCGAGGAGTATCCGATGTGAATTGTTGACTGGAGCATGAAGACACTCAGTGGCAGGTATGTTCCTGTTGTACGGGTGCTATGGCAGCATAGACGAGCATAGGATGAGACCTGGGAGCGAGATTCTGATATAAGTTCTCAATGGCCAGGGCTTTTTGTTAATGACACCCCTGTTCCCTCTGAAGGCCAACCTAGGGATGAGTTTCTTTAAAGAGGGGAGGTTGTAACGACCCGAATCTATGACCAAGGTATGGATCATTAGTTTTTCTTTCAAATAATTCCTTAAAGTTTTTTTAATGTGTGTAAAATCCTAATGATGGTCCGGGGGGTGTCCGGTGTTTTTTTGGAGCCTAGGAGTTTGAGAAATGGACTTACAGATAGTGGTGCACGGCATGTGCATGGTTTCAGGAAAACCGTGCGGCCTTTGGTCTGGAGGTAGTGAGGTGCACATGGTTTGCGCATTTTTTGGTTAAATCGTGCACCTAAACCATGCGGCCTTTGGTCTGGAGGCAGTGTGGTGCGCACGGTTTGCGCATGGTTTGGGTAAACCATGTGCCTAAACCGTGCGACCCTGTTCTGGGTGAAATTACCATTTTTCCCTTACTTTATTCTTAAGGATTAAGCCCTTTTTTTCTTCTTCCTTCCAGTGGACAGAACATAGGTGAGCCCTCTGTGAACTCCAAAATCTCTCTCCCTCTCTTTTCTTGGTTTTTCCTTCCCCTGGAGTCCGAATCTCGATTCGTTGAAGGCGTTGGATCACCCTTGTTAAGGCTTACCTCACGCACCCTTCTTTACTTGGTGAATTTTGGCATCTGTTATGTTATTTTACCGCATGCTCATATACCCTATTTTGAGGGCATTGGATTGGAACTCAGATCTCTTCCAACCTACTGTGAATCTGAGGTTTATATCAAGTGAGCCTACATCTACATCTCTAAGGTAGGTGGTCACGTGGTTTCCATTTTGGGTTTTCGTCGTTTTCAGTTTATATCATCGTGTCGTGGTTTGTCTTTCGCCAAACCCCTTATTTATATTGACTGATTTATATCTAAATGACCCATGTGGTATGAGATTTATGAATCTATCCTTGTTGGGGTGTTTATATGAGGTGTGGTCTGGGAGTGGTCAAACATAGGTGATATGCCTTGATATTTATGCCTTTTTCACCTTTGGACCTTAATGTTATGTCTTGAACGGGATTTATCATGTTAGGAAAATGAGATGGTTTGGTTAGAGGTTGGCTAGGATGAGATAGTCTGAACCTTTTAAAGAATTGAGATATATGTTTTCCTTATAATGTGATTGGTAAATGTCATGCTTTGTTAATGTGATATGATATAAGATGTAATTCCTTATATAATGTGATGTGAATGGTTATGCCTTTCTGTGTTGGAATGATTGTGATAATCCATGTGTGGGAGGGAGGAATTCTTACCCTGTGCCAGATGAATCTCCAAGTGTGGGCGGGATGCATTCTTACCCCGTTCCAGATGAATCTCCGTGTGTGGGTGGGAGGCATTATTACCCCGTGCTAGATGAATCTCCGTGTGTGGGAGGGAGGCATTGTTACCATGTTCCAGATGAATTCCTATTTGTGGGAGGGAGGCATTCTTACCCCGTGCCAGATGAACCACTGTGTAATAGGATGAGACGCATTTACAGCTTGTTCCCATATAACCTTTATGGGTGGGTGGCATTCTTCCCCATGCCAACTATAGTGCTTGTGGACGAGAGGCATTCATACCTCATTCCAGTGATGATTATTACATATGTGAGAAGCATGAATGAGGGGCATGTTTACCTTGTGCTAGTGATAACCTATATCTATGTACATTTACCTCTGGTGATTGTTCAGATTACCATCCATGAGCTGAATTAGGTAGACCCTCTATGTGTCCTTCCAGATCCTGAGTGGGAGGGTTGTTTATTACTTTTCTTTACTTAATTGCAGTTTACTACACATTTTTTACCTTATGGAACCTATTTGGATTACTCGTAGACACCGTTGGTGGTGGCCTACTGAGACTTGTCTCACACCCTACACGGGTGGCCATTGGCACCCGTGTAGACTTTGCTGTTGTAGGTACTAGTAGGGTAAATGGCCCTACTTCAGGTTGTTTATACATATATGTTCTAGCTGGAATTCCAGATTAGAGGACCGATCTTGTTTAGAGATGCTTGTAGACTAATTTTGTTCTTTGTTCTCTTTTTGTAATACCGTATAGCATTTTTTCCATCTATTTTAATTGTATATGCTTGTCATGCATCCATTTTGTATCAGACACTGCCTATGTGGATTTTGTATATTTATCAGGGTTTTCCTTACTTCTGTTGTTTGGTTTTTTATGTTTCCCATTTTCTCATATTTATCCAATGGTTATGCTTTCTCTATGTAATCACTTGCTACTATACCACTATGTACTCTGAAATGGGGGTACATTCTCCCTACTGACTTACCATTACACCCCTGCTTCTAGTCGGCAGCCTCTGGCATATGGGGAGACGAGCCAGGGGTCATGTGGCCAACCTGGTTTGGGGCTCAGGTTGAGTGGAAATCAAGTCCGAGACGCCACAGAAAGGCTGATATTCAAAATGCCTAAAGAAGGAAAGGGATTTATAGATAAGATCTATCACAAAGTTAATTTGTGGAAGATAAATCATGGACTACCTTGTCATGGAATCTACCATGTTGAAGAAAAAACCCATCTAGAAACACAAGTAGAGTCCCTTACTAGTAAGACGAAATCCTTTCAGCTAAAATTTTCACCACCACCCCCTCCTTCACCTATGATGGAAATTCAATCTTGTGATATGATTGGAGTCCCACAACTATAACATGATTTATAGATAGGAGTAGGTGAAATTCAAATAAAATATTGTAATTACATTAACTAAAATCAACAAAGTCAACAATACTAGCAACAACAATAGTATTTTAAATAAATGTCATCTCAATATCCATCACAAAATAATCAAGGTTGTGATTAATAGAGAAGTGGGTAAAGAACCACCAAGGAACTAAGTACTATGAAGATACATGTCGATGAATCCAGTTCCTCGACCACCGAAACAAGTACCCCTATAACATTTTCCTGCAAATGCCTATAATAAATTTCTACCATCCCTGAAAAGACTACCACAACTAGCTGGAACTATCCAATAAAATCTAGAGAATCTACTCACCACCATCGTTCAAAAATTAGTTCATATTATGAGCCTCTAATAGACATAAATGAGAAATAAAAGGGTTCCCCTCAAAAACATCCAACACCAAATGGGTAAAATATCAAAGTCCTTGTTTGATTGACTACCAGGTATGATACATAGTAATACTGAGATATACCCAATGTAAGAATCCAAGGCAGTGGTACTATGGATCATAAAAGTGATGGATTTTCATAAACAATGTAGAGGAGAAAAAAATTGGCCTAGTGGCCCCAAGAAACATGCAACATTCATTATCAATAATGAAAATGAAATAATGTCCAGAAGCAATCAGCAGAAAATCTTTGAATTAATAGATCCTGAAAAATATCCAATACAAGATCAAACTAAAGAATAAATTTATATAAAATTAAAATCCTACAAACCACCTATGAAGATTTTATAAATAAATAGTCAAATAAAAAATTGGAGGGAAATATAAGAAATTTTTATAAATGGTTATGAAATTTCAAGTCAACATCCCATTTTTTTAATCCATTTCCCAAATGCCTGTCTATGCAAAATACCTACATGAACTAGTCTCCAAAAAAGTAGAAAATATAATACCATAGATTCATCTCTATAAATGAATAGTGTTCTACCATTTTTCATCAGAAGATTTCACTAAATATGTGAGCTCCCAAAAGTTTCGCAATCCTTTGTACCATAGGGGAATGCAACTTCAAAAGAGCCCAGTGCAACTTAGGATCCAATATTAACATCATGCCAGTGAGGGTATTCCATAAGATGGGAATCAAGGAAACAAAACTGACTAGAGTGTAACTTCAATTAGAAGTCTGCTCTGTAAATTATCCTCAGGGAGTTATCAAAGAATTCTTATTCAAAATCAAAAAATTCGTTTTTCATATGGACATCCTCATATAAAAGAAGGAGACTTTATAATTATCATTGGAAGATCATTCCTAGACACTATGAAAGAAATGATTTATGTGAATCAACGGAGACTTATATTCATAGTAAGTGATGTACAAGTTGTGTTCGACCTGGTGAAATATACTAAATAAAAATATTATTCTTTTGACCATCAGTTAATATTTCTCACTAAAGAGAGGAATGATTTCATGACCATAAAATATGACAGTGATGAACTATCTATTACTGAAAGGAAGATTATGACTATAAGTAAGTGAACAAAATAGAACCACTGACATGGGACATTATCCCATCATTCACACCCTTAGTCATCCATCCATGAACATTGGAGCTAAAAACTCCTCCATGAAAACTTATGTACTCATAACTAGTGACAAAAGTCTCACTTCCTATCATCATCAGGTCAAATTGATATAGAAACAAGAGTAAAAGTTTCTAAAATTCCCATAAAGACATAAGAAATCAACTTCTTAGGGATGGCTGGCATGAAATGGACCAACCCCATAGTATGAACTCATAAGATATTACTGGAATAAGGTATGAAACCCAAACACTAGCCATAGAGGATACTCACCCAACTAATAAAGGAGGTGGTTATGAAAGAAGTATTGAATTTTTTAGATACTGAAATATTTTTTTTGATCAATGAGTGTGAGTGGGTGAGTCTGCTAAAGGTTTTTCCAATGAAATGTGTCCTCAATGTTGTGGAAAATGACGAAGATGAACTGATCTCAACTCGAACCATCACTTGATGGAGAGTATGTGTGGATTATGAAAATTTAAATAAAGTTACCTGAAAAATCATTACCCCTATCCTTTCATGGATAAAATTTTGGTGATACAATAAGGATAGAAAATCCTATATTTCCAATATGGTTATTTAGAATGCAATCAAATTGTATTCGACCTAGATGACTACTCCAGAACTACATTGACATGTCCGTTAGGTACCTTTTCCTATAGATTCATTTCATTATATATGTGTAATCCACCAGTGAAATTCCAAATATGCATGAAACATACATTCCGTGATATGGAAGCGGAATTTTGGAAATATATATGGATGATTTTTCAGTTTATGGATGATCTTTTGAGGTATTCTTAAGTAATCTAGAATTATCCCTCTAACAATGTGATGAAAAGTTACTAGTTTTAAATTTGTAGAAATGAAATTTTGTGGTCCAAGGAGACATATTACACAAGAAAAAATATCAAATAATGTAATGTAAGTTGATCCAAAAAATATCAAAGTGATCAAATAATTTCCTGATCCCTCACCTAGTAAAGGAATATGGAGCTTTCTAGGTCATGAAGGATTATACCACTGCTTCGTAAAAGATTTTCTATAAGTATCATTCCCTTTGAAATACCTTTTATAAAACGATTATCTCTTTGAGTTAACTAATGATTTTCATCATACATTCATCATTTTAAAGAATATAATCATGACAACTTCTCTTATCATTTAAGAAGACTATGACATGGTTTTTGAGTTAATTTGTGATACTAATGAATTTTCAATAGGTTCTATCTTAGGAAAGTGAGTTGGATGCATATTATATCCCATATACTTTTCTTTCAACACATTGAATTCTGCTTTGGTAAATAACAAAACAACATAGAAGAAACTCTTAATATTCATCTATGCTTTTGAAAAGATTCTCTCATACCTCATTTTTTTCAAGGTGGTTTTTTAAACTAACCATGAAACCCTTATGTATTTTTTATGTAAAAAGAATGAAAAACCATGGTTGATACAGTGGATTATACTGATAAAAGAGTTTGACATAATTATGAAGGACAGTAAGGGGAGTGAGAACATTATCACTGATCATCTATCCCGACTCTCACTACCCATCATTAGGGATGATGACAATCTAGACATTGAGGTTGACTTCATTGATGAAACTATTTTAAACATAAACATGAGGAAATTCCCATGGTTTTTTGAAATTGAAAACTATCTGACCATGGGATCATGCAACCCAGTCCTCTATTACTAGAAACATCGGATTTTTTGGTTTAATCCTCACACGTCTTCTGGGATGAGAAATTTATTTTTAAGCACCACACTGCTGGATTAATGTGGTGTTTCATCTCATAGAATGAGATAAAAAGTGTAGTCGACATGTTTCACATGTCACCAATTAGTGGTCACCATGTATTGGAACATTGGGTGGAAAAATCATGAAAAGTGAACTTTTTACCCACACTCCATCAAGATGCAAGAATCATTTTTCATAGTTATGATCGGTGCCATGAAACTAGTAACATCATAAAGAAAAATGAAATGCCCCAAAAACAAATCATGAAATTAGAAATCTTCAACATATATGGAATTATTTTATGGGGTCCTTCCCTAATTCACATGGAATGTTTCATATCTTGGTTAGTGTTAACTACGTTTCGAAATGGATAGAGGATAAAGACACCACTCATGAAATTCAAAATGTGGTAATTAAATTATTAAATATAAATATATTTTATAGATTACGATTTCCCCAATTACTCATTAGTGTTCGAGGAACACATTATATCAATAATACTATCAAAGGATTACTTGAGAAGTACAAAATCTGGTACAACATAGGATCTTCCTACCACACACAAATGAGAAGGAAATATGAATTTTAAAACAAGTAAATAAAACAAATTACAGAGAAAATTGTGAACAAAAATCAAAAGGACTAAAGAATCAAATTTGATGACTCACTCTGTTCATACTACACAACATAAAAACCACCCATCGACACCACGCAATTATGACTAGTGTAAAAAAAGGAATTCCATTTACCAATGGAACTAGTGCATCACTAATACTTTGCAATAATGAAATAAAATATTGACTCTCCAAAATATAAGGAAGTAAGTATACTTCATTTTGGGGAATGGGAAGAAATCATAAAAGATGACTATGATAATACTATGATTTATAATGAAAAACCAAGAAGTATCAAGATTATTTCATCATGTAAAGAATATTTACACCAGGGAATAAGGTCTTGTTATTCAATTACTGACTGAAACTATTCCTTAGAAAGTAAAAAAATAGATATTCAAGAACCTTCAAGTTCATACAAGTATTCACATATACGACCATCGAGATTATAGAAGGTGGATAACTACCCTTCAATGTTAATGTACATTGATAGAAAATATACTAAGAACCGTTTCGTGAGGATTGTGTCATCACTTTGACATTCATATAAGATATAATGAGTCTAGATCTGGATCTTAAATGAAGCTATGACTATTATTAAACCAATTATAGGTTCGTTAGGCAATAATATAGTAGATTTGAGGTCATGAAATCTTTAGGAACACTAAAATCCAAGGACTCTGCCCTGGTTCACAAAGGGTAAAGCGGATGAAATTACACATTGTCTAGTCTATCCATGACATGTAAGTTTCATGACCTCAAAGAGAATAATTTAATGCAATAAAATTCATGAAATGTTACAAAAAAGAAATTAAAAAACTATAAATGTTTTGAAACTATGATTTATGACGCAAGATCTCCCCTCAGTTTTCCTTGTCCATCCCCCACCTCTCTTGGTCACGTGCACCAACACCTTCCACCACATCCCTCTCCCTATCCTCGCCCTAAATTCACTCTCATAACCCTTATCGTTGGAGTACCTCTCCATCCCCCTCTCTACTCTATTATCTACATTATTTCAAAAGTCACTCCCATGAAAACAGACCACACTCCCCCTACCAACCATGCACCTGAGTATGAATATTCACCTCTAGTCAAGTGTTGAAGGGATTCCGCACCTCTATTACCCTAGGTTCATCCTCTTCCATCTCCACTAATACCTCCTCAATCCACTCAGACAAAGATGAGAATCATTCCAATTCTAGCAGTTCATATGGTGCTAAAAATCCCTGTTTCCTCCCCATCAATCACCTACCCACACCTGAGAAATAGGTCTGATTTGTCAACCTTCAGGAAAAGTTGATGTGGATAAACAAAATGTTAGATTTTTCCATGATCAAGAAACTCTATTTTAGATTGGAGGGCTTCCGTTTTTTTTTGAAATACTACACCTCACCCCTATTTTATACATGCATGATGAGACCTTTCAGAATATTTTTCTAGATTTCTTGTCCACTTTGGAGTTGATCATTGATAATGTCATGTTTTGGTTAGAAGGAAGACCCCATAAGATCACTCTCAGTGAATTTGGAATGGGATTCAGTATCTATTCATGGAATGTTTTTGCCTCCTCAATGTTTACATATCATAATCTAAGGTCCAAACAACTTATACACAACATTGTTTTAAAAAATGATCACCCTATATCATCAGAACTTCCACGATCCCAAATTATGAAGTCCTCCAATCACTGATGTGATACACTCTAGATCTTTCATTGAGCCTTAACACATCCTTGGATCTATCATGTATATGCTCATAGAATCCTGACCCATATGGACATCCTCATACTCAATTTAACCATAGGCTGACCAGTCCTCCACATGGAATCTTAGTTCTCTGTATATTTTCAGGCACATGTGAAGAGGACTCACGTCATGCTGATGGGAGAATCCTTTATCACCCATATTTCAATACATCTTGGAGTTTTAAATTCCACCCTTCCACTCACACACCCAGGGATGATGGAGTCTATGAACTTCTTCCTTCCCCCCAATATGTGGTTGTCTAGGTAGGGTGGTGATATCTACCACTGGGCATCGAGAAGCATTGTGGGCACCAAAGATTCACCCATTCATCATGAAGCTGACCCCACCCCATCATCTACCACCACCTCATCCCCTAATCTCACCACATTAATTTCATACCATCCCTCCACCACCACCATTACCAAAACCCTTACCACATCTATACCTACCCCTAAAACTACCAATATCCATTCTCTATCAAACACTACCTTTCCAACACCATCACCCACTACATCCTTCCTTTCTGACCTATGGATCCCAAATTTCTTTATTTTGGTGAACCTACATCAGATATTCCACCACTTGTGTTGTACCTCTCGTATCCCCTCGTGGTTTAATTTTCATGATCACAATCACTTTCATGTTTATCTAATATTGTGTTTTAAGTGTTGTGGATGATAGGAAAGAGATTGCCAAAGGAATGGCCCAAGAAAGCATTTCAAGTGGACTGAAATGCAGACCACCGGCCAGCCGGTGGAACACCACCGGCCAGCCGGTGGCACCTGCACTCAAGAGGGAGCCACTGCCTTACCACCGGCCAACCGGTGGCCTCAGCACCGTCCAGCCGGTGGCACCCAGACTGAACAGGGTTTGCTACTGCCTCACCACCGGTCGACCGGTGGCTCTGGCACCGGTCGACCGGTAGAGCCTGGACCAGAATTCTCAGCCACTGTCAAGGCACCGGCCAGCCGGTGGCCCTGCACCGGCCAGCCGGTGGCCCAGTCAAACTAGCCGTTGGGTTTGACCAGTCAACCTCCTTTTGGCCTCCAACGGCTCCGAGGACTTCTCCAACGGCTCCGAAGGCCCCCAATGGGTTCCATGCCTATAAATAAAGGCCAAGGAAGTCCCGAACCAAAAACCGGAACTATTGTGAAGCCCACGGACATATTTTGCATCAATTGGCCAACCTCCGGCGACTTCCTTCAAAGGAACCACAAGTGCTCCAACAACTTCCACATCCAAGGAGCTCCTCCAAAGAAGCTTGGAAGCGGCCTTCAACATCTCCAATCATCAAAGGCGCCCAAGGCTTCTCCTCAAATACGGTTTTTATTGTTTATTCATTTTGAGCTTTAAATTTGGGTTTGTGCCTACAAACCCCAACTCTTTTCTCATCCCTCTTTCTTTTGGGTTCTCACACCACCACTAAGGTGTGAAGAGGTTGTCAAGCTTTCCTTTAAATAGCTTGAGTTAGGTGAGCTAGCCTTCACCCGTTAAAAAGGCTAGTGGGTTCTTACTTAACCATTAAAAGTAAGTGGGTTCTTGCTCAACCATAAAAAGCAAGCTGTAATAGGTCCTAGTGCTACCTCAAAGCCTAGTGGGTTTCTTGCTAAAACCATTGAAAAGCAAGCGGTAGGAATCTCTCAACGGTTGAGTTGGGAGCGGAGACGTAGGCCGGGTTTTGGCCGAACTCCGTTATCAATTTGTGTGTCTTGCCTCTTTTATTTTCCGCTGCATTCTTACTTTGATTTTAATTTTTGAATCATTTTTAAAAGGCAATTCACCCCCCCTCTTGCCATCACTCCCGTGTTCTTCCGACCCAACATTTGGTATCAGAGGGTGGTTGGTCTCGGGACCGGTGTGGGCTTGGGGGGGGGATGTTGTGTCCTGGGCCCAGGATTGTTGGGCCCCCGCCAGGATTGTTGGAGCCTGTGCCCCGGTAACCAATCCCACATCGGTTGTGGAGGGAGATTGGTGGGTGCTTGAAATTCCCGTGCCTACCTTCCCCTCAGCGACGCGTTTTAAAGCCGTGAGGCCTGGGATAGCAACTGGGCTAGAGCGGACAATATTGCTGGGCCGAGGGATCCGATCCATCAATTGGTATCAGAGGAAAGTTTGAGTAATTCCTTAACCAGGTTTCAAATTCAAAGATCCATTGTGATGGCATCTACCTCTTTCGCCCCCGAGGGCTACTCATTGGGTCGGGCTCCATTTTTTGATGGGACCGACTATAATTATTGGAAAACCCGCATGACCACTTTTTTGAGAAGTATAGGATATCCCATTTACAAAATAGTCATGCAAGGTTACACTTTGTCTACCCCCGACGAATCCAAATGGACCCCCGCCGATATTAAGAATTTTGAGCTTGATGGCAAAGCCATGAACGCTCTCCATTGCGGCTTAGATAGAAATGAGTTCAATCGAGTGTCTACATGCACCTCCGCACATGAAATCTGGAAACTTTTGGAGGTTACCCATGAGGGGACCAACAAAGTCAAAGACACCCGATTGGATATGTATAGGCAGGATTTTGAGTCTTTTTCTATGCATCCAAATGAATCAATTTCTGAAATGTTTACTCGATTTACTGACATGTGCAATGGGAGAAAGTCCCTTGGTGATGATGTTTCAGCTGAAGCAATGGTCAAAAAGATCCTATGGGTCCTTCCGAGCTCATGGGCACCAAAGGTGACGGCGATCCAAGAAGCTAAGGACGTCAAAAATATGCCGGTAGAGGAGCTCATCGGATCTCTCATGACTTATGAGATCACGATGAGGAGGCAAGCTCAAAAGGAGGGCACACCAATCAAGACACCAAAGAACATCGCCCTCAAGGTACAAAAAGAAGTAAGCTCCTCCTCATCTTCATCTTCCTCTTCTTCTTCATCATCAAGCGGCGACTCGGAAATGGAGAATCTCGCCCGCCAAATGCACAAATTTATGAAGATGCACAAGAAGAAGAAGAAATCCCGCAAGCATCGAAAGCAAGAACCCACCGCAAGAATCGAGCCAAAGGTAAAATGCTACGGGTGCGGCGAAAAGGGCCATTACAAGCCCGATTGCCCACTCAACAAAAAACGGGCCAACGAAAAAGGAAAGAAAAAGGTCCTCAAGGCCACATGGAGTGACACCTCCTCATCCTCCTCCTCCTCCTCAAGTGACCAAGGTACAAAATGCCTAATGGCATTCCATGAGGTAACATCTTCCGATTCCTCTTCCTCATGTTCTTCAAATTCCAATTCTTTAAATCATTTATCATATGAAGAACTCCAACATGCTAGAGACCAACTAGAAAATGGTTTTCATGAGCTTTCTTCAAAATTTGTCGCTTTAAAAAAGAATTTCAAAAAACTTTCCTCCGAAAAAGACCAACTTCTCAAAGAGAAGGAGGAACTCTCCCTAAAAATCCAAAATTTCCCAAATGTTGATTCTTTGGAATCAACCATCAAGGACCTTAGAGAATCCCTAGCCAAATTCACCCAAGGGGAACAAAATCTTTCAAAATTGCTTGGTTCCCAACGAATTTCAAGAACCACCCAAGGGCTAGGATATACCAATATAGCTTCCTCCTCCCATGCACCAACTGTTTTCGTTAGGGGGAGCTCTAGTTTTAAATTTTGTAACTATTGTAAAAAACCCGGGCACCTTATTTATGAATGTAATTGTAAAAACGCCCGGTACGGCCAACCCAAATCGATTTTCTATTCCGATGAATTTTATAGGAGAAGACCCGCCATGAAACAAATTTGGATTGAAAAATCCCTTTTGGCAAGTCTCTCCGGGCCTAAATTTGTTTCGGTTTCAAAAACCACTCCCCAGTGATTCTTTGTTTTTATTTAGGGGGAGTTAGGATTTTTTAAGCCTTTTTGTGTATTCAAAGTTTTCATTTCAAACTCAACACTTGGCTTTGAAATTCAAATTTTCTATTAAATTTTCTTTTTTAAATATCCAACAGTTGGTATCAATTTTTCAAAACTCTCAATTTCAAAAATTTCAATTCAAACTGTTATTCAAATTTTTCAATTCAATTTTTCATTTCAAAATTTCCAACAATTAGTATCATTTTCAATTGTTTTAAAATCTCGTTTTTCATCGAATCCCTCAATCAAGTTTTATGCCCCATTCTATTTTGATAATCACAAAGGGGGAGAAATTTCTTGATTGATTGGGGGAGAATATTTTCTCTCATGCTTAGTATTTATTTTCAATATATTCTTTAAAAGCATGCCTTTAATTTATGTTTTTACTTTAATTATTTTGGTGATTGTGATCATCAAAATAGGGGGAGATTGTTGTACCTCTCGTATCCCCTCGTGGTTTAATTTTCATGATCACAATCACTTTCATGTTTATCTAATATTGTGTTTTAAGTGTTGTGGATGATAGGCAAGAGATTGCCAAAGGAATGGCCCAAGAAAGCATTTCAAGTGGACTGAAATGCAGACCACCGGCCAGCCGGTGGAACACCACCGGCCAGCCGGTGGCACCTGCACTCAAGAGGGAGCCACTGCCTTACCACCGGCCAACCGGTGGCCTCAGCACCGGCCAGCCGGTGGCACCCAGACTGAACAGGGTTTGCTACTGCCTCACCACCGGTCGACCGGTGGCTCTGGCACCGGTCGACCGGTAGAGCCTGGACCAGAATTCTCAGCCACTGTCAAGGCACCGGCCAGCCGGTGGCCCTGCACCGGCCAGCCGGTGGCCCAGTCAAACTAGCCGTTGGGTTTGACCAGTCAACCTCCTTTTGGCCTCCAACGGCTCCGAGGACTTCTCCAACGGCTCCGAAGGCCCCCAATGGGTTCCATGCCTATAAATAAAGGCCAAGGAAGCCCCGAACCAAAAACCGGAACTATTGTGAAGCCCACGGACATATTTTGCATCAATTGGCCAACCTCCGGCGACTTCCTTCAAAGGAACCACAAGTGCTCCAACAACTTCCACATCCAAGGAGCTCCTCCAAAGAAGCTTGGAAGCGGCCTTCAACATCTCCAATCATCAAAGGCGCCCAAGGCTTCTCCTCAAATACGGTTTTTATTGTTTATTCATTTTGAGCTTTAAATTTGGGTTTGTGCCTACAAACCCCAACTCTTTTCTCATCCCTCTTTCTTTTGGGTTCTCACACCACCACTAAGGTGTGAAGAGGTTGTCAAGCTTTCCTTTAAATAGCTTGAGTTAGGTGAGCTAGCCTTCACCCGTTAAAAAGGCTAGTGGGTTCTTACTTAACCATTAAAAGTAAGTGGGTTCTTGCTCAACCATAAAAAGCAAGCTGTAATAGGTCCTAGTGCTACCTCAAAGCCTAGTGGGTTTCTTGCTAAAACCATTGAAAAGCAAGCGGTAGGAATCTCTCAACGGTTGAGTTGGGAGCGGAGACGTAGGCCGGGTTTTGGCCGAACTCCGTTATCAATTTGTGTGTCTTGCCTCTTTTATTTTCCGCTGCATTCTTACTTTGATTTTAATTTTTGAATCATTTTTAAAAGGCAATTCACCCCCCCTCTTGCCATCACTCCCGTGTTCTTCCGACCCAACAACTTGGACCTCTCATCCATTGCACCACCATTATTTACCATCTCAACCTCACCACCATCCCCTGAAGACTCTCAAACACCACCACCAGTAGACCTTTCATCCTCAAGCATTCCTACACAATCCCCCACACAGACCGATATGTCATGTGAGCTGACAAATCCTACTACCCATTGGGATTATTTATAAAAGAAGTCCTAGTGGGGAATGGGCCCAAGAATCTCACCATATATTGAATTTCAAATAATCAACCATACTTCCAGAAACATAACAACTATTAGTATTCGAACCTCACCTCCACTATGGACTATGAAATATTATAGCACCACAAAACCTTATGAGTTCACCAATGAATCCATGTCTATGTATATAGAGGACATCAATATGGAATTCCAAATCGAGAGACCCACTACTCATGAGGTTTATTTAGATAATGCAAGTAGTTTGAGGGACCTTGAGTCATATTTTTCCCATATACCCCTCCCCTGGATGGTATTCTATGTGGGTGACAATTTTTGTACTACTTGTATTCCATTTCTCACTGATGCATTGTTTATATATATACATTGGATACAATTTTTGGCCTTTACACTATTTTGATAATTTTAATTTTATTACTACATTAAATTATCTATTTCTATCTCTTCTACCTCATATATGGTCATTAAGACATCAATACCTCCACCATTTTCACTCCTAGATCAGATGACTCATTATATGGCTGACATCAATCACCTGTTTGAGGATATTTCATTGGAGATCCATGATCAATAAATATCCCCATAATCACTATCACAGATGAAACTATTTCTACATGAGATTCATGCTAAGTACTCTCATGAGGTTTTAAATACCACAAATATTCCTCATGATCTTGATAACAAAACCACCTGTTCTTGTAGTTGGAAACAGACTTCTAAGTAGATGGAAAAAACTACCTGATCCTTTTTTCCATCCATCTAGCTGATGGTTTCATTATTAGCTCTTTATGGGATCAAACCCATTATTTTTTGTTGTAATTATTTTTATTTTTGTTCTTAGTACTTTTTTTTATTTTTAGTATTATTTTTATTCATATCCCCATCCTGAATGTCATTGTAATCGTATATCTTCATTAATATTTGTTTCTTTTCTTTACTATTCACTATGTGCACCTACCAATTTCACTGCTTTCATCATGTTTAAAATTATTGTACTAATTTTTTATCTAGTGTTGGTTTTTTATTTCTAACACATTTTGCAGGTATACCAATTTGGAATCACCATCCAAAAAATAACCCATTTTATAAAAATCATATCAGGGGCTCTCGATTCCCTAAATTAAATTTCAATTTTCTATTTTATTTTTTATATTCTATAAATTTGATATCCTTCCCATGATACATTCAAGGAAAATGAGTAAAATGTATCATTTTATGTGTGGGGGAGTATTTCTTGAGCATTATTATTTACAAACTTGTATTATTTCTTATTTTCTCTTATCTAGGAGGCATTTTTACTAAAAAAAATGATTTAAACTTGAAAACTATTTACACCCATTTAAATAGAAGAAAATTTTAGGTTGGAAATTGTTGAAATAAATTTTTTAAACTTGTTTCGATTTTTATCACAATTTCTAAGATTAGTAATTTAATTTGAATTCAAAATTTTTTAAATTTATTTTGACTGAATTATCACTTGTTTTTATACCTTGAGTGATTTCCATTTTTTTGATACTATCAATCCTGAGAGAATTTTGGACCCATGATGTATTATTGATTTGTGATCATATTTCTTGAGAGAAACTTGGGGCATATAAACCAATTAAAACATTCATTGTGATATTATTGAATCACTGAATAAACAAATACATTTTTAATCTAATTGAGTTAATCTTTGTTGTGCCAGTTTTTACTGAGACCCAAATTTCATTTTTTTTCTTCTTTAGACTGTAGTTTCCATGAAAATTTTTTTATGATTAATCCATTTCAAGATGATTATCCCTTACTACCCTATACTTGTTATTATGCATGATTATACTTTGAACAAGTTTGGAGAAATTTTCACTACTGATGTATAGTAGATGTTATTGTTGAGGAGATGTATTGTGTCACTCTCACTAGACTATGGTGTATTATTAATTTTGAAATATCCCTATTACTTTTAATTGTATATATAACAAATATATTATGGTTTGTATTAGGAATTTTAAAAGAAAACATTTTAAGATCGATGAATCCTCTGGTGGATCATATGTTGTTTGGGTAAGTATGTGAGATCAAGCGTGAACATGGATTTAAAAAAATAAATAAAAACAAAATATAAATACATGAACTAGTTATATTTTTCATACATATTTGATATATTCACAGATAGGCCTTGACATTTTTAGATAATTAACACCATTTGACATTGGGGGAGTTCATTTATTTCACCATTTACCTTTATCAAGCATTATACATTAGATATTACCCTCCTTTTGAGCTTGATTTTCACTTTTTACCAACATACCCTAAGCCCCAGAGTCATTTGAAGCATTTTTTTCTAATGAACTCATGATTGATCTTTCATTTTTATTTATGATTTGGAGATATTTGAACCAATTATAGAATATGGTTATGAACATGTATTTAGGGTTTAAGAATAACTATAATTAAATTTTACCTTAAGTGATGAGAGAAAATTCATGGTGTGGTCACTTGAAAAATTGTTATAGAATTTAAGGAACTTTTATGAAATTTTAATTAGAAGAATAATTAATCTAGATAAAGAACATAACTATGAGACGTGACTGATTTTATATGTAGGAATTATTCTGGAAGATTATGTCTTTTTTCTTAAACTTATTTTTATTTTCTTAGTTTTAATGAATGTTTTCTATTTAAAAAAATGTTTCTTTTTGAATCCTTATTGAGATAATTTTTTATTAAGTATAAGTAATTATTAAACTATGGGGTAATTTAGTAATCTGAAATTATAGAGAAATTTTTTATTCATTTAATTTTGGATTATTCTTGTTTTATTCGATAATTCCCTAGTTTTGTATTTATTTATTTATGAAATATGTGTCCATGAATCCAAATTAAAAGATATAAAAAATTTATAAAAAATGGACATTACACATCATGAAAGACATACATGATGTGTGTGCATCATTCAAAGGTTGTATGAATATAATAACACAATCCGTGAAGAATTTAAAATTCAAGAAATGAATACACAGTGTGAATTTCCAATATACATCATGTAAAATTATAATTCAACTTCCCGATAAATGTTTAATTTGTGAAGATGAAACGTGTAATGAGTTCCCAATACACATCATGAACACATAAGTATCTTCAAATACTGATTATTCCAGAAATTAAATTCTCTAAATAGTGTATATGGGGAGAAATATTTCGAATTAGAATACATGACATGATAAGGATACACATCATGAAAATATCTGTCTATTTATGTAGTGAATGTTGATAGTCGTACATGAACTTCTAGAAATCCATTTTACTCTCATTCATTCTCTAGTTTCTTCCTATTTTTTATTTCTAACTCATGTTTAGAAAATTACTTTTATTATATTAATTGAATCAATGTTTCATTCATTATTATACAATCATTATTCATATTTTCCATATTTTTTTCCTCTTCAAATTCTTATTTCCATTTCTATTATCGTTCGACAATAAGTACAACCCACATTATTTACTGTCTATATTTTTATGTGTGTTTTTGGTTGATTTTTCAATTTTTTTGATTGGAAACAGCCTGGTTATGAGTAGATGGGGTTTGGCTTAGTGGTAAGCACCCCATAATACTACATGTAAAATGGGGGTTCAAAACCCATGGGGCGCAGGGTACTGTAGAAGTACTGTAGCAGCGGCGGCACTGTTCATCAGTGGGAACTGTAGCGGCGGCAGGGCACTGTAGCGGTGGCAGGGCACTGTAGCGGCGGCGATACTGTAGCAGCAGGTTACTATTCATAGAATGTGAATTCGCCTTAGAGTTTGGGCCTACAGGCTATGTAATGGGCTACAAGCCCACTAGGCCTTTGGGCTTTGTAATGGGTTTCCCTCTATGTAGTTAAAAGAGGTCTTTGCTTTGATTTAATAATAAAAATGAGGCTTCGGCCCCAACCTTTAAAAAAACAGCCTAGTTATGAATTCCATGATTGTGAACACCCTTATTTAAACTATTTTATCAATCATCCAAGTATGTTTAAAATTATTTATCTACTTTCTATTAATACCAACATGAGCAGATAATCCTTTTTGGGTAAGGTTCGAGAGTAGGGGAACTGAACATAATGAATTTGTAACCATAATCTTTCTAACCCTAAGTCTAGTAATCAGGTTAATAAATAATAGATTAATAAATTGATTTATTCAATTCGGAACAAGGGATGTTTAAATGAACTAAACTGACCTGATTGAAGTAGAAGAAAAATATGACAATTATCCAATGGAACATTCATCCATATAAGCTATGATTAATTCATTTCGGATGTTAGATATATATATATACCAATTAATAGTTTCATCATGTATTAATCTACTTGTTTTGACCATAATAATTGAGTGCTCTATACACCACTTCGCAACCTAATCACTGAGACCATCACAAGTAAGGTATGATATTATCCTTTTACCTGATACCCTAAAATTGAACATGATAAAAATTTTCTTCTTGAATCGCAAACTAATATTATAATATTTAATTGAATACAAAAACCAAATCAATTTGTGATAACTCCTATATAAAGTGTTCAAATTTATTGGTTGCCTATCGTCCAATCTTTCCATGTGGTTTTGACCCCGCACAACAACTCTATTATGACATTGTAGAAATTTTTTTACGATGATAGAAATTATAATCATATTACTACCCATACAAATTAAACAACACATTATGGAATGTGAAAAAGAAATATAACAACATAAGAAAACTATGTAGCATATACAAAACTTTTAGAGTCTATATTTGCAATATAATTTACATTTATTAATCAAATTATTATCATCCTAAATAAAATAATATTAGTTTGTGTGGGATACACTGAACAAATATCAGGAGATGTGTAAATTTTATTTTCAATGAAAAATCTTTATTCCTTGTAGCTCATAGTTTGATTCAAGTGAGTCTTGTGATTTTGGAGGAATTTGTAACACCTCAAGGACTAAACTTTTCACATTAATATGTTAATCTTGTACATAACTATGATTATTATGTGTGTTTTTTTGAGTGTTTTCTAAAAATAACAAAGGTATGTATAGATAAAAATAGTAAAATATTCATTAACAAGTTACATAGGTAAACAAATACAGGGGAAAAAAAGATAAATTGTATGAAATGTAACCAACACTAATTCCCCCATCTTAGTTTTAAGTATATCCATAACCAATTATCCCAATTTTCATCATATAAAATTGATTTTTGATTGGTTTCACTATTTAATGTGTTTCTCTTTTGAATATGTTATTTTCATTTTCTTATTTTTAATTAAGGGATGTTTTAGAGAAGGTTCATTTACATATGATAAAAATTATGTCTTTTCCTAGATTTTATTAACCATGAAAAATAAAAAAAAATTGAATAAGGATTCCATATTTAATAAATAATATGTTTTTTATCAATTAAAAGAATATATTTATACCATATAAGTAGAATAAAATAGGGGGTTTCAACCATTGTGGAAGTGAATATCCCATGTACCTCAAATGTTTCTAGAAACTAAACTACATTTTAGGTAAGTGTGAATTCATTATCAAACTATATACATGAAGGGAAAAGAATTAGTGGGTATGACCACATGAAAATGACTTATTGATTAGTGGTTTAAACGATTTTCAACATTTTTCCCTACACAACTAGTTTCTTTGGTTTCTGAGATTTTATAAAAATAACAAGAATAGATCACCCAACTTGAGGATAATTCAGTGATAATGAATATGGATTTATATTAAATGGTTCTATAAAATATAAGGATATCGAATGAAGTTATAACCAAAGAATATTTTAATTTTATACTTGAATATCAGTTCACCAAATTCGACAAAAACTTACTCAATACGATCCATGAAAATGATGAGGCCAAAAAATAATTTTAGGGAAGATTCATTCATTGAATAAGAATAATAAAAAAATATTGATTTCAATAATACATAATTAGATATTAAATGAAATAATAACAAGGATATAAATGCATTGTTACAAGAAGAATGAGAAAAGTGATGTATAGGATAAAAAGTTGAAAAAGTATTGTGAAGATAGAATCACACTCACTGAAGTTCAAATTAACTTTCTCAATATGAATTTCCTATATCTAGAGTTGAAGTTTTCAAATATGAAAAATTATCAAGATATATCTTCATAAGAAGTTGATGTAAAATTATTTTATTCCATTTATTGTTTTAAAGAGGTTTAATTTTTTAAAATTCTTCTATTGTGTTTAAAAAAATGATCACATCATATTACGATCATTATTAATAAGAATCATAGAAGAAGGTTCTATATGTAATTAATTCAATTGTTTGTATTAAATCTATTACTATAAAAATTACTATTCTAAAAGAAATCTATAAAAAAATATGAGTAGAAATGGATAGAATCCTATAAACATGTATATGGTGGATTGAAAAATAATTATAAATTATGGTTACAAAATTAATCCCAACCAATAGTGTGGAAGGACAAAAAACATATTCCATACAAATATATAATTTTTGGATAGTCCGAAGTTAATGAAAATAATACATGATTAGTTGGGAATTTTTAGTATTGATATAGTTTTGGGTATAAGGAATCATATTTTTGTAATAATTTGACAATTTTTAAAGATTAAAGATACTTATTTCAAGGGGGTATTTGTAAGAAGATGCAGTATTCATAGATTAACATAAATCTACCTATCTTAAATATATTTTTAAAACATTCATATATATGTGATGTCTCCAATGAGTGTGCTCATAAAATGTTTCTATGATCATATCATCATGTATCCAGTTTAAATAGGAAAATAATACCCATTGAGTGGATGAATAAAGAAGATGTTTCCTTAGGTTATAGAATTAAGGAAGTTCAAGGCAAGATTTATTCCAAAAAACATTCAAGAAAATAATTTTTCAAACATAGAATACAAGAAGAAGGAAGAATAGTTACATAAGTTCCATGAATTTCAGGAAGAGTGATTCATCAAAAATAAATGGGGAGAAAAAAATAATCAGTACATTCCATACTGAGGATAAAAACAAACTTCTAATTCACCCAAATATTTTTTCATTATTTATCAAATATATTTTTAAAACCCTATAAAAATAAGAGTGAGAACAAGTGAAAGCATGTGCTAAAAGATAAAAGTATGGTCCACATGAACGTCTCAAATTTCAATAAAGATACTCAAAAATTGAAAAAATACATAGAAAAGAAACAATTTGTGGAAAATAAATATAAGTGGGGAATAATTAAAAAAGTTTCTAACCATTTTGGAAAGACAAAACGAATCCTTGATAAAGAATAAAACTAAATTAGGAATAAAGGATATTTAAAATAATATTCTTTCACACAAAGAGGATAAAGAGGTTAAGAGATTGATTAGATATAAAAATTCATATTTAAAGATTATATGTGGAGGCATGAATGTGTATAAATATAGTTGAGAAACTTCTCTCAAATATTAATTTCACTAAGGGGAGAAATAATATCTACATTAATTCATTACTCTTGAATGTTTTACATGTGTTTAAAATGCATAGAATTGAAGGTGATTCATTTTATCTCGGGTGGAACATGAGAACGAGTGATTTATCTTAATAATATGAAAAAAAATGAATAAAAATCCATATATTATTGATCTCAAATATGATATTCTAACGAAAACATGATGAAAAAAAAATATTTGAGGAAGATCAAGTGCGATTTCAAATATGAAAAACTGTGTGAAAAAGTTAATTTAGGTTCATTATATACATGAAATATCTGGTAAATATATCCATGTAAGAGATCCAACATTATAATGGTTCTGATTATTGTCTTCTTGAGGGGTAGAAAATATAATAATAATTAGTAAGCTTTTAAAATTATCATTTCATGAAAATTTGAATATTATTGAATATTCTAGTAGAAATGTCATATAACATGTTATGTTTTCATAATATCTCAATCTACATAACCAAATCAGTTTCTAAAATTATAGGGGTCATAATTTATTTATTCAATGATATAAAATTGAATTTTTTTAAGAATATCTATAATTTTTTTTGAAAACAAAGTTACATTTTTTACTTGAATTTGTATGACCTATGTATTTATGTGAGTTTTGGAATATAGGTTGCCATATTCTAGGATAAATTGGTATCTCAATAGGTTTTAATCAATTTTACCAACCTACAATAATTTTAAATCCTCTGATAAAGGATATGAGTGTCTCATTTTATGTGGGTATTAAATTATTTTTATACTCTATGGTATTCATATCTAAATAAAACTCTTTTTTTTCTACATAGAGATTAACCCATGCCAATATATATTGGAATGGTTGATGGCATACATCTTGAATTTTAATTGATACCAATTTCCCAATTATGTAGTATTCTTTTCAATAAGGGGTATAGAAAGTAAAATTAATGATTTATGAGGAAGGGGGAGAGAAGGAGTTATTGGAGACAGCTTATATTGACATATCATTTAAAATTATTGGAAATACATAAAAATGAAAAAGGTGGAGATAATGAATGATTAATGTGAATACATATTTACATATAATTTGAAGTTATTGAAAAAAAATAAAAGGGGATATTATTTATCCATCTTTTGAAGATTTGTATTTATTTTCAATGGTTTTCAATTAACATGGATTTTTCATAATGATATTTCAATACATTGAACAACATGTGAAGAATTATCATGGATGTTGGAAGATTAAATCTAATGAATTGTTCAATTGTTATTAATTTAATATAAATTGGAAATTATATATTATATGTTACTATTTAAATTTTATTTTCATATCTTATATTAAAAAATGAGTTCTTGACTATAAGGATTATAAGACTCGTTTATATTAGAGGATAAAGGTGTTTTCATACCATTGGGAATTTATATTGATAATTTTATATCTACATAATGAAAACATTTTTGATAAAGACATATACATTATTAATAGATGTAAAAAAATATGGAAGAAGTCTAAAATTTTGAAGTAATTAATTTTAGGGGTGGATGTAAGTTGGTCTTGAATATTTTGAATTGTAGGATATTATATTTGTTACAACATATTGAAATCTTGTTTTAATAATATAATTTTTATGATTTGAGGGAAAAAAAATAATTCCAACTCAAGCCAGAATATCAAAATAAGTTTCTATGTAATCACAAGAATACTGAACAAATATTGAATGTGGAAGAATTCATTGAACTAAGATGATGAAATAGGGTGAAGGAAAAGACCCTATGTAGGTCATTTTAGGAGAAAATAATAAATGAGTTCGTATAGGGTGGCACGAGTGACCCATAGGTATGGTAATAAAAATAAGGGACTTGAATGAGTCTTTGTCGAGTTCCTTGTATAATATACAAGTAGAATACCTTGATTATCTTCAATTAAGGATCAAAAAATCATGATGATATTCATTATTAAAATCATGTGTTCTACCAAGCATAAACCAATTTCATGTACTTCATCTTCCTCAAGAATAAATTTAATGACACTCTTATGAAAGTCATGATCCAATATTAATAATTAAATAAATATCTCATGAACTATCACTATAACTTCTGAATATCATGCTTACTTAATCCATTTCTATCATAATTTCATTACTATATGTAAATTTGAGATTTTTCTAAATGGAATACATTGATCCCAGAAGGTTGGTTGGCCTCTATATTGAACACAACAGTTACAATGTAAGGAAATATGTTTTGAGAAATATAAAATCATAAAATGTTTACTGAATCAAAAAATGTTCCTTCTCACTTTAGTTCCACCAAATTTTCAGGTAAGTATCAACAAAATTAGATGTATTGAATATACATAAACATGATTTTCCATCTGTATGACCATCATCTACATGGGCATAGATACTATCTAACTATATGTGAAATTAACCTTGTGTTTCTATTATTAGGGTTTCATAGTTTATAAATAATATCCTCCCACAATGTAATCATCATCTATGTACACATCGTTATAAAGATGGTTTATTTGTAAGAACTATCTTGAGAAAATAGTTATAGAATTTTTATGTTGGTGAGGAATTGTGTTTTGGGACAATATGAAACATAACACAGTCGATTCTAGGTATTATGGAATATAATTGAAAAAATAATCATGATTAGTTAAATAATTATTTATTCATAAATTATGAATAATTTAAGTAATAAAGTATTTAAAGGAACATTCTACATATCAAATGGATATTTTCTTATCACAATTGTCATACGAATGCATATATTTTTAAAAGGATTAAATATATGCAGACATCATAGATAGAAATAGGAAGAATTATAAGATTTCTGATGAATGAAATCGATCATTATTGTTTATATTTGACTATATAAATTTCATATATAACTATATGTATTTGTAGGTTGATAGGAAAGTGGTGAAACACTTAATCTAGATCTGGTATTATAGGTGTTTCAAATACTCAAAGGCATATATAATCAGTTCCTTGAAATAATGAAAAATCCGAATATTTAAATTCATATGTTCATGCACTATTATGAAAATATAGAAATGAGAAAGAAGGGAGAAGGATGAAACTGATATTTTCACTTATTATTTTATCCATATATATATTTATATATATATATATTATACTGGTTGAAGAAGATATAAAAGTGTATAATCTGATAAAATTCTAAGATAAATATTCATGGGTATCAAAGAGACAAAACACTACTCATGTTAGAAAGAATAGTTCTATGTATTGAAGTTATAAAGAGATGATAGTGATCTAGTAAAATATTCCAGATCATAGAAGTACAAGAAGAAAATAATAAGATGGAAAATTAAACATTGGTTTTTCACACCATATTTTCATAGATAATATTTGTATCTTACATCCAGTGCAATAAAGGATATAGTATTAGTACAATAGATTTTATACTATGAAGAAGAAGAAGGATTTGTGTGTGAAACTATATATAGAAAATTAAGAAGAGGTTATTTTATGATACTTTGAAAGAAAGAGAAGAGGAGAATAAATCTAATAATAACATCAAAAACTTTTAGATTCTATATTAATAAAGTACTTTTTAGTTATTACCAAAACTATTTTCACTATAAAGTGATTCTTGAACTTGGGTGGGGGAGACACCAAAGAATAGTCTAGAGTAATGGGAACACATGTTAAAAGATAAAACCTACTTACTTAAAACTTAAATGTTGATACTTGTTATCTATGTGATTGTGTAGAAATCTATATCACCCCAAATACTATCCTTCCCACATTGAGAGGTTATCCTTGTATATCATTATTCCTCTTGTGTGTGTGTGTTTGGGTGTGTTACTTATAATAAGAAAGGTAATATGTGATAATAATATAATTGTATCCCATTACAAGTGTAATAAGTAAAAAACTAATGGGATAAAAAGTATAAATAAAATTAAAAGTCACTAACACAGATTCACCCCCTATGTGTGTTGAATAAAACATTAATTGGTCCCCTCTATAATAATTCATGTCGAGTATAGTAAGTTAATATTATTCTGGATGGAATCTTGATGCATGGTTTTTAATATTTAGAATAAGTTTTCACTATGTCCAAATAAAAACATTAAATCCTATGATATATGGTACAAAATAAATCCAAATTTTATGTACATCATAGTCTTTGACTATCCCTATTCTATGAAAATTAAGAACAAAAATCATGGTATTTTCTAAGAGAAAACTAAAGATGGTATCTTTTTGGGATATATATCATGTATAATAGGATATATATTTTTTAATAAAATGACTCATAATATATAAAAATTTTATGACATAGCGGTAATTTAATATAAATAATACATTAATGATCTAAATGAAATATATTTTGATAACCTGGATAAAGACATTGAGTAGGATCTTGAGAAAATTAAAGAATAAAATTATAGGAATGAACCACATGTGGATGAAAATGGTTCTAACCCAAACGGTGGTGAATAATATGTTTCAAAAAATATAAAAAATAGATACCGAAAGATGGAGAATAATTTATAGATAGAAAATATAATTAAAAATTATAGTTCTCTAGTTCAAGAAATAAGAATATTTTTGCTTGGAAACCAACCAATGCCTATCTCTCAAATAAATATATATTTATTTAACAATGTTGTCATATATAATGAATGGGTTTGTTCTATGAATAAGTAATTTTATCAAATAGAGAGGAATTCCACTTCTAATTCTTTTCCATATATCAATAATGAAAATTTTGTTTAGGATAATGTGGGTGTTAAAAAATAAATTCAATGATAAAATAAAAAACCTCAAAGACAAGTTCAGACTTGTTTGAAAAGGATATTCATACATTAGGGTACATGAATTTGAAGAAAACTTTTATCTTGTGCAAATGTATGAATCCATAGAATATTCTTCTATATTTAAGATCACATTAAGTATAAAATTTATCAAATTAATGTGAAATATACCTTCTTAAATGGATATATAGAGTAGGAATTATTCATTGAAAAGCCTGGGGGGTTAATTTTTTATAATAATAGGTATGTGGTTTTCTAGCTAAAGAAGGCTATATATGGGTTAAAATAGACACCCAAATACTGGTATTCAAAGCAAAATGGATTCTTGAGATAAATGATGTTTAATAAGAAAAATTTAATATAAACAATTATATAAATCAAATGGAGGTTGGTACTCTCATTTTAAATATAAATATTGATGATACTATTCCAACAAGGGACCAAGAGAGTGATTTAAAATAATTTTCTAGAAAAATGAGGACCCATTTGATATTTCTATATTGATATAAATGATACGTTTTATAGTATTGAAAGTGATACTAAAATAAAAAATTATTTATCATTCCAAATAAAAATATAAAATATAATTGTTAAGTGAATATAGAATGGATGAATCTAAACTAGTTTCCACACTAATTTTTGTTGGGATGAATCTTGGAATGAATGTGGAAGTAGAGAGTGTGAATTAAAATAACTAGAAAGATTATTAGTAATTTAATGAACCTGGTTATATCAAGACCTGAAACTATCTATGTAGTGAACCTCTGTGAAATTTATCAAAGTGATCCCACATAATCATATTTCAAGGATTCCAAAAGTGTTATCATGTACATTAAATAAAACATTATCTCCAGGATGATTTATAAAACAGGTGAGAAACGAAATCTGTTTGTATTTACTAATGATGACTTAGTAGGTGATTGAGATGATAGGAAGACACTTCCTATAGAATATTCATATTTTAAGGAATCTATGTTATATTGAAATGTATGAAACATAATTTAGTTACCTTAATAACCACATAGGATGAATATGAGGTAACTACAATTTTATATACTTACATGATCTAGATGAAAGAGTAACTTGATGATTTAATGATAAATATTGAAAACCCACTAATAATATCAAGTTATAATCAAATTGTAATTTATATCTATAAAAACACAGTTCAACGATTTATATTTAATAAAATTGAAATCATATTTCACTTTATCAAAGAGAAGGAATTCAATGGAGACATTTGGCTGTAATTTTTTCCAACAAGAGATTAGCTACAAAAATATTCATAAAATAAATTCAAAAGGGTAAATTTTAGACTTTAAGGATAATGATGATGTTTCTATCCTTCTAATTCACATGAATTACATTGTAAAAGAACCCCACTATTCTTTTTAATATAATTTAAAAGAAATATTATTGGGACATATCTTTTTATCTCTTCATTAGTTAGTCTAGAGAAATTTGTGTTTCATAAATGTGGAAAAAATTAAATGAGTATTTAGAATGAGGGGGAGTGCATATAATTTACTCATAAAAAATAATTTTCACTAAGGGATGAAATTATCTCAAAAACACTAATTTATGCAGTTTTGTGGTTTCAAGATAATACTCCATGATAAAGGATGTGATTTTATGTTTCTTTTAAAGAGATGTTGAAGTTAAAAAAATATACAGAGGACGAGATTTATGAATACATTTTAATAATTGATGAATGTTCTGTTTGCTGTCAACCAATATTAAAACTTATTTAAGGTTAATTAAGTATAATTTTATGTTTTTTAGTACATTCTCTAGATTATTTTATGAAGTTATATTGCTATTATAGAAATGAAAGTTTCATTGAATTTTATTAAATCTGGATTCAAAATTGTTTTCAGATTTGAATAAGTATTTCTCTAAAAAATATAAAACTAATCTTGTTTAGTTTATAAATGACCATAGATCCATATTTTTGTAATATATGGGCCCTAAAATACTTATCTAAACAAATTTAATACCTATTAAGTTTTTAAAATACATAGCTAATATTTGATTATAATTTTTTAGTTATTTTAAAGAATATTGGAAATTAGGTAAAACATTTAGAGTTTACTTGATACATCTAGAATATTCCCTAATACTCGCATATTTTTCACAAGACATATGGAGGATTTCATAATACTTGTGGGGTTTTTGTAAGCTATTTATTATATCCTATAAGGCTCATATATCAAAGCATAAAATTCACCATACATTTGAAAATTTCAAAATAGTGTACTCTTAGTATGATTTTGTAATGGTCTTCTATAAGTGTAGTTTTTTGATTTTGTAGGAGTGAATAGATAAGAATATTTCTAGTGACATCAAAATGGGAAAATACTATACTGTTCTTCAAATCCTTAAATATCATTAGCTATTGGCTAAGCTGAGATTCAATCTGGGAACATATAATATTAAATGTGATGATCATGGAATGATATTTTTTTATAGAAAATAAAAATATTTTAAATTCATATTTTCTGATCAAGATTGATAAATTAATGTTAAATTATTAGCTTTCTTTAATATAAAGAACTATGAGGTTTATATTTGGACATATCATGGAAGAATCGCCATAAAAATTATAAAGATATAATTCACATAATTATGTTAATATATAAGAAAAAAACAATGAAAAATGAAATCTAGAATTGATAAGTTGATACTGTGAAAGAAAATAGAGAAACTATATTAAGGAGAGAGAGAGAAAGAATATAAGAATGAAAAGTACTATAATGATTTATCATATTTGTAAATAAAATTGATCATGTTTCTAATGATATGAATGATTTTTTTGTGAAGTAATACGATTAATGCATGCTTCCATGTTCTCATGCCTACATTGAGTGTTTTGAAATCTTTAAAGGGATATTGATTTTTATATATCTTAGTTGATAAAAGTTTGGTAGTCAAAGACTGAGCCTAAGGATAAGTTCATGTTCTTTGATTCATAGGCACAGTGAAATACAATAAATATCTATTTTACACTAATGTGTAAAAGAACATATTGAAATACTAGTGGTTTTAGTGTAAATAACATCCTATTTCATATGAGAAGTGGATAATACCTTCCCTAAGAAGTGGATGATACCTTCCTTAACCATGTGTGTTATTGTATGGCCGTATTAATCATTAAAATTTTAAATAGGGATATATTTGGTGTCTTAATAAAAAATTGAACACAATAACCAGTAGGATTATCCATTAGAAAACAACCTTCCATATTTATTATGTTCTTTATATTTTCATTAAATTTTGATACGGTTGATTAAGAGATTTAAAAATATTCAATCTCAAACTTAAAAGTAAATATTGGTTAATTTATTAAACAAATTGTAAAATATATATATTACTATTTCATCACCATTCTAGTGTTATATCAATTAGATGGTGATTTTAAATCAATTTTCTTTTTCAATGTTCATCTAATTGGAAAATGATAAAGTGGGATAACAATGAACATGAAGTATTTTTCTTCACAAGTTGCAAGAAAGTTCACTAGAAGAGAAATTATAATTAATAAAATATAAATTATGATGGATAATATATTTTAGGTAAATTAAACATTACATGAAATAGTTGTGTTTTATGTATTTGGTATGATATATTTTTTTAGTCACACATTTGTAAATAAATATAGGAACTATGTAATTTCAAAAAATAATAAAAGACTGAAGTAGATATTCATGATCATGATGTAATTTTATTTATACATTACCTTAAAAAGATAAAAAATTTCAAATACCAAGTAGAAAGATTATTCTATTTCAAAACTATTGGTTTTTATTTGGTATTATGAAAAAAGTAACTTAGAGTCAGGTTTTGGAAATAATGAGACGTTATTTCATGATCAAAAAATTTTAGATATGATATACCATTCTAATATTTTTATACATATACTTGAATAAAAAAGTACAATGTTATCAATTAATATTTAATATAAAATATAAGACCCAAATAATACACAGTTATATAAATACAATTATTTTTTAAGTTAAACTATAATTACATTTCATGGTAATATTATGAAGTGTGTTAATACTTTTTGGAGTTGAAACTCTAATGTTTTTTGACATGTTTATTAAAAAGTTTTTAAGGAAAATTAAACTTTTTACATTAAAAGGTAATAAAGACAAAATACTTCTAAAATTATTTTAATATGATTGATGATATATGAAATTGATAACAATCAATTAAAAGAATATTTGATGAAAATGTATAAAAGAAAACTATTTATTAAAAGTGAAAAGGATTCACTACGAAGTAAATGAATTATTAGACTATGTAACATGTGATAATCCTTTATGTGAGTTGTATGTGGTCTCAAAGTGGTATTTAATTATAGTCATATGATTCCTTTGTGAGAACAAAATTTATTTGTGGTGTGGTGGAAGAACCCCTTTATAGACATGTGATTACTTTATGTTTTTGATTCACTTATAGCATCAAAGTACAATTCCCTTATGTTGAAATGAATCCATTAAGGACACACTTTTTAATTATAATGGTGTAGGAAATATCATATGTGTCCACATATCTTTTTTGTAGTGAAAATTTGGTATATTTTAGGGCGAAAGGTTATGTGATTTTCCTATAAATACCACCAATGAAACACATTTTAATAGAGGAAGATATTTCTTAGAATAAAGTCTAAGAAGAATCACATCATTTTGAACCTATACGTTTCACAAGAGTTATGAAGAAGCCCTCATGTTGGGTTAAAATCTAATCCCACGAGATAGGGTGGGCACTCAAATAATAACTTCACTGAGATGCTCCACCCACATCAAAAGATATATACCCAAAATCCATTTATTTGTTTCATGTATATAAGTACATCATATTATTTGATAGATGAATTTAATCTTGTTCAACAACCCATGAAAAAATATGACATGATCTATCCATTTCAATAATCCATTTCCCATGTCAATCATATTGTATGACTTTCCATATCGTATGACATATACATGACCCTATATTCAATTTCATTATAAGAAAGATGAAAATAGTTATCATTGAATAATAATTCCACATTGTCTATAATTATGTTAGTTCCATTTCATATGATGAAACACATTGGTGGGGATATATTTGTATAATAAATCCATAAAATTGCTAAGTGTAATTTATTCATATATTATAATTCATTTTTAAATATAGGATGGATCCTAGAGGGATTTATAAAACCTACATCCATGAGAAGGTATTGGTATGCTTACTTGGTCATTCTCAAACAAAACACCCTTGAACCTAAATACCAGTTTATTCTTCCACAATTGCACTACAAGGTTCTAGGATACTATGGTGAGGAATGGAATCCCAGATAAAAATTTGTTGATTATGTATACCATGGATATGTCATAGATAGGGGATTCTTTTGGCTGCCATTTGGAGATCTTCATCAAACCCATTTAGTCAAAGATCACATAGACTGTCTGCAGTGAAAGGTATGGAAGGTTTATTATTTAAAATTTATGTTCGGTCTCCATATTCTATCATGGAAGATCCTGTTTTTAGGATTCATTATTACTTTTTTAGAATTTAACATTATTTTTTAAATCCATTGAAACCTAACAGTGGTATCAGATCCATTCTATGCTTTTAGATTCAAGAAATTATGATGATAAATTTTGTTTTGAAAATCATATTGCATATAAACTTATTATCATACAATAATGAAATGAACCATCCCGAACTACCAACATAACCGACACCTGGCCCATTCCACCACTATCAATAAGGGTATTCTAAATCCCCATGGGTTGGGAACTAGTGTTTGGGTATCAAATAAGACCTTTCCAGGAGAAAATTCACCCAAAAAATAGTAACTAAATACGTAAGAGGACATTATAAAATATTCCTCCATACCCCATATGTATGTCAGATATCCAAACAAAAACAAATACAGAATAAATAAATAGTATAATCGATATATAATGTTCAAAACAATTTTAAAAAAATCAGTCCCTTATATCACCTCCAACACATTCCACATCAAAAACCCTTAATATCCATCACCTGATCTCCACATATATAATTCATGACCTATTAAACAAAAAGAAATTAAAAAACACTAGTTTTCAGATGAGAGAAGGTATACAGAATAAAATAGAATAAATATTAATCTCAATATGACCATAGGTCAATATCCAATCCCAATAAAAATAAATACCCTATAATTTTTCAATAGATTAACAAAATCTTAAAACTAAAATATAATATATATTCATCATCATTAAATACTAGAAGGACACCACTTTCATTTTCAATAGGCTAACCTTTAATTATATACCTATTTCATGTTAGTTTGAAATAAAATATATAAATATTGTTTTTCCATACTTAGGTTGCCTAAATATAATTAAATTTAATAGGATACTTATAAAACATTTTTTTAATGAAAACAGCCACTATTGAAAAATAAATTTAATAATAACAGGCACCTAGTAAAATATCTATATTTCTTTTAGGAACACTTTTCTTAAAAATAATTTCCTAAAATTATATAGAAATCCAACACACCCTCCAAGAATAAATTGATCAAAAAAATGGAACCACATCACTAAATGAAACAATACCCATAAATAATAGGAATCAACCAAATATTCCACATAATTAAATCAATCAAGGGATGCAAAAAAGAATCTAAATAAATTCTTTATATCAAACCCCTAACCATGGAATGAGCATCATGGAATGTACCCTAGGTTATAATGTAATACTATCCCGAACTTTAAAAGAATCATGGAACCAACTAATAGCATACATTACGTTCTAAATAAATATAACTGATACATTATCATTTCCATATAAGTCTCACTAGGTCACTTTCCTAGAAAAATAAAACCAAATAACTAAGGGTCATTATCAAGGGTTTGAACAAAATATTTTTTCATAAATCAAGGTCTTCTCAAATAGATTCCCTATTACCATATATAAAACAATTTTTGGAGAGAAAATAATAATAATTATACATAGAGGAATAAAAATCATCATAATATATCTCTCTCACATCTATTACACTCACATGATATATCCTAGATAATATATCCATTATATCAGAGAAAATACTAAAAATTCCACTTGGGCCATAATCCATATTAATTGTAATTAAACAGGGATCAAGATGGTTTTTCTTACACAGAAAATTCCATTTATAAAACTGTTCAATGTTCCAAATGAGACTTCCCTAAAAGTAAAAAATGAAATATAATTATTTTATCATCATTCAAAATTACATTGCAAATGAATCTTTAAAATTAACACATTTAAATCAAATTTTAAAAACATTATCCAATAAAAATTCAAACCATTTGGAAACCCATCAAATATAAATTACTGTTTGTAATGAAAACCCATATAAGGTCAAAACATAATTTTCATACTCACATCATGACTAGATGTGTCCAAGTCATTTCTATACATCATATTTTTTAAAAATAATTCTTGAAAAACTTTATAAATTATGATAATTTCAAGTACAAATTGAAATTAAACATAAAATTTCTGATCATTCACTTTTAAGACAAAAACATCTCTTAAAATTCAATAATTAATTCACAAAGAATATTTAGGAATCTTCTCAAACACATAGTGTTCACAGTCATATAAAATCATATTTTTACTTGAATTTAAAATAATAAAACCTTCAAATTTATATAGAAACCTTGATGAAATATAGTTCTCTTCTTATAAATATACTAAACACTAATAATAATACCATTAAATTATTTAAACAGGAATTTATAACTCAATTAATTGATGGTTATGAAATTAAAAGTTAAGACATTGGGTAAAACTACCTCGAAACGATGTTGGTTGGTTTAAAACAATGAATATTGGATAAACAAGACCTGATGGAGGTATTAAAAACCCTAAAATTAATAAAATAAAAATATAAATCATGTTCAACATGCTAATATGTGGTCCAATCAAAACACAATGATGGTGAAAGAAGAAACCAAAAAATAAACAATTAGAGAGGGAGAAAAGAAGGAAGATAAGTTACTTACATGGTTATTCAACCAAAAATTGAAAAGGACTTTCGATCGTCATAGAGTAACGAAGTGTTAAATTGGGAGTCAAAATGGATCATAAGGGACATGGATGTGCCTTTAATGGGATGAGGGTGAAGTGAAATAATGTGTTTTGGGATTTTAATTTGTAGAGGGGTATAAACCTAATTTCATGAAAACTAAAAACTGGTTAGACCACACAGTTTAGTAAATCGTGTTACAACCGTGCAGGGGATACTAGAACCCACTTGAAATATTCTATGTTTTTTATGATGCCACGCATAGTTTTAAAAACTATGTGAAGAACATGAAATAGCACACTACCAAGGTTGAATTCCCCTATCCATGTAAGAAACATAGTTACTCCTACCGTGTGGGAAACTTTGTGACACCCAAAAAGTGTACAAAAATTCAAATTCTAAACCCATAATCTCAAAAAATGTAAATTACAAAAAAATAATATTCAATAAATAAATAAACCATGATAAAGGGTCTTACATTAACCCAACAATAATGATTTATAAACCATAATTCCATTATTAATAGATGGAGATAATAGAACAATTAAATTTAAACATCCCAAGAGGTGATAAGGAAAATATTATAGGAAGTCCAAAATAGAAGGGAAATTCTAATAGAACACATTATCGGAAATCACATGACATCTCCAAGTTGTACTCAATTCATTACATAAAGAAAAATGGTTTAAGGACTTCTAGGATTTGATAAGCTATCCAACCCATTTAGACTTTTCCTAAAGTGTGGATTAAGGGAACACACGCCCACTAAGTGAAACAACACTAAGTCAAGCACTCTAGCACTAAACACCCAAAGAACACATAATTCCTTAATCAATCATAATAATCATCCAAGAAAGTAGTTTAAAATTATATAAAAAATCACCATCCAAAAAATAATACACTATACGGCTCTGATGCAATGTCCAACCAAATTACCATCACCCATGATCTCTAACAAAGAATGAATCACAATAAAAGGAAACATTCATATTATTAGAACAATATGCATCATGCCTTGGGTAAAGGAAACTAAAATGAGGGTAATCTAAAACAAAACTCATGGAATGTAATTCATTATGAGTCCAAAAAAACCCAATATCTCCATCTAGAGAAAAACAAAACCACATCCTTTATAGAACTCCAAGAATCCATCCAAGGATCAGATATTCAATACATTATGACCAATGATTTTTAACATGGACACAATAGGGCATAAGATACATGGGAACTACCAAGACAAAAGAAACATGAAAACAACTATCAATCCAATTTATAAAAATCAATTCACAAACAAATCCACATGGATTATATAAGAGTTACTAAAAACCCTATAGAGGAATCACCAACCACAAGATAAACCATGATATCTCAACTGCTAAAAGTATAATTAATCAATAAAAACTTGGTATGAATCACCTCGAAACTAAATATCCTAAAACTCTCCCAACAAACGAGTTGGTTCTTACAACATGCTCATGTCAAACCTAGATCACCACATCAGAAGGGGTAAATGAATAAAATATTCAAGGGACTTTTAAACTACTCCAATAATAATATTAGAATCATTAATCAAAACCAATAAACTTAGACAAATTATTGGAAATTGGATCACTGTAACCCAGCTTACACTTGAAATCCCTACTCCAATTAATCAGTGAAAAAACCCTATAGAATTTAGATAAAATTGGATCAAGGATGAAGAAAAAAACTCTAAAGGAAAAGAAAATAATTCCAAAACAATATGGTAAGGTTATATAAAAAGGCAGTTACCAACCACAACAATATATCCCCTGTATCAGTAGAGACACCAAATATAGAGACCACCTCTCAGTAATTAATAGAATAACCTTAAGGTTCATTTCTCATACCATTCATTCAATCCCTTTCGAATACTTTCATAGGTGGAAGGAACAAAATAACATAAAATGTGAATTTACCACTTTCATGTTAGAAAAATCAAACCAATAATTCTCACCATAACTATGGAAGAAATTCAATATTAAAAAATCATTCAAAACATAGAACAATAGTTAAACATCACAAAACCCATTATATTTTAAATCTACTACCTCCATTAACGGATTCGAAACTTATTTCACCAAAATACCTGCATAAAATCACCTTTTATGAAAACACTCCACTTCCCATTTGAAACAAAACTTAAATCACTTCATTCTTTATCACCAATTAAAATACCAGTTTCTTAATAATGGTTCTTAAAAAATCATATTTTCAAAGTCATTTACTTAAAAAGTCCTCTCTTTAAAAAAGGTAAAATATCCTTTTAAATAAATACTAAAACTAATTGAAACCCCAGTATTTTATAAAATCCTATTTTTACACTAAAAATGATCTTCATAATCAGAACATAAGAAAAAGGCACACCATTTAATAATTTTATGTCAATTCAGAACATTTCATTCAATTTGAACATAATAACTAAAGGAACATAATTTCCATAAAAAATATCATTTCCTCATTTAAAACTAAAAAATGAACTTTCTACACATCATACTATTCACACATAAAAAATTAGGCTTTCAATAAACACATGATCAAATACTATGACACATTCTATACGAAAGGCATGACACAATATCAACACATAACAAGCATCCCCTCAATTTGTTCCCATCACTGGTAAGTAATTATGGGAACCCTAATTACTTGGCTAAAGAGAATATAAAACCATGAATGACATATAAATATAGTTGAAATACCATATTCCAATCATTTACCAGCCTATAAGATGTTTCTAGAACTAAGTACTAGTTGTAAATCGTGGTTGTCTTTACATGTGAGATAACCTTTTATCACTGGTTGTTTCACCATTTTGATCTCAAAAACTAAATAAGTACTCAATGAAAACTACAAATAATATGGAGGACTAACATATCATAATATATAATAAAAACAAAATCTATAATTAAAAATTAAAATTATCCCTACCATTGGTAACTCAATTTTCATCAGGATAGGTGGTGATTAGAAAACTTATCATGATTTGCCTCTTTAGTTCCAATAACCAACCTATATTCCATTCTACCATAATTCACCCTAAATAAAACAGGGATTTTAAAGAAATGGGGATTCATGTTTATTATTAGAAATTTAATTAACACCAATAAAAATACCATTAAAAAATAAAAACATGAAATTATAACTCAATAAATTGATAGTTAAAAAATTAAAATTTAATACATTGGGAAAACCGACCGTAAATCGATGGTGAATTGTTTGAAGCATTGAATATATGCTAAACAAGACCCAAATGAGAGATCACACACCCAAGAACCAATAAAATATTAAAAACTAATCAATCATGAAAAAATAGGTTTTGAATGAATTAGAGCACAATGATAAGGAAAGAAGAAACCAACAATAAAAAAATAGAGGGAGAAGAAAATGAAGAGGAATTCCTACCTCAGTGATCTAACTACAAATCATGAAGGAACCACCTTTAATCTGCATGAAAGAAAGATGTTTTGAATAGGGAGTCACATATGAGTTGGGGATGCTTTAAGGATGTGTGAGGAATAATTAATGAGATAAATAGAGGATTTTAGTGTTTTAATTTGAGGATGGGATAAATGTAATTTCTTGAAAATTAGAAATCTTGTGACTCACATGGTTTGTATGCACTATTTAGTAAACCATGCTCCAATCATTCACAGGCCACCAGAACTCCCAAGATATATCACACAATTTTATAAATTGTGAAGATAACATGCAATATCCAACATTCAAGGTTATATACCCATAAGAATGGTTTGCACACTGTCACTCCTACCATGCGGGCTAACCATGTAAAACCCAAAAATCACATAAAACCCTAAAATACAATCCCAAAATATACCTATGTTGAAATTACTCTAAAATATAATAAAAAAATAAACCAATAGTAATATGAGGTTTTAAAATTATGAATTTTTTTTATTAAATATCATATTATGGCCTGAGGACATAGTATATTATAATTATGTACCTATATAGTGATTATTAAAATTTAAATCGAATGATATTAGGATTCATATCCTAAGATCATAATATATTTTTTCTTACAAAAATAGAGTACTGTTTTTCTCTATGAATCATAAAATATGATATTCTTATCATAAGCGATGATAAAACCATCAGTCATAAAATAATACCAGTAGTGCTTAAATTGTTTAATAGGATCCACTTATCTGTCATATTCTATAATTCAACTCTAATCATTTAAAAGAAAGTAATGAAGAAAATATTTTTTTTTTAAATTGAATTATTAATTGAATTATATTGTTTCCTAATTATTTTTAAATAACCGTGAATGTTATATTTGTAGTATTTATTAATTTAAAATTTTCTTATAATTGAATTAATTATAAATAAATTATAATTAATTAATTAATTAATTGTGAAGCATTTATGAATGCTAAACAGGCCGGAGGTTGTCACGGCCCTCAAAATTACATTTATTACTCCTACACTAGTACAGCAGTGCAGGGTTGATCCACAGAAAATGTAGATGAGTGATTTATATGGTTTTAAAAATAAAAACCCCACTGTTGTCAGGAATGAGGTAGAAAAACTTTTATTTTTTAAATGATGAAGTAGAATAAAGATGATGAAACAAGTTTTTTAACAAAGAAACTAAAAATTTATACTATGTACTATCAAACTAAAGAATTACAGTATACTAGTATTAAGTAGCAAGGCAAGGAACAATGGTCAATTTGTAACACTCGATAATTCTAAACTACTGGATTAAAGGATATCTTCTCCACTACACTTTATTGAATCACACCTCAAGAAATAAAGGTGAAAAGTCTCCCTCGCTAGGAAAATCATCATGCAGAAGACTGACTTTAGGAGTTCGCCACTCCAAAATCAGACAAACTGCTTGACAAATATAAAATGATAACATCTGAAAATAAACTTTCCATAAATATCAAAATGTAAAAACATTAACGATTTGAAAAATTATTCAAGAACTACCTCCCCATTAAATCTTGATTTAATGAATTTAGAAAACAATTGAGGTGTGAGGCAACTATACAAATAATCATTAATCAGTCTCGAAAATTGATTATGATTATGAAAACTGAAAAGTTAATGAATAAGTTTAAAATATTAACCAAAATAATTGAATTATCGAGCTAAGACAATTAATCCTTTGATCATATTGATTAAAGTAGTGAAAAACATCCAAAAACAGAGTAAAAAAGTAAAGGACAGAGGGAAGAAGAACTCCCCAAGAGATACTCTGCCTTCGGGCTCCTTAGCCTCCATGTCTGCTCTATCATCTTCCAGGAGTCTCCGCTCTCAAAATGATGTGGTGTGGAATCAGAAATAGCATCTGCTCTCGTCTGATGTTATCATGGAATGAATGAGAGTCCCCTCTCTTGTCTGATATGATCATGGAATGAAAAATAATGAGAGTCTCCCCCAAATTCTAATGCTTTTCTGCTTTAAGTACCCTATTGTCATAAGCTGCATGTCACTACTCGATTTCCACTGACTTGGAATGTCCTTCATGAGTGCACCGCACACATGCGCTTTTTCCACGACTGGCACATCGCGTGAGTTTTTCTCACGTAACTAACTTTTTCTGGGTTAGTTGCATGAATCTGGACATATCTTCGACTTTTGTATGAACCTGCACAAATAAAATAGAATAGAAAAGTAAATAAATGAGAACGAAAATAAAGAAAAATTATTATTTTTTAAGTTAAGTGTTATATTACTCGTTACAAGTTAACTAAAATTAATTAATAAATATCTTAATTGATAAATATTATTTACTTTTATATTATTTATAAAAATTATTCACTTATAAGTTTATCAAAGAGTTATTAATTTAATTAAGTTAAATATAATTACTATGTTTTTTTAGATTATAATTTTTAACTAATTGATTAAAAACTAACATCATCGGTAAATAAGTAATTAGATATTTTATAATTTAGAATGTATAAATTATTATTTTATTATAATTATTATTATTACTTTTTAAGATATTTAAATTGTTATATTTATTTATGAATTAGTTTATTTTAATTTAGTAATTAGAATTAATACTTATGTTTTAAATATTTTTTAAACTAGTAAGTATATTTTAATGTTTATTTATAATTATTATTAATTATATAATTATACTATTAATATTAAATTAATTTATTATAAACATTTATTATTATTCTAGTTTTTCATTTCAATTAATAATTAATATATTTATTAACCTTATATTTGTTTTAATCTTATAACTTTAATAAATTATATTATATTCCTTTGATTTAATTAAATTTAGTACTATAATTTTAACTTTGTATTCTTTATATTATTTTTTTGTTTTACTTTACTTTTATTTTATATTTATTATGTATTATTTATTTATTTTTTTCTATCTTCTTCTTCCCTCCCCCAAATCGGTGCGCAGCAGGGAAGGGGTCTTCTTCTCCGCATCCTTCTCTGCATCGGCATGGCCCCTGGTTCGCAACTCCCTACTCGGATCCTCCCCACACGCTGCAACTCCAACCTTGGCCTCAGATTGAATGACGACTATGGCGCAAAACAGATTCCTCCAAGCCGCAGCTACAGTGGACTTGACCTGCTCCTCAGATTCCCGCAGAAGCAATGGACGGATTCTCCAACAGTTAACAGTGGCTCCAAAAGTGGCTTCACCCGACTCCAGGTAAGGTACCGGCAGTGTGTTTCCTTCTCCATGTATGCTGCTCCACCTCCCTCACCCACAGTGACTCCAGCGGACTCCAGCAGCGGCTCGGTTTCTTCTCCCTCAAGGTGGTGTGGTACTACCCAGTGGCATTGAACATATCTTGGGTGGTTTCGTGAGGCAGTCTCGGCGGACAGAAGTGGGTCCAGCCCAGTTCTGGTCCAGTGCGCGGCGGCAAGCTCATCCTCCCAGCGGCAAAGACCTCCAGCGGGTCATCTCCTCCCAACTCTCCTCAGCGCAACACATCCTACCAGTGAGGTAGTCACCATTAGGTTGGGAGAGTACTAGTTAGTCTAGAAGGTAAAAGGGGTATTGGTGAGGTAGAGGGATGCGCACAGGGTCACTGATATAAATGCTACCGGTGAGATAGAGATATCAGTGAGGATAAAAGTCACTGATAGCATTAATAAAAGCTACTGTTAATATTTAAATATCATAAAAGGGAAGTAGCGGGGTGGGGGTCACTGTTAGAATAAAACTAACAATGAGGCAGTTACCGGTACCAAAGGGTAACGGTGACAAAGGTCACTGTAAAAATAAAAATGAAGGAGCTACTGATACACTGCATTAAGGGTCACCGGTAAAATAAAAATGAAAGTCACCGATGCAACTAAAATTAAAAGCTAACGGTGAACATAAAAAAACAAAAAATATTATACATAATGTTAAAACTTAATTAAATTACATAAAAATAATAAAAACAATTAATTAAAAATAAAACTAAACACCATTAATTTATAACAAGATTTTTATTAAACTTTAAAATATTTAAACCACAACTAAGATTATTAGTTAGAAAACACTAAAATTAAAAACTGAATAATTGCTAAACTAAATTAATAAATTACTAAAGTTAAAATAACTAAACAAGTTAAATAAAAAGTAGCAGTGAATAGTAAAGATTATAAATAGTGACCCAAATAAGTCACCATAAACTCTTGTCTACCTCATTGGTAGCCTAAAACCAATAGAAAACAAATAAATAATCAATATGGATACATAAAATAATATAATTAATGTTTAAAAAGTCTTAATTAATTAATTAATTAACAAATTGAATACATAAAATTAAAATCAAACTACATAATTTAATTAAAAACACATATTATTTCCTTAAATGTTTACGAGGATAACTAAAAATATTAATTAACATTGCTAACCTATTCTAATGTAACTAAAAAAATAAGAATATTAAAATAATGTCTAAGTTAATTAAATAGGATTGTGTTGATTAAATAATTGCTTAAATAAAAATCTCAGTTTATTAAAAAGTCAGGCAGACTTAAATTAACCAAACGAAATAAGACAAAATTATATTAAAAAATTAAAGTAAGATTAAAATTATTATTTTGATGACTAAAAATACATAATTAATTATAAAAATTGATTAATTAACAAAGTTAACTATAAAATTAAAAAAGCACAATTATTTAGTATAAAGTGATTAAATAATTACATAAATCATTAAAAATTAATTAAAATGATGTGGAAAAACTGTGTAAAAATAGAGCCACATCAAATTCCCCCACACTAAGCATTGTTTTTCCTCAGAAAATCTCTTGTATTATTATATCTGAAAAATAGTAAAGTGTATTTATGATTAAGATCACACTGTAACATGTCCAGTATTCAAAAGAAGGGGACAAAACATCATAGCAGGCTTTTAGAAAATTAATTACTCATGTGAATCTTGCCTATAACAAATACTCAAGGGTAATTAAGAACACAATGACCATCCATCAAAGAAGATGGCATTCCTCATATGTGATACAACTTAATGACTCATTTCAATCCAATTTCAAGTTCTAATTTAAAGAGTGACATGAGATAAAATATCAATGGAATTAGGACCTTAAACAAGGAACCATGTACTTTGACTCAATCTTAAGGCCCAGAAATAAATATATTTTTTTTTGAATCACCTTACTGATAAAACCTAAATCATTTCCATAAAAACCAATTGATTCTTTCTTCATCTACCATTCATCATTCCTCTCACCTTAATGAGATCATTTTTTAACCCTGGACACTTTATTTATTTTTCCCACGCCATGATTCATTGTGCTAAGCACTGTACAATATGCACTTATTCAAGATGAAATGAGGGCATATAGTAAATAGAAACACACCCAGCATCTAGGGTCATAGAGACTCACCGTGGGATCCCAGATGCCCAAATTACTCCAGTTTCAAAATATTTATATCAAAAACCATTTACATTGGCTCATTAAATCAATTACTTTTAATAATTATAAGATGAATGAGGCCCCTAGAATCAAAATCAAACTTCTAGTTCCAAAGGTATGATCATAATCCCATTAACATATAACCCAAAAAAACTTACAGAAATAGTTCCTTAATTGAATTTCCATCAAATCACTAAGTAAGGTCACTCAGAAATCATCCAACCTAATTAATTTCAAATTCAAAGCAGTCCTTAACTTCTAGAAAGTCACTGTCTTAAGGAAATACCTAATTGAGTACAATGTGAAGCCTAAAATTATGTAAGAATTTTGAAAGAAAAATAACCATTTTTTGACAAAAATTTTTGAAGTGAAGTGGGAATTGATGGGCTTACAATAAAGCACAGTTTAGCTCAGTCAACATTTGACCCCCTCCCTCACACTTAAAACAAAAATTTGTCCCCAATGTTGTGTTTTAAGTGTGGAGAAGAACAATTTGAAAGTTAAATTTCAAAACAGATTGTCAATTAAGTAGATTAAAGACATGTATAAAGGGTCTCTTTAAAGTTTAAAAATTTAGTTTTCCACAATGAATAAATAAAAAACATGTTCATTAGAAATTATATGCATTAGCATTGATGTGCAGGGGAATAAAAGGTGTGGGTACACAATTAATTGGGTGTAAGAAAGTTTAGAAAAATTTATTCAGTTAGATATTCAATAAATCAGACAAAGTTCAAGCTGAAAACCCCAACATTAATCAAATTTAAAAGACCATCAGCATGTACCCCCCACACGTAATTTCATGCAGTGGAAATGATTTTAATAACAATAAAATTTAGTTTCCAGTAGTGAAGTACATGCAAATTTTTAATTCAACCTAGTGAAAAGCAGCAAAAGTTTTTTAAATATGAAATTTATGCAGCATATTTTTCAGCAAATATGTAGCATAATTTATTAAACAACTAGAATTTTAGTTCAGTAGAAACACAAGTAGTAGAATTTTATTATCAAAAACAAGAGAAGAAATAGATGAAAAAAGTTGAAATACTTCCTTGACTTAATGTTTTTTTCTAGAGATGATCATGGGAACTCCACTCCATTGAACAAAAATCCAGCAGAGAAAGTTCACATGGAAGAAAACAAAGCATCACTTTATTCAGTACAAAACAGTAAAAAAATGAAATCAATGAAAGAGCATGGGTTGACTCCCATGAAGTACTGAATTTAAAGTCTTCAGTTAGACTTTATTTAATTACAGTTTTTTATTTATTAACAAAACAAAGACCATGGGTTTCCTCCCATGCAGCGCTAGATTTATAGTCCCCAGCCGGACTCACCTAGAACTACCCATAGTCACTAGGTGGATGTGGTTTACTTAATAGAAACCACCACATGTGTTTGGACTAATTATTTTTAATAGAAAGATGAGATTTGTGGGCAGAATAACTTAAGCAGACTAAAACCAATTTCTCATTAGCTGCATAAATACCCAAACAACACCCTTTAATAGTTGTGGACACAGTGCTCTCAACTTCTATGATTGTTTCAGATTTGAAAATATCAAAAAATTTAGGAAGTGGAAGCAATGTATTAGGTGCTCTTAAGGGTATGAAAATGTCCTCACAACTATCTTTCTCAACTTCAACATTAAAAGATTCAAATTCAAGGGTGCAAATGACTAAGTTCTGATTAGTAGGTTCAAAAGGAGATTCAATTAAGTAGTGAACTGAATCATGTACAATGAAAATCAACTATGATCCCCCCTATGGACTACTATCAGTATCATGAAAAGGCTCAACACCCTTCACAGTTGAGGATGTAAGTGACAAATAGGGAAGAGAATTTATTTTACCAGTAGCAAATTCAGGTTTAACAATATTTTAAATCTCTTCCAAAAGATCCACATCTGTTAACTCACAATGAACATCTACTGCTTCTATCAAATCAGTTCTACCTAGATCAAATGTGTGTTCAACCTCTATTTCAAGTTCAAGTTTAAAATGATCTGTTTCTAAAACCATGTCATTTGAGTGTTACAAAAAATTTAGTTCAGGGGAAGAAATATTCAACTCATCTTCAATAAAATCATGTTCAAGATTGTTCAAATTCAAAAAGTTTTCCCTTGGAATAACAACAATACTTTCCATTTTAATACATAAAGTTTCATAAAAGTGGTTACTATGAGAATAAGGAAATGAGAAGTCATTAGTTAGTCTTTCTTCAAATGGTATTCCCTCACCCCCATCATCCAACAACATTTCAAAATGTATTGGGTTTACTAATTCAAGACTTGGAAGAGATGTTTTAAATTTATGTTCAAAAATTTCAGATTCTATGTTTTCCAGCTTAGCATTCTCTTCCAAAGTGTTCTCAATATTTTATTCAGACTCATTATTCACAAAGTTAGAAAAACTGGGTGAAGATTTTTTAACATTCAAGTTTTCAGTTTCAAGTTTCTCTTTTACCTGAGTGACTTCATTCTCAAAACTCCTAAAATAGTGATTTTTCTCTAAAGAATGGATGATGAAAATAACTGGGCATTCTTCTTCAATCTGTTTCAATTCATCTTCAGAATTGTCCAACTCAACAGCATTAAAGTTATTTATTGGATTTTCAATGTTATTATATTGATTCAGTGAGTTGGTTACTTCTAGAATTGGTTCAACAGTTTCAGATTCATCAAAGTAAATCGTTTGTTTCCCAGTGTCAGATTCACTTTCCTCTTCCACTTGATTTTCAAATCTTTTAAAAATATTTTCCTTTTTATTTTCTTCAAATTATTATTCTTCTTTAACCTTTTGTTGTAATTCCAAGACAATGTTTTCAAATCCTTTCATTCATTGATCTTGCTCTTGAGAATATATAAGTTGAATTTCATGGGTTTTAGTTAACTAATTGTTAATTAGTTCCACCCTAGAATCCATTTTAGTATCAATTAATTCAATTTTATCTAGGGTGTTAGAACTAGACTCAAGTTTTTCATTTTCTTCAATGTAAAAATCATGTTGTAGATGGTTAGAGACACACTCCCAAGAAGTATGTCCATAATCTCCAAAAAAACACAGTAATGTCCAGTGCAGTAGTTTGACCCTTCATAATGTTCCATTTTTTAAAATGTTTTAGATCAAACACACACAAGAATTCAAATAGAACTTAAATAGACAACACACGCAGCAAATGTTCCCAGATTTTTTTAGCAAATTTTTTTTATATGATTTTTTTGTGTTTTTATGTTTTCTATTAAAACATTATATTCTCAGTGTGTGCCCTCCCCAGCAACGGCACCAAATTTTTGATGAGGCCAGAGGTCTTCAAAGCCATCAAAATTACATTTATTACTCTTACACAAGTACAACAGTGCATGGTCGATCCACAGAGAATAAAGATGAGTGATTTCTATGGTTTTAAAACTAAAAACCTCACTATTTTCAGCAATGAGGTAAACATATTTTTTTTAAAATTATGAAGTGGAATAAAGATGGTGAAACAAGTTTTTTAACAAAGAGACTAAAAATTTATACTAAGTACTGTCAAACTAAAGAATTATAGTATACTAGTATAAAGTAGCAAGGCAAGGATGATCAATTTATAACACTTGAGAATTCCAAACTATTGGTTTAAAGGATATCTTCTCCACTACACATTATTGAATCACACCTCAAGAAATAAAGGTGAAAAGTCTCCCTCGCCAGGAAACTCAACATGTAGAAGAATGAATTTAGGAGTTCTCCACTCCAAAATCAGACAAACTGCTTGACAATTTTTAAATGATAACATCTGGAAATAAACTCGCCATAAATTTCTAGAAGTAAAAACATTAATTATTCAAAAAATTATTCACTAACCCCCTTGCTAGTAGATCTTGAATTAATGAATTTAGAAAACTATTGAGGTGTGAGGAAACTATACAGATAATCCTTAATCAATCTCACCAATTGATTATGATTATGAAAAATTAAAAGTGAATGAAGAGGTTTAAAATATTAACTAAAAGAATTGAATTCTTGAGCTAATACAATTCATCCTTTGATCATCTTGATTAAATAGTGAAAAACATCCAAAAACCGAGTACAAAAGTAAAGAATTGCGGGAAGAAGAACTCCCCATGCGATGCTCTGCCTTCAGCCTCCTTAGCCTCCATGTCTGCTCTATCATCTCCTGGGAGTCTCCAATCTCAAAATGATAGGGTGTGGAATCAGAAATAGTGTCTGCTCTCATCTGATGTGATTGTGGAATGAAAAATAATGAGAGTCTCCCCCAAATTATGCTGCTTGTCTTCTTTAAGTACCCTTATGTCATAAGCTTCATGTCACTGCTCCATTTCCACCGACTTAGAATTTCCTTCATGAGTGCACCGCACACGTGCGCTTTTTCCACGACTGGCACGTCACGTGAGTTTTTCTCACATAACTAACTTCTGCAGAGTTAGATGCATGAATATTGACATATCTTCGACTTTTGTATAAACCTGCACAAATAAAATATAATAGAAAAGTAAATAAATGAGAATGCAAAGAATGAAAAATAGTTATTTTTTAAGTTAAGTGTTATATTACTCATTACAAGTTAACTAAAGTTAATTAATAAATATTTTAATTAATAATTATTATTTTCTTTTATTTTATTTATAAAAATTATTCACTTATAATTTTATCAAAGAGTTATTAATTTAATTAAGTTAAATATAATTACTATGTTTTTTTGGTTTATCATTATTAACTAATTCATTAAAAATTAACATCATAGGTAAATAAGTAATTAGAAATTTAATAATTTAGAATGTATTAATTAATAATTTAATTATTATTATTATTATTACCTTTTAATATATTTAAATTTTTAGATTAATTTATTAATTATTTTATTTTAATTTAGTAATTACAATTAATACTTAAGTTTTAAATATTTTTAAAACTAAAAAGTATATTTTATAGTTTATTTATAATTATTATTAATTATATAATTACACTATTAATAGTAAATTAATTTATTATAAACATTTATTGTTAATTTAGTATTGCATTTCAATTTACAATTAATCTATTTATTAACATTAAGATTTTTTTAAGCTTATAACTTTAATAAATTATATTATATTCTTTTGATTTAATTAAAGATAAAACTTTAATTTTAAATTTTTATTATTTATATTTTTTTTGTTTTACATTACTTTTATTATTATTATTTTATTGTGTATTATGTTTTTTATCTATCTTCTTCTTCCCTCCCCCAAATCGGTGCGCAGCAGGGAAGGGGTCCTCTTCTCCGCAACCTTCTTTGCATTGGCATCACCCCTGGTTCGCAACTCCCTGCTCAGCTCCTCCCCACATGTTGTAACTCCAACCTTGGCCTTGGCTTGAGAGATGACGATGACGCAAAATAGATTCCTACAAGAAGCGACTACAATGGACTCGACCTACTCCTAAGATTCATGCAGAAGCAATGGACGGCTTCTCCTACAGTTAGCAGCGGCTCCAACAGTGGCTTCACCTGACTCCAGGTAAGGTACTGGTGGCATGTTTCCTTCTCCATGTTTGTGGCTCCACCTCCCTCACCCACAGTGACTCCAGTAGACTCCAGCAGTGGATTAGTTTCTAATCCCTCACAGTGGTGCGACACTACCCAGTGGCAACGAACAGATCTCGAGTGGTTTCGTGAGGTAGGTCCGGCAGACATCAGCAGCGGACAACAGCGGGTCCAGCCCAGTTCTATTCTTGTGCGCAGCAGAAAGCTCATCCTCCCAGCGGCAGCGACCTCCAGCAGGTCATCTCCTCCCAACCCTCCTCGGCGCAACACATGCTACCGGTGAGGTAGTCACCGTTAGTTTGGGAGAGTACCCGTGAGGCTGGAAGGGAAAAAGGGTAACGGTGAGGTAGAGGGATGTGCGCAGGGTCACTGATATAATTGCTACCGGTGAGGTAGAGATATCAGTGAGGATAAAAGTCACTGATAGCATTAATAAAATCTAATGTTAGTATGTTAATATCAACAAAGGGAAGCAGTGGGGTGGGGGTCACTATTAGAATAAAACTAACAGTGATGCGGTTACCGGTACCAAAGGGTAATGGTGACAAAGGTCACCGTAAAAATAAAAATGAAGGAGCTAGTGATACACTACATTAAGGGTCATCGGTAAAATAAAAATTAAAGTCACCAATATAACTAAAATAAATAGATAACGGTGACCTTAAAAAATAAAAAACACAAAAAATTAAGCATAAAGTTAAAACTTAATTAAATTAAATAAAAATACTAACAACAATTAATTAAAAAGAAAACTAAACACCATTAATTTAAAACAATATTTTTATTAAACTTTAAAATATTAAAACCAAAACTAAGATTATTAATTAGAAAATACTAAAATTATAAACTGAATAATTATTAAACTAAATTAATAAAGGAGTAAAGTTAAAATAAATAAACAAGTTAAATACAAAGTAGCAGTGAATAGTAAATATTAACAACAGTGACCCAAATAAGTCACCGCAAACTCTTGTCTACCTCACTCGTAGCCTAAAACCAATAGAAAACCATTAAATAATCAATCTGCATACATAAAATAATATAATTAACATTTAAAAACTCTTAATTAATTAATGAATTAACTAATTGAATACATAAAATTAAAATCGAACTGCTTAATTTAATTTAAGAGAGATATTATTTTATTAAATGTTTAGCAGGATAACTAAACATATTAATTAAAATTTCTAACCTATTCTAATGTAACTAAAAAAATAAAAATATTAAAATAAATTCTATGTTAATTAAATAGGATTACTTTGATTTAATAATTGCTTAAATAAAAATGTCAGTTTATTAAAAAGTCAGGCAGACGTAAATTAACCAAACTAAATAAGACATAATTAAATTAGAAAAGTAAAGTAAGATTAAAATTATTATTTTGATGAACAAAAATACATAATTAATTATAAAAATTGATTAATTAACCAAGTTAACTATAAAATTACAAAATTACAATTATTTAGTTTAGTGTGATTAAAAAATTAATTAAATAATTAAAAATTAAGTAAAAAGATGTATCAAAACTATGTAAAAATAGAGCCACATCAAATACATATACCAAAATATTAGTTTTTAATATTCAAAATTATATTCAAATTTTATTTCATGCCTTTTTACATAGAAATAATGTTTTTATTATGAAATTATACGGGTAGTTTATAAAGTGTTCATTAATTAAAAAATAATGCTGAAATGTAAAATTTTTTATGTTTATTTATTAATTTTTTATAAAAATTAAAATTGAATTTATAAAATTAAGGACTTTATTTAGGATATTTCCTAGACCACATAAAAAGAATTTTTATTTTTAATTTTATCACATTTTAAAAAATGTCAATTGTGTTATATTTAGTTTTTGAAAAATGTTTACATAATATAAGACTAATTAAACAATGTTTATAATTCCTAAAATATCATATATTTAACAAAAAACCATATAATGAATAACTGGAATGAATTAGTATTGTGAAATTAAAATAAAGTGTTCTTGTTCCTGATTATCAAATTTAAAAAATGTATAGATAAATGGTGATATATTTATAATTACCATTTATTAATTGTTCATAAATATTTATCTCATGTTTAAATTTATTAATAGTTCATTTATTTAAAAGTTTTTTCCATTTTTATTATTCGTGTATATAGATTTTTTATATTATGAATATTTTTATTATTTAGTTTAAATTTTTAACTACTTATAAGTATATCATACATGCATATATGTATTTACTTGATATAAACGATAATGGATTTACATTCCTACTTCCTTAACACTATTTTGTAATAAAAAATTAGACTGAATTTAGTTTTTAAATATAGTTTAACCATATTAAGTATTGCAGTTATGATGAATTGGATTCTCTCTTGAATAAAATATCTATGGGTAGGGATACTTTGGGTCAAACATTAAATGTGATTAGAAGCTTATGCATTTTTATAGAATAGAGGGGGTTGGATATTTGATTCTCCAGGTTTACTCATTTAGATATTTTCAATTTTATATATTTATAAAAATTTATATGAGAATGTTTCATTTACCTTATGCTTTAAATGTGTTTTAGGATGTGTAAATTTATTGGGAATCAATTTTTGGGTGAGTAACACGAACAATGAGTTGTGTAAAGGGTGGAACATCAATGCTATAACATCCCAAACCAAACTACTAGGTCCATCCTAGAATGGAATGTGACCTCATTCATGCCTCCTGGTGTGCAAGAGTCTTCCGACTAGAAGATAGGGTATAATTCCATCACTGGGAAGACTATACCTTCATTATCATATCATATGACAAATAATCAACAGTGAGCAATATAAGAAATAATTTAAGTAAACATATGGAAAGGTAAAGATGGTATACATTTCATATAAATAAAGAATCTCCCAAAGTGGAAAGAATATCCAATGTAATAAGTACTATATAAATAAATGGATAAATAAGGGGTCATCTGGAGTCTTCCTCTATCCGCTACTATCTCTATGATCCACTGCTCGGTCCTCCATTATAGGGCCCTTTCTCTTACTCGAATCCTTCTTAAAATCTACAAGAATGTCTAAATTATTGAGTAGGGTGTGATTATAAGACTCAATAGAACACCACCAAAGTTTTATTAACATTATGTGATCAAGTATAAAAATGAATTAAATAATTTTAATAAATTCCTAAAAACATAGTAACACCCACTCCAAAAATGAGTTGTTGTGCGCTAACCAGGAAACCAAAAACCCCGACCATACTTTATTAAACTCCATTTCAGAAATTCACTATATTTAAACAAGTATACATACAAGACTAAATCTATTTTAGAGTCACTCATAATCCAAAATTCATAGATTGAATACATCCTAACTGAAATCCAAAAGGCATCAAGTATACTTAGAATCCACAAGGAATTGGGTATCTATAACCTTCCTCGAATCCATAAGGAATTGGGTAACACATAGAATCCAAAAGGAATAAAGTTTCAACCATATACATAGAATCCAATAGGTATCAAGTAGATTCCAGGTTACAAGATTATCATGATGCTCCATCGTCATTGTCGCACACCATACACACATCCCATAAAGAGTAATCGTACCACAACAACCACCTGTGAAGTATACACATACCAATCCTATAGTGTAAAACATAATAGGTCATAGAACGATAATAATAATACCAGACATTATGAGAAATATAGAATCATCATATATTTCAACATGTGAACTGAACATCAAAATGGAATCATGATATGACATCAATATCATGGAATCATACAATACCATATCATGGGACAAACATAAACCCACATACGATCACATTTCAAGCATAAATATAAAATATATCTATGAATACATAATATTAAGTCAGCATGTGTAACAACACCCACAAAGGTAAGGAACAACCTACGCCAAAATCCATTATGGTAAAAAAAAGGATAAATTACCCTGTGTGGTTTGATAGATGGAGTGGAAACCTCAATCATCAAAAACACCTCTTTAGGATATTATTATTATAAATATTGATATGTAAATTCTCAAGGTTTTTAAAGTGTTCCTAGCATCAAAAATAGTTATTTTATTTCAAAAAGAAATAAAATATTAAATGAGAGGATACTTTCTATATCCTAGATAATTTCTGAATTAACGTTCTAGTCCAGTGCATGCACTCACAATATTATCTATAAGAATAAGTATCTTTTGATAATTTTTTATTAATTATACATTATTGTTATCTTTTTGTAATTACTTATAAATTATAAATTATAATTATTTTATTATTATTTATCCTAAATTATCCTTTCATAATTATATCTGATAATTTATCTTCAATTATAATTAATAATTATCATTTTATAATACACATTATTATCCTTTGATAATTTTGATAGTCTCTGTCCAATGATAATCACCTTATAATTATCCTTTAAAAACTTTTATAATATTATCTTTCATAATCTAATTAAATTATCCTTTGATAATTAATTGTAATTATCACTTGATAATTCTTCATTGTTATCCTTTGAAAATTACTTGTAATTATCTTTTAATATTTTTAATAATTCCTCATTTGATAACATCATTTAACATTATCATTTTATAATCTGGTGGAATTATCATTGAAAATTAGATCAAATTATAATTTGATAATTATTAATATTTATATTTTAATTATTTGATGAAAATATTATTTGGTATTTTTTTTATATTAATTTTACCAAAAAATCACAAAACCAACCTGTGATAATTTAGATCAATTATCATTATTTTATAAGTTTTTCAAAATTAACATTCATAATTTCATATGAATTATCATTTGATAATTCTATATTATTGTCTTATGAGTGTTACCTGATGCCTTGTGTATCCCAAGTAGATTACAGATACTCAATGCCCTTTGGATTTTGAGTATTACCCAATGACTTGTGCAATCCAGGTAAGTTGTTTTCACATGATTCCTTATTGATTCCAAGTGAATCAGTAACAACCATGTGGCCATTATGGATACTTATTGACATACAGTACATTTTTTCTTTGGATCTGAAGCTATTATAACTAGAGGTTTGTGGTGGTTTGGTTAGAACATGACTGCATAGTTGTGGACTATTTGTTACTATGATTTTTACACATTTATTATTATTATGGAATATACATTTATACTTGATAAAATGGTATTAAGGATGAATTTTTGGTTGCCTACTGAGTCCTATACTCACACTTTACTCGGGCATTTCAATGAACATGTAGATTTTATGGGGATTCCAGTTGAGGGAAAGGTCCTTTTGATAGACAATGGATTAGTGGAGCATGGAGATAGTACTAGACTGGGGAAATTCAAAAGGACCCAATGTTTATACATTTATTTATCTAATAATTATTACATTGGTGATGCATGCCACTTTGTGAGAATATTTATTTATATGAAATGCATTCCATCTTTACCATTAATTATGTTTATATTGATTATTTATTATATTGTTTACTAATTAGTATTGACCCTATGTTTTATTACTGTGGGAATAGTCTCCCCACTATGGAATCAGACCCTTGCTACTAAATGATAGACTCTTGGATACGGGGAGCCAGACATGTTGTCACATGGAATTACATATTGGACATGGTGGTTCAATTCAGGATGTTACAAAATGTTATCAGAGGATCAATATTCACTAAATTTTTATTCTATTCATCTTGGGATGTGAAATTATAGATAGGTGATAGGATGATAGGGAAAAGGTCATCAGAACTATTCCAGTGCCTATCCAAAATTGAATAGTAGACCTATGAGTTCCCATAAAGTGGTGAATTCGTTTTTGGATATTAATGTCGATTAAACTCATCGTGGGTGATGCACATGAGTTTGATATGTGATTTATGAGATTTTAGGTGTGTTCATGCATCATGAATAGTGACTGGGTACACATTCCATATATATACTTATTATTGTGCTGTATAATAGTTCATTAATTAAATTCCTTATTTTTGTGTTTTATGTGCGGGATAATGTCCCTTGTGTGTTATATCTATTTTTCCATCTTGTGTGATATATCTTTATTGGAATTGATTTATTGAACTGATCATTTTGTTATGTTAGTATATATATATATAATGAATATGAATAGCATAAAAGGATATAAACATTGGTTAGTTCTTGCAGTGGTATACCTTGATGTAAGGGTAGACTCATAAGAAAACATTGTTTAATCCCATAGATTGGTCAAGATAATCCTTTTGTGATCTCATAGATTGATTAGAAGTATCTCCATCATGTTATATGAGATGTCACCTTAACGTAGTCTTATGTGACTACTTTGGGAGATCGTGATAACACTTCTACACTAGACTGTGTTTCTTCGTTACAAGTGGATGCGTAGGAAAATGTTGTTGAACATGCATACACACATGATCTATGGTTTAGGAAATAGATCCACGTAAACCAGAAGTTTTTCTATTAGTTCTTGTCCCGGGTATAGGATTTCATAACTACGGTAGAATATTACATGATTTTAAACTCTATAATTTTTTATCCTTTTTAGGAATCTAAGACACTCATGATGATTAATGATGGTTTAAATTATTTTGTGGAAAGATTGAACTAGTAGAGACTCTAAAGGAATATCAAGTCATGCTGATATTTAGCTCATGCTAGGAGAACATCCATTTTGATACCCCCTATAGCATGGAACTAACTGATCTAAATAATATTAAGAATTAGCTAGATGAATTTGAGAGGAAGGGATTCATAATGTTGAGTGATTCATAGTGGGGTTCACCGATATTGTTCACCAAGAAAGAAGATGGTATACATCAGCTATGTATTGATTGCCGAACACTAAACTTGGTGATAGTGAGAAACCAATATCCATTTATCTAGATCAATAATCTTTTAGATCAACTATGCAGAGCATCATGGTTCCCTAATATTTATCTTTGATCGAGCTATAATCAGTTTCTTGTTATAGAGCAGAAGATTTCAAAGATTATGATTAATAGAAGGTATTGAATATGTGAGTACTTGGTAATGTAATTTGGGTTGAAAAACATGTTGATAGTGTTCAAGGAACTCAGGAATAAATTATTACATCCATACTTAGACTCATTCATCATAATTTTCATCGATGATATCCTAATATACTAACCAAAATGAGGGAAACATGATAGGAACCTAGAGATAGTTCAGAGTATTCTATATGAACCCAGAATTTAAACGAATCTATCAATGTATGAATTCGGGGATTCAGAGTTGATAAACCTAGTACATATATTGTATGAGACCGATATATCTGTAGAACTGTAGAAATGTGAATTATTCATCTCTGAGAAACATGAACACATGTTTTAGATTAAGATATTTTTTGTTTTATAAGGATGTTACCGATATTTTATCTCAGAATTACCCCAATTATCAGCACCAATGACTGTGATGACAATGAAGAGAATGAAATTCTAGTGTTTATAGAAGTGTGATGAGTCATTCCTTGAGAAAAAGATAATATTGATGAAAAATTCAGTTTCAAAACTCCTTGATCATAGTATTGGTTATATGGTGTACTATGATGCATCAGGTGTTGGTCTGGGAGTGGTGCTGATGGAAAAAAGAGAAGTTAGTAGTATATGATTATTTTCATCTATAACCCCATGAGAGGATCTACCTAGAACATGACCTGGATGTGGAATTCTTGGTCCATGCTCTAAAATTTTGGTTACACTATCTCTTTTCTAAGATATTTATTTTCTACATGGATCATAAGAGACTTCTCTATATATTAACATAGAGGGACCTCATCATGAGACATAGGTACTAGGTTTAGTATCATCATATATTTTACATTGGGATGGATTATGTACTTGGGAAGGGTAATGTTGTCACAAATGGTCTTAGCCATGACACATTGGTAGAGGTGGATCTTGGTGAGAGGCCCTTAGAGGAGTAGTGGAACTTGATAAGCTTATTAGCTGACTGATTGATGGATTTATTAGAGTACTAGGGCTATATGGATTTTTCTCCCTTGGTAGAAACATATTCTCTTATGGACCAGGTAAAGTATGAAAAAAAGTAAGACTCATAGTGTACTATAATGAGGCAAAAACTAGTTTTTGGTGAATAAATACCAAGATGGTTGATGGACAATGATAATGTGTGATTATAATATAAGAGAGTAGTAATCCATTATTCCATCAGGAAGGAGCTTATTAGATATTAACATACCTATAGATGGGTAGTAAATCTTGGTGTGACCAAGATGTATCATGACTTCAAGGAAAAATTCTTGCGGTTAGGTATTAAGTGATACATTAATAGTTTCATCTTCTGAGGCCTTATCTTTCAAAGGGTGAAGGTCAAACACCAGTGTCCTGGTGGGTTGTTACAACCACTCTAAATAACTATGTGTAAATGGTTTTATGTAGTGATGGAGTTACCTAGAATTTTGAGCACTCATGACACTATCTTGGTGATTGTCGATCGACTAATGAAGTCCACTCACTTCTTACTCATAAGAGAGACTAACTCTGTGGAGGATCTTGGAATGGTCTATGTTTGAGAGATTTTACACCTACATGACGTTACCTTGAGCATTGTCTTAGATAGATACACACATATCACCAATATTTTTTTCATAGATTATATAAATCCCTTGGGAATCAGCTACGGTTGGGCATGATGTCCCATTTTGAATACCGAAAGACATTCTGAGCAGACTATATTCATATTTGAGGATATGATTAGCTCTAGTGTGATATAATTATGTGGAGATTTGGATGATCACTTGGACTTGATTGAGTTCACATTAAATAATAGTTACTAGGATCTATTCAAATGTATAATTGTGGGGCTCTACATAAGAAAATGTGCCAATCACCACATGTTGGTATGAAGTAGGTGAGGTAGCAGTTGTGGGCCCAGTTTTGTTGAGGAGGCATCTGAGAGAGTGCATATGATTTAGAAAATGTTGATAACCACTTAATGAAAAAATAATTTATATATAAAACATACAAGGATACATTTGTAGTTCACTATAGGTGATCAGGTCTTTTTGATAATGACTCTTCAGTTAGTCCACTGATGTATAAGGAAGTAAGAAAAGATACCACCATAGGTTGTGTGGGACCCTTTGAGATAACCCAAAGAGTTGTGAAAATGGTGTACCATTTGGGCCTTTATCCATGTTGTTGAGGCAAGCATGAAGTTTTCTGTGTTTCTCAGCTTAAGAGGTACAAGACTGATCCTGTAAATTTTATAGATTGTGAGGATAGAAGGTTTTATGTTGAAATATGGTACCACTTTTCTGGATTCAGTGGTAGCATGGACAGATCTAGGAAGAGATATGGGAGCCTAAGTCTGATATATGAACTTTGTGTACTGAGTTTCTTGAGTATGACTGGTAGAGGTAATTATCTATGATGAAAAGTTGATTAGGGGATAAAAATGTAATTTTATAAATTTTTAATGCTAATAAAAACCCTATTTGTTTGAAATTTATAATTATTTTTATGTGAAAATGTAATTTTCCAATAAAAATTACTTAATAAATTTTTTTAAAGGAATTGAATAAAAGTAAAATCCCAGTTGGAATCTTATATTATTATATGGAATGTTTTCAGATTTAGGAGATGAGTTAGTGTAAGATTTTTGAATAAAATTAAAATCCTACTTGGCATCTTATATTATTCAATGGAATGTTTTCAAAGATAGGTCATGAGTTACTATGAGATTATGAGGCATGTTGGGCCTTGGAGTTGAAAAAATAAAAATATTGTATATACTAAATTAATAGAAATTAATTTTCCTAAAAATAATTGAATATCTACTAAATACTAAATTATATGAGAAATTCAAGGCTACTGTTATGTTCGGGATGTGGGTTTTATGCTAGGCGGGGCATAACTTTTGTGTGCGTTGCAATTTTAGTCAGATCACATAGGTGGTTAATTTATTTAATATTTTTATTATATTATTTTATGAAAATAATTCAATATCTCCCAAATGGTGCATTATATGATAAATACAATTCCACCATTTGGCCTAGGACTCTTAGTTTACCCTAGGTTGGGAATAACATTTATTTTTATAGATCATTTGGTCATTATATTTTTTAGATTATGTTTTTCGTTAATTTTATAATTAAATCAATTTTTAATTATGATTTATAGTTCATCATCTCCAAACAAAATTCTAGACCACCATTTCCAACACTAGAGATTCCTAAAATCTTTATAGCTCACTCTTTTTTATCGAAAAAATTAGAATCACATTAATGGGGTGGATTTAAACACTCCGTCATAAATTTTAATTTCAATCGAGGGTTGAAATGGGTTATTTAGTTGGTCCATTCTAGAATGATGAACGATAAAGCATTTAGGATCTTAAAATGGTCAAACAATTTCATCTTGGTTCTTGGGTGATCCCATTGTGTTTGAGAAACATATAAACCACCATGGGTATGATCGAACGAGTCACTGGAAGTCCTCCCTTGTACCAGAGTCATCTTCTTCTTCCTTGTTAGGCATTGTAGGTGAGGTTTTTCATTTTGTTTTATTTTTTTAATTTTATCACTTTTTATTCCATTATTTTATAATATTGTAAAAAGGGTTTGAATTTGAATAAAAATAAAATAACTAAAAAATTATAAGGGATATTCTTAAATAAATTATCAAAGGATAATTGTGCTAGATTATCGGAAGATAATAATATAAAATTAATAAATGATATGTTATAAGAAATTATCTAAGATAATTATAAAAAAATTTAAAATAAAGATAATTGATCTAAATTATCAAAAGTTGGTGTTATTAAATTTTTGGAAGATAAGTTTAAAAAATTATGAATTGATAATTTCATCAAATTATCAAAAGATAATTATATATAATTATCAAATTATAATTTAATAGAATTATAAATAATAATTCCACCAGATTATCAAATGTTAATGTTAAATAATATTATTAGATAAAAAATTATTTAATTTATCAAAATATAATTACAAGTAAATATTAGAGTATAATAATGAGGAATTACCAATCCAAAATCACTACTATTTATAAAATGATAATTACATGAGATTATCCAAGATAATATTGTATATATTATTAAATGATAATTACAAGGTAATTATAATGTGACATAAACTATCAAAATTATCATAATAAAATTATATTTATTATGAAAGGATAATAATTAAAGATAATTCAAATAAATTCTTAGATATAATTATGAAAGGATAAATTAGAATAAATTATCAAAAAATATTTATAATGGTTAAATTATAAGTAATTGTAAAAAAATAATTATAAAGGATAATTTATGAGATATTATCAAAATATAATTATTCATATGGTGAATATTGAGAGTGCATTCACTGGCCTAGAATGATAATTTGAAAATTTTCCAATTGAGAGGAAGAATCATCGCATGAAATATTTTATTTATTTTTCAAATAAAATAACTACTTTTTGTGATAGGAACCCTTGAAAAATATAGATCATTGACATCTGTATATTTATGATAATAAGGTCATGAAGAGGTGTTTTTGACTATTGTTGTTTCCACTTTATCTATCAAACCACACAAGGTGGTTTGTCCTTGCCTTTGACATCAATGAATTTTGAGGTAGGATCTTCCTTACCTTTTTTTCATTTTTACACCTATTTCTATAATATTATTTTTGTGTATAAATATTTGATATTCATGATTTAATTTCAATCACGTGTGGGTGTGTGTGGACCATGATATTTTATAGCATGATTCCATGAGATTGATGTGATAGCAGATTCAATGATGGTGTTTGGTTTATATGTTTATGTATATGATGATGCTCATATTTCTCATTATGTGTTCTATTGTTTTTATCATGCTATGACTTTTCATATTTCCCTTTGTAGGATTGTTATGTGTATACATGAAAAGTTGTTGCCGTTTTATAATTACACCTTATGGGGTGAAAATTTGTGTACGGTGATGATGTTGATGTAACATTATAACCTTGTAAACTAACACCTACTAGATGCCTTATGGAATACAAGATGATTGCCAACAAATTATGACTTGTGAATTTCAAGTGTTTTCTGATTCCTTTTTTATTCTGGTTAGGTTACAAATTGTCAATTCCTTGGGGACTTTGAGTATTACATGATGCCTTGTGGATTCCATGTAGTTTGTTTTCACTCATTGCCTTACAGATTCTAAGTGACTCTCCAAAATTCTTGTGTATGGTATGGGTAATTATTTACATACAATACATTTCCATTATGGAGTTGTAGGGTCTTGAAAATTCCACCAAGAGAAGAATGTCCCCCCACAATCGCTTTGTAGAAGGAAGAAAGATCTTCTATAAGTCTATCAAGGCGAAGGGACTCAAATTGAGTTTTAATTCTTTGAAGGAACTTGAAGGAATTCAAGTTTTCAAGGTTTTTATGTGGCCCGTGTACCATCAATGGAAAGGTACATGGATAATATGGATCGCAAACCACCAGATATGCGAGGTGGTCCGCTTACCGTTGGCCCACGAGGAGATGGCCAGCGAGCAAAGAAAACCGTGAATCGATTCAATCAAACAAGTTGTGTGTGTAAGGCCATTATGTGTACCATACCATGTACCCATCAGTTCATGGAAAAAGTTAACGGTCAGGGTTTTACGAACTATTATCGTGAACCAAAAACCTCCACAAACCCTAGTTGACTGATTATTCCTTGGTTCAGAATATTGCTTCAATGGGCCTCTGTAAATAGTGTCACGTGCCCAATAGATACGATCACTCTGATTCTCTATAAAAAGATCACAATAGAAGGATGGAGGATGGACACAGAGGGATACACACATAGAGGCAAATGGATAGAGAGAAAGATGAACTACGGAAGCTAGAGGGAGAGTTAATGGTTGAACTCCAGCTTCCGTCTTGTTTCATCGGCGAAGCACAAACTGAGAACCACTCCCTCTGTAGGTACATCCATCCACAAACTATAAAATGGGGGAATTGAATAATAATAATAATAGAAAAGTGAACCTAATTGGTGAACCTCGAACCAAATACTTATCACATAATAATTTATCGCGAATGGTAATCCCCCTGACACTCCTTCGGTATGGTGGTCCGTGTAGCGTACCACTAAGGGGACTGAACTCGTTACTGCGTACCCAATCATTATGAAGAAAAAACCCAAGGTAGTATGGTGATCTGTGTATCACTTTGGTACGCAGTGGACTATACCCATGCATGTGTACCACACCGGTACACAGACGGCCCTTCTCCCTGCATACCGCTATGGTATGCAGAGCCTTCCTCATCCCGCTTGAGAAACCAGTACGTGGAATGGGGAGTCTTCAAGTATTGTTCATTCTGATTCCAACCTCACCTCTACATTATTGCCCAGTCCTCCATGATCCCTCTGCAAACCAGTCCTCCAGCACTAGGAAAAATCATTCTCCAATGCAATCGAACCCATACGATCAGGCCATCAGGCGCATCAATGCACCCCATTTAGACTACATAACCACGATAAGTGGAGTCACGAAGGCCCTCCCAAAAAATCTTGGGTTCCGGGAATGCCTGTGAGGCTAAATTACCATAGTAACCTGGATTCCAACCATGGGATGCCAATTTGAACCTCCATGTTCTTGGGATTAAGGGTGGTCACTTTCTTTTCCATTTAATGAGGAATAGTGATTAGTCGTTGGGGTTATGTTATCTCCCCCCTTTTAGAGGAAAAAACTCCTCCCCTTCCCTGAACATGCTTTGGGGCCCTCCGATTAATGTATGTCCCCAGTCTTCCAAGGTCAGGCCGCATGACCTTTATTTCCATTTCACATGGAAAGGGTCATCGATATGCACCCTCACCCACCGTTGCCCCGACCTCTTCTGCCACAAGCTCTCCCTCCCCCACCAATAGGGCAGGAGGCATTTACATTGTTGAATCTTTCATATACTCTTGTTTCTCACACTGAGAATGAATCATGTGGGCGTATAGGTTTGTGGGGGATTAAAACATACACACATTATGAACTATGAGAACTATGATTCCTGACCAAATCAGGATACGTAGGACGCCTAGAAGATGGCCTGAGCTCAAAAGTGTGTCCTCCCATGAAGGGTCCACCAAATCATGTTTCCTCAAATGGGAATCTTCCATGTGTAAACCCCACATGTTCTGAACAATGATTACTTTTACCAAATCATGATACATAGGATGCCTACCAGAAGTCCTAAGATCAAAAGGGTACCCATCCAAAAGGTTCAACCCAATCATGTCTTAAATGGGTAGCTACTATGTGTAAGCCCCACACATTTTAAACTATGTGGGATCTGATTCCTCTCCGAGGATACATAGGAATCCATCCTTAGGGGCCCGATCCCAACATCAAGTCACCTTTTTTCCCCCCTGGATAATGATAAACTCCAGAGATCCTTATAAAATGTCTAAATTCACATCACCTCAGTGGAATCAAACATATTCATGCTCACGAAGATCTTGAAAACTAAGGGTATCTCATGGAAACACTCTTCCGTAATGAACCAAGGATTCACGAACGTATAAACATGACTTAAATCTTTAAGAGAGTCCCAGAACATGCAAAAATCCTCCCTAGGATGGGTGTGGTGAGCCAGACCTCCCATCCTCTCCAACAATGGAATCATTAAGTGTCCAAGGCCATTTCTTCTACCAAAAAGTGCCTGTCTCTAGAAATAAAGTCCATGAATCATGGAAACCATGGTTGTTGGGTGTTCTTGGCTCCACGAATAAACTCGTTGGAGACCATCAAATGAAGTTATATCCGTGAAGGGCCGGTTTCATGAGTGCTTGACCCCCATGAAATCACCCGCTAGGACCAACAGTTCCCATAGAGTTAATTCAACCTTCTTTAAAGGATAATGATGTAGAACGGGTCAAAAAATAGAAATGGTAAATTTGATGAGAACCCATATCTATAAAAAAGGGATGGGTAATGATCCTTGTTGTTCCATTTTTGCACCACCCATAAACGTGCCACATCAGAGGAGGAATAAAAATGGTGAACCCGATGTGAATATTTAACCAAGGTGGTGGTTCTACCCAAATGATAAAAGACAAATGTATAATGCACATCAGACCATTTTTTTCACATCAGCATGCACAAAACATGCCACCTCATAGGTGGAACCAAAATGGTGAACCCGACGTGATTCCTTAACCAAGGTGGCGGTTCTACCCCACTCAGGCCCCATCACCCCGCAGTAAAATAAAAGGGGAAGGGGCTAAGTTGAATTACCAAATATGCATATTTTTAAAGGAATTCTACTTTGAGGATTTTATGTGGTCTGTATGTCATGTATGTATATTTTAGGTTCCCGTAGAGTGACCTTCGATCAATTTACATCCTACCAACTCATTCAGACATGCACATCAGTGATCCTGCAGGCAGTCGGGGCCTCAATGAAGAGAAATAACCCTTCGCCTACCCAACGTCTTCAAATTTGGGAATCCAATACGTTGATCAATGAGTACCACCAAAAAGGTACTCTCCCCACACTGGAGGCCGCAAGAAAAGCCCTTTAGTCTGCAAAGGTCTTCCGGCCACCTTTTCAGCCTCTACCGACACCCCATCACATAGCGGCCTAAGTGGTGATCTCAAACCCTTTCAGGAGCCCTTCCTCGAAATGTGACAATGAATACCTCCCTTACCTCAGGAAGGCAGATGAATTCAATGCTGAAGACTTCATCTCAACTGCACGGGGGTCCTACCCATAGGCCCCCGCCAGAGAGCATCGCCGCCGACACCGGACGATCATTCCTCCTCCTGCTGAAGAGGACCTTATGCCGAGGGAACCTGGAAAAGTCTTGGAGGCATGGGCCCCTCTGGCTACCCACCAAGGGTAGTGAATATATAACCAAGAATATGTCGTCGCCCTGGTTCCTGAGGAGTAGCTCTTCCATACTAATGCAGTTTCATTCAATAGCCAGACATACAGATCTTCCCTCTCAAATCAATCCACCATGGAAATATGGTGACATAATACAAGCACATGCACATTCCTACTAATGCTCGTCAGTCCCATCGTGCAGTCAGAGTGGAAAACTATAGGCAGATAAAGCTATTTGCTTATCCACAACAAGCCAGCCATCCAAATTGGGTAGCACTCAGCTACACGCATGCACAAACACCTGCTGACTCATTTCAATCCTTTCATCTAAATATAGAAGAAACAGGCTATACGCAAGCACAAACACCTACTGATGCACTTCATGCCCGCCATCCAAATCGGGAGGCAACCAAATATGAGAAGATTCTATTTCATATGGATTCATACAAATCCCATGAGACAACTATAGTGGAAAGCGAGTGGATTAAAATTACAGCTCATGAATATGAAGATCACCAGTCAAATACGGTGGCAAAAAAAGAATAAAACCATCAAAATACTCGTTCCTCTGTCCCGAAATAGGAGAACTGCTACTATCTACTAGCCACTAATGGAGGAACGGAGTAGTCACAAAATCTATCTCTGACATCGGAATGGGACTTCATACCCATTTTATCCAAAGATGTATCTCATCACATCCTAGAAGTGATATAATCTCATAGGTCGATTCCAGACTATATCCTCTAAACATGATAAGATATCATTGCATCGATAGCAAAGGAGAAAAATCGGTCCCACGACCCGATTTCCTCGAATGGAATGACTCACTCGCAAAATGAGTTAGTCACTATAAAGTGGTTATGCATCCCTTCTCCAGTCTAGGAGGGTCAATGGAAATGTCCCGTGACATACGGACAACTGGATCAGAAAAAATACTCTTTCCAACTGGGGGGGCATCGTTCCAATGTGGTGGCCACTCCAGGGAGGGCATACAACCATTCCAAAACTCAATATGTCTGTCAGCATATCAAAAAGACATCACAGGACCCAAAAATATAGGGACCGGTAAATAAAGTCCATTACCAATAGAAGATGTCCCCTTTTACCCACAAGAGCGATCCCAATAAATAAAAGTGCCAAAGGCAACTGGAAAATGAAAAGAACGTACATGATCTTGCTCCGTTGGAATCTAGGGTTCTTGACGCCCTCAAACATATGTCAATAAAGTCTCAAGACCTTGTCATCCCATTACCAAATTGTGGAAGTGGTAGTAGAAGTTTCAAAGATCCTCCTTGCAATGTTGCTACCTGCAGCTCTGAAGGTCCTCTATATAGCACCCATGGGGGATTACTCTGTGGGTCAAGAATGATCGATCAGGAGAGCCTATGTCTAGATGCACATCGTGGTATCCCTCCCCTTGAACTAAATATCATACAGAAAGAAGGTACCCCCTTGTTTTTTTCCACCCTTATGGTCATACCTATGTTATATGCTACAGATATGCTTCTCCCTATAGTCGGACATCAAATCATGATGGTAGTCCTCTCCATGATGATAGTCATTGCAAAGGACCTCCCCGCAATGATAGTTACTGTGAAGGTCCTCCCCATAGTAACACCAAGAAACAAGAAGGTCCTCCCCAGGATGTACACTGCAAGAAATTCTCCCTGCATCCAGGTATCAAGTCATGGTGGTAGTCCTCGCCATGATGACAGTCATTACAAAGTCTCTCCCCGCAATGAAAGTTGTTGTGAAGGTCCTCCCCATAGAAATGACAAGTAGCAAGAAGGTCCTTTCATTTGAACAGCCATATCTGAAGGTCCTCCTCAAGTAGAACACCGTGAGGAAAATCCCTACGGTCGGGCATCAAGTTTCAATAGTAGCCCTCGCCATTGCAGCACCAACTGCAGAGGTCCTCCCTGCAATCAAAATTCATGCTGGAAAAAAGTTCCTCCCCTTGTTGAAATGAATATGATAAATACCTCTCGTGTGGAGGTTCTCAGAAAGGATTCAGACACATCGGGAAATCCGTCTATAACGAGTGATATTCTTTCTCAACCTGAGGATGGCCCGGGGCCATGCTCATCTTCTGATCCACCCTCGTGGTGTCTGAAATTCGATAAGGATCCCACCATCCTAGTTTCTTGGAAATAAATTTTTAAGAAGAAATCGATCTATGCATATCAAGTAGGGTAGCCTCTGGAAGAACAACAACATGATATGTTTCTTTTTATAAGACAACTATCTAGGGATAATATACTAGTGATGTATTAGACTATGACCACTTCTCACATAGACATACTAGGAGAATTTTCTGTTGAATGCATGCTTGAAATTTTCCTTAATATACATACGACTCTCTGAAAGATGAAAGAAAAATTCCTACCCTACTAAGGGTATGCGGACCATGTCAGCACGACAGGGAAGATTCTCTGTCTGATCGACCTGGAATCCCTCCCATCCTCAAGGTATCCATAATCAGAAAGGTGAAAAAAAACCTTGAATTGGCTTACCTCCATGCACTGAATAAATTGTGTCTCCACATTGGAAACACCCTAGCTGGAGTTCACAATCGGGGGTTCGGAGAACTATGAGATTTTCACTTCACCCCATGTCCCATTCAACATGCCCCATTGGAAATGACATCCTGCAATTTCATAACCTAGAGGCAACAATCAAATTTAATGCCTACTCAGGAAAGATGGGATACTCAAAAAAATAGGCTCGAAGTAAGTCTAAAAAGCATCTCGGCCGAAGAGATCAAGCCATCGAAAAACATCTCAGTCAGGAGACTAGGAACATCTAGTAGGCTTCCCGCCTAATGGAAGCCAACCAGAAAGCAGTGCTCATATCTTCAAAATATCATAGAATTTGTGTATCCCCAATTCCATACTCATCTTACAACCATGTGGTAGTACGTGAAACTGAGAGGGTGGCAATAGTGGCGGCTACTGTCTAAATACAGGAATAGCTCTAGCCCAAAGGGTTGGGGGAAATATTAAATCAAAATGCCCCCATAAAACAAACAAATCGAGGTTGTAGCGTACATATAGGATAATGGGAAAAAACCCAACCCACAGGGCTGAGGCCATTTTTACCTCAAATCCCCGTAGGGAGGACGTCTGCCTTCCACCATCTAGGAAGAACAATGGACATAGGAGTTACCCATTCCACCCCTTCTCTTGGTTCGCACTCTTCGATACAAAGGCATGTTACGAGGTCAGACCAGGGATCTATTTGGGTCAATCTTCATCAATAATCCCAACGAATACCACATAATGGATGGAGAAAGTCCAATAAATGGTGCATGAATCCTTCCTACCATTCGACACTGGGTACACCACCCCCAATGCAGTATGCCTCAGTGAACATGGTAAACGTAAACCCCATGAATCTCACAGGAAATGACATAGGAGGAGAGGATGCAAAGGAATATGCTTCCCTCCCAGAGGCATCCCACACTGATCCTGATGGTGTACATACCCAGAACCAGAGGGAGATCCTAAATCAGGGTGCCCCCTCAGTCAATTCGACATTACCACCCCCAAAAAACTCAAACAAGGAGAAAAATAAATCCAAGGTCATCTATGACCCACCATATCCTCCCCATGAGAGTGAATCCCTCACCCTCAAGGAAAGGTCTTCCAAGAAAGAGGAATAATTGAAAGATCTCAGGAAAATTAATGTCAAGCTACGTCGAGGGAGTTATCTCGCTAGATGTGTTCCCTTTGTGAAACGTCAGAAAGTGATTACAGAAGAGGTGTTCATACCACATGCACTTATCCAGGTGAATTAATCCAAGCTCAGAGGACCATTCAACCCAGCCCCGTAATGACATCAAGACTTCCTCACACTGGGAAGGCAGCTGGAATATATCCAAGTAACCCTGCAAATGATGCCCCCGGCTGGGTATCCACCCCAAATTCCAGTTGTGATGGCATGCCCAATCATGGCCCCTGTCGTGCCAGATCAATATCAAGACCAAAAGGATATGAATCAAAGGATCTTAAACATTGTTGAGCATATAATATCTCGATTAGAATCCATGGAAGGGTGGTAAGCTTTGATACAACTAGAGTGAAAACCCTACCCCAAGTGGGTGAGCAATGTTCTTCCACCACCAAACTTCGGGAACCCTGTATTCCTAGTATTAAATAGATCGGGGGACCTATAACAGCATTTGATGCACTATGCCTCTTCCTGTGACCCCATTATGGGCACTACATAGCAGCAAGAATTCACAAAACTTAGGTGTTTTATACAAACCCTGCAGGGATCGGATTTCGTATGGTATACTAGCCTTCTAGATAATTCAATTACCGGTAAGGAAGACCTTCGATGAATGTTTCTCTTCCATTTTAGTTTAACGCTACCCAAGATGATGGTTAGTGATCTCATGAACTGAAAGGAGCAAGATAATGAGAGAGTCTCAGACTTCATTTCCAGATGGAAAGGCTGGACATATTCACTGAACCAGCCACTCCCCTAGGAGGAGATGCTCTCCATGTGCATTGATAAACTTCGGTGCGAATTGAGAAAGTTGGTCATCCTGGTGAAGTATACCAGTGGGTTTATAGGATTCTCTGCCATTTCCCAAATGTTAGTAGACTCCTTGCAAAGGACCAATCTTACGTCCCGAGTGGCCCCATCGTACCCTAGGAAATTAACAAGAAAAGATGAAGCAGATTCTGTTATGCTTAAACAACCTCCAGCACTAGATCTAGTTGTGAGGCCCCCACTGATCTGTGTGGGACCCCCTGGATGCCAAAATCTACCCCCACCCCACAAGATGATCGATGGGGTGATAAAAGAAATCATTTCCAAGGATGAAGAAATAAATTTTATTCGTTCCAAGATGACCAGGTCAGTGGATATTTCATCACCTCCATGAATTGAAATTTGCTCCAACTACCAGAGTCCAAGAAAGACGATGAGGTGGGTCTCGAAGACCGTCCAAATTATTTTCCATATCACAGGACACTAGGACAAACCATGCAGTAATGATTTTTTTTCAAGTATTTTTTGCAAAAGATGGTGCATTCCGTGCAAGTCAAGTTGTTCTCACCGCCATCACAAGTGGCGTATGTTTCCACCTTAGACTCAAGGGAGGAATAGGAGTGGAAATAGTCATCAGAAATAAGTAGAAAACATTTGAAAAATGGATGACCCAAAATAGAATCAACCGAGTCCGTGGAATCCTCCAGGCATAGCTGAAACAACAAAATTCACCTCCAAAATCTCCCAATACAACACATCTATCCTACTCATCTTTGTCGTCCCCTAAAGGCTAGAAGGGAAAGAGAAAGAGAAATAAGATGAGATGACACAAAATAAAAAGTCATTTTTGACCCTTTCGTATTTCATTCCAACGTCTTGGTTCAACGGGCACAACCCTACCATATGGTACAACGGGCACCGCCCCACCAAACGGTACCATCAGAAGGAGATAATCATATAGGAATAGTATCATATCAAGAACTGATCTTCAACTCCATTAATTTAATTCACATGATGTACCCCTTCTCTGATGAAGGCTATGGCCATGAACCTAAATTATATGTGCCCAACTGGAGAGCCTGAGGAGTCTACAAAGGCTAGAGGTTTCCAAGAAGGCATGATCATGGCAGGAGTCAAATTCTCAACCACACCACAAATCAAACCATTAACATCGTGAAAACTCATATAAGGACCCCCCTACCCCCCAAAAGACAAAATAAGAACCAGAATAATCATTCTCCCTCGCTGAAAGAAACCCAAGCCCAGTTATCTTGGAGTATCTATGATGGGAAGAACATGTACCGAACCACCCAAGTTATAAAGGTAGACCAATTTGGCCAAACATGGAAAGGACTATAGCACCGTCATCCCCTTCTACAGAGGCCAAACTATCTACTTTCTCATATTAAACCCCTAATGTGTCTGTGAAAGAGAAACCTTGATCCACGAAGCACCGACCATTAAAAGTAGAATTATGAAATTTTAAAGCAGCTGGCCTCAGTACTAGAAAAGGTGACAATCCTGAATGTGTTGAATCTATCAGCAGATCTTAGGGAGGCACTCATGGAAGACTTACTAAGTCCCCAGGAGTTTAAGGATGAAGTAGTAGCAGTAAAAGTCTTCTAAATAGAGACTATTCCTGAAGAATGTCACGACATCATCTCCTTCACGAACAGGGATGAAGACGCCATCATGTATGGGAACATAAAAACCCTTATATATGTCTGTAAAGATAATTGGAATTGAATTTCGGATTATCTTCATCGACAATGGATCTAGATTTAACCTCCTCACACTGAGAACACTTCGTCGACTGGGGTATGATGAAGGGAGCTTCACAACCTGCACTACAACTCTACTGGGATATGAAAAAAGTGAGCAGAAACCGTTGGGATGAATCAATATCAAAACTTGGCTCCGAGATCTCAAATCAAATTTTGAATTACTTGTAGTCTAGCAAAGTGTGGCCTTAAATGATCTATGAGGGATTCCATGGCTGCATTAGCACACTGTAATTTCATCCTCATACCATCAGTGCATCCAATATTTCACTAATGGGAAAATAATGATGTTGCACACCGATAAATCCCCGTTTTAATTTTTTTAATCACACTATATCAACACAGGTTTCTATGAGTCAGAAGAAAAACCTCTTTAGGTCGACGATGTCGATTGGATCAATTCCCCAAATGGATTTGAAATGGCTCCCACTGACCCCTTCCATCATCTTGCGGAGGTGTAAGTACTACACATCAACCAAGTTGAATGCATAAGTGAAATTACAGATATAGACTCAGTTGTCTTCATGGTCTCTGTTTCATCCACCAAGTCCAAATATAAATAAAGGCAGGTTGAATCCCATGTTTTTATGAAAATCCCTATCGAATATGCTCTCATCCCATCCTTGGGACATCAAACTACCCTTGCCTCACACACTAAAGAAAAAGATGATCCCCTACCAATATTAGAGAAGTTATCTCAAAAGTCCTTTATCTATTAGAATAGGAAGGTGACGAAGATGATTAAGAAGAAGAAGAGGAATAAGACCTCAAATATGCCCCTACTGCATTCGAAGAAGGTTTTCCCTCCACAATCGATGATCTTAGGGAAATAAATATGGGCCCCAAAAATGACCTGTAGCCCACTCTTATCAGTGTGTCCTTGAATGTAGAGGAACAGGAGGCACACACCTCCTTCCTAAAGAAGAATAGATATGTGTTTTCTTGGAATTACGTGCAGATGCCAGGCCTCGATCCTAAAGTCGCCACCTACCATATGGGATTACCAGAAGATCACTGGGGCTATACATAGGTAGCTAGAAGTACCCACCCGACATATGCTTCCAAAATAGAGGTTGAAGTTGACATGAGGATGAAATGCAACTTCATATGGGAGGTCCAATATCCTATTTGGCTGGATAACATAGTCTTTATCAAAAATAAAAATGGATAGATTAGAATTCTCATTGACTTCGGGGGCCTTAATTGGAATTTCCCAAAAAAGGACTTATCGGTCCCGATCATAGAATTTTTGATTGATGCAATAGTCGGATACGAATCCCTCCCCTTCATGGATGAATATTCTGGATAAAATCAAATCTGGATGGCTTGGGGAGACGAAGAAGCTAACACTTTTAGGGCCCCTTAGGGAGTGTTATATTATAAAGTGATGCCCTTTTGTCTAAAGAATGTCTTCTCCACATATTAGTGTTCCATGCATCTCATCTTCAAGATCTTTCTAGAAAAATTCATTGAGTGTTTTGTCGAAGACCTAGTGGTTAAGTCACGATAGCATTCGAACCACCTAGATGACCTTGAAACTATATTCAACCAATTGTGAAAGCACAATTTAAAGATGAATCCCCTAAAATGTGCCTTTGGCGTTACCTTGGGAAGATTCCACAGCTTCATCGTATGCCATCGTGACATCGAAGTCGAGCCTGAGAAGACGAAATCCATTCTTGGAATGTCCCCACCTTGCAACATCACCGAGTTTAGAGGCCTCTAGGGGCACCTTGCCTACATTTAGCACTTCATAGCCAACTAAGATGGTAAATGTTTACCTTTCATGAAGCTCATGGAGAAAGGAGTTATGTATGAATGGGATAATGATTGTCAAGAAGTGTTTGACAACCTCAAAAGGTATCTCCTAATACTATCGGTGCTCATTCCTCCAGCTAAGTAGATACCTCTCATTTTATACATAACTTCCCTAGAACAGTCATTAGGTGCCTTCCTTTTATTGAAAAATGATGCCGACAGTGAGAACTATAACAACTACCTCAGAAGGACAATGATCGATGCCGAAACTCAGTATTCAATGATTGAAAAGAAATTCCTATCCCTAATCTTCGCTATTCAGAAGCTGAGGCATCACTTGAAGCACCTTGAGGTCCACCTAGTCTCCTACTACAACCTGCTCAAGTATATCCTCATCCTTCCCATGAAAATCGGTGGCTATCACGATGGGCGGTAATCCTACAACAGTTTGACATATGGTATGTGCCCCAGAAGGCCATAAAAGGATAATATTAGTATACTTTCTATACAATAACCCCTCATAAGAAACAACACCATTGGATATTGAACATCTCGATGATGAAGTGTTTTCCTTTCTGGAGAACCCCCAGACATGGGAAATGTACTTCTATGGTGCCCTCTGAAGACCGATAGGAAAAAGGATGGAGGATCCCGAGCTCAATAAAGTGGGGATAGGAGTCGTACTCATATCTCCTGAAAATTCCACCATGCCTTACTCTTTCCTTCATTCGGAATGATGTATTAACAATGAAGCAGTATATGAATCACTCACTGTAGGCTAGGAATTCACACTCCAATTACAAGACAAACACCTAAAAATAAAGGGTGATTCAGAGATAGTCATCAAACAGGTCAACTGTTACTATGATATCAAGAAAGAAGTATCGGTTCCCTTGAAGAACCATGTTTGAGCACTGATGGGAAAATTCCCATCAGAACCAATGTTGACTCATTTCCCGTGGTCATAGAATGCTCAAGCTGACACTTTAGAAAATCCTACCACAGCCTTGGACAACCCCGAACAAGATGAAATTTTCATTAGAATTTATTACCATCAGATGGTCTCGCCATTCATCCATAGAAATATGGAGGAAATTGATGGAATTAGCCCCATTTTTGAGCCTTATGGTCATACCACTGGTTGGCTGAAACCCATTACAAATTACTTTTGGAACGGGGAACTCCCACTAGTTAGTGTTGAAAGGGAGCAGGTTTGAAAAGGGGAAGTGAATTTTACCATGTTCAATGGGGTAAACCAAGAGAAGTTTCTCTGCAAACAAGGACTTGGCGGAGTTCCTCTTAGGTGAATTGATGGAGAAGAGACTGTTGCCGTCATGAAATAATTGCATGTTGGAGCTTGTGGAGAACACAAATCAGCAACCAAGCTCTCTCACCAAATCTAGAGGCTTGGGTATTAAAGGCCCACCATGATATAGGATTGTTCCATATTCACTAAAAAGTTTTATTCCTTCCGTGTTCAATCTAATTTCATACACCTCCTCCATAGTTACTTCATGCGGCTAAGTACTCTTGGCCATTTGTTGCCTGGGGGATGGATGTTGTGGGACCATATCCTCCTTCTATAGCCAGACAATTCAAGTTCATACTCATGGTGACCAACTTCTTTTCTAAATGGGCTCAATCCATACCCCTTAAGGAAGTCGGGGCAAAAAACATCGTCAGCTTTTTGAAGGCCAACATCATCACCAGAGTTGGTGTCCCTCATACAATACTGATGGACAAGCTGTACCAAGAATATGGAATCAAGGCCAACCAGTCATCCCGCTACCACATGAGAGCTAATGGGTAGACAGAGGCTTTCAACAAGAAATTTTCCAACATACTTCAAAAGATGGTCGATGATGATAACAAATCTTGACCAGATAAACTCATTCATGCTTTGTGGGCTTACTGGACCACGACCTGCACCGCCACCCAGGCAACCCCGTACTCATTAGTATATGGGGAAGAGGTTGTGTTGACTATCAAAATCCATGTTCCATCACTTTGTGTGTCCATTTGAGATAAACTTTCCACAGATGATAAATCAAAAAGATGGTTTTATAAATTGGAGTAGTTAGATCAAAAAAGGCTACACACTCTGCACCTTTTAGAAATCTTCCAAAACCGGATTGCACGAGCCTTCAACAAAAAGGTTGGCCTTCAATCATTTCTAAAATGAGAAATTGTGTTAGCCCTCAGAACCCCATTGATACTAGTGAAGAATCCCCCAATTCTTGAACCAAAGTGGTAAGGACCATACGTCATACACATGGTCTATTCCAATGGAGCATACACCCTAATATCAATAGATGGGCATCTCATCACAACTCCTACAAATGTGATGTTATTGAAGAAATACTTTGCGTAATTCCATGCCAAGGTCCAATCTCTACGACAGTGAAATATTATTCATAAAGAACATATCCCATGTTAAGGTCCAAAATCTAAGACCTTAAACTATGAGTTAAAAATTTCCTCCATATCATGGTCCAAACTCTAAGACATTAAACTATGAGTAAAGGAAAAACACCATGGAGATATGGTTGAAGATTTGTGACCTTAAACTATGAGTTATAAATTCCCCCAAATCATGGTACAAACCCTAAGACCTTAATCTATGAGACATCATCCCTTCCACATGACATTAAACTATATGGAACCCATCCCTTGAATGGGGAGTTAAACTGTGACTCATGTCCTCACCGTAAGACATTAAATTATGTAGCATAAAATTTCATAATTGTATGACAATAAACTATATGATCTCTCATAGGACTACATGCGGCTTGATTCCTGCCCTCATAGGATACGTAGTGATGCCTTAATAATCGATCTCAGCCTAGTCCACTTTGAAAAAAATGCCTCCATCATGCCCCCTTTCTACCCACATTTGTAGATGAAACCCTTATCACTCCATGTTTCTCACATCATGTACAACTACTGTGAGCTTAGGATTGGTGAAAGAGATTCTCTTACGGAGGTTAACTATGGGGTAACATGGAAAAACTAGCAAATTTGATGGGCATAATTAAACTATCCATACTCTTTAGATTGATCCAAATTGGTATGAGGTACACACAGAACTACGTACGGCTTCATTCCTACCCTCGCAGAATACGTAGTGATTCCTCGAAAATAGATCTTGGCTCAACCCCACCAGGAATGAAAATGGAAATGACCCAATCATATTCCCTTTCACCTCACACCTGCAAAGGAGACATTGTGACCGCTCCATGTTTCTCACATCGAGTATAACTCACGTGAGCTTAGGATATGTGGTAGGGATTCTCTTATGAAAATAAACTGTATAGGAATATGGTAGGCCTGGAACCCATATCATGTGAAACCAAAATTCCCTCAAGTGTCTATAACACATTAAGAAAATGTTTTTAGGGAACATCCAGAACTACATGTGGCTTGATTCCTGCCCTTGTAGGATATTTAGGGAAGAACAGATTCGACATCCTAGTATAGCCACCAGAAAAAAAAAAGTCCCTTTCCCCCATGCGTAGGTTTTACTTGTACAGGGAGTCCATGAAAGGTCCTATCACATGACAATAAAACTGTGATATTATTTAAGAGTTATGTGTGACTCATTCCTTAGTATAATTAGATTCTGCACATTCCACTTAGTCATGAAAAGATAAAAGATCATTCTTCCCTCTATATATATGGGTCAGACCTATGTGGAAGCTTCAAGTAGGTCATAGTTAATCGCAGTCTTGGTATTCTCACATTCCTAGCCACACCATTCCCATTTTTCACACTCCATATCGCGAGAAAACTTGGATCCTCATAATCATTCAAGGCCATATAGGGTGGAATCCTAGTGTCCTGCAGACACATTTTATTAAATATGCATATGTTCCCCACAAAAATGTTCGTCAATCAAAGGGAAATTCATCCTCAGGAGACTCCTCTCCTATCTTAGTATGCCGAATGGTTTTCATTCCCCATGTCATCCCTCATAATTCAAGTCACCCCCAAGGATATGGTTTACACCTTTTATCATCACTCACATATAAGGAATGTCAAAACATCCGGATTGATATTAACCCAAAACTTTTGAAAACCTTTATGAAAGAAAATCGTCATCACCGCACGACGTTAAACTGCAAGGACAAAAATCATCCTCACCGCAAGACATTAAACTACAACGCCAAAATCGTCCTCATCGTACGACATTAAACTGCAAGGCCAAAATCATCCTCACCGCATGACGTTAAACTGTAAAGCCAAAATCGTCACTATTGTTGGACGTTAAACTTCATAAAAATGGTTTGAGCCCAAAAGTGCCCCCTAATGCTGTTTTTTCTATCCCTGAGAAATGACACAGAATCCTCGCAATCCCTCATTTCTCACACTGAGCATATCTCTCATGAGATTAAGGATTTTAGCAACAAATACATAGTGACATTATGGAAAAACAGACCAGGGATTTGGTCCTTGCAGCACGACCCTAAAAGGCATGTCATGGTTCTCTCCCTCGAGAGGAACCTCGTGTCCTCGCCATGTGATGTTAAAAGACTGGGTATCCCAAAGATATAATGAATACCTCACCTTGTGTGGGATTTGTATCTACGTAAGTGACACCATTCCATGAGTAAATCATAGCTCAAATTTCCCCAATATGTTCGTATATAGCCTTACCACATTCCAAAATCCATGATTTGAGTGATCTTGAATCCACATAACCCTCCAATTCCAGTGTCCTGTGGACAACTTTTCTTTACTATACACATCATTCCCCGGTGGCTCTGCATATGTCTCCCAAATAAATGGCCATCAATAAAATGAAAATTCATCCCCAAGAGATTAATCTCCTATCTCAGTACGCCCAATGGCATTAAAGCCTCATTCTATCCTTCCAAATTCAAGGTCCCTAAAAGTCATGGTTTACATTTTACTCCTTTCACACATCCTTGATATATTGGAACATACAGTCCCAGTTCATCTCTGGTATCTTTTGAGGTTTATAAAAGATATCTCATTCGTATTCATGAAGTTGACCCACATGAAAAGGAAGCATGCCTCCACTCGTTTCTGGGATTCCCCAAAGGAGTTCAGATAAAAGACATCCTTTTGTGATTAGGGGCACCCGTGGTCAAAGGTTACACACCATATTCAAAAAATTTCCAATATAAATAATCCTCAAAGGAAATTGTAGACGGAAGGCCAGTGTCTTAGGGACACCTTTGATTAACTATTCACATCATGACCTAGTGGCTCTGCATACGTTTCTCACAAAATTGGCTATTAATCAAAGGAAAATTCTTCCCCATGAGTGTCCATTCAAGATTCTGTATTCTCAAATGACATTCATGTCTTTTCACACCCCCATATTTGGAAAACTCTTGGATGACATCTTGTGTACCTCCTTCTTTCCAAGTGCCCCTGAAAAAAAGGGGGACTCTTAACTGAACTGACCATTCACCAACTCTACCTCACACAAGTAATAAATTTATGGGAACAATTGTCCTCTCAAGGTAAATAGGAATGTTCCTAATGTTATTAGAAAACACTACCCAGGCCACCCACCCATTGTGGCTCCCAACATCAAAATAAATCCAAAATGATTAAATTCACACTAGGCCACCAGAAATGGAAGGCCAATGTCCTGGGGACACCTTTGGTTGACTATTGACATCATGCCCCAGTGGCTTTGTGTATGTATCCCATGAAAACGGTAATCAATCAAAAGAAAATTAGTCCATAGGAGAGTCCTTTACTACCTTTGTACACATAGAGTGGCTCTCTATCCTCATACATGTCAAGATTCCACAAGTCAAGGGTCAAGTAAAATCCCTAATCCATGTCTGAAGGATACTAGAACATTCCTGGCTAATGGCCAGGAGTTAGGTCCCTACCCCGTTAAGTTTGGTCAAATTTTTCGACCTAAAACATCAGTAATAAGTTTTATTGGATGTACTATGGACTTCCATATAAAGGAAATGACTTTATACTCACTAGATGGAAAATCCATAGAAGGTTCCTCTGGGAAACAGTTAGGAATTGGTTCATTAAAAAAACATTTATCCGTTAGAAAATGGGTAAATCTTGTTAGGATGGAAACCCGCAAATGGGAGGCCTAATAAAAATCCAAGTTATACCTAATATTCTCGTACCATACAAGATTAGGAAAAAATTCAAGTAATAATAATGAAAAATACATTAATGTTTATGAGGTATTCTATAAAACCTTAGCAATAGTTGAACTATGCTTATTAAGTCCCTTGTCTTAGGAAAAAATTAGAGCTCGATTCAATTATTTCAGTTTATTGGTTTCAAATCATGGTTCAAAATTAATACTTCATTGAAATGATGTTGATAGGAAGATACATAGAAGATATATTTAAAAGCCAAATTTTTTACATAGGGTTCATAAAAAATGGAGGAACATCCTCAATTTGGAGTCTCTTCAGAGTATTAAAAAAAGGGGAGAGTACATATCATAATTTCGGATATAACTATAATAGGGATGGGTTTTCCCTTTCTAAAAGGATGGTGAGTGATTGTTGTGGGCCATCAATGGTCTATTCTAAAGAATTTCTTTCCTCTGTTTTGGCTTTGACCATTGGATGCACCTACTCTAGAACAACTTTAAGGTCTGACCCCTTCTTCCAGAGGGATTCATAATTAGTATGCAAGCAGTCCAATTGTCCCCTCAACTTGGCTATGTGGGCTTTTCACTCACGTAGCTCCTCCTATTGGTTCGCCATGAAATCATGAGTCTTCACCTCATCATATGTCAGATGATCAAATTATTCTGAAATATCTCAAAAGGTCACCACCTGGTAATGGGAGAAATTGAGCCTCTCTAGCTTGTCATCGCAGGAGGCAAGGTCTTCTCATGAAATTAATATTTGGTAAATAAATAGACGATGGCTCTGATAATCAAAACCACGGAAACCCATATCAATAAATAACTGCTGAAAATTTTTTCCCTCGTCGAAAAAATTGGCTAGGGGTGTCTCTGCTACAAGGGAATATAGCTGGTTCCATGCCTCTTTGTGCACTTCCTAGTTTCTTTCCATAGCACCATCACTTAGATCCTCCCATGCTACCACATTTTTGTATGTGGGAAGTGTCACCATAGGAGTGAGTAGAGACATAAGTCAAGTCACCCAAGATGGGATACTCTCTTTTCCCTCATATTTCGCATCCACTAGAGCCGGATGCAGAGAAATAACCGTGAGCTCTGGGATGATTGATGATACTCGGTTGGTGCTAGTATCATTAAGATCTTGGGAAATATCCCAAATAGGGGATTAATCTTAATCACTCCCCACAAAAATGGTTTGTACTGATGAAAACCCTCCTAGATACTTTTGGAGAAGGACTGAATGCCTTATTATCACGAGAGCAGGAGCAGGAGTTTTATCCATCTTGGTTGCTGAAGGAACGGAAGTATAAGGAATAGTTATTGCACTTCTCGTGATAAAAGGAATGGGTGGCATTGTTATTGGTAAAATAACGGGATAGTAAATGTTCAAGGTTTTCTCCACATGCCGAACTGGTTCTTTCAGCATCCCCATAGGGTAAAAATCTACCTATAGTTGGGCATAATCCAACGATAGGAAGTTGGGCCCCAACCTGTTAGGAAGGATAATCTCCCTAGAAGTACCTTCATGCATCATCATAAGACACAATTATAAGAGAACCACAGGATGATGTTATCCCCTTATTTGAACAACCGGAAGTATAACAGTTTGTTGAATTCATCAAAACATCCTTTCAAACCGTTAAGAGAGGTATGTCTCACAAATAACTACTCCTTCTACATGAGCAGTGAGCATCCCCTCCCAGAGCATTATGAGGTATGAACATTCCTCCATGGAACCACCCCTGTCACCTCTCAGTGATCCATGAGGAGTAGAATGTGGTACGAATGAGAAATGAGAGGTGTCATTCAAAATCCCAATTGCATCGGTAACCATAAATGTCCAGGGATGAACTACTTAAATACTGAGAAGAGCATGATGAATGTCAGAATGGGAAACATCTGTGGTATGCCAATATTCATAATAGGGGAAGTGTTCCTCCATCCACCCGTATAGGAATTAGAATGGTTCACTGAGACGATCAGGAGACCTACCTTCCTAAATCTATCCCAACAATTCATAATGCCGTATGAGGGTAGGAAGGGCCAAATTAATGGGTCGACCTTCCTCCAGCATGGCCTCCATAATCAATATGTAGGCCAGAACCCTGGTGTATACTTCATGGTATGGGAAGATCCATACACTTAAAAACATGGCAAAGAAACCTACTAGGATAGGCACAGGTGATATTTCTGGTCAAATCTCATATCCCCATGTGGTATGTCACCCTGCATCGAGGGTGGCACAATATGACCCTGGGGTTTGGCAGAACTGGAGGTTGGGATGGGTTCGACTGTGGTGAGCCTTCATATTGGGTCTATTTTTCTTCAGAAATAACCTTATTCATGCTTCGAATGGGATGAGGGAATGAGCCTCGAGGGGAAGATCTAGTGATCCTCCTGCCATGACCAGTAATATTTATTTCAATGGAGACATGTGATCGGTATCAATCCATGTAGTGGTTGCAGGGATAAACTCGTCATACATTTCTCCAAGGATGGGGAGGCCTCCAAGATGGTATATATCTTATATACTGATACCCACAATTCTATGAAGTAGGTGAAAGGTGTTGGTTCTTGAACACCAGCATCTTGGAAATTCTGAAAGGATTTTTCCTGGAGAGAAGATTGAAAACTAAGACACCTAGGCTGCATGTTTCAAGCCCACCACCTCCATATAGTCAAGGGACTCTAGACAGGTCTGATGCACCTAGAAATCCTAGGCCCACTCATCGTAGAAACATCCTCCAACCAACAAATCCCACATGGTGCTCCACTCGCCACTAGGATTTTCCTAAGAGATGATGATAATGGATCAGTATCCTCATATGTCTAGCCTTCAGAAACTATTGAGGAACCCACGATTTCCCTCATTCCATTCCAAACCTCATAGTATGAAGATGTTTTCTTGAATAGGAGCGGTGATAACTTATTTGATTGGGGAAATGTTGGAATGATTATGATCTTGTGGTGCCTCTAAGAGGATGAAAGGGATGTCAGGGTCAGGAAACGGTAGAGGCATGTCTACGCGAAGACCAAATCTGTAAAGTAGAAACTATATGGATAACAGGTAATCTAAAATCTATGTCATCAAGAAGACCATCAGAAAGATGTCATAGGGAATGATGTGGGTTCGATGATGATCATATCTATTCCTCATCATGGTGGCTCTTGTCTTCGTCAATTTGGAAGTAGCCTATGAATCAACCATTGTAGCCTACATAGGATGATCTATAAGCCAATGATAAGTTAGTATGATAGAAAATTGTCAGATAGATGCTATGGAAAAATGGATAAAGGACTTAAAACATGTTTTCAAAAGACTCTGCATACTGTTCATAGAAATAGTATGCTGAAAGAGCATTCCACGTAAAATATGACATGCAGAAGCTACTCTGACTGCAGCTATGGTATGCAGATGTAGTTCACTACTTAGGGCTATGATATGAAAAATAACCATGAGGCACAAGCCAGAGAAAAATTGTCCGGCTAATAGAATAGACTATGGAATGAAGAAAACCTAGACCTCGGCCTCGGTTAAGTTCAAGTTCAGAAGTTGTGGATTAGAATTTAAGTCTGTATTAGTAGTTTTTGAAGTTCGGTTTGCTGATCCAAGTTCAGTATGCGAACAAGCCATCCGCATGGAATTCTTCCACATAGAATCTGAATTTTATGTTTTAAAATTCAATAGTCCCATTTGTGGAATCCAAAATATGATACGTGGACAAATAAATGGGGAGGAAATCAGTTCGTGGAATGTACAGAGAAGTTCTCGAACAAGATTTTTGCAAGGAGCATAGTACACGATAGTGAATGAGGCTGGGAAAATTAGACACACTTATCTCCATGAGAAAATATAAAAGAAAAATGACAAGTTCCCCTATATATTGGTGTGCTCCCCTACTACCGGGTCTACCTATTCTACCGTGAACCATTTCAGTTCAGGACCACTTCTACCTCAGAATAGTCCCCTTTTCATTCCAAACAGACACCATTTTGATGGGGGTACATTTGTAGGGTCTTGAAAATTCATCAAAGAGAACAGAGTTCCCCCAAAATGACTTTTCAGAAGGAAGAAAGTGATTATACAAGTTTATAAAGGTGAAGGGACTCAAATTGAGTTTCATTTCATTGAAGGAACTTGAAGGAATTCAAGTTTTCATGGTTTTTAAGTGGCTCGTGTTCCATCACTGGGAAAGGTACACAGAGAAGATGGATCGCAAACCTCCAGGTATGTGAGACAGTCCATGAACCACTGGCCCGTGAAATGATGGCCAGTGAGAAAGGTAAATCATGAACCATGTCAACCGAAGGAGTTGTTCATGTAAGTCCATTCTATGTGTCATACCGCAAACCCATCAGTTCACAGACAAAGTAAACTGTTAGGGTTCTAGGAACCATTATTGTAAACTGAATCCTCCACAAAGCCTGGTTGACCGAGTCTTCTACAGGTCATAATATTTCTTCAATGGGCCTCTGCAAATTTGTTCGTGTTCCCAATAGATTCTATTTCTCTGGTTCTCTATAAAAGGAGCACAATAGAATTATGGAGGATTGACCCATAGGGAGACACACATAGAGGGAGATGGATAGAGATAAGGATGGATGAAAAAATATTGAGGGAGAAGTAAAGGTTTCACTCTGACTTCCATCTTGTTTCATCGGCAAATCACGAACTGTGGACCACTCCCTTCATAGGTACAACCAGGCACAAACCATAACACAGGGGAATTGAATGATAATAATAATAGAATCGCAAACCTAACTAGTGAATTGTGAACCAATAACTTCTCACAGATGAATTTCTTGTGAATGGTAATCCCCTTGATCCTCCTTCAATATGGTGCTTCGTGTAGTGTATCGCTACCCGGACTAAACCTGGTTCCACATACCCAATCGGTACGTTGAAATAACCCAAAAGGGCATGGTGAGCCGCGTAGCAATTTGGTATGTGATGGACTATACCCATGCCTGCATACCACACTAATATATATATGGCCCTTCTTCCCACATACATCTACATTATGAGGAGCCTTCCCCACCCTGCATAAGAAACCAGTACGTAGAATGGGGTTTTTTATGGTATTGTTCCTTCCGGTTCCAACCACACCCCTCCATTACTGTCTAGACCTCCATGATCCCTTCATTAACCAATCCTCTGGCACTAGGCCAAAGCCTCCTCTAAATCCACCAAACCCATATGATTCGGCCATCGGGTGCATCAATGTGCCTCATTGGGTCTATATACCCATGGTAAGAAGAGTCACGAAGGCACTCCCAACAAAGGTGTGGGTTTCGGGAATTCTTGTGAGGCTACATTCCCACGGTAACCTGGAGTCCAACCTTGGGATACCGACGTGAATATCCCTATTCTCAAGATTAAGGGTGATCACTTGATTTTACATTCAATGAGAAATTGTGAGCAGTCAAAGGGGTTATGTTCACTCCCCCCTTTGACGAGGATGAATCCCATCCCCTTCCCATAACATGCTCTAGGGCCCTCCCACTGAGGTTAGTCCCCAATCATCCAAGGTCGGGCCGCATGAATATTAATACCATTTCACATGGAAAGGTTCATCGCTATGTTCCCTCATCCACCGTCGCCCTGGCCTCTTCCGCCGCATGATCTCCCTCCCCCACCAATAAGGGAGGAGGCGTGTGCATTATTGAATCTTTCAAATCATCTTGTTTCTCACACCGAGCATGACTCACGTGGACTTAAAGTTTTGTTGGTTATTACAACATACACACATTCTGAACTACAAGAACTCTGATTCTTGAGCAAATTAGGATATGTAGGACTCCTACCAGATGGACTGATCTCAAAAGGGTTCCCTCCCATGAAGGGTCCACCCAATCATGTTTCCTCAAATGGGAAGCATCCACACATTATGAACTAAGAGAACTCTGATTCCTGACAAAATTAGAATACGTAGGATTCCTACCAGAAAGCCCGAGCTCAAAATGGTACCCATCAAAAAGTGTCCACCCAATCATGTATTAAATTGGAACCTATTATTTGTAAGCCTAACACATTATGAACTATGTGTGTTCTGATTCCTCTCCTGAGGATAAGTTGGATTCCCTCTTTACAGGATCGATCCCAACATCAAGTCACCTTCCATCCCCCCTAGATGACGATAAACAACAGAGCACCATATAATATGGCTAAGTGATAAAAAACTATTTTGTTGAATATTTTATTGACAATAAATTATATAATTTCCTCACATTATGTAAAATATTTTCAATTATGGAATATTTTGTATTAGATCATTCATTTTTTAAATTTGATGAAAATTCCAGTTTTACCTTTTTAAAATTCACTCTAATATTTATAGAATAAATATTTTTATGTAAATTATTTTGACTTAAAATTTTGTAACTATATTCCTCAAATAATGGTATAAAAATTCTATTTAGTACATGGGAGTTTTATCATGAATTTTAGTGGAGTAAATGTCCCACAATGACAAAGTTGGATAGAACCATCCAGATTGAACACCACTTCACTATTTGGGCCTTATCATCTTCATACGGACTTGGATTGAGCCCAAATTTTGAGGGAATCTCAGGGGAATAATTATAAACAAATCATAATTCTAGAAGGCCAGACAATTCACGCATTTTTGAGGTCAAATATGCGGTGAAAATTAGAATAAAATATTTGGACGAGTTTTCATTTCACACTTAAAAACGTTATGTAACCATAGCCCTCAAAAACTCTATTTAAATGGGGTTTTATCTCTTTTGGAGGTCTGGTAGAGGCTTTGGGAAGGTTTTTATGAAAGGGTGTCTCTTGGGATACCCTCACAACTATTGGAATAAGTAAGGCTTTGTTCAAACCTATCTTCCAAAAAGGCTCTCCTCTCCCACCTCCTCTTTGTATTTTTTTTATGTTTGTATCTTGAATTTATATTCAATTAATCTTCTATGTTCTTACCTTTTCTTATTCTCTTAAACTTACTAATTGGGATGGAATCAAGAGTTGAGATGATATTGGGTTTTACCCTTTCAATCCTTTTCTCATGCAAGGCGTCTCCACAATGACCACACCGCCCATGGAAGATTAGTTTTCTTAGTGATCGATCTATCTTATACCATCTTAATTTAATTATTTTGAATTATTAAACTAATTTAATTTAATTAATATGATCCATTAATTGAGTTTTTAAATTGTAATAAACTAATCAAGCTATTTAATAATTAACACAAAAACACACGAGGTAGAGATTTTGTGTAAATTGTGAGAGTGGGATCTTAATTGGTAATACAAGACCACACAGGATAAATTTGTAGAGTTCAAATATAATCCCTAAACACAATCAATCCTTATTTCTAGAATGGATATGTGATATAATTAACCACTGACCATAAGATAAACTTAGAACAACAATCAAAGAAGGGTGTTGTGATTGTGTGTTTTAAAGCTAGCCTAGGGTTTAAGTAATTTCATCTTTGTGGTGAAGTTAGCTCTTGTAGGGTTCTAGGGTTAACAAATTAGGGGATCATAATTAAGTGGATATTAATTTAAATGATAATAATTAATAATTAATTAAATAGGTAGAGTTATATTGATTACGCCTTTTAAATATTGTCTAAAAAACATCTTCTTGTTATGTCATTTTAATCGAACTTCATTTAAAAACTTAAAACAAAAAAAATACACTCTTATTCCAGAAAACATCTTCTAGAGTTATAAATGGTAAAAAACCCCAATCCTTTTAATTAGTATTCTTAATTACTTTTATTTTATCTTCAAAATACCTTTAATAAGTTGTTAAATATACTTCCTCCTTTGAGAGACAACTTTGGTCAGCCACTCTGCTGCACATAAGTAACCCGAAACCTAACATCATTTGAAAGTGCCTGTGACAGTGCTTTTCAAATTGGAACCATTATTGGGGATGCAAGTAATTTATTCAACATATTATAGGTATTTACTTTATTTTTCATTTAATTCTGTTATTCTCTTCTTTCTTTCTTCTCTCTCCTTTCTGAAGTTTTTTTCTCTTCTCTAACTCTCTTCTTTTATTTTTATCGGACCAACTCAAACTTTTTTTATTTTTATTATAGTCCACCTTTTTTCATTTCCTTTTTATATATCAATGATTCATAACATGAACTAATCCTGAAGATCTCTTAGATCTTGACTCTGAGGTTGAATGTAGCCTTAGGGCTCGAATCAGACATTCTTAGTCTACGGGAAGTTTCAACATTCAACCGATTGGAGAATTCCTACACTCTTAGAACATTGAAATTGGAAGCAATTAAAATTCAAACATAAAATAAGTACCAATGGATGAAAATAATGGCAATGAACTTAATAGAACCATTCTATATTTAGATGCACCTGATATTAACTATAAACCAAATTGTATTCCATACCCATATCTCTAATCGGACTTTGAACTGAAATCTGGGTTAATTCATCTTCTTCCAAAGTTTCATGGATTATCTGGTGAGGATCCAAATAATCATTTGAAGTAATTTAATGTGGTTTTATCAACCTTAAAACCAAGAAATGTTTCTAAAGATAAAATAAAACTAAGAGCATACCCATTATCACTTGATGGTGCTACAAAAGACTGGATGTATTATTTACAACCTGAAGATGTAACATGTTGGAATGATTTTAAACGTATTTTCTTGAAAAGATTTTTTCCAGCATCAAATACCACTTTTATTCGTAAGGAAATATCTAGGATAAAGAAAGCAAAAGGTGAGTCAATTTATGAGTACTGGGAGTGATTCAAGAATTTTTGCACAAGCTTCCCACATCACCAAATCAGTGAGAAACTCCTCATCCAGTAATTCTATGAAGGACTCACACCTATGGAGAGAAACATGGTGGATGTTGCAGCTAGAGGAGCATTGGTGGACAAGACACCAGTATCTACACATGCGCTGATTGACAAAATGGCCCAAAACTCCCAACAATTTGGCGATTGAGGTACACCACATGTCAGGGGAGTACATCAGGTAAGTCCATCATCTCTATAAATTCATTTAATTGATACTATGTTAGAAGAATTGACCACTGCGGTGAGGCATATTGTTTTAGCATAGAATACATCCCAACCCCCTCCTTCAAGGCCTTGTGGAATTTTCACTGAGACAAGCCACTGAACTGACTGTTGCCCCCAACTACAAGAAAAAAGAAGATTGTGTAGTAATGTTTTCTGGGAGACCATTTTAGAAGCAACAACAACCATATCCCCAAAAAGAAGTTTGATTACTTTGCACCAACATACAACCAAGGGTGGAAGGATCAATCGGACATGAGGTATGGCTATGGACAACAACAAAGTCCCCCCTTTCAATAAAACTTCCAGCAGCCTCTGCCTTACCAGTAGGGATTCCAACAACTCCAAAGGAGATTTTAAGCCCAAGCATCAACAAGCCAACAACAAGGGAATCCCCCACCAAAGGTAAATTATAATATTGATGATATTTTGAAACGAATTTTTCTTAATTAACAGACTGAGCTGAAGAGTCAAGGTTCAAAGCTGAGGGAGTTGAAGACTCAAATGAGCCAGATTGCCACCTCCCTCCATGAACTTGTAAGTAAGAATTATAGAAATATACTTTCCCAGCCTACTCCAAATCCAAAGGGCAATGTCAGTGCCATCACATTGAGAAGCAATAAGCAAACAAATGATGCTTCTCTACCTACCATTCCACCAGGATTCACCTTAACTCCGGAAAAACCCCTTCCCTTTCAAAATAGAGTTATACAAACCAAAATGATGGATGAAGAGGCAATGAAAAAAGATGTTTTGGATACATTCAAGCATGTGGAGATCAATATACCTTTACTTTAAGTCATCAAGAAAATACCAAGGTTTTCCAAATTTGTAAAAGAACATTGTATCAATCGAAGAGGGCTCAAGGAAAATGAGAGGATCAATCTAGGAAAAAATGTGTCGACACTCATTACGACAACTCTAGCAATTCCATCAAAGTGAAAGGATCCCAAGACATTCATCATACCATGCCCCATATGGTAGTTACACTTTTCTAATGCACTTTGTGATTTTGGAGCTTCTATAAATGTGATGCGTCACCCTGTATTCTCTTCCTTACAGGTTGGTGAGTTGATGACAACAAGGGTAGTGGTGCAGTTGGAAAATAGAACTACAAAATACACAGAGGGAGTCCTTGAAGATGTACTTGTCCGGGTAAGATACATGATCCTTCTAGCATATTTTTATGTGCTTAACATGGAGGATGACCAGGTAAGTTCTCATTAGCCCATTATCTTAGGTAGACCCTTCCTCAAAACTGAATAAACTATTAGAAATGTCAATGAGGGTACACTTTCCATGGAGTTTGGGGATAAAGTTGTGATATTTAATGTTATGGACTCCATAAAGTACCCTCAAAGGACCATTTTATTTTTCTTATCTACCATTTTGAACCACCAAGTAAAAACCACATGGATTTTGATTGTCCTATGATTTTAGAGATTATGAGTATTGGTTCTAGTAAGATGTCTAAGAGTACTTCCACACCTATTTCTAATGCACAAGACTCTCTTAGATTTGATTTTGAAATGGAATCATATTATGATCTTGATCATGTGAACTCTAATTATTACATGGCTATTGAGAATACTGATGGATTTGATGCTTTATTCTCTGATTATGATGATTTCTATTCTGATACTGATGCTCTTTGTGCACTTATTTCAGTTCCTTCTATGTATCCATCTGTACACCACCCCCCTACACTAGGAATCAAGCCATTTCCACCTAATCTAAAATACACATACTTGTTGAGTGGTGAGACATTACCTGTTATCATTGCTAACAATATCCCTTTTAAACATAAAGAAAAACTTTTGAATCTTTTAAGGGAGAACATTAAAGAAATCGGGTGCACCTTGGATGACATATCAGGTATTAGCCCCTCAATTTTCATGCATTGGATTATTTTGGAGGATGGGGCTAAACGAGTTAGGTAGCCACAAAGGAGACTCAATCCAACACTTTTGGAGGTTGTTTAAAAATAGGTTGAAAAATTGATCGAGGCAGGTATAATCTATCCCATTTCAGATTCCCATTGGGTAAGTACTATTCAGGTTGTGCCTAATAAAAGTGGTGATACTATTTTTAAAAATGATAAAGATGAGTTAGTTCTAATTAGGGTACAAAATAGTTGGCGTGTGTGTATTGACTATATGAAACTAAATTATTCCACTTGAAAGGACCATTCCCCCCTCACATTTATTGATCAAATGCTTGAGTGACTAGATGTTAAAACAAACTACTATTTCTTGGATGGATTTTTTTGGGTATTTTTAGGTTCCTATTGCTCCGTAGGATTATGATAAGACTGTATTCACCTATCCCTTTAGCACATTTTCCTGCCAGAGGATTCCATTTGGGCTTTGCAACACCCCAGGTACCTTCTGGAGATGCATGGTGAGTATTTTTTCTAATTTTTTTGAGACCTTCATGGAGGTATTTATGGATGATTTTACAGTGTATGTATTCTCATTTTATGAATGTATAAATAGTTTGGGAATGGTGTTGGATTGTTGTATTGAGAAGAATATGGTCTAGAACTTTGAAAAGTGTCATTTCTTGGTAGATCATGGCATTTTCTTAGGGCAAGTAGTGTCCAAACATGGGATAGATGTTGATAGATATAAGTTAGATATTATTTCATCCTTACAATATCCTTCTTGTGTGCGTGATGTTAGATCCTTCCTAGGGAATGCAGGATTTTATCGGCGCTTTATCAAATATTTTATTATGATTTTATTCCTATGTCACGATTACTTCAAAAGGATTCTGATTTTGTGTTTTATGATTCTTGCAAAACTTCCTTTGATGAGCTAAATAAGTGTATTAACACTCCATCGATAAAACAACCCCCACAGTGGGATCTTACTTTTGAGCTTATGTGTGACGCCTCCAACTTCACAATTAGAGATGTCTTATCTCCGAGGGTGGAGGGACGTTCACATGTGATTGTCTATGCATCAAGGGCACTAGATACATCCCAATAAAACTACACAACCCCTAAAAAGGAATTTCTTGCTGTCATATTCTCATTAGATAAATTATATTCATATTTATTGGGCTCTAAAGTAGTTTTATTTTTTGACCATGCAGCTCTGGTGTACCTTTTGAAGAATCCAGATGACAAGCCTAGGCTAATCCGATGGATGCTCCCTATTAAAGAATTTGATATTGAGATAAAGGATAAGAAGGGGTCAAAAAACCTGGTGGTGGACCACATGAGAAGGCTTACTCACACACTAGTGGATGAAATATTAGACTAAGTACCACTTCGGGACACTTTCCCTAATGAGCATCTTTATTCCATCTCAGGTATGTATCCTTGGTATGCTGATTTAGTTAACTACCTTGTTGCCTCTGAAATCCCTGCAAATTTAAAGAAACATCAAGTCCAAAAGTTAAAGAGTGATTCAAGATTTTATATTTGGGATGATCCATACCTATGGCTCATGTGTAGTAACCAAGTTATTAGGAGGTGTGTTCCTAATCATGATTTTGAGTCTGTTCTAAAATTATGTCATACACTTGCTTTTGGTGGACACTTTGGACCCCAACAGACAGCTAGGAATGTTTTGGAGTTGGGATTATATTGGCCTAGCTTATTCCATGATTCTCATGTGTATTGTAAGTCATGCTCTCATTTCCAACACAAAGGGAACATTTTTAGAAGAAATGAGATGCCCCAACAACCCATACTATTCTGTGAGATTTTTGATGTATGGGGAATTGATTTTATGGGACCTTTTTCTTAGTTTATTTGGATTTTTATATATTTTTGTTTCTATTGATTATGTGAGTATATGGGTGGAGGCTAAATCCATTAGGACTGATTATTATCATGTTATTGTGGACTTTGTCAAAGAACAGATTTTTTGCAGGTTTGAAGTATCGATGGCCGTCATCAGTGATCAAGGGACACACTTCTGCAATAGGAATTTGTCTTCCTGCCTTCAGATGTATGGGGTGACACACAAAACATCAACACCATACCACCCCCAAAAAATGGGCAGGTTGAGGTTTCAAATCGTGAGTTGAAACAAATATTGGATAAAATCATGTAGGTGAATAGGAAAGATTGGTGCAAGATCTTGGATGGTGTTCTTTGGGCTTATAGGATAGTATAAAAGACACCCATTGGTATGTCCCCATTTCAGATTGTTTTTGGTAAATCTTTTCATCTCCTTGTGGAAGTTGAGCATCGGGCTTATTGGGATATAAAGAAATGAAACATGGATTTGTCCCAAGCTAGAATCCAAAGGAAGCTGAAAATTCAAGATCTTGAGGATATTTGATTGTCTTCATATGAGAACTCAAGGCTCTATAAGTAAAGATCAAAAGAATCTCATGACAAAATGATCCAGATAAGCGAATTTCAAGTTGGAGATAAATTCCTTCTATATAGTTCACGACTAAAACTGATGTCTAGTAAGTTACATTCCAGATGGTTGAGTCCTTATATTGTATCTAATGTTTTTCCTTACGGTGCAGTGGATATATCACAAGATGACACAGGAAGGAGATTTATGTTCAATGGGAAACACTTGAACAAATACATTGAGGGACTTCCAACTAATGCAGCAGATTTCATCACACTGCATAACCCCATCATCACTTGAGCATATTAGGTTGTTCCTTAACCTTTCACTTATTTATTATTTGTCCTATTTAAAATTATACATTTCATGTGCATATATAATCTCATGGTTACACATTGGGGACAATGAAATATTTTACATTTGGGGAAGGGAATCTTTTAGTTTATCTATTTCAATTGTTTTCCTATTTTTCAATGATTTTCAAAAAAAAATGTGTGTTTTTCAAATTTTTTGTGTTTATTTTTCAATTTTTTGCGTGTTTTTGACACTTTTGAGCTGAAATTATTCTCATCACAATTTTGAAATGCATATCAATAAGTGAAACAATTTATCCCATGAATCTGAGCATAAAAGAATGATGAAAACGATTTTTTTCAAGTTCAAGTCTTTAGTAATTTCATGAAAAGTACTCTGAATTTTGAATCCCATGCCACATCTCATTGCCTTTATATTTGAAATCACTTTCCTATAAGTCTTCTGAACCATTCTTTTAATATCCTTATATTTACCTCATTTCTTGAGAGAATCAAACCATGCTTGATTTAATAAGAATTTGATTTATTCCTGTCAATACATGGGGGTTTGATGTATTTATGTTTAAATGATTGAGGCATTTGTTAAGTATTAAAGCCCCTATTTCAAATAATCATTTTTATAATGGCCCACCTTGAACATTTAATCCTTTTATCCATTAGAATCCATGATCATCCTGTTAGGTTTTCCACATTACAAGCCAATTTTCCCTATCCAACCTACTCTTAAAGTGAAATTTCATAATCTAGTTGATCTTAAGTGTGGGGGCAGTTGTCTTGTGTTGTGTTACCACATATTTGTTACAATTTGGGTGGAAAATTAAATTCTTAAGATATGTGTTTGTTTCTGAAGAAAATATTTATTGAAAGTTGTGCCTTTCTGGAGCTTCTGATGAAGAAAGAAAGTTGTGCCTATCTTGAGCTTTCATGAAAAAATATGTTTGGAAACATTGAAATTTTTACTTTTGAAATTTTGAATGGTTTGCACAATCCTTTATTTTTCATGATGATGAACATGAATTTATGCAATGGGGATTGAGGAGGAGACCATATTTAAGTGAAAATTATAATAATGCAATTTTTCTTCAAAAAGAGTCAAGCCCTCCTCATTCAGCCTCAAAATTTTTCACATTAAAATCCTACCAACTGAAAGCCACAGAATAACCCTAAAAAGTACTCATGATAAACATATGTCCTTGTCTCACATTGGGTGGCAATTTAGGAATTTATCAAGCCTATGGTCACCCTTTTATGAGTTTGGATGAGAAAGACATTGTGAAAAAAATTGGCATTTGTGTGATAATAGAAAATTCATGTGACGTAAATGTTTTGTGCATGGGAGGATAAATGAAGTGGAAATATATTGAATGATATAAATGGATAACTTGAAATAATGGTTTTTATGAGGCATTATATCTTTTTATTCTTGGTTTGTAATTATTGGATCTCAAGGATATGTGTTTTAAAATTTGTTTTGATTTGATATTGAGTTTTACTTGATATGAGTTTTTTCCCAGGAGTGCAAAAGGGTAAGTGTGGGGGATTTGATAAAACACTATTTTTTTGAATATTTTATAGATAATAGATGATATAATTTATCACATTGTGATAAATATGTTCAATTGTAGAATATTTTGGATTAGATCATTCATTTGCAAATTTGATGAAAATTCCAATTTTACCTTTTTAAAATTCTCTGTAGTATTTAGAGAATAAATAATTTTATGTAAATTATTTTGACATAAAATTTTGTAACTATGTTCCTGACTTAATGGGATAAAAATTATATTTAGTACATGGGATCTATATCATGAATTTTAGTGGAGTAAATGGTCCATGAAGAAAAAGTTGGAAAGAACCATCCAGATTGGACACCACTTCACTATTTGGGCCTTATCTTCTTCATACATACATGTATTGAGCTCAAATGGTGGGGGAATATCATGGGAATAATTAGTAACAAATCATTCTTCTAGAATTCCGGACAATTAATGTGTTTTTAAGGTAAACTATGCGGTGAAACTTGGAATAAAATATCTATCCGAGTATTCATTTCACACTTAAAAAAGTTATGTAACCCTAGATCTCACAAGATCTATTTAAATGGGGGTTTCACTCTTTGGGAGAGATGGTAGAGGATTAGGGATGTTTTTTCCGAAAGGATTTCTCTTGTGAGCCCCTCACAACTCCTGGAAGAAGTTAGGCTTTGTGAAAACCTCTCTTCCAAAAAGGCTCTCCTCTCCCACATCCTCTTTGTATTTCTTTTTTTCATGTTTGTATCTTGAATTTATCTTCAATTAATCTTTTTTGTTCTTCCATTTTCATCTTCTATTAATCTTCCTAATTGGGTTGGAATCAATAGTGGATAAGATATTGGGTTCTTCTCTTTCAATCCTTTTCTCATGCAAGACGTCTCCACGATGACCACACCGCCCATGGTAGAGTAGTTTTCTTAGTGATCGATCTATCATCTACCATCTTAATTTAATTATTTTGAATCTTTAAGATACTATAATTTACTTAATATGATCCATGAATTGAGTTTTTAAATTGAATGAAACTAATCAAGAAATTGAACAATAAACAAAAAAACACGCGAGGTTGAGATTTTGTGTAAATTGTGAGAGCGCGATCTTAATTGGTAATACAAGACCGCATGGGATAAATTTGTAGAGTTCAAATATAATACATAAACACAATTCATCCTCATTTCCATAATGGATATGTGCTCTAATTAACCATTGACCATAAGCTATCCTTAGAACAACAATCAAATCAGGTTGTTGTGATTGCGTGTTCCGAAGCTAGCCTATGGTTTAAGTAATTTCATCTTTGTGGTTAAGTTAACTCTTGTAGGGTTCGAAGGATAACAAATTATAGGATCATAATTAAGTGGATATTAATTTAAATGATAATGATTAATAAGTAAATGAAGTGGTAGAGTTAAATAGATTAGGCCTTTTAAATATTGTCTAAAAGACATCTTCTTGTTGTATCATTTTAATCGAACTTCATTTAAAAACTAAAAACAAAAAAATACAATCTTCTTCCAGAAAACTTATTCTAGTGTAATAAACAATAAAAAAACCCCATAATTTTAATTAGTATTCTTAATTATTTTTATTTTATTTTCAAAATACCTTTAATAAGTTGTTAAATCTACTTCCTCTTTGAGATATGACCTTGGTCAGCCACTCTGTTCAACCTAAGTAACCTGAAACTTAACATCATTTAAAAGAATCCACGACAGCACCTTTCACTAAGTCAGCATCACCTTTGTGGAATTAAACATATGCATGCTCATGACGATCTTGAAAAATAAGGGTATCCTGTGGACACACTCTTTAGGAATGAACCAAGGATTCACGAATGTATGAACACAACTAAAATCAATAAGAGAGTCCAGAACAGGAAACAATCCTCCCCCAAAAGGGTGCAGTGAGCCTAGCCCCCATCCTCTCGACCAATAGAGTCCTTAAGTGTCGTTTTCCAAATTTTCAGCCAATGAGAACCTTCCTTTGGAAATTAGGTCCATGAATCATGGATAATAGGGTCGTTTGGAATTTTTGAATCCAGAATAAACCCGTTGGAGACCATCTGAGGAAGTTATATCTAAAAAGTATTGATTCCATGAGTGCTTAACCCCATGCAATAACCCGTTGGGACCAACAGTTCCAATAGGTTTAATTCGAACTTCTTTAAAGGACAATGATGCTGAATAGGTCAAAATAATGGAATGGTAAATTCGACAAGAACACGACTCTATAGAAAAATGGATGGGTGATGATCCTCATCATGGCATTTATACACTTCCCGTAAACGCACCACCTCAAAGGCAGAATAGGTATAGAAGCTGATACGACCAGAGGTTTGTGGCACATTTTTTAGCACATAACCAATTGGTTTTGGATTTTCTGTTTCTTTATTTGTTACAAATTTATTATTATTATATCATACAATTTTATACATGAGAAAATCAGGTTAAGGTCAAATATATAGTATCCTACTGAGTCTTGTACTCATAAAATATATAAGAATTTCTATTCACGTGTATATTTCATGAAGGATTTAGTGAAGGGAAAGGTCCCTATGATGGAATGCTGAGCAGTGATGTCTGCAGAAAGTGGTGGAGTTGGGAGTACTCCAGAGGACCCACTGTTTATCCATTTATTTTAAAATTTCTTATTACACTAATAATTCTTTCCATTTTGGGAAATACATCATTTGTATGAAATTTATTCTATATTTTCCTTTCTACATGTTTTTTGTGATTTTTTATTATATTTTTTCTATTAATTATTGATCCTATGATATGATACTGAGGGTATAGTCTCCCCAATGATGGAAATAGATCCTTGCTAATAGTTGGCAGAATCTTGCGTAAGAGGAGGCACACATTAGGTCACATGTAATTCTAGATCTAACCTCATGGTTTGTGTTGGGATGATACAAATATGGTTTGAAAATATTGGTATAGTCAAAGAAATAGGGTTCAAAAATAAATCACTAGAAACCAGCATATATAAAGGGTATAACATGATTTAAGATGGTGAGATTAAATCATCTTTAAATAGTAAGTGTTGTATTCCTTCCAAAGTTTACTTTTCTTGATGTTGATCAACCAAATATGTGATTTCATTCAAAATGTGGGTTCCCATATATTAAATTATATAATAAAATAATTTAATGAGGTTATCCTATTGGTTATGTTCCTTTTTCATGGAATTTTCTTTTGGTTACACTTGGATGGTAAAACCTAAAATTTAGGATACCAGATGCAAATTTTTGTGTTTATTTCCATATGATGGATTTTGATAAAGTGTTATCCATTCAACCATGAATGAATCATATATGATACAACTGAATATATATGTATACTAGATATATTGATGGATTATATACATTATTAATCAATATATTTCAGGTTGAAATAGAGATCTTATCCCACTATATGATATGAATAATTTTTAAATGGGTCATCATTTTAGTGTGATCCCATATAAAAAATACCTTACTAAATAGTAATAAAACATGATAGTAAAATGATAAATTATTTTATTTTAGATAATACCATCATCATCAAAAAACTCATCTTTGATATCAATTGTTTAGGAAGTAGAAACATAATATAAGAAACTCCAAATGAAAAATGAAAATATAAAATATCAAAAGGGATCAAGGAAATGCAAGTACGGGTGGGATCTTCCCATTATGGAGATAAGATATAGGGTTTTTAATTCCCATGATGGTTCCTCACTTCCTCTTTAAAAATATGGTGTTGAAGGTATTATCCATGGATGGATCTTGGATAAAAAAGTGCTAATCAGATGCTTTGGCTAATGCGATGCTCTCTCCCCAGCGAATTGGTTCATCTGCGATGTGTGGATTTAAACGAATCATGGATTTTGTTCCTCAGTTTGATGTAGTAGAGGTTGAAGTGTATTATTCATTGGAATTATCTACTGATGGACCTAAAAATCTATAGGTGTTTTATGGTCTTTGGTCGATGGTGGCTTTGGGGGGTGGAGAGTACAGGAATTATAGATCTATTGTAGGTGTTATGGAGGTAAAGACTATCCAGTTTTTAGTGGCTGGAAATACAAATATTTCTGTGGATCTTCATAAATAACTTACATGGAATTCCAAACCTCATGAGACTATAAATTCTATGACTGGTTTACAGTTAGAGAATTAGACCCAGGCACATCATAGTGTTCCTTAGATCAAGGTAACCTTTGTGAGTTTCCCTTTTCCAGCTTCAACGGTGTGATTGATTCTTCTATTCAATGAAAAGGTAACATTTCACACATCAAATCCAACCCCAAAAATATTTCAAATAGGATCAAATTAGGTTTTTACTCGATAATAGCTTCATTATTTCTTCCTAAAGGTTATCAACCTCTGAAAATTTTTGTATTAAAGGAGTATATTTCATAGATTTGGGGTTTTTCCTCCTGGAAATGCATCTCTCCAAGAAGGGAATACATCCATATGCTCTTCCCCATTGAAGAACTAAAATTTAGATCCACGGGATTTGGATCCATTACACTCAAACCTAGGATTTTCTACCTTGATGAATGGGATAAAAAATTCAACCCTTTTGAGGTTGGTAACACGAAGAACTAAAATTTAGATCCACGGGATTTGGATCCATTACACTCAAACCTAGGATTTTCTACCATGATGAATAGGATAAAAAATTCAACCCTTTTGAGGTTGGTAACACCACTACTCAAATTTGGGTAAGGGTTTATGTGTTAAATTAGATATTCTGGAAGCCCAAAATGTTCTCTGATATTTCAATGTCTATTGGCATAGAGATTAAAATTGACAAGGAAACAAAATTGGATCAATTTGGTCACTTTTCCAGGTTCTTTGTGGAAGTTGAATTGGGCTCGTCTCTCATTGAAAAGGTAATTATTTCAAATGAGGATGATATTATTGATTTGAAGATCATATATGAGAAAATACCAAAATAATACAAGTACTATAATGTTATAGGTCATGATTCATTTAACTGTAGGAGCCCTACACTATAAAATTTTAGTTTGTTGTGTGGACATGATATGAGAAATTTTCTTAAGAATAGAAAAGATACATCTACTTGGAATTTTGATGTTCTCAATAATATGAAGCATTCTATGGATAAAAAAGACCCATATAAGATTTATTATGGAATTGGAATTGCTGCTGATAATGTTGAATTGAGATAAGCACATGGAGTTTCTCTTGAATATGCATTAATACTGAAGGTTGATGATAAGGGTGGTCAGCCAAGTGATCCCACTAATGTTTATTCCTCTATTTATGAGAATAAGATGATTTATGGGGCTACTATCTTATTTTAAGTGGATAATTTCAAAAATTATTATACTCCACAAATGAAATTTGGTGATAATGACTTGATGGTTGAACAAGTTAATGATGATGAAAAATTAATGTTGATCATCTTATTTCACTTGAAAGGATGGATTCTTTAGGTAACTGAAAGGGTATGAAAATTTTATAATATGAATCTCCTGTCAATTATATAATATTACATGCTTATTCAAAACATGTTGTAGATAATGAGGGTTTTTAGCTTGTTTCCTACAAGACGATGAAGTCTACGATTGTGTCTCTTATGGTGGTAGAACAACCAATTGCTTGTAACCCTGCGCTATTCACTATTCAAAATACTGATGATTCCCTTGAGATACATCATATAATTCTTGGCTCCTCAAATGTACTTTGTGAAGTGACAAACCATGAGATTATTTATCAGATTATAGAAATGGGGGTTGTGGGGATGATGACTCTAGTGACATGGGATGCCTCTCCTGAAAAATTAAAATAGAAGTATGAGGATAGATCTGACTCTAAAAGCACTATTTTTGAGGCCCTACTTGAAATGATTAAATATATTCCTTTTAGTAGGGGTAGATATATAGGTCGGGGGAGTGGATGTGGAAGGGATGACTGGTATGCAATTCGATAAGAATAAACAAAGCTAAGTGAATGATTGAGGAAAATGATAGGTAACTAGCTTTTTTTATTTGGGTATTTTTATTTGTCTTCCAATACTCTCTTGGGTTCCAATCATTTTATTTTTTGTAATAAAAGAGAATAAACTTCCATATTTCTTAAAAAATGAACACCTATTAATGGTAACGTTAGAAAATATCTTATGTTAGGAGTAATTATTTATGTTAGAGTGAAAAAATACTATGTAATCACATGTTGATGTTTTTAAACATGTGAATATATATTCTTATGAGAATAATTAAATGAATTAATTGGGGTTTTAAGAGAATTAAATTCTAAATAATTTAATGAATTTTAGTCTTCACTCATATACTCAATATGATTGGGTAAGTAAATACCATGGTCAGACTATATATTTCTATAAATATTATTCTAGTTAAGGGACCTATCTTATTGATATATATGTAAATTTTATGATAATTTGAATGAGTTCACAAAATTTTTACTATAATATTTGCAAACCCTCACTCCCAAATCTGGTACTAAAAACATAATCTTTACATTTTTGGATTTGATAATGATAAATAGAACCCAATTTTTTCCATGCAAAAAATTAAAATATATAATGGAAATATTGGATCACTTATATAGCATAATACCCATTAGGTTTAAGGTTTTATAGAATTAGGGTATTATATCGCATAATAATAATCATGTCCTTAGGTGATAATTTTCTCCAATACAAAGGTTTTTTATAAATACACACATTATTTGTTTAAGGTAACTTATATATCTGGTACTCTGAAATTACTAAAATTCATACTCATTCATAATACATATGAAAATTCAATTAAAAATTTTTTGTGAGAAAAACAAATATATATAATTGAAACATATAAAAATAAAATAAATATGTTAGTCTATTTAGAAACCATGCGATCATATAAGGGAGTTTTCCATTTCATAATAAATTTTGATCTCAAATAATCATCTACATCCACATGAAATCATCCTTACTAACCACAATTTTTTCTTAAAACACTTAAGAAACATAAATGAAAAATCATAATTCTTAGGGTTTATTATAAAACTTGATAACCCACAAAAATAATTTTCATAAAAACATATCGTTTACCCAGAAACTAAATAACCAATCCTTTAAATAAAATATCATTAAATTACCTTATGGAATAAAATAGATCCATGAAAAATAATTTTTAATCATATAAATTCCATTTTGGTGCCTTCTTATACCATCTTGATAGAACTCTTGCAAGTACCCTAACCTCGACCCTTACAATTGGAATAACATAGTTGGTTAATTCCAACATAATTCATCAAAGAACATAATTATCAACCAATGCATTAGAGAGTATATCGGGCTCACCCGTCATCATAAAAATCATCCAAGGACCATAAAATAAATAACACACATATAATACTACATTTTTATCATAAATCATCATAAAATATTATATTTAATATATATAGAAACACTTTTTGGCTTCACACCAGAATAAGTATAAAAACTTTTTTCTTTCAAAAACTTTTAAAAAAATAATAGAAGAATGTGAAATAGGATATTATTTTGAATCTCCATGATAACTGGTAGAGGAATATTCTTAAATAATAGTGTTCATGATTATGAAAAAATCCTCTCATGGTGTATACGTTTAAATAATTATTCCTTTCAAACATTTGTACAAATATAAAAAATAATATGTTTGGAGAATGATAAAAAGAATTATTTTGAAAAATTAATAAATATAGTAAAATTTGGTTTAAAATTAATTTAACATATGTTTTTTTATATTAATAATATACTCAAAAAATTTTAAGGAACACAGATATGGTGAAAAAATATAAGAAAAACATTAAAAATTTTAAGATAAGGTTTTAAAGAAAAACCCCTTATATTTCCTCCTAAATTTCCATGGACATTATTTAACTCATTTATAATTATCTTATATTAATTATTATTTATTACCTTAACACAATATCTATCAATTAATGTATTACAATGAATTATATTTACTAAATCGATTAAGTTCATATGGGATGTTTTGAGGCCATTCGATTCATAATCCCCAAAATAAAATTGTATTATTACCATGATAAAAGGGAAAGTATTCCATTATATCTAGAATTATAATCCTAACATTATTATTATTTATATACAAAAAAATACAATCTTATATCCATCCATTAAAATATGTTATGAAAAAAAAATACATCAGCTCATTAGGTAGTTGTCTGAACATACACACGAGCGATGTTTTTAATTTTTATTATATTGAAAATAAAAAAATAATATAATATAATATCATTTTAGAATAATTATTATGTTATAAAAATTAAATTACTTCCCCAAGTCTATCCTCATTATCATCCATGAGAGGTATGTTTTGAAAAATCAATTAAATCACTACTTGGAAATGGATTTCTGTACATACTCATGTGCAATAATTCCATTTTTAATGATTGGATTGGTATGGATATAGATGATATATTATATTTAAATTATTATAATTATGTAATTAATATTATATATATGGATTCAATCTATCATATTAATCAACCATGAAAGGATATTATAATAAATCAAAAATATCAGTTTGTGAGGTAGTTGTCCCCATATATGAACAAACTATGGCTTCATTTCCAATTTGAAGGAAAAAGAGATGAATAAGGTTATAAAATTAACATAATAAAAAATCAGTAAATATAAAATAATTATGTTATTATATCTCAAATGATATTGAATAATAATAAAAATGAAAACACTCGGTTAAGAGGATTACGTCTTCTTTGAAGAACCGTCTTTGGATCTCTCTTTAAAGACCATAGAGATGGTATTTTAATTATTCCAAAACCACTATAATGTATATAAGGAAGTTAATAAGATTTATTTTAAGGGTTTGGTCAAGATAAATGGCTTAGGAAGTGTGAGGAAGAGAGGATATCTTGTGTTCTTATATAATAGATGAGTGGGGAAACCATATAAATACATAAATTATTAAATAAAGATAATTTAATTTATATTTTTATGTGGAAAACACTGATATTCTTTGAATATAATAAAATTATTATTTAAAATCATCACCTATAATAAAATTTACATAAGTTTATGTGATATTTTATCCCATATATCTTAGTTTTAACCCTCTATTAACACTTTTGATAAATACTGTGGTATTATAGCTTTGACTTCTTAGGGGATGATAAAGTTACAATAATAGAACAAGTAACCTATAAATGTATAGTTGTTGATATTATAGGACATATACCATTAAATTGATAAAAAATAATAAATTTATGTATTTTAAATAATTTAATAAGATACAATTTAACATAAAATACTTTTAAAGTGATTTTTGGTACTATACACATAATTTTCATCAAAAAAATATAAATACAATAATATTGATTAAAAACAAAATTTTGAAACAAAATAAATAAATTATATTTATCTATTTTTTTTGGAACACCATAAAACTCCCAAAAAATATTATTTTAATATTTTTAATATTATTTATCCATTTTTTCTAATACTCGCACAAGAACTGTATCAGTGTTGCATAAGTATTTAATGTAATTATGTCATCACTGGACTTTAAGAATAAAATATCATCTTGAATTTTTTTCCTAAAAAAAATAAACTTTTATAATAATTTGCCACTTTTTTTATCCCAGTTATAAAATATTATATATATTAAACTAAAGGAAGAGAAATTTTAGAATTTTATTTTAAATAAAATAATATATTGATATTTATCAAGGAAAAATAGAACTAAAATTCCATATTTTGGAATATTTGAAGTTTTTAGTTAAATTCAACTCATCCAATGAATTACAGTCATGTTTATTCATTATTTAATATCCTTATTTCATATTTTTAATATTGGTCTACCTATCTAAACCTTACAGTGGTGACAACATTTTCACCCAAGTTATTAATCATTATGAAAAAATAAGGTTAATCCTTGTTAAAAAATTTGAGTTTATAATTACAAATATGGAGTCAATTTTATCAAATTTAATCTATATAATTAGAAGAAATATATTTTCAAATAAACCTGTATAACATTATGAAAAATATTTTTCCAGAAAAATGTGTTTTTAAGGATGAAAATTATTTATAAAAAAATTAATCATAATTTTGACTGAAATGAAATTAATATGATTAATATTAATAAAAAATATAAAATTACATTTAAAAACTGCTTAAAAATAAAATGGCACATTTTAAAATACATTAATGGAAAAGACAGTTTTTTATACAATCGTTATTTTTTCACTATTCACTGAAAAAATAGTCTTTTTAAGAAAAAACACCTAAATTCCAAATAAAGATAATTTAGATATGTTAATTACAAAAATAATATAATTTTAATTTATTTAAACTTTATATATTTATATAAATTAATTATAATATTTGCTAACAAAAGAAATAGAAACCATTTCAGAAGAAAAAGTGTTTTGAAGCATAAAATGTTTCACAAAAAATTGAGTATTTATTTAATATGCATTAATCAATAATTTTTAAATGAATAGGATGATTATAAATTTATTTCATAATGTGGTTACACTAATTCATACCCTTTAATTAAATTTCTAGATAATAATAGGCATATTTAAAATGATATTATTTCAGGGGTATTTTATGCTTGGTGATGTGTGTTGTATACATTATAAAATATAGATTTCTTTTAAAATTATAATGGTTGGAAATTATACAATCCTTAAATAATTTATTCCCTCGTAATTTTATCATTTTTACTATAAAAGTTTTTGAAAAATATATTCAACATCATTTATATGGAGTGAAAGATAAAACATACAATCATTAAAGGAAAACCATTTTAGTATTATTTTTTAAATATCTTTATTTAAAACACATATCGTAAAATGGTTTTATAAAAATTCTTTCAGAAAATTGGTAGTTGGAAATATAATGGTAATATATAATAACACAAAACTAGGTTTCCAAATTAGGAAAACATTATCAGAAAGTGGAAAAATGGAATTGGAAATAAGATCTATTTAAGAGATAACATTATAAATTTTTTAGAATATAAGAGACCATATATTCATAAAAAAATTATCATAAAAGTGTAAAATTTTTATTTTAAGACCCTTTTCCTAGTTTTGTGGGATTATATTACCATCATGATTGAGAAATTGAGAAGATATACTTACTTGAATTGTTTCATTTTTATCAGAACAATTTAATAATTTGCTTATGATTTGATCAATTTCCATTTCTATCACATATCATATCCCATGAAATGAATATTGAAGATGATTTTTTTGTTCCCAATGCACTAAAATTAACTTCTATATGATCATATGTTCTATTGAAGGATAAAAATTTACTCCTCAAATTATTATAAATTAATAAAAACTGAAATAGTTTACACAAGGGAAGGTGATATTCAATATGAATAAAAACTAAAGTAATCATATATTCCCAAAAATAACACAGAAAGGTAAAATTTAAACATTCCTTAAATAACTAACCATAAAAATCTTCAAAATATTCCCTAACTATTTTAAAACTTAAAAACTATATGGACTTGATCACATATTCTTATGAGAATAATTTAACCTTTATCTCCAAAACAACATTATTTACTAACAAATTCATATACAAAAAAATATATATTTCTCAATAATATAATCTCTATAATATGGTAATATTTCTCATAATTAACCTAAATCACCAAAAATCCAAAATACAATCATATATACATTCATATTATAATTCATCCTTTCTTCCATAAATAAAACACCATCTTAAGAAAATGTACTCTTATTTACCTTAATTATATAATTTTCCAAAAAATAGTGAACTTCTTAAAAAATAACACTAATCACATAGTCACCAAATCACTTTTCAATCCATAGTTTTCTATGTGATAAAGATTATATTCCCAAAATTCAACAACCCTTTTGTAAAAATTAACCATAAGTACCTCAAAATTAAATTTCATGTTAACCATAATTGTTATCAATACCTTTCAAATTATATTGTCAAAATTTATAAGAATTATTCCTCAAATATGAATTTCACTATAAAAAAATTTAAATTAAGATATACACATAACTCAAACATTTATTAAAACTAAATTAATATCACCCAAAGTATCATTAATCACTTTTAAAACTCCATTACTAAAAACCTGAGAAAAAACATCTATTACTTTGAAATTATGAACTACATTAAACATATAACAGTCCGAATCCCATAATCATGGATTTGGTACTAGAAATATAATCACTACATTTTTGGATTTGATACAAATAAATATGAACCAATTTATATTATCTAAAAAATACATAATCTAATGAAAATATTTGATCACTTACATAGACATGGACCTTTTAGGTGTAATGATTTAGAGATTTATAATAAAATCTTACAAAACAATATTAACATATTTTTGTATGAAATTTTTCCACTAAACAAGAACTTAATAAAGACACACTTTCTTCATTCAAGTAAACTTCCATATCTAGAACTCTAAATTTATTAAATTTTATAATCATACTTAAGACCTATGAGATAACATTTGAAAACTTGGGATGAACAATACATATATCATTAAGGTACAAATTCAAAAAATAAAAGAAACTTGTTCACCCATTTTAAAATCATGAGATCGTATAAGAGAGTTTTATTCTTGCATAATAAACATTAAACTCATATAATCATATACATTAACACGAAATCATATTTACAACCCATATTTTTCATTATTCACTTTATAAGAAAACATAAATGAAAAATCATAATCATGAGGTTTTTTAGAAAACATGAGAATCCGTCAAATGTTTTTTTGAACACATAGATTTGACCCTTAAAGGGAATAATCATTACTTTAAACAAAAATCATTAACATACCTAATGGAATAAAAAAATCCATGCAAATTAATTTTCAAGTATAGAAAATTTATGTTGGTTCCTTGGGACATTATCATAATATAACCTTTACAATAACCCTTACTAATGGAATATCCTAATCAGTTAATTCCAATATAAGTATCTAGAGAAATAATCATCACCCAATGTATTTGAGGTATATATAGGGCTCACATATTATGATATAAGGAAAATCCACTCATGAGTTATATGTTAAAAAACAATCCCTTTCACACTTTTTTTATAAATGTTTAATATAAAATGTCTATAAAAGTTTAAAAATATAAATATATTCAAACATGTTTTAAAGGAAATTAGAACATAAATTCATATATATTAATAAAATAATTTAAAATATTTTAGGAATATTGATATCGTGTAAAAAGTAGAAGAAAACATTAAAACTATTATTATATTGATTTAATAAAAAATCCCTCACCCTATATCCTAAATTTTCATGTATTTTATTTAAATACTCAATAATGAACTTATATTAATTATTTAATTTATTAATAATCTATTTCAGGTTTATTAATTTTTTGAAATATCTTTTATTTCTTTTATTATCATGTATTATAGTGACTAGATAGATTAAGTTCATGAGAGACATTTTATTAACATGTATTACAATTTGATTAAGATCAAATTAATTATTATTAAATAAAATATAGAATAATAATATTGAAATAATTATAACTCTTATAAATCAAATAAAATTTTATCCCCAAACATGAAAATCCTTTAAAAAAAATAAAATACATAGGCTCACAAGGAGGTACTCGACATGTACATGTGAGGGATGTTTACAGTTTTAATTGGATGTAAAAAAAATAAGTTATATTATTATATATAAATAATAATTATAATGTTATAAAAATAAATTAACATCATTCAACTCATCCACATGACAATCCATGAGAGGTGGTTTTTGAAAAATGAATTACATCTCTACGTTGAGACGGTAGTCTGTACGTACGAACATGCGATGATTATGATTTTAACAATTGGAATTTTATGAATATAGATTGTATATTATATTTAAATAGTCATAATTTATATGTTAATATTATATATATATATATACATTAAATCCATCATAATTAACAACCCTGAATGTCGATGAGGATAAATGAAATAATTGGTTCGTGAGGCGGCAGTCCACACGAATGATGGTTCCATTTCCCATTTGTGAGAAAAGAGATGAAAATGGTTATTAAATAAACATAATAAAATATAAATATATGATATAAAATTATTTTATTATATTATAATGGTTTGTATATAATTGATGGATGTATAAGAAGAAGTTAAATGAAAACACTTAATAAATACGATTATATCCTCTTTGAAGAACCTCCTTTGGATTACTTATCAAAAACCATAGGGATGGAATTTTAGGAATAAATAATCATATAAAATTTATATAATTAAGTAAATAATATTTTTTGGTATGTTTTGGTCGAGGTAGGTGGCTAAAGAACTTTGAGGGAGAAAGTAGATGTGGTTTCCTTATAAAAATTAGGAGAGGGTAACCCCTATAAATACTTAAAGTATTAAATTAATATAAATTAATTTTCATTTTCAAATGGAACTAAATTTATAGATTTAAAATATTGGATAATTATGAGTAAAAATAATCTCATAAAATAAAATTTAGACAATTTTTTGTGATGTTTTAACCCTTATCGCTTAGTTTTAACCTTTTGCTAAACCTTTTGAATATTAATGCAATATCAAAAAAAAAATTACAATATTGGGGTCAATAAAGTTATAATATGAGGGAAATATACCCATAAATGAAAAATGATTGATTTTATATACCATATCAGATTAAATGGTGGATATATAATTTTTTATGAGTTTTTAAATCATTTTAAAAAATATTTTATAAAATAAAATACCATTAAAGAGATTTTTAGGACTATTCACATAATTTTATTTAGTAAATATAAATATAGTAATAAAGTTAGAATGTAAAATATTAACAAAAAATAATAAATTTTATTTGTCTAAAAAATTAATTTAACACCATAAATCATAAAAAAAATATTAAGTTTAATTTTTTTAAAATCATTTTATTTATTTTTTTACTGCATGTACAAGCATTGTATCCACATTGGATAAAAATATAATGTAATCGTTTATTCACATAAATTTATAAATAAATTACCATATTAATTTTTTTTATAAATATTATAAAAAAAATTTATATCCATTCATATATTTTTTATATCCCCACCACATAATATTATAGAAATTAAAATAAAGAAATAGATATATTTGGATTTTACATTACATAAAATAATATAAAGGTATTTATCAAGGAAAAATGGAACAAAAAGTTCATATTGTCTAATATTTGATTTATGGGGTATAATTAAACTCATAAATTGATTAAATGAATGTTTATGAATGATTTTAAAGCCTTCTTTAATATATTTAACCTTGTTCTACTCGTTTTACCCTTACCATGTTGACAATATTTGTACCATGGTACCTATTTATTTTGATGAAAAATAAAATCTAAAATTTTTACCAAATTTGGAAATTATGATTAAAAATAAGTAATCAATTTTATTAAATTAAATAAATATAATTGGAATAAATTTCTTTTCAAATATACATGAAAAACACATTGAAAAATATTTTTCCAGAAAATGAATTTTTAAGTATATTTTTTTACCAAAATTAAGCATAACATTGATTAAAATTAATTTAATTAGAAAATTATTAACAAAAATTTACTAATTAGCAATAAATAATTATTCATATCAAAATGATACATTTTAAAATACTTTAACAGAAAAGATATTTTTCTATAAAATTGGCATTTTTTAATTATTCACTAAAAATCAATCCTTTCAAAAAAACCCCAAAATTTCACTGTAATATAATATTGATATGATGATTTAAAATTTTTTATAATTTTTCTAAAATAAAATTTATAAAAGTGGGATAAATTCATTATAACATTTTCTCACAAAATCATTAAAACCCATTTTTGAAGAAAAAGTTTTATTTGAAACCTAAAATTACTTTACTAAAACTTTATTACTTATTTAAAAATAATTAAGCAATCAAATTTTATTGAAAGGACTATTATTAATCTATTTCATATTATATTTACTCTTATTCATACCCAAGAATTTAGTGTCTATGTTTTAATGGTTTCATTTTAAATAATAATATTTCATGGTCTGTTTCAGCTCACTGTTGCATGTCATATATACTATCAAACATATTATTCTTTTAAACTTTTGGGATTTAAAATTTGTCATATTTTCTAGAAGTTTTGAAAATATATGAACTATATATATGAATTCTAGGTTATTGTGCTTTATATATAGGACAAGTGATTAAAATATTAAACTAAAAGAAGAAAAATTAGTCTGAGTGTCCAATATTTATTTATTACTAGTTAGAGTGTCCAATATTGTTTCTTCAAATAGCTAGTCAAGGTCATTGAACCCAAATGGTTTTTTCTAGAAGAGGTAATGATTCTATAATATGGAGTTTTTAATATTCTTAATGGGTTTTTACAAACTCCATGGAAGTCCCTTTGTAGGTTTTAGCATGATGGGAATTTATTATACATATTATAAGAGAATGTGATAAATATTATATGTTTTACAAGTTTTTTTATTTCAAAATCAATATAATAAATGATAAAACATGTAGATTTCATTATAGTGACGAACCATGGATTTTCTATATCAAATATTTGATTTTAAAAGAATAAATCATTTTCAAATGGATATAAGTAATGGATGTCCATATTCACCTCATTTTTCTTATATGATAAGAGAGGTTGTTTATTTGGAAAGAGTTGTTATAAATAATACATGATGAAGGATTCTATAAAAATGGTTTTTGATTCATAAAATTTTATATTATAATTTAAAAGGATACAAGGATAATTTTTTTCCATGATAAAATTATTTATACATATATATGTTAAAATATGAGGGAAGATGTTACAACTACTTATCAGTGGTATATTCTCAGGAATAATGTCTTCCATTCATGGAAAAATTCTCCAACTATAAATAATAATATATATTATATATAAATAATAGTTTGTTTATTAAATATTTCTACTCAAATGAAATATGTGTTATTTTATAACACAAATTTGTTTTTGTATCTTAACATGGTATTTTAAAGAGAGTATATTTTTTCAATACACTAGTGGGAGTATATTTTATCACAGAGATGTTCAAAGATAACAAATAAAAAATTCTACTAGTAAAAATACAAAGTAAATTTCACTTGATATCCTAAAATAGTTTTATAGTGTGTCAGTAAATAAAAATGAAAAGAGTTACATTTAGTTTCCATGATAAAGTGAATGTCACTTTTTCCTAATGGATTTTAGGATGTGAGGGCAAGTAATAATGTAAATAGTTATATTAATTACAATAAGATATAAATGGAATTTTTTAATGGATGGTTTCCAAGGATAATGATATTAAACATAGAAAACATTATATGTCGATGCCAAATATTAACATTTTAGAATTTTATTTTGTGGTGTTAAAAATAATTAATATGGTCAAGGAGCTGAACATTAGAAATATGAATCCCAAAACTCACAACTGTTAAAATATGATTTAATCATATCTATTACTCACTAAAAGGATTAGTAAGAGGGTTTTATTAGATGTCCACATCGAGATGTGTAAATAAATATTTTAAAATGTAATGAGTTAACAAAAACACAAAAAAGTGACAAACAAATAAGGATCACCTTGTATTCTATCTTATATTATATGATATATGGGAACATATACATGGTTTTGTTATGTAGACTTAAATATGTTTTAATAATATAAATTATATCATATAAAAGGAAGGATTTACTTTATCATTCTTTCATATTAGAAACATATATGTATATGTTCTCATATGTTTCATGAAATTAAATCAAAATGGAATTATCAAAGTATGAAACTGAGTTATCCATAAACATTTTTTTCTATATAATATTATAGGGTATAAAAAATCATATGGATTTCCTAAGAATGATTCTTTATCAGAATATGGAATATGTTCATGAGGCATAAAAAGTGTTTTTGTTCAATGGATGACCCAATAAGTATACAACATAGAGTTATAAGCACTATGTATTTAGTATACTATGGTTTATTTGATCATATTTGGATTCACCATAACCTAATTTTGGTGACATACATAGTATAAAAACCTCTATAATTTGATACATCTCATAATAAATACGATGGGATTAGATAATAATGGGTGGTTGGGCATGTTTCTGATCATTTCATCAGTTGGAATTGAACAAATAAGTGATTTTTTATATCATATGAAAATAATCATATTTGTTCCCTTAAATTTAGATATAATTTGGAGTATGTGGCCACACCTAGATAATATATATTACATTATTATCTATTTTTATGAGAATTATGGGATGTTTTCATTAATAAAGTTAAAAAAATGTGATGCATTCATTAACCTAGTAAATCTATACATGAATATTAAAGAACATATGAGTTTGATATATGGGATTGACATACTGTGTCTCCCATGGTCACTTGATTTCATATATAAAGGTAAGGTATGATAATACACACTAACTTGTGATATGACTGGTGGATATAGGTATAAAGATACTTGTGTTTGATAGATATCACACCAGATACAACTTTATCTTGAGTAGAATTGGTGATTTACTAGTATCCAGTAGTTTTATAAATTTATAGATCCATATATTAATTTTTTTCAATGATACAAAGGACCATGGGGTGAAACTTTGTCATTCACTGAATGGGGATTCAGTTTGACTTGGAAAGTAGCACTAAAATCGATCTAGGGATATCCCCAAAGAGTTTTAGATGGGAATTCACAATGTATGACATATTATTGTATACATGGTGAATTTGATGATATATTTCCAAAAAGTTTTTGGAAGATATTCATAAGATTTTAAGATATTACTTCACATGTTCTCATATATGATATGATATAAGGTGAAATGGAACAAATCTATTATACTTTACTGAAAGTGGAACATTGAAAGAAAAAAATTTTAAATCAATTTATACATATGAGGCATTTATCTATATAGTATTTTATGACATAATTATCTCATAAAGTTCTACTACCCATGAAATCATAATATATTATCAATATATATCATAGGTCCACTACTCATGGATGTAATATTGTATAAACTATGTATGACATTGTCTTCAATTTATTTTTTGGTTGGATGATTATAATTATCACTCAATAATTCATCCATGTTATACATCATTAAGTGTGATATATTTTATAAGTTTTAAAAAAAATATTGGTTTTATTCATATGATGATTGCATTAACTTGATAAGTGGAAGTTAAACATGCATTGGAGAACATTAGTAAATATAATCTCACTTGAAGATAATCTTTGAGGTATTTATAAATCATACTTCCATGATATGTAAGGGGTATACATGATTGATTATTCGTGACTGAAACTCCCTTAAACTCAAGGATCACTTCCTTTTTACTCATTCTCACTATGAGGTTCTAGTCTACCATAGTGATAATTTTAACACTAAACAAATTATTTGTGATTGGAAACCCTATAGATACCTCATGGAGAGGTGAGTTTGTTGGTTTCCCTATAGTGATATTCATATTTCCCATTTATTCAAAGATCACAGTTACTATATTTGGTGAAATTTATGAAGGCTTATTTATTTATAGGTTACTAAATGTTTTTTTTATTCTATTATGGAAAATATTTGTTTACGGTTTCTTCATTACTTCCACCACATTTTTTAAGGGTTGTTACATCCTTCATAACTTTGTATGCATAAAATTCTAATAGAATAGATTGTGAATGTTCCTTTGTGAAGTACCCCCATGGGTTTCTTTTATGGTGGATTTTCCAACACAAAAGTCTTATGGCGTGGAAAGCCTTATACTTAAATATTGTTAATGGAATCAAACCATATGCATAAAACCCTAATATTATGTGAAACTTTTACTTACAAAGGTGCATTGCGATCTATTTTTGATGGTTTATCACTGATAAGGATATGATATATGGTTATCTATGAAATGTTTATTTTATGAAGATCTATGAATCTAGAATGGACCCTCCACCCCCCGGTCACCTGTAACGCCCTGAGGGAATTTAAATATCAATTAATTATTTTGAACATTTTTTTTAATGTAAAGTACACAATTATTTAGTAAAAAGGTTTTATAGTCAAAATATGTTTTAAAACATAATATAACTTATTACTTTATATTTCAAGAAAACATTTTTTAACAATATATATATATATATATACATATAATTTATATAAATTGATTTAAAGTATATATATATGTATATAAGTATTATATTTATTATTTTTTCATATAAAATCAATATTTTATAAATTTATTATTTCATATCAATTAAATATAATATATGAAAGTATTATTATTATTATTTCGAAAGCTTATAAAATGTGAATAGCATATAAATTTAAAATATAATACTCTTATTCTATTTAAAAAAATAGAGATGGGAAATCATAATATTTTAATAATATTTATTTTTAAATTATACTATTTATTATTAAATTTTTATTTTATAAAATATGTGTTGTTAATATATGTATATATATATTTTATGATGAAAAGATAAATAATGATTAAAAAGATTTAAAAAATTGAATAATCGAATAAAAAATAAAGATTGGGTGAATAGGGTGTCTGGTTCGTGTTGTGAGGGGCCACAAGGGTTTTGAGTTGAGTTGAAGGGAGACGAGGAGTCGAGGTCCACATCGAACTGGAAAGGAGAAGTCGAGCGCAGGTCGCGGGTCGAGTTGGGATGAGTCATGGACTGAGCTGAGGGATTCCAGTCGAGCCAAGTCGTGCTGATTGCAAGGGTTCTCTATGAGTGGAGCTATGCAAGGTCAAATCTGAGTGAGGTAGGTGATCTAGATTAGAGTGTGAACAGATCGTAATAGAGTCTAAAGGCTATCGCAAGATGGACTCAAACATCAGATCAATGTCGTGTGAAGGATCCAAATGAGATTTGAGGAAAATGACCTCTGGGTTTCTAAGATCTAACTTGTGTTGTCCATATCTATTTCAGATAAATGTTATCGATTTTCTTTAATGTCTGATTATTATTGATAACTTCTAAATAATGACCTCGTTTTTCAATTTTCATCAACTTGTTTCTAACTCGACTTGTTGTCCTTAACACACTTTTATTTTTGTTTAGATTTTAAACTAATTCGATTAGTATTCCTTCAATATTTTATTTTGGTTTTTTTACGTTTCATTTTCCAATCTGTTTGTGGAAATCTAAATTTGAATTATGTTTATTGATCTTATTAGATGCACTGAATTATCTCTTATATGGTTGTTTTCACTGCTTGATTCGGATCCAATTAAGATTCTTCTTTGACGTATTCTTCTCAAATGAATGATTAAATATATATTTTTTATCTCTGGTTGTACTAAAATCCAACCCACCTCTCAAAAATGGAACTAAATGATATATATATATTTATATATTAAAATAGTAACATAAAGTATAAATAAGTGTCTTTGTTTACCTTTTCGGAACTATCTATCATGGAAAAGGCAGTGATGATGTTGATTTTTCTTTTGAGTTCCCCTGAGGTAATGTTACTTTGTGTGATATGGGAGTATGAGAGTTCATGTTATGCCAACAATAGGAGAAATAGCTTTTCTCCAAATACCATGTAAGGGAGGTTTTTTTATTTTTTTTAAAATTATAATTTCTATTTTCCTGTTTTGCATAATGGGCTATTTATTTTAAAATTATCACTCTGAATCTCTATTTTTTTGTATAAGGAAAAAATAATTTGTTTAAGTGTTTATTTATTTTATTTTTTTAATTGGATTTAATTTTATGATTTTTTAAGCGATTTATTTTCAAACAAATTTTATAAGGGTTTAATTCATTCAATCAGTTTGATTTAGACTTAAAAATTATATGTAAATCTAACATTAATTATTTGTATAACCTATAATAAATATATTTGGCAATCAGATTATAATTAAAATTAATTATTTTTAAATTAACTCATGAATTAATTCATGGTTATAATTATATTTATTAAATTATGTTTTAAATAAATATTTTGAAATGGATATTTCCATATTTAGAAGTTTTATTTAGAAATGAATTCATTTTGTTAATATGTGGCATGTATATATATACAAGTATATATATATAGGTATACTTGTATAATTTTCAAGTAAATAACAACTTTAAATAAATTAGGATTAACCATGTATTAATCTGTGTAAGAATTTATAAAATTAAGAATTTCATAATTTTATCATGTGTATGTTATACATGAATCTAGATAATGGCCATATATATATGGTTTTTTTATCATGGAATTTATAAATTCATATATTTTTATATAGATATATTCATGTGAATTGAATAATCATTAAAAAAATATATTTTTTACGGGAATTAGGATGAAATTATAAGTGCAATTTATAATTAATCTTCCATGTGACTTATGGAACGTCTATGTGTTATTATATTTGGTCATACCAATTCAAACATGAAATTTCCAATAAATATTATCATTTATATAATTATATATAAATAATATTTAATATTCTTATTTCATGTGTGAGTATATATATATAACTGAAAATCTTGTGAAAATGTATATATGTGTAAAGAAAGAATAAAAAAAAAATTATGAAATCTGATTCTTGAACGTTGTGAATATGGTATGGAATTTGGGAGTGAACCTAATCCCTCAATAAGTGGGTAGGCCCAAGATAGTCTTGAATTTTTCCGGTTGGCACAATGTTTTTCTTTTCAAAAGAATGCATAGTGTTTTAAACAAATTCACTAGATTCATTTTAACGAAAGTTTTCACATAAGTAATTTCAAAATAAATTTACTATTTTAAACGTAATTAGATTTATTTAAATTTTATAACGGTATTTAAAAAATTATTTTTATGATATTATATTCCAAATAATTTCTCAATGTTATTTATAAATAATATTTCTAATAAGTATTTCAATGGTTTTAAAACCCCTTACTGGGCAATTGAATGGTAACCCCTTTATATTTAAATGTTTTTAATAGAAATCATAGAAGTTATAAATTGGACTTTGAATCTTTTGGTGTAAGCGTGTGCAGAAGCGTAGTAGGAAATTGTTTTATTTTTGTTCAACTCTGAAAAATGTAAGGTGTTGTCTAATCCTCCAGAACCTAGACCAGTACAATATCCTCATTTGTGTATTATGTAGTGTAATTATTCAGTTTATTTTTATAAAAATAATTACACATCATTTTTAATCACTGATTCCGGAAGCGTGGACTCGGGACGTTATATCACCTAGTTGCACTAAAATGGTTACACAAATAACCTTATTTTTCTCTTTTTTCCTATGTCAAAACCCCAATTCTCTTGTACCATATAGACCTCCTCTAAAATCATTGAACATACATGAATGTGATACTATGAACATTTATGTACTTCCTTTCAATTATGTATTATTTATTAACAATAATAGATAACAATAAAGAAGATGACCCACTAGTTGTTCTCCCTAATTGATAAGGTCTTTAGGATACTAAGAATAATGTATCATATTGATAATGAGGACCCCTATTCCAAGATAACCAATGACATCTCACCTGACCTAGGATACTCATCCAAGCTGATGTGTACCAGAACCAATGAATTTGAGTATCTCATGAACTCCTAAGTGACTAATAAATGATCCAAACATATATATGGTGTTCTAATTTAGTGTAATCCAAAACTCTCCTTTGATGGACCACACAACCCATGAGTCTTGTCATAAATCCCTCTCTAGTTTCCAAAAGGTATACGGAAATCAAAATGGACCTCTGAATAGGTATTATATCCAATCATAACCTCTCTTGTTTACATACCAAAAGAAAGAATGAAATAGAAAGGGATTATTATGTGTAATCACTATAAAAACCATTTATAGGTTCCACTAATCTAGTAGTCTATTCTATATGACATGAAGCTTCCAAGAATATATCCTAGTTTTATAAACATAATGTATAACACACCATGATTCTCATTAGATGGCCTTTAAAGGAACATCATCAGTCATAGATGCACAACCTAAAAGTAACTACTTTGTTTATCTCTACGACACCTTAAAAGGAACTACATTATTCCTTGTCATATATCTGTAAAAGTTATGAATTGTCTTATTAAGTGTAATTGATCAATGAGGTCTTTGATTCCCCTCATGAGGACATATAGGAAGTCGCTTTTATGGGATGATACATGGATCCATAACACCAACCACCTCCCTATATGGAGATAAATTTAAGAGTTCTTAGATGTGTTCTATTAAGCCTTAGTTTAATTAATCCACAAAATGAAAAATACACAGGATTTTATAAATTCTAATAGAGAACCAATGATACATATATATATATATATATGTTCATGTCAAAACATTGTATTGACAGATCACTTTTAAAACATAGGGAAATAGTATTATTACTAGAATGGATTTCATGAATATGTCTCAAATCAATATGAATGTTCTACACTATGAAATAACACCATTCATGGGATATTCTGAATTCACATCCTACTGACCTCAATGTACAATTCAAACATTTTTAGTTTATCATAATGGTCACTCTACGTTTGGAAATGAGTCTACAACCAACCATAAAATGAATAGGCATGAACACAATGGTGGTATGGTGACAATGATATGAAATTCAATACTTGAGAATGAAACAAACTTTTCCATGCATGTTTTCATTTGATGATTCACTGATGAGTTCCTTCTTTGTTTGGGTTTCCATTTATTATATCACTCCCCATCTAAAATGGGATCATAGGTTGATGAACCGTCAACAAGCAAGTTCCCCATATAGGTTGGTATAAATGGAATATCAAAATAAATTATAATTCATAATAAATATATGGAACCCTTGACTTACACCTCATCTTCAATGACTAATGTGACCTAGCACCCCTAACATACACTGACAACAACCCATCGCCTCTAGAACCAAGTGGTAAATGTGTTAGTTCAGGACCACTACAAAAAAAAAATACATCATAACCTTATAGGTTGATCATGAATGTTTTTATAAGATAAATCCCAAGAGGATATCCCATCATTTATATGTTATCCAATGATAGAATTTCCAATACTCCAATATAAATTACATTGGGAGACTCATACTTGAGTGAATAAAATATCATCTCACTTATCATAGTTTAATGATGGAGGATATTATTGAAACCCTATAGTCAACTAGGAGACACCTTAGAGGGATCCCATAAAACATGGTCATCACATTCACTACATGACCTCATTTTCCTAGGAGGTCTGAGAATAATCTGTTACTATTTCCATAACTTTGGTTGTCTGTATAAGGGGTCAGAGGAGGTGGCCCACTGAGGTTCACCCACTATTTGGACCTGGTTTTAGATTCCTAATCAAAAGGATTCCAATATATCTATCACAAAATAGAATATATTGAATCTAACTCAAGGAGTATTTCACATAACTATTTCCAAACAACCACAAATAATACTAAGGCAAGCCCTAGTAACTGGTTCAAGAATCCTCACATTGACGAGGGAAGAAAATAAACATTATATAAATACTCCCTATAATGATAAATATGATCACCATTATAGACGTGATTCTTAAATATCGTATCATGAAGGTACTATCCACGAAAATGGAGATTCCAATCATAGTATTACTCCCCATAATAGTCATCAATAAATCACCAATCATATAGGTCCTACATGTAGTCATAAATAAAAAATATATATTCTAGAGGTCCTCCCCAGACCCTGAATTGTGATGGTCCTGCTCATAGACATATAAATCTAAACTATGGAGGTCATACATTTGTAATAATTTTACCTAACAATCATAGATTCCAACCCATGATTCTATATATAAAGTTCCTTACAACAATTCAAATATAAATCAATGGGGAGTTCATACCCTTTACCTCCATGTTGTATTCTATAACCACATAAGTACTTTCCATGGTGTTTAATAATTAAATGACCAAAAAAAGATCCACCCCTTATATATCCATAAGAAACAAATAATCATGGAGACCCTCACCATGTCATTCAATTAAAAAAACAATATGAAGTCCCCAATTATGATGGAAACCAACAAACCAATGACTATTGATTGACAAACCCTGGTAATCATGTAAATAGCCTAGAAGTTCCACCATAGGGAAAATGTTGTAGAGGTATTATTAATGGAATAATAACTGATTGAAATGGAGGTAAACCATAGAATACTAAATTGAAGACCAATAACCATGGTGGTAATCCCTGTGTAACTCATTTTGAAGGCCCTTCACACAGTGGTGTATCTATTCAGCATAGGGTCCCACTATTCTACCACCATTCCAAAGTTTACCTCACACTAAGAAGGTAATTGGAAAGAAAAATATATACATAATAGAAAATGTATCATTAATAAATTGTGTTTTATCACATTCAATGTGAAACCTTATAAAGACCCTATCCTTTTTCACATAACAATACATGATTTTAAGAATAATTATACATTACAGTACAAGCGAGGGATTGTTAATTAGAGTTTATTTTAGAAATGGGTACATAAAACTAAAAAAAATGGGACTAAATAAAACATTTCTTTATTAAATATTCATAAAGAGATCCTAACTTCCATTTTTCTCATACATCTTCATAGGAAAACCTAGGGATAACATGAACAAAGGGATAATCTAAAAAGCCTAGTAAGGGAATAAGAATTAGAATAAAGATTTATCACGTGGGTTAGAATACATGACATAATGATATAAAAAGGCATGGAACATATAGAATCATAACAAAAAAACATGGAATCAAATAAACATGGAGTAAAAGTAATGTGGAAACAACATAAAACATGACTTTAAAACGAGTCAAGGATAATTACACATAGATGAGCACAAGTCAAGGTTAACCACGAAGCCTATTGCACATGGTAGAACGAGTCAAGGAAAACCACCAAGACTGTTGCACATGGTAGCACAAGCCATGGATAACTGACAATACCATTGAACATAACATCTCATGAGACTTAACTATACCCAATTCATTAGAGCACCATCTAGGAACACCCATGTTAATATTCTCATGACTATTTTTTCTATATAAATAATCATACATAATCAACCATACATAAACATAAGGGTACCCAAAGAAAGACATGGGTATCATAATCATGTCATAGAGCGTAACCAAAGGGAGTATTGTAAAAGAGACAATAAAAGAGAGGAATTAAATAATAAATGAAATTCATAAGTTAAAAATTCAAATATCATGGTAAGTGATGTCAAACATAAATGATAAATTGTAAAAAGAGTATTTATTGAACAATAGAATTAAATTATTTTAGTGCAGTTTTATGGAAAATACTAAAGATAATTTTAAACAGAAAATGGAATAATATATTATATAAAACCAAAAGTGAAATAAGAAGGTTTTCGTAATAAAAAGACTGATTTTATAAAAACAAAGGTGTCTTATAAAATATGATATAGTGCACTTGAAATCAGGTATAAACTCAGGGGGTTCTCTTAAAATGGGTTTGTTTATCATGAAGTATTGGGTAAATATAAATATAAAGCAACCCAAAGGAATAAATGAGGTTCAGGTTGAATCAATTACGGAATATCAACATGGTATCAGGTATACTCAAGAAGGATTAATGATAAAGATAGGGGTTACACATAATTTATCCATCATGAGGGAAGTTTGTGGATGGTGAGAAATCATACCCCATAATTAGGAATTACACATAAAATGGCATAACATAGATTCCATTCTTGACTAAAAGTGATATAGAGAGGATCCCTTACCTTAAGTCCGAAGGTGTTCTTCCCTTGATCTTAACGACCTGAATAATAAAATTAGGTTAATTAATTAATAATTACATAACCTATTATATATTTAATTGATTTAGTATAACCTTTTTAAGTTCATTCATGGTTTTTCTATGGGTAAAGTGGTTCAATATCATTGTTTGGGTCCGTCTATTTCCTTGGTATTTACGACTGGTTTACTTATTTTCATGAGTGGAGAATCGGGTAAAATGAGGATGGTTATCTAGAATTGAATTAATATGTTGTTATTTTACATCCATAATGTTACATGGTTATAAAATTAAGTTTCATATTTTTAGTGAAGATAAATCATTATATAAAACATTAGTGACAACCTTTTGTGTTAATTGACAATTTTTTGATCACAACGAACACATTTTGATTTATAAATAAAAAAAGTGTAAAAAAATATTACAGAACCATATATGATACATAATACATATTTTATAGTCTGTTTCCATCATAAGAATGGTTTTATGACCAGAATTGAATAAGGTAAAACAAATTGAAAACCCATTGTCCTTGAATGTGGCAAATTAACACATCTTAGATTCTGTTTTGACTACTAGTATAAAAGAATGGTAAAGGATATAAGATAATTAATTATTCCATTGTAATAAAAAAAATAAATACATGTAAGTTACTTGATTTATCATTAAATTTGGATGAGTATTGGTATGATTCAAAAGAAAAAAAATGAACTTGAAAAGAAAGTAAAAGAAAAAGAGGAATTTACATCTTGAATCAGTCTTCCTTGAGAGCCTCTTAAGGGGAGACGATTTAATATTTTGAGGAGAAAAATTCATGTTGGACATGGGGAAGGTTCTTGGGGATATATTTTTGAATAATTTAGGAAAGTCACATGGATTTAGAGAAGTGAAGAGAAGAGAGGAGTGTGGGAGGTTTTTATAGTGGAGGGGAGGAGGGTTTTCTTAGTATTTTAGTCATTAGTTTATTATTTTTTCATAAGACAAGAAATAGTGATGATTCCATGACCAAATATTGTAATAAGTGCATGTTAGTTCGAACCAATGTCCTTTTACATCATCCCTGACTCAATAATGATGTAGAAATTCATTTATTTAGCATATTTTTTAAAATTATCGTGTTTCACTATTCATCAAAAATTGATGTATTTTAGAAAAATCCAAACAAATAACCCTAACCATTTTTCAATGTGTTGATTCCAAAAATGAAATCCAGTTTTCAAATTATTTTTATTAATATTATTAATTTAATTTTTAATTTCAATCATAATTTACATGAAAAATACATATTTTAAAACTATAACTGATTTTATAATGCTTTAAAAAATTTCATAAGGTCTTATAAATTTATCTTAAAACCAGAAGAAATAAAGTTTTTAATTTATGAAAACCTTTTAGAGAAATATATTTTCTTTTCAATTAATTATTTAATTTAAATTAGTAATTTATTTCTTACAAAAGTACCAACACTTAATCAATAATTTCTAAAATGTTAATGTACATATACAATGATATAATTATACCATTTTTTCACTTATAAGATGGATAAAAAAAATTATACCATCATTAGTTACTTTACTATTACATTGGATGGTTTACTATTCATAAGGGTCACATTACTATTCGAAATGTCACGTTACTATTTCATCGGTATATGTTCCTTAAATTCTAGAGATACCTATTATTTCACTCATTCTTCATTTATAATGATTTTATTGTGTTCTAAATATAATTTTATTTGGTTATAATATAAGACATAATTATAATAAGGGAATTCCATTTGATAAAACATTGGGTCGTTACATTATTCCCCCTTATTAAATTTCTCACTCAAAATTTAGTTTTACATACTAAGGTGAAAATAGATGAGGGTTTGAATACTTATCTATTAAGCATATAAAGGAAACATTAAACATAAAAGGACAAACTCTCAAAGGAAAATATTATCCTAACATTTGATTCCTTAGGCTTCAATCTAGGTTATCCATGATCTTTTTCTGAGAATATATTCTTATGGGATTTTGTTTTTCCCTTAATATTGGTTCATAATAAAACATGAATTTACCAAAGAATATCCTCAGGGAGTGTGAAACCAAGAGTGCAGCAAGACCCATCGTCATGCACTAATTCCCATTCAATTCTAGATCAGAGTGGTGTTTTCAGGTTTACCCCTAGATACATCTATGCCATATACACCTCTACCTATTTGTATCTTGACAGGGAAGTATTTTCTTGATAGACCACTTAATCTATACAAACCAAAATTTATGGGTGTTTTCTTATACATAGTTTCATCCATAAGGTTTTTACTAAAGTTCCCTATTCCTAATCTCCAAAAAAACTAGACCATCCTTTGATACCAACTATAGAGACCCTAAAATTTTACACATAATGATACATTATTTTAACCATAATTATACATCAGAGTATAAGATAAGGATCATGAAGTCTAGTGTCTTTGAAGACTAGGTACATAAAACCAAAAACATGGGACTAAATAAAACATTTTGTTATTTAATATTCATAAAGAGATCCTAACATCCATTGTTATCATACATATTCATAGGATAACCTTGGGATAACATGAACATTTTGATGAGAAAAAAAGTCCAGTAAGGGAATAAAAATAATAATAATGCATTATCACATGGTTTAGAAGGCATGACATAATGATATAAAAGGCATGGAACATATAGAATCATAACATATAAAAATGGAATCATATAAAAACGGATTCATAGTATTGTGTAAGAAACATAAACCATGAATTTATCACTAGTCAATATCATTGCACATTGAGCAGCACAAGTCAAGGATACCCACCAATACTGTATCATGTGGTAGCACTTGTCAAGGTTAAGTGTTTAGACCATTTCACATGGTATCACAAGCCAAGGCTAACCACCAAGACCATTGCACATAATGTCTCGGGAGACTAAAATTTACCCAATGCATTGGATTACTGTCTGGGTGAACCCATCTTAACTTGTTCATGAATATTTTTTATACTTAAATAATCATACATAATCAACATACATAACAATTAGGGTACCCAAGGAAAGACATGGGTATCCTAATCATATCATAAAGAGTAACTGAAGGGTGTATCATAAATGTTTCCATGAAAGACAGAAATTAAATCATACATGGAAATTCATAAGGTAATAATGAATATATCATGGTTAGTGATGTCAAATATAAATTACAAATTGTAAAAATTTTATTTAAGAAACATAGAATTAAAACATTTCAGTGGGATTTGAAGGAAAATAATAAAGGAAATTTAAAATAGGAAATGACATAATATTTTATATCAAACAATAAGTTAACCAATAATCCTTTCATAATAAAAATACCGATTTTATAAAAAAATGGTGTCTTATAATCGATGATAGAGTGCACTTGAAATCGGGTAAGAACTCGTGAGATTTCCTTAAAACGGGTTTTCTTATCGCGATGTATTGAAGAGGGAAACAATTTAAACATGTATATCCCCAATAGAGAATGATGAATGGAAATTTATAAATTATTTTGGAACATTCAAACTTCATTTATAATATTTACATAAGAAGAATATATATCTTGATTTGGTTAAAAATAAAGATGAAGCAACCTAGAGGAATAATGGAGGTTTGGGTTGAATCCCTTATGAAATATAAATATTGTATCGGGTGCACATAAGAAGGATTAATGGGAGTTAAAGGGGTTACTCATCATTTATACATCATGAGGGAAGTATGGGGCTGGTGATAAATGAAACACCATCATTAGGAATTACACATAAAATGGCATTACATATAGGACATTCTTGAATAAAAGTGAGATAGGGAGGATCCCTTACCTTAAATTTGAATGTGTTCTTCCCTTCATCATAACGACCTGAATAATCAAATTAGTTTTTTTAATTAATAATTATATAACCTATACAATATTTAATTGAAATAGTATAAACTTTTGATTTCATTCATTGTTTTTTATGGGTTAAGTGGTTCACATTCATTGTTCATGTCTGTTTGATTCCTTGTATTTTACGATCAATTTACTTATTTATATGAATGGAGAATAATGTAGTTGACCTTAATTGGTTTTATATGTTATTAGTGAACATAAATAAGGATACAAGAATAAAAAATTCATTTTTTTATTTGGAGTGATGATGGATCATTATATAAAACTTTAGTGATAACCTTTTCGGTTAATTGATGGTTTTTTGTCCACAACAAACACATTTTGATTTATAAATAGAAACCATGTGTACAAAAATATTCATGAACCATAGATGAGACATAAAACATATATTATTTTCTAGTTTCACCATAAAAATTAATTCATTACTAGAATTTAATAAGGTAAAAGAAATTGAAAACTCATCGTCCTTGAATGTTGTAAATTAACAAATCTAGGATGGTGTGTTTACTACTAGTATAAAAGAAGGATAAAGGAGAGAAGATAATAAATTATTAAAATATAATAAAAATATATAGTAAACTAATGTTAATGTAGTTTTCATAAAATTTGTATGAGGATAGGTAAGGATAGAAAATAATGCAAATGAACTTGAAAAGAAAGTAAAAGAAAAAGAGGTATTTAAATATTGAATCAATCATCCTTGAGAGACTCTTGCGGGGAGAGGATTTGGTATTTTGAGTTGAAAAAGGGATTATGTATGTGGGGAAGGAAATTGGGGAGATATTTGAGCATAGTTTATTGAAGGCATAGGGCTTGATATGAGGGGAGAGAAGTGGGGAGTGTTGGTGGTTTTTATAGTGGAGGGGGAGGGTTTTCTTAATATTCTAATTATTAGTTTATTATTTTTATATAAGACAATAAATAGTGATGATTAAATGACCATAAATAGTATTAAGTGCATGTTAGTTCAATCCAATGTCCATTTATATCATCCATGACTCAATAATGATGCATAAATTCATTTATTTAGCATATTTTGTAAATTATCATATTTCACTATTTATCAAAAATTCAAGTATTTCAGAAAAATCACAAAAATTCACCCTAACCATTTTTTGATGTTTAGAATCCAAAAATGAAATCCATTTGTTATATATTTTTTTAAAATTTTATTATTTAAATTTTTAATTAAAATCATAATTTACTTGAAAATTAAATATTTTAAAACTATAACTGATTTTATAATGCTTTCAAAAATTACATATGGTCTTATAAAATTATCATAAAACCAGAAGAAATAAAATTGTTAATTTATGAAGACCTTTTAGAAAAATATGTTTTCTTTTAAATTAATTAATTAATTGTAATTATTTATTTATTTCTTAAAAAAGTACCAACACTTAATCAATAATTTCAAAAATATTAATTTACTTATACAATGGTATAATTATACCATATTGTCACTTATAAGATGGATAAATTTTATTTATACCATCATTAGTGACATTACTATTACATTGACCTGTTTACTATTAATTAGGGTCACATTACTATTCCAAAGTTCAAGTTATTATTTCATCGGTATATGTTCCTTAACTTCTAGAGATACCTTGTATTTCACTCATTCTTCATTTTTAAGGATTGTATTGTGTTCTATATATAATCTTATGTGGTTATAATATAATACATGACTATAATAAGGTAATTATATTATTAAAACATTATGTCATTACATTCTTCTCCCCTTATGAAATTTCTCCCTCAAAATTTCATTTACATACTAATGTGAAAATAGACGAGGGATTGAATAATTAGATGCTAAACATAGAAAGGGAAATTTAAACATAAAAGGATAAAATCTTAAAGGAAAATTATATCCTAACATTTGATTCCCTATGTTTTAATCTAGTTTATTCATGATCTGTTTTTGAACGTATATTTTTATTGGATTTCATTCCTTAATAGTGGTTCATACTAAGATCGTGATTTTACCAAAGCATATCCCCCAGGAGTGTCAAACCAAGAGTGCAGTAAGGCCCATTATCGTGCACCAATTCCCGTTCGAGTCTTGCTCAAAGTGGTGTTTTCGGGTTTACCGCTAGATACATCTATGCCATATCCACCTCTACCAGTTTGTATCGAGAAAGGAATGTATTTTCTTGATAAACCACTTACTCTATAATTACCAAAATATTGGGGTGTTTTCTTGTACATACTCTCATCCATAATGTTCTTACTATAGTGATATATTCCTAATCTCCAAAAATAATTAACCCATCCTCTGATACCAACTATAGAGAAACTAGCCTTTTACACATAATGATATATGATTTTAAGCATAATTATACATCAACGTACAAGCCAAGGATAGTGAGGTCTATTATCTTTGAATACTCGGTACATAAAACCAAAAATATGGTACTAAATAAAACATTTCATTGTTTAATATTCATAAATATCTCCTAACTTAAATTTTTCTCATACATATTCAAATGATAAATTTGGGATAACATGAACAAAGTGATGATCTAAAAATCCCAGTAAGGGAATAAGAATAATAATAAAGCTTTATCACATGGGTTAGAAGGCATGACATAATGATATAAAAGGGCATAGATCATATGGAATCATAACATATAAACATGGAGTCATAGTAATGTGGAGGAAACATAAACCATGACTTTATCATGATTCAATCTCGTTACACATAAATGAGCACAATCCAAGGATAACAACCAATATTTTTTCATGTGGTAGCACGAATCAAGGCTAACTGCTAAGACCGTTGTACGTGGTAGCACAAGCCAAGGCTAATCGCCAAGACCGTTGCACGTAACGTCTCATGAGACTCAACATTACCCAATGCATTGTAGCACTATCTGGGTGAACTCATCTTAACTTTTTCATGAATATTTTTTCTACATAAAGAATCATACATATTCAATCATATGTAAACATTAGGGTACCCATGGAAAGACATGGGTATCATAATCATGTCATAAAGCGTAACCAAAGGGCGTATCGTAAAAGTGTCCATGAAAGACAGGAATTAAACTATATATGGACATTAATAACGTAAAAATAAATATATTATGGTATGTGATGTCAAAAAGTATTGAAAACTTGTTAAAATAGTATTTAATAAATAGTATAATTGAAACATTTTAGTGCGGTTTTAAAGAAAATACTAAAGGGAATTTAAAATAGAAAATGAAATAATATTTTATATAAAATAATATTTGAACCAATAAGGTTTTCATAATAATAATACTTATTTTATAAAAACAATGGTGTCTTATAATAGATGATAGAGTGCACTCAAAATCGGGTAAGAACTCGTGAAGTTCCCTTAAAACAAGTTTTCTTATCGGGAAGTATTGAGGAGAGAAACACATTAAACAAGTATATCCACAAAAGATAATGGTGAATGGAACTTGAAAATTGAGTTTGGTACATACAAACATCATTTATAATATTTAAATAAGAATAATATATAACTTCATTTGGTTATAAATAATGATAAAGCAACCTGAAGGAATAAGTGAGGTTCAGATTGAATTCATTATGGAATATCGACATGTTATCGGGTGCACTTAAGATGGATTAATGATATGTAAATGGGTTAATATTCATTTAAACATCATGAGGGAAGTATGATGAGGTATGAAATCATACCCCATCATTAGGAATTACACATAAATAGGCATTACATATAGGACATTCTTGAATAAAATGGAGGATGAAGAGGATCCCTTACCTTAAATCTAAATGTGTTCTTCCCTTCATCTTAATGACCTGAATTGTCAAATTCAGTTTTATAATTAATAATTACAGAACCTATTATATATTTAATTGATTTATTATAACCTTTTTTAGTTCATTCATGGTTTATTGATGGGTTAAGTTGTTCGATTTCATTGTTCGGGTCTGTTTGAATCCTTGGTTTTTACGATCGGTTTACTTATTTTTATGAATGGAGAATCATGTAATTGACTAGAATTGAAGTTATATGTTATTAGTGAACATAAAAAATGTTACATGATTATAAAATTCATTTGGTTATTTGGAGTGAAGATGAATCATTATATAAAGCATTAGTGAAAACCTTTTGGGTAAATTGATGGTTTTTTTATCACAACGAACACATTTTGATTTATAAATCAAAACCATGTGTACAAATATTTTCAAGAACCATATATGAGACATACAACATATATTATTATCTGTTTTCCCCATAAAAATGGTCTCATTAACATAATTTAATAAGGTAAAATAAATTGAAAAGCAATCGTCCTTGAAAGTTGTATATTAACAAATCTCAGATGGTGTTTTTACTACTAATATAATAGAAGGGTAAAGGAGAGATGATAATAACTTATTACACTATCATAAAAACATTATAGTACATGCAAGGTACTTTAGTTTTCATAAAATTTGGATTATTATAGGTAAGGATAGAGATAAAATAAACTCAAAAATAAAGTAAAATAAAAAGAGGAATTTACCTCTTGAATCAATCTTCCTTGAGAGCCTCTTAAGGGGAGAGGATTTGGTATTTTGAGGAGACCAAGTGATGATGGACGTGGGGGAGGATCTTGGGGAGAGATTTTATTAGAATTAAGGCAAGGAAAAAGTCTTAATAGTATTAAATAGAAGAGGGGAGTGTGGGTGGTTTTTATAGTGGAGGGGAGGATGATTTTCTTAATATTTTAATCATTAGTTTATTATTTTTCCATTAGACAAGAAACGGTGAATATTCCATGACAAAAAATAGTAATAAGTGCATGTGAGTTTTAAAAAATGTCCATTTACATCATCCATGACTCTATCATGATGAAGAATGTCATTTATTTAGCATATTTTGTAAATTATCATACTTAACTATTCATCAAAAATTCAAGTATTTCAGAAAAATCCCAAATATTCACCCTAAACATTTTTCGATATGTAGAATCCAAAAATTAAATACATTTTTGAAAAATAATTTTCTAAATATAAATAATTTAAATTTTAATTATAATCATAATTTACTTGAAAAATATAAATTTTAAAACTATAAGTGATTTTATAATGCTTTCAAAATTTACATATGGTCTTATAAAATAATCATAGAACCAAAAGACATAAAATTGATAATTTATGAGAACATTTTTGGAAAATAAATTTTCTTTTAGATTAAATATTAATTGTAATTAATTATTTATGACTTACAGAAATACACTTAATCAATAATTTATAAAATAATTATATACTTATACTATGATATAATTATACCATATTGTCACTTATAGAATGGATAAATTTTATTTATACCTTCATTGGTGACATTAATATTATATTGGAAAGTTTACTATTCATATGGATGACATTAGTATTACAAAGGTCAAGTTAATTTTTCATTGGTATATGTTCCATAACTTCTAGAGATACCGTTTGTTTCACTCACTCATTATTAATAAGGTTTGTATTGTGTTCTCTATATAATCTTATGTAGTTATACTATAATAAATATTTATAAGAAGGGAATTCCATTGATAAAACATTGGTTCGTTACCAACCTAAGACAAAAATAATCCTCACTACCTCCACCAGATCATGCATCCCTAGATGTATCCAATGACATCCAGAATTATATCACTCCACTTGATAACAAATTAGGGATGCTAAATTTGTGTCCATATCAAGTTAAATAAACCCTCACAAAGTATGAATAAAATTACATAATCGTGTGTAGATAAATAGCTATAGATAATGCACCATTAATTTTCTAAGATCATTTCCTTTTTTCATCATTAAATTATCAAGAAATTGAATGATAAATTTTATAACATCTCTATGAAACAAATTCGGAAAATATCCATCATCTTAGATTTAGGAACATTCCTGATGATTAATAAGTCGATTACCTAAAGGGGTTGTTTAAATAGTGACCCCATATTATCTTGATTGTGATGTAGGTGGATCAAAATCCCAAATACTGAAAATAACATGACCCTCTCTAATATTCCCTCATAAAAGGATTGTATATGCTCTATCAACTGATTGGAAAAACCCCATCCAATGAACACATCATTATTTGGGGTCAATATAGATCTCTTCACTCTACTACAATAATATTATTCAATAAAATAATCTTGAAATATATTGAATTAGTCCATGTGTTAGTTTCTTGATCATCAGATGCTGGTTGGTTTGTCCAAAAATAATATTGACATCTATAGAGTTCAGATGAGGTGAACCTGATGAGAACGGGTTATTAACATGACTTTGAATTAGTCCACTAGAAAGGAAAAGCATGAATCTAATTCATAGAAATTTGGACCCTAATTGGTCAAACCACATTCTCTATTAGATACCTTTTATCAATGAAAATTAGAATACACACAACACATAAATAATTATAGAGTGCGACCTTGAAAAGAATTATGTGACCCAAAATAGGTTCATGAGGTAGCATGGAAGCGACCACATCTTGTTGGGCTAGGAAAATTTTTACCACCACTGTTACCCAACATGATTCAAATTAACTATGGGTAGATTCCATGACTTTGATTGAATAGGGTGTGCCCTATCCCATGGGGATAATGTAATTTTAACCTCCTAGTCCATTAAAGAAGTTCATCTTTTTCAGTCTAGGATTAGATTCAGATGAAGCACATCTATGATTTTCTCTGTAAAAGTTTCATGATTTAGGCCTTCCCTTAGGATCATGTATAATGAAACTTATCGATGATTCATTGAGAGTCATGATTCATAAATTATGTACTACTCCATAACAACATTATTGATATGGGATAGAGTGGAAGTGAAGAGTATTGGCCTTAGATATTTTTAACACTATGAGTGGGGTGAATTAGTGTTAGTAACTTTTTATCAAATTGTAAACCTTTTAACCCTTTTTATTTACCGTTGAAATTATTGGGGTGAATGGTTAAATTTTTCTATATTATCACCTTTATCTTTTCATGTAACACATACAAACCAAAACACATAATGGGGGAAATATATTTATAAGGTCTGCCTTTAAAAATGAAACGTTAACCCTTGGTGTGAACCAGAACTCACCAAGATCATATGATGCACTCACATAAACCAATGAGTATAATGAGCATGGAATATCCTAATCTCATCTTACAAGTCTATTGATGAAGTAAAACATTCCTATTGGTATTTACACTACCATACTGATTGATTACAATATTGTTTCATAATAACAAGAGGAGATTCCACTAATTGAGATCTATAAAAAGATGTTTAGGTGATCCTTGTCCTTATTCTTATTCTTCACTAAATTTCACAATATGATGCACGAAACACCTTCTTCTCACTATATAATAAATAATTAATCATTGTTTTTTTATTTTATTACACTGAAATCATGACTCTTTCTATGAAAACCCAAACTACAAAACCTATTCATCTTCCCTCTTTTGTCTCTTATTTAGTACAAAATAGTTTACACTGGTACCTTATTTATTATCTATCATTAATAGACTATGGATTATATATAATATAAGTAGTTTTAGGTCTTCTTTACTATCTTCAATAATAAAGAATATTTCAATCCTGAACAATATATTATCTATACATATTATCTTCATTCGACATACATTTAATATATATAATACATATATGGTTATTAAAACATCATTTTCTCCATATTCAATATTTTTTTATCCTATTTTGTATTCACAGTATCTTTTGAATGTAATATTTTGAAATTCAATGATTCACATTAATTCAAAATTCTAGAGATATCAGTATTTCAAAAACTCTCACAGATCATTTATAACTAATTATAGATTCATACAGATTTTCACAAACGATCACATTATTCATTTATTTATATTTGATTAAAATTATCATTAAGTGTTGTTATTTTTTCTATATCTCATGAGAGAATCATGATAAAAACATGTGGTTTTTATATTATTGAATTCCCAAATTTCATAGCATCGAAAAATTGAAGAAATATTTTCATATCAGTGGATAACTCATATATTCCATCAAATGACTAATATGAAGATTCATATTCATAACACTCATATGAAGTTTGAATACGAATCTTACACAGAATGTATGAATAACACTTATACATAGATCAAAAATGACTCATACTCAGGTTTATACATAGAATGAAATTCATTCTTACAAACTTCTCATACAACTTTCAACATTCACATATTCTATAAATTTTTTCATCATATCATCTTCACCTTACATAACTTCAATATCATCCAAGCATTTATGAACATGTAATTCACTTATTGTGTGAATGATATTTTGATGATATCAACTCCCTTGTATTCTTGTTAAGCTTATAATGATGAAATTTTGATGAATTCAACAAAATTATGTTGATGATATATACCTCAATAAATTTCCTTCTTCTTCCTCCATTATAAACATTATATCAACCTGAAAGTGTCCATGGAGTTCAAATGGTCTTTCAATAAATCCCACATATATTGTTGCATATCAACTCAAGATTTATTTTATCTTAATTAGATAAAATCATCTTCTAAATATAGGTAGAGAAAATTATTTTTATTATGTGAGAAATATGACTAACCTGAATTTATTTAAGCCCGATAGCTTGATTACATCTTAATGATTAATAGTTCCCATATTTCCAATATCTCATTAGAACCTCACAGTATAATATATCTCATTTATAAACCTCAACACATAATAGTTGTATGATCAAGTCTCTTAGGGAGACCTTTCCCAGTGGGCCCACAGTACCACCCCATAAAAAAAGACATTTCTCATTGCTTTTGTGCCACCCCATATAGTGGTTCTACCTCCTCAATGACACTCGAGTCTATATTCCACATTAAAGCTCAATCGAGTGTCCTTAGTATCTTAGGTGGATGGGTTGGCATTGAGCTATCCAATTTGATTCCTGTAAAAATTTATTCTGTTTTTCAATTACTTGAAATAACTCAAAGGTAGAACAAATGGTATGCCTTAGGTCTTTACTAAAAATCAGTATCCATTTTTGGAAGCTTCTCAATTTCACATATCTTTTCTACCCCCAAATGAGACACTCTTTAATGTTTTCATCATGGTGGAACTCCTCCACAAAAATATTTCTAGTCATTTGATGTCGAGAATCACCAAAATGGATCACTTTCATACTTCTATCTAGATTTGATAGCTTATATCAAGTTCATAAAAGATAGTCATTTAATAAAAAAAATTAGAATAAAAATGAGAGATTAATATTATATGGTACCTTCTTTATATTTCTATCTAGTATTAATGACATTCACCCCTTATAAGGTCATACCCTATATAATAAACATATGCTTTATTTCTCTTTATTATAAGAAAATATCAAACACAAAAAAGAATAATGAATATGGAGGAGATTATTATTGATTAATGTGATTGGTAAGGATTATAGGATTATCTCAACCAATTTTCTCTATTTTTAAAAGTTTAAATTCTCTTTTTTTGATTTTCTATTTCTTTGGGTATAATGAAACTCTTTTTATCTTCTCTTTATTTGTGTGGAATACATACCCCTTATTTATCCCTTTTTATAGAGGCATCACTGAGTGAAATTTTCATCTTCATTGATAATTTTTTTCTATTTGAAACATAGTTAACTAATATTATGTAGTGTGACCTGACTTTTTAGACAACCCCCATAGTTCTTCTAATTTACATAGACTTTCATTTTATAATAACTTCCAATGAAATTATAATTTGTTATATGTTATATCTTCATTTCCAATAGGAAAATATTTTTCTTATGGTTCATATATCATTCTTAAAATCTATAAATCTACTAGAAAAATAAATAAAAATTATGTAAATTGGAATCCCTTTTGGAATTATTACATGGCTTCTCAAGAGTGTTTTTTCCCACATCTATTTTTTGAATGAGCCACTCATCTGGAACTTTTGGGGTCTAATACACCATTCTATTTAATCTATCTTATCCTCTATCTTCTTGGGATTATTATAGTTTTAAAACATCTTCTATTTTTTTACAAAGGTAATATTTTATTTATTTATTATGTTATGTGTTATTCATTCTATTTTGGATTTTTTACATGTTTTTCTGAGCATGAAACATTTCTATGACCACACCCATTTGAAATACCATAGATCTTTACATTTATTTCAAATCTATTTAAGGTTGTGTTTTTTTTCATTTTAATATATGGTTGATAAATACTATAAATTTTATTATCCATTGAAAGTTAATTCCTTTATTATTTTGAAATTGATTAATTGGACCAATAATCCAATGCCTTATTCCCAAACCTTTTACAAGACTAGTAATACCCTAAAAATGATTTTTTTATGAATAATGATTTATCCCTTATATCATGTTTTTAAATATATTATTTTTTGAGAATTACCTTCTACTATTTTGGATATTATTAGGGTAAAAACACTCAAACTTAGTCTATTATACTCCATTGACATGTTTTTAGGGTTATCTCCAATTTTATTTTTATATTTTTTATACTTTTTCATTTAAAACTGCACTATTTTTAAAGAATAATTTATTAAAAAAATTAATTTATGTGGGATTTTATGCATACTTTTATGTTTTGGAATTTGTTCCCTAGAACCAAATTCAGTGTACATTATGATAAACTATATTCATTATTTTGATTATTAATAAAATCTTTATCACATCATGATTGTTCTTTTTCTTAATATAGCATGTGATGATAACCTAAGTGTAGTTGTCACATTTAAAGGTCATAACAGTTCCTCTAAATGTTTAGAACTTATAACTTCCATGATGGTATTATTAAATATATGTTATATATAAATATGAAATCATTTTATAGAAACAAATGATATAGTCTATTAAGTTTGGATACTCATAGGACATTGAGGCACCTTATCATGGGGTATGCCCATGGTTTTATCTAGTGTAGGATATTATGAGAACAAGACCTGCCATATGGAAATCCACATTTATATGTGTCATTCAATGTTCCTATATATAGAAATGTGCATCGATCCAAATATGATAAAATTATTATAAATGAGTATTATAAGTTGTTACATTGACGTATTTACCAAAACCATTATGGAATATTTTTGTGGTGAGGTAGGATACATTGGGTGCATCATAAGTAATACTTCATTAATGAATAATGTGAGAAATGATTAGTCCCTCATGTTCTTTAACAGATGTTATTATCTCAATATTTTTTATGTAAATGTTATAGACAAAAATTTTCCATGGCCATGGTGTTCTATAGGTATGTTCGATTTCCAAAAAGTCAAATAAAGAGACATGGAGCACATAGGCTAATAGAACCAAAATGAAACCTACTTGATTACAGATATCATGATAACATGATTATATTACATAGAAATCATACATATGAGATATAATGTCATTGTGACATTAAAGTATTTCTCAATGGGTTTCTTGGCATGTTTTTGGAAGCTAACCTTGTACTTTGGGAAATTTTAAATAATTCCACTTAGAAAGATGCATATAGGGTAACATGATAAGGGTTTCTAGAATATCATTTAAATAATAATATTATTTAAGAAGGTGAATAAATGTTATTCTCGTATGTGTTTTAACAATTATTATTTGTTTCATGATCACATATATTCTTTCACAGGTTGTTTGAGAGAATATTTTTTATGTAGAATATTTAGTAAATATTTTTTTTCTACTTGTCGAATATACTATTTTTTATTTTTTATTGAATATTGAAGTTATATTTATTTATTAACTAAATATTCATTATTCAAGGATTGATATATATTGTGTAGGAAGAGAAGAATTAGTTAAATGTTTTGGTGATAAATAATTTATATCAAATATTATTTGAATAAATAATATTTGATTTAATTCATGATTTTAGAGAATGTCATGAAATAATAATATAATAATTATTATTATAGGTATGGGGTTCCATAAGGTTTATAGAAATGATAAGGGAGGTTGTAAAATTATTATATTCTAACCCTTGTGGTATATAAACCCAATTATATTGTTTACATAATATATCCAATTTAGTTGTTGTAAACAATGAGATCCTAGGAGAATCCTATCAAATTCATAGTGAGATTCCACTCTAAGAACTCTCTCATGTACAGAGAACAATCCTCCACCACCACTGTTGTTATGTCTGGAGAGATCAAGGATAACCCTTACATGAGGTGATTCTTAGTGAGATCAATGGCTAATGACACAAGAATTACGGTCTATCATGCCAACACCAAAATATTCATATGGTGATGTTCAGAGGTTCACGAATCACTTGTGGATAACCACTAGAGGAAATATATTCTTGATTCCTATAACACAATGACAGTACAATGTAGAGATATTTTCAGATCCATCCACTAAGAAATATTTCATTTTAAGGCAATTCATTATTTTCATAAATTAATTATAAATAATATATAATGACCCTATACTTTGGTTCAAGTATTTTTATATTCCCTATATTAATTGATTCAATTCCATTGATCATGACATTTATCATTGTGTAAATATCATATTAATCATCCATTATGAAAAAATAATGATTTGGGCATGGCCCATTAGTCACTTACACTATTCATATAACCTAAAAGTGGTAATAAAGGCATTATCATAATTATTTATAATTATTTAAATATCGCTAATTCATCTAAAAATTTGTTTTTAGTTTTTAATTCAAGTTAAATTGATCAGTATTCGAAATAATGAGATCTGACCTTCTATATCGTTATTCAGGAAAATATAATCAAATATATTAATTTCATAAATGAAATAAATTTGAATATCTCAATCAAATATGAAAATGATTATACCAAGACAATAATATATTACACTCCATGTAACCTAGAGGTACACATTATGTACCCATGTTTAATGAAACCTGAATGAATTTAGAATTAATTAGACTTGTGTGCATTTATTACACATGATGAATTTAATTAATCACCAAATTTTGTTCAGGACAACCTAGTGCATGGTCAGCCAAAGTACATGAGGTGTAACTTCTGGACATGGCATGTAGTCCTCTAGTACTATATGGGACTTGTATCTTGTTACATGACCAGAATGACTGGTGACCATATTACTCATAGAACACGTGTTCTGTAGCCCTTTTACATGCTATGTTTTCCAAAATTTTCCATCGCACAGTTACACGCTGCATGCCCAGTTATGTTCTATGGATAGATGTTGAGATTAATATATGATATGTAGATGAAATGAACACATCATGTATTTTTACAAAATTTCACATAATTAAAAATTAATTTATTATAATATTCAAAACTAAAAAAACATGTATTATATGTGGTAATTAAGTTGATAATACCCACCAAGTTATGGGTATTATTTATATAAATGTATATTTAATTTTTTTTCATAGTGTTTAGATCTACATATCATGTGTAAGTTCTTTTATAGTTATTACTCTATGCACATTAAAGCATAAAATGCTATGTAAATACCATATGTTCTATCTGTTCATTAATTTGATAGTTAACACCAAGTAATTACATGATATGTCATATATTACACTTTCCCCAAGAGTTAAAAGAATATGAGTAAAATAAACATTAGGTAGTTTGGATGGGTACTTACCATCGTTTCTTCAAGGTAAGTCTTTCTATACACATTGAATTTTAAATAAATTTTTTTAATCTCTAAAAAACTATGAGGAATGATAGTCTCAAGAAAATTTAGATTAGAATAAGATAAAATAATTTATTAACTAAATAAGATAATTAATTAATTCATGCTTAATTTATCTTAAATATCTATGATTATAATTGTATACTGATTTTATTTAATGTGTAATCCATTACATGCATGTGGATGATCATGAGCCCGGAACAGACCATTTTATGTAATTGATTTCTTTTAGTTTATTATTAAATTAAAATTTTGGCATATGCGTCATCCCTCCTATCATTATTTAAGGGATTATGTGCCCATTTTTTCTTATATTTAAACCCCTTAACCAATCCATTGGTTCCCCTATCCTATGGTTGAGTAAAATTATATGTAATGGTTTAATCAAAATAGATATTGGAGGTGTTTAAAGTTAGTAGATGAAGAGAAATGAATCTATAACATCCAAAACTAAGAACTATAAAATATTTTCATGAGCTGGTGGGTCACATTCCCTCAAAGAGACCTCCTCATATGCTAGATTTCGCTGACTAGTAGCAAGGGTCTATGAGGGTATGGAGGGAGACTATACCCTCATAATCAGAGTAACAAAGTAGTATCTTGAATTAACAAAACAAAATGAGCATTAAATCAACGAAAAAATCAGGTAAATCATCTAGACAACATTAATAATAATTATAGCCAATGGAAGTATCATATACAAAATGATGAACATTTCATGGATCTATAAAAAATAAATTCAATACACAGAAACTAGAATTCAAAATAATAAATGTAAAAAAAGTAAAATCAAAACCAAAAAGGATATCTTTAAATTGAATCATGAGCCATGGCATGGTATTATGCTCCCTTGATCCTATGAAATAATAAAATCAACAATATTAAAGTGGGAGCTTGTACCTTTCCCTACCTATATCCATGATGTCTTTCTAGGTTCCAAAAGTGGTCCAAAAAAGGTGTCATATGACACTCAATAGGCCACCACCAAATAAGTCTATAACAAGTCCAGTATGTGGATATAAGGCGAATATTTCTTAATGTACAACATGAGTAAAAGTATTAAATGTAGATGTGATATTATTCATCTTTCAAGGCTCCCTATGATTAATAAACTAAATCATAAGTGGTAACTACAAAGAATGGTATCATAATAAATGACATACACCATTTAATCCAATTGAAGACCTACAAAGGACAAGATCCAAGGAGTAGAAATGTCCAAGGCATACGAGTAGGTCAGATCCATGGCATAGAGATGTACAAGGTAGTGGGTAAGATCCAAGGAGTATAAATTTCAATGGAATTCTAGTGGGTGGATCAGAGGAGTAGAAATTTCCAAGGCATCCTTTTTTTTCATCGATGTCATACCGTGATACCCGCATCAATGCCATACAATGACATTCATTATCATCATAACCACTTCATTCAACTTTTCATAACACATTTCACTAATCATTTCATAATAATATACAATACAAGGTACTATCCATTTAATACCTTTTATATACAAATGAAAAGGTGATTTAAGGTTCTTATAACCTTTAAATATCCACTTTATTACCATATTTGACTCTGAGTAATGAAAATAGAGATCAACACACCACAAGGGTGGCATGATTACGAACAAAGTAACTAACCCATGACATGGGTGGTTTAGGATGAGGTCACTAACCTCTATCATAGTATAAGGATATCATGGAATATCTTAAATAAGATTTATGAATTTGTTCCATGGGTCTATTAATATAAAATGGAATGCTCAAAAGGTTTGATGTGCTCCATGATGAAAACAACGTATAAGCAACTAGGATTTTAGGAAAAAGGTATAGACCACCCACCTTATGCCTATAAAAATTTCCTCTTCGAGTATTGAACCTTGACTTTTTCTAGATCAGAATAAAATGAAAGAATTACGAACACCATAAAATAGGGAAAATAGATACATCATCAATATAAAGACAAAGGATGAAAGGAGAATAAATAGTGAAGAATGAACCAATATAAATCCAATGAGACAAAAAATCATAATCTAGATAGAGAAATTCCACCAAATCCTAAGTTAGGCTTGAGGTGAAGTTCAAACAGTTGCAAAAAATAGGTTAATATCTACTGGAAATAGAGAAAATAAAGAGAGGTGAGATCCTTTAATGAAGTTGGGGGAAATAGTCATTTCTCCCAAAATTTTAAGGTTCATGAAATTAGGATGAATGTTTGGCCAAATGATTAACCTAATATACACTGATATCATCATCAATACACCCCTCACACATTCTAGGCACACAGTTTGACAAACTGTGTGCATCCCTTGTGAGACCCCTTTGTCTCATGTCTAAGTCAATTTGTAGACCTTGAGGCCTGGTTCATATGGTTTGGGAAACTGTGTGGACCTCTACTAGTCATTGATACACCCCAAACATTTTAACCAAACCCTATGGCCTGGGATTCATGGTTTCTACTAACCTTATAGCCCATCTTTTTCTTCCAAAATCCAAGGCTCTGGGATCTGAATAAGCACTATAAACCCTCATAACATTCTTTAATGCACTAGGAATCCATATTTGGTCAAAATAAAAGAATTAAACTGAAATTTAAAAGGTTAATACCTTGAAGAAAATATGGGTTGTTATAATATTTCCCCCATAAGGTAACTCGTCCCATAGTTTCGTTTCTAAGGGTAGTTAAGTGTCTTATGAGAATAAATCCTACCAGTGAGCATGTACATTGGTTTCATGCTCCGAATCCTTTTCCTATATATAGTAGTACTTTAATAAAACCTATACTTAAGGGATGTATCTCCATTAGAGAGTATCAATGTTCTGATTGATGATGTGAATGTGATACTCCTCAAATGAAGTATTGGAATCTAATTCTGCTTCCCCAGGATCAAAGGTATGATATGGGTAGGAATGGTAATGGAAATGTTGTAAAACATAGAAGATGTAATACATTGAATGGTACCTATGAGGTAATAAAAACGGATAGGACACCAGCATGAATCTATCGAATATATCAAAAAGATAAAAAAACCATTGAAATAAATTCAATTTTCTCTATATCCACATATGCCCAATCTTGGGTGATACTCTCAAGAAAACATGATCATAACCATAAAATCTGGAGTTCATTGATGTTGACTAGCATAAGATTTATTTCTATACTGAGTATTACCCATCCATTTATGAATCAAATTCACCTTCTCTAAATTATCTTGAATTAGATGAGGATTGAGCAGCACTACCTACCCTACCTCTTAACAGTATAGAGGTGATCATCATGGACTACCATACAAGGAATCATATGATTCCATCTGTATCTTTAACTGATAACTATTATTTTTTGAGAATTAAACTATGGTAATATGATTCTCCCATGAACACCAAAAATGGAGTACACATGCCATAATCATGTCCTATATGACCTATATCATATACTCTGACTATCGATCTATCTGAGGGTGGTATGATGTGATCAAAATCACCTATGAACCAAATTCCCTCTGTAAACCCTGCCAAAAATGGTATGTAAATCAAGAATCTCTATCTTATACAATGTAACGAAGAACCCTATGAAGACATATGATCTCATGGATAAAAAAGCCCCCAAGTTTATCTACTGAAAATGAATCCTTGAAAGGAATGCAATATGTGAACTTCTTCTACCTATCTATAAAGAACTATATGGAATAACTATGTAAATGTGTCCTCGGTAACCCAGTCATGAAATCCATGGAGTCATTGTCCCATTTACACTCAATAATTTGTATCTACTATAAAAGCACCACTGGTTACTGGTATTCTACATTCACCTACTGATAGGTGGAACACCAAGTAACAAAACTACCTATCACCCGCTTTATACTAATTAACCAATATTGTCGACATAAATCTTTATGCATCTTGAATTATTCAGATGTAGTTACCATGTGGAGGAATGATACAATTACATTAGTTCCTATAGTACATTAGAAAACCCCCAAAAGAGACCATGAAAATATATAATTACTTCATTTCTTGTCGTATATCTAGGTGGTGGGTTATCACATGAAATATCCTCCAGTATGATCAAGACCTTAGAATATGATAGTAACCTCATTTTCACTTCCCATAAACATGAAGAGGTCACTAATAACAATGCATGTACAAAATATCCATGAGGGTCCCAATACTCTATGTTTATATTAAAAAATAGGCCCACATGGTGTTATTCGCTACTGGCCTCTTAAACTACTTGTGTCTTTGTCCTCCTTCTCAGAGAATCGGAAACTGCATTTCCATTCACAGGCATAAGGAAATGCTCAAAATGATAATACTATAGGCTCTCAACCAACATTCATTTCTGATGATTCAAGTCACATAGTGTAAATATATACATAAAGCTTGTGTGGTCTTTACACACCACAAAATGCTCTCCCATTAAATAATGTATCCAATCGTGCACAACATAAACAAAAATGGCTAATTAAATATTGTTTTTTAGGTTTTTCCTCTCATGAAACCTCAATAAAAAGACCATTACTCCACAAATTACTCTTCCTGCATCATAAATGCTCATAGACTAATAGCTAATGCATCAAAATATACTATATAGTTTCTACTCAGATCTGGTAGAATTAAGATTATTGCTGAAGTCAGTCCCCCTTTCATCTCTTTAAATTCCATCTTGTAACCTTCATAGCATGATAAATTCACACTCATATTATTAAATCTCATAAGAGATGCTTCTAGGCATGATATTTCCTAAATAAAGTTCATGTAATAACTAGATAACACCAATAAACTCCATTAATCAAATATTCTCTTGGGATACTGTAAGGAAACAACAACACTCACCTTATCAAGGATAAATAATTCTCTTGTATCATAGAAAATAAGACCTAATAAGTGAATTTTATACATACAAAAGTGAAACTTTGTGAAATTATAATATAACTAGTTCTCTCATAACATGTCCTCTATGATCTCAAGATGTTTGGCATGGTTGTGTCAAGTGTTATAATACACAAAGACATCTTCCATAAATACCACCAAAAATGTATCTAGATATAGATGGAAACCCCGGTTCATCAATTCCATGAAAAAATTTGGAACTTTAATGAGACAATTAGAAATGACCAAAAACTCATACAAGACATATTTACCACAAAACACTATATAGGTATATCCTTTATTTGGACATGAACCTGGTGGTAACCCAACCTCAAATCAATTTTCATCAAAACCAGAGCACCTCATAGCTGGGAAAAGAGTTCAACTTTATGAGGAAAGGTATATGGATTGTAGGCCATCATCTGGTTCAATTTCTATTAATCCACACATAAATGAAGGGTTCCATCTGCATTCTTAACAAAAAGAATCGGTGAACCCCACAGAAATGTATTGGGTTATATAAAACCCTTTTCTTCTAAATCTTATAGAAATCTCTTTAGCTCCTGGAACTCATTAGTATCCATATTATAAGGAGGAATGGATACTAGTTCAAGTCCATGAAATAGACTAATGAGAAACATTACCTCTCTTTCATAGGGTAGTCCTAAAATGCCTTCTAGGAAAACATCATTGAAATGATCTACCACTGGAGGGAATTCAATTTGATGTATTCATTCATCAACTAAATATAAGATAGTAATTATGGTTATCATCCCTCCCATCCCATGATGCTCAATCCCATCTCATCCTTCCAGGACATTAAATTCACCCTTGTGAATTGAAACCACACCAAATGGTGATTTAAAAGTTACCCTTCAGAAATATTAGTCAACGTAATCATGGTAGGGAACCGACTAATTTTTCCCAATAATGATATGAAACCCAATCATCTTGGGGAAAAATAGGTCCCATATGAATCGTCACCCACAACTATTAAGGGGGAAATACATTCATTGGCGTACACTCTCTGATCATTTCCCAAAAAGAGTATCGAGTGTCATCACACCAAAAAATGAACATTGAGCAAAAAATCCCCCAATAGGAACATATAATAATGAATGAGAAGCACCTATATCGAAAAGAGTATAGGTTATAGAATAATACTTATTATGGTAGAAGGTATAACACTCTTCTCCTTGGGTATCAGTTGGAATGAATACATCTGGCATGATCTACAATCCTAAGATATATCCTAGATAACCTGAGTAGGTATGCTCTACTGGTGTCGTCAATCTGGAGTCTAGATACCCTACACACAACCACCACCTTGGCCTAACCGGCTAGTCGTTCCCCTTCTCTTTACCTAAATAGAAGTTTTTAACACTGCTCTTGAACATGGAGTTAGTGCAGACCCTATATGACTGGCTACTGTAGGAAACTCTCTACAAAAGGGTTATAAATATCCCATCGTGCTCTAGGCTAAACATTCAACAAGGTTTCTATCACACTGGATCCTCATGTTTCCCTACCTACTACACTGGTGATTGAAAAAAAACTACCAGTACTCATGATTTGGATAGTATTTACCTTATGGGATATTGAAAATTGTTGCTTCCTACCACCCCACACCACGTGACTGGGTCGAAAATCTAAAATACCCTACTCTGCTACCTAGATTCTCTCGAGATGTGTTTAGTAATAATCGATAGATTTATAATTCCATATATGGTAGTAAGACTAAATACATTAAACCACAATAGTATGTCATAACTGAGACCATACTAATATATTTTATCTTTAGATAACTCGTCATGTAAAAGAATATGTGTGAAATGAGGGAGCTCCATGAAAGGGTTGAATAGTCCATGACTGATAATGTGCCTTTATCCAAGTGCATAAATTATTTGTGTCTATCATCCCTCAACATCTCAAGATACGAATAATCATAGAAGGTTGTCTAGAAATCCCTACAGGATATATCTCGATGACATTCCATATGAGTAAAAAAATCCCACCATATATTAGGATAATCTTAAAGAATATACTTTTAAAGATTCACTCTCCTCTCAAAATGTGTCTTGAGATGCTCTAAAATTGATATCATGACCTCTATCCTTGACTCAAAGTCCTATGTTCCTCCATCTCCCGAGGGCATGTGTGGATAGTGTTATAGAGACTCACTCATCAACTCTAGAATTTTTGACACAAAATTTAGGGATCCCTGAGCTATTTGTATAAATGATAGGAAACTCTCTTGAAATTGGTCATCAACACCCATATTAGGTTTAATTGGAGGTTCCATAAGGGGGTCTACTAGCGGTTTTACTTGTATACTACCACCCCTAGATCATGGTCATGTCCACCCTCCTATAACATATCTGAAGGATTTCATGGTGGAATATCTTTCAAATATCCAATCACACTTCTCAATCAAGATTTGTTAATGACAGGATCACATATATATAAAAATTAATGGTATAGTCCTTCCTATATATGAGTCACACCCCTCCACCTTCTTCTTAATCCATGTTTAGATGAAACAAATATTATAATAATAGAATAGATGTTTCCTACTACCCACCACTAATGTCAGGCCATGGTCATGTTCTCTACTATAAATAAGTGCTTCTGGTATAGAGAGTGCCAATTTCAATTTATATAAAAAAGGAACCCCTTATGTTTTAATTGGAACCTCCATATAATGAAAGCATTTTCATTTCTGAATTGAAATTTATTTAAATTCTAATTTATTTAAATTCTAATTTATTTATAATAAAAATACTCTTATATGGTTTAATTATATATATTACCATTTCTAATTTATAAAGTCCCATACATGTTATAAATTGAACTATGAAATCCATTTAATCACAACCATAAACATGTTGCATCCCATGAGACCAATGTTCCATGACTAAATGTTCCATAATTGAATACTTAAGGTGTTCGCATCAATATATATCAAAAAATATATTATGTTGATGTAGTAACATTAAGTAACCAGCGACATTTCTTAGTCTCCATTAAAAACAATAGTCAAATAACTGATATATAACTCAAGTTAAATACAATATATACCATGTAGTCCAACAGTGCATCCTACATGGAATGGAATAATTCATGATATTTTAATTCCCTATATGACTATAATAATTCATCCTAAATGATTCATTGTTGTACCGGTCCATGGAAAAAATAAAATCCAACATAATAATAATAATAATATCACACAACATTTTCATCACCAAATGGTGAAATTAAATCAAATTTAATATGAAAAAACCCAAACATCAAATCCCATATTAGAAAATTTTATTTTTCCCTATATTAAAGTTTATAATCCTAGGCATATATTATTTCCAAATACAAACTATTTCCTTGTTTCCAATCCATTGATCCCAAATAGTAAGACAAAAGAAAAGAAAACTGCATCTGATACCACTTTGTAATGTCACGTCCCAAGAGATAATAAATAGTTATCTGATTTTGTGGGAAACATGGCCTCATGTTTACCTTCTATTATACTAAAGGATACTAAATAGTAGTGAGATTCTATGATAATATGGTTGTAAGACTATTCCCTCGTGATCAGAGTGATACAGCAGTATCATAAATGAATAAGAAGGTGGATGAATAAAATCAACCAGTAATAGAAGGTAAATCATCCAGAAAACAGTAATAATAATTCGAGCCAAGGGTAGTGTCATATAAAAAATGATGAACTTTTCATGGATCTATAAAAAATATAGGAAGTATATAGAAAAATTCATGTAGTACAATAAAAGAAAAAAATTAAAAAAACAATTGATATCTCCAAATAGCATCATGAGCCATGGATTAGTTCTGTCCTCCCCTACTCATATTACACAATAAAATGAAGCACAAAAAAGTGGATTTTTTTGTAATAATCCCTACATGTAACTATTATTTTTTCCCATGTACAAAATGGTGAACCAAACAGGGTGTGATATAACACCCAGTAAGACACAACCAACAATGTCTATAATAAGTCCAGTCTATTCATATAAGATGAAGAAATGTCCATATATAACATGAGTAAACGTAATAAAATTAGATGTTATATTTTCTATTATATCAAGGATCAATGTGATAAAGAAACTAAATCATAAGGGATAATTCTAAATCATGGTATTTACATTAATGACCTTCTCAATGTAATAAATTGTCAGACCTACGAAGGCCAGGATCCAAGGATTAGAAATGTCTATGGCATACTAGTTTGTCTGATTGAGGGATTATTAATGTCCAAGGGACCCTAGTGGGTCATATCCAAGGAGTATAAATTTCCAAGGCATCTTATTGTGTCAAATACAAGGAGTATAAATGTCCAAGGAATTATAGTGTGTTTTAGGTTCCATAACAGAGTCATGAAATGATTCTATACCATGCCATCCATTATCATCATAATCAATCTAGTCAACATTTCATAACCCATTTCAATAATCATTTAATAATCATATAAAAACCATGGTATTATCCATTTCATACCTTAAATATTCAAATAAAAAGGTGATTTAAGTTTCTTACATCTTTTAACAATCCACGTAATTACCATATTCGAATCCCATTAATGAAAAGATAACTCATCACATCCCAAGGGAGACATAATCATGAAAAACAAATAAACCCACCTCATGGGTTGTTTGGGTTGAGGAAACCAACCTCATACCAATTATAAGGGTGTCGTGTCATATCTTAAAAATAATTCAACATTCTTTTTAATGATCTATTAATTTAGAAAATAATTCCTGGAAGGTTTTTCACATGGCATGATGAAAATAAGTTATAAACAACCATACTTTGGGGGAAAATGTATAGAACACCTAATCTTTCCCATATAAGATTCCATATCATGTATGAGCCCTTGGTTTCCTCTGGATTGAACTAAAATTGAATAACAAAAAATACAATGAAAATATGTCATAAGATCTCGCACCAAAATAGCATCATCAATAGAAAGAAAAATGATGGAAGGAGCCTAAGAAGTGGATAGGTTAACAATAGAAATCCAATGGCACAACTAGAATTCAATTCATATTATGGATAGATAAATAATACAAAATACTTGTTTATTCTTGAGGATAATATCAAAAAAGAGAAAAAATGAGGCGAATGTATACTGTAAATAGATAAAATAAAGAGGGGTGTAATCTTTTAAAGAAGTAAGAGAAAAACAATCATTTATTCCAACTATTAAAAGGTGAATTTTTTCAATGAATGTTTTTTCAAAAATCAAGAAAAATATATACTAACCATGAGCCTAGAACTTCCACATGACACACTTCACATGGGATAAGTACACTATATGACTAACCATTCACAACACATGAGAAACACTGTTTTCTCATGTTGGGAAAAAGTATCATGGGTGTGCAGCCTAGGTCGAACAGTTAGGGAAAACCATGCAGCCTTATGTTGATTGTTGAGACACCCAATACAGTTTAATAAAACCATGTTTCCTGGGTAACATGATTTATATTAACCGTGTGACCCTGCTATTTCATCCAAAATATGAGGCTCTGAGCTCTGAACAAGACCTAGAAGCCCTTGTATGCTATGTGACCTGACTAGGTATTCAAATTAAATAAAAAATGTAATTAAAAAGAAATTAAATGGTCCAGTACCTTGAAGAAAACCCATGTTCATACACAATAAAATAGAGATACATAGGTGGATAGGTGGAAAGCTACATCAAAAACCATAAACAGTTCAAGGTGTTTTTCCCTAGGTCAATGGTTATTTTATCATTCTATACATAAAATAAACATTTGTAAATGATCATGATCATACCAATTTATTGTATTATTTATATCATTTTTTATGTTTATTATATTATGGATGTTTTTCATGATCACAATATTTAACAAATTAACAAGCATGCAAGATAGAAATAAAATAAAACGACTTATGCATAAATATTATCTAATAAATTTTTAATCACTTAAGAAATTTCTCTTAATATTAACATGTTTTTAATAAAGATAATAATTTCAAATTTAAAAATAAAGATAAAATCCCTAAATTATCTATATTAAGTCATTATATCCTCCCACTACTAATTTTAATATAGAACCATAGTTCAAAGTTCATGAAAAACTAAATTTGGGGTGAATTCAATTATCGGGGAATTCTATATTGATGTTTTGGGTTAAATTAATTTATTCCATATCAAGGGTTGAATTACAAAGGATTATTTGGTGTAATTAAAACAAAAATGTTTAAAAAATAAAATTTAAGAATTTCAAGATTGGGGAGTCCACTCAAAAGATCAAGGAACTGGGAGTTAATGCAGTTGTAAATTGGAATGCCTACCAAAAAACCATCAAATTACATGATCTTCCGAATATAGGATAATGAGAAGGGGAGTATGGATCCTTTACAATAAAAAAATTCCATGAAACATGATATTTCTAATCCAATGGTGAGGTCTACTAGGTTATTATGAAAGAGTGGGAGATTAATAAATATAATTTTTATTTATTTGTCTAAATTTTATCAAAGATAGTACTATAACTCTGGTCATCTTATTTATAGAATCAACAATAAAAATGACTTCAAACATATTGATGTGATCCATACATGATATGTATAACCTTCTCATGAGCATAAATTTCCATGAGTGGAAAAATCTCTTACACATTTTCCTAGATAATGAAATTAAATTGTATGTGCTGGAAGAACCTATTCATAAACATCCTTGTAATGAGGCTAGTGAAGATGTGTTATCTCTTTATGATAGAAAATTTAATGAATCCACATATATTCAAAGTTTCATGATATCATTCATGAATAATGATATTCTGAATAATCTTGAAGACATGTATGCATATAGCATGATGTCTCAACATCAGGATCTCTACTTGAGAAGGAAAAACAAAAGAGAAATGAGATATCCAATTATATTTTTACAACTAATATTGGAGATTAAATTTCATATGGGCCTCATATACTCATGCTTATTGGATACATTGAATAATTAGACATCAAAGGTATTGAATTCCTAGATCACTTTTACATAGATATAATACTTTCCTTACTACCCAAGTCCTTATTTAATTTTATTGTTAATTTTAATGCAACCAATAATGAGAATATTCTTTAAAAACTTCATAATATGATTTTTTAATTAGACAAGGATATGGGGCATGAAATAACTGTCGTACTTATAGGTAATAAGAAAAGGAAGAACAAGGAAGAAGGACCCAAGACTCAAAAAAAACTTAAAGATGATGAGAAACATCCTTACAAGAAGAAGAAGATCAATAGGAAAGCCAAGGAAAATGAAGCAGTATGTTTTCTTATGGAAATAAAGACCACTGGAAAAGGAACTTCACCCAAAAGAAAAAATAAGATGAATGTGCATTCATTATCAGGTGTAATATTTCCACATATATATATTGGTTATTAGGTACAGTTTGTGGTTCTCACATATATATCAAAAAGAAGGAACCAAGTAGATTTTGAATGATTGTTAGAGGAGAGGTGTATTTTTGTGATTCCAATGATGTAAGGATGGATGATATAGTAATTGGAGACTACCACCTTTCATTTACAACATGAATGATATTGGTTTTATTATATTTTTATTATGTAATAACTATTACCCATAATATAATTTCTTTATATTACCTAGATATATATGGTTTTGTTTTCAAATTTGGAAATAAAATTCAACGTATGTTGTGGTGTGATACATTTAAATTACAATAATTATATATTAAATTATGAAAACAAGTTTTTTAAATAGATAATTTATCATTTTCACATGAATCATATAACACCCACCTATAGTCACACCATATTCGTCATTTAATGAGAAGTTTTTGAAAAAGTTCTATCAATATGGTTATTTAGACCCTTTTTAGCTAAAACCAATTAAAAGATTCCATGATTATTTATAAGAAAAATTGACCAAACCACCATTTTATAGATATGGTGAAAAGGATATAGAGACTTTTGGATTGGTATAAACAAATGTGTGTGGTCCATTTCTTTTAGAAGCTAAAGGCAGGTAATCTTACTTTATAACTTTTACAGATGACTTGAGAAAATATGGATATATTTACATTATAGGGTATAATTCTATATCCTTTAATAAATTCATATAATTCATGAATAAATTATAGAATCAATTTGGAAAGAAGATAAATATTCTTTGATCAGATCATGGTGGAGAAAATCTTAACCATGAGTTTATCAAATTTCTATGGGTGTTTGAGATTCTATCTCAATTCACGCCACCTTACACTCCATAGTGGAATGGTGTTACTGAAAGGAGGAACCATACCTTATTAGATATGGTACATCTGATGATGAGTCATGAAAATATTCTATTATCCTTTTGGGGATATCAATTATGAACCATGACATATACATTAATCTGAGTATTAACTAAATAGTAAATAGAATTACCTTTGAGTTGTGGAGTGGAAGGAAACCCATCTTGTCACATACATTTGTATGGGGTTGTGAAGCATTTGTTAAGGTATTCTTAGGAAAAAAATATCACCCCAAGGGAGAAAGTGTATCTATATAGTGTATCCTAAGAAAATAAATGGATACTACATATACGACCTCTCATAAAAGAGGGTGATTATCACAAGATAATCCATCTTTCTTAAGATAGAGTATATCATAAAAGAAGTATAATAGGGGAAAGATTAAATTCGATGAAGTTTATTCTCAAGATACACAAGTGTCGGTGTAGGAATAGATTCCAAACTCCCCATAGAATAAGTAGTTCATAAAATATAAACTTTACATATGATCACTAGCGATTCTAGAGAACCAAAAAAATGATGTATTTATAGTCACAAATATGGTGACTCATTATTGGTTGAAAATAATGAAGCTCTCTCCTACAAAGAGGTAATAGAGATCTCAAGAGATGCAAGATGTAAAGAATCCATGAATTTTGAAATGAAATATATATACTATAACCATGTTTTGGTTGTGGTCGATGTTCCAGCTATTGGAAATACCATAGGCTAAAAATGGGTAGTCAAGAGAAAACTAGAAATTTATGGTAAAGTAAATACCTATAAAGAAAGGCCATTGGCTAAAGGGTTTAAAAAACATCAAGGAATTGACTAATATGAAACTTTTTAACTATTTTCCATGTTTAAATCCATCCAAATTCTACTCTCTATATAAACATACCATGATTATGAAATTTGGATGATGGACATAAAAATTGATTTCATTAATGTGAACCTTTGGGAATACTATTATATAAAACAACCAGAAGGTTTTGTGACTCCATGTGATACCAAGAAGATTTTAATTTTTTAAAAATCTATTTTTATATTGTATTAAGAATACATGTCATTAAAAATTCAAATCAATAAAGGTATAAAAAATGTGGTTTCATTTAGAATTAATGTGATCCATGTGTTTACAAGAGTTTTATTGGGAATGCTATCATTATCAAAGTAGTATATATTAATGAAATATTACTTATTGGAAACAATATACCAGTATTATAGTCTGTTAAGTATTAGTTAAACAAGTGTTTCTCTATGAAGGTATTTAGTGAAATAGTTTTTATTTTAAATATCAATATCATTCATGAAATATCCAAGAGGTTTATTTGACTAGGTCAAAGTATATACATTGAAAAGATACTAAAGATATTTAATATGGAAAAATATAAAAGGTATTTATTAGAGTATCACATGGTATACATATTTCTAGGAAAATGTTTCCTCATAAAAAATAGGAGAAATAGATAATGAGTAAGATCACTATGCTTCAATGATAGGATCAATATTTTATGCAATGTCATATACTATATTTGATTTTGCGTACACATTGGGAATGGTGGGAAGATATCAAGATAATCTTGGAAAATAGTATTGGTATGCTCTTAAGTTTGTCCGGAAGTATCTATGAATAACTAAGGATATATTCATGGTGTATGGATTAGAGGATATTATAGTCATAATAGGTTATATGATTCTTGTTTTCAAATAGATCAGAATGATCTGAAGTTACACTCTAGATATTTTTTCAATCTCAATATTGGAGTTGTGAGCTTGAAGTGTTCAAAGAAGCCAATTATCATCGATTCTAAAATAGAGTATGAGTATATAGTGGATTTGGATACATCCAAAGAATCCTTTTGGTATTGAAACCTTATCCCAACTCTTGATGTAGTACATAGATGTAAATACCCCATCACATTGTATTATGATAATACATCAATGGTGGATCTTGCCAAATAGCCATGTTCACACCAATGGAAAAAGTAAATACTCCAGAATTATTATATCTTGAAGTATTTTTATCATATGGGTAAAGTTACAATATGTAGATTTACCAAAAAATAAAATATAGAAGAAACCTTTTCTAATGTCCAATCTCATCAGAATATTAAATGTAATTAGAGAGTAAGAAGACTGAAGCTTATTAGCTGTTGGATCTAGTGAAAGTGTAATTTTTTGGAGTTTGTGCTATAGAACTAACTTCGTTGTACATTATTATAACCTATATTCACTATTTTGAATATTAATAAAATCTTTATCACATCATTATTGTTCTTATGTATAACATAGTATGTTATAATTTCCAAAGATTAGATATCACACTGAAAGGTTGTAAAACTTATCTACTATAATGGGAGCCCAGAAGTGCCACAACAGTACTCTTAAATATATATTATCTAGCCTGTTATAATAATTTTTGGGACATAAATGATATTGGATTTCAAAGGAGGAGGCTCGTATGATTTTAAGGAAAATTTTCATTTAATAAACCCTTGGAAATATCCAGTGTAGAATATTATAAGAATGAGATCCACCAATACGAAATCAACATTTATATGTTTCATTGGATGTTACTATCTGTGAGAATGTCTATTGATCCATAGAATTCAATATTATTATTAATTAGTATTATAAGTTGAAAATTTTGATATATTTATAAAATTTGTGGAGACATATGTTCTTATTGAGGTAGGATAAGTTGTGTGTGTCACAAGTAATATTTTATTAGTAAATAATGTGAGAAAGGATTTTTTTTCCTTTTTTTATTTAATAAATGTTAATATCTTAAGACCCTTTATGGAAATGATATAGCCTAAAAAAATCCATGGGCATGTATTTATATATGCAATTACAATTTCTAGAAAGATAAGGAATGAAATATCGAGCACATATGTTGGTGACACCAGCATTCAACCTGTTTGATTAGATATATCATTATAATGGGATCAAATTACTCAGTAAAAATCTGCATGAGGTATTATATCGTTGTGGAATTAACTTCTTTCAATATGGGTGTGTTGGCATACTGCATGATTCTAGACCTGGATTTTCGAAAGCTTTTCCTAATGCCACTGAGAAAAAGGCATAGAGGGATAAGAATCACAGCTAAATAATATTATTATTTATCCAGCTAAATAAATATTATTTTTGCACATGGATTAATAATTACTCATGTTTTTTATCACATATATTCCATCACGAGTGATTTGAGAAATATCTTTTGAGTGTAATATTTAATTGTTTTAATATATATTTATTTAATATAATATTTATTTATTTTGTATTGAATAATGAATTAATATTTATTTACTAAATAAATAGTCATTATTCAATGATTAATAAATGCTATGGAGGAATGGAGAACAAATATTAATGGCCCAATGAGAAATAATATATATTAAATACTATTTAAATAAATAATATTTAATTTAATTCATGAGTTAGCACATGTCTAGAAATAATAATTATATTACTAATACTATAAACATGGGGTTCTGTAAGGATTACAAAAATAACAAAGGCTCATGAGTAATTATTATGTTCTAACCTTATCACTATATAGAATCAATTATATTATTTTATTAATAGATATAGTAAATTTTTTGTACACAATAATATCTAGAGACAATACACTCAAATACCTAGAGATATTCCTCTATATGAAGACTCTATAGGATTTAGATCAATCCTCCTCCTCAGCCACTCTCATGATTAGAGAGATTGAAGAAAACCCTTGATGATATTCTCGAGGAGATCAAAGGTGAATAATGAATGTGTTAGGATATATTGTCCTAGAACCTATAGATTTTTATGGTGATGTTTAGAGGTTTGCGTAATATGTGTGGATCACCACTAGAGGGAATATATTCTTGATTATTATAATAAAAAGATGATATGACATGGAGACATTTTCAAATCTATCAATGAAGAAATAATTACTTACAAGGTAATTATTTAATTTTCTAAATTAATTATAAATAATATGTGATGACCATACTCTTTGGTTCCAGTGTTTTTCTATTCTTTGCATTCGTTGATTCAATTCCATTGATCATGATGTTTATCATCATGTAAATATAGGATTAATAATTGATCAAGTCAAAAAAGCATAGTTGGGAATGCCCCATCCACTACTTATATTATTCCTAGAACTGATATTATTATTATTTTAGAATGACCTATGGATTATCTCATGATTTCTTTCCCTTAGTAGGAAGTCTTTTAGTATAATAATCTCACTTGGAAATATGTGTAACAACAACATTTCTTCCGATAACTGCTTCTAAATACATAACATGAGTTTTTATCATATTTTCAACCCCCCAAGGATTTAAAAATACATTTAATGTAGCCAATAATGCACACAACATTGATTTTCTTCATGAATCACTTTTTAATTATAACTATTTAAACCAGATAGCTATAACCTAGACATTAAACATAGTAATGTGAACAGTAACTGTAACTCCCTATGATTTTATGAGATATATTCTTTTTAATTGTACACTACACCAAGATTATCTTGTACTATACGCAACACCGTATTAGCATGTAGTATACGCAAAACTATTCTTGGCTCGTGTTAAACACAATTTCAAGTTTGTTTTATTCTACGCAACATTAAGTATATATTTTGTTTAATGTGTAAATGAAATAAGTTTTGATTATGTTATACGCAACACCAAAGGGAGCATTCACTATACGCAGACCTGACTTGGCTTGCATTACACGCAATCGTGACCTTCCTCTATAGCGCGTGTAGTACGCAATATCGGGTTTCACTAAACAATGATATATTGTTATAATATTATTATGAACTATCCGTTATCAATAGAAGTAACTAAGTTTTTAATTTTATAACATTATTATTAATCTTACACATTTTCTAGAACATGGTATGAGAACAAAATAAATTTTTCGGGTAAAATAGGTATTTTTCAAAAAAAAATGCAGTTTTGTGGCCTTTTGATGGCACACCCACATTAAATCTTGTTTTTTACATGTTTATAAGTTCAATTTGACAAAATAAAATTCTTCTTTGGGATCAGGATATAAAAATTTAATTTGGATAAATTTTTCATATTATTCTGATAACATTCATATTTTAATGAATAGTAAAAACACGATACATTTTAATTAAAAAAAACTTTTTTCATCGTAATAATTTATATAGTAAAATCATAATATTAAATGTTATTAAAGTATAAATAGAATATATTTTTACCGTTTAATATAATTTATGTCATTATCATTGATTTTACATTGAATTCATAGGTAAAATCATTTCAATCTTTTGCAATGTTTTAACTTTTAAAACTCATTTTCATAACAACGGGATTAATTTTAAATTTATTACTACAACTTCTATGTTTTGAATTTTGAAAAATGGATTCCATATTTGGATTCATTGGGTCCAAATTAATTTAATAGGTTACTTTTATTTTTTTTATATTATGAAAAGTAACTACGGTAATTTTTAGTTACTACAGTTAAAGGTAAATTGGGTAATTAAGGGTAAAAATAAGATTATAAAATTACCCTAACACCTTCCGAAATACTATTGGATGAATAAAAGTAGACCCATATCACCTAAGGGTCCGAATAGATTAATTTCATGGCCTTTTGACCATTAAAATGACATAATTATTAATAAAACCAAAGAAGGTGACAACATGTCACTCTCTTAAATCTTATAAGTGTAATAATTTTAATTTTGTGATACACTTCATCAAACTTTGAAAATTAATAATCTCCAGAAAAATAATAAAATTATATACATCATGTAAATTTATTTAGAATATTTAGGGATTAAATAATTATCAGTAATGATGAAACAATAGTGATGTTGGAATTATTTTATTGATTGAAATATCAAATAAATGGTTTTAAAAATATTGAAATAAATATTATATGAACTATTTAATGTGCTACACGAATTTTATAGACAAATATGACATGTTATGAATCTATTAAATACTTTGGTTCGAATATTTACTCTATGTGGATTTTATTTAAATTCAAATAAATGAATAGTGTCAAAATTGACACTATTTTTATATTATAAAAATTACATATTATAAAATTGTTTAAAAATCAAAGAAATATTTAAAAATTATAAATTAAAATTTATATGGTCTAACATTTCATAAAATATCCAATTATGGACAATTAAAAACACATAATTAATTATTTATATCAATTTAATCTTTAGAATCTTATTACCACAAATAAAATTAAATAGATTAAACAAGGATAAATCAAGTTGATAAGGTTTAAAATAAATTTCCAACATATCTAAATTTTATTGGTTGATGATATTACAACCCTATATCATATAATATTCGTATTTGATTCATTTTGGATGTTTTTAAGTGGGTTTTAAATTTATTATAAATTAATATTTTTAGGTTTCCAAATGTGCCCCTCTCCTCCCTTATAAAAGGACACCTTCTCCCTCTCCTCGTCACACCATTTTGAGGCTTCAAGCTCGGACAAACCCTGCCAATTTCTTGTCTCCACTTCCCTAGAAATATACTATAGGTCCTGGTCTTCTTCAAATATCATTTTTAGTTCCCTAAGAGGAGGTTTAGAAGAGGTGCATCGAAGAAGAGGCAATATCCTTTACCAATACTTTCAAATTCATTTCTTCTTATACTTCCTCTTATTTTGTTGTTTCATAATAAAGTAATAACATTAGTATAACTAATATACTGATATGTTATTATAAATATGAAACTACCCTATTTCACTTTCTATCCATCCTATGGAAAATGAAATCATCACGCGTGAGTACGTACGGAATATTGTCTCCACGCCGTGGTGTAATCTGTTTTTCAACCACCACCTTACTTGGATGGGTATAATGGTGGAAATAAAAAATATATATGATTATTATAACATCATACTGATTATAAGATATTATATCATCCACCCTAATTCCATTCAATAAATATGGGAACGATATCATCGCTCGTGCGTACGTACGGACTACCGTCTCCACGACGCGATGAGATTCATTCTCCATGATTAACCATTCGAGAATGATTATATAGTAATGAAATATATGATATAATAATGATACTGGACTTATATAAATATATATATATATATATATATATATATATATTTCATCTACTTACTTACATTCAATTCAATAAGGAAATGAAAACAGCGGTCATGCGTACGTACGGCCTACTGTCTCCATGAACGGTGTGTTTCATTTCATTTATCTATATTTTATATAAATCTATATACTGAAAATATATGATATATAAATTGTAACACCCTGAGATTTTATAAAAAATACTCTTTTTGATTTCATTAATGTCTTGTGTTGTACGCTACACCAAAAGGATCTTGCACAACACGCATCCTTGACTTGCCTTGCATTACACGCAATCGCAACCTTCCTCGATAGCGTGTGTAGTACGCAATACCGAGTTTCACTAAACAACGATATTCTATTATTAAAACTAGCCGTTATGAATAGTAATAACCACTTTTTTAAATTTTGTAAATTTTATTTTTCAAAATGGACTTCATTTTTTGGATTCAGAATATCGAAATTAGCTTAGGGTGAAATTTTGGTACTTTTCGAATAACTTTCATATTCTGATGAATATTAAAAATTACTAAATTTTAATTAAAAACAACTTTTTTTAATTGAAATAATTAATAGTGATAAATTGTTAATTTGAGTGGTTTTAAAGAATATTTAAAATATATTTTTACAATTTAATACAATGTTTTTCATTTGATGTAATTTCACATTTAAACCAGACATAAACAAGTGTCAATCTTTTGATAGTTATTATCTCTTAAAAAGACGCTATTTGTTTTGATGACGGGAATTAATTTTTAAATTAGTTAATGTAACTGATATGTTTTGAATTTGGTAAAATAAACATCATTTTTGAATTCATAATATCAAATATAGCTTAGGCCTAATTTTTGGTATTTTTTTGGAAACTTTCATTTTTTGATGAATAGTGAAACCACTAAGTTATAGTTAAAAAACTGAATTTTTTTCATAAAACTTGATTTTACCCCTTTTGTGAGTGGAATTTCAAAAATCCAAGAGACACGGTTGATGTCAGTAAGTAAAATGTGGTTCAATGAGATGAAAATAATTTTTGGTGAATAGTAACTTTTTACTTTTTTTACAACGGTTAAAAGTAAATAGGGTAATTAAGGGTAAAAGTGTTATTATTATTACCCTAACACATGTCCTAAATCTATTGGATAAGTATAATTCGACCAAAAACAACCTTAGGAATAAAATATGACCACTTAGGCCCACATGGAATAGATTAGGACATTTATTATCAATTTACTTAAAGAAGGGTTAAAATAGTTAAAATCAAAGTTTAATAAGTAAATCATTTTTAATATGGGGTTATACATAAGATAAATTCGACTATAAATATTAATTAGAAAGATAAAAAAATTTCCAACATTATGGTATTTTATTTATAATTTTTAGACATTAAATAATTTAATTTATTTATGACACAACAATGATACAGTAATTATCTTATTAATGAAATATTGACATAATAGATGTTATAAATACCCAAATAAATGTAATTTGAGAATTTTTATGAATTCCAATAATTTTATAGGTTAATATGACATGTTATTATTGATTTAATTAACTTTTTTTGAACTAATAATTCTGTTATATTTTTAACAAAAATCAATTACTAAATAGTGTCAAAATTGACATAAAATAGTTTTTAAAAAAAATACTATATTATTAATTGTTATTTTATTCCTAAAAATCTAAGGTTCGGCCAAATGACTTAGATAAGGTTATATATATTAATAATAAACATCTTGGGGTTCTTTTGGCTTGTTATAGTAAGTTTATTAACCTTATAGTGTAAGAACACAAGAAGACACGGTTAAAGTAAAATTATTTAACTTAATGTTAAATCTAAATGATAACGTTAAAATAGGAACCTAAACTTGTATAAATTCTATTGGATGAGAGTATTTCGACCCATACCCACCTTATCTTCTAAATAAATCAATTTGGAGCTATTTAATACCGAATTTGGCTTTATAATAAAATAATATTTTTAGTTATTCCAAAGGTGCCCCTCTCCTCCCTTATAAAAGGGCACCTCCTCCCTCTCTTCCTCACACCACTTTGAGCCTTCAAGCTTGGAAAAACCCTGAAATATTCTCTTATCAACTTCCCTATAAACATCCTAGAGGTCCTTTACTTCTTCAAAGACCAATTTTAGTGCCCTAAGAGGAGGACTCAAAGAGGCGCCTCAAAGAAGAGGTAATGTCCGTTACCGATTCTTTCAACTTTATTTCTTCTTCCAATTCTTATTCTTAGGTTGTTTCATTATGAAGTAATAACATCAGTATCACTCATATAATTATATGTTATTATAAGTATGAAACAACCCTATTTCACCATCTATCCATCCTACGGAAAACGAAATCACCACGCGTGTGTACGTACGGAATACCGTCTCCACGCCATGGTGTAATCTATTTTCCACCACCACCTTACTTGGATGGGTATAATGGTGTACATAATAACTATATATGATTATTGTAAAGTGATATTGATTCTGAAATAGTATATATACATTCCAATACAATTCCACGATCATGAGAACGATATCATCGCTCGTGCGTACGTACGGACTACCGTCTCCACGACGCGATGAGATTCATTCTCCACATTAACCATTCATGAATGATTATAAAGTATATATAATAAGTAATCATGAAATATATGACATAATAATGATACTGGATTTATGTGTATATATATGTATGTCATCTACTTAATTCCATTCAACTCAATAAGGAAACGAAAACAGCATTCATGCGTACGTACGGCCTACCGTCTCCATGAACGGTGTATTTCTTTCCATTTACTGATCTATTATATATATATGTATATTATGAATATATATTATATATAAATCATGTTTTATATTAGGGAATTAATTAATCATGATCTAAGTAATCATATGAATAATTACAAGTCAAAACACGGACGACAAATGAAACGATTTTACCCAAAACCCTCTTTAACAAGGAATTTACAAAAGAACGGGTAATATAAAGTCATAAGTGAACCATATATGATATCATAACAATGATTATGATTCTGGAATAAGTCAATGACATTATTTAAATCATTATATTGGAGGTTCGGACACTTACGAAGCAAATCAGACTTAAGGTAAGGGAAATATCACAATCTCATGTTTATCCGAGATTGTTTATACTTCTGAAATTACTGGGGTGTATTTTATCATCCACATCCATGTTTCCTAAATATGTAATATTATTTACATCCACCTACAATTGTTTAAATCCAATTTTACCCTTTGGTGAGTTTTTAGTAAAATATATGAAAGGAATCTTTTGTCGTTTTTCGTACGAGGTACTTTTTGACTTTTCCGACAAAAGTACGAGAAGAATGTTTTTTAACTTATACGGAATGAAAGGATTTTTACGGTTTTATAAAGCCATATTTTCATGAAGATTCCTCAAAAATATTTCATGAATATTTTCAATAAAATCATTTTCTTTTAAAAATTCATGACATTTTGTGAGAAGAAAATTATTTTAAAGAAGAAAGGATATTTTCCTCAAGAATTCATTTCAAGTGTTTTATCAAAACCATTTTCCATCTAAAATGAAATTATTTCATATTTTAAGTATAATGTATCTTTTATTTACATGGTTTCACTTTTCTTATTATGAAATTATATCCATTTGTTTTATATGGATTATGAAATGATGGGATGATGTTTATGAAACCCATTTTATTCTTTGGGTTATGATGAATGTTTTAATTTTATTTTGTGGCACAAGTAAGAATTATTTCACTATGAGATGGGTGGGACCTATATCTCCCTCCAATGAATTGGGTAAAGATTTATATCTCATGAGATAGACATGGCTGGAACGACAAGTTAAATCGGTTCAGTAATACATGACTGGGAGGAGGAGTGAACTCGATTCAGAAAGGGACTTTGTCCACTAAGATGGTCTTGGCAGCAATGACTTGGCTACTATGGAAATCATATCATGTGCTTAATGGTTTCCACAATTACATGTTTTATTCCCATGCTATTTTATCATTCTTAATTTTTCTTTATGATCTATGCCTTACGTACTTCCATGTTTTGTGTCATTTCTCATGCTTTTGATGTTTAAACATTATGTTCATGTTTTTAAGTTCAAATGTATATGGTATGTTTTATTTTATCCATGCTTAACCTTAATGATCATTTGAGCTCACCCTTTTTATGTTTTATTTTCTACAGGATATAAATAAAGGTTTTAGGTAAGAAAAAAAAGGAAGATCATTATGGGAGATGTTGAAAATCTTTCACCACGATTAGAGGATTATGTTCCAATTTTCCAAAGACACTAAACTATTACGGTCCTTGTGTGTCTGTTTTTTTTATGTATTAAGTATTCTGCTAAAGTAATGTAATGTCCATGTACGTAAAGCTTCGGGTCTCTACAGTTGGTATCAGAGGAAAGGTTTAGTCAACCTTTGGAAACTAGGATGCGAGAACTTTAGTGAGATCCCTAGAGATATTTCTGTGGTATGTCTAGGGATGTCTCTAAGGTTAAGTATACGTATAGGTTATAGTCCTAGAATTGCACTAAAGATCTTATAATTTAACCTAAGATGTTAGATATTGAGGTTACTCCCCCTTTTATTATGTTGTTTTCCCTAGCATGATTTTTTCCTCTCACACTATTCTTTTTGGGTTTTAGATGATGGCTGGAACCCGAAGGAACCGTGTTGATCAATGCAATAGAAAATGCAATGATTTTCCTCCTGAACAAACAAATGTTATGGGAGATGGAGTGCAAAATATTATTGTTATACTTACACAAGCTATGAATCATTCTGGACTTCCAAATGAGCAGAGAAGGGAACAATATTCTATTTAGTCCTTCATGAGGCAACGTCCACCTTCTTTCAGTGGGTCTTCTGATCCACTTGTTGCTGAACAATGGATCAGTACCACTGAAAAGATATTTTCAGTTTTTCGATGTTCTGAACATGATAAAGTCATCTTAGTAGTATATCGTTTGGAAGGTGAAGCTGATCAATGGTGGAATCTTATCGAGAATACGAGGAAAATAGAAGAAATTGAGTCCATGGAATGGGACGAGTTCAAGAACTTATTTTTCAATAAGTACTTCCCTCGTATTCTTCAGACAAAGATGGAGAAGGAGTTTCTTTAACTAAAGAAAAAGGATGATGAATCTGTTGGTATATACGAAGTGAATTTTACAAGGCTTGCAAGGTATGCATCTGGATTTATCATCCAACCTGAAAGTAAAGTTGATCGATTCTTCAGTGGCTTAAAACCAAATCTTAGAAGGGCATTAGCTATAAGATACTTCAGTAGCTATGAAGAAATTGTGCGTTGTGCTATCAAGGTAGAAATGGAAGTTGGTGTTACTTATCCATCTCATATTTTTGAAAAGAAACGAAAGATGGAGTTCAAGGAGAAATCTCAGAATAATGGTGAAAAGAAGATGAATGTTTCCTTATGCTCAAAGTGTGGAAAGAAGCATGGTGGAGATTGTCTTAAAGGGACAAGTAAATGTTTCAAATGTGGAAAGGAAGGTCATCGGGCATTTGAATGTCGCAATGATGGGAAGAAGATGTCTAATGATGCAAACAAAGGAAGGGATACGCAGAATGAACCTACTACACTTCAATGCTTCAAGTGCAAGGAAATGGGGCATTATGCTAATAAATACCTTAATCCAAGAGTTAGTGATGATCGACATGAGAAACCACTTAAGGAAAAGGACAAATGGAACTCACATGCGATCACCATTGGCGATGTTGAATATGACAACGATGTGGTGGAATGATTAAGTGTTTATGTAATGGGATTCCAAAATAATGTTGTATATAGTATCGTGGAATATTGGAATATTTATGTATTGGTCTATTGTGGTTTTCAATAATTTTATGGTACCGGTAACCATGGAAAGTGATTGAGATATTTTTGGAAAAAAAGATGATATGCGCATAATGAAGGGAAAATGAGAAAATGAAATATTTGATAGTATTCATGAGCTCATGATTGATATAAGGACTAAGTGATATTATGGTTTGAGTATATAGAATTTTGAGGATTTTGGTATGTGGAAAGTGTTAACTTTTAACTGCATTCATGTTTTCACTATGGTTCAATTAATGGGTATTCATTCTTCAAGAGAATACATGATTAAGGTATTAACATGATTGTAATTTGACCAACAAGATATATCTTATGATATATTGGGGATAAATGATGGCATTCACGTGATTGTTATGTGACATTACAAGTAATCATTTTCTTTATACTATGAGCTTGGACCAAAGTATTTTAGATAAGCCTAAAGATTGCAATGGATTATGTTTGACATAAGTTAGTATTAAGGATAGAAGTTTTTTCGATATTATTTATGGGATGTTATTGTAATATAGTTTTAGAAAAAGGACAACCTGTAGGACGGGCGACAACCCATCGCGTCGGACAAGGCTGTGGGAATCGAACTCACAACCGAAGTGCGACTGGCCTTTATCGCCTACCACTGGCCTACAGGAAGTACCTGTTTAGTAGAAACTAGTTTTATTATATTAAGCAGTATGATATATTAAGTATAAGTCCATTTTAGGAACCATATATGATTAATTTCACTATAGATGGACTTATGTATTTTTTGATAACTTTTCCAACCTTTTGTTTGAGACAGATCGAATGACCCATCATTCTATCACATGATCTGCTAACACGTCACGAATGACAAATTCAACTTCATTTCTTTAAGAGATAAAGTGGAAATTGTCCAAAGAACGACCAACGGTGAGACTATACCAAAATCACGAAAGTATTTCTTCTAATTCCAATTTCATCAACTTTAGGGAAATGATCTTGAAAACCAAAAATGTTGTCCTAGTGCTCTTATATCTGATGATTCAGATGGTACCTTATATCATCACAAATTTATGGCTTTGTGATTGTTGGCTTTTCCATAGCCATGTTCTCTACCACTCTCCATCAGAACATGATGGTTAGATTTCTCTTCCATATCCATATTTTCACATATGTGGAAACCCAGTGATTAGTTTATTTGGGTAACCGTTACGTTTCATACTTTAGTTTTTAAAGCCAAGTTTTGGTATTCCTTTTTACGATGTGGGTTTTTATTAAAGAAAATTTCGAGTAGTAAACCATTTATAACCCCAACGAATTTCGAGGGCGAAATTCATTTTAAGGGGGGTAGAATGTAACACCCCGAGATTTTAGGAAAAATACTCTTTTTGATTTCATTAATGTCTTGTGTTGTACGCTACACCAAAAGGAGCTTTCAAAACATGAATCCTTGACTTTCCTTGCATTACACGCAATCGCGACCTTCCTCGATAGCGTGTGTAGTACGCAATACCGAGTTTCACTAAACAACGATATGTTATAATTAAAACTAGCCATTATGAATAGTAATAACCACTTTTTGAAATTTTGTAAATTTTATTTTTCAAAATGGACTTCATTTTTGGATTCGGAATATCGAAATTATCTTAGGGTGAAATTTTGGTACTTTTTGAATAACTTTCATATTCTGATGAATAGTGAAAATTACTAAATTTTAATTAAAAACATCTTTTTTTAATTGAAATAATTAATAGTGATAAATTTTTAATTTTAGTGGTTTTAAATTTTATTTAGAATATATTTTTACAATTTAATACAATGTTGTTCATTGGATGTAATTTCACATTTAAACCAGACATAAACAAGTGTCAATCTTTTGATAGTTATTATCTCTTAAAAACACGCTATTTGTTTTGACGACTGGAATTAATTTTTAAATTAGTTAATGTAACTGATATGTTTTGAATTTGGTAAAATAAACATCATTTTTGAATGCATAATATCAAATATATCTTAGGCCTAATTTTTGGTATTTTTCTCGAAACTTTCATTTTTTGATGAATAGTGAAACCACTAAGTGGTAGTTAAAAAACTGATTTTTTTCATAAAACTTAATTTTACCACTTCTGTGAGTGGAATTTCAAAAATCCGAGAGACATGGTTGATGTCAGTAAGTAAAATGTGGTTCAATGAGATGAAAATAATTTTTGGTGAATAGTAACTTTTTACTTTTTTTACAACGGTTAAAAGTAAATAGGGTAATTAAGGGTAAAAGTGTTATTATTATTACCCTAACACATGTCCTAAATCTATTGGATAAGTATAATTCGACCAAAAACAACCTTAGGAATAAAATATGACCACTTAGGCCCACATGGAATAGATTAGGACATTTATTATCAATTTACTTAAAGAAGGGTTAAAATAGTTAAAATCAAAGTTTAATAAGTAAATCATTTTTAATATGGGGTTATACATAAGATAAATTCGACTATAAATATTAATTAGAAAGATAAAAAAATTTCCAACATAATGGTATTTTATTTATAATTTTTAGACATTAAATAATTTAATTTATTTATGACACAACAATGATACAGTAATTATCTTATTAATGAAATATTGACATAATAGATGTTATAAATACCCAAATAAATGTAATTTGAGACTTTTTATGAATTCCAATAATTTTATAGGTTAATATGACATGTTATTATTGATTTAATTAACTTTTTTTGAACTAATAATTCTGTTATATTTTTAACAAAAATCAATTACTAAATAGTGTCAAAATTGACATAAAATAGTTTTTAAAAAAAATACTATATTATTAATTGTTATTTTATTCCTAAAAATCTAAGGTTCGGCCAAATGACTTAGATAAGATTATATATATTAATAATAAACATCTTGGGGTTCTTTTGGCTTGTTATAGTAAGTTTATTAACCTTATAGTGTAAGAACACAAGAAGACACGGTTAAAGTAAAATTATTTAACTTAATGTTAAATCTAAATGATAACGTTAAAATAGGAACCTAAACTTGTATAAATTCTATTGGATGAGAGTATTTCGACCCATACCCACCTTATCTTCTAAATAAATCAATTTGGAGCTATTTAATACCGAATTTGGCTTTATAATAAAATAATATTTTTAGTTATTCCAAAGGTGCCCCTCTCCTCCCTTATAAAAGGGTACCTCCTCCCTCTCTTCCTCACACCACTTTGAGCCTTCAAGCTCGGCCACCACCTGCCAAATTCTCTTCTCCACTTCCCTAGAAACATCCTATAGGTCCTGGTCTTCTTCAAAGACCAATTTTAGTGCCCTAAGAGGAGGACTCAAAGAGGCGCTTCAAAGAAGAGGTAATGTCCGTTGCCGATTCTTTCAACTTTATTTCTTCTTCCACTTCTTCTTATTAGGTTGTTTCATAATGAAGTAATAACATCAGTATCACTCATATACTGATATGTTATTATAAGTATGAAACAACCCTATTTCACCATCTATCCATCCTACGGAAAATGAAATCACCGCGTGTGCGTACGTACGGAATACCGTCTCCACGCCGTGGTGTAATCAATTTTCCACCACCACCTTACTTGGATGGGTATAATGGTGTAAATAATAACTATATATGATTATTGTAAAGTGATATTGATTCTGAAAAAGTATACATACACTCCAATACAATTCCACGATCATGAGAACGATATCATCGCTCGTGCGTACGTACGGACTACCGTCTCCACGACGCGATGAGATTCATTCTCCACATTAACCATTCATGAATGATTATAAAGTATATATAATAAGTAATTATGAAATATATGACATAATAATGATACTGTATTTATGTGTATATATATGTATGTCGTCTACTTAATTCCATTCAACTCAATAAGGAAACGAAAACAGCGTTCATGCGTACGTACGGCCTACCGTCTCCATGAACGGTGTATTTCTTTCCATTTACTGATCTATTATATATATGTATATTCTGAATATATATTATATATAAATCATGTTTTATATTATTTAATTAATTAATCATGATCTAAGTAATCATATGAATAATTACAAGTCAAAACACGGACGACAAATGAAACGATTTTACCCAAAACGCTCTTTAACATGGAATTTACAAAAAACGGGTAATATAAAGTCATAAGTGAACCATATAAGATATCATAACAATGAGTATGATTCTGAAATAAGTCAATAACATTATTTAAATCATTATACAGGACTTTCGGACACTTACGAAGCAAATCGGACCTAAGGTAAGGGAAATATCACAATCTCATTTTTATCTGAGATTGTTTATACTTCAGAAATTACTGGGGTGTATTTTATCATCCACATCCATGTTTCCTAAATATGTAATATTATTTAAATCCACCTATAATTTTTTAAATCAAATTTTAGCCTTTGGTTAGTTTTTAGTAAAAGAAATGAATGGAATCTTTTGTCATTTTTCGTACGAGGTACTTTTTGACTTTTCTGACAAAAGTACGAGAAGAATTTTTTTTAACTTATACGGCATGAAAGGATTTTTACAGTTTTATAAAGCCATATTTTCATGAAGCTTCCTCAAAAATATTTCATGACTATTTTCAAGAAAATCCTTTTCTTTTAAAAATTCAAGACATTTTGTGAAAAGAAAATGATTTTAAAGAAGAAATGATATTTTCCTCAAGAATTCATTTCAAGTGTTTTATCAAAACCATTTTCCATCTAAAATGAAATTATTTCATGTTTTAAGTATAATGTATCTTTTATTTACATGTTTTCATTTTTCTTATTATGAAATTATATCCATTTTTTTTATATGGATTATGAAATGATGGGATGATTTTTATGAAACCCATTTTATTCTTTGGGTTATGATGAATGTTTTAATTTTATTTTGTGGCACAAGTAAGTATGATTTCACTATGAGATGGGTGGGACCTATATCTCCCTCCAATGCATTAGGTAGAGATTTATATCTCATGAGATAGACATGGCTGGAATTTCATGTTAAACCGGTTCAGTAATACATGACTAGAACGAGGAGTGAACTCGATTCAGAAAAGGACTTTGTCCACTAAGATGGTCTTGGAAGCAATGCCTTGGCTACTATGGAAATCATATCATGTACTTAATGGTTGCCACAATTACATGTTTTATTCCCATGCTATTTTATCATTCTTAATGTTTCTTTATGATCTATGCCTTACGTACTTCCATGTTTTGTGTCATTTCTCAAGCTTTTGATGTTTAAACATTATGTTCGTGTTTTTAAGTTCAAATGTATATGGTATGTTTTATTTTATCCATGCTTACCCTTAATAAGCATTTGATCTCACCCTTTTTATGTTTTCTTTTCCCCAGGATATAAATAAAGGTTTTAGGTAAGAAAAAAAAGGAAGATCTTTATGGGAGATGTTGAAGATCTTTTACCAGGATTAGAGGATTACGTTCCAAGTTTCCAAAGACACTAAACTATTACGGTCATTGTGTGTCTATTTTTGTTATGTATTAAGTATTCCGCTAAATTAATGTAATTTCCATGTACGTCAAGCTTCAGGTCTCTACATAAATCATGTTATACATTCTGTATGTAATTAAATCATGATATAAGTAATAATAATATCAACAACAACAGGTCTAAACACGTACGATAAATGAAACGAATATTACCCGAAATGTTGAGTTAACATGGAATTGACAAATGAACGAGTAATATAAAGACCTAAGTGAATCATATATGATATCATACTAATGACTATGATTCTGAAATAAGTCAATGACATTATCTAAATCATTATACAAGAGGTTTGGATACGTACAAAGCATATCAGATCTAAGGTAAGGGATAATTATTCCAATCTCATTCTTATCCGAGATTGTTTATTCGTAAGTATTTTCTGGGGTTATATTTATGTCCATGTTTTATAAAAATGGTTTCATAAAATGTTTACTATTATTCCATGTATGTTTAAAGTCATTTTTACCCTTTTTTTACTATTACCACAAGGTATGGAAGGAATCTTTCTTTTTTTACCATACGAGGTACTTTTTCACTTTTCCGAAAAAATTTCGAGAAGAATGTTTTTTTAACTTATACGGAGTGAACATATTTTTACGGTTTCATAAATCCTTATTTTCATGAAGTTTCCTCTACAAGATTTCGTGATTATTTTCAACAAAATCCTTTTCTTTTAAAATTTTATGGCATTTTGAGAAAAGAAAATGATTTTGAAGAAGAAAGGATATTTTCCTCATGAATTCATTTCAAATGTTTTATAAAGACTATTTTCCATCTAAGATGAAATTATTTAATATGGTCATGTTTAAAATATAATTTCCCTATTATTTACATGGTTTGATTTTGTTTATGATGAAATTATATCCATCGTTTTATATGTATTATGTTATGATGGTATGATGTTTATGAAACCCATTTTATTCTTTGGGTTATGATATAATATTTATGTTTATTTTGTGGAACATGTAATAATGATTTCAATATTATATGGGTGGGACCTATATCTCCCTCCAATTCATTGGGTAAAGATTTATATCTCATGAGATAGACATGGCTGGAATGGAAAATAAAATCAGGTTCAGAAATACAGGGTTGAAACAGCAAGTAAACCTGGTTCAGTAATGGACTTTGTCCACTATGATGGTCTTGGCAGCAATACCTTGGCTACTAAGGAAATCATATCATGTGATTTATTCTTTTCCACAATACCATGTTTTATTCCCATGCCATTTTATCATGATTAATGTTTCTTTATGATTCTATTCCCTATGTACTACCAATATTTTTGTCATTGCTCAAGATTTTGATGTTTTATGATCATGTTTTTACGTTCAAACATTTATGGATTGTTTTTTTGTTCTCCATGTTTACCCTTACTAAGCATTTGAGCTCACCCTTTTTATGTTTTATTTTCCCCAGGATATAAAGAAAGGTTTTAGGTATGAAAACAAAAGAGGAATATCATTATGGGAGATGTTGAAGATCTTTCACCATGATTAGAAGATTATGTTCTGAGTTTCCAAAGACACTAAACTAACACGGTCTTTGGGCGTCTTTTTTGTCATGTATTAAGTTTTCCTCAAAAGTAATGTATTTTCTATTTATGTTAAGCTTGGGTTGTTATAGTTGGTATCAGAGCGAATGTTTAGTTAACCTTTGGAAACTAGGATGCGAAATATTTAGTGAGATCCCTAGAGATATTTCTAAGGTATGTCTAGGGATGTCCCTAATGATAAGTATAAGTATAGGTTATAGTCCTAGGATTACGGTAACGATCATAGAATTTAACCTAATATGTTAGATATTGAAAGTACTCCCCCTTTATTATGTTTTTTTCCTAGAATTATTTTTTCCTCTTACACTATTCTTTTTGGGTTTTAGACGATGGTTGGAACCAGAAGGAACCATTTTGATCAATGTAATGGGAAATGCAATGATTGTCCTCTTGAACAAACCAATGTTATGGGAGATAGAGTACAAAATCTTATTGCTATACTTACACAAGATATGAATCATTCTGGACTTCCAAATGAGCAGAGAAGGAAACAATATTCTATTGAGCCCTTCATGAGGCAATTTCCACCTTCTTTCAGTGGGCCTTATGATCCACTTGTTGCTGAACAATGGATTAGTACCATTGAAAAGATATTTTCCATAATTTGATGTTCAGAAAATGAAAAATTAATTTTGGTTGTTTACTTTTTAGAAGGTGAATCATACTAGTGGTGGAATCTAATTAATAATACAAGGCCCCAAGATGAAATTGAATCAATGGAATCGGATGAGTTCAAGAACTTGTTTTTCAATAAGTACTTTCCTCATATTCTTCGAACAGATATGGAAAAGGAGTTCCTTGAGCTTAAGAAAAAGGATGATTAATCTGTTGGTATATACGAGGAGAATTTTACATGGCTTGAAAGGTATTTATCTGGATTTATCGTCCAACCTGAAAGCAAAGTCGATCGATTCTTCAGTGGCTTAAAACCAAGTCTTCAAAAGGCATTATCTATAAGAGACTTTTGTAGCTATGAAGAAATTTTCCATTGTGCTATCAAGGTAGAACTGGAAGTTGGTGTTACATATCCATCTCATGGTTTTGAAAAGAAAAAAATATGGAGTTCAATGAAAAATATCAAAACAATGGTAAAAAGAAGACAAATGTTTCTTTATGTTCAAAGTGTGGAAAGAAGCATGGTGGAGATTGTCTTAAAGGGACTAGAAAATGTTTTAAGTGTGGAAAAGAAGGTCATCGAGTATCTGAATGTTGAAGTAATGGGAAAAGGGTAGCTAATGATGTTAATAAAGAAAATACTATAGAGAACGCACCTCTAACACTTCAATGCTACAAGTGAAAGGAAATGGGGCATTATGCTAATCAATGCCCTAATCCAAGGGTTAATGATGATCAACATCGACAACCTCTTAAGGAAAAGGCTAAAGGGAAGTCACATGAGATCACTTTTGGCAATTTTGAATATGAAAACAATGTGGTGGAATGATAAAGTGTTTATGTAATGGGATTCCAAAATAATGTTGTAGTATTGTGGAATATTGGAATATTTATGTATTGGTTTATTGTGGTTTTCAATAATTTTATGGTACTGGTAACCATGAAAGGTGATTGAAATGTTTATGTAAAGAAGATGAAATACACATAATGAAGGGATAGGAGAAAATAATATGTAAGATAGTATTCATGAGATCATGATTGATATAAGGACAAAGTGATATCATGGTTTGAGTATATCGAAATTTTGGGATTTTGGTATGTGGAAAGAGTTAACTATTGATAGAATTTATGTTTTCAAGAAGGTTATGTGGTAATTCATGTTGCAAGAGAATACAAGATTAAGGTATTCACATGTTTGTAATGCGATCAACAAGATATATCTTATGATATGGGGGATAAATGATGGTATTCACGTGCTTATTATGTGACATTTCAAGTAATCGTTTTCTTTATACTATGAGATTGGACAGATGTATTTTGGATAAGCCTAAATATTGGAATGGATTAAGTCGGACATCAGATAATATTGTTTAATCCTATAACTTTTTTGATATTATTTATGGAATGTTATAATAGTATTGTTTTAGAAAAAGGACAACCTACAGGACAGGAGACAACCCGTCGCGTCGGACAAGGTTGCGGGAATCGAACCCACAACCGAAGTGTGATAGGCCTTTATCGCCTACCACTGGCCTATAGGAAGTCCTAGTTTAGTATAAACTAGTTTTATTTTATTAAGCAGAATGATAGATGAAGTATAAGTCCATTTTAGGAACCATATACGATTAACCTCACCATAGATGGGCATATGTATGTTTAATATCTTGTGCTAACCTTTTTGTGATAGAAACAGATGGAATGCCCTATCATTCTATTGCATGATCTTCTATCACTTCACGAATGAAAAATTCAACTTCATTTCTTTAAGAGATAAATTAAAAATTGTTCAAGGCATGAAAAACGGTGAGATTGTACCAAAATCAAGTAAGTATTTCTTTTAAATTAAAAATTCTTCAACATTTGGGAAATGATATTGCAAACAAAAAAATGTTGTCCTAGTATTCTCATATCTGATGAATCAGATGGTACCTTATATAATCACAAATTTATGGCCTTGTGATTTTTGGCTTTTTTATATCCATGTCCTCTACCACTCTTCATCAGAAGTTGATGGTTATATTTCTCTTCCATATACATATTTTCACATATGTTCTTCTATGTGGAAACCCAGTGATGAGTTAATTTGGATAACCGTTCTGTTTATTACTTCACTTTTTAAAATTAAGTTTTAGTATTCCTTTTTACGATGTGGGTTTCTATGAAAGAAACTTTCAAGTAGTAAACGATTTATAACCTAGACGAATTTCGAGGGAGAAATTAATTTTAAGGGGGATAGAATGTAACACCCCGAGATTTTATGAGATATATTATTTTTAATTGTACACTACACCAAGATTATCTTGTACTATACGCAACACCGTATTATCTTGCAGTATACACAACACTATTCTTGGCTCGTGTTACACACAATTTCATGTTCGTTTTATTCTACGCAACATTAAGTATAGATTTTTTTAAATGTATAAATGAAATAGGTTTTGATTATGTTATACGCAAAACCAAAGTTAGATTTCACTACATGCAGCCCTGACTTGGCTTGCATTACACACAATCGTGATCTTCCTCGATAGCGTGTGTAGTACGCAATATTGGGTTTCACTAAACAACGATATATTGTTATAATATTATTATGAACTAGAATTTGTGAATAGTAGTAACTAAATTTTGAATTTTATAACATTATTATTCATCATACACATTTTCTAGAACATGGTATAAGAACAAAATAAATTTTTCAGGTAAAATAAGTATTTTTCAAAAAAATGCAGTTTTGCCACCTTTTGTTGGCGCACCCACATTAAATCTAGTTTTTGACATGTTTATAAGTTCAATTTGAAAAAATAAAATTTTTATTTGGGATCAGGATATAAAAATTTACTTTGGATAAATTTTTCATATTATTCTGATAACTTTCATGTTTTAATGAATAGTAAAAATACGCTATATTTTAATTAAAAACAACTTTTTTCATCGTAATAATTTATATGGTTAAATCATAATATTGAATGGTATTAAAGTATAAATAGAATATATTTTTACCATTTAATATAATGTATGTCATTAGCATTGATTTTACATTGAATTCATAGGTAAAATCATTTCAATCTTTTGCAATGTTTTAACTTTTAAAACTCGTTTTCCTAACAACGGGATTAATTTTAAATTAATTATTGCAACTTATGTGTTTTGAATTTTGAAAAATGGATTCCATATTTTTGATTCAGTGGGTCCAAATTATGTTAATAGGTTACCTTTATTTTTTTTATATTATGAATAGTAACTACGGTAATTTTTAGTTACTACAATTGTAGGTAAATTGGGCAATTAAGGGTAAAAATAAGATTATAAATTACCCTAACACCTGCCAAAATTCTATTGGATGAATAAAAGTCGACCCATATCACCTAAGGGGCAGAATAGATTAATTTCATGGACTTTTCACCATGAAAATGACATAATTATTAATAAAACCAAAGAAAGTGACAACATGTCACCCTCTTAAATCTTATAAGTGTAATAATTTTAATTTAGTGATAATATTCATTAAACATAGAAACTTAATAGTCTACAGAAAGATAATAAAATTATCTACATCATGTGAATTTATTTAGAATTTTTAGGGATTAAATAATTATCATTAATGATGACACAATAGTGATGTTGGAATTATTTTATTGATTGAAATATCAAATAAATGGTTTTAAAAATATTAAAATAAATATTATATGAACTATTTAATATGATCCACTAATTTTCTAGACAAATATGACATGTTATGAATCTATTAAATACTTTTTTTCGAATATATCCCCTATTTGGATTTTATTTAAATTCAAATAAATGAATAGTGTCAAAATTGACACTATTGTTATTTTATAAAAATAACATATTATAAAATTGTTTAAAAATCAAAACAAAATATTTAAAAATTATAATTAAAATTTATATGGTCTAAAATGTCATAAAGTATCCAATTATAGACAATTAAAAACACATAATTAATTATTTATAACCATTTAAAATTTAGAATCTTAATACCATAAATAAAATTAAATAGATTAAACAAGGATAAATCAAGTTGATAAGGTTTGAAATAAATTTCCAAAATGTATAAATTTTATTGGTTGATGATATTAAAACCCTATCTCATATAATATTCATATTTTATTCATTTTGAATGTTTTTAAGTGGGGTTTGAATTTATTATAAATTAATATATTTAGGTTTCCAAAGGTGCCCCTCTCCTCCCTTATAAAAGGGCACCTCCTTCCTCTCCTCGTCACACCATTTTGAGCCTTCAAACTCGTCCAACCCCTGCTAATTTCTCTTCTACACTTCCCTAGAAACATACTAGAGGTCCTAGTATTATTAAAAGATCAACTTTAGTATCCTAATAGGAGGTTTAGAAGAGGCGCATCGAAGAAGAGGTAATATCCTTTACCGATTCTTTCAAATTCATTTCTTCTTATACTTCTTCTTCTTTTGTTGTTTATTAATAAAGTAATAACATCAGTACCAATAATATACTGATATGTTATTATAAATATGAAACTTGTAAGAACCCGGTTTTTTCTGTGAAAGAATTTGGAATATTCTTGATGATATTCCAGAGCAGCGCCTTCAGACGGCGTGCGATTCCGAGCCCCGGAGTGGCCGGAATTAAATTTTCAGTGCGTTCACACTGGAAATGCCAAATAAATGGGATAACTCCTAAACGGAGTTCCGGATCAGGGATCCGAGTGTACGGATGAGTCCGGAATGGGGTTTTTACCCTAGGAATGACATAAAACTTGTCGGTGCGGGATGTTTGGACCCCTCGCCCGCTTCTGGAACGTTAAACGGGTTAAATAAATTTATTTAATTTGTTTAATGTTGAAATGCAGGTATCTCTAAAACGTTGGCTCGAATTGAAAAACCGAGGGCACCGTTGAGTTTGGAATGTTCCGTTTACCCTAGGAGGGGTATAAGTTTTGTGGGCGCAGGCCTTTTGTGAAAAATGGCTCCAGGGGCGTTTTCGTAATTTAGCGGCTTCGGACGTTAAATTTTATAACTTTTGAACGGGATCTCGGATTAAAATTCATAGACCTCTGTTGTGCTCGGGAGGTGGTGTTTACCCTAGGGGAGGCTTAACCTTGACCCTGCTGAGAGTTCGGGTCCGGGCCGACGGGCGGGTGGTTAAGCGTTTTCTATTTAAACACTTAACACACCCTCCTCCCTCCTCTCCTTCCCCTTCCCCCTGGCAGCCCCTCTTCTCCCTCTCCTCCTCCATCTCCGGAGAGAGTCCGGTGAGGTGACTCCGGTGAGGTGCGGTGGTGCCGGCGGATCGTCACGAAGCTTCGGGCGAAGCCCCACGAGGTAGGATGTTGCGTTTGCATTTTCTATTCCCGTACCCACTTCGATAATGTTTAATACTGTCGATTCGTTGTTGGATTACCTAACGAAGCCTATGAACGTGTAGTATACAATTTTTTCTTTCCGTATCATCTTTCGGAATCGAAATCAAAGTTACGAGGAGGCCGCAGCGGTTCAGCGAAATCTACGGGAAGTTCGGCAGTTCTGGGGGTTTCCGGCGGTCCGGTGGGGATTCAGGCGGCGGCGCGGCGTTTCTGGGACGGGGGTCCGGCGAGCTGGCATGGAGGAGCTCCTGGCAGCGGCTCCGGGCGGCCTTCGGCGCGGCGGCGAGTCCTCGGCCACGGCGGCTTCGCGCAGCGCGGGACGGAAGAGACGGCCAGCTGTGCCGGCCGGTTGACTCGGGGTCGCAGCGCGCGACCCCGCGGGGGAGAAAGACCCGCCGAAGGCGGGTCTTCACGCGGCTGGCGCGACCGGCCCCTTGTGACCAGTCTGCGCATGGACCGCAGGTCCCTAGCCGGCCCGCTTGGTGGGCCGCGGGCCGGCGCAGTGAGCTGGGCTGGCCGGCGCGGGCCGGTCCAGGCCTGTCCAGCCCAAGGGGCTTTGCCCCTATGTATTCCGACGCTCGTAACTTTTGCTACGGGCTTCCGTTTTGCGCGCTGTCTGCGGCGGCGCGGACTTAATGTCGATGCGGACTTATTGAGATGTTTTTGGGAATTTTTAATTCCCAAAACTATGGGCCTCGGAGGCGCGACACGTCTTAAAGTGGAATGTCGTTTTTCCGGGAATCTTGATTTAAGCGGCGCAGACGCATCCGATGTCCGTTTTGAGCGCCGTCAGTGGAGTTGTGACCCTGGCACTGAGGCTGAGGTTTCCAGGGCGATTCCGGACGTTGAAGCCGGAGTTGAGGCATGGGCCCCACGGCCCGTCTTTTGAGCTTCGTGCATCTTTTAGAGACTTTTTCCTCGGGCGTCCGTTCGGGGCGTGCGAGCAGTCGATGTTGGGTGTTTTTCCGAGGGCATCGCGTTGGCACAGTCTACCCGCTGGAATTCCGCACGATGGTGTGGGCCCCGCGAGGGCCATTTCTGGAGTTGACGGTGATTTCCAGCTTTATCACTGGACAACCGTTTTGGACAAGTGAATAGTCCATTTCGTGTACTTTTTCGAGAGGATTGCAACGGTGCGATCTGTTCGTTGAGTTTCGGGTCTGGGATGCGAGTCCCACGTGGCACCGCTCGTGTGCGGTGCGCCGGGATGTACCGTTTTCTCTAGATATCCGTTGCACTCAAGTGAGTAGTTATTTTGACGTGTTTTCTCGAGGGGATCGCAATGGTGCGATGCGCCCGACTGTTTTCGGGCCCGAGGCTCAGGATCACGGGACGCCATTCAGGCGTGAGGCGGTGTTGGTGACTTTTCCGTCGGATATCCGTTGGAGGTGAGTAAGTTGTCGATCTCGCGTGATTTTCCGCGAGGATTACAATGGTGCGATCCGTTTGGTTGTGTGGAGCCTCTTGCGTGATCTTGTTAAATGTGGAAGCACGGAAGGTGCTCTAGTGGTGGTTCGCCCTACCTTGTTTGTAGCGGACCCTTGGCGTGTGATCGCGCACTCTTGGGAGAGTGATATAATTGGTCCAAAAGATGTGGTTGGTCGTGCCTGGGCCTTTGAGGTGGAGTTGTTACGTCACGCCTTCGCATTGACCCTAGGTGATGTGTGCACGATAGCCTTTGGGCTGGAATCAGGTATACTCCGAGAGTATACGGGAATGCTTGGAGGTACGTGTGGTTGTTTGTACCTGAGGATGTTGTGCGCTCAGTTGGGGTTGACTTGGGGCCACACGTCGTGTGGGCCCCACGTGCGTGTCGTGATCTGCTTTACGTACTTTGACCTCTCGCGACGTAGAGGGTCCCTCTACGCTCGTTTGTTTGACCAGCAGGGTGGAGTTTTCCCCTGGCTCTGTGCTCATTTGTTTGACCAGCAGGGTTGAGTTTCCCCTGGCCTGGTGCTCTCTTGTCGGACCAGCAGGGTGGAGTGGTCTCCCCCTGGTCTTGATCCCGTTGGTTTGGCCGGCAGAGATGGATTGGTTCCTCTGCTTCTTCGGCTGTGAGGGGTTCCAGTACTGTCCCCTTTCACCGAACTGTGACACTGTCTGCGACTACGGGTGTTCGTACAGCGTGGGTGTTTTCCCCACTTTCAGGGATGATATGTCTTGGTCCACTTTGACAGTGACTCAACGGATTAGAGCGGGATTGCCTTGTGAGGCCCGGGAGAGTTTCTCTCGTTGTTCTGTGTTCCCTGGTAGAGCCTGTGGTTTCGGTGTGACCAACACTTTATGCGGGCACCGATCCTCTGCCCAGGAGGTTGTTCCAGTAGGGCTGAGGTTGTTTCCAGCAGGGCTGAGGTTGTTCCAGCAGGGCTGAGGTTGTTTCCAGTAGGGCTGAGGTTATTTCCAGCAGGACTGAGGTTGTTCCAGTAGGGCTAAGGTTGTTTCCAACAGGGCTGAGGTTGTATCGAGCAGGGCTCGTCAGTGGGTTACCATCCAGCAGGGATGGCCAGTACAACGGTGTTCACCGAGTAGTACCATCCAGCAGGGATGGCCAGAGCAGTTCCGGGCTTACCTCCAGTGGGGCTGGGCAGTGGTCCCCGATGCCGGTCTTACCTCCAGCTGGGTTGGGCAGTGGTCCCCGATGCCGGGCTTACCTCCAGCTGGGCTGGGCAGTGGTCCCCGATGCCGGGCTTACCTCCAGCTGGGTTGGGCAGTGGTCCCCGATGCCGGGTTACCTCCAGCTGGGCTGGGCAGTGGTCCCATCGCCGACTTTAGCCGGGTCGCCCTCCAGTGGATTACCCTGTTACGGGACTGGGCAGTGAGGCACCCGTCGACTTTCCGGGTATCCCTGTAGTGGGAACCCATTGACTTCCAGGGATCCTCCAGTGGGACTGGGCAGGTGGTCGCCTGTCGACTTTGAGCAGACCTCTCGACTGCGGGGTAGTGACGTGGTGTGGTTTGACATTCCCCTATAACTCTCAAGTACGAGGAGCGCTTTCCACCACCGATATGTGTCCTTGTGACGCGACCTAAAACCGTGCGGGTGAGTCAGTGCCGCCCAAAGCGGATAGTGTCGAGGTGTGGTGATTGAGCCCCTTGGCTTGCGGTTCGGGGCAGACATGCGGGATGCTAGGCATCGATGGTGTTACTTCTAGGACTGTTGGATACTCTTTCTTAGGCTGAGCTACGGGACGGAGATCCCCTTACGACGTTGTTCGGGCTTCTTGACAGAGCATTTGGATATGTATATACCTTGTTCTAGTACCCACTTCTTGGGTTTGGTTACTCTCCTTCCAGGAGAGGTGAAGACGCGCGGGGTATGCCACGTGCTTTCTGTGTCTAGCTTCTCGTGGTTGGATGAGTCTACTCTCCTGCTATAGGTAGCGAAGACTCGACGGGAAGTTCATCTTCTCACTGTTTCCAGCTCCTTGTTCATGGATGAGTCTACCTTCTCTCCTCTTGTTGGGTTGGGCTGGACTCTTTACTGTACACTTACTGCACTTTCAGTTGTACTCCTTTACTTTCCCTGTTCGCTCTACTTCTCACCCTTTGGTTCCTCCTTTTTTCTCCCTCGAGCCTTCGGGGTATCCTACTGAGTATTTTTATACTCACCCCTGCTTGGGCTTTGCCCGCACTTGGTGTGCCCTTGCAGACGACGGACAGGTTAGTCGTGACTTCGGTGGAGCATAGGAGTTCGGGAGCTTGGACCGCGTGCGGTGGTCGTAGCCGGGTTCCAGGTGGGAGACCTGTCAGCTGTTTGTTTTGTTTACCTGTTGCCAGGTTGTGGCACTTTTCTGGTTGGGTGCGTGTTTTGCCCCTTTTCTTTTCAGTGTTCCTTTAACTTTCTTTGTACTTGTAGAGGTCGATGCACTTTCTGGTATATATATAGCAGTTTCCCTTTCCTTTTCTTTGCTTGTCGTTAGTTTTACTCTGCACTGTTGTATTGAGTTTGCTTAGTGTGTGTGCATACAGGTGCTTAGGCAAAGGCCTCCCCGAATTATTGTGCCTTCGACGCTGGTCGCCAGCCCCTGGCCTATGGAGGCGGGCTTGGGGTAGTTGCGGCTCGAGCCCGGGTAGGGTCGGGTCGTGACAAAGTGGTATCAGAGGGAGGTTCGTTCCTTGGGACTTTGTTCGGACGTCCCTAAAATAAAAAGGAATTGGTTGGGATTTAGGGAAACAATGTTAAGGTGTCTCGAGAGCGGCTCTCAGGCCAGGGAGTCCAGTGATGGTGCGGCGGCCGACGTATCCATTCACCAGGACCTTGATAACTCTCTTTTCGACTCGGCATGCTGAGACACTTGTTGTAGAGAAATTTTTTTTGTTCATCACATAGGACTGAGTCTTGACTGTCCTTCTTGAGTCAGCTCCCCATCGTTGCTATTGGTATATATATATATGCTCATCTGACCGCGGCACTCCTTGATAATTTTCAGGATGTCCCCGCGAGGATAGCCAGCCAGGATACTAGCTTTGGTTCATGATGATGACCCTGTGAGATATGAGGCCACAGTCCAGGACCCATCGTGTGAGCCCCTTTGTCTGGGTGGGCCGATAGCAGCACCCCCACCTGTTGAGCAGCAGGCAGTTTCAGCAGAGCAGGCTGAGTTTGAGCGCAGGTTGAGCGCGCTCCGTGAGTTCCAGCGGCAGAGACCGCTGAGGTTCAGTGGTGAGCCATACCCTCAGGCAGCAGAGGTTTGGCTCGAGGAAGTGGTTTGCCTTTTCAGGCTTGTGCAGATGCCAACAGATCAGAGAGTGGCTTTGGCAGCCACCCTTTTTCGTGGATCAGCTTGGCGTTGGTGGAGTCTGGTGACTCAGTTTCTTGACAAGTCGTCACTTTCATGGGATGACTTTCAGTTGTTGTTTCATGAGGAGTTTTGTCCCTCCTTCTTGCACTCCTTTCGGATTCAGGAGCTCCTGCAGTTTCAGCAGGGAGGGATGATGGTGGCCGAGTACGCGGCTAGCTTTGCAGATCGTGCACGCTTTTACCAGGACTTGGTCCGTGATGACAACATCCAAGCGCGGAAGTTTGAACAGGGTCTCCACCGAGAGATTCGTGCTTTCATAGTACCCTTGGGGATTTCCACATATGTCAGGGTGCTAGAGCAGGCGCTGGTGACAGAGGGCTTCCTGTCGCATTCTGGAGTTGGTGGTGGCAGTAGACACGTTGGGGTCGAGACGTCTGCTGTAGCTAGTGGGCGTCGGAAAGCAGGACCTCGACGCAGGTGGCTTTCTGACAACCAGACTCAGGGGCATGGTCATACACCACAGTGGCGTCAGAGGGCACCAATATAGCCCAGAGAGAGTCAGTGTTATGCTTGTGACGGGCGAGGTCACTTGGCACGAGACTGCCCGACCCGAGTTGTTGGGAGCTTCGGGCAGGCAGCAGGTGCACCACCACGACAGAGGCAGCGCCGTGATCGGAGTAGTACCCAGAGAGGTGGTGCTAGCATAGGAGCGGGAGGAGATGGTAGTGGGGGATGACGTGACGAGGTCTTCCCATCACCACTAGGGGGTCCACGTCAGGCTCCGGGAGCTGAAAATTGGGACCGCGGGCAGCTGCGAGCTTTGGATGTCTATGATCCTGAAGAGCATGAGGAGATAAGAGGTATGCTCTACAGCTCTTCTACCTTTTTGCAGTAGAATTGTTAGACTCTGTGTGTGATATTCTTTCCTCCATGCTCTTTGTTTGATGTGTTACCAGGGTGATGCAGGGCGTCGGGTGTAACCCTGTGTTCGTAAGGAAAATGGTGTGAGACCTTTTCCTTTAGTCGATGGTGTTGACTCCTTCGCCTTTTGAGCGTGGAAGAAAACATCGACTGTGGAACCTTGCGTGACCAGATATCCTTGGGTGTTTCACCATATGGATATTCTGAAGGAGGGAATCACCGGGACTTGTTTCAGGTGTAGGAGGTGATACCAGTCGCGGCGTGCGACGTAGAGGTTTGGCCGGGGTGGTGAGCTACCCCCGAGGGCCTTCGGGCCGTTTGTGATCGTGCAAAGGGATGGAGAGGTGCCCTACCGCCTTTCCCTAACCCTGAAGTATGGAGTGGGTGCAAGACGTCGGCAAGGGCCGACCTAGCATGGACATATCAATCCGTTGGTTTATGTGCGGTGACGCAGAGCTGTGCGTGGGTTCTTCTGGGTATGAGAAAGCCAGGTGTGAGCTTAGTACCCTGTGTTGCTCTCAAGTTTTGCTTTTCGGGGATGAAAATCTTGAAGGAGGGAATGATGTAAGAACCCAGTTTTTGCTGTGAAAGACTTTGGAATATTCTTGATGATATTCCAGAGCAGCGTCTTCAGACGGCGTGCGATTCCGAGCCCCGGAGTGGCCGGAATTAAATTTTTAGTGCGTTCACACTCGAAACGCCAAATAAATGGTATAACTCCTAAACGGAGTTCCGGATCAGGGATCCGAGTGTATGGATGAGTCCGGAATGGGTTGTTTACCCGAGGAACGACATAAAACTTGTCGGCGCGGGATGTTTGGACCCCTCGCCCGCTTCTGGAACGTTAAACAGATTAAATAAATATATTTAATTCGTTTAATGTTGAAACGCAGGTATCTCTAAAACGGTGGCTCGGATTGGAAAACAGAGGGAACCGTTCAGTTCGGAATGTTCCATTTACCCTAGGAGGGGTATAAGATTTGCGGGCGCGGGCCGTTTGTGAAAAATGGCTCCAGGGGCGTTTTCGTAATTTAGCGGCTTCGAACGTTAAATTTTATAACTTTTGAACGGGATCTCGGATTAAAATTCCAAGACCTCCGTTGTGCTCAGGAGGTGGTGTTTACCCTAGGTAAGGCTTAACCTTGACCCTGCTAAGAGTTCGGGTCCGGGCCGACGGGCGGGTGGTTAAGCGTTTTCTATTTAAACGCTTAACACACCCTCCTACCTCCTCTCCTTCCCCTTCCCCCTGGCAGCCCCTCTCATCCTCCATCTCCAGCGAGAGGCCGGCGAGGCGACTCCGGAGAGGTGCGGTGGTTCCGGCGGATCGTCGCGAAGCTTCGGGCGAAGCCCCACGAGGTAGGATGTTGCGTTTGCATTTTCTATTCTCGTACCCACTTCGATCATCTTTAATACTGTCGATTCGTTGTTGGATTACCAAACTAAGCCCATGAACGCGTAATATACAATTTTTTCTTTCTGTCGCATCTTTCAGAATCGAAATCCGAGTTACGAGGAGGCCGCAACGGTTCAGCGAAGTCTACGAGAAGTTCGGCAGTTCTGGGGGTTTACGGCGGTCCGGCGGGGATTCAGGCGGCGGCGCGGCGTTTCCGGGACGGCGGTCCGGCGAGCTGGCACGGCGGAGCTCCTGGCAGCGGCTCCAGGCGGCCTTCGGCGCGGCGGCGATTCCTCGGCCGCGGCGGCTTCGCGCGGTGCAGGACGGAAGAGCCGACCGGCTGTGCCGGCCAGTTGACTCGGGGACTCGGGGTCGCAGCGCGCGACCCCGCGGGGGAGCAAGACCCGCCGAAGGCGGGTCTTCACGCGGCTGGCGTGACCGGCCCCTCATGGCCGGTCTGCGCATGGACCGTAGGTCCCCAGCCGGCCCGCTTGGCGGGCCGCGGGCCGGCGCAGTGAGCCGGGCCGGCGCAGTGAGCCGGGCCGGCCGGCGCAGGCCGGTCCAGGCCGGGCGGACCGGCCGGTCCAGGCCGGGCGGACCGGCCGGTCCAGGCCGGTCCAGCCCAACGGGCTTTGCCCCTATGTATTCCGACACCCGTAAATTTTGCTACGAGCGTCCGTTTTGTGCGCCGTCTACGGAGGCGCTGACTTAATGTCGATGCGGACTTATTGAGAAGGTTTCGGGAATTTTTAATTCCCGAAACGATGGGCCTCGGAGGCGCGACGCGTCTTAAAGTGGAATGTCATTTTTCTGGGAATCTTGATTTGAGCGGCGCGAACGCATCCGACGTCCGTTTTGAGCGCCGTCAGTGGCATTGTGACCTTGGCACTGAGGCGGAGGTTTCCAGGCCGGTTCCGGGCGTTGAAGTCGGATTTGAGGCGTGGGCCCCACGGCCCATCTTTTGAGCTTCGTGCATCTTTTAGCGACTTTTTCCTCGAGCGTCCGTTCGGGGCGTGCGAGCAGTCGATGTTGGGTGTTTTTCCGAGGGCATCGCGTTGGCGCAGTCTGCCCGCTGGAATTCCGCACGATGGTGCGGGCCCCGCGAGGGCCGTTTCAGGAGTTGACGGTGATTTCTAGCTTTATCACTGGATGACCGTTTTGGACAAGTGAATAGTCCATTTCGTGTACTTTTTCGAGAGGATTGCAACGGTGTGATCCGCTCGTTGAGTTTCGGGTCTGGGACGCGGGTCCCACGTGGCACCGCTCTTGTGCGGTGCACCGGGATGTACCTTTCTCTCCGGATATCCGTTACACTCAAGTGAGTAGTGCTTTTGACGTGTTTTCCCGAGGGGATCGCAATGGTGTGATGCGCCCGACTGTTTTCAGGGCCGAGGCTCGGGATCACGGGACGCCGTTCGGGCGTGAGGCGGTGTTGGTGACTTTTCCATCGGATATCCGTTGGAGGCGAGTAAGTAGTCGATCTCGTGTGTTTTTCCACGAGGATTACAACGGTGTCATCCGTTTGGTTGTGCGGAGCCTCTTGGGCGATCTTGTTAAATGTGGAAGCATGGAAGGTGCTCCAGTGGTGGTTCGCCCTACCTTGTTTGTAGCGGACCCTTGGCGTGTGATCGCACACTCTTGGGAGAGTGATATAATTGGTCCAAGAGATGTTGTTGGCCGTGCCTGGGCCTTTGAGGTGGAGTTGTTACATCACGCCTTCGCGTTGACGCTGGGTGTCGTGTGCACGATAGCCTTTGGGCTGGAATGAGGTATACTCCAGGAGTATACGGGAGCGCTTGGAGGTACGTGTGGTTGTTTGTACCTGAGGACGTTGTGCGCTCAGTTGGGGTTGACTTGGGGCCACACGTTGTGTGGGCCCCACGTGCGTTCCGTGATCTGCTTTACGTACTTTGACCTCTCGCGACGTAGAGGGTCCCTCTGCGGTCATTTGTTTGACCAGCAGGGTGGATTTTTCCCCTGGCTCTGTGCTCATTTGTTTGACCAGCAGGGTGGAGTTTCCCCTGGCCTGGTGCTCTCTTGTCGGTCCAGTAGGGTGGAGTGGTCTCCCCCTGGTCTTGATCCCGTTGGTTTGGCTGGAAGAGATGGATTGGTTCCTCTGCTTCTTCGGCTGTGAGGGGTTCCAGTACTGTCCCCTTTCACCGGACTGCGACACCGTCTTTGACTACGGGTGTTCGTACAGCATGGGTGTTTTCCCCACTTTCTGGGATGAGATGTCTCGGTCCGCTTCGACAGTGACTCAGTGGATTGGAGTGGGATTGCCTTGTGAGGCCCGGGGGAGTTTCTCTCGTTATTCCGTGTTCCCTGGTAGAGCTTGTGGTTTCGGTGTGACCAACACTTTACGCGGGCACCGATCCTCTACCCAGGAGGTTGTTCCAGCAGGGTTGAGGTTGTTTCCAGCAGGGCTAAGGTTGTTCCAGCAGGGCTGAGGTTGTTTCCAGCAGGGCTGAGGTTGTTTCCAGTAGGGATGAGGTTGTTCTAGCAGGGCTGAGGTTGTTTCCAACAGGGCTGAGGTTGTATCGAGCAGGGATCGTCAGTGGGTTACCATCCAGCAGGGATGGCCAGTACAGCGGTGTTCACCGAGCAGTACCATCCAGCAGGGATGGACAGAGCAGTTCCAGGCTTACCTCCAGTGGGGCTGGGTAGTGGTCCCCGATGCCGGGATTACCTCCAGCTGGGCTGGGCAGTGGTCCCAGATGCCGGGCTTACCTCCAGGTGGGCTGGGTAGTGGTCCCCAATGCCGGGCTTACCTCCAGCTGGGCTGGGCAGTGGTCCCCGATGCCGGCTTACCTTCAGCTGGGCTAGGCAGTGGTCCCTTCGCCGACTTTATCCGGGTCGCCCTCCATTAGATTACCCTGTTACGGGACTGGGCGGTGAGGCACCCGTCGACTTTCCGGGTATCCCTGTAGTGGGAACTCGTTGACTTCCAGGGATCCTCCAGCGGGGCTGGGCAGGGGGTCGCCTGTCGACTTTGAGCAGACCTCTCAACTACGGGGCAGTGACATGGTGTGGTTTGACGTTCCCCTACAACTCTCAAGTACGAGGAGTGCTTTCCCCCACCGAGACACGTCCTTGTGACGCGACCTAAAACCGTGCGGGCGAGTCAGTGCTGCCAAAAGCGGATAGTGTCGAGGTGTGGTGATTGAGCCCCTTGGCTTGCGGTTCGGGGCAGACATGCGGGATGCTAGTCATCGATGGTGTTACTTCTGGGACTGTTGGATACTCTTTCTTGGGCTGAGCTACGGGACGGAGATCCCCTTACGACGTTGTTCGGGCTTCTTGACAGAGCATTTGGATATGTATATACCTTGTTTTAGTCCCCACTTCTTGGGTTTGGTTACTCTCCTTCCAGGAGAGGCGAAGACGCATGGGGTATGCCACGTGCTTTCCGTGTCTAGCTTCTCGTGGTTGGATGAGTCTACTCTCCTGCTATAGGTAGCGATGACTCGACGGGAAGTTCGTCTTCTCACCATTTCCATCTCCTTGTGCCTGGATGAGTCTACCTTCTCTCCTCTTGTTGGGTTGGGCTGGAATCTTTATTGTACACTTACTGCACTTTCAGTCGTACTCCTTTACTTTCCCTATTCGCTCTACTGCTCACCCTTCGGTCCCTCCTTTGTTTCTCCCTCGAGCCTTCGAGGTATCCTACTGAGTATTTTTATACTCACCCCTGCTTGGGATTTGCCCGCACTTGGTGTGCCCTTGCAGATGACGGATAGGTTGGTCGTGACTTCGGTGTAGCATAGGAGTTCGGGAGCTTGGACCGCGTGCGGTGGTCGTAGCCGGGTTCCAGGTGGGAGACCCGTCAGCAGTTTGTTTTGTTTACCTGTTGCCGGGTTGTGGCACTTTTCTGGTTGGGCGCGTGTTTTTTCCCTTTTCTTTTCAGTGTTCCTTCATCTTTCTTTGTACTTGTAGAGGTCGATGCACTTTTTGGTATATATATAGCAATTTTCCTTTTCCTTTTCTTTGCTTCTCTTTACTTTTACTCTGCACTGTTGCATTGAGTTTCCTGCGTGTGTGTGCGTACAGGTGCTTAGGAAAAGGCCTCCCCGAGTTATTGTGCCTTCAGCGCTGGTCGCCAGCCCCTGGCCTATGGAGGCGGGCTTGGGGTAGTTGCGGCTCGAGCCCGGGTAGGGTCGGGTCATGACAAAACTACCCTATTTCACCTTCTATCCATCGTATGGAAAATGAAATCACCGCGTGTGCGTACGTACGGAATATTGTCTCCACATCGTGGTGTAATCTGTTTTTCCACCACCACCTTACATGGATGGGTATAATGGTGGAAATAAAAACTATATATGATTATTATAGCATCATACTAATTCTGAGATATTATATCATCCACCTCAAATTCATTCAATAAATATGGGAACAATATCATCGCTCGTGCGTACGTATGGACTACCGTCTCCATGACGCAATGAGATTCATTATCCATGATTAACCATTCAATAATGATTATATATTAAAGAAATATATGACATAATAATGCTACTTGACTTATATATATATATATGTCATCTACTTACTTCCATTCAATTCAATAAGGAAATGAAAACTACGTTCATGCGTACGTATGCCCGACAGTCTCCATGAACAGTGTGTTTCATTTCATTTATATATCTATTATATATATCTATATACTGAATATATATGATATATAAATCATGTCTCTCATTCTTTAAGTAAGTAAATAATGATATAAGTAATAATAATTTCAATAACAACAAGTCTAAACGTGTACGATAAATGAAACAAATATTACCCAAAATGTTGCTTTAACATGGAATTGACAAATGAACGAGTAATATAAAGACCTAAGTGAATCATATATGATATCATAAGAATGAATATGATTCTGGAATAAGTCAATGACATTATCTAAATAATTATACAGGAGGTTCGGATACGTACAAAGCATATCAGACCTAAGGTAAGGGATAATTATTCCAATCTCATTCTTATCTGAGGTTGTTTATTCGTAAGTATTTTCTAGGGTTATATTTATCTCCATGTTTTCTAAAAATGGTTTCATAAAATGTTTAATATTATTCCATTTATGTTTAACATAATTTTTACCATTTTTTGACTTTTACCACAAGGTATGGAAGGAATCTTTCTTTTGTTTACTATATGAGGTACTTTTTGACTTTTCCAACAAAAGTATGTGAAGAATGTTTTTTAACTTATACGGCGTGAATAGATTTTTATGGTTTCATAAATTCTTATTTTCCTGAAGTTTCTTCTAAATTATTTCATTATTATTTTCAACAAAATCCTTTTCATTGAAAATTGCATGGCATTTTGAGAAAAAAAATGATTTTGAAGAAGAAAGGATATTTTCCTCAAGAATTCATTTCAAGTGTTTCATCAAGACTATTTTCCATCTAAGATGACATTCTTTAATATGGTCATGTTTTAAGTATAATTTCTCTATTATTTACATGGTTTGATTTTTTTTATGATGAAATTAAATCCATCGTTTTATATGGATTATGTTATGATGGGATGATGTTTATGAAACCCATTTTATTCTTTGGGTTATGATGTAATATTTATGTTTATTTTGTGGCACACATAATAATGATTTCAATATGAGATGGGTGGGACCTATATATCCCTCCAATTCATTGGGTAAAGATTTATATCTCATGATATAGACATGGCTGGAATGGCATGTAAAATCCGGTTCAGTAATACAGGGCTGAAATGGCAAGTAAACCCAGTTCAGTAATGGACTTTGTCCACTATGATGGTCTTGGCAGCAACGCATTGTCTAATAAGAAACTAATATCATGTGATTTATGCTTTTCCAGAATTCTATGTTTTATTCCCATGACATTTTATCATGATTAATGTTCCTTTATGGTTCTATGCCCTTTATACTGCCAAGATTCTTGTCATTGCTCAAGATTTTGATGTTTTATGTTCATGTTTTTATGTTCTCCATGTTTACCCTTACTGAGCATTTGAGCTCGCCCATTTTTTGTTTTATTTTCCCCAGGATATAAAGAAAGGTTTTAGGTATGAAAAAAAGGGTAAGATCTTTATGGGATATGTTGAAGATCTTTCACCATGATTAGAAGATTATGTTCCGAGTTTCCAAAGACACTAAACTAACATGGTCTTTGGGCATCTTTTTTTTGTCATGTATTAAGTTTTCCAAAAATGTAATGTAATGTCTATGTACGGTAAGCTTGGGTCATTATAGTAACAACTACTATTAAATTTTATTTATAATGGTTTCAAAAAAATGAAAAATATTTACAATGAAATGTATTATTTTTGGTAAAGTAAACATAATTTTTGAATTTGGAATGTAAAAAATAATTTAGGTTGAATTTTTATTATTTTTCTGAGAAGTTTCATTTTTTATGACTAGTGATAAATACTCCATTGTGGTTAAAAACTGTGTTTTGAGTTTAAATAATTATTATAATTTATTCTCAATGTCATAATATATCAATTATACATGTATTAATCCAACATAGACCATTGGAATATTTTTTTTATTAAAATTAGGTATAAAAACTTATAGAACTTTTGAATATTCTTTTTACCCGCCTTCTTGACACACCTGTAGGATTTGTATTAAATATAATTTTTCTATATATGTGAATTAAATTTTTTAAAATATAAATACATGATTGTGATCAGTAAGATATTTATAGTCTGATAGGATCAACTTAATTTGTTAGTGAATAGTAACATGAACCATTGGAATTGTAATAATACCTTTATTAATATTAATTAAGCATTATGAATAGTAATCACCCAAATAAATAGTTGCCTCACCCTTGAATGTATAAATAAAATTTAGGCATCTTATAAATGAATGTATGATATAATTATATCAAAGTATAACAAAATAAATATTTTAAAAATAATTGATTAAGTATTATAATTTTTGTATGCAATAAATATTTAATTAAAATTTTATAATTAATTTAATAATTTAAAAGAAAATATAATTTTCTAAAATATATTAATATATAAATATTTTCATCTAATCATTATAGGATAATTTTATGAGACCGTATTTAATTTCTCAAAGTGTTATAAAATCAATTATAAATTTAAAATTTGTATTTTTTGAGTAAATGATAGATTTAATTTAAAATTATATTTCTCATATTTTGAAAATTATTTCCTAAAATAAAGTTTATTTTTTAATTATACATGTCGAAAAATGGTTTGGGTGATTTTTTGGGATTTTTCTAAAATTCTTGAATTCATGGTGAATAGTTAAATACGATAATATAGGACAAATGCTAAATACATGAATTATAGAGCCAATGATGATGTATGGATGATGTAAGAAACCTTGGTTTTAATATTCATATTATAAATTACTTTTAGGGAAAATCATGGAGTTATGGATGTTTCCAATGGAGTTGCTGTGTTTTTTCCCTAAATGTTGTAATGTAAAGTTCAAGTAGTAAAATAATCCTAGACTGCTAAACTGATCAGTCCTTCAGGATTTGATTCCTTGAAATAATTCCAATATAATAAAATGATTCACTATCTCTGGGCTTTAGGTGTTGGGGTATTATAATTGGTATCCATGGATGTTTAACATCAACCTTGGAAACCAGATATATAAAACATGGATTAGAGAACATAACCCAAATATAGAATTTGAAGATAAGTATAGAAGAACATCCTAGAATTTTTCTAAGGTAGTGATTATGTGGGAATTCATAGAAATACATCCCTATATGGATACTACAAGTGTATGTGGTTCTAGCACAGATATACCTAGGAGTGACAACTCTAAAAAGGTGTCCTGGGCCTGACTCGGGGTAACCTGGTACACGACAACTAGCCCTACTGCACACCTAGTTTTACACTCATGGGGGACATGAATAGTATAATTCAAATTTTATTTACAAACTATTATGAAGGATTTAAAAGTAAATATGTCTCCAAATAAACTATGTTTATTATTATGAGAGTATCTATGCACAAGTGTTTCAATTTATGTTAAGTATTTAACTAGTTTTGGGATTAGTCATTGTGATTCATAATATTATGATCTAATTTAGTGTATGTAATTTTTTAGAAATGGAGATTATAAAAAGGAATGTGAACCACATCAATGCAAGTAATCCAAATATTAAGAATGATTATTTCTTCGATGGGTTTAATCCAATCATTCGAAGCGAACTTGTCTCTGAAATATTTTCATCATATGTGTAAATAATAACATGTTATGAAAAGATAGAGAAATAATTATCCAAGTCTTATGTATTCAAAGGAATGAAAGATAATAATTAGACAACAAGGATAATGATAGATAAATAGAATAATGGAATGAATTATTTTCCCAAATGTGATCATTGTGGAAGAAAACACCATGGTATATTCTTATGAGGAAAATGAGTTTTCTTCATGTGTGGATAAAAAGGCCACCATTATCATGATTATAAGAAAATGAAATAAAACCATTAATATGTTACTAATACAGAGATATAAATTTTATAATAAAGAAAATATTTATTTGGATAACATAAATTGGATAGCACTTACTATCCTGGATCTAAATAATGGACAATCGACAAAGTGGTAGAGTCTATAACATTTTGGACTTGAGGAATATATCCAAATTCTTATGTTTAACAAAAGGAATAAGGAAGCATGAACATATTCAATAATTTTTTATGGTAATTCAATTTATTACCATGCTTTAATAGAATACAAGTAGAATGTACTCACATGTTTTTATGTGATGATTAAGAGACACTTCGGGTTGTTTAATAAGTTCATGATTGAAATTTAGTGACCTTATTTCTAAAGTGTTGTATCATAATATTTTGGAAATGTTAACCACTTATGAAATGGTTGAATTTGATCTTTGGACATGGATTTAGTGATTATTACACCCTATGATACAACTTGTACCATGAAATGAAGTAGGAATAGTTTAAGGCACAACCAACGGATAAGATTGTGTGTATAGAAACATATCAAGTACTCATATTTCCTTACATTATTATATAGTGAATTAATTTCTCAACTTTAGGGAAAGGATCTTGAAAAAAAATTATCTGAGTGCCTTCTTTTCTGATTTGGGATTTCCTCAAAGGAGTTTTCTTGTATCAACCATTTTTTCTGGAAGTACAATTTCAAATTGTGAGGACGCAATTTATTGAATGAGGGGAGAATGAAAACCCATATGGATTTACAAATGCATTTAATATATCCTATAATGTATGAAACACTAAGACTCTAAAAAATTACACTTTGTTAATATAATTATTTAAATGAGATAGTTATAAACTAGATGTTAAACATAGTAATATCAATATTAATATCTACTATTAAATTTTATTTGTAATGGTTTAAAATAAATGAAACATATTTATAATGAAGTTTATAATATTTGGTAAAATAAACATCAGTTTTGATTTTTGAAAGTCAAAATTAATTTAGGTTGAATTTTAGTATTTTTCCAAGAGGTTTCATTTTTTGATGAATAGTGAAAAATACTACACTGCGGTTAAAAATTGTGTTTTGAGTTTAAATAATTATTTTAAATGATTATTAATGTTAAAATATATAAATTATATATACATATATATTAAACCAATTTAGATCACTGGAACCTTTTTATCCTTTTATTAGATATAAAAACTTATTGATCTTTTGAAGGTAGATTTTACCCGCCTTCTCACCACACATACGGGATTAAAATTAAAAGTAATTTTACAACTTCTATGAATTGAATTTAAAAAAAGTAACCACACTGTTTCCATCGGTAATATATTTTGAGTCTGATAAGATCAACATAATTTTTTGGTGAATAGTAACTTGACCCTTTGGAATAGTAATGTTACCTTTATAAAGAGTAATTTACCCTTATGAATAGTTAATTCACCAAATGAATAGTAACCACACCCATGAATGTATAAATAAAATTCAGGCATATTATAAATTAATGTATGATATAATTATATGAAAGTATAAGTAAATGAATATTCTAAAAATTATTAATTAAGCGTTGGTATTTTTTTATGTGATTAATACTTAATTGCAATTTTTTAATTAATTTGGTCATTTTAAAGAAAAATTATTTTCATAAAATAGATTAATATTTTAATATTTTTTTATTATGATTATAGGATAATTTTATGTGACCTTAGTTAATTATTCAATGTGTTATAAAATCAGTTATAAATTGAAAATTAGTATTTTTAGAAATAAATGATGGTTTTAATTAAAAATAAATTTTCTCATTTTAATAAAAAAATCATAAAATTAAGTTCATTTTTTAATTAAATAAATCAAAAAATGGTTAGGTTGAATTTTTGTAATTTTCTAAAATTCTTGAATTTTTGGTGAATAGTAAAATATGATAATTTTGGATAAAAGCTAAATACATGAATTATGGAGTCATAGATGATTTGTGACTGATGTAATCACCCTTGGTTCAAAATCACATGAACGTATTACAGTATTTAGTCACAATAATTGACATTATTTCGTGTCTTGAGAAAAATAAAAATATAATGAATAAAATAATGAGAAATCGCCGCTCTCTACCACTATAAAAACATCCCCTCACCCCCTATTCCCCTCACACCTCTAGGGCTTTAATATTGTAAAAATTATGCCCAAATAATCTTCACTAGTCTCTCCCAAAATTCCATTATCTCTTGGTCTTTCCAAAATATCAAAACCAATCCATTTAAGGAGGTTCTCAAGGAGGGGTATTCAAGAGGAAAAATCTTCTTCCTTTTCCTTCTAATTTTGTTTCATGTTCTTTTCATTTTTTATTATATCCTCAACTCCACTATCCAAATGATCATTATAACTATCGTATCATATATATACTGTAATTATGTCATGATAATGTAATATCCATCATCAATATCCTTTCTCTCTCTCTTTTATTTAAAAAAATTATGTCATCGTCCAGGAGGTGCTGATTTACAACCTTCATGGATGATGAACTTTGGTTCTTCATTTTCTACTTCAAAGCCAGTCATGATACCATTTTTTGGTTAAAAGACTACAATATATGTATTATAAACTATTAAATGTTCTAAAACTAGTATATATACATAATATTAATTCATATCACAAAACTACTTCCTGTTGATCAAAATACCACCAAAATAATCCAAATGAATATCACTAATGTTTTATCTAAATATTCATGCTCATACCATATAAAAAATGAATTATATAACCATTTAATATTATTTATGTTTATTAATAACATATAATTACAATTTGGGATAATTATAACCATTACACATGAACTTCCATACTCATATACAAGTATACCGATCGTGAAAACCGAGGAAACAAACTCTCCTGAGCGATAAAATTGTAACCTATAATTCATAATAAAGACATAAATAAACTTAATAAAATTAAAATAAATCAATTAATTGTAGATAATATTATTAATTAATTATTTAATGTATTTAATTTTATTTTCTAAGACATTATGGTTCACTGTAGAACACATTTAGACATAAATTAAGGGTTTTCTCAACTCACTTTCATTTCCGTGAGATATGCATTACTCACCACTAATTATTGTGTGTGGTGTATTTATATATTGCATTTATGTATCATATTATGAATATATTTATTTTAATGGTATTAAATGTAAATTTTATGATTATTATTTTTGGGGAATATGATTCGATTTATTACAAAGTGGTAAGGGTTTCTCCCCAAACCTCCATTTTTCATTTATGATTATGCTCTCTCTCTCTCTCTCTCTTTACCCAAATGAAATTGTTAATTCTTCTTATTTACTCCTAATAAATTATGTTTTTATGTTATATATATTTTTACCAATAATAATCCTTCTTTAATTTATGGCAATTTACATGTTTTATAATGTTCATTCTCAATTCTTCCCAATAAACAATCCCGATTAAAGGGAACTTTCTGAATTCTTACCAATTTTTAAGTGAACTATATAATATATTTTAAACCATAAATATTTTTATAAAATCACTAATTTTTTCATGAAAAACTATCTTGGTTAATTTGTGGTTTTATGAAAGCAAACATTCCTTTTCTCTTTAAAATCTCTTTAATATTTTCCTTAAACTACAACAAAATGTTTTATTTCTATTGTTTCTTAAAAATTGTTTTTGCATGATTTCACTTCAATGAGACATCATTTATGCCTAAAATATAATTTCAATGCCCTCCCATTTTATTTTATGAAATTAATTTTTAAAATATGATTATATGAAAAATACTAACGATTTTTTCAAAAGAACACTTATTTTCAAAGTAAAAAGGGGTTTTCTCATATCACTTTTACTTCTATGATATTATTCCTTATTCTCCACTTATTTCTTGCATGTGGTGTATTTAATTCCATTTTATATATCAAATCATGAGTATTATTATTCTTATGATAATATTTTTATGAATAATTAATTTTTTCAAAGTGATATGGGACACTTTGGGATGTTTAAAGATTATTTTCTTTAAGGATTTATCAATGATTTTATTAGAGTATTTTCATATATGATTATGATACAAATATTTCAAAGTTTTACGGGACACATTGATTCAAAGATATATTTTTATTAGAAATATGATGAATACATTTGACTTATATAGTGATGTTAGGGTCCCACTATAGCCCCTCGATGCATCAGTAGGTATCATGAGACAAAACAAAATTGGGTTTTAGCTGAGGCCTTACACTACTACTGTCAGAGATCTTAGTAGAAACCATAACGATAGGTTTATGATATCCAACATACACATTCCATAGTTATGATATTAGTAATTGATATTTCATGTGATTATTTTACTATTTTAATATCCATGATTATGTTTTGTTATGTCATTATTTAATCAGCTTTTATTCTTGTTATATTATGTTCATGTTTATTTTTAAAGGCTTGTGTTTTTAGTTATTCGCCATGACTAATGTTTATGTTTATGATATCTTCTTCTATAACTCTTAACAATACTAATAATCTGATATCACCTCTTTCTTATGTTTATTTTTACCCTATATGAGAAGATGTATATTATGAATTACTTTCAGAGAAAATCTAGGAGGTATGGATGTTTCCAATATAGTTTCTATGTTCTTTTCACATAATGTTGTAATGTAAAGTTCATGTAATATGGTATTCCAAGACTACTAAACTGATTGGTCCTTCATGATTTGATGACTTTTAATCATTAAAATTTAATTAAACAATGCACTGGATTTGGGATTTGGTGGTCGGGGTATTACATTAGTCTCTAGTTTGATCTCATTATCATGATCCTTAATATTGAGAATATTCTTATCATTCTCAAAACATTATATATTATCATTGCCTATTAATTAATTTGTCTTTATCCTCATGAAATTTCATTCCTTCTTAAAGCAATGAGCCAATTTCCTTGATTTTTTTTCTTCCACATCCAACTGATAAGTATTTAAATCAATGAGGTTTTTTTATTTGTTTCAAATTCATGGATATTCAATTCAAGAGTCTGCATGCCTCATTATTCTCTTGAACATCTTTAAGCCATTAATTTTCAAACTTATAGAGTATCCCTTCATCTCATTATTCACTTATTATATACCTCAAAACTATTTTGATAGATTTATAAAATAAAATAATTATATTTCATGGTTTTAGCCATGTAATCACACTTTTCATCAAGTTGAGTGACTTCCCACTGCATGATTTCAAAGTCACAAAAAACAAATGAAACTATTTTTTTGGGATAATAATGTAGAATATACATAAGTAAATCAATAAAAATATATATTTTTGTATGATCACTCCCACAAGCGATTGGATATTCTTAAGGGTAGTTTTGACTAAAATTATAGATAAATCATGATCAATTTAATTAATTTATTCTTATGAGGAAGAATGTTATTTATAGACTTTATTGTATGATGAAACAGATATTATTTTCTATTTAGTTGAGAAATATCTTATAAAACACTATTTTATAGATGTAGTAATATATGTTCTTCTTTAAACAAGAGAGACAATTTCCTTACCTTATTTTCATCTTTCATTATCATATTTATCATAGTCTTGGGAGATATATAATTATTCTCATAAATAATTTAATCTTCTTCAATATTGAAATTCATTAAAATTTATTAAATAGAGGAAAACTATTCAAATGAAAACAACTTCAAAATTAGTGAATCCAATCAGAGGTGATCAATGCTCCAATACCAATTCAAAGGATCAGTTTGAGACATGTTCAAAACTAGGAGGAGCTAAATATTTGGTATTGAATTATGATCTAATATAAAACGATTCTTCCCACTTACCCTTACCTTTGTAATTTTTAAGGGGAATGGATATATTTTCCTCTCTTATCACCTTTTCTCTTTCATGAATCACATCCAAATGAACATACACAAGAGGAACAAAAGATCTGAAAGGTTAATATTTCTAAACAAAAGGCTAATCCTTGTTGTGAATTATAACTCATCAAGATCACAAAACCCAATAGAGTCAACATGTGAGAATAATGTGAAGTGAATATCATAAACTAATGTTACATGTCTACCAACTATGTATTGTATCATATTGGATTTTTATAATTCTAACTTGATAGTTTATAATCGAATATTATAACAATAAGAGAGTTTATCACCAATTAAGGAATCTAAAAACATGTTGATGTAATTATTAGTCTTATTATCCTTATACACATACTTTTACAAGATAATAAAATAAAAACCATCTTATCATTAAATAAAAAACTCATGTTCTTATTTTTTGTTTCTTGTAATGCTTGTAGGTATCTTTATGTAAAAAAAATAGACTAAACAACTGTATATTATTCCCAATTATTATTCTTCATTTGTGAAAAATAGAGTTCAATAACATCTTCTTCACTATATATCAATGATTCAAAAAAACTTATGTATAATATAGGTAGTGTTGAGTCTTATTTAGTATCTTGGATACTTATGAATATTTCAATCATTAGTAATATTGAATCTCCACTATTTCTCTTCCCTCAACCTTTATAAATATATATGATGTGATTATTTATTAAAACATTGGTTTCTATATAATATCCCATCTTCCCTTTTCCATAATATTATATATTCAAATTACCATGTGAATGTAGAATTTTTAATTACCATAATTCTTCATTATTAAAAATTCCTGAGATCTTAGAATTGTATAATCTCTTACTTATCCTCACTATAGTTACCAATGACTATATAAAGGCATGCAGATTTCATCATATGCTGAATTCCTTTTGTTCATAGTGTGAGGTCTATTTCAGAGTTATTATTCATCCTCAATACAATTCTAAAATCAATATTAAAAACTTGTGATTTTAATATCTTTTAAATGATGAATTTCTTAGAATCATCAAATTTATGTAATATTTTTATACAATCGAATGACTCATACATCCATACAATGAATTTTATATATATTCATATAGATAAAACTCATACCAAGATTGAATTTGAATACTATATGGATTTATTTAGACTACACTCATAATAATGTATCATGTGGATCATATATAGAAGTAAATTAATTCATGTGACCATCATCTAAAACTTTTGATATTCACATCTTTCATTAATCTTTTCAAGATATCAACTTCACCTTCAAAACTATGTGTATATTCTATGATTTTATGAACTCTTGGGTTACTCATAGTGTGCATGAACATCCAATGATTTCAACTCCACTGTTTAATTTTTATTTTACAGTGATGAACTTCTAATGAATTCATTTTTTTTTATCTACACCTCACGATAATTCCACCTTCTTGCTACATTTTTTACATTGTATCCTTTTATAATCATGCATGGAGTTATAGTGATATTTCTTGAACTCATACATATAATTTTTCATATGAACTCAAGATATCATTTTAAATCAATGGTAAAACTTATATTAAGAAATACATTCATGGATTGTATTTAGTTTTGAACAAGTAAGCCATTATATGAAACATCGTTTATAATCGATAGTCTTGTTTCTTTTGAATGATAAACAATTACCCACTTCTCTAATACCACATTGGAGAATAATAATGGATTTTATCTCATTTATAATCCTCATCACTTCTTAATATCCCAATCAATTCCTTTAGAGACACCCTACCAAGTGGGCCTGCTGATCCACCAAGAACATTAGTCATTTCCCTTTCCTCTGTTCCACCCCGTATAGGGGATCTATCTCCTCTAGGGAAATATAGTTCTAATACAACCTTCAATCATAGTCAAGTTTTATTTTGATTCTCGAGTGCTTAGAAGAATGTTATATCTTTGAGATGGAATTTTTTTTGCTTCAAATATATATTCCTTTTGTCAATTACTCAATATCTCTCATATATAGAGCAAATGGTATGAATTTTTACTTTTTGAAAATTATAATTATGCAGTACCAAAAACTCAAAACCAAACTTGAAACCATATTATCATCCCTTATGTTCTTTTAATTCCCTCAACACCACCATTATAGTTTTATATATCTCAATCTATTTAATACAAAACTCTACGAATACCTTCATCATATTAATCAAACAATTTTCATTATAATTATCCATGGAACTTCTACATAACTTAATTAGAGTTTTAATTCAACAGAAATAAATCTAAAAAACTCTAAAATAATTATCTTCTTAAAAACATCAAATCAAATTCCCTGATATGTGAATAATCATTATTCACATAATATAAATTCATACAATACTTAAGAATGGTTCTTAAAAGAATTTTCAGAATGGTTATTTTAAATTCCATGATCATATTTACTTGAATATTTTTTCTTATATATTTACATAAATCATTAATGAATTCATTATATTCATTAAAAACCATTAATAAAAAATAAAACAAACACAAAGTGGGACAAATAGAATTATCGTAGTGGTAACAAGTTTAATAAATCTAGAAATAGGTTATGGTCAAAAAAATATTATTAATATCCCTTAAGAGATATTTAGAAACTGATAAAGATTTATAATATTATAATATACATTATTAGATGAATAATATCATGTAATTTGTGTTTGTTAATGTTTTGTACATTAACCTTAAAGATAACATGTAGCATGACATCTTTGTATAATATCATAATAAGGAAACTTCTACCGAAGTGTGTGAATAAGGTGTGAAAATTACATATAAATGGTATTCTATTGAATTGGTATATCCTTCATATATCTAACTACTATCTAGTCAAAGAACTTTTTATAATTAAAATGGAAAATAGTGAGGCTATATCTGCATCCCACCTACCACTAAAATAATTTTATCCTCTTCCTTATGAAGAGAGTATTTCATGGTATAGAGTCATGTTTGAGATGTTGAGGTGAATCAATGAAAAATTTCTTATAATTAATATGAATGCATACCGAAACTCTTAATATTGGTACCATACCCTCCTCCATCAAATACTTTTTACCATAAAGATGTATTCTAACATGAAATATATGTTTTGAGTCATCTAGCCAACCCAGGCCAACAAAATCAGTCTAACTAACATTGATGACCATTAATTATAAATATTTTCCAAAACTAGGTCACCAACTACCCCCATAAAAAGATATTTACCCTAGGATGACTCAGGCCATTTACCATAACTATCCATTGAAAAAATAAACATATCATGTTATATCAGCTGCCTATGCTCGGGAGGCATCCCTAGATATAGTGCCCCAAGAACTCCATGAATCCACTGAGTCCCTCATTATTTTATTATAATCAATAGAGGTGATATATTCATGATTGTAAATAAAAAGGAAACCATATCCTGAGTTGGTGGATCTGACTCCTCCTATTGCCAATTTAATAAAACCCATGATCCTAATTTTTAACTACATGAGAGATCTATAATAATATCTTTTGATGTTCATATATTGATTTGGAACCATGATGGGATCTCCAGAGAAATTGGAGGTAGGAAAACTCAGGTGATTCATGAAAACCTTAGAGGGTTTTTGTTTTTATCATTTTTCAATCATCCAGTCATATATAGTTCCAATTGAGAAGACTTTTGAGGAAGTTTTCTCTAATATTTTCTCTTAAAACTGAATAACACCATTATTAATGACATATCACATTGAAAAAAATGTTAAAAATACAGGGTTGTTGATTTTATTCTCATATGGAATGTTTTAACCTATAACTTTATTATGAAACTTCTATAAGAGAAATTTTTAGAGATATTCATATGGAATCTCTAGAATGAAATAAAAACATCTTTCATTCCTCTAAAGTACACTAGTTTTTTATAAAAAATATAGTGGTGAAACAATTGTTAAAGGATTATAATTGGTTTTCCAAGACTAAGACTCATGAAAATTAATTAAAGAGGGAAATAAATTAAAAAATAAAGAAACATTAAATTTTACACATAAGCTTGCACCAATTCCATCCCATGCTCATGATCCTACTAACTATCATGAAGTAAATCATATTCAAACCAAAACAATAATAATGGAAACACCCCAATGAAAAATATGATATATGAAAATAAGGAAATAATTTGAAGGACATTGATATAGAAAGGAAAAGGTCTATTAATTCCAAAATGAATAGGTCCTGTAGTTTTTTATTTCTTACCTTAAGAAATATATACTCATGCTTCCAAAAATGAAAAGACTTGATGAAGTTCAATTGAATGATCACATTGATCATTTAACTTAAAATTCAATATTGGGAAATAATATTCAAAAATGTTTAAAATTCATAGAATTACTTTAGAAGATGATAGACATAAAGAATGTAAAGTTGGGTAAACTATCACCTTATGTGTATATATTATATATTATATATCCTAAAGAATAAAGAGATTGGAAAGAAGTTTCAAGAAGATGGACCCAAAAATTTTATTATTCTATGACTAGAATACTAGTCATATGTTATATAATATCATCAAGGATAAAATCAATTATCCAGTCCTGACAAGAATCCCTCAAAAATTCCCAATGAAATGTATTCATCATGAAAATCCACCAATAGTCAATGAAACTAATATTGATTGGTAAAAAAAATAAGAATAGGAATATCTATGGGAACTAAATCTATTCTAGACCCAATTTTATTTCTTTTACCATCATAGGGAGGATATTTTCCACCCGACCAAGTGAAATTTTCAACTAATGAAGAGTTATAGTGTGTATTTTTCAAATTCATTCACATGAAAACCCCCTTTTTTAATGAAGAGTACTATTATTAAGTAGAATTCTCCACTTCCAACTATGGAGTATATCATTGAGAAAGGGTAAGGTAAGCTCATAATGGCCCCCATGTTCATGAGTCATCTTATCCAAGGTCATACTTATAGCGGCACTCAATTATAATCTCTTCAGTGATCTCTATAGGGGAATCAATTTGATCATAAATCATCTAAGGATCCATTCAAACTGATCATATTAGTAGATACACTAGAAGAAAAACATTCATTTGGTTTATGTAGAGATAGGGGATGGAATTATTAAACCAGTGTGTTAATAAAAAAGCTTCACCCAAATCAAAATAAAGAATGGAGTCATTGAAACAATTATTTTCTGATCCCAAGATTTATGCTTGGGAGTAACTGCATTATAAGAAGAAAATATCTCAATAACCTAATTATGAAATTTTGAATAATATCACCATCATCATTAGAATTTTTAAATGATGGATTCTCTTTACCTCTCAGAATAACTCAGGGATTACCTTATTAAGGCCCTTTAAAGATTTAAAATGTTCCAGAACAATGTTTATATGGTGAAAAATATTATCCATAGAATGTTTTGGTAACATCATGCCCCTCCTCATTGGATTGAGTTGAGGAAGACCTGATACTTTTGTGTTAGGCGACATACCCAAGGCACCAAAAGCTGACAATAAATTTTGAGGACTTCATGAATGGTGGGGGATGATTTTCACAATGAAATAAAGACTCCCAACCAAATGTGTCAAAACCAACCACAAATACATGATGAATGTCAATAATATAAAAAAAAATACAACCCATTACCAAGAGAAAACCATACAGCCACACCATTCCATAACAATTCCCCTGAACAATAAAACTATACCAAAATAAACCAGAATCGGATTATCAAAAGGAATACTAAACAAAAAAACTGAAAGAATCCATGACTCAACTCCACAACTCCACACCAAGCTCCATGCTAAAATCACCCCAATACCTCCCAAGAAACACAATGCACCCATAAAGTAATGATATGCCTTACCTTTTCCCATGTTCCATAATATGACAATTTTAAAAGCACCAAAGTTCCAAAGGAGGGGTGTGTGAAAATACCCATTAGGTTTTCACCAAACGACTTCACTACAAATGCCACCTTGATAGAACTATAAGAACATGTTATATAGAAAATTATATAATGCCAATCAATAATGACAGAATATTCATGATTACAAACACCCCATTACTAAAATAATTCTTTCACAAAACACCACAACTCTAGGAAAGAAACCAACTAATGAAACCAAATATGTCATTATCCAAACCCCCTTTCACATTTTCAAAATCTATTCTGACTATAATGGACGCACTCTTATCCAAACATTATACCCAAGTTTCACCCACAAACCTATGCTCGGTGTTACCATTGATGGTGGAAATTCACATCTGAACCTGTCCAATTTTTATAGTGGTACTTCACTCTCACATCCCTTTAATAGTGGTTCTTCACACCCACTATTAATCCTTAACCAAAGATGATTCACTCCATAATCCCACCCCCATGCCAACAACATCCAAAAGTAACAAAAACCATCCAATTCACAATTCCCAACCCATAACAACATGCCATCTAATGATTACCAAATCATATAAACCAAAAAATTTCATCAATCATTCCAAACCAAAAATTACCACTCAAAAAATCTTTTAAGCCAAACCCATTAAATCAAATCACATTCATAAAAACACCATTATGAAACAACCATGCCCAAAATCATTTAAATAAAACCCAAATTTTGTTTAAAATCGTTTTCCCAACTCATTTTACATAAAACAAACCAACCCACTGATGTTAAAATCAAAATTTTAAAATCTAACACATGCATATTGCACAAAAAAACCGACATTTTCCCAAATCCACAAAGCAACAAAAAGTGGGTTCCAAAAACAATCACACATCATAACCACAACCAGTTTCAAGGAAAAAAATTAATTTGAAATTATATACATTCAGTTCTATAGAAATTTTTTCAAGAGGGAAGCCACTTACCTTAGGGTTTTGGAGAAATCAACCAACACACAACCACACCACAAATCCGAGTAAAATATCCACCAAAACCTCCACAAATATCTTTTTGTAACATCAAGAATCCCAACTCACATCATTTTATGAAACAAAAACCCTATATATATATTATATGGGCATATATATAGAAAACTAAGATAGTGTGAAATCTAGATCAAAGGAAACCCAAGAAATAACCAAGATAGAAGGCTTAACAAAGAATAACCGCCGTAATTGTAACTTTAAAACCCTTCAAATCATCTCCTAAATGAGTGGGAGAGCTTCCCTAACTCCTGAGAAGATGAAAATCTTGAGTGGGGTTCGAGTGGGAGAGTAAATTGATTCTTTATGGTAAATACTGAGCCCCCCCCCCAATTTTTTTAAAACCCTTTTTTAACACCGTACAAGGTTATCTCGCACGGTTAGACAAACCGTGTGTTAACTGTGCACCTGTTACTATCTGAAGGGTCCCCTGCACGGTTGGATCACATAGATAGAAAAACAGTGTGATGACCATTTGAAATCACACAATCTCAAGTAGCATGGTTTATCTAGGTTGGCCAACCAGTTTGGAAACCTTTACCCTTAACAGTGCACCCACCCCTTTTCCTCTACCTCAATGTGTATGGCTACCTAGGATTGTTGCATGGTTTCCACTAATTGTCCCCAAACCATGAACCCCTGGAAAATCCTTGAAACTATTCCAAAACCTTCCAAAACTCTCTCAAACCATTGCTAACCACATTAAATACACAAAAGGACATAAAATGGGTTAAATACCTCAAACTGGGGGTGATAAAATATCCCTACAATTAGATTTTCTATCCTCAGAATGTAGAGAACCATCACTTTTCCAAAAGTGCTCGAACCATTTCTCAACCATCTCTTTATCCCTATCCCGAGTCTCCTCCTAAATTAGACCATATTTTTTAAAAAAACAAACTAGATTGATGCTTTTACCATGAAATAATTTCCCTTCCCTATCCACAATATTCACTGGAACATGCACTAAAGAAGAATCCGGCTCTAGATCCACATGATTTTAATGAATCACATGGTTAAGATCTGCCTTATACTTTGTTAACTGAGACACATGAAACACATTGTGCACTACACTAAACTGTGGTGGAAAATCCAACTGATATTCAACATATCCAACCTGCTTAAGTATCTCAAAAGGACTAATATTCCTCGGAGATAACATGACCTTATTTCCAAAGCTACGATGTCCCAACATCATAGAGACTCTTAAGAACCAATGATTACCCACCTAGAATGAAAACAACCATAGATGATGGTATGCATAAAATTTATGATTAATCTAAGTTGTCTTTATTCTCTTCCTGATCAACTTAATCTTTTCCATTTTTTCATGGACAAGGCTCAGACCAACCAATGAGGTCTCTCATGTTTCCACCCAACACAGTGGAGAATGACATGGAAGCCCATAAAATTCTTCAAACATAGCCATATGTATAGGGTTTTGATAACTTTTATTGTAGGAGAACTCCACCAATGGAAGGTGAACCTCCCAAGGGCCACCAGAATCCATGACAGAAGCCCAGAACATATTTCTAACATTTGTATCATCCTCTCAGATTTCCCATTCGTTTGACGATGATATGTTGTACTAACTGTCAACTAATTCCCAAAGGATTGTTGTAAGGATTTACATAAATGAGACATGAATCATGGATCTCTATCTGATATAATGGAAACTATAACATCGTTCCTCTTTACCACCTCATAGCTATATATTTCAGACAGATCCTCCACCGTATGAGATTTATGAATAGGGATGAAATTGGATGACTTTGTGAGTCGATCCACATTCACCATATTGTAACATTTTTCCTAACTGTTCATCGGAGACCTGTAACAAAATCCATCACTATCTGCTCTCATTTCCACACTGGGATTGGTAAATACCGCAATATACCCCCTGGACACTAATACTTTTCCTTGACATGCTGAAAAGTCATGCATCTCGATACAAACTCTACTACGTTCATTTTCATACCCTCCAACCTAAACTACGCATTTAACACCTTGTACATTTTCTGAATTCTTGGATGGAAGTCCCATCAATAATGATGATAAGCACTGTGAATATTTTCATAAAAATCCACGTGTATAACCATGTGATTCCAAAATCACAACACTGAATTCCCCTCCAGTTGTCATCCCTCAATGGTCTCCAAACCATTGAGTTTCGATATCATAGCTGCACACTCTAAATCATACATCTAATCCACTTTAACCAAACTAACCAATTCATAAAACAAGTATACTAGAAAGTAAATTGGTACATAATCCTAGTATTCACATTCCATCATCATGTCAGTTATAACTGACATCAACTACCACTAATCCACGGCTTCTTTCAACACTTGGGCATATAAATTTATACTTAATGAATCTGCCACTGAATTTCCATTACCTAGTCTGGAAATCAAGTCAATTCAAAAAATATTTAGATTCTTTATCTATCTCATTTTCCTAAAATTCAATTCTATTTGTGAGAAAAGTTTCTCCAAGCTCTTGCAGTCGGTATAAACCATGAATTTATCAAAGAAGAGATAATGGCACTGTGTTTTCAAAGAGTGAACCATGGACTCCAACTCCAAATCATGTTTTGGGTAGTTCTTATCATGAAACCTCAACTACCGTGATCCATATGAAACCACATGATCCCCTTTGAGGAGAACAAACCCCAACCCTAATCCTAATGCTTCTCAATACACCATGTACCCTTTTCCTAGTTCTAGAAAAACCGTGATTGGTGTTGATGTATGACAACCCTTAAGCTCATAAAAGCATTTTTGGAACTTCTAATTCCACTAAAATAGAACATTAATTCTTGTAAAAGGTGTCCTCGACGAAGCTAATCATGGTAATTTATGAAAAAATCATCAATAATACCTAGCTAAACCAAGGAATCTTTGTATCTGAAAGACATTCTATGGCAGTTTCCAAGAGATAAAATCCTCTATCTTCTCTAGATCTACTAAAAAATCTCTCTCAGAAATGACATTTCCAAGGAAATGAACCTATTTTATCCAAAAATCACACTTTGATAATTTGGAATATAACTGGTGATCTCTTAAGATACAAAACACATTATCCAAGTGCTTCTCATTCTCCACCCTTGTCCTTGAATACACTAGTATAACATCCATTAATACCACCATGAAAGAATATAAATATCTCTAAAATATCGGATTCATCAATTCCATGAACACTGCTCTTGAATTTGTAAGACCAAAGGGAATAACAACATACTAATAATTGAACTATATACTTCTAAAATATATTTTGAGAATATCCTACTTCTACACCCACAAGTGATGATATCTTGATCACAAGTCAATCTTGGAGAACCATAGAGCTCCCCTCAACCGATCGAATAGGTCATCAATGCGTGTAAGTGGATATCGATTATTTATTGTAACTTAGTTAAGCTTATAATAATAAGCACACAGTAGGAGAGTTCCATATTCCCTTTTAATGAACAAAACTATTGCTGCCAATGGAGATGTTCTAGGCTGGATTAAGCCATTGTTTTTTTGGTCCTCCAACTACTCTTTAAATTCCCTCAATTTTTCTGGTTCCATTTGGAAAGATGGAAGTCATATAGGACTAGTCTCTTGAAGGAGATCAATCAAAACCTCTATTTCTCTTATAGGTGGTAACCCTAAGAATTATTCAGGAAAGAAAACCATAAAATTATCAACCACAATCGAGAAACTACTTCTACCAGCCGCATCAATTGATTCCAAAGACAAAGTAGGAAACTGATACGATATTTTCCCAATTAGTTTCTCCAAAAATCATATTTCACTGACTTTAACATATCTATCTCCTCTAAAGAGATTCTTGATGAAATCACCCATTGTAAAACGTACCATTAATGCATAACAGTTGATGTGGTAATTGGACATTGTTAACTAATCAATACCAAGTATTATATCATAAACATTCTTCTCAAGCACCAATAATTCCCACATCAACTCTACCCCATCCACAACTATACAACATGGTCTACATTAGAAGGCTATACACTCTCTTTGACCTATAAGAGTTTGAATTTTTAAAACTGAAGGCATCATTTTGACACTTAAACGTAGAAAATCAACACCATGAGAAGAAATGAAAGAATGATAACCCCCAATATCAAAAAAAACTTTCACAAAGGTAGAATTCAAAAGAATCATATCTCATACCGTGGATAGTCCCAACTGATCATCCACCATAACCTTATTGGCTCCAAACATATGCTTGCTTACCACAGTCAGCTCATTATTAACCTGTAAAACATCCCCTTCTCAGGATTTGGGGTATTCCTATAATGAATATGACTAACCGAGCTCAGTTAATGAGGAGTATGTTTCTTCCTACATCCCATTGAAGCATATGATTCCTACAACCCTTGATGAGTGTCATGAACACCTGGCATTAGAGCATTATGACAATAACACTGAAGATGCCCCATCATCATGTAGTTTTGACATGATCGAGGTCATTCCATACAATCTCACTTCATGTGTCCTATAGAAACACACTGAAAACATCTTGGCCTACTCTGAGGTTTCGAAGGATGATCCACTAATCCTTCTGTTGTATTCTGAGCCATACTCTCACCCTAGAAATAAGTGTCCTTATTTCTCTTGATCTCTTCATTAGAGTTCCCATTATTCCCCATGGGTACCAACATATTTCCCAAACATGTAGCCCCCATGATATCTCTTTCAACCACTGATACTCTATTCACCATTTTTTCTATAATCACTTATACGTCGAACCACAATTTTGGAAGAAATTTCTTGCCTGATACCTGATTCAAATATCTGCACCTTCAAGGTTGCAATAGCCACCACCTTAGGTGAAAACACACTAAATTCATAAAATTATCTGCATATTCCATCCCAGAAATATTCTCCTACGCAAAAGTAAATAAATCCATTGTTCTCTAAATTTTGAATATATGAGGGTAGAATTTTTTTTTAAAAATTCCTCAAAACTCTCCCATGTCATACCTTTCCCCATTCCAACCAATACCTCAAACTCCCACCATTGTCGAAAAATATCTTCCAAAATGTATGTTTCTAAGGTCACATGAAACTCTAAAGGTGTTCCTTGTAAATAAAATATTCAATTCATCTTGTTTAACCATGAAACTTCCCTTTTCAGCTCTAAATCACCCCAAAAAATGGATGAATTCTTCTTTTGAAACTGAACCAAGTGATCTAAATGACTCATCTCACCCCTTATATTCCCACTTTACACATCTTGGAAATCTTGCACTATCATTTTCACTAGAATCTTGTTCACCAAGGATTTAGGTGAAACCACAATTTCCCCAGTATCCTCCACTTGGTCTCTACGATGTCTACATGGTACCATTTCTATCAACACATGAGTCACCATAAGTATCACTCCCTAGCCACTAAAGGATTACAATTTCAAATTATATCACATTCCATCTATCAGAACCATGATTTACAAAATTTCAAATTTTTTATGTTACACCATTTTGAAAAATCCATTACATTTTGAAAATCATCCATTTTCAAAATACCACAAGCATTCACTTTTGAAAAGCACAATTTTGAAAAATATTTTGTGATTTTTAAATAAATAAATGCATTCATATCATAACATTAATCATTATGCCAGATGAAATATGTCATCCAAGATGGAATTCATTTCTATAATGTATGGAATGATTATATCAATGGCTACAACCATGACAATGAGATCATCCTCATATAAGTGTCTCCAAAACACTTATGTACCCAAATCCATTGTAACTTGAAGATTAACATTAAAGGGTCAGCCACATCCTTTTATGCTATAAATTTCATGTACCCATGAACCTATGCCTAGCTACCATCCCAACTCAATGAATAAACTAGGATCTAATTCCAACTCAAAGACCGAAAACGAATGCCAAGAGAGAACAAGACCGACTATGCTTGTAAGTCAAGGACCGAACAAGATGATACCACTTGTAACATCACGCCACTCCTCATTGGATAGATATGAGGCATAGGTGCTACTCAGCCTTAGGAGACACCTCCATGGTGCCAAAGGCTGTAAATAAATGTTGAGGGCTTCTTGAATGGTGGGGGGTGATTTTCCCTTTGAGATAAAAATTCCCAACCAAATGTACCATAACCAACCACAACAACATGATGCATCTTAATAATGTAAACCAATACCACCCATTACCAAGAGAAAACTATACAACCACACCATTCCATAACAATTCCCAAGAACAATACAACTAAACCACAATAATTCAGAATTAGATTATTAGGAAGAGGACTAAACAACAAACCCCAAAGAATCCATGACACAACTCCATAGCTCCACACCAAGATCTGTGATCCAAGAACCCCAATATGGCCTAATAATCATGATGCACCACTTAAGGAATGAGAGGACATAACTTTTCCTATTTCCTGGCATATGAAATCTACAAAAGCACCAAAGTTCCAAAGTAGGGGGTGAGTAATAATACCTAGTAGGTTTTCTCTAAATGAATTCTCTACACATGACACTAGGATAGAACCATTATAACATCTTATATAAACAATTATATAAATCCAATCAACAATTACACGATTTTCTAGAAGGAAAAACATACCATTACTAAAATAATTCTTGCACAAAACATAAAAACTGTAGGAAATAAACCAACCAATCTAACCAAACATGTTATTACCCAAATCAACTTTCACATTTCCATAACCTTTTCCAACTAGCGTGGTCGCACTCTTACCCTAACCATATACCCATGTTTCTCCCACACACACCTAATATCGGTGTTACCATTACTTGTTTACCTTCATGTCCCAACCCATATAGTTTTTATAGTCGTACTTCACGCCCACTTCCCTTTGATGGTGGTCCTCTGCACCCAATATCCATCCTTTCCCAAACATTCTTTACTCCATAATCTAGTCTTTATGCCAAAAACATCAAATAGAGTCACAATAAATAGTCAATTAAACATTTCCAACCCATAACAACAATCCATCCAATGATTACCACATCATATAAACCAACACTTTTCAGTGGTCATGGAAAACCTACAATTTACTCATAAAACAATCCTTTAATTCAAAACCATTAAATCAAACCACACTCATAAAAAATATTATTATGCCACATCAATGCCCAACCTCTTTTCAATAAAACCCACATTTTATTGAAAACCATTTTAGAAACTCATTTTACATAAAACAATTTTACCCACATATTTTAAAACAACTATTTTAAAATCTAACACCAACATATTTCACAAAAAAAACCTCATTTTCCCAAATCCACAAAGAAACACAAAATGGGTTCCAACAACCTTCAAACATCATATCCATAACCAGTTTTAAGAAAACGAATAATTTTTAAATTAAATCCTTGTACTTATATCAAAATGGAGTTGAGAGAGAAGCCGCATACCTTAGGGTTTCATAGAAATCAAATAATTCACAACCCCACCATAAATCTGAGTGAAATCTCCAACAATACCACCTTAGAGCTCATTGTATAACAATAAGAATCCCAACTCTCATCCTTTTAGGAAACAAAAAGCGTAGATCTATATATGATAGGTGTAGATCTAGAAAACCAAGAGAGAGGGGAATATAGATATAAGGAAAACCAAGAAACAACCAAGTGAGAAGGATTACCAAGGAAGAACCACCTTCATCATACCTTGAAACCCCTTCAAATCACCTCCAAAACAAGTGGTAGAGGTTCCCTAACTCCTTAGAAAAAGAAAATCCAGAGTGGTGTTTGAGTGGGAGAGGAAATTGGTGATTTAGTGTTAATACCAAGACCCCCCCCCCCATTTTTTAAAACCCTTTTTTAACACTATTCACGGTTATCTCACACGATTAGACAAATCGTGTGATAATCGTGCACCTGCTACTGTCTGATGGGTTCCCCACACGGTTGGATCGTGTGGTTAGACAAAAAGTGCACTGACCATGTGAAAGCTGACTATCTCAAGTAGCACAGTTTACCAAGGTTGGCCACACAGTTTGGAAACCATGCACCTTAACTATGTGCCCTCCCATTTTCCTCTTCCTCAATGCACATGGTTACCTGGGTTTGTTGCATGGTTTTCACTAACCTTCTTCAAACCGTGAACCCCTATAAAAGCCTCTGAACCTTTCCAAGACCTTCCCAAACTCTCCCAAACATTATCCAACCAATTTACAAAAACAAAAGTACATAAAAAGGGTTACATACCTCAAACCGGGAGTGCTACATTCTCCCCACAATTGGAATTTCTGTCCTCATAAATTATAGAACCTTCACTTTACCAAAAGAGATCGGGCCATTTCTCGAACATCTATTTCAACCTTACCCAAGTCTCCTCCCCAATCTGAAATATTTCCATAAAACCAAAGCTAGACTGATACTTTTACCATTCAATATTTTATCTTGATTATCCACAATCCTCACTGGAATGTGCGCCAAGGAATCATCTGGTACTATCTCTACATGTTCCCAATGAATCACATGGTCAAAATCTAGCTGATACTTTTTTAACTAAGACACATGAAACACATTTTTCACCACACTAAACTATGGTGGAAAATCCAACTGATATACCACCTCTCCAACCCACTTATGTGTATCAAAAGGCTAAATATACCTCAGAGATAACATTCCCATCTTTCCAAACCGACGATGTCCCAACCGCAGAGATATTCTCAAGAAACCATGATTACCCACATTGAAAAAAAACTGTCAATGATGGTACACATATGATTTTTGATGACTCTAAGATGTCTCCATTCTATTCCCAGTCAACTTAATCTTCTCCATTGTTTCTTGGACAAGTCTCGGCCCGACCAATGATGTCTCTCCTATTTCCGCCCAACATAGTGGAGAACAAAATGGACACCCATACAATGCTTCATAGAGATCCATACATATGGAGTCCTGATAACTGTTATTATAGGATGACTCCACCAATGGAATGTGAACCTCCCAAGAGCCACCAAAATCCAGGACATAAGAAAACAACATATCTTCTAAAGTTTTTATCACCCTCTTGGACTTCTCGTCCTTTTGAGGATGATATTTCATACTCATCATCAACTGAGTCTCAAGGAATTTCTACAAGGATTTCCTGAAATGAGACATGAACCTTGGATATCTATTTGATATAATATAAACTGAAACACCATTCCTCTTTACCACCTCACATATATATATTTTGGATAGATCCTCTTCCATATGAGATTTATGAATAGGTATGAAATGTTCCAACTTTATGAGTTAATCAAAAATCACACACATTGAATCATGTTTCCTCACCATTCATGGGAGACCTATAAAAAATTCCATCATTATCTTTTCCATTTCCACACTAGGATTGGTAAATAATACAATATAACCACTGGCTGATAATACTCTACCTTGACTTTCTGAAAATTCACGAATCTTGATAAAAAAACTCTGCTACATTCATTTTCATACCCTCCCACATAAACTGTGCTTTTAATGACTTTTACATTTTTTGAATTCTTGGCTGGAAAACCGATCAAAAATGATGATAAGTACTAAAAAGTTTATTCTAAAAAGACATTGGTACAACCATCCAATTCCAAAATCACAACACTGAATTCCCATCTAGTTTCAAGCCCTCAATGGTCTCTAAGACATTGAGTTTCAATGTCATAACCACACACTTTGAATTAGACATATACTCCACTTTAACCAAACAAACCAAGTCAGGAACCAAGGAGACCATAAATAAAATAGCTACATAACCCCAGTCATCACATTCCAACTTCATGTCATCTATAACTAACATCAACTACCAGTGATCCAAGCCTTCTTTCAACACATGGTCATATAAATTTATACTTAATGCATCCACCACCGAATTTACCATACCTAGTGTGTAAATCAAGAAAATTTTAAACATCTGAAGATACTTCATTCATCTCCTTTCCCTCAAAATTCAAATATATTTGTGAGAAAATGTGCTTCAAACTCTTGTGCCTGCTATACACTAAGAATTTCTCAAAGAAGAGATAGTGGAACTGTGTTTTCAATGCATGGACCTCTCTCATCAACTCCAAATCATTTTTTTGGGTAGTTTTTCTCATGAAACCTCAACTATTGTGATCCATATGAAACCACATGACCCCCTTTCTTGAAAACACACCCCAAACCAAATCCTGATGCATCGCAAATCCATAAATCTACACCAAATGGGTTTCAGTACGCTTCTCACATCATAACCAAAAAAATTCAAGAAAAAAATTGAAATTAATACCTTCTAGTTCTATCAATATGGATTTGAGAGGGATAAAACCTGCCTTAGGTTTTCAGAGAAATCAAGCAATGCACGACCCCACCAAAAATCTGGGTGTAATCTCCACCAAAACTACCTTAGATCTCTTTTCCTAACATCAAAAAGCCCAAATCTCATCATTTTAGGCAACAAAAACCATAGATCTACATGAGACAAGTGTGGATATAGAAAATCTAGAGAGTGGGAAAGCTACATCTATGGGAATCCAAGAAACAACCATGATAGAAGGCTTGCTAAGAAAGAACTGCCTTCACCTCACCTTGAAAACCCTCCGAATCTCCTCCAAAATGAGTGGGAGAGGTGACCTAACCCCTGAGAAGAAGTAAATACTAGGTGTGATTCGAATGGGAGAGGAACCAGGTGATTTAGGGTAAATCATGAGCCATCCATTTTTCTAAAACCTATTTATAACGCTGCACACAATTATCTCATACGGTTAGACAAACTGTGCACTAACCATGCGCCTGCTACTATCTGAAGGGTGCCCCACATAGTTGGCCCACTTGGTTTGACAAACAGTGGAAATATCATGAAAAAGCCCATTGTCTCGAGTAGAATGGTTTACCTGGGCTGGTTGCATGATTTGGAAACTTTGCGCCTTAACTATGCACCCACCCCATTGCATCTGCCTCACTATGCGTGGTTACATGGGTTTGTTGCACAGTTTCCACTAATAATGATCAAACCATGCACCCCTAGAAAATCCTAAAAACCTTTCCAAAACCTTTTCAAACTCTTTAAAACCTTAGGAAACCAATTTTCATACACAAAAGGACACAAACAAGGGTTAGATACCTCAAACCGGGGGTACTACATGTTCAATACATGTCACAATGATAATTTATTTTCAAACAAGAACCCAAAAATTAATATACAATGAAATATCATGAAACAATATGTTTTTTTAAATTTTGATGATATGTATATTCATTGAGTTTTTGTTGAAAAAAATTATATAATAAACCTAACCCTAGTCAGAAACTCTCAAAATTTAGGATACAATGAATTTTACATGCTTTCTCCAAATAAAATAGTCTAGTGATGTTAAAAAAGTGAACAGAGGACCTTCACAAAGGTTAAGCTATTAAATTAGTTCGAATACCATGGTTATGACACTAAAATCATGGTAGTATACCAATACATAGTCTTAAATTCATAATTGGTAAGGCCTACGATTCATAAGAAAACAAATATTCTCTCTTCATATCACTAGTTCATAAAAAATGTTTTTGATGGGTCAATTGACATAGTCTATGATAATAGATTCCATTTTCAATCCAATGAATATCAGTACATTTATGATTTATTATATAAAAATGTAAGGAAATAGCCACAGGAAAATAACAATATGAGAATTATTTCCCCCATGATCAAGAAACTACACCTTTTAACCCATGGGGTAGACTCTGGGAAGACATTGCATTACCTATCAACCAAATAAAGGTGAAAAATCCCTATATTAGTATCCTTTGGGATGTATTTTCTAATGAAATTCAAACCCTATCACTTTTCTATCTCATGATGGTTAATTGGTTGTTTTTATTGATAAAATTCCACGAATACAGAATGATACCACCATGAAATCTATGTTGATCAATCTCATATCTTGACATCTCTACCTAAACATAGTTTTGAATGATATTTGATTAACATAGACAAGTATATTGGATGGTCTTCATAGAAACCCTAGAATAATGATGTGAGTATCAGTCACATTTTCATCTATCCACATGGTATAATATGTACCAAATGAACCCTCTCATTATTAAGATGGTTTTGATTCCAATTTGATTGATAATTATCCCATATCTTCTCCCGACTATTGAGAAGAGAATATGTCTTATACTCTTTATGAATATAAAGTAAAATGGGGAGGATATAAAGGAAAATACACTAGTAATTGATGAAGAAATCTAAAAAATCATTGATAATCTTATATATTTTTATTTAAGAATGTTTGAATATCCATGACTAATAATAATATGTGATTCCATAACCCTTGAAGTATAATAAAAATACAACTTTTTTCTTATGTAACATAAAGATGTTCTCTTGAGTAATTAAATGAAAATTCTCATCTAACATCCCAAGGTAGATACTAATTACAAAAGTCTACCAAAAAACCATGGTGAATATTAAAAAGTCGCCATAGAGGATATATCCACCCAATATTTCCATGGTGAAAGATGAGGTAAATAAGTTGATTAATGATTACTTTATTTGGGATGATTAAGAACTAAAATTTATTTCCAATATTTTCCCCTATAATGAATAAGAATGGGGAGATCTGATTCTATATTGATTTTGTGGATTTCAGTCATCCTTTTCTGTTGGATGATTTCCCAATATTGATCATAGAACTCTTGATCAATTAAACAAATGATTTGAAAAATGTCTCATTGATTAATGTGTACTCCAGTTATAGTTTGATCAGGATGGAACCCAAATATGAAGAAGATAATAAATTTTATTTATACTAAAACCATGTAATAACATTTGTATTGAAAAATTATAAGGCCACATACCAATATTCCATATATCATATCTTCAAGTCATTTAAAAAATAGTGGAATGTAATATAGATGATCAGTGGTCAAATCCCATAAGTATTGTGGTCACCTTATTCAACTTGAGGTAGTATTCAATAATTTGTATCAATACATATTGAAGATGATCCCCAAGAAATATTATTTTAGGCTTACATCATGAAAATTTCTCATCTTAGTGGTACACCATCATGGAATCATGGTTGAACTGGAGAGGCCCTAGGAAATACTTGATCTTCCTCCAACTAGAATCCTTTTGTAATTGAAAAGAATTTAAGTGAATCTCATGTACATCAAGTTCTACATAGCTAATATCACCACCAAGTGTTTACCATTAACAAATTGGATGAATAAAGGGGGAACATACCAATGAGATGAAGACTTATAAAAATAATTTAATAATTTCACACTCTACCTCTTGCACCCACTAGACTTAATTTAAACTATATAAGAGAGTCTCCTCCAATTTATGTAGTAACCATTGAATGATCACTTGGCTCACTTATGTCTTAAAAAATAATGATATAGTTAAGGATAATAGTAATAATTTTCTCAGCATGGAAATTTGAGAAACTGATACTCGATATTTCAATATCAAAATGATCTTTCTTTCATTGTTTTTTCAGTAAAAAAATATAAATAATTTCTATAACATAATTTTGTGTATTTGGTCTCTCATGTTGATCCGCGTAAATATATTATCAGTTTTATTATGCTAAAATGGTTATTAGAATGATGGGAAATTCTTTTATAGTAGTTTAACATTTATTTTGTATCAAAAATGAGATCAAGGGTAATCTCTTCCTGATTTTCTTATGGAACACCCTACCCTAGAGAAATTTTCATTGTACATAGATTTCTTGGATTTATTCTCTATCTATGAAACCTCTCTAAAAAGGGGGATATAGTTTGATGTTTATTATCATAGTTCAATTTTTATATAAGGATGGAAGACCCGAAGTTCAGCTAGGTCAGTCTTGGGTTATGTTCATATCCCTAAAGAAATAAATTCTTCCTAATTATTTACTACTATTAGAAGGATGTAAAAATAAAAAGGTTGAATACCAGAACCTTATCATTGGATTAAAATTGGATTTAAAAAATATATTTTCTCAATTAAACATAAAATGTGTTTCCCTGATGGTAATAAATAAAATCAATGGTGATTATTGTAATAGCCCAAGATTTTATAATTATTTCCTTTGGCATAAAACTTTAAGTATTTGGTAGCTTGGAAAACATGCATCCATGAGTTTATATGAACTATTATATAGTAAATTGTTATAACCAAGTCATTAAATTGGGTGGTAAAAATATTAATAAATAATTAATGAAAACTATGCATAGATATTTTTAATAATGAAAACTAATTCATTTTAGTATAGTTATTTTTTCTTTAAAAATGTATTTTATGGGAAAATGGATTTTATCACATTTTAACACACATAATTTATAATTAATTTCCATCATTTTACTAAATTTTATTTAAAAAAATGAATATAATTTTTAAAATATAAATATTAATATTATGTTGGGGTGAATTATTATGATTTTTATAAAAATAATTATTTACCAGCGAATAGTGAAAATATATATCTTTGTAAATATTTTCATTTCATTTCAATTAAAGTATGATTATGTTTTTAGTTATATATTAATGTAACATGATTATAATATGAATATAAATATTCTAATTAATTACATAAATATCATCATTATACGTTTTTTTGATACATGTTCAATTTTGGTCTAAAAATACTGACTGAAAATTGATTTTTTATTTATAAAGTATAATGGGAAAAATCTTAACAACCAACCAAATCTATGGGGTCTAAAATAGTGGAGCCCAAGGGAATACCCTTGAACTAAATTACTACAATCAATAGGTAATGAAACCAAACTCGATTAAACAATTATCTGACCCTGAGTAATGCACCCCCGGTAAACGGAATCCACCGTAAATTTTTCCTCTCTTCTGGCATGATGAACCACGCAACCCTGGCTAATCTCCAAAAGACACTTCCAGACCATATAAGTCAAATTCTATAGAGGGGCCTCTTTACAATGAAGAGCCTGGAATAGAGTTTTTGAGTCTTATTTGATCTCTGCAACCATCAGTGAAAGATTCCTGCAAAGCTCAACACCAAAAATGAAAACTCCCACTTCTGCGCCCAACGAACTCCCCGGGCCATAATAGGAGTTGAAAGCCACCAAAACTGATCCTTACTCATTACGTAGGAGCCCACCCCATGAATCTTCCCATTCATAAATAATCCATACACGTTGAGTTTATAACCACACATGGGAGAGTTTTTTTTTAATATACATTTTTTCAGAAAAAATATTTTGAAAATACATCTAGGTTAAAAAAAATTATTTTTTTACCCCCCAAAGGCGGCACCTGGTGTGCCGCCTTTGGGGAATTTTCCGCCCAGGGCAAGGCGGCACCGGGTGTTCCACCTTTGCCCAAAAAATAACCGCAAAGGAGGCACACCAGGTGCCGCCTTTGCCTAAATATTTTTTTTTAAAATTTTTATTTTTATTTTTTTTTTTGTTTTGTTTTATATATATATATATATAACAAAACTTTTCAGCAGAATTTTTCTGCTATTTAATATCCAGCGGTTCTGCCATTAAAGTAGTCTGGATTCTGACTGATACCCTCACCCAGGACTCCCTTTTATAAGGGGGTTTGCCCTGAAAACAATACTGCATTTCCGATGTGGGATTCTGGTTCTCCTTTTCCTGCACAGTACATTCTGCGTTTCCGATGTGGGATTCTGTTTCAAGTACGCGACTTTGAAAGACTATAAAAGTTAAACTATAAGACCAATACAAATGAAACTTTAAAAACTGATTAAACATATAAGAAATAATTGAAAACAAAAATAATTTCATAAAAAATATTCATACAGATTAATTTATAAGCTTTCAAAACCACCTATTTGAAACTTAAACATATTTGAAGTACGTGACTTTGAAAGCTTATAAAAGATAAATTATAAGACTAATACAAATGAAACTTTAAACATCGATTAAAAATATAATAAATAGTTGAAAACAAAAATAATTTAATAAAAAATGTTCACCAAAAACAATTTATAAGCTTTCAAAACCATCAACATGAAACTTAAAAATGATTCAAGTTCCTGACTTTGAAAGACTATAAAACATAAACTATAAGACCAATATAAATGAAACATTAAACATTGATTAAACATATAAGAAATAGTTGAAAACAACAAAAACATCCTAAAAAATGTCCATAAAAATTAATTTATAATCTTTCAAAACAGTCTACTTGAAACTTAAAAATGTTTCAAGTACGCGAATTTCAAAGACTATAAATTGGCAAGAAGAACATATTGGATGACACTAGAGAACCCATCAATGTTCCCATGGTTGGGAAGATTCAACCAGAAAATCTAATCATAATATTCAGTATGTTCTACCTAACTAGGTTGGAACTTTATTCATGTACATGTCCACTTCCATATAAGTTCATAGAGAAGAAAAAAATCCATAAATCCCCAAACCATAGATAGGATATAATACTAAACTAGAAAGAAATTTTTCCCTAATATAGGTAGACTATAAGCTCCCCAGACCTAAAAAACACTATCCAACTAATAGAAGATTTCATTATATAATTCTCAGAATTGATTCCAAATCTAATAATATCCTAAATGACTCCTCTCACATCTAGAACGTGAATAGAAATGACCAATAAAATCCAATTCAGAGGCCACAAAGACATGATTTGAGAAAACTAAAACCCATCACCATTTTAATTGAAACTAGTACTATCCCTATAGGGGTAAAAATAATAGGGCACCCAAAATAGTTTTCAGAACCACATAAATAACATAAAAACCAATACAGTTCTACTCTACCACATGTAAAAAACCTTAATTCACGACCATATAAATAGGACCTCATCCATCCTCTTGGAATAAAACCTATATCCAAACAATACCTCACACATTATAATATACTAAAAGGTCCATCAGACCTAATTAAAACTTTACTTAATAGAACTCATTTGTTCTTGACATCCCCATAGGGTCACCATATCATAATGTCTATAAAAAAACTAAACTTTGAGAAACTGACTAATAAAACACAACCATGAGACTACACTATCCTTAATTATAGAAAAAATCAAAAAGAGCATAAAAAAATACACCATGGTAATTCTAAGTCATTCCAAGAAGAAATCCTATAGCCCCCACTTGGACCTCACACCACACTTCCTTTAATAGGATTCTAAAATAAAAACCATGAAGGGGTCCTCCAAAAACCATTGTAAAAACCAAATATAAATATATAATATATCAATAATTTCCTCATATCACCACTTCATCCTCACACCTAAAATTCATAAGAAGTAAATGGTGTGTTCATCATGTATATAGAATGTTCCTCCTCAATCCTTACCTTCTCATAAAACTCTTCCCAACCTAACATGTACATCCAAATTATATGGAATGTCTCCCTTATACATACCGTGCATATCAAATGGGGTACCTTACCATGTACCAAAATTTAATCTTTCCATGTTCCAACATGGAATCCTTCCATGTTCCAACATGGAATCTTTCAATGTTCCAACATGGAATCTTTCCATATTCTAACATGGAATCTTTCCATGTAACACATATAGCTACTTTCTACATATAATAAATGGGATATGGTGATGTTACTTACATGTCCATATTCCCCCACATAGGGTATCCAAAAAACTAAAAATCCACACCCATATCTACTCTAAATTGAATTTCCCAAAAAAGAAAATAGTGTATCCACAAACCATTATTCACGCGATTAATCAATCACATGTGTTGATAAATGCCAATGAGAGTCAAAGTTGAGGTAGATCAATGAGAAATCCCTAGAATTTCAATCCATCGAAACAAGGATCCAATCCATCGGCAGCATATGAATTTTTCACTCTCAAAGATAGAGAGTAGAGAATAATGGTGGATTCCACAACAATAAGAGATATCCACATCGAAGGAAGAATAATAACATCCATTGTTACTTTGGTCTAAGAATATTACGGGTTAGAGTGGTCAAAATAATCTACTGAGAGCCTAAAAAAACCAAAGGTTCAAATTAGAGTTGATTAGGGGGAGTTAGTGTAACATCATATCCTGGGTGCCATAAAACCAGTGCCTCGGTCAGGAAAGGCCTTCAGTGGAAGCACTAAAGTGAGAAGGAAAGAGGCATTGTAGGTGTGCATGAATTATAAAATATTTTCATGAAAATTAAATAACACTTACATAAAACTATCATGGAATATTTTATATTTGTCTTTTTTAAATAAAATTGAATTGATATTCCATTAATTTTATATACATAAATATTGAGACGGATCTAGGTAGTGTTTCAGAAGATATATACCCATGTTATGAGTTTTTTGAGATTATTCCAGGAAATTTTATGTTCAATGGATAGTGATAAAGATAAGGTCATTGAAAAACAGTTGCATAATTTCATTAATATTGTACATGGGTAGATCAGGTGCTTTGGTTTGTTTTTTGAGAAAGACTATATATGAAGGTTGTCCAGAAATATAAAAATTTGATAGATATATTTAGAAAAAAGTTCATATATTGTGTGACTTAGGATTTTTGAAGTCTTTTTTGGGACTCAGATGTAGAAGAGGTCACCAGTGGGACTCTCGAGTAGGCTTATGAGATTTTAGAATCACAATGGATATAGTATAAAGATCCACCTATGGGAGTTAAGAGTTGTTAGTGAAGGTGGGAGCTTGTAATTTATAGTGGGACTCTAGATATGAAGCACTATTGGACTTATTTTTTATGGGAATACAACTTTCCCATGTTGTAACCGACTAAAAAAAGTGAATAACCTTTATCAAGGTGTAATAAATGGTTGTAGTAAGGAGTAGGCCTTTGTAATGAACCTAATAGAATCCCTGTGTTTTTCATTGATTTTATTTTTTCATTCAGGCGGATTTTCATAATTTAAGATAAGGGATAGATAGTTTAATCAGTCACAGATTTTAGATTACAGAATAGTGAATTTTTAAAACAATTTACTATGGATTCACCCCCCCCCCCTCATTAGAACCCAACTGATCCTTGGTTAAATCAAATGGTATCATAAAAAGATCCCCTCTCATGATAAGAAAACATTATGAGAAATGAAGGATCTTAATTCAGTGCGAAACCATGGAATACCTAATTTTAGGGAAATAACTACCATACATAGAGGAATATTATACTCTTTTCCTTCAATCGCTTTTCTTATAAATGAAAGACGTATCAACCATTAGATTACCACCTATTATTAAGTATTATTATTGTACTAAATCTAAAATGATAAATCTTGAAGTTGATGGAAAATATCATAATTATACCCTAATGGATTTATCAAAAATGTTATACACTAAAGTGATGGGTGTTGAAACTACCAAGGATATTTTAGACAAACTAGGAAGTACTTATGAAGGAAATATTAATGTTAAGAGAGATAATATGAAAATCCTAAGAATAAAGTTTGATAATATTAAAATGGTCAATGATTAAATCATTGATGACTATTTCATTAGGTTCAATGAGATGGTATGTAATATCTATGGATTTGGTTAGAAGATATAAGATTCAAAAATTTTGAAAACACTTTTGATAAATTTCCCTATAGGATTTGATGCCATGGTTTTAGACATGGAAGATAGGGAATATATTTCATTAGAGGAGTTATATTTTATTCTCATAGATTATGAAATGATAAAGGAAATGAGTTTCAAAAAGAAGATATAGATTATATATCCTTTGAGGCTATAAGAAAAAATAAGTTCAAATAATTGGAAATTGGGGAATCAATTGATTCTGATGATGATGAATTTGATGAATACATTAATGAAATTTATTCACCTATTTAAAGATGAATTATATAGGGTAAATGAATTTAAAACTAAATAAACCACTATGGTGATGAATCTATAATTTCATTGGAATCTTTTCCATGAATTTTATAATGAAAATGGATAATTTATAATTTGATAAAAAAAGTGAGAATCCTCTAAAATAGAAAAACGATATGAAGAAGACGTATCATTCTAGTAATAGACATAATAATTTGATAAGAAATTATTTAAAAGATAATTCATCAACTAGTAGTTCTTAAAAATATGAATTTAGTTTCATTAATCAAGTTGAGAAATTTTCAATTTATTCATATAGTAATGATAATGGTAAAGCTATAAAATACAATAAATGGATATTAAAAGATGAGTTGGAATATTCTATTGAGAAAACCACACAATGTTGTATCATTATGCCTATAATTTTTATTAGGATCATAAGAATCATAATCATGATAGATTTTATTAATTCAAAAGTTTTGTTATTATCAAAATCATATTAATATGGATAAAATCATAATAAAAATACTAATATGATGTTTTGCATTCAATTATATGTGTGGTGGAAATATAAAAACTTTTTACAAAAAAGAAATACAATTTCATACAAAACAAATAATGACTTTCAAAGCCATTAAAAGAATAATGTCTTTTAACCTTAAGAGAATCGTATTCTATAACCAAAAAATAAAGGTGTCCCTTATTTTATAATTATAAGAAAGTCTATATTCTCTTAAAAAATAAATACCTCGATATAATGAATGAAATGAATATATCTTCCTATCCAAAAAATCCATAGATACAATGATCCGATTATCTATCTACCTAGCCCCGGTATCCCTCAAACTGATGGATCAGATTCTCTATTCAAGTAGATTGTTTTGAAAGATTATAAATTAATTTTTATGGACATTTTTAGGATGTTTTTGTTGTTTTCAACTATTTCTTATATGTTTAATCAATGTTTAATGTTTCATTTATATTGGTCTTATAGTTTATGTTTTATAGTCTTTCAAAGTCGGGAACTTGAATCATTTTTAAGTTTCATGTTGATGGTTTTGAAAGCTAATAAATTGTTTATGGTGAACATTTTTTATGAAATTATTTTTGTTTTCAACTATTTATTATATGTTTAATCAATGTTTAAAGTTTCATTTGTATTCGTCTTATAATTTATCTTTTATAAGCTTTCAAAGTCACGTACTTCAAATATGTTTAAGTTTCAAGTAGGTGGTTTTGAAAGCTTATAAATTAATCTGTATGAACATTTTTTATGAAATTATTTTTGTTTTCAATTATTTATTATATGTTTAATCAGTGTTTAAAGTTTCATTTGTATTGGTCTTATAGTTTAACTTTTATAGTCTTTCAAAGTCGCGTACTTGAAACAGAATCACACATCGGAAACGCAGAATGTACTGTGCAGGAAAAGGAGAACCAGAATCCCACATCGGAAATGCAGTATTGTTTTCAGGGCAAACCCCCTTATAAAAGGGAGTCCTGGGTGAGGGTATCAGTCAGAATCCAGACTGCTGTAATGGCAGAATCGCTGGATATTAAATAGCAGAAAAATTCTGCTGAAATGTTTTGTTATATATATATATATATATAACAAAACAAAACAAAAAATAAAAATAAAATTTTTTTAAAAAAGAATATTTAGGCAAAGGCGGCACCTGGTGTGCCGCCTTTGCGGTTATTTTTTGGGCAAAGGCGGCACACCCGGTGCCGCCTTGCCCTGGGCGGAAAATGATGGCGGAATGCAGGACACCCTCAACCAGAGAGAATAACTCATGCAAAAGCACCATCATCCTGATCTGTAAAAAATATACCAGAGGGAACCTCTCGACCCTTTCCTTGTTACGCACCTCCCAAAGGGTTCAAATAACAGTGATAAAGATGATGGCACACACCTTGGACTCCGATTCCTGAGTAGCCATAGTCGAAAACAAGTGAATGAAGTTTTCTTGCATGGATGAACAAGAAGGATCATAACATCCCCACTGGCCCATAGCAGACCAAATATTGGACTCCCAATCACTCAAAACAAACAAATGAAATACTGATTCAATTTTAGGAGACTAGCAACATAAACATTTAGAAGCCAAATGAACTCCTTCTCTTTGCACATTATCCTCCATAGGAATATCTTTATTTATCACCCTCCAAAACAGTAAATTCATATTCGTGTGAACCTCCTTTCACCATAAGTGGAAGTCCCACTCATCTAGAACGTCGCTCGTAAGAATCACCTTCCGATAATCATGATTGTTGAAAAACCCAGCAGTTGAACCAGTAAAGCAGCACCAATAATCCTCTTCTGAGATGAAAATTTCGTTAAAAGTGGACAACTGATCCTAGTTCAGAATGCACTTTAGATGTTGGGGAAATCCACTAGCCTCTTTAATAGATAAATCTCGTGTGGGGCAGTCATGAAAGAACAACTTCTCCCCCACCCAGTTATCATTCCACAAGTTAATATCCCGTCTCCCAACCACCCAACGAGAGGCCCCATTCAGAACCTCCAAATGGTAAAGAACAGTTTTTGCTAGGCTGGAGAGTATCCACCTATCATATTCCTCCCAATGTTGCCCATATTTAGACTTGATCATCTTGGCCTAAAGCAATTTCCCCTCAATTACACCCCACGCAAGACGGCCCTGCATGGTGTGCATGGAAGACGACACATCTCTGAGGTCCACTCCACCCTCCTAAAATGTATTCGCCAAGCGACCCTGCAAGGCCTAGTGACAGCGGCCCATTTCATTAGTGTCCCAAAGGAACCTATTCTGAATTTTCTCCATCAAACAATTGATCCCCTTGGGAGGATTGATTATGGCAATCACATGCATAGGGAGAGAAACTAGAACACTATTAATTAGGGAGACATGACCACCAAAGGATAAAAACTTGCTCTTCCAGCATAGAATCCTTCCAAGCATATTACTGACAATATTCTCAAAGAAATTATTCTTCACCCATCCAAATGAGATAGGATCCCCAATATACATTCTTGGAAACTACTTCCACTGAATTCCCAAGGTCTCTTGGATGGCATGAATCCTCCTTCTAGAGCACTTATTATAAATAAAAACATTTCTCTTTCAGAAATTAATTTTTTGACCACTAAGACAACCATAAACCGACATAACCTTCATAATAATTCAAAGAGAAGACCTCCTTCCATTCAAGAATATAAGAATATAGTCAGAAATCATCAGGTGAGAGAAGGTACTATCCAAAGTGCGCGAATGATAGGGAAGGATATTCCTATCAGACAGGTCACTGAACAGATTCTGAGACAAAGTCTCTTGAGCCATGATGAAAATATTGGGAGACAAGGGATCTCCTTGCCACACACCTTGGAAACTTTTGAAGAAATCGAAACACTTCCCCATAAGAGAAATAGTAAGCTACAGAGAAGAATAGCATCGAAAACAGAGGTCAAAAACCCATTCATGGAAACCAAGTTTCCACATTGTATGAATAGTGAAGGTCTACTCCAATTTATCAAATGATTTATCCATGTCCACTTGAATAATAACGTTGGACCCAATCGCCCTTCTGTTAACATCTTCCACAAGTTCTTTAGCAATCCCAATCACTCCTTGAATACCCATACCTTTAATAAATTCATGTTGTTCCTGAGAGATGTCTTTTGGAATAACCTTGTCTAACCATCTAGCAATCAAGCTTGCTAAAATATTTTAAGAAACATTACACAAGGAGATGGGTCTATAATGTTCAACTACCAAGGGGACCTTAATTTTGGGGACCAAAACCCCTATGGAGGAGCATGTACACCTGTTTAACGCACCTCTCCAGAAGAAATCCTAGATAGCCTCAGTCACCTGAGCCACCAAAAAATCTAAGGCCGCTACATAGAACGCAACCAGAAATCCATCCGGGCCAAGAGCATTGTCAAGGGACATGCTACGAACAGTTTCCCAGACCTCAACCCCATTTGGGAGAGACTAGAGGAGATCATTATGACCTTCACCAATGCTGGGGTGAATGCGATCCATGAAAGCCACCTGCTCCTCTTACACTGCAGGAAAACCAGGAAGGTTTCCAGCAAAGAGTGACTTGAAGTGGTCAAAAGCCATTCGGCTAGCAACAACAATATCAGCAGAATAAGAACCATCTGCGAGCATGAATTTGATCTTCATTGACTGACGTTCCTTAACACATGCATGAAAAAATGCAGAGTTACGGTCACCCTCCTTCATCCATATGACCCTTGAACGTTGCCTATAATATCCTTCCACCTCCAACAATCTCTTAGCCAGAACTGCAGTCACAGATCCTCAAGAATGTACGATCATCCCAACCCTGTTGAAGTTTGGCCTGCATCCCATCAATTTGAACTTGCAGCAATTCCAAAGAATTATCCACAATGGTGTTCTCAAGAAACCATATGCAGATGTCCTTCTTGAGATGCCTAAGACGCCCAGAAAGCCTAGCCCAAGCCTTTCCAAAGCACTACCGTTCCCACGATCACTTCATCATGTGCATGAACCCCTCCATCTGATGCCAGCTAGAAGAGTACATGAAAGGTTTACTGTGTTTTCTCACTTTCTTCAATTCAACCAAAAGAGGGAGAGGATGCGGGAAAGATGCGTCACCAAAGAACCAGAGAAGGATTCTAACCCTTGGATATTTGAGAGGCACCGGTCCAATATACTCCAGATCAAGCTTACCCCACGATGATTGTTTCACCAGGTAAACTTATAGTCGTTTAAGTCCATATCCAAGAGACCCTTACTTGTAAAAAAGGACTGAAAATCAACCATGCCATTGGAACTGTTTCCCGATCCCCCTCTCTTCTCTGAAATCTCAACATTCAAGTTGAAGTCACTACCAACGAACCAGGGGAGACCCGCAAGATCAAAGGAGTCCAAACACTCCCACAAAGACCTTCTTTCAAGGGCATCAGTACTTGCATAAATGAAGGAGAAGAGGGTAACCCACCCTCTAAACCCAATCATCACCGTAATACACTGATCCATTATTTTCACAGGCTCAACCTGCAAAGAGTTCTTCCAGCAAATCCGAATATGCTTATTTATAGGATGACCATGAAAATTCAACCCAAAACACATATTTTTAGCGAAGAAACTTAACCTACTAGGATCTTTCTTAGGTTCATGAATAGAAACCAGGGAAGCACCCAATCTACGAGACTCAGAGGCTAAGAAGGAACATTTCCCATCAATCCCAGTCCGCGAGCGTTCCGAATTATGAACAAGAGTATTAAAGAAGAAAAATCTTGGCCTTCTGGCCAGTAGAACCTGATCCTGGAGCCGATAATGTACTTCCACATACCTCCTTATCCATCGAACAAGTGTGTAGGGACCACTCCCAATTTGGGAGTGATTGGTGGAGTCCTCTTTGGCGGCAGAAGACTTCTCTCATGGTGGGCAGCCGACGAGATGGACTGCAGCCTTCGTTGAAGTGGCAGCCGGCGGGAGAATCTTCAAAGGGTTGATGCACCAACCCTTGACATAGCAGAATCTTGTTTTCTTTATAAACATAAGGGGTGTAATCCGGAGAAGTGGTGGTGTGTGTGTTGTGATCCTCCGACGAGAACCAGAGAGAAATGAAATAGTGAAGCAGCCTCTTTCTCCCGTGGATGTAGGCTATATAGCCGAACCACATTAAAATTCTGGTGTTGCTTCGTTTGCTTCCTGTTTTGTGTGTTTGAGGTACCACGCACCTCCACTGCGCCCCAACAAGTGGTATCAGAGCTGAGTTGGAGCGAACGGAGGTGAACCGACAGGACGACGGCAAATTTTCCGGTGACCGGAAAATTGAAAGTGGTCGGAAATTTTTTCCGAGGGCAGATTCTGGAAGAGGGTGGCGAGACGATTCCAACGGCGCAAACGGCGAGAAAAACGGAGTTGAAACGAATGAGATATGGCCGGTCAAAGTTCGGTCAAACCCGCGGGTGAACAGTAACCCCGTGCCGGAGAAGAAGTCACTGTTCACGCCGCCGGCGACAATTCCGGCAAGAGCTCCGGCATGCCATGTCAGCGCCACGTCAGCGCCACGTCAGCGAGTGATCTGGAGCGTTGAACGTGTTTTGACCATATCTCGGTCAATTGGTGTCCGATTTCGGCGATCCAGGAGTCGATTCCAACTATTTCGACCGTTCCGGACGCATCCGTACGGTTAGTTTTTGAAAATTCGCACTCTTTCAAGTGGTGATTAAAGGGTGTGACATCGACGGTGGTGATCGCGTTTTGCGACGACGGCAATGGCTGGTGGCGGAGCACTACCAAAATTTGACATCGAGAAGTTCGATGGTCGAAACAATTTCGGCTTGTGGCAGAGCACGGTGAAGGATCTTTTGGTGCAGCAGGGCCTGATCAGACCGTTGATCGGAGAAAAGCCTGAGACAACCAGTGCCAATGATTGGGAAGAGCTCGAGATGCGGGTTGTCAGCACAATTCGACTGTGTTTGGCGAATGAGGTAAAGTACTCGGTGTTGGACGAGACATCACCGAAGGAGATCTGGAAGAAGTTGGAGCAGCGATATATGGCGAAGTCGCTCACCAACAAATTGTTCCTGAAGAAGAAACTGTACCAATTGCGCATGGATGAGGGAGCGAATTTGTTGGATCATACCAATGAATTCAACAAAATCCTCACACAGTTATTGGGGCTCGGTGTGAAGGTTGAAGAGGAAGACAAAGCACTTTTTCTTTTGTCATCACTACCAAGCTCATTTGATGGGCTTGTGACTCCATTGCTCGTGGGGAAGGATACATTGAAGCTGGACGATGTGATGGCGTCACTTCAAGATTCGGAGGCATTCCGAAGACCTTCGACGCATTCATGCGAGCAAATCATGGCGATGCGAGATGATCAGCGTGGGAGGAGCCGACATCGACAGTCAAGAGGTAAAGAATGGCGGCCAAAATCCAGGGGACGTGATCCGAGAGAAATCACGTGTTTCTGGTGCGAGAAGAAGGGTCACTATAAAAGTGATTGTGGAGAGCGCAAACGGTACGTTGCTGGGAAGAAGAAAGTTGAAGAGGAGGATGTGAACATCACAGGATTATCAGCAGATGATGAAATCTGCGTGACAACGGGAAGCTCATACTCAGATGAGCGAGTTGAACGGGAAGAAGTGCAGTGTCATTATTGCAAAAGATATGGGCACATGAAGCGGGAATGTCGTTTTCTGAGAAGGAAGAACGAGCGGACTCAAAATCCAAAAGAAGACGGATGGGTTCTGGATTCGGGGAGCTCAGCACACATATGTACGACGAGAGGTACATTTGATACTTTTCAGCAGGTGCGAGACTCGGTGAGACTTGGTGATGGGTCAACATGCGAGGTTCGAGGAGTCGGGATGGTGAAATTGAAGACACCCGATGGAGGAGTTCGTAAACTGGCTGACGTGAAATTTGTTCCGAGGATGAGGCAGAACTTGATATCATTGAGTAGGCTCGATGCGAGAGGGTTCAAGATTTCCATAGCAGGTGGAGCGTTGGAAGTCTCACGTGGGGATGCAGCGATATTTACTGGGAAGGAGTCCCAGGGGCTGTATCATTTGATGGAGACCGCAGTCAGCCCGAGATCGAGTGAAGATGATGGAAGTGCCACATCATCTGGCGTGAAGAAGCGTGTTCGATTTGCTGATGAAGTTTTCAGCACCTGCAAGGAGACTGCATGTCAAGCTTCTACCCCAAATTGGTCGTGAGGGGGAGATTTGTAGGGACCACTCCCAATTTGGGAGTGATTGGTGGAGTCCTCTTTGGCGGCAGAAGACTTCTCTCATGGTGGGCAGCCGACGAGATGGACTGCAGCCTTCGTTGAAGTGGCAGCCGGCGGGAGAATCTTCAAAGGGTTGATGCACCAACCCTTGACATAGCAGAATCTTGTTTTCTTTATAAACATAAGGGGTGTAATCCGGAGAAGTGGTGGTGTGTGTGTTGTGATCCTCCAACGAGAACCGGAGAGAAATGAAATAGTGAAGCAGCCTCTTTCTCCCGTGGATGTAGGCTATATAGCCGAACCACATTAAAATTCTGGTGTTGCTTCGTTTGCTTCCTGTTTTGTGTGTTTGAGGTACCACGCACCTCCGCTGCGCCCCAACAAAGTGATTGGTCTTGAGGAACCTTCAGCGGAAAGACTCTTCTTCGAAAAAAGAGTCTTCTTCCTCAAAGGACTATCTGACTCCTCCAATAAGGAGATCCTTCTTACGGGTGAACCCTAAGGCATGACTGGATCCTAAACCCTTTAAATAAGAGACTTCATCACCATGCGGTGGGGAAAATTCTGAGACAAAATGATATGCTTCGAAACTACTTCCGAAAACGATGTCCCCGAGGAGATACCAACATCCATCTTGGATCACCCATTGATGTCTGAAACGAGATCTCAAGAGACTCGGGCTGAAGAAAAGCGGGAATCCACACACTGAAGGGGGGAGGACCCAGCTCCCTGGGTGTGCTAGGAAAACACATCAAAAACCAGAGCCCCCACCTCCAGATAGCATTAAAACCAATACCGGAAAGCTCCAATCCACCAGACCCATGCACGATACCTCTGACAAACCCAAGGAAAGGGCTATTGGTAGGTAATTTTAGACGTAGGGGTTTTTTTAATTTTTTTTTTTTATGGGTTTAGGTTTGAATTTATTGGGAAAATGGGGCTGTCCAGCGCCAATTTATTGACAAAGTGGCGCTCGGCCCCGCACCACCCATATATATATATAAAATTAACAAAATAAAATAAATACAATTACAAAAATATAAATATAATAAATTTAGATATAATAATTAATAAAATATAATATTATAAATACAAAATAAATTTTAAATATAATATAATTATATAATAAATTATAAATATAATTATTATTATATAATTACAAATATAATAAATATAGATATAATAAATATATAATAAATATAATTATATATTAAAAAATATAATAATTATATGAATATAAATATAATTATAATTTTATATATATAAATATAATAAGAATTATATAGTTATTATAATTTTAAATATTATAATAATTATAAATATAGTAAAAATTATATAATAAATTACAAATATAATAAAAATTATATAATAAATTACCAATATAATAAAAATTATATAATAAATTATAAATATTGTAATTATTATATAATTATTATATAATAAATATAATTATATATTACAATAATAATTATATATTTAAATTCATAATAATTATATAATTATATAACTATAAATACAATAATTAAATAATTATATTGTATTTATTATATTTATTATATATATTAATTATAATTAATAATTATATAATTATAAATTTAATTATTAGATAATTATAAACATAATAAATATAAATATAATAATTATATAATAAAAAATATAACAAATATAAATATAAATATGTATTTATTGTATATAATTATTAGATAATTATAAATATAATAAATATAAATATAATAATTCTATAATTATAAATATAACAAATACAAATATAATTATGTATTTATTGTATTTTTTTATTATATTTATAATTATAAAATAAATATATTTTATATTAGTTATATTTATTTTAATTTATTATGTATTTATAAATTATTATATAATAAAATATTAATATAATAATTATTATATAATAAATTATAAATATAATAATTATATATTTATATATTTATTATATTTATAATTATGCATTTATTTATAGTATATAATTATTCATAGATATGATAATTATACAATAAAGATAAATAATTACATTTTACATTTATTATATTATAAATAAAAAATTAATTTATTGTAATATTTATTATACATTTATTATACATATTTATTATAATAAATATACATTTATAATATCTATTATAATAAATTTTATTATAATATTTATTATAATAAATGAATAATAAATATTATAATAAATGTATGATAAATATTATTATAATAAATATTATAATAATTGTATAATAAATGTATATTTATTATAATAAATATTATAATATTTAATTATAATAAATGTATGTTTATATTTATATTTATAATAAATATACATTTATTTATTATAATAAATCTACATTTATTTTATACATTTATTATAATAAATATGAACAATAAATGTATAATAAATATTATAATACATTTATTTTTTAATTATAATATAATAAATGTAATATGTAATTATTTATCTTTATTATATAATTATCATATCTGTATTTATTATATTTATAATTATATAATTATATTATAAATAAATGTAATATGTAATATAATATAATAAATGTAATATGATACATTTATTTTTTAATTATAATAAATGTATATTTATAATTATATAAATGTATAATAAATATAATAAATATAAATGTATAATTACATATTACATTTATTATAATAAATAAATAATTACATATTGCATTTATTATAATAAATAAATGTATATTTATAATTACATTTATAAATGTATATTTATTATAATAAATATATAATTATTGTAGTTATATAATTATTATAATTATATAATTGTTGTAAATATATAATCATCGTAATTATATACTTATTATATATATATATATATAATTAATAAGGTCTATTTATATAGATATGATTATAATATTTATATCATTAGAATAATTATATAATTATAAATATAATAAATATATAATTAAAAATATAATAAATATATAGTTATAAATATAATAAATATATGATTATAGTAATTACATAATTATAATAAAAAAGTAATTATAATAATTAAAGAATATTTAATAAAGTTTATTTATATAAAGATAAATTATTTTAATAATGTTTATTTAAATATAAATGTATAAATTTTAAATATAAGGTTTATTTATATATAATTATTTATAAATTTATAAATTTATATATAATTATTTAAATACATAATTAAACCATGTCAAATTTATTTATAAATTTATATATATATATAAATAAACATTATTAAAATTATTTATATTTATTATAATATATTATAATTATGATTTTATTAAATTTATAATTATGTATTTATTATAATATCATATTATGTATTAAATTTATAATTATGTATTTATATTTAACAAAGATTATTTATAATAAATATGTAATTATAATAATTAAAGAATATTTAATAATGTTTATATATATATATATATATATATATATTTATAAATAAATTTAAGATGGTTTATTTTTGTATTTAAATAATTATGTATAAATTTAAAAATAATTTATAAATAAATTTAATATGGTTTATTTATGTATTTTAATACATAATTATAAATTTAATACATAATTATAATATTATAATAGATACATAATTATATTATATTATAATAAATATAATAAATATAAATAATTTTAAAAGGTTATATATATAATTTTAATAAGGTTTATATATTTAATTATATCTTTATTATATTTATAATTATATAATTATTGTAATTATAATTGTATATTTATTATAATTATATAATTATTATAATATTTATTATAATAATATTTATCATACATTTATTATAATATTTATTATAATAGATATTATAAATGTATATTTATTATAATAATATTTATTATACATTTATTAGATATTTATTATTGTAAATATTGTAATATTTAATTATAATAAGTATTTATTATAAATATAAATGTATTATAAATATTTATTATACATTTATTGTGCATTTATTATAATAGTATTTATTAAAACATTTATTAGATATTTATTATAATGAATATTATAATATTATAACATTATAATATTTGTAATAAATGTATAATAAATGTATAAAAAATGTATATTTATTATAATAATATTATAATATTTATTAGATATTTATTATAAATAATTAAATTTATTATAATTTTTGTATTTATTATAAAAAATATAATTATGTATTTATTTTATTTTTTTATTTTTATTATAATAAATAAATTTATTATATATATATATACATATATATATATATCGGGTTTGGGGGTGTGGGGTCAAAGCGCCACTTCAAGTGGCGCTTTGCCCTTTTTTTCTTCAGCGCCACTTCATGTGGTGCCGAAGAAACCCATATCCCCAAAATTTAAAAACCCTGCCCCATAAAATTAAAAAAAACCCCCCACCCTCCTAAATTACCCGCTATTGGTAACTTTTCAAAAACCTCAACGCCTTCCAACAATTCTTTGTCTGTGTGGGCCCTCTCACAAAAAGCAGTACACTTTTCCAAAAGCCCTCTGACAAATTTGGAAATTCAAAATTTTCTTTAGAATCGTTGCCTTTATCCTCTTTTCGAGATGTTGCCTCCACCCAAACCCTAGACGGCGACGCCTCATCAGCAGATCCTTGCATGGAAGAAAGACTGTCGGAAATGACCTTCTTCGCACCCACCATAGGTTTACTCGGCTTTCCTCCTTCCATTTTCCTCCTACAAAATTCAAAAGGATGACCTTGGAAGTCACATGCCGAACAAAACCTCGGGGGAGATAGATAAACCAAGCACAGCCACCATTTAAACCCCTCAAGGAACATCAACAGTAGGTTCATATCCACACAAATCCTTGGATTTCCCGCATCTAAAAGCATCTCTGTATTCAAATTCGAGCAGAGAAAACCACCCAGCGCATCACCTATTGCATCCAAGATTGAAGGGTTGATAAAAGGAAGCGGGAGGCCTAGCAGTTGAATCCAGACCATAGCCATGCAAGACTCTCTTGGATGATGACATTCCCAGGACCAACAAGAGAGACTAAACCAACGTCCACTGCAACATCGGTCTTCCCGAGACCACGCACGCACAAAGTCTGGTTTTTTTTAATACGTTTAAAAAAAATTAAAAACGCCTAAGATTAAATTTTTTAAAAAAATACGCCAAAATGGCGGCATCTTAGATGCCGTCTTTGGGGTCGGGTGAAAGGCGTCATCCGATATTCCGCCTTAATTTTTTTTATATATATGTATATCTAAAAACAAAAAAAATAAAAAAAATAAAAATAAAATTTTCACCAGAATTTATCCGCTATTTAAAATCCAACAGTACTGCCATTACAACAGTCTGGATTCTGACAAAAACTCTCACCTAGGACTCCCTTTTATAAGATAGCTTATCCTGAAAATCATTATGCATTTCCGATGTGGGATTATGGTTCTCCCTTTCCTGCGCAAAACATTCTGCATTTTCGATGTGGGATTCTATTTCATGTACGTGACTTTGAAAGACTATAAAATATAAACTATAAAACCAATATAAATGAAACTTAAAACATGGATTAAACATATAAAAAATAGTTGAAAACAAAAATAAGTTCATAAAAAAGGATGATAAAAAATTATTTATAGGATTTCAAAACCACCTAATTGAAACTTAAAAACTTTCAATTACGTGAATTTGAAAGCCTATAAAATATAAACAACAAGACCAATTATAAGGCCCCAGCCTTAAACCATACTTAATCTTGAGTTATTACAAGATTACACGTTGAGGATCTTTTCAGGTTTAGAGTTTTAGAGAATTAGATCATAAAAATTGCATTACATTCCACATATAGACAAAGTGGTTACATAAAGATATTATTCTTCATTCCCATCAATGGGAACACATTTAAAATAAAACATGGATTATTTCTTGACACATCTTGACTCTATCATCTTATCATGTACGTTTCCCTTGACCTGTGAAAAACATTTCAAAAACTTGGGATGAGCATAAAAACTCAGTATGGGTTATAAAAAAAACATGGAAAGGAAACATGAGTTCATATATACATAAGAATGAAATCATAATTTACCCATAAAACATAGGCACTTTAACATACCTCATAAAATCATGAATAAATCATAGAAATCATAAGACATAAAGGTAACTTGAGGCATTCATAACATTCTTACGTAGGGACTAACCCTCTTGGTTACGTTTGGAATACCCATCACAGTATATTCCCTAAAATCTCTTCGGAGAAACCGTAACTTTTCACTCCTTCGCCTTACCCAATGCATTGAGGAGCTATAACGGGCTCACCCGCCCTTAGTTTATCACGGAACCACCCGTCTTCATAATAATGCCCAAGAACCATAACATAATCATATCACATAAAACATGCATAAAGGAAACATAACATTTCCACATTTCAATCACGAGATATCAATACAACACATTGATATAATAAAAACATTATGAAAACCATTTTTAATACCAAAGTAAAACATGGTATTTATTTTTCTTTTAAAAAAAGAAGGTATGGCTTGTAGAGGAAGCCGAAACTCAAATAACGGTTACGACGGCGGAGAAGTCGTTGTCGCCGCATACGTACGACAAAACCATTCCCATTTTTCATTTAGTAAACACTTCGTATAAAAAAGATTCCTTTTGAATAAATGTAAAAGTCAAAGGGGTTTATACACCGTATAAAAGAAAGTTGTGTATAAAATAAAATATGCCTCAATGAAAGGAGATTGAGACGAAGTCCCATACCTCGTATCCAACATGACCCGACCGTTCTTTAATCTCCTGAATAATAAAATTGAGTTAATCTCTTCTTGCTTAAGAACCTTTTTCAAGTTCATTATTCCTTTTATACCATGTTATGAACATCATGTAATCAGTTAAGTTAATAATGTTCATTTTGTTGGTATTTGGTTCTTAAGTCAAAAATAGACTTCTTACACTTACATGTTGTTAATTTGGTCAAAGGTTCATTATATCCAGAATGGTATTCATGATGTAGATATAATATATGTCATATATATCCAGTACATACTTGCATTTATAATATTACATCACATTGAAATGCACCGTTCATGGAGACGGTAAGCCGTACGTACGCATGAACGCTACTTTCATTTCTATTTAGTATTTTATAGAATGGAATCATAATGATATAAAGTTATGTTATAATTCCAGTATAATATCATATATAATATCATAGTTACATCCTTTATATGTCTCACATATGGTATTTAACGAATCAAATCACTTTGAGGGGGCGGTAGTCCGCACTTCCTAAAATGAAGATATCGTGTTTACCCATAATGGAAACCATAAAGGTATGCCCAAAATGAAAAAAACAGAAGCTTAAGGAAAACATAAACATATTATATATCATATATAAAAATAGTTACATCATAATGGCCACCTTTGAAGGTGTTAAATGAGTATTGAACAATCATCGTTTCGGGAGGCAGAATTTCGCCATCCACGGAAACCGTATGTTCTTTAACCATTTGATGCAGTTGTGTGAGAGTGTAGCTCAAATAAATCTTATAACAACATCCTAGTATATTGAAGATACTGGTGTTGTTACAAAAGAATTAAATAAAAAGAGTTTAGGGGGTTGGAGAAGCAAAATAAAACAAATGAACATTAGAGAATGAATTACCTTAAAAAGTGTAACTCCTTTTGATTTGAGCCTAAAGGCTTCCTTTGAAAGGATTCTTCCCAAAGGTAATCCTCTAGGATGAGGAGAGGGATGTGGAGAGAGTAAATGGGCAGGGGTTGGCCGAGCCAAAGGCTTGAGTAGTGTGTGAAATGAGGTAGAGGTGGGGGGCTTTTATAAGAGGAGAGGAGGGGCACTTTTGGAAAGTAAAGAAATATTACATTATTTGAAAATGTGTTTCGGTTTCAAAAGGTCCCACATTGATATAATTAGTGGATAAGGTGATAAGGGTTCTAAATCCACTCATCCAATTGGTTTTGGACATGTGTAGTTCATATATTTTATATTATCTTTCCATTTTATTTAAATCGTCAAATAATGATGTCATCACTGCATCATTATTATGCCATAAATAATTTAATTTATTTAATGTCTAAAAATCATAAAACAAATACTATGATGTAGGAAATCGTTTTAGATTTCCAATTACTATTTATAATCAAATTTTGGACTTGTATAACCCCACTTAAAAATTGTTTTCGTAAAACATATTATGTTTGTGTCATTTTCACTTTAACATTAAATAAAAAGTAATTTATGTCATTTCCCAACAAAAGTGGATCCATGGGGTCCCCAAGTTGACCCATGGCATTTAATGGTCGGCCATGACACAACCAATGAGGTTGGGACATGTGTCTAGGTCATTTAATTTTATTAAAGTGTTATTTATACCTTAAACTACCCTAATTACCACTAATCGTGATTAAGAACTTAATAAGTTACTATTCACCAAAAAATTATTATAATCTCATTGAACCACATTTTACTTCTTAATGACAACCATGTATGTCGGATTTTCAAAATTCAATACACATTAGTGGTAAACTTTCATTTAACTGAAAAATCAGTTTGCTTGATTATCACTTAGTGGTTTCACTATTCATCAAAAATTGAAGTTTTTCAGAAAATTACCAAAAATTCACCCTAAGATATACTTGATATTCCGAATTCAAAAATGAAGTCTATTTCACAAAATTCAAAACATATAGGTCACATTAATTAATTTAATAATTAATTCCCGCTGCCAGAGCAAATAGCGTGTTTTTACAAAACAATAAGTATCAAAAGATTGACACCAGTTTAAGTCTAATTTCAAAGTGAAATTGATTCCAATGACCACCATTGGATAAAATGGTAAAAATATATTCTAATTTCACTTCAAAAACAATTCAAAACATAATCTAATCATATAAATAAATTAGATTAAAAAGTATTTTTGATGTAAAATGCAGTATTTTTCACTATTCATTAAAAAATGAACATTGTCAGAAAAATACCAAAAATTCACACAAGGAAAATTTTGATGTCCCAATCATAAAGAATAAGTTTATTTTGACAAACATAGTTTATAAAATTGTCAAAATATAGATTCAAAAATGGTTTGCCATCAAAAGGTAGTAAATCAATCTTTTAAGAATATTAGTGTATTCCATGCATAAGATTGTATTTATTTTCATTTTAAGCCGCTATAACACTATCTTAATCATTAATAGACATAGATAAAAATATCTATTATTCATTACTTACTTGGGATGTTACATCCTTCCCCCCTTTAGAAAATTGCGTCCCTGCAATTTATTTACTTATCAAATAAATGGGGGTATTTATCCCTCATTGCATTTTCAGATTCTCATGTTGCCTCTTCAATCATGTGGTTTTTCCACAAAACCTTTACCTGCTTAATCACCTTATTCCGTAACACTTGCTCCCTGTGGTCAAGAATCTAGACCGGTTGTTCCTCATAAGATAGGTTCTCTTCCAACTGAACTACCTCTGGACTCAAAACATGAGATGGATCTGGCATATACTTTCTCAACATCGAAACGTGAAAAACATTGTGTACCTGAGATAAACTCGGAGGTAAAGCCACTCGGTATGCAACTGATCCAACTCTCTCCATAATTTCGTATGGTCCAACAAACCTTGGACTCAACTTTCCTTTCTTACCAAATCTCATCACACTTTTCCAAGGAGAAACCTTGAGAAAAACATGATCACCTACCTCGAAAGATAGATCCTTCCTCCGGTTATCCTCATAACTCTTCTGCCTGCTCTGAGCTGTTCTCATGTGTTTCTGAATCAGCTGAACTTTTTCTGCCATCTCTTCTACCAATTCTGGTCCCATCAACTTCCTTTCACCCACTTCATCCCAGAAAGCTGGAGTTCGACACCGCTTCCCATATAATGCCTGAAATGGTGCCATCTGTATACTGGAATGAAAACTGTTATTATATGAAAACTCAACCAAAGAAAGATGTTGGTCCCAACTTCCCTGATAATCCATAGAACAAGCTCGTAGCATATCCTCCAATGTCTGAATTTTTCGTTCTGACTGCCCATCTGATTGAGGATGAAAAGCTATACTAAAATTTAATTCAGTACCCAACGACTTCTGAAGGCCTTTCCAAAAGTTAGAAGTAAACCTTGGATCACGATCTGATACAATGCAGAGAGGAACTCCATGTAACCTGACTATCTCTTTAATATACAAACGGGAAAGTTGATCAAGAGAGAAAGTATCTCGTATAGCAAGGAAATGAGCAGATTTGGTCAAGCGATCAACAATAACCCAGATTGCATTATTACCTCGAGATGTCTTCGGTAATCCAACAACAAAGTCCATGGATATATTCTCCCATTTCCACTCTGGCACTGGTAAAGGCTGAAGCATCCCTTTCGGTAACTGCCGCTCTTCTTTAACCTGCTGACAAGTCAAACACTTCACAGTAAAATCAGCAATGTCTCTTTTCATTCCATCCCACTAGTAATACTCCCGCAGATCTCTATACATCTTAGTACTGCCCGGATGAACTGAAAATGAAGAACTATGAGCTTCACATAACAGCTCTCTCTTCAACTGTGAATCACAAGGCACACACAATCTCTTCCCAAACCTCAAAACACAATCACTATCAACGTTGAATTCAGGCAACTTACCTTTCTGAACCAGCTCTACCTTTTTCTGCAACTCACTATCTTGCTTCTGTGCTTGCTTGATTCTATCTGATAGAGATGATCTCACTGATAACTGAATCAAAACAGAAGGAATTCCTGCACCAACAACTTCTATGCCAAAGTTCATCAAATCTTTAACCAAAGGGTCACGTTCCAAACGCAACATTGTTAATGAAGCATTACTTTTTCGACTCAAAGCATCAGCCACTTTATTTTCTTTTCCCGGATGGTAATGAATTGTACAATCATAATCCTTGATTAATTCCAGCCATCTCCTTTGTCTCATGTTTAACTCTTTCTGAGTGAATATATACTTTAAACTTTTGTGATCGGTATATATTTCACACTTTACTCCATACAAATGATGCCTCCAAATTTTTAAAGCAAAAACAACAGCAGCTAGTTCCAAATCATGTGTAGGGTAATTTACCTCATGAGTTTTCAACTGTCGTGAAGTATAAGCAATTACCTGATCATTCTGCATTAGGAAGCAACCAAGTCCTTTCAATGAAGCATCACTGTATATAACAAACTCACCATTCCTGGAAGGTAGTGCCAAAACTGGAGCATTCACCAATCTTCTTTTCAATTCCTGAAAACAATCATCACATTCTTTTGTCCAGATAAACTTAACACCCTTACGAGTTAGCTTAGTCATTGGACTAGATAACCGTGAAAACTTTCTAACAAACCTTCGGTAATATCCCGCCAAACCAAGGAAGCTACGAATCTCGGTTACATTTGTGGGTCTTGGCCATTCTTCCACAACTTTTGTTTTTGCAGGATCAACAGTTATTCCATCTTTAGAAACAATGTGACCAAGGAAAGAAATTTGTTGCAACCAAAACTCACACTTGCTGAATTTCCCATACAGATTCTTTTCTTTTAAGGTTTGCAAGATAACCCTTAAATGTTTTTCATTCTCCTCTTTACTTTTAGAAAACACCAAAATATCATCGATGAAAACAACCACAAAATTATCACCTGATTCAACTGAGCCATCACTGAAGTAAACTGCTCAATTCTGATTCTGACCATCTCAGTATTCTGATTTGGAAGGTCATTTCCCTCAGTATGCCTTCCCCAAAAAGCTTCTTTTTTTCCTCTTCGAAAAACCATTCTGAACAAACATGTCTTAGATGAAGCAACATGGTAATCTTTAAATGCTATATCATTTCAAAAAATATTTTTGGATAATCATTTAATAGAATTATAACTCCTAAAGTTATCTAAACCGACCTTTGATACCAACTATAAGGCCCCAGCCTTAAACCATACTTAATCTTGAGTTATTACAAGATTACACGTTGAGGATCTTTTCAGGTTTAGAGTTTTAGAGAATTAGATCATAAAAATTGCATTACATTCCACATATAAACAAAGTGGTTACATAAAGATAGTATTCTTCATTCCCATCAATGGGAACACATTTAAAATAAAACATGGATTATTTCTTGACACATCTTGACTCTATCATCTTATCATGTACCTTTCCCTTGACCTGTGAAAAACATTTCAAAAACTTGGGATTAGCATAAAAACTCAGTATGGGTTATAAAAAAAACATGGAAAGGAAACATGAGTTCATATATACATAAGAATGAAATCATAATTTACCCATAAAACATAGGCACTTTAACATACCTCATAAAATCATGAATAAATCATAGAAATCATAAGACATAAAGGTAACTTGAGGCATTCATAACATTCTTACGTAGGGAGTAACCCTCTTGGTTACGTTTGGAATACCCATCACAGTATATTCCCTAAAATCTCTTCGGAGAAACCTTAATGTTTCACTCCTTCGCCTTACCCAATGCATTGGAGAGCTATAACGGGCTCACCCGCCCTTAGTTTATCACGGAACCACCCGTCTTCATAATAATGCCCAAGAACCATAACATAATCATATCACATAAAACATGCATAAAGGAAACATAACATTTCCACATTTCAATCACGAGATATCAATACAACACATTGATATAATAAAAAAATTATGAAAACCATTTTTAATACCAAAGTAAAACATGGTATTTATTTTTCTTTTCAAAAAAGAAGGTATGGCTTGTAGAGGAAGCCGAAACTCAAATAACGGTTACGACGGCGGAGAAGTCGTTGTCGCCGCATACGTACGACAAAAACATTCCCATTTTTCATTTAGTAAACACTTCGTATAAAAAAGATTCCTTTTGAATAAATTTAAAAGTCAAAGGGTTTTATACACCGTATAAAAGAAAGTTGTGTATAAAATAAAATATGCCTCAATGAAAGGAGATTGAGACGAAGTCCCATACCTCGTATCCAACATGAACCGACCGTTCTTTAATCTCCTGAATAATAAACTTGAGTTAATCTCTTCTTGATTAAGAACCTTTTTCAAGTTAATTATTCCTTTTATACCATGTTATGAACATCATGTAATCAGTTAAGTTAATAATGTTCATTTTGTCGGTATTTGGTTCTTAAGTCAAAAATAGACTTCTTACACTTACATGTTGTTAATTTGGTCAAAGGTTCATTATATCCAGAATGGTATTCATGATGTAGATATAATATATGTCATATATATCCAGTACATACTTGCATTTATAATATTACATCACATTGAAATGCACCGTTCATGGAGACGGTAAGCCGTACGTACGCATGAACGCTACTTTCATTTCTATTTCGTATTTTATAGAATGGAATCATAATGATATAAAGTTATATTATAATTCCAGTATAATATCATATATAATATCATAGTTCCATCCTTTATATGTCCCACATATGGTATTTAACGAATCAAATCACTTTGAGGGGGCGGTAGTCCGCACTTCCTAAAATGAAGATATCGTGTTTACCCATAATGGAAACCATAAAGGTATGCCCAAAATGAAAAAAACAGAAGCTTAAGGAAAACATAAACATATTATATATCATATATAAAAATAGTTACATCATAATGGCCACCTTTGAAGGTGTTAAATGAGTATTGAACAATCATCGTTTCGGGAGGCAGAATTTCGCCATCCACGGAAACCGTATGTTCTTTAACCATTTGATGCAGTTGTGTGAGAGTTTAGCTCAAATAAATATTATAACAACATCCTAGTATATTGAATATACTGTTGTTGTTACAAAATAATTAAATAAAAAGAGTTTAGGGGGTTGGAGAAGCAAAATAATACAAATGAACATTAGAGAATGAATTACCTTAAAAAGTGTAACTCCTTTTGATTTGAGCCTAAAGGCTTCCTTTGAAAGGGTTCTGCCCAAAGGGAATCCTCTAGGATGAGGAGAGGGATGTGGAGAAAGTAAATGGGCAGGGGTTGGCCGAGCCAAAGGCTTGAGTAGTGTGTGAAATGAGGTAGAGGTGGGGGCCTTTTATAAGAGGAGAGGAGGGGTACTTTTGGAAAGTAAAGAAATATTACATTATTTGAAAATGTGTTTCGGTTTCAAAAGGTCCCACATTGATATAATTAGTGCATAAGGTGATAAGGGTTCGAAATCCACTCATCCAATTGGTTTTGGACATGTGTAGTTCATAGATTTTATATTATCTTTCCATTTTATTTAAATCGTCAAATAATGATGTCATCGCTGCATCATTATTATGTCATAAATAATTTAATTTAGTTAATGTCTAAAAATCATAAAAAAAATACTATGATGTAGGAAATCTTTTTAGCTTTCCAATTACTATTTATAATCAAATTTTGGACTTGTATAACCCCACTTAAAAATTGTTTTCGTAAAACATATTATGTTTGTGTCATTTTCACTTTAACATTAAATAAAAAGTAATTTATGTCATTTCCCAACAAAAGTGGATCCATGGGGTCCCCAAGTTGACCCATGGCATGTCATGGTCGGACATGACATAACCAATGAGGTTGGGACATGTGTCTAGGTCATTTCATTTTATTAAAGTGTTATTTATACCTTAAACTACCCTAATTACCACTAATCGTGATTAAGAACTTAATAAGTTACTATTCACCAAAAAATTATTATAATCTCATTGAACCACATTTTACTTCTTAATGACAACCGTGTATGTCGGATTTTCAAAATTCAATACACATTAGTGGTAAACTTTCATTTAACTGAAAAATCAGTTTGCTTGATTATCACTTAGTGGTTTCACTATTCATCAAAAATTGAAGTTTTTCAGAAAATTACCAAAAATTCACCCTAAGCTATACTTGATATTCCGAATTCAAAAATGAAGTCTATTTCACAAAATTCAAAACATATAGGTCACATTAATTAATTTAATAATTAATTTCCGCTGCCAGAGCAAATAGCGTGTTTTTACAAAACAATAAGTATCAAAAGATTGACACCAGTTTAAGTCTAATTTCAAAGTGAAATTGATTCCAATGACCACCATTGGATAAAATGGTAAAAATATATTCTAATTTCACTTCAAAACCAATTCAAAACATAATCTAATCATATAAATAAATTAGATTAAAAAGTAGTTTTGATGTAAAATGCAGTACTTTTCACTATTCATTAAAAAATGAACATTGTCAGAAAAATACCAAAAATTCACACAAGGTAAATTTTGATGTCCCAATCATAAAGAATAAGTTTATTTTGACAAACATAGTTTATAAAATTGTCAAAATATAGATTCAAAAATGGTTTTCCATCAAAAGGTAGTAAAACAATCTTTTAAGAATATTAGTGTATTCCATGCATAAGATTGTATTTATTTTCATTTTAAGCCGCTATAACACTATCTTAATCATTAATAGACATAGATAAAAATATCTATTATTCATTACTTACTTGGGATGTTACACCAATATAAATTAAACTTAATAAACGGATTAAAAATATAAAAAAATAGTTGAAAATAAACAGAATTTTTTAAAAAATGTTGATAGAAAATAATTTATATGTTTTCAAAGACACCTATAAGAAACATAAAAATGCTTCAAACACGTGACTTTGAAAGCCTATAAAATATATACTATAAGACCGATATAAATAAAACTTAAAATGTGGATTAAAAATTTAACAAATAGTTGAAAATGAAAATAATTTTGTAAAAAATGTTCATGAAAAATAATTTATAAGCTTTCAAAACCACATATTTGAAACTTAAAAATGCTTCAAGCACGTGACTTTGAAAGCTTATAAAATATAAACTATAAGACCGATATAACTTAAAGTTAAAACATGGATTAAACATATAATAAATTAATTAATTATTTAATTAATATTATTAATAATTAATTATATACTAATTAATTAGTTAATTTGTTAATTAGTAATTATTAATAATTTATTATACAATAATTAACCAATTAATTAGTTATATAATTATTCAGTATATAATAGTTAAGTAGTTAATTAGTAATATAATTATAAAATCTACTTATTCTTTATAATTAATAATTATTAATTATTAAAAATTATTATATAATAATTAATTAGTTAATTGGTAATATAATTATTAATTATATAATAGTTAATTAGTTAATTAGTAATATAATTATAAATTATATTAATTCATTATAATTAATAATTATAATTATTCATTATAAGTACTAATTATTATTATTCATTATAATTACTAATTATTAAATATTAATTATTAATTAGTTAATAAATAATATAATTATAAATTATATGACTATTAATTGTATAATAATTAATTATTTAATTAGTAATTAATAATAATTAATAATATAATAATTTATTAGTTAATTATTAATATAATTATTAATTATTTAATAAATAATTAGTTACTTAGTATTATAATTATTAATTATATAATAATTAATTAGTTAATTAGTAATATTATTATTAATTATATAGTTTGAAATTAGTTAATTAGTAATTATTAAACAATAATTATATAATAACTAATTAGTTAATTAGTCATATAATTATTAAATATATAATGGTTAATTAGTTAATTTTTTGAGAAAGATTGAGCCGAGACCCTTTTTATAATTAGTTAATTAGTAATATAATTATAAATTACAATTATTCATTATAATTATTAATTAGTATTTATTAAAAATTATTATACAATAATTAATTAGTTAATTGGTAATCTAATTATTAATTATATAATAGTTAATTAGTTAATTAGTAATATAATTATTCATTATAATTATTAATTAATAATTATTAAAAATTATTATATAATAATTAATTAGTTAATTAGGGATATAATTATTCTTTATAATTATTTATTATAATTATTCATTGTAATTATTCATTATAACTATTAATTATTAATTAGTAATTATTAATTAGTTAATTGATAATGTAATTATCAATTATATAACTATTAATTGTATAATAATTAGTTAGTTAATTAGTAATTATTAATAATTAATTATATAATAATTAATTAGTTAATTAGTAATATAATTAGTTAATTAGAAATATAATTATTAATTATTTAATAATTAGTTAGTTACTTAGTAATATAATAATTAATTATTTAATAATTAATTAGTTAATTATAAATAGAGTTATTAATTTTATAATTTGTAATTAGTTAATTAGTAATTATTAGTCATTAATTATATAATAATTAATTAGTTGATTAGTAATATAATTATTAAATATATAATAGTTAATTACTTAATTTTTTGAGAAATATAGAGCCGAAGCACTTTTTATAATTAGTTAATTAATAATATAATTACAAATTATAATTATTAATTAGTATTTATTAAAAAAATATTATATAATAATTAATTACTTAATAGGTAATGTAATTATTAATTATATAATAGTTAATTAGTTAATTAGTAATATAATTATAAATTATAATTATTCATTATAATTATTAAATTGTAATTATTAAAAGTCATTATATTTCTAATTAATTGGTTCATTATTATATAATTAATTTTTAAAAAATACTAATTAACTAATTAATTATTACATAATTAATTATTAATAATATTAATTTATTAATTTATTTATTTATTATATGTTTAATCTATGTTTTAACTTTAATTTAGATTAGTCTTATAGTTTATATTTTATAAACTTTCAAAGCCACGTGCTTGAAGCATTTTTAAGTTTCAAGTAGGTGGTTTTGAAAGCTTATAAATTATTTTTCATGAACATTTTTTACAAAATTATTTTTATTTTCAACTATTTGTTATATATTTAATCCACATTTTAAGTTTCATTTATATCAATCTTATAGTTTATATTTTACAGGCTTTTAAAGTCACGTACTTGAAGCATTTTTAAGTTTCATGTAGGCGTTTTGGAAAACGTATAAATTATTTTCCATCGACATTTTTTACAATTTTTTTTTTATTTTCAACTGTTTTTTATATGTTTAATCCATATATCAAGTTTCATTTATATTGGTCTCGTAGTTTATATTTTATAGGTTTTCAAAGTCACATCCTTGAAACTTTTTAAGTTTCAATAAGGTGGTTTTGAAAGCCTATAAATTATTTTTTATCATCATTTTTTATGAAATTATTTTTGTTTTCAACTATTTTTTATATTTTTAATCCATGTTTTAAGTTTCATTAATATTGGTTTTGTAGTTTATATTTTATAGTCTTTCAAAGTCATGTACTTGAAATAGAATCTCATATCGGAAATGCAGAATGTTCTGCGCTGGAAAGGGAGAACCAGAATCTTACATCCGAAATGCATAATGATTTATAGGGAAAGCTCTCTTATAAAAGGGAGACCTGGGTGAGAGCTTTTGTTAGAATCCAGACTACTGTAATGGTAGTACTTCTGGATTTTAAATAGAGGATAAATTCTGCTGAAAATATTATTTTTATTTTTATTTTTGTTTTGTTTATATATATATAAACAAAACAAAACAAAAAATAAAAATAAAAAATTTTAAAACAAATTTTTTTAGTAGAAAGGTGGCATATAGGTTTCCATCTTTCCTCATAACCCTCAAAGGCAGCATCCGCGATGCTGCCTTTAACCCGAAATACAAAGGCGAAATTGCGGATGCTGCCTTTACAGCGCACTTTGAAAAAAACAATTTCCCTAACCGTTTTCTGTAAAAAAAATTTAAAAATGTATAAAAAAACTCCACAAAGTCATCTTTGGTGATGCAGTGAATACAGAAGGAGAATCTGGAAATCTCTGACACGGTCGCCGGACGTTGGAGATCCCAAGAGCCAACATAAGATTTGAACTCTTCCAAAGAGTTTCACCAGACCAAAACGGGAAACCAGAGAAAGGTTATGAAACTTAGACGCATCTTGAATTTCCTGTTCCGTGACCACGACCACTGGAAGTCCTTCGATAAGTTCCCGTTTTTTATGGTCCATCTTTATGAGAAATGAAATGTATGTAAATTATGTTTTATTGTTAAAGATTCATTCTTCAAAAATTGGTTTTCTTTGCGGGTTTCACACTTATTTAATATTAAACTCATCCACTAATTGAAATTGAATATTTAAAAATGGATTCTATATTTCTATTCAGCATAATTAATATAATTTAAAAGGATCAACGTAAATTTTTTTCATTGTGAATAGTAAAAACAAAAAAATCTTGTTACCGCGGTTTTTGTTAAAATGAGGTTACTTGGGAGACGGGTTAAAAACGAGATAAGGGTCGGATTTCAACCAAAAACTATAAAAAAAATTATCATTAAAGTTATTTCAAACATATATTATCATATATTCAAGTACCTATTAATTTGGGTCCACTTTCCCATAATAGTAACTGTATATCATTGAAAAATTTTATGAAATTCAATGTGTGTCCATCCACTCACTTATAAAATGGATGCTCTTATCCTCAATTATTCACACCATTCGAGACATATATATCTGATAATACATAATATTAAACCCTGCTAGAATACATTAAATCATCCTAGAATATCTAGTATTCTTCTAAGACCAATATTTTAAGGATTAATGTGTAATCCAATAGAGGTCTCTCAATGAAGAGGTATAGATCTTAACCAGGATCATTCAATTTCATTTGTTCTTATTCTTCCACTAAACATGTTTTATACTTCGAAACATGATTAACATGGTATCATAATTATACTAAGATGTTATTATGGTTACAAAATAACCATTTACCACTACTTCTAAGTCAAATAGTAGATGACTGTATCACTCATGCGTAAGTTTGAACTACCGCCTCCACGTACCAAAATGATTCATTTTCCACCTCCATCATTCATGTTTTTTATTATAATAGAATTTTTGTTTTTATATTATATTTTTGTTTTAAAAATTATTCTATAAATTTGAATAAATATTTTCATGTCTTTCATTACATTTATCAAAAAATGGAAACATTACTCATGCGTCTGTGTAAACTTTCATCTCCATGTAGTGATGTAATTCATTTTTCATCACCACTTTATATGAATTGTTATAATTAAGTATATAATAAATATATTTGATATTAAGGTCACGATTAGAATTTTAGATATTTAGGAAGCATGATCGAACTAAAAGGACCAAAACCACATAAGAAAAACTTACATGAAAAACAAAGTAGTTAACACCCAAAATGATGATGATAATGAAAGATTTCTAATAGAAGGGTTATAAGAAGTTATAATTAAAAAATATATGGAATTATAGTTATAATTATGATTTTTGATAGAATTATTATAAAATTTATATTTTTATATTGTATTTTAGAGTTCTTATAAAGCAAAAAAATACTTGAGTTATCATTTTAATGTTATAATCTCAATTTTACCGAGATTGTTTATGATTAAATCTTAAAAAAATGAAATTTTTTGATATATCTATCCTATATTGTATTTATTTTATTATAATATGGTTATTTATTGAGATTTAATGTTTTTCTTTAATTTTTCATTTTTCCCTCTCATTAAGAAATCAGGACACCAAAAGAAGGTTTTTTAAGGAAACCCAACCTTGTTTTCCATTCAGTAGAGAATTTTGTTTTTCATGTACATATTTTATTTAAAATGTTTTCCTGATTGTTTTTACTATTCTAGAAATATTATTTAAATGCATTTTTTACTGTATTTTTCATTCCATAAAAATGTATAAAAGAAATATTCTTATCATTTTATAAATTTTGTACTTTTGATTTCTTACTAAAAAGGGTATTTTTTTTATTAAAATAGACCTCCTGAAAAAAAATTCCCCACCATCATAAATACTATTTTCTTTAAAAATTTATTTATATTTATATTTTTTATTTTTTTAATAATTTTTTTCCTTAATATTTCTTGAAACATTTATATTGTAAATATGTTTTTTCAAATAAAAATAGTATTTTCCTCAAGAAATGTTCTAGTGAAATTTTAAAGTAATTTTTATCTTTAAAAATATCCTTTGACATTTCATATGATTTAGTGGGGAAATGATCCAATGTTACCATCTTTATTCTTTATTAGGATGGTTTATGACTATGATGATGTAGTGTTTATAAAACCCATATCTTTTCCAAGAGTTAGATTTTTATTATATGATGAATTATTTAGGATCTTATGGAATAAATATATACGGTTGTTATTATTCTAGGTTTGGGTCATGAATTATATATCTCTACAATGAATTTGGTAAATAATGATATATCATGAGGTAATGAGGACAAGAAGGCATATTAAACCTAGTTTAAATACAGGAATTTATCCAATAAGATATTTTGAGAGAACCATGACTAAAGAAATGATGGAATAAGGTGTGAAACCAATCCACTATGATAGTATGAATAGTGAAATAGATTATGGAAATGACCTTCTATAGTTATCAAATGCCAAAAATATATGTCTTATGCTTATGACATGTTTCCATGGCTCATGATTGATTATTGATGATTCTACAATCTTATTACTTATGTCTTTTAATTGATAAAAATTTATTCCACGATTCATGATTGTGATATATGACCTGATGGGTATGAGTTTATGATGATAAGATCATATTGTCACACACTTATGCTTACCTTATGTTTACATATGATTAATGATTGATATCTATTATATTTACCCTTACTAGGAATCTGATCTAACCCTTTCTTATGTTTCACCTCTGCAAGTTATAGACAGTGATTTTAAGTATGTTATTTCCAATAAGGGTTCTAGTTTTGAATAAAATCGTGAGAAATGTTGTCGATCATTTATATATTATATGTTTATGTTTCTATGTATACAATGACACTAAACCTTTTCCTTTATGGCATGAATTTTGTGGATATTATTGTATATTTTCAATAATAATATCTATTACTTATATATGAAAGGTTTGGATCACAATAATTATACCATAAAAAAAGAAAAATTAATTCCCCCAAATGATTATATAAATAGAATAATGGTTTACTTTATCATAAGTCTAAAACAGTCCAACATTCAACACTCAATGGATTCTTATGTGTTGGAACCATGGATGTTCTATGCTGGAAATGAAGTATGTTTTTTTTAAAGACTCATTGGAAATTCATAATTTTTTCCAGAAAAGGGATCATACAGTTCAAGTGGACAACAATTGGTAAAAAATCCCTCAAGGTAACATTGCAGTATTTTTGGGTTGATTGTGTTTGTTGACAAAGCAGGTTTTCATGGATATTTGTCGAGTTCCCAAGAAGTTGTTGACAAACCTTGTTGACAAAGAACGATGACAAAGGAAAGGACGATCTGGGGGCGGTACAAAAGAGCAATACAAGGTGGCGCCGTTTCCCAGTGTTTGCCAAATTTTTGGGGTCCAAAATTTGGAATTTGGTGAGCATCGCGAAAAGTGGATTTCCATGAAGATCATAATTTAATATGGAAAAGGCATGAGTTTCGTGAATATAGGATGCATGGTTTGAAAATCGCGAAGACCAGAAAAATGGAGGCGGTGAGTCTTCGCGATTACGTCAAAGCTTCGCGAACGGCAGAGTTGAAGCGCATCGCGGCGGGGAAGGGCTTTGTGATGGAGCTTCACGCGAAGGCACGAAGGAATGTTGACAGTGATTCTTCGCGAATACGTCAAGCTCCGCGAATGGAAAATTCCCGCGGTGCTTCGCGATTTGGACATAATTCTGGCGGAAACTTCAGAGCTTCGCGATTTGAGATGACGTGGTGTTGACTTCACGTGGAAAGTTCGAGGGACGGTGGAATCGCCTATAAATAGAGGCCGACCCCCTCGAGAGAAGCAGAGATAATTTTCAGAGAAAATCCTTAGCTCTCGGTTCGCAGAGGTAGTTCGTGAAGGCAGTGTGCTTCGCGAAAGGGGAGATTTGCGGCGGCTAGTCCAGCTCCGTAAAAGGCGTGAGCCCCATGTTGGCTCAGTGAGCTTCGTGTAGCGGTAGGAGCTCCGCAACGGCCTAAGCTTTGCGAAGGTCTGTGCATCGCGAGAGTGCTTCGCGATAAAGCTTCGCGAAAAGGCAGGAGCTTCGCGAAGGCTTGTTTGAGCTTCGCGAAATTGGGTGCTTCGCGAAGTAGGGTCCTTTGCGAAGGTGTTTCCAAAAGGAATTGCCCAGTGTTCAGGGGAAAAGAGGTATTCATCAGTGGATGAAAGTTGGACTTCAACAGAGCATCTATCAACAGTTGAATATGCATTACTTCATGCAAATGAAGAGACCTACAGGTCTATAAACTATGAGTGGATTCCCTTCTAGAGCAGTGAGCTTAGGAAGAGGAAGAAGGTGATCCTCTCCACCGGCAGTGAGCCAGAGAAAGAGAAATAGGGATTGACCCTTGGGAAAACAGTGAGCTGACTCTAAACTTTGTAAAGGCAATGAGCCTGGGCATAGAAGTGATCTAGCCCGAACATTGTATTCCACAGCTCTTGAAGTTTAGTGGAATTGGTACGCATGACAACTTGTCGGCGTATGCTCCTTGGACGTAGCCCAGTGAGGGTGAACCAAGTAAAAAATATTTGTGTCTGCCTGCTTACTTCCCTGTATTGCATTTGAAGCATCATCATCAGACAAAGAAGAAAATAAGTGATCATAATAAACACACAAGTGAAAACAGAGTGACCCTTGTAATAAAGAGGTCAAGATCCAGTGGGGTAGGAAGAATATTGAAAAAGAATATCCATACCCTGATTCACCCCCCCTCTCTGGGTATATAGGCCCCTATTGGCCCTAACAATTGGTATCAGAGCGAAGGTTGCTTTTATCAGATTTTTTTTCTCCAACTTGGTGTAGTTGATCTGTGTGTTTAAAGAATCAGTCTTCTCTTATCTCGGTGAGCCATGGAAAAGGGAAAAATATCCAAGAAGAAGCAGAAGTCAGGTGGTATTCCTCAGTGTGGAAGTATGTATGGAAAAAGTGTGATTCAATTAAAAGAATCAAACAGTTTACTGAAGGAAGGTATGGATGAATCTGACAGGGAAAAGATTGATTCACTCAAGCATGAGGCAGGAATGAGTGAAGTACATGAACTTCAAAGTGATATTGAAACAAGTGATGATGAAGAAGAAAGAATTGAAAGAAGAATAGATATGAAAGCTGAGTTAGAGGCTTCTCTTGAAGAGATAGATGTTTGGAGAGACAAAACCAAGAAAGCTAACAAAGTTGTTCACGATGCCAAACTCTATATACAGCAGCAGGAAGAAGAGAAGTCTGAGTTGATGGATAAAATTGAGGAACTCAAGTTATCAGCACCAGATAACTCAGAAAAAGTTGGTGAGTATAAGCTTAAGATTGAATAACAGAAAAGGGAGATCGATGGCTTGAATAGAAAAGTGAAAGATCAAGTCAAGTGCATCGAAGAACCTGATATTCCAAGTGATGTTGGAAACACCGAAGAAGTCAAATCTAAAGATATCCGGATCAAAGTATTGGAGATTGAGGTCAACAAGCTAAGAGGCTTAAATCAAAGGCTTATTGACATAGTTACTGACCTAACAGAGAAGAATGATTCTCATGCCGAAGAACTACAAAAGATGGCTAAAATGAAAGGAAAACAGAAGGCTGGTGATTTTGAAGAGAATCAAAAGTCAGATGAAGTTCGGAATCTGAAAGCTAAAAATGGTGATCTAGAAACACAGTTGTCTGAAGAAGTTCATAAGAATCAAATACTACAACAAGAGAATACATGTTGCTATGATTCTATTGAAGAAGAAAAATTGAAATTGAAAGAGAAAAGTGACATGGTGGAAAAGATGACACGTGAATTAGAAGATGAGATGAGTAGAGGGAAGCTTCTCAAGAGAGAACTCGATGTCCAACTTGAATCAAGGGAGACGAAGATTCAAAAGTTGGAAGAGGATCTAGAATCAGTAAAGAAGGAAGTGGAGAAATCCAATGCTAAAGGAATGCCAAAAATGAAGGATGCCTTACACTTGCTATTTGATCATCCTTCGACAAGTGATGATAAAATGAAGAACAGATATTCTATTTATGAAGAGAAACAACAAAATATTTTCTTAGCTCAAAGACCAGCAATTTTCGAAAAATCCGGTATCAGATTTGATGAATCCCCTCCCGTGCAAGATAGAAAGAGAGCTGTGAACAGTTAGAGATGTGAAAGAAATCCTATAGGTGCGGGAGATAGGCCTAAAAGGATAGTTACAAAAAGTAGTGATGACATGTGCTATTTCTGTGGGATTCATGGCCACACATCAAGCTTCTGTTCAGAGGCTCTGGAATACATTTCAGGCTGTGAAAACAGATACATTACTAAATCTGAGAATAAGAAGAAGCATCATGATAAATCAGAGAGAAGAGTTTCTCATAGGAGAACATTCATCAGATGCTATTACTGTGGAAGGATGGGACACACCATGCATATGTGTCAGGAAGCTCAGGAGATCGATGCCAGAAGAAGAAAACAAGTTGCATCAACATCTCAGCAGAGAAGTGATGAAATGAGGTATGCCTTTAATAGAAAATGTTTCATATGTTCTGATCATGGGAATTTGGCCAGACAGTGCAGCAAGAAGAAAGCGGGGAAGGAAAAAGACCCTAGAAATACATTACCAACTCCATTGGTACATAATGAGAAATTATACACTAGGAGACAAAGTGGTAAGGTGAAAAATAGGCTTAGAGCCTCAGGGGAATCACATGGAGCTGAAAGAAAGGTGTATCAATAACCTCCTCTGTCGTACTCACAACCGCTCTCAAGGAGAGAATGTGAACAAACCTGGAAGATTAAGGGGAGATCTACTCCAGATGTGATAAAGAAGAATGAATATTCAATAGAGGACTCACCACCAGCAAAAAAGAGTGTGGTGACTCAGCCTTCTGATAAAAGAAAGATGAACAAAGAATGCATCGAAAAATCCACATGTCGTGTTTGTCAGCGAGAATTGAAGGAAATAGGAAGACCCCTAAGATGGGAGAAGAAGAAAGGGAAGATGCCAAACAGAGAGGTTCCTATTCAGATAAATAATCAAGGAAAATGGAATTTTGGTAGAACCACCAAGAATGAAATGTGTACTAGCGGGTTTATACCCCAAGCAGTGAGAAAGGCCGAGCCTACCAAATCTACATATCAGAAAAAGGCTCAGAATGTAGGCAGTGAATGCCTAGTCATATGTCCAGAACAGTTGAAGTTGGCTAGGCAGCTGGAAGAAGCAAGAAAGGAGTGTGATGCACTCCAAGAAAGAATCAAATGGTTGACCCATCAGGATCAACCAATACCCTCATCTTGAGGATTCCAGAAGACACCCCTCTCCCTATATATATAAATTCTATTAACTGGTGATTCATGTGTTTTAGGTTTTAGGGAGATACGATCCATGAGGTAGTGGAATCTAAGGATGCGAAGTGGAGAAGTGATATTCTCTAGAGTTGAAATTGATTCAAATCTGGTAGAAGAATTGAAAATGAAAGGGAGAAACTGAGCACAATTAGAAGTGATTGTGTTATTGGCTTTATCTCTTGTTTCCTACACCGAGTTACAACTTAGTAGGCTTAGAGATTTGGTTAATGGCTCAATGATGGGTTCCAGATTAGTATAAATGGTGCACGTGGAGAAGAATGGTTATGGGTCTCTACCGTTGGGCCTAGAAGATAGAAGTGTTTTGTAACACAGGGGGAGTATTCTATAACAAAATCAGATGCTAGAGCCATCAAAGAAATAATTTAATGACTCAGCTCAGGAATTCCCTGTCGAGGGAAGAAAGAAACGCAGGGAGAAGTAGAAATAACCATGAACCTCATTCTTATCTTTTTTTGATCTAAAAATGTAGTATCAGCTGACTGCTTTCAGGATACCATGAAGCTGCGAGGGAAAATCAAAGGCATGTCAACAAAAATCTGAGAGAAGAAGTTCAAAGAAATGACATCATTGATCAATGACACAGTGACAAGTTTTCAGCTGAAAGAAATGAAGCCACTGAAAAATTAATCAGTGAGCAATTTCCTGATGAATGTGTTGAGGAAGAAAGCAACAAAAGGGGAGAAAAGGTGATTGATGCCGATTTAGAAAAGAATTTGACATGGGAGATTGTTTCGAGTCCAAAAGATAAAAATGTCATCATGACTAAATGGGTCTATCAAGACAAAAAAATGAATGAATATGGAACAGTGATTCAGAACAAAGCATTACTGATGTGCAAAGGAGACGCCCAGATAGAGGGAATAGATGGTGATGAGACATTTGCACCGATTGCAAGGTAGGAGACAATCATATTATTCCTAGCCATTGCAGTGTAACGAAAGTTCAAAGTGTTCCAGATGGATGTCAAGACTACATTTCTAAATGGGTTTCTGGAAGAATAGATGTACATTGAGCAGCCAGATGGTTTTCTCATTCATGAGGATGAGAACAAAGTTTTCAGGCTGAAGAAGGCATTATATTGGCTGAAACAAGCACCAAGAGCATGGTACTGAAGGCTATATCAGTATCTTAAGAATATTGGTTTTCAGCATGGGGGATTTTATTGAAATATTTATTTCAACAACAATAGTAATCAAAGGATGATGAGGCTGGTCAAGGAAGAAGACATAATATTTGGAAGATCAGATGAAGCATAGTGGAGACAATCATCTGAATTCATGAAACATGAGTTAGAAATGTCTATGATTAGTGAGCTGATGTTTTTCCTTGGTTTACAGGTTACACAAGGCAGGAATGACACATTCATTTCTCAATCCAAATATGCCAAGGATGTTTCGAAATGAGATTTGGAATTGAATATTACAAGGAGAAGAAGTCTCTGGTTTCTACCCGGATGAAATCATCAAAAGATGACAGTGGCAGGGTAGTTCATTTCACTAAAAACAGGCAGATTATTAGCAGTTTGCTATACTTGACCGCAACAAAGCCTAAAATTGTATTTTCCACATGCCAAGTAGCGAGATATCAGAGTAATCCCAAGGAAAGCCACATGCATGAAGTGAAAAGAATACTTCGTTATATCAAGGGCATAGTGGATTTCGGCTTGACATATAATGGTAAATCTCAGAAAGAGTTATTGGGATATACTGATGCAGACTGGGCCGGTTCAGCAGATGACAAGAAATCAACATCTGGAGGTTCATTCTATCTTAGCGGACTATGTATTGCTTGGTTAAGAAAGAAGCAGGATTGCATTTTATTAAGCTCCACAGAAGCTGAGTATATTTCGGCCACTCAAGCTTGCACACAGTTATTATGGATGAAGCAACAGCTTGAAGATATGGGAGTTGAAGTGAAGTCTCTGATCGAAATCTAGTGTGATAACTCAAGTGCTATAAATCTCAGCAAAAATCACGTCCATCACTCAAGGACAAAGCACATTGATATAAAGTATCATTTTATCAAGGAGAAAGTTGAGCAGGGAATTGTGAAGTTGGAGTATGTGCCTATAGAACTCCAGGTTGCAGACATTCTAACAAAAGCCTTACCCAAGGAAGCTTTTGAGAGGCATCGACTGGATCTGGGAGTTCAGTTGACTCCCCTCTCTTGAAAGCATGTGGATGTGGAGACCCCCCCTCTCCCCGAGGTATGATGTGTTTTTCCCTGTTGTGCTGATATGTGTGCTCTACTCTATTACAGACTACAAAGGAGTGACCTTTGGGTTCATTGACAAAGGGGGAGAAAATAGTGATTGTTCAAGGGGGAGACAGTGTGAAAATTTGATAAATCATGATTGATACGGGGAGAAGCTGATAGGTGGAGCAGCCAGAAAGGGGGAGCAATGAGAAAGGGGGAGATTTTCAAATCTGACGATGCTAGAAGTGATCGATCAAAGCATAGATATCACGATAGCTGAAGATCGTGATAAAGGCAGAAGAGTGATGTTGGAATGGTGTGGGAAGGTTTCCAGCTATCACGAATTGGGATCAGTGTGGTTCAACAATTGGTATCAATTTAAGAATTGGTATCATGTTGGAATTGACAATTGGTGTTTGAAATGAAGTGATTCATTAACGAACTTTTCATACTACTCTTGTTTCTCACGCCGAGCATTGCTCATGTGGGCTTAGATTATGTGTTAATTGATTCCTTGAATGCTATCATAATTGCAAGAGTCGAATGGTGGTAGCGGCTGTAAGAAGACTCAATGAGGTATCAAAGTGCAGAAAATCATTATGAGCAGAGTTGTGAAAAACTATCAACAAACCCAAAGGGGGAGATTGTTGGGAAAAAATCCCTCAAGGTAACATTGCAGTATTTTTGGGTTGATTGTGTTTGTTGATAAAGAAGGTTTTCATGGATATTTGTCGAGTTCCCAAGAATTTTTTGACAAACCTTGTTGAAAAAGAACAATGACAAAGGAAAGGATGATCTGGAGGCGGTACAAAAGAGCAGTACAAGGTGGCACCGTTTCCCAGTGTTTGCCAAATTTTTGGGGTCCAAAATTTGGAATTTGGTGAGCATCGTGAAAAGTGGATTTCCATGAAGATCATAATTTAATATGGAAAAGGCATGAGTTTCATGGAGATAGGATGCATGGTTTGGAAATCGCAAAGACCAGAAAAATGGAGGCGGTGAGTCTTCACGATTACGTCAAAGCTTCGCAAACGGCAGAGTTGAAGCGCATCGCGGCGGTGAAGGGCTTTGCGAGGGATCTTCGTGGCGAAGGCACGAAGGAATGTTGACGGTGATTCTTCGCGACTACGTCAAGCTCCGCGAATGGAAAATTACCATGGTGCTTCGCGATTTGGACATAATTCCGGCGAAAACATCGGAGCTTCGCGATTTGAGATGACGTGGCGTTGAATTCGCGCAGAAAGTTTGAGGGATGGTGGAATCACCTATAAATAGAGGCCGACCCCCTCGAGAGAAGCAGAGAGAATTTTCAGAGAAAATCCTTAGCTCTCGGTTCGCAGAGGTAGTTCGCGAAGGCAGTGTGCTTCGCGAAAGGGGAGCTTCGCGGCGGCTACTCTAGCTCCGCGAAAGGTGTGTGCCCTGCGTTGGCTCAGTGAGCTTCGCGTAGCGGCAGGAGCTCCGCGACGGCCTAAGCATTGAAAAGGTCTGTGCATCGTGAGAGTTCTTCACGAAAAGGCAGGAGCTTCGTGAAGGCTAGTTTGAGCTTCGCGAAATTGGGAGCTTCGCGAAGTAGGGTGCTTTGCGAAGGTGTTTCCAAAAGGAATTGCCCAGTGTTCAGGGGAAAAGAGGTATTCATCAGTGGATGAAAGTTATACTTCAACAAAGAATCTATCAACAGTTGAAGATGCATTAATTCATGCAAATGAAGAGACCTACAGGTCTATAAACTGTGAGTAGATTTCCTTCTAGAGTAGTGATCTTAGGAAAAGGAAGAAGGTGATCCTCTCCACCGGTAGTGAGCCAGAGAGAGAGAAACAGGGAGTGACCCTTGGGAAAGTAGTGAGCTAACCCTAAACTTTGTAAAGGCAGTGAGCATGGGCATAGAAGTGATCTAGCCCGAACATTGTAATACATAGCTAGTGAAGTTTAGTGGAATTGGTACGCACGACAACTTGTCGGCGTATGCTCCTTGGACGTAGCCCAGTGAGGGTGAACCAAGTAAAAAATCTTTGTGTCTTCCTGCTTACTTCCCTGCATTGCATTTAAAGCATCATCATCAGAAAAATAAGAAAATAAGTGATCATAATAAACAAACAAGTGCAAACAAAGTGACCCTTGTAATAAAGAGGTCAAGATCCAGTGGGGAGGAAGAATTTTGAAAAATAATATCCATACCCTGATTCACCCCCCTCTCAGGGTATATAGGCCCCTATTGGCCCTAACAAAAATAGTATTGAAGGTGGTGTCATTTCCTATTGTTTGCCAAATTTTTGGACTTGAAAATCGGCGAATGGAGAAATGTGAGTTTTGCAAAGGGACTTGCATGCAAGTTTAAAGGGAGTTTAGAATGTTTCAGGCAAGAAATAATTCGGGATCCGTACATCAAAATATGGAAAAGTCAAAAGGTGCGCGCAAGACATAAATGGGAAAAAAAGATGGTGTTGCGCGGAAGAATCTTACACGCTCAATGCGACGTCAAAAGGGGTTTTGTGCACTCAGAAAGAAAATTACGCACGCTGATGAAGACATGTCGGGATCTTGCATGAAAGGTCACCAAATTCCTATAAAAATAAGGCTACCCCCTTGGAAGACTTAAAAATATTTCAACGAAAATCTAGCTACTGTGCCGCGCAAAATATTAGAACTTAAGGATGTCGTTAGTAAGCTTAAGACTAAATGCAAGAGTCGCAATAAGTGTAAATCAATTGTAGAAGAATCATATGAATATATTGATCATCTCGAAGATAAAATCAAACGAATGTAATAATTTGTGAAAGTACAGTCTAAAATCCTTGAAAGAACTGATGATGAAGCAGATCTAAAGCTGAGAATTGAAGAGAAGGAAAACGTCATTAATGACAACACCTTCAGATTGGAAGAAAAGTCCAAAACTGTTGAGGGTCTTGAAGAGTAAGTTGTTACTCATAGAATTAAATTTTAGAGTGAATCAATTTCAAAATAATCAAGGAAGAAAATATAGTTTTGAAGGTTCTCATATGCAGAGTAGTTGGAGAGAGAGAAATGCGGTTTTAATGGTGTTGAAAATATTTTGAATGATCAAAGTGTAAAGACCGATAAAATTCAAGGGAATTTTTTTTCTTAATTTTCTTTGGGATTTTACAAGAATGAAGTTTCTAACGGCACCTGATTCCGAGGCCCGGTGTGCCCGGAATAATTTTCCGAATTTTAGCTAGGGTACGTTTAGTGAACGAACGAGCGGGTTTTTCTAACTTTTCAACCGGTTCTTGGAATCGAATTCCGAGGGCACCGATGGAATAATAGCGCCGGTAATTTCATAGAAACACCTTTTCTAGAGTTGCGTTTGATCGGGTGTGGTTTTTAAATTTTTTTGGGTTAAGTAAAGGAATAAAATAAAAATGGTGCGACCAATTTTTATTTTACTTAATGTTGTTTAACCAAAGCTAAGTGATTGGAGTGGGACCCACAGTATCCTACCCACTAGGTAGGATATTTGTGAGGTGGAGCCCACACGAGCCCCACCGTTTCTTTCAACTTACTCAACCCCCTCCTTTATTAACGTAACGCACCCACACCCCTATTAAGTGGAAGTCAACCCTTGCGTTTTTCTGTTTATAAAACGCCTCAATTAATTTGGGCAGTTTAGACGTTGTAATTAATTAATTTAATTGATTGTTTCATTTTTGAATTTCAAAACTCATGGATTGAGAAATAAAATAAGACAAACCCTTATTTTATTAAGGGTTTTTGGGTTGTGAGAGGCTTGGGAGAATTTGCTCAAGTTCTTGAAGTTCTTCTTCCTCGACGAAGAACGCGAAGAACGCGAAGAACACTGACCTCCGACGAAGGTCAACAAGAATTCCGGATCCTCGGAGATCAACGACGCGACGCCGAAGAATCTTTTCTCCGTGACGCGACGATCCTCCTTCCGCGACACCTTCTTCCACGACGATCAATTCCGCGACGTCCCTTTCCGCGACAACCTCGTTCAACGACTATGCTCTAGGTAGGGGGATTATTATTTTCATTTGTTCCTGAATACTTTCATCGTTGACTTATCGTCTTTTTTTGGGCCTCATATTATCGCAATAACGGGTGGAGGTCGGACCGCACGAACACGGCTGACCCTCCTCTTCCCTTTGGTTGTTTGATATTATTTGCGGCACGAGCAAGGAAACGCGGTGCCGAAGCACCGCGCGAGAAATATTAAAGAAAGGGGGAGAAGTGCAGTGTCGTCATGCCGCGCCGTTGAAGACGAACCAAAGATGTGGCGTCGTCGTGCCGCGCCGGACGGACCAAGGCCGCGACCATAGGCCGCGGCGGAGCAGGGAGCAGTGGCCGGTTTCTGGCCACCGACGCCGGAGTAGGAGGGCGGGACCGTGGGGTCCCGTGGCAGCAGCACAGCTGGCTTCCGAGAAGCGCCGAGGGTCGTAACCCCCGGCTGGCCAGCAAGAGCGGCCCCCCTCATGGGGGCTGCTGTTTCGAACTGGCGGGGGGAATCGCACCCCCCCCCCCCCCCCCGTACCCCTACGCTCGACCATTACGACCGAGCCACCGGGCCGCCTGGCCACCGGGCCAGGCCGAGCGTGCCTGGGCCGGGCCGCACCACCCGGGCCGGGCCACACCCACCGGGCCGGGCCACTCCCTATTGGGCTGGACCCGGACCCGGGTCGGGTCGACCCGGTTCGGGCCGACCCAGGGGGTACTGGGCCGGGTCGGACCGGGCCCGAACCCCCTAATTCCGGACCTCTCATGGTCTTTTGCCCATAACTTGGCCTGCAGACCTCCGATCGACACACCGTTAGCTGATATGTGATCCTTGGATCGATATTGTTGTTTCGGTATATTACACTCAAGGTTTCGGAGAACTTTGGGTTCAGCCAGGTTGGTTCGTACACAAAACCAACCAGGCCCTCGAAGTGGAAACGCTTATAAATTGAGCTCCGGATGTTCGATTGACGTGCCGTCAACTTTGATGGATTCCTCTTAGTGTGAAGGACCTTTTGGCTTACTTCGCTCGAGGTTTGGACGTAGTTGGAGTATTTCCGGGTTGGTTTTGACTTAAAAACCAACCGGGCCCCTGGGATGAAAAAGCCAATAACTCTCAGACCGGGCGTCCGATTGACGCGCCGTCTGTGACATTGAGTTCCTGTTGACGATACATAACTTTAGGATACATCAACTCCAGACTATGTGTCAGTTGATGTATCAGCCCCTTGGCTCGTGGAGCAGACCCTCCCGAACGAGCTTGCTGTGTGCGGGAACCCTAGAGCTGGCTGCGACTGCGACGACGATCACGACTGTACAAAAATCCTCCGTGGATTCGACGGTGACGACTACAACACTCAGCAATCCTACGTGGATCAGTGCTACCGATCCTGTGTGGGTCAGCGCTCAACGGTCCTGTGTGGCCCAGCGCCTACAGATCCTGTGTGGGTCCGATCATGTGTGGGTCATTGCAGAGGTTAGTACCTATCGATCCTTTATGGGTCATTACTGTAACGACCCAAAGTTTTTCAATGGAAAATTCCCTTCTTATATTTATGTCATAAAAACACAAAATAATGAACTACTAAGTGATAAGTGACTTTTAAACATAATTGTGTCACCCCTATGTTTGGAATTTTGAAAATCCGACACACACGGTTGTGTTCAAGATGGTTTTTGGAGTCTAATGAAACAAAAATAATTTTTGGTGAATAGTAACCCACCCTTATGAATAGTAACCTACCCTTATGAATAGTAATATGAACCTTATGAATAGTAAATAAGAGGAACATTACCTATGAATAATAAAATAAAATTTAGACATCATAGAAAGTGACAATTTGACCTTAGTAAACATTTTTGGTATTTTATAAGTCATAAATAATTAATTATAATTTATTAATTTAAAAGAATATTTATTTCCCTGGAATGTATTCATAAATTATTGAATCAATGTCTAATAGTTTTTAGATAATTTTATAAGACCCTACGTAATTTTTGAAAGAACTATAAAATCAGTTTTAATCTTAAAAACTGTTTTTTAAGTAAATTATGATTCTAAATAAATATTAAATTAATAATATTTAGAAAATTACTTTTAAAAAATGGACTTCATTTTTGGATTCTACATGTTAAAAAATGGTTGGGGTAAATTTTTGGGAATTTTCTGAGATACTTGAATTTTTTATGAATAATGGAATCCGATAATTTACAATAAATGCTAAATAATGTTTTAATTGAGTCACCAATGATGTTCTGCTGATGTAAGTCCACTTGGTTCTGGATTACATTATAAAATTACTATTCTTGGTCGTTCAGGACTCACTATTGCTTGTCTTAAGTGAAATTAATAAACTAATCAATTTTATATTAAGGAAACCCCTCTCCCCTCCACTATAAAAGCCACCCTTCACTCCCTCTTTTCCTCACACCTCTCAAGCTTCAAGCCATCTCTAAACTCTGCCAAAACACCTTCTCTAGCCCCTCCCCCACATCCAAAAACTGCTGGTATCATCAAAATACCAAGCCTATCTTCCTTAAGGAGGATCTCAAGAGGAAGATTCTAGAGGTAATTTCTCTCCCTCTTCTCCTTTAATTTCCTTTCAAGTTCAAGTTCCTTTCTTGATCTCTCCCCACCTATACTCATCCAAATTGTTTTTTAATTCCAGTATTATACATATACTTTATTTTTATGATTATAATGGGATATTATATAACCCCACCCCCTTTCCCTCTTCCTTTTATTTTATTTAGGAGAACGTTGTTCATGAGGTGTTGATTTATCACCTTCAAAAACGACATGCTCTCTTTTTCCATTTCTACCTTAAGATCTGGTCATGAAACCATTTTTATGGTTGAACTAGAATATTTTATATGTATTATGTTCCATTTTAAGTTCTGGAAATAACCTATGTCCAAATTACTATGTTAAAAGTTAAAACAAGTTCGTTGTGATCCAAAAACCGCTCAAATTAACCCAAATAACCATAATTAAATTCTTATCCAATGATTCGTCCACATGGATCTAATATAATTCATTATAACATTATTAAAGCTATTGTAATATCATTAATAACATGTAATATCAGTTCTGTATTTTTACCCATGATCTACCCAAACATCAATTTAAAAATACAAGTGAACCACTCAAGAAAACCATAAAAATGAACATCCCCGAACAATGTTTTTAAACTCTATAAGTCATACAAAGGAACATAATATGACATAATGAAACCAGAATGAACCATATTAATGTACACATGGTTCTGTATTTCTAATTAATGAATATAATGTCATTATACAGGACATTAAAGAGAAGGAAGCATTTGGGTACATGGTAAGGGGAAATCTCGAACCCAATTTTCCTCCTTCGAGTTCTCCCTCTTTCACTCAATTATTGATATAGTTACTCCTCAAATATCATTGTTTCATAATTGCCTTTACTTTTATAGGATATACATGTTTGTCACTGGTTTTTATATCCATCAAAATGTTTTCCAAAAGAACTCTTCTTTCAAGAACTCACCTTTTACCTCTCATTCAAGGTTGATGGTTCTTGTATCAAGTATGTTGTTCCCTCTTTCTTTTGGGAACCTAAAGATTATGAATGTGTTATTATGAGATGAAACCCACTCCTTTTCATGGGTTCATTATGTTGATTTATGTTATATGTTCATTGTGGCATGCATGATAAATGATAATGTTATGATGTGACGGGTGCGCCCGGAATTATATAGCGCTCCAATGCATTGGGTAAAGTGATGAATCTCATGAGTAAATGTGAAATGATGTGTAAACAAGATGCTAGCTTGGTTCAAAAATATGTGTGGTAGTTAACCACTAAGAAATTATGTTTCATTTTTATGCATTGCCACATTTCAAGTCTATTATTTATGCTCCTCTCATGTTCACGATCATTATCCTATGTCATGATTATGCTCACCCCATGCTATATTGTTCTTATCTATCCTCTTACTGGGATTTTAGATCACCCCTTTTTGATGTATATCCTCAGGTGGATACATGTACTAAGGAGAGGAAAAGTTCCAATAAGAAGCAATAGAAGAAGAAATTAAATGAATGTTTATGCTTAAAGTTGTATTTGTTATGTATGGTCCTAGTTTTCCCAAGACACTAAACCTCTGGATCCTCTATGTGTAATTATATTATGTTGTTTATCTTTGAAATGATGTAATAGTAATGTAAGAAAAGGTCGGGTCTCTATATTTGGTATCAAAGGAATGGTTTAGTTTATTTGGGAATTAGGATTAGTGAACCCTAGAGAAAACTTATAGTATGCGATTAAGTACAAATATGCACACAAGAACATATACCTAGGGATCCCATATGTTATGTTTTTGGTATAATTGTTTAAATGGATAAGTTATTCATGACTTGTTTACTTATGTTTTTTTCTAACCTTTTATATTTTAGAAAATGGTGGGAACCAGGAGAAATCAGGCCAATAACTCTTGCGAGGGCCAATGCAACGATTGCCCGAACAACATCCCCAATGATTTGGGAGGGGGAGTTCAAACCTTCATGGCGATGCTTACCCAATTATCTCAGGTTATTAATAATAACCATAATAATGGGTAATGTACTCCTTCACCAAAGAGGGAGCAACTGGCAATCGAATGTTTTATGCGGCAACGACCACCGACGTTTTGTGGATCTTCCGATCCACTAGTTGCGGAACAGTGGGTCAACTCCATGGAGAAGATCTTTTCTGTACTTCACTGTTCTGAGATGGAGAATGTGACTCTAGCCGTTTATCGTCTAGATGGAGAAGCCGATCAATGGCGGGCTTTGATTAAGAACACCAAGCCAAGGGAGGAAACTGAAGAGATGGAATGGGAAGACTTTAAGATAATGTTTCTTAATAAGTACATCCCACGAACTCTTCGCACGAAGATGGAGAGAGAATTCATAGAGCTCATGTAAAAAGAAGGATAATCTGTCACAACCTATGAAGAAAATTTCACAAGGCTCACAAGGTATGATTCGGGTTTTGTTATCAACAATGATAGCAAAATTGATAGATTATTTAGTGTATTAAAACCACATCTTCGAAAGTCTCTTGTAATTCGATACTTTGGGAGTTATGAAGAAGTTGTTCAGTGTGCTCTCAAAGTGGAGATGGAGTTTGGAGAATGGTCCCATGGCTATGGTGATAAGAAAAGAATGATGGAGTTTCAAGTTGGTTGATCTAATGATAAAGGTGGGAAGAAAACACAACAACCCACATGCCAAAAATGTGGGAAGTTGCACCATGTGAACTGCCTCAAAGGGACGGGGAAATGCTTCAAGTGTGGGAAAGAAGGACACCATGCTCAAGAGTGTCGAAAAGACATGAAAAGGAAGGATAATGTAGCCGATGAAAGGAGAGAACCACTCATGGTTCAATGCTACAACTGTAGGGAGATAGGGAACTATTCAAACCAGTGCACTAAACCTCGAGCTCTCGAGGGTAATCAGCGCCAACAACCACCAAATCCAAAAGAACAAGGGAAGGCTTATGCCATCACTACTGTGGAGGTGGAGAATGATAATGAAGCCGTACAAGGTACACTTCCTATTCACTCAAGAATGGAAAAAGTCTTATTTGATTCTGGTTCTACGCATTCCTTTATATCTTGCAAGTTTTCTAGAAGTATAGAATCAAAGCCCTGAAACCTTGAAGTAGAGATATCTATAAAAACACCAAGTGGTTCAATCATTTCAACCCAAGTTTTTGACTCTTCTCCTATTGACATATGTGGGAAGATTCTTACGGAAAATCTCGTAATACTTCCCTTGGTGCAATTCGACGCTATAATGGGAATGGATTGGCTCTCGTTATATAGAGCACATATCAACTATCGGGAAAAGGAAATATATTTTCATATTCTGAACCATCCCATGCTCCTCTACAAATGCAAGGAAGATCATGAATCTCCTTTGAGAAATCCTTTAATGGTTTGGGTGTTGATTCCCTATGAAGAAGCATACCTCTCCCAATGGTGGAGTCGAAGGAAAGTTCCAACCTTGAAAAAATGGACATCATGAGGGAATAAGGTGATGTATTTCTCGAAGAGTTACCCATAATTCCCTCATATCGTGAGGTAGAGTTCTCAATTGAACTCATACCTAGAGCTACTCCTATCTCGAAGTGTCCCTAGAGGATGGCTCCTATCGAACTGGAGGAGTTAAAGAAGCAGCTGCAAGAGCATCTGGACAAAGGGATCATATGACCTAGTGCATCGCCTTGGGGTGCGCTAGTGCTCTTTGTGAAGAAGAAGGATAGAACCATGCGGCTGTGTATCGATTATCGGGAACTCAACAAGATCACCATAAAGAACAAGTATCCTCTCCCAAGGATTGATGACCTATTTGATCAGTTAAGAGGAGCTCAATACTTCTCAAATGTGGATCTTCATTCTGGATATCATCAGGTAAAGGTGAAGAAGGAAGATATTCAAAAGACTACGTTCCGTACAAAGTATGGGGACTATGAGTTTTTGGTGATTCCCTTTGGACTTTCTAATGCCCCTGCAATCTTCATGGATTTGATGAATAGAGTCTTTAGACATTACCTTGAAAAATTTGTGGTAGTGTTTATCGATGATATTATCATCTACTCCAAGAGCAAGGAGTAACATGAAGAACATCTAAGAATTGTGTTGGAAACATTGAGAAAGGAGAAGTTGTACGCCAAGTTTAGAAAGTGTGACTTTTGGATGAATCAAGTCATGTTCTTGGGACATGTGATCACAAGAGATGGAATTTATGTGGATCCTTCAAAGACAAAGGCACTTGAAGAATGGACCAGGCCCTCTAGTGTCATAGAAATCCGTAGTTTTCTTGGATTAGCTGGGTACTACCGACGTTTTGTGAGAAACTTGTCATGATTGTCAAGCCCACTAACTAAGTTAACAAGGAAAGAGATAAAGTATGTATGGATAGAAGAATGTGCGGGAAGCTTCAAGGAGCTAAAGAGAAGGCTAATCACTGCACATGTACTCAAACTACCGAAAAGTAGAGAAATATTTGTGATATACAGCGATGCTTCAAAGAAAGGCTTGGGATGTGTACTCATGCAAAATGATAATGTGATAGCCTACGCCTCACGATAGTTGTAGATCCATGAGCAGAACTACCCGACGCATGATCTAGAGCTGGCAGTGGTGATTTTTTCCTTGAAAATCTGGCGGCACGACCTTTATGGCGAGAAGTGTGACATATACACCGACCACAAGAGCCTAAAGTATATATTCACACAAAAGGAGATCAACATGCGTCAAAGGAGATGGTTAGAGATAATCAAGGATTACGATTGCTCTATTCACTATCATCCTGGAAAGGCGAACAGGGTAGTTGATGATCTAAGAAGGAAAGAACCTGCTACTCTATCCATGTTGAGGATTGAGAAAGACCCTATCTTCTTGGATATGCAAAGGATGGATTTGGGAATCGTAAGGGTTAGGGATAAATCCTACCTTTCCCAAATGATTGCGCAACCATCCATCCAAGAGAAGATTAAGGAAGCACAAAGGGATGATGTGGAGATACAAAAGAGGGTGAATGCAGTAAAGGAAGGGAAGCTGCAAGAGTTCCATATCGACGATGATGATGTGATTCGGTTTGGAATGCGGCTTTGTGTGCCTTCATCACCTGGGATAAAGAAGGAGCTATTTGATAATGCACATAGTTCAGCTTACTCTATCCATCCTGGGAGTACCAAGATGTATCATGATCTCTGAGAACACTTTTGGTGGGATAACATGAAGAAGGATATTGTAGAATATATATCAAGGTGCTTGGTATGTCAGCAAGTTAAAGATGAGCGAAAAAAGTCCAAAGGTATGATGAAGCCATTGCCTATACCCATGTGGAAATGGGAAAATGTTACTATGGACTTTGTCATGGGTCTCCTGAAGACATCAAAGGGGAATAATGTGATATGGGTTGTGGTTGACCGACTCACCAAGACTGCCCATTTTATCGCTATTCGGGAAGACCTATCGCTTGAACAACTTGCAAAGATATATGTGAAGGAAGTGGTGATACTGCACGGTGTTCCACTCTCAATTGTCTCTGACCGTGATCCAAGTTTCACATCTAAGTTCTGGAGGAGCCTTCAACATGCTTTGAGTACTGAATTAAATTTCAGCATGACCTATCACCCCCAAACCGATGGCCAGTCAGAAAAGACTATTCAGACGCTTGAAGATATGCTAAGATCATGCTCTCTAGAATTCAAAGGTGGATGGGATTAGTATCTCCCATTGGTTGAGTTCTCATACAACAATAGCTTCTACTCGAGTATTCATAAGGCTCTGTATGAAGCTCTTTATGGGAAGAGATGTAGAACTCCAACCTGTTGGGATGAAGTTGGAGAAAGAAAGCTACTTGGACCCGATCTTGTGCTGGAGATGACCGAGAAGGTTCAAGTCATCCAGAAACACATCAAAGCTACACAAATTCAGCAAAATAGCTATGCTGACAACCGTCTAAGGGACTTGGAGTTTGACTTTGGAGATAAAGTCTTCCTTCAAATATCTCCATGGAAGAGAGTCATGCGATTCGAGAAGAAAGGGAAACTAAGCCCAAGGTACATTGGCCCCTTTGAGATCCTTGACCACATAGGAGCCATGGCCTATCATCTGGAACTTCCACCGAATATGGATCAAGTTCATGATGTGTTTCATGTATCACTACTGAGGAAGTACATACCAGACCACTCACATGTACTAAACTCAGAGGTGGTGCAGCTGGAAGATGATCTCTCCTATGAGGAGCATCCGGTAAAAATTATGGAATGAAGTGATAAGTTTATACGTAACAAAACAACCCGCCTTGTCAAAGTTTTGTAGAGGAACCATAAGTTTGAGGAAGAAACTTGGGAACCAGAAGAGGCAATGAAGGAGAAGTACCCTCACCTGTTTGTGTAAAGTGAAATTTCGGGGTAGAAATTTCTTAAGGGGGGAAGAATGTAATGACCCAAAGTTTTTCAATGGAAAAATCCCTTCTTATATTTATGTCATAAAAACACAAAATATTGAACTAATAAGTGATAAGTGACCTTTGAACATAATTTTGTCACCCCTATGTTTGGAATTTTGAAAATCTGTCACACACAGTTGTGTTCAAGATGGTTTTTGGAGTCTAATGAAACAAAAATAATTTTTGGTGAATAATAACCTACCCTTATGAATAGTAACCTACCCTTATGAATAGTAATATGACCCTTATGAATAGTAAATAAGATCAACATTACCTATGAATAATAAAATAAAATTTAGACATCTTAGAAAGTGACAATTTGACCTTAGTAAACATTTTTGGTATTTTATAAGTCATAAATAATTAATTATAATTAATTAATATAAAAGAATATTTATTTCCCTGGAATGTATTCATAAATTATTAAATAAATGTCTAATAGTTTTTAGATAATTTTATAAGACCCTACGTAATTTTTGAAAGAACTATAAAATCAGTTTTAATCTCAAAAACTGTTTTTTTAAGTCAATTATGATTTTAATTAAATATTAAATTAATAATATTTAGAAAATTATTTTTGAAAAATGGACTTCATTTTTTGATTCTACACGTCAAAAAATTATTGGGGTAAATTTTTTGGAATTTTCCGAGATACTTGAATTTTTGATGAATAGTGGAATCCGATAATTCACAATAAATGCTAAATAATGTATTAATTGAGTCACCGATGATGTTCTGCTGATGTAAGCCCACTTGATTCGGGATTACATTATAAAATTACTATTCTTGGTCTTTCAAGAATCACTATTCCTTGTCTTAAGTGAAATTAATAAACTAGTCAATTTTATATTAAGGAAACCCCTCTCCCCTCCACTATAAAAGCCACCCTTCACTCCCTCTTTTCCTCACACCTCTCAAGCTTCAAGCCTTCTCTAAACTCTGCCCAAAAACCTTACCTAGCCCCTCCCCCATGTCTAAAAGCAGATGGTCTCATCAAAAGACCAAGCCTATCTTCCTTAAGGAGGATCTCAAGAGGAAGATTCTAGAGGTAATTTCTCTCCCTCTTCTCCTTTAATTTCCTTTCAAGTTCAAGTTCCTTTCGTGATCTCTCCCCACCTATACTCATCCAAATTGTTTTATAAATCTATTATTATACATATAATGTATTTTTATGATTATAATGGGATATTATATCACCCCCACCCCCTTTCCCTCTTCCTTTTATTTTATTTAAGAGAACGCTGTTCATGAGGTGTTAATTTATCACCTTCAAAAACGACATGCTCTATTTTTCCATTTCTACCTTCATATCTAGTCATGAAACCAGTTTTATGGTTGAAACAGAATATTTTATATTTATTATGTTCCATTTTATGTTCTGGAAATATCCTATGGCCAAATTACTAAGTTAAAAGTTAAAACAAGTTCGTTGTGATCCAAAAACCGCTCAAATTAACCCAAATAACCATAATTAAATTCTTATCTAATGATTTGTCCACATGGATCTAATATAATTAATTATAAAATTATTAAAGCTACTGTAATATAATTAATAACATGTAATATCAGTTCTGGATGTTTACCCATGATCTACCCAAACATCAATTTAAGAATACAGGTGAACCACTCAAGAAAACCATAAAAATGAACATCCTCGAACAATGTTTTTAAACTCTATAAGTCATCCAATGGAACATAATATGACATAATGAAACCAGAATGAACCATATTAATGTACACATGGTTCTGGATTTCTAATTAATGAATATAATGTCATTATACATGACATTAAAGAGAAGGAAGCATTCGGGTACAAGGTAAGGGGAAATCTCGAACCCAATTTTCTTCCTTTGGGTTCTCCCTCTTTCACTCCATTATTGATATGGTTACTCCTCAAATATCATTGGTTCATCATTGGATTTACTTTTCGGGGATATACATGTTTGTCACTGGTTTTTATATCCATCAAAATGTTTTCCAAAAGAACTCTTATTTCAAGAACTCACCTTTTACCTCTCATTCAAGGTTGATGATTCTTGTATCAAGTATGTTGTTCCCTCTTTCTTTTGGGAACCCAAATCTTATGAATGTGTTATTATGATATGAAACCCACTCCTTTTCATGGGTTCATTATGTTGATTTATGTTATATGTTCATTGTGGCATGCATGATAAATGATAATGTTATGATGTGACGGGTGAGCCCGGAATTATATAGCGTAATATGAATGTTTAAATGTGACGGGTGCGCTCAGAATTATATAGCGCCCCAATTCATTGGGTAAAGTGATGAATCTTATGAGTAAATGTGAAATGATGTGTGAAAAATATGCTAGCTTGGTTCAAAAATATGTGTGGTAGTTAACCACTAAGACATGATGTTTCATTTTTATGCATTACCACATTTCAAGTCTATTATTTATGCTCCTCTCATGTTCATGATCATTATCCTATATCATGATTATGCTCACCCCATGCTATATTGTTTTTATCTATCCTCTTACTGGGATTTTAGCTCACCCCTTTTTGATGTATATCCTCAGGTGGCTACATGTACTAAGGAGAGGACAAGTGCCAATAAGAATCAATAGAAGAAGAAATTAAATGAATGTTTATGCTTAAAGTTGTATTTTCTATGTATGGTACTAGTTTGACCAAGACACTAAACCTATGGATCCTCTATATGTAATACTATTATGTTGTTTATCTTTGAAATGATGTAATAGTAATGTAAGAAAAGGTTGGGTCGCTATAATTGCGGGGGTTATTATCTATCGATCCTGTGTGGGTCCGACGGCTTAGATGAATCAGTGGATACATCTGATCATATCTATCATCTTACGAAGAAGTATACCTGTGTGAGATGAATCTTGACTTTCAATCCTTATCTTCGATAAGATTGACTTGATATCCTGTGTGGATTACGTTATACTTTCCTGTGTGGATTTGGTTTTGATTTCCTGTGTGGACTGGGTTGTACTTGAGCTCAGATGTTGGAGCCGAACGAGAATTGATGACTTAGGTATATGTATGGGAATATACCTATGTAGTGTCGGATGTTACTTCGTGATTGTATCTTTCCATTGTGGATTATCCTTTGTAGATTCTGGGAGACCTTCGGGGGTCTCGGGGTCCCTACTGAGTAGCTTATACTCACCCCTGCACGGGCTATGCCCGTACTACATTGTGTTGGTTGCAGATGACGGACAACGCTGATCGTGGATGAGGCACGAGGAGCAGGTCGGTACCCGGAGGTGGACCACTGGAAGAGGCGTACTCGGAGCGAACGACTGGACTCGAGGAGCTGTGGAGGCTATCTTTACCCACCCTTCAGGTGGGACTTCCAGTGGACGGATCGAGGCTGCGGATTTACTTTTTAGTTGTTGTACTCCCTTTTCCAGTTGTACTTTTACTTTCAATTTGGGTTTGTATTCTGGCCCACTTACTTTTCTGCACTGTCTGTTGTAAACAGTTTTTACTTAGTGTTTACTTCTGCTTGCTTTCTCTGTGGTGTTTTTTTACTTTGAAAAGGTAATTCCTTCCCTTTTTACCAAGAATTATGCCTTGGTGCTAGTCGCCAGCCCCTGACCTATGGGAGGTGGTCTTGGGGTAGTCACGACATGGGCCTTGAGGACGGGTCGTGAAAAATAGGTATCAGAGGAGTTCAGTTCTACCGCAGTACTTTGGACTCTGATCTTTCTTCTATGTGAAGCAATAGTGTTAAGGGTATTGGGTGTGGTTATCAGTCTAGGGAGTCCTGTGTTCGTGCGGCGGCCGACGTATTCGTACACCAGGACCCTGACTTCTGATTTCCGACTTAATGCACAAAAAAGTTGATTGCATGTGTGTTTCAAGTTTTCTTTGTTATTACTTTGTGTCCGCTCACGAGGTATACTGTTTGACTGTGGTACACCAGTTTCTTTTCAGGATGGCCCCACTATGGAAGCCAGCTAGGGTTCCGAGCGTTGTGCATGACGACAGCCCACCGAGCGACGAGGCCTCGGTACAGGGCCCTTTGACAGCAGAGGCACTGGCGGTACCTCTACCCACCGAGCCACCGATGCTACCATCCCCAGCCACTGACGATGCACATCGCCTTAGTGCACTGCACAAGTTTTAGCGTCAGCAACTGCCCAGGTTCCATGGGGAGACAGACCCTCAGGCAGCCGAGGATTGGCTGGAGGTAGTTGTACGAGTTTTCAGGTTAGTGGGGACACCAACAGACCTCATGGTGATCCTCAGAGCGAGCCTCCTGCATGCGGCAGCAGGCAGATGGTGGAGATTGATGCTCCAGGTAAACGACAAGGCATCTCTCCTCTGGACAAACTTTGAGAGCCTCTTCCGCTCGGAGTTCGTCCCAGCCACCCTCAGTGCGGTGCGCATCCAGGAGCTACTACAGCTGCGGCAGAGCAGATTGACGGTCGCCCAGTACTCGGTGATATTTACAGATCTCTCGCACTATTCGACGGACATGGTACGAGACACATTCTTTCGAGCTCGGACCTTCGAGCAGGGATTGAGGCAGGAGATCAGGGCATCGCTGCTCTCCCTCATCATTCCGACACAGGCAGGGGTACTGGAGCGAGCCCTTCTCATCGAGACCATCCTTACTGAGCCTACATTAGCAGCGCGACCTACCACAGGGCGGCACGTAGCAGAGTCTTCTGCAGCAGGCAGTCGACAGATGACACATGGGTCCAGGCAGACCAGACCCTCAGGTAGACGACCTTAGGAAACTGGCTAAGTGGTACGGGGCAAACAATGTGGAGCCAGTATTTCGAGAGGCATACAATGCTATGGATGCGGCGGACAGCGCCACATGGCTCATGACTGCCCGACCCGCCGTACCGAGGAGCAGCAGACGGTTGAGGGACCACCCAGGCAGAGGCAGAGGGTCGACCGTGGTGGTCCGTAGGGAGCAGGCGGACGAGGCAGAGGAGATGGCTGGGCAGCAGGTGGTGGGCGACGCTTTCAGGCTCTACCACCACCACCCCCAAGAGGTCCACCTCGACCACAGGGAGCTGGCGAGCAGAGATAGGCTCAGCTTCAGGCAGCGGAGGCCTACGACCACAACATGCCAGAGATGATTCGAGGTACGATCTATGTCTATTCCACCCTTACTGCAGTTCTTATAGACACATGATCGAGTCATTCATTCATATCTGATGCCCTTGTTCAGAGCTCGGAGATTCTGACAGAGCCGTTGGCTCGATCCTTACAGCTAGAGACTCCTACGGGAGTAGACTCAATGATTACGCACTGGTGCCGGAAGTGTGAGCTTACTCTAGGAGGCAAGAGCTTCGGTTGGGATCTTCTTGTAGTAGCGTCGAGGCCTTACGACGTCATCTTGGGAATGGATTGGTTATCTACAGTCCATGCTCAGATTGACTGTATTAGGCGCAAGGTGCGGTGTGTACGCACCGAAGGGAGCAGGTTCACCTTCACCGGCAAGAAGGGAGCCTTCGCAGCACAGGATGGACTCTTGTAGAGGAGAGGACAGCCCATCACTCATCAGTTGGCTAGCCTCATCCTAGGAGAAGTTGATGTGCGGAGTCCTGGTTTTCCTGCAGTGGTGGATCAGTATGCGGACGTTTTTCCCGACGACGTTCTAGGACTACCTCCTCGCAGAGAGGTAGCATTTTTGATCTGTACCCTAGGACAGCCCCGATATCCACTCCATCATATCGGATGGCCCCCGCTGAGCTTCAAGAGCTACGGGTACAGTTGGGGGACTTGCAGGGCAAGGGATTCATCCGACCCAGTGTTTCACCCTGGGCTTCCCCGATATTGTTCGCCAAGAAGGTGGACGAGTGCTTGCGACTTTGTGTTGACTATCGTCGCCTGAACCAGGTGACTGTGAGGAACAAGTATCCTCTACCGAGGATTGAAGACCTCTTCGATCAGCTCAAGGTAGCACGGTGGTTCTCGAAGATAGACATCAGGTCAGGCTATCATCAGCTCAAGGTTCGGGACGAGGACGTGCAGAAGACGGCCTTTAGATGTTAGTATGGCCACTATGAGTTCTTGGTTATGCATTCGGAATAACCAATGCTCTGGTAGTGTTCATGGGCCTCATGAATAGGATATTTCAGCCATACCTCGATCGATTTGTCATGGTCTTCATCGACGACATTTTGATATACTCGACGACTGAGGAGGAGCACGCCTACCACTTGCGAGTTGTACTGGACACACTCCGAGAGCACCAGCTTTATGGTAAGCTCTTGAAGTGTCAGTTCTGGATACGCGAGGTCCACTTCTTGGGACACTTCATCTCTGAAGCAGGAGTTGCGGTGGATCCTGTGAAGATCAAGGCAGTGCTAGCTTGGGAGCCTCCCAGGAGCGTGACAGAAGTGCGGAGTTTCTTGGGACTAGCTGGGTACTATCGGAGATTCGTGCAAGACTTCTCCAGAGTTTCAGCACCACTCTCAGCTTTGACGAAGAAGAGGAAACCCTTTGTGTGGTCAGACAGATGTCAGCAGAGATTCCAAGAGCTGAGACAAAGATTGACCAGCGCGCCTATCTTGAGGCTACCGGAGGAGGGGGTTGGGTACGTAGTCTACTGAGATGCATCAGGGAATGGAATCGGATGTGTCCTGATGCAGGAGCAGGCAGTGATCTCCTATGAATCACGTCAGTTGAGGCCACATGAGCAGATCTACGCTACCCATTACCTAGTGTTAGCAGTAGTGGTCTTCGCTCTGAAGATGTGGCGACACTATCTGATGGGCGAGCACTTTACAGTCTATTCTGACCATCAAAGTCTCAGGTACATCTTCTCGTAGAAGGAACTGAACCTAAGATAGCGGCGATGGCTCGAGTTCCTCCAGGACTATGAATTTGAGATAGTCTATACTCCTGGAAAGGGGAACGTAGTAGCCGATGCACTCAGCAGGAGGTCGGGCATTCAGCTACATGGGGAGGTGACAAAGCAGCTAGCCGCTTTACAGATATACTCCATGGATATAGATGGAGCAGCCTTTCTTCAGTCTCCCACAGTCACTCCTCCACTACTGCAGTGGGTCAGAAAGGCACAACGTGGGGACACCGATTGTGAGATGCGGCATGCGCAGATATCCTCAGGACAGGCACCTGATGGTTTCTCTTTAGGAGGAGAGCATGAAGTCCTTTTTAGAGGACGTACCTTGGTACCAGTTTCTTTACAGGATGAGGTTCTGAGAGAGTTTCACACTTCCCCTTTGGCGGTACATCCTGGAGTGGCGAAGATGTACCAGGATCTCAGATGACAGCACTGGTGTCCGGGCATGAAGAAGGCCGTGTCAGAGTTAGTTTCTCGATACCTCACCTGCCAGTAGGTGAAGGCAGAACACCAGGTACCAGCAGGCTTGGTACAGCCCTTGGAGGTCCCATAGTGGAAGTGGGATGGGATATCTATGGACTTCATGACTGGACTTCCACGCACTTCCAGAGGTCACGATTCCATTTGGGTGATTGTCGACCGACTCACCAAGTCGTCTCACTTCTTACCCATCGGAGAGTAGGGCTCAGTGGAGAGCTTGGGACGCCTCTACGTTCAGGAGATTGTACGGCTTCATGGTGTTCCATCATCTATCGTCTCCGATCGAGATGCTCTCTTTACTTCCTGGATTTGGAAGGGGTTGCAGGAGGCGTTTGGGACACAGCTACATCTGAGCACCACCCTTCACCCTCAAACAGATGGTCAGACGGAGAGGACAATTTAGACTCTTGAGGACATGCTCCACGCTTGTGTCCTCGACTTTGGTCGCAGCTGGGAGGACCACCTACCCTTGGTGGAGTTCGCGTACAACAACAGCTACCACTCCACCATCAGGATGGTACCATACGAGGTGTTTTATGGATGACCTTGCAGATCTCCACTATGCTGGGCAGACCCTGGGGAGTCAACACTTGTGGGACCGGAGATGGTCCAGGCCATGATAGAGAAGGTCTAGGTCATCCAGGAGCAGATGAGGATAGCTCAGAGCTGGTATAAGTCTTATGATGACAGGAGGCAGAGGCCACTAGAGTTCGAGGATGGAGACCACGTCTTCTTGCGGGTCTCACCTCGACGTGGATTACGGAGATTTGGCCGAGGCGGAAAGTTGTCTCCACGCTTCATCGGACCATTCCAGGTCCTCAACAGGATTGGAAAGGTGGCTTATCGCCTGGCTCTACCACCTCAGTTGCACCGGGTGCATGACGTCTTCCACGTATCCCAGCTGAGGAGATACGTGCATGACCCGACGCATATCATTGACCATGGGGAGCTGGACATTGATGATGGGGAAACTTTTGTGGAGGTCCCTGTGGAGATTGAGGATCGACAGGAGCGGGTCCAACGTGGACGGTCGATTCCTCTAGTGCGCATCAGATGGCAGCACGGGAACCTTTAGGAGAGCACTTGGGAGCGGGAGGCTCAGATGCGTGCTCAGTACCCACATTTATTTCCCTAGTTTATGATGTATCTTTACGGGGACGTAAAGCCCTGAGGTGGGAGTAATTTAAAGACCCATAAAATTCAAGGGAAATTTTTTTCTTAATTTTCTTTGGGATTTTAGAAGAACGCAGTTTCTAACAGCACCTGATTTCGAGGCCTGGTGTGCCCAGAATCTTTTTCCGAAGTTTAGCTCGGGTACGTTCAGTGAACGAATGAGAGGGTTTTTCTAACTTTTGAACCGGTTCTTGGAATAGAATTCCAAGGGCACCGATGGAATTGCAGCGCTGGTAATTGCTTAGAAACACCTTTTCCGAAGTTGCGTTTCCTCGGGTGTGGTTTTCAAATTTTTTTGGGTTAAGTAAAGGAATAAAATAAAAATGGTGCGACCAATTTTTATTTTACTTAATGTTGTTTAACCTAAGATAAGTGATTGGAGTGGGACCCACAGTATCCTACCCACTAGGTAGGATATTTGTGAGGTGGGGCCCACACGAGCCCCACCGTTTCTTTCAACTTCCTCAACCCCCTCCTTTATTAAGTTAACGCACCCGCACCCCTATTAAGTGGAAGTCAACCCTTGCATTTTTCTGTTTATGAAACTCCTCAATTAATTTCGGCGGTTTAAACATTGCAATTAATTCATTTAATTGATTGTTTCATTTTTGAATTTCAAAACACATGGCTTGAGAAATAAAATAAGACAAACCCTTATTTTATTAAGGGTTGTTGGGTTGTGAGAGGCTTGGGAGAATTTTCTCAAGTTCTTGAAGTTCTTCTTCCTTGATGAAGAACGTGAAGAACACGAAGAACACCGACCTCCGACGAAGGTTGACAAGAACGCAAGATCCTCAGAGATCGATGACACGATGATCCTCCTTCCACGATGCCTTCTTCCATGATGATCAATTCCACAACGTCCCTTTCCGCGACAACCTCATTCGACGACTACGCTCGAGGTAGGGGGATTATTATTTTCATTTGTTCCTAAATACTTTCATCGTTGACTTATCTTCTTTTTTTGGGCCGCCTGTTATTGCAATAATGGGAGGAGGTCGGACCGCACGAACATGGTCGACCCTCCTCTCCCCTTTGGTTGTTTGATATTGTTTGCGGCACGAGCAAGGCAACGCGGTGCCGAAGCACCGCGCGGGAAATATTAAAGAAAGGGGGAGAAGCGTAGCGCCGTCGCACTGCGCCGTTGAAGACGAACCAAAGATGTGGCACCATCATGCCACGCCGGAGAACCAAAAAAGCACCGCGGCCGGAGCGGGGTCGCGGTGGAGGGGCGCGGCGCCGTCGCGCCATGCCGGACGAACCAAGGCCGCGACCATAGGCCGCGGTGGTGTAGGGAGCGGCGACCGGTTTCTGGCCGCCGGTGCCGGAGCAGGAGGGTGGGACCATGGGGTCCCGCGGAAGCAGTACGGCCGACCGTCTTCCGAGAAGCTCTGGGGGTCGTAACCCCCGGCTGGCCAGCAGGAGCGGCCCCCCTCATGGGGGACGTGGTTTCGAACTGGCGGGGGGCAGCGCGCCCCCTCGCACCCCTACGCTCGGCTGTTACGGCCGAGCCACCTGGCCGCTCCCAGGCCGGGCCGGGCCGGGCTGCACTGGCTGGGCTGGGCCACGCCCACCAAGCCGGGCCGACCTAGGGGGTACCGGGCCGGGTCGGACCGGGCCCGAACCCCCTAATTCTGGACCTCTCACGGTCTTTTGCCCATAACTTGGGCTACAGACCTTCGATCGACGCACCGTCAGCTGCGATGTGATCTTTGGATCAAGGCGTCTGTTTCACTATATTACATTCAATGTTTTGAAGAACTTTAGGCTCAGCCGAGTTGGTTCGTACACGAAACCAACCGGGCCCTCGGAGCGGAAACACTTATAACTTGAGCTCCAGACGTCCGATTGACTTGTCGTCGACTTTGATGTATTCATCTTATTGAGAAAGAACTTTTGGTTTACTTCGCTCGATGTTTGGATGCAGTTGGAGTACGTTTAGGTTAGTTTTGACTTAAAAACCAATCGGGCCCCTAGGACGAAAAAGCCAATAACTCTCAGACCGGGCATCCGATTGACGCGCCGTCTGTGACGTTGAGTTCCTGTTGACGATATGGAACTTTAGGATACATCAAATACGGACTATGTGTCAGTTTATATATTAGACCCTCGGCTCGTGGAGCGGACCCTCCTGAACGAGCTTGCTGTGTGCGGGAACCCTAGAGCTGGCTGCGACTGCGACGACGATGACGATTGTACAGAAATCCTCCGTGGATTTGACAGCGACGACTACAACACTCAGTGATCCTACGTGGATCAGTGCTACTGATACTGTGTGGTTCAGATCCAGTGTGGGTCAGTGCTCAGCGGTCCTATGTGGGCCAGCGCCTACAGATCCTGTGTGGGTCCGATCCTGTGTGGGTCATTGCGGGGGTTAGTACCTATCGATCCTTTGTGGGTCATTGCGGGGGTTAGTACCTATCGATCATGTGTGGGTCCGACGGCTTATATGAATCAGTGGCTACATATGATCATCTCTATGGTCTTACGAATAAGTATACCTGTGTGTGCTGAATCTTGACTTTCAATCCATATCTTTGATAAGATTGACTTGATATCCTATGTGGATTACGTTATGCTTTCCTGTGTGGATTTGGTTGTGATTTGCTGTGTGGACTGAGTTCTACTTGAGCTCGGATGTTGGAGCCGAACGAGAATTGATGGCTTAGGTATATGTATGGGAATATACCTAAGTAGTGTCGAATGCTACTTCGTGATTGTATCTTTCCTTTGTGGATTATCCTTTGTGGATTCTGGGAGACCTTCGGGGGTCTCGGGGTCCCTACTGAGTATCTTATACTCACCCCTGCATGGAATATTCCTGTACTACGTTGTGTTGGTTGCAGACGACGGACAACGCTGATCATGGATGAGGCACGAGGAGCAGGTCGGTACCCGGAGGTGGACCACTGGGTGGGGCATACTCGGAGCGGACAGCTGAACTCGAGGAGCTGTGGAGGATATCTGTACCCACCCTTCAGGTGGGACTTACAATGGACGGCTTAAGGCTACGGCTTTACTTTTCAGTTGCTGTACTCCCTTTTCCAGTTTTACTTTACTTTTAGTTTGGGTTTGTATTCTGGCCCACTTACTTTTCCGCACTTACTGTTGTACCCAGGTTTTACTTAGTGTTTACTTCTTCTTGCTTGCTCTGTGGTGTTTGTTTAATTTGTAAAGGAAATTCCTTCTCTTTTTACCGAGAATTACGCCTTGTTGCTAGTCACCAGCCCCTGGCCTATGTGAGGCGGGCTTGGGGTAGTCACGACATGGGCCCCGAGGACGGGTCGTGACACAAAGACCCACTTACATGGGAAATAGTGGAATCAGTTTTGAGGCTGAATCATCAAATTCTGTAAATAAAGGTAACCAAAATAAAGGAAAGTTGAAAGTGGGTCATGTGGAAAAGTCACCTAAAGTGCTGGAAAAAATCCCCATTTCAATCTGAAATAAGAACATAAGACTATCCTCAAGCCTCCGAGAAAAAGAGGCAGCCAAACTCTTATCCCATAGAATAAGGAATAAGGATAAACATAAGTGAGAAGACATTTCCTCTCATGAAGTGTTATTTTTGTGGATATCTAGTCTGTACCATGTTTTATAGTGAAGAGGCAAGAAGCTATCTGAATGGAGAAGATATGGGAGTTCAATAAATGAGAACAAATTCATATCCTAATTCTTTTAGAAGAATTTTTTTTATGGATATTGTTTTTTTTGTTCTAAATCTGGTCATAAGGACATTTATTTTAGGTAGATGAGGGACATGGAAACATGTTACCAGAGTCCGAGACAAGTCAAATCTCATCAACAAAACAACATTTCTCTTACAAATATTTTTTCTCCTCTAGAAGATGATTTTGACAAAGAAGAACCCATGTACACAGAAGAGAGAATTGAAATACCATCAATGAGCTACAGTCAATACATTTTCTCATGGAAAGAAAAGAAGAAAATTGAGAAATAAAACCTTGAATAGGTATCCCTTAAAAGTAAAAAAGGCAACAACACCTGGATTCTGGATAGCGGTTGTTCACCTCATATAACAGGCAATGCAGGCTTGTAAATGGATGTCAAGAAGAGGGTTGGTGGAATAGTATGGTTTGTTAATAATGGAGCTCCAAAAATCAAGGTCAGTGGAAGTAATAAACTAGCTAATGGAGAGCTAAAGAAAACTAAAGTACTTTTTGTGGATGGCCTATATTATAATCTCCACAGCATTAGTCAACTCTATGACACAGTACTTATAGTTACTTTTAATCAGAAAGGATTCACTATCAAAGGAAAGACATGAAATTCACTTATGAAGGGATATAGAATAGAAGGAAACCTATATCAGGTTGATAGTAAATAAAACATTTTCTACATGACTATTGAGGAAGAAAATGACATGTGGAATTGGAGAATGGGGAACATCAATCAATAGGACATGGAGAAACTATCAAAACTGAAGATTGTCATAGATATTCCCAACCCGAAGCGTGAACGTGAAAAGTCTTGTGATACTTGCACTCAGGGGAAGCTGGTCTACAGTTCATATAATCTAAATAAGAAAATGGAATCTCATCTTCCTGATCTCATTCATACAGATGTATGTGGCCTGATAAATGTTACTGGAACATATGGAGAATGGTACTTTGTCCATTTCATAGATGATTACATTATAATAGCCTATGTAAGGGTTATACACAAGAAACGAAAAGTGCATGTATACATGGAAACATATCATCTAATCGCTGAGAATGATATTGGAGGAACAATCAAAGTGATGTGATCTGGAAATGGAGGGGAATACAAGTCCGTCAAATTTGAAAATTACCTAGAGAAGCATGGGATACAGCATGAGGTAGCTGCTGTGATAACTCCACATCAAAATTGATTTGCTGAGTGCATGAATTTACAGTTGAATAATATGTCAAGAAATATGCTGATTGAGAGTCGTATTTCACAACATTAAAAAAAGACTTCATTCAATATGCAGTGTATATTCAAAATCAAATAGGGCTTTATATGGGTGTGGCAAAGACACCATATGAATTGTGGCATGGAAGGAATCCCTCTTTAAAATACTTTCATGTTTTTGGAAGTAAATGCTTCATTAGAAACAAAGTAAATCAAGGTAAGTATGGTGATAATCCATATGAAGTAATTTTTCTTAGATACTTGATGAACAACAAATCCTACAAGTGTTTCAACAATTCTGTATGGAGGATTGTGGAAAGAAGCAATGTTAATATTATTGAAGAAAAAAAGTAAAAATGATTCAAGTATTTCAAATGATGATGTGATAGAAGATGAGGAATAATGTGAACATAGAGTAAATGAAAATACAGAAATAGAGGAAGGTTTTCAAAACACTCAGGAGTCACATCATGATGTTGACTCAGAAGAAGAATCTGAAGAGGAAACCTTGGTTGGAGAGAATGTGGTTGAATATCAAAGGAGGAATTGAAGAGAAAAAACTGATCAATCCAACATTATTGTGTATTTTAATTCACCCACATAGACAAAGAGAATGAGGAATAATACACAATATTCATTTCTATAAGTTGTGGAACCATCCTCATTTGAAGAAGCTACGGAGGATGATTCATGGCTGAAAGCCATGAATGAAGAGTTAGATCATATTGACAAGAATCAAACATGTGAAATAGTCAAGAGACTGAAAGGTCACAATGTGATTGGTACAAAGTGTATTTTTAAGAAAAATTTAGATGATCATGGATGTGTTAATAGAAATAAGGAACGACTGGTATGTAAAGGGTATTCACAGATTAAAGGTGTTGATGTTGAAGAAACCTTTGCTCCAGTGGATAGATTGGAGTCAATATGGCTTTTTCCTTCCATGGAAATCCAAAGAGGATATAAGGTATATCAAACGGATGTCAAGGAAGCATTCTTGAATGGAGGTCTCAGAGAAGAAGTCTACATCAAAAAACCAATAGGTTTTATTCTGGGTACTGATGAAACAAAGGTTTGTAAACTAAATAAGGCCCTCTATGGTTTGAAGTAGACACCATGAGCAAGGTATTCTTGGCTGTATTCTTATCTCAATAATATAGAATTCAAAAGAGGAGGAGTAGATCATAATCTCTATGTGAATAATTCTCTGAAAGATCAGTTCATGGATCTAGTTTGCGTGGATAACATTATATTTGGTTGTAGTAGGCAGAAATCAGTGGATGAATTTTCCAATCACATGAAATCATAATTTCAAATGTCTATAATTGTGTATCTCACAAATTTCATAGTAATGAAGGTGATTCAAAATAAGGATTACGCATTAATTTCTCAGTAAAAGTATGCAAGTGAGCTGCTAATGAAATTTAATATTCATGACTCTAACCAATGTCAACTCCAATTACGGTTGCAACCAAACTTGGAAATCATGATGATGGGACCTCTGTAGATCCCACCATGTATAGGAGGATTATTGGAATCTTACTATACCTAATAGAGACACATCCTAATATTGTCTTTGCAACATGCTTAGCGGCCTGATTTTAGAGTAATCTGAAGGAAGAACATATGATATAAATAAAATGGATCATGAGGTACATTCAAGGTACTCATAATTATGGGTTATACTCTGCTACAGGAAGGGACATTGAATTATCATCATTTTCCTGATGTTTAATGCTCTTGATATGTAGTTTAAAGAAAGTCCACTAGTGGTGGAGAATTCTATATTGGGAAGAAATGTGTTGGATGGTTGAGAAAAAAACAAGAAAGTACATCTCTTACTACTTCTGAAGATGAGTATATCTTCACTAAAAATCTGTGCACTCAACTACTATGGACGAAGCAACAACTGAAATATATTGTTGACGAGGTGAAACAACCAATGGTGATTTACTATGATAAAAAGAGCGTAATTGATCATACGAATAATAATGTTCATAATTATCGTTCAAAACATATTGAAATCAAATACCACTTTATCAAGGAAAAATTTGAACAAGATGCGATTAAAATGGATCATGTGGGAACTAATGAGAATGTGTCTGATATCCTAACCAAGCCACTATCATCAAATGTGTTTGAGAAACATCAGTTGAACCTCGATGTTCAGTCACCTCCCAGTGCCTAAGGAGGTTCCGAAAAACCCCTCTCCCCAGTTATGTTAACTATTTTTAATCTGTTTGTGGATGTGATGAAGATTTATGGGGGATATACTATCTATGGGTATTTTAATCTCTACAATTAACAAATACTTGTCTTTGAGTTTATTGTAAATGGGGGAGAAGTAATAAATTCAGGATATGTGATGGACATGTAATGCTTCTATGACATGATGATAATTCATTGATAAGAGGAGACGGAATACATTCAAAACATGGGAACCCAATTCAAGATTCCCCTCTTGTTTTATACATTAATAATTACTCAGTTATACTTAGAGTGTTGGTTGAGTTGATTCTTGCATTTCAGTTTTTGCGTGTGGCTTGTGCTCTATTGAATTTATTTGGAGATTTCCAACAAACCCAAAGGGGGATATTGTTGGAACCATGGATGTTCTATGCTAGAAATGGAGTATCTTTTTTGTTTTTTCAATCCTCATTGGAAATTTTGAATTTTTTCTCGAAAATGGATCATACAGTTCAAGCGGACAACAGTATTCAAGGTGACATCATTTCCCAGTGTTTGCCAAATTTTTGGGCCTAAAAATTGAAAAATGGAGAAATGTATGTTTTGAAAAGGTAAATCCATGCATGTTTAAATGGTGTTTAGAATTTTTCCTGCAAGACTTAATTTGGGATCAGTACATCTTAATATTGAAAAGTCAAAAGGTGCGTGAAATACATAAATGTGCACAAAAGATGGTGTTGCACAGAAGAATCTTACGCGCCCAATGCGATGTCAAAAGGGGTTTTGCGTGGTCATAAAGAAACTTACACACACCAATGAAGATGCATAAGGACTTTCAGGCAAGGTCATCAAAGGCCTATAAAAAGACAGCTACCCCATTGGAAGAATTAATAATATTTTGATGAAAATCTGGCTGTTGTGCCATGCGAAATATTGGCCCTCAAAATATTGGAAGAGAGTTGATCTTGCACGCAAGGTGTTCCATTAGTCTGAAAATACCAAGTTAACCCTTCGGTGTAGTTGCGAAAAAGATAAGGGTTGCAAGAAAAGTAGGGGTTTCATGAAAGTTAACTTGCACGAAAAATCAAAAATCTTGTGTGCAAGTTCACGTATTGCACGCATGCATAGTGTTATGATTCTAACAGGACTCTAATTATCTGGTTCAATGGTTTAGTGTTTTCAAGTGAAACAATTTAGGAATTCGATGCAAGCAGTGTCTCATGTTGAATAGAGAAAAATACTTCAATGAAAATCTATAGAAGAGACACTCAATTCGATAAACTGAGTTTGACTTCTCTCAAGGTAGTGAGCTAGGGCAAGTCAATGGAAGTGATCTGAGGGATGAATTGACCTATCATTTAACCTTTGTAAAGGCAGTGTGCCTAGAACATAGTGAATATGACCAAATCTTGTAATCATAAAACATGTAAATATTAGTGGATTTAGGTATGACCGACACACTTCGGTGTATGCTCCTTGGATGTTTCCCATTACAATGAACCAAGTAAAAGTGTTGTGTCATATCCCATTTTTCATTTGTTTGAAATATTTAACAAGTTCCTACCAATGTGGGAACAAGATCCACAACTTTAAAAAGAAAATGTTGACACCCTGATTCACCCCTCCCCTCGTAGGGTGTTCAGGGGTCCTTTATTATGTAGATGCACTAGATGATACATCTATAACCTTGGAATATCTAGATGAATATGTAAAGGTCATTCATATTTCACATCTAAGTGTGGTGTCTATATTAAATTATAATGATATGAAGTAAATAAATGAAGTTAATTCCACCTTAAAAAAGATGATATATTACCATTTCAAATTGATTGAAGAATTTTCTAAATGTTTCTTGTGATAGTCTATTTTTAAAATGGGCCCATTTCATAGAAAGAAGCAATATATTCTTCAATAGGTATAAAATTTCTTCCTTTACAATTTTCTAAATTCCTAGATGGTGTTCTAAAAATATGGATTTTGTAGGAACTACCTCAGGTGTATTGAAGTAGAATATACCTTCTTTGTTATATAGGGAGTCTATGCCAGTGCCTACATATCCCATAAATTATGATCTAATATCTTCCACCATACCATAAGACATAGATATATCTATCAAAAAATGATGTAAAGACACGTAAATTTTTTAAATATTTCCATGAAGTTAATATACTTTCAAACATTTTTTCAACCATAAGAGTTTCTATACACATTCAAATACTCCAAGTTATTCATCATACATTGGATAAATTTCACGACTCTATACCCTCCTAACAGAGTGTGGCATTTTTAGCTCATCCTCATTGATACCAAATTCTTCTCAACATAAGTCAAAGTTATGCCCCTCTAGGAGGTTAAAATGATGCATATAACTATATTTATTAAGGCCAATATGATTACTAGATTCTTAGTTCCTTATGAAATATTTTTAGAAAATGACATAATTTTTTATTTCATAAAACTAAAGAACCTATATAATTGGTAAAATATATAGTATAACCACTAATCTAATTATAATTAAGTATAAAATTAAATGAAAATAGAATTCAATACTATATTATCCAATAAAAGTTTTATATTTCCAGTCATAGAAAATAATTTTTGGACAGATAAATTTATTTATGATTTGTGGTCTTATCCCACTATAACACATAGTAACACATAATAAAACCAATTTTCATTATTATACAAATGATTTTTTTACTTACTGATGTTTAGTTTCCCTCACATTTTACTTAGATTTGTGATAAAATATTTAATTCATAGTCATATAAAATCCAAAATAAATAATTTCAATGACTTATTCAGAAGAGATTATGAACACTACATAACTTTGAATTCGATTATAACCATGTCACATGAGTATTAAATAATAAGGTTCACATATTCTCATTTTCCATGGATAATTGGTATTATCCATAAATAATCTTATGATATTTATAAATAATCCCTTAAAACTTGAGGAAAATGGGAAGTAACTTAAATCATATACAAGGTAAATCACAATAGATCTTACTCCCAAATTGTGATGGCTAAAGAGAATGTCACAGTTTCCATGAAGGTAAGGTTTCTCAAGAAATAAGTTTTATGGTTTTACTTGATAATTCATTATACATGACTCTAATGTACTTGGAATATTTTCTCATCATATTACCTTAAACTAAATAGCACCCAAGTCCTTATCACATGACGTAAGACTGAAATACATATATTCAACCCCATAAAAACATTTAATATTTTTGGAATGGTTTATTAAAAAAATGGTTCCTTACATGATATCACGATACATGTAAGAATTATGAGTGTATTGTCTCCCAATCTATAAGCCTACACTTGGAAATTCAATTTTATTCCAAACATAATAACTATAAATGGATTTATTCCTAGGATCATAGGACATAAAATGACATAAAGGTCACTTATCTTACACAAAATTATGAATTCCATCTCCATTGAATATTTTATCCTTCCTTCTTGGAATTCATTCCCTTACTCATTAACAATGTATTTTCATTAATTAACCTTGTGTTGGGATGATAATATACATTTCCATAATAATGTGAGACTTGATTCATGATATCACATGATATATAATGATTTCTACATCACATATCTCATACCTAGTTGAAAATATCATTTCTATCAAACTCCCACATTATCGTATTGTCTAAGACTATATAAGTTCACATCGAGAGTCCTATAATGACTAGGAACTAGGGTGGAACCATTTAATTTACCTTTATTGAATATTATCTAGATCTATGTATATTAATTTTCACTAACATCCTTGATTTATGAATTTATACTTTATAATAATGTTCCCTTAACGTATGACCTCACACTACATGATATATGTTCCATATGACATATACTTTAAATATATGGATGTGATATTTTCTATATATCCAAATATACCTACATGAGAGTCTAACCCCATGAAAGGTTACAAGAATGTGGTCCTACTCATGAAAAATATAACTCTATGATAAAAATACCCTACTTTACAGAACTATGTGGGTCTAGATCATTTTTTTGATTGGATACATAGTGACACTTATATTTCTTATTTCAGATCCTATCACAATACCAGCCAACCTAAATCATGTTTTAGGGGCCCTAATTCATTTATATAATTCCTTTCAATTGATCAATATTAGGTTGGATCCATTTCAATCTATCTTTGTTCTAAAACATCACTCACATCTAGTTTTCTCCCTTCCCTCTATAGGAGAGTCATCCATTTCATCACTATTCTCCCTTGTATATGATTTAGATCTATACACTAATATTTTTATAACTATGTGTGGATTGATTCATATTATTATTATGAAAAACCTACTCTTTATTTCACATAATTAAATGATTTATTACATAATATTACACTTAATAAAACATGGAATATTTATAAGTCTTGTTTCATTGAAAATTTGATACATAGCATAACATATTGAACATGGGATACAAAAACAATATTTAGAACTTCCTTTACATGCTTATGAAATTCCATATATTTTAAAAATGAATGGGATAACCTAGGGAAATACATAATAAATTTAGTGAACCAACCCCATAAAAACTACATATGGTGTCTACTACCATTACATTCACATGATTACAAGGAATCAAATCTCGAAGGACTAATGTGTTTAGTAGTCTTTGTGAATAAGATACATACATGAGTCTCGTATTGCAAATAAATACCCTAATTACAACATAATTTTTTCTTATGACTAAATAACATTGGGGATAACTTTATTCCATCTAATATATCCCTATATATCTTTCATAGAACGCTTCTTGGATACTTAGGAAAAGTAAACATAAAAACGGTTAGATCAAATTCTCTCTAAGGGTAACGTATAGAAAAATAATAATAAAACAATGATAATACTAATTATTGAATATTAAATAATTGAACACACATACCAGGTAATAAAAAAATGATAATGAAGTGAAAAAACACTATGGAAAGGTAGTAAGTGGAAACACATTCCATCCAAATAAATAGGTAAAGTAAAGTCAATATAGAAAGGTAAGAAACCCAAACACATGCCATTTAATCAATGAACTGAAAATGAAATGTATACATAGATATGTTAACCCAAAATCTCATGGATGTATAATAATTGAAACTAAATGAGGGAAATGTTTAATTATTTTATGACATCTTTACTAGGTACTTGGAACCATTACCGTCAAGACCTTTCACAATACAGTTTAGCATATCAGGTGTAAACCAATCTAATTTTCACAATTAATTCCTCTCATGAGACTACCAATACATCAAAGTGCTATATATAACCAATCCCCATCCATTTCATTCCTATCCAAAGAATTACTCATATATCTAATAATCTATTTAAAAAATTTCCTTATCAAATATCTATATAGAGTAGAAGATAAAAATTTATCAATATTTCATAAAAGGATCTAATAAAAGTTAAAATAAACATTGTATGTAAAAATGATATAATATTTAGGAAATAATATTATCCATTATATGTGAATACACATATCCAAGTATTTATAATTTAAAATTATTAAAAAATAGTGATTTTTTAAACAAAAAGTTAACAATCACAAAATATAAGAGAGATTGAAAAGATAGAAATTATGAACATTTTTAAGAAAATATCATTTGTTTGAAAAAAAAATGAAAATAAGTTTCTTTGAAATCCTCTTATGAAAAAAATTTATTTTATAAATAACCTTTTAGACATAATTAATCTTAGATTAAATGAATTTGGGTAAATCATTAAATGTCATATGAGGTAAAAAAGAACAATCCTTTCATATGGTAAAAATGATAAAAAAATTCCTTTTTTCAAAAAGAGTCAATAAGATATCTTTGAAAAAATTGTTAAAATACCAAAAAGTGTAAAAATGTATTTAATAAATAATTTTAAATACATATTTTTAAACATTTTAATAAAATAATGTTTTTGGAAGAAAATAGGTTCTTAGACTAAAGGGAGAAATAAGGTCGGGTTTTCTAAAAAACAATTTCTAGAAAATTTTGAGTACCAAAGAGTGGAAAATGGTACTAATACTTGAAAAGTTCATTAATGACTAGATGAGAAAAAAAATGAAAGGTATTATGAAAAAATGTTCATATAATTTTCTCAAATGGAAATTAAATAGCATTAATATTATTCATGAGTAAAATAATCATTAAACAATTCAAAGTGTCCCATACTACTTTGAAACATTTTAAATCATAAGCCTCATTATGGAATAAAAGTAAATGAATGTTTTAAATAATATGAATATAAATGGGTTAATTATATAATATATCAAAGGGTAGTATATTCACCACACAAAATAAGTAAGTGGTGAACAAGACATTTATCTGATGGAAGTAAAACGTGAGGTGAAAATTCCTTATCATGTGTCTAATTTGTGTCATGTGTATTTATATTACTGAATAATAAAATTATGTTAATTATTTACTTTATTTTGAACATTTTTCATGTTTATCATAACTTATTTTTCACTAATTATCATGTTTTATACAAATACATAATCAATTAATATTACATCATGTGTTTTTACCAAATTCAGGTTATGTGTCAAAAACAACTTTGGTAGGTAAACTATGGTCAAAGGGTTCATTATATTACATCTCCAGAATAATAATCATTAAATAATTATTATATTTATATTTAAATTAATCTTTTAAAACCAATCATTAAATATGGTTATGAATAATGAACCAACTTTGTAATCGTGGAGATGATAGGTCATACATACACATGAGTAATATTCCCATTTTTAAATGATTGTTTTGGAATGAAGGTAGGTAACACTATAACATTACATAATGATATCATAAATACTATATTATTTATTCATATAAACATAAAAATATAATTCTTTCTATGTAAAAGGAATCACATCATGTTGAGGAGGCAGTAATCCACACATCCAAAAACATAGTTATAACTTTTTAAGTGTGTGAATGGGTAATAAATAAAATGAAATATATATATATATATATATATTATATTTAAATAAAGTTAATTATGTAATTAATATCATATATATATATTTTCTTTGTCACAAATCTTTAATTAAAATCATACTTTATAATTTCCATATATCCAGTGGTCGAATCACTTCGCTTTTAGGAGGCGGTAGTCCACACTTCCACAAACGATGTTATCTTATTTACACAAAATTGAAATCATAAAGGTATGTGTTATACAAGAGTTAAATAGATATATTGACATTATATATATTATATATAACATATATAAATATTTTTTCTATCATAATACCAAAACATGAGAGGTGGTAAGGAAAAAATGACAACTTCATTTCGTGAGGATGTAGTTCACCGTACACGTAAACGACAAGTTCGTTACCCATTAGATGGATGTGTGTGTTTGTGTAGGTTGAACCATTAAAAAAAATATCATTATATTTAGGATATTTGTGTTTTTATATAATATTTGAATAATTATATTTTAGGTGGTGATTAAAGGGAATAAAACGAACGAGCTTGGGGAAAGATGTTACCCCTTCTTTGGGTAACTTCTTTTAGTTTTCACAAAATGGATTATGTGGATGGATATCTTCCTAGGGGGGGCTTATATGATGAGTGGAGGTATGTTTAGGAGTTATTTTTATAGATAATAGTCCATACATACTAGATTTATTAGAGTGAGTAAGTGGGGTAGAGGAGGCCCTTTTATAATGGAGGAGTGGCACTCTAGTAAATGTTGGGAAAGGGAATTCCACCCACATTTTTAAATATTAAGTGGATCCAATAATAAAACGAAATATATAAAAGGTATAATAGTTTCTAAATATTTATATCAAACGGATTTTTGACACATATATAGGTTATTTTGGCCATTATTTTTAAGGTTTTGTCCCTTGTTAGCTTAATTTCACCCTAATTGTTGGAATTAATGCTAATTACATTCAAAAATATTTTTGGTCAAAATATAAGTTTAAATAATTTTAGATTAAAATTAATTTTGATTCCAAATATTAAATATACATTTCCAAGATCCAATCATAGATTTGGTATAAATAAATTTAAATTTAATCCCGCATACGGGAAGACAATTCCAGCTTTTAAAGTAAAAACACCCAAAAGTTGGATAATTTATTATATTCAATTTCAAAGTGAAATTGATTCCGATGAAGTAAATTGGATATATTTATAAATAAATAATCCAATTAATCTTTAAAAAAAATTAAAATATAATTTATCCTTATAAATAAATTAGATGAAAAACAAGCTGGAATTAAAACTGAATATTTATTATTATTCATTAAAAAATGAAAATTCATAGAAAAAACCAAAAATTAAACCTAAACTAATTTTTATGTTTCTATTTAAAATATGAAGTTTATTTTTACATACATGATTTATAAAATTTCTAAAAATTGGATTTAAAATAGGATCTCCATTAAAAGGTGATAAAAGTACCATAATAAAAATATAGTATTTTATTCAGAAAAATTGGTTTATTCTTTTCTTATGTCTATCAAATCTACTGGATGAATATCAAAAATATTTTATTGAATATATAATAAATTTATTACACTAATATCACTCACTAATCTTAATTAATTTAATTTAATAGGATAAAATAGATTTGTGTACATAAAAAAGTTTCCTATAAAAGTATTACCTTTATATTCAATTGGTTCTAATATTATTTTCTAATTTATATGTAAGCAATGAATTAATTTTATATTTGTTATAAAAATTATAAGTTAGTTTATCTTATTCATAACTGCTAGTTTTCAAACTAGGTTATATCTTAATATATTAAATAATAATATTTTAAAAATATATTGTTGTCTGGTAAAACACAGACTTGAACATAATTCAATACATCAAAGAAACTCATCATTGTATGTGACGTATTCTAACTCAGTGTCTCATCAATTTCAAGATATAAAATATTTTTAATTTTTTTAAAATAATAAATATATTATATATTTCTTGAATATTATATTTCCTTATGATCTTTATGTTTTGTTCCATAAATGCTATCAAATATGTCATTCCTATACTTGATTTTTAAGGCATTACATTCTCCCCAACTTAATTAAATTGAAGCCTAAATATATAAAATTTATCTTGGTAATAGATTGTTTGATATTTCATATTTTTTAAATCTCATTCTGAGATAAGGGTTAGTAAAACATCCTCAAGAATTGATAGAATGGGAAGTACAAATGTCACATGGAATACAATATTACTAGGTCTCAATGTAAGATAAAATAAGTGGAAAGTAGAGATATTTACTTGGAGAAAAAACATAAATATTTGTAAGGAGTGATTTAATTCATCAATCAAAAACAATATAATGATCAATAGAATTTTGAGGGCTTCAAAGCCAAAAATCTACGATGATTTAGAAGACCACTGGTTCAATAAAAATTAATGTATAAGATATTAATTTTGTTATCATTTTATTAGTGTTGAGTAATTATTTTACTGCATAATAATATAAGTAAAATGGATTAATTAAAATGATTCATTAAACAATGTTTTCATCCTTTATTCATCGATCAATTTCTAATTCATCCCTTACATCAAGAAATGGATATCCAAAATCTATAATTGATTCCTGAAAAACTAAAATAAACATTTAACAGATCGTAAGTTCCATAAAAGAGAGACAAGTATTACTATTTTATCTAACTATTCTCCAAGGTTAATATAGTTATTTCAGTAATATCTAAACATAAAAATATACACTAATAGTTCATCTTTAAAATTTTTTCATCAATTTGTTTAACTAAAAACAATGAAATTTTAACCATGACATTTCATAGGTCTGTGGTTGGCATGCATCCTTTATCATCCTTCATTCATGGGTTCAAGACCCATGGCCTTTCGAAACATGATTGGTTGTAACCTAGTATACATGTTTTCTATTTCTAAAACAAAATTAATATAATTTCCAAAATATATATGATTAACATCCTTGAAATTTAATCATTCAATAGCCTAAATTTTTCAATACAAAACCAATACATAAATACTTCTTCCACTTATTTCCATATAGATCCTTGGTCATGAATTAATCCTCTAGAAGAGGGAATTGACTCGGGTAATGTCTAGGTTCCCCAAATATATGACAAGAAACTATAAAGGATACCTTAGGATGAGTTTCATTTCCTTTCACCACAATCTTCATTTTTCATTAGTAATTATTTTCTTTATTCCCTTCTTTACAACACATAATAAATTTCTCTATTCTATTGAGACACTTTCTGGGGTGTATCCTTCCACATTTCTTACATGCGGTAAATCTAGCCTTTTTCCCTCCATGGTCTCCTCCACTAGATCCCTCATAAAAATACATACTTCTCATATTTGGTGAGTTTAGGTGTTGGTTAAGGTATATGTTTATAATCAAATTTTTGGAAATTGGATTGTCCATTAACAAGATATATTTAACTCTCACTACAATAGAATCATCGTTTAGCGGCAGTTATTTTTACGTTTAGCGGCGGTTAAAATTGCCGCTATATGGTGTGGCGGCGGTTTCTGGAAACCGCCGCCTAATACAGCATCGCCAATCTTTTAACGGAGATTATTTTCGTTTAGCGGTAGTTTAAAGAAAGAGTTGTAGCTGTCTCATTTCGCGGCGGTTTTAGAGGCGGTTATCACCGCCGCGAATAAATTCAAATCCAGTGGCCGTAAAACTGCTACTAAAGCCAGGGGAACCGCTGCATGATGAGATAACCACGATGCAACTATTTCACGGTGGTTATAACCGCCACTAAATGTAAAATAAACTTTAAGTTTAGTGGTGGTTTGTAACATTTAGCGGTGGTTTAAAACGCTGCCAACCCGCTGCCAACTTACATTTCGCGGTGGTTAAAACCGCCGCTAAAATCTGCCCAGAAAAAAAAATTATTCTGCTGCCCTAAAAACCAAATCAACCCAGATATAACAGAGAGAACAATTATAAGCCATAAAAACAACGCAATGCCAAAAGCAGTGACACAAATAAGGATAATAGAATCCAAGTAGTGAAGACAGAAATCCCTAAAATACTAAATACCCTACCTTACCACTAAACCCTAAAATAATTCCATATATTCCAAGCAGTGAACAAAAATAATGGTAATAATATCTGAACAATTATTATATAGATTTACCACTTTTTACAACACATGGAATCCCTAACCACTCCCATCCAGACTACTACCAAGCAACACACACCTGGAAACACACTAATCTCTGTATCAATATCTTAAGAATATTTCATCATCCAATTTATTAGGAATATAACCATGTTTCAAAAATATGACATGCCTTAAAAATTGTAGCGTCCAGTTTTATCTTTATAATATCCTCATAAACATCATTCAAAAAATATCTTATATTATGGAGCATACAACTGTCTTAACCACTTTCAAAAAACCAGATCAAGAAAGACTTCCTATTATTCAACAATTTGTGGATATTCAATTTACTTCTAGAAAATCATTATATCCTCTTCTATGAAACTTCTAAAACATATAACTTCATGAAAAACATTCAATTCCAACTTTATTCACCAACTTTATTCATAGGGAACAATAACATGGTTTAAATCTCTTCTAAAAAAATAAATTCATCACATGGAATATCACCTAATCAATAATGAATATCTCAGTTGGGATCTCCCCAAACTATAATCAATATTTCAATGATATTCTCACACAATCCATAATGATTCTATTGGTTAGAATCCCACAATAATTAATTAAAAATCACATCCCTTGGAAGGCATTTCTCCCAACAGATAATAAATCTTTTGGTTGAAATCTTCCCTAACCCATAATCAATTTCTTAATAGTTTTCCTTCCTATAAAATAACACCATATGATAGGAGGATTTTTATTTTCTATAAAACCTAACCCAACTATAATATTGAGTGGTAAAATCTGATATGATGAATCTCATATAACATTCACTCAACTAATTGACTATTATAAAACATATAACTTTATGAAAAACATTCACTTATACCACTATAATCAACATATGAAAACTTATATAGAACCTCTAATTCCCTATAAAAACACATATAGAACCTCTAATTCCCTATAGAAAAATCACACTGCAAGAGAATTCATTTGAGAAGTTGATCACCCCCAATATGATTCTCTAGTAGTTAAAGACATTCTAAGGGGTCTACGTGTACCTCTAAGTCCCAATTGAATTATAAAATAAGAAATGGAAGTATCAAAACTATAGTGATATGTATATGTCCCAGTTGAATTATAAAATAAGAAATGGAAGTATAAAAACTATATTGATATGTATATGTGAGAATAGATAGAATACACATATCATACCTGAAACTATATTGAGAATTATCTGATCCTATCCCTCCCTTGTATACATCATCATATATTTATTCAAAGAAAGTGGAAAGGACAGATCAGTATATGAGAGAAAACACAAAATGATAATACGTTGAACAATATTTTCATTTTTTAAAATTAAAATCTGAATTTAGTCATGACACCAAACACATTAAAATCTCTAATCATTCATGAACTAAAAAAATATCCATAAACATAGAGATACATAGTATACAAGCATCAAAAGAGAGCATCAATCCTCTTGCAGTCCCTACAAATAGGATTTTGCAAAAGTTATGCCCATTAAATCTAATTGGTTTTTAACCATTGATGAAAGGAATTGAAAGATAGAATAAGACAATAACATTCATATTTAATTTTTACTATAAAAAACCAAAACAAAATCATCACTGAAATAAATCATGTCAAAGAGAGAAGCGAGAGAACCTGCACTACTGAATGAACATCTCTCTTAGTTCTTCCAAATGTCCATCAGCTTCATGAAGCTGGGAAACAACAGATATACACAGCAAACATATTTAAAAAAAACTCATGAGAAAAAACCACAGTACTGTGCAAGAAAATCTTGATCTGGCTAGGGCAAACATGATTGTATATTAGACCTGCCCACACTGTCTGTCATTAAAATTAAAAAATGTTAAACCCAGTTTTATTATTGTGGATTTCCGAGTCCCACATCGGAATAATCCCCATTCATTCACCATTAGTCATTAATTTTACAACCATCTTTAAAAAATTATCTTATTATAATGGTCGAGAGTTTCTTAAACTAGTACTCGCCTGTGCTATTGCACGACATATTCAAGTAATGGTTTTTTTCTAATATGATATTAATATTTAGAAATGTTAAGAATAAAACATATTTTGAATAAATTATAATTAGAAAGTAATTTTGTCTAATAATGGAATAAGAGGACATAGAATATGAATACATCATTCAAGTAGTTGACAAAAAGACGAGAGACAAATATGAACCTTATTCAGACTAAAACCCAAAAGCATCATTAACCTCCAGTTGTTATTAACTACTAAAATACCTAAAGAAAATAAAATAAATTAAAAGGGACAAGATTTTTTGGCTTTAAAACATTAAAAAGAAAATTAAAGGAGGATACCCATTGAATCACGACGAAAATAAAATTTTTCCGAACCTTTTTCACGCATGAAATCAAAAAAAATACTACTAACTGAAATGAATATGTTACAGGGGAAAAAAGCAAACCCATTCATTGATTCATGTTTTTAACACCCAATTTCAGAAATTCAGTGAACTGGAGGGATTAAATGCAATAATGTTCAGCTATCAAGTTATAGACACTTGAACGATGAATCAGAAAAAGTAAAAAAGAAGATACTTACAAAGAATCTAAGGGGGAATAGTTAAATTACCAAAAAAACTAACCTCTCGGAGGTTTAATGGTATTTTCATAATAATTTTTTCACCGCCTAGAAACGATTTTGATTTCTCACATCGACTGTCAGCAAAGTAATTATGAAATGCCTGAGTTCAATCTTTAGAATCTAAAAACATATAACAGAAACATGAGGAGAATTGATACAAGAAAAAGGTAGGCCTTTGTGGTGATTGAAATGGAATTAAATACAACCTTTCTCCAAATGCACAGCTCTAGATGGTGGCGCATTATAAGTCTAGCAAGGAAATGTAGCACTTCAGTTTCCCAGCACTGAAGATGATTATGGTCTCTGAACATATCCAGGTTCCAGTGCAGTGGATGGTGAAGGAAAAAGTAACCAACATATGAGCTGCTTGATGTAAGTTCTTAGAACAAATCCATGTTACAAGAAAATATCCAGGTTCTAGGTTCTCAGAACATATCCAGGTTCCCCTGCACTAAGGATGATTCTGGTCTCGCATATGAGATGCTTCATGTAGTAATCCACCTCGATGATCATAAGTAAAGATACATGTAGCAGAAAAAGTAACAAACATAACCTGCAAATTTCTAAAATCAACTGAACCCATAATAAAAATAGATGCACGAACTGAAATAATAAGTGACAGATAAATCAAAGATAAGAAAATGGTTGTAATAATAAAAAATTGATGTGAAAATTATTGAACTAAATACCCACTGACATAAAGTATGTAATTTATTCATAATTTGTAATGTATAAATTTTTAGATGATTTTCAGCAACATAAAGTTATACAGTCATCAAAAAAACATTTTTTTCAAGATGTATTCAGCTTGAAAAACTTCCAGCAGGTACATTCTGCAGATATAGAAAATATATTATGTTCTGAATAAAATAATAAAAAATGAAGTGATTGGGATTTTACCTTTTTGATGAATCATAATGTGATCATTCCCACCAAATATCTATTATATTTTATATCACTTCACAACTACATGACATCATTAAGGCAGTTACATTGTATATTTCAAGTTTACATCTGAAAAAATGTCAAGAAAAATAAAGTGAAAATAAGACTTTCATCAATGAGGTAATGGAATCTACTTCAAACGCGATACAATTTCAAATATTCTCTATATAATTAGACTGCAATGTCACCTCCACATTATCTGAATGTATACCTTCTTCAATGAATGTCAATAATATTTAGTTGTTAGTTTTAAAAGTCACTTGAATAGAGACCAAACCTAGATAAGTGGACGGGCAGACATATTTCCTTTCCCTAATTGAAGTAATTCAAAAATCCTAAGCAGCTTCAGTAGAGATCTGGTAAGCACTTCATAATACCTGAAAACATGAAATGAATTATAAAAATAGCTGAAGATAGACTGAACCTTCTTCTGTCTTCACTCAATATCAAGAGTGTTGGTTTATTGTTTTTAAAGATCACTTGAACAGAGACCAATCCTGGGTAAACGGAGGGGCTACAACATGATAATAGTGAATAGAAACATATATACAATGAAAAAAATGGGTTCACAACCTGAGTTCACTAAGGCATTTTATAAATCATGTTCAATGCAATATACTCCAAGACTAATCTAAAGCATTGGATAACCGTGAGGCCACACCATCATCTTAAATCTGTGTAGAAAAAAACACATAGTCAGAAATTACAAATTCATCCTGAACAACATTACATACCTCGACATCTGTTCTACAGTCAGCAACAGGCTGGTTATTGCAACTTAGTAGGAAAGCATACTATGTCCTCCCTAATAATAGAGACACCTACGACCAACAGTGGCATATAGAACATCATAATAACAGCATGGATAAATATTCCCGGCTCTGACTAGTGTAGGGTTTACATCATCATTTGGGGCTCTGTTTACTATATGATTTACCTTAATCACAACTCTTATCAGTGCAGTTTGATGGAAATCATTCAGTAATTCCATCATTCTCCATTAACTGCACAAATTATTTGAGATCAATTACAGTGAATCTCAACAGTAATATAGAATTATATATTTTCAATAAACATTGATGGGATAGTTTCCTTGGGTAAGAAACATTGACGGGCTCCCTCATGGTGTGATTTACTCTTATAAGTGCGGTTCAGTTAGCCCATTGGGTTGCATGTTCCCCCATGTTCTCATTCCTCATAACCATGAGTAATAAAGTAGTCATAACCAAACACATAAAAATAATAATATAGAACCCTTGGAAAAGTTCTTAGTAGGCTAGTCAAACAATTTATTCCTAAATGATGTATACCACACTTGAGAAATCAAGACATAAAAAGAAACATCAGAAATAAATAAAATGCATAAAAGGAAAATGAGAAATCAAGGAAATTTTAGGACATGAAAATGTGTGGGGGAAACTATGTGCCACAAATGTTACATATACAAACCAACTATTTTCATATTACAAATCAACAAAACAACTACTCAGGGTCCGATGATGCATCATCACCCTCTCCACCTTCATCTCCACTTTGTGCTGTCACCTGTAAGAACATTATATTGAAAATTAAATACGATTTCATATTTATATTAAAACTTTAAACCAATGAAAGTTAGAAAACTAAATGATTTTGATTTTTTGTGATTTACCTGTATACCACCAGTCGATGCACTACCACCAGGGGAATATCTGCTCATTTGCTAATGTATTTCAATCAACTCTTTCTGCAATGCAGATATCTGCTCTCCCTGCTGGTGAACTGTGCTTCGTAAAGAAACAATCTCTTTCTTATCACCTCCGGGTATGGGCTGACTAAAATCAAGAGTAGATGCAGCTACTATCCCCGATGGCCTGCTAAAAATCTCAGATGGTACGGGTCCCAAACCCATCCCACGCACTCTCCTAGCATGCTCCTTCCCAAGGACCTTAGCAACCGGGTCATCCTGGGAGACTGAGTAGGACTGCATAGGATTGGCATCCCATAGCTCTTTAATTTTTACCTATAAATCAAATATCAATATATATTAACACAGTAAAAACTGATAATAAGTTATTATGATGAAAAATTGACTTCATACCCCAACTTCTTTAGCAGGCTCATTAACAAAACTTCCATCTGATTTCTTATGAACATCTAACCACAGTTCAGTCCTGGATGCTTCATGCCCTAAACTCTGTGACTACATTAAGAAAACATAAATCAAAAATTCAATATATTAAACATATAATATTGTCTTATAAATATTTAAACTAATTAAAAGATTACCAATGTCGTTCGGCTTCTAGAAAAACTTTTTGAGCCTGCAGTGTGCAGGATGACTTGCTTAGCCTAGTTTGATGCATTTTGTCTTGAAATATCCTAAAATAAATTAAAGGAAATTTAATACTGATGTATTGGATGTCATGTCCTTTTAATATACATGTATAAATGTAAAATAAGGATAATATAATAATATATATTTCAGTACCATCTGCTTCTGATCATGATGTCTGTCAACAAACACTTTCCACTGCTCTTTCGGTACCCCACTGGGTAGCATCTCATACATTTGATGTGTGGTCAATGAAGTATCGTTGACATCACACCATAATCTTCATTTTAAATCTTTCCAATTCTTAACTAGATTTTCCAACATCCACTTCTATTCTATCACATCAGCAACGGTAAAGTGGAAGAACATCTATATACAGAAATTCATTTTGAACATATTAGTAACATGACATTCAATTAAACCATAATGTAATAAATTTACCTTTATTTGAGAATCAAACACTTCATTTTTCCATCTTTAAGGCATATGTCTCCAATCATCATATGAAATGGGAAGGGAAATGGGCTCTGATGCCAGCTGGCCTAGAATCTGGCCAAGTAACCTCGCGGCATCATCCGTAGGGACCCCATAAGAATCAAATGGTACAACAATCTTCTCGCCATTCAGATTCCAAAAATCTGAACTTTTTATATTTTTCACTATGGTTGCATTTTTGTTATATTCAATGAGCAAACAATTAGTATAAAAAAATGCAATAAATTTATTTAATTAAAATTTGTACTTATGATAGTGACACTCCAGTGGGTCCGGGATGAACTGGAAGGGGCACGTCGCTGCCCCACTACTGAGCCTCCTGAAAGGGGAGTCGACGACTCACCCTCTACTGGGACATCCACAGATGGTGTGAGAGATGGTGCAGGGGATGATGGTGCAGGGTTGTTGGCACCTGGCGTCTCAGATGTCATGGGGAGGGAGACAAATGAATTGCCATATGTCGCAGAGCTAGATGAAACAATATACCGCTTTTTCCTTGGCATTCCTATCATTTAATCAAATAAAATTAAGTTCAGAATATATATTTCAAAAAAATTATGCAGAAAAAAAAATTAAAAATGATAATAGATTCCCAGTACAAACAAAAAAAATATATATAACAATGATAATGAATGACTGCAGAAATGAAACAAGTGGTTGTTGAATAAATAAATAATTGTACATACAATCATTTTCCCCTTCAATCATGTCAGTTTCCTGCTCCATTGCTTCATCCACTTCATTCATCCTTTCTAGACTAATATTTTCAATATCATGATCGACAACTAATTCTTCTTCCTGTTGCTGATTAAATTCAATTTCAGAGGTCAAATTTTCCACTTCATCACCCATATCATACAAATCTCTTTGTATTACATGAGAAACTACACTCCACCCTTCATCGACAACATCATTCACATAATATACCATTTTTTCTTGCGATGCTAAGATATATGGATCATGCAGTTCACGATCACCAACATCCATCAAGCGAGAGAAGTTCACAGAAGTAAATTTCAAGGAATCTCTTTTAACACATCTGATAATATCGACCCATTTTCATTTGAATAAAACAACCAAACAATGTCCGTGGTAGTTTAATTCAATAATATCATATAGCTTTCCATAGTATTCCACTTCAGAAAATGTAAATATACCACTATTTTGTGTTTTCAAACCCACTTCTCGATCCACTGTATGAAATCTAAATCCATTCACATTATAAGCGTCGAACTTTCTATCTTCTGTTAGAAGACCTCTAGAAAGAAACTTCAAATCTTCTGACACCTCTACTCGAGTATCAGTATTCATGATCTGAAAAAGGAAATATAATTTATTAGATTCACAAAATTTATGTGTCAAACTAATATTTGTATTTAATGCAATATTTATGAACTTACATGTCGTGCAAACCATTCTACAAGATCTTTATTAACAGCTTTCGTTATATCTTTCTCATTTCGTGTTCAGCCTCTCATTCGTCTCTTTGTTTGTATCCTCAACTCTTTAATAAATGGATCTGCAATGTCACTATTCAGCAGCACATATCTATGTGCCTGTAATAATTCCAATTCAGTCAGTGTCACATTTGAGGACCTCCCAACTGATCGGCCAACAACAGGAAATATTTTGGATTTCTGATGTATTTGAGACTGAGTCGATGTGTCGTCAACACGTCCAACTCGATTAAATCTTGTCTCAATATCATCCAAGTATCGAGAACATAAGGTAAGACACTCCTCAGCCAAATAGCCTTCAACAATTGAGCCTTATGGTTGAGCTTTATTTCTCACGTATGATTTCAAATGTCCAAGATATCTGTGAAATAAAATAAACATAATTATGCATTTAATTAAGTACCAATTTTTTTTAATTAACTGAAAAACATATAAATAAAGTACCTATCAATTGGATACATCCATCGATAATTAACGGGGCCTCCTAATTTAGCTTCCTCAACCAAATTCACAGTTAAATGAATCATTACAATAAAAAATGACGGAGGAAAGATCATCTCCATTGCGCAAAGGGTCAATACAAACCTCTTCTGGAGGGTGTCAAGATGAAATGGATGTAGAAATTTCTCACATAGTTGTCTGAAAAATGTGTAGAACTGCAGTACAATAGCAGTAATTTTTTCAGGTAATAATGTACGCAATGTCAATGGTAGTAACTGTTGTAACAAAATATGTGAATCGTGACTTTTCAATCTAGGTAACTTACGATTCTTCAAGTCAACACACCTCGATATGTTACTTGAATACCCATCAGATACCTTAACATTCTTTAACATTCGAAGGAATGTATCTTTATCCCTATTTTTTATTGAAAAAATTGTCAGAGGATACTTTTCATTCTCATCTGGCTAGAGATCGCGTTTTAAATTCATTGCTTGTAAGTCTTTGCAAGCATTGAGATGATCCTTCGATTTTCCATTCTCATTAAGCAATGTGAAAATCAAATTTTCATAGACATTATTCTCAATATGCATCACATCAAGATTATGCCGCAACAAATTAAATTCCCAATACAGAAGTTTGAAGAATATACTTTTTTTATTCCATTGTTGCGTTCTGGTTTCGCTTGACGATGCACTTCAGACCCGTTTTCTGCTATCATTCAAATGATGAACCTTCCCAAATTCTGTTTCAACATTTTCAAGCGGTTTCAATATTTCAAAACCATTTAACAACTTTGGATGTGGTCTACGATCAATGGAACCATTAAATTTTGATCTGTTTAGTCGAAATCTATGAGATGCATCGAGAAATCTTCGATGACACATGAAGAACCATTTTCTACTGTGAGGTAGCCGTTTGGGCTCAAAATCAAAGTTACAAATGGGACAAGCCAAACCCATGTAAGTGTTCCAAACAAATACATTCCCAAGCCCAGGGAAGTTACTAATGGTCCAAATTAAAGCAGCATGCATTGTGAACATTGTTTTAGAAGAAGCATCAAATGTCGTAACACCGTTGCTCTATAACTCCTGCAATTCATCAATCAAAGGCTGCAAGTATACATCAATATCATTTCTAGGAATTTTTTTTCCAGGAATAATCATCGAAAGGATAAAAGATGTTTGTTGCATACACATCCACGGAGGAAAATTGTAAGGGATCAAAAAAAATGTCCAAATGCTATAATTGGTACACAAAGTCCCAAATGGGTTGAATCCATCGGCAGCCAATCCCAATCGAACATTTCTAGGATCAGCTAAGAAATCGAGATGTAATGAATCAAATGTCTTCCACGATTGAGAATCTCATGGATGTCTCATTAACCCATCATTATTAGTATCTACAGAATGCCACTTCATGTGTTCGACGGTTTTCGATGACATGAATAATCTTTGCAATCGAGCCTTCAAAGGAAAGTAACGCAAAACCTTTGCAGGTGTGCTCCTTTTCTTCTTCTCCATGAAATTATGTTCATTCAGACTTCCAACATCACCCTTTTCTTGCCATCTAGAAGAAGAACATTTCTTGCAATTCTGTCTACTTGAATCCTCTCCCCAATAAAGCATAAAATCATTGGGACACACATGTATTTTTTTATAATTCAGATCAAGCTTGTTAACAACTTTTTTCATATCATAAAAAGATTATGGTATTTTTTCTTCAGGAAATGCATCACGAATCAATTCCAATATCATGGACATTGCCTTATTTTTAATTCCACATAGACATTTGATGTGATACAACTTCATCAGAAATGAAAGTTTTGAATATTTCAAACACCCACAATACAACTCTTGATTTCCATCGTCAACTAAATCATGAAACACATTTTCCTTAGTGGAGTTTTCTCTTACATTTGGCTCCACAGAATCAAGAGGAGGATCCAATGATATGTGACAATCTTGATCTTCCTGTGTTACAGTCTCAAAAACATCACTTGTCACGTTGTAATTTGTAGCACCCTCTTCTGGTTGTTCTGATATGTTTTGATGCTGATAGTGGTGCCTTGCAGTGCCGAATGCATCATTTATTGGGTTTTTCATTTCATTTTCCATTGTCGACGAACTTGGGACCTCATTATGTGGATTAACATCAATGCTCAATCTCTCTGTAATGTTCGATTCTCCATGCCAAATCCAACACAAATATTGATCAGGGAATTGCTTCAGTATTAAATGTTCATAAACCTCATCTATCTTCAACCATGTTCTAAATTTACATTTATGACATGGACATTTTATTCTCCCTTCAACGGATTGATTAGAAATTCAAAAATCTAAAAACTCATTCAAACTCTTAACATACTGAGGTGTGTTCCTCGGTAATGTGATCCAACTTTTATCCATGTATATCACAATGTGCCTACACAATAAAAAAAATTAAAACACATAGTTACTACTAAATAGAGAAAGAGATTCATATATACGATAGTATAAGATTATAGAAACATAATATAATAAAGATGAGCCCCTGAGTTAGATATGAACCCTTAGTGTTTGGGATATGGGAAGTTTATTTGGTAAAGAGAAACAGTGTGCTAACAACGTGGTAGCTACTTTACCATGAAAACCAAAACACATTGTTAATTTAGAATAACCCCAACCTATGTTCTCTATAGAGTCTTCATATAAAACTCTAATATAGAATAAATCTATTATAAATAATGTTTAGGGAAACCCTTATGATGCTTACAAAACTCAACACATTGTTAATTTGGAGTGACAAGAACCACGTGAGGGATGGTAGTCTTGAGGCATGATAAGTGGTGGTGTTAATGGAAATGTATGATGAAATAACATGGGCGTTTAGGTTTTGAGGTTCTACAAACCTTGTGTGGATTGAATTCCTAGACATCTCTATGGTGTATTCACATAGAAAAGAATGGTGGTGTGACTTGAGGGTGATTTAGATCATATATGTTTTAATGCTCATGAGTGGAGAATTATGGTTAAATGGGACAATCGAGGATCTGACCATGGAGTTGAACTAAGAGTCAGATTCAGACTTTGGTGTGGGCATTGAACATTTTTGTTATTCCTTGAGTTTTAAGGCATCGTGGTCGGGATATGATAGTTCATTTGTGGGTGGGATTGAGCACCTTTAGTATAATTCATCTAGACAATGACTTTCTAGTGTTGTTGCATAAAAATTGATGTGGTAAGGTGGAGACCACATCAGAAATGGCATTCAAGATGCGACTGATGTGGTTTGGGGATCAAACTAGGGTATTTGAAGAATAGTTTATGTGTCTTGGCTTAGTGTTTGGAGTTTCATAGTACAATCATGTTGGGAATTTGGAGATGAAATGTGGGGTGTTGGTACTATCATCTAGGACAACATAATAAGATAATCAGAAGTATCAAAAGTATAATGAACTCCATACCTAAGTGTCATAATTCATTATAGTCAAGTACATCTTATAAATAAATAGGTTATCCATTTCAAAAAATAATGAAAAATACAAAGATACAAATTCAATGAAAGTGATTACTTTCATCCAAGACTATACATATTAATGAAAAATCATCTAGTTTGGATAAAATATAGAGAAATAAAATACAAATAAAATTTAAATACAAAATAAACCTAGATGAACTATCTCACAATAAAATTTCCCAAAAAAAGTCACAACCATATTCACAACTCAAAAACATCTCCATGTGATCCCCGAAAAGTCACAACATTCCAATATAATATTGAACCACTTTTTCAATATAAAATTTATTTATCATTAAGGCATCATTTAAAATATTTATCCTATAATGAGTAAAAAAATAAATATCCTTTTAGTAAAATTTATGAATATAGATCGATAGGAAAGTAGGTAGTGTGATTTAACAAACCTACACTTATATAAGGAAATGTTTTAGAATACATGAATTTATTATGATGATGTGTAAAAAAGTAATCTTAAATTATCATCTAAGTCCTGGAAATTGAATCTACATAGAGATAAATTCCTAACTTGGAAAAAGTTTTGTTACATTAAATATCAAAATGTAACAACTCCTTATATAGTGTTTTGATTTTATGGATCACTAAAGCAAAATTATAAATTCCCATACACTTCTAAAATTGTATTCAACACACATAGATTCAAAACCACTAATATTTCATCTCATTGAAATATTATTCAATGGGTGAGACATGTCATGAATGGTTAATTAAGGTTTAGTCATCAAGATATAAGGGGACAAAAAATTTTATGGAAAAAAGATTCAAAAAAAGCATGATAACAAACAAAAATCAGAATTTTAATAACTATAAATCAAGTGTGATAAAAAATTTCATTTAAAAATTATAATTACATAAGAACCCAAGCTGGATTGGAAATGAAATTTAGTTTAAAAAATATTAAAAAAATTAATTTCAAACCTTAGGGTTCGTATAGGTCTCCGGGGTCACGGGGGTCCGGGGGAAGCGGGGTCGCCGGGGGAAGCAGGGTTGCCGGAGTCGCTGGGGTCGCGGGGTCGCTGGGTCACTGGGGTTGTGGGGGAAGAGGGGTCGCGGGGGGAAGCGGGGTCGCCGGGGTTGGGGGGGGGGGGGTCTTGGGGGAAGAGGGGTCGCGGGGTGAGAAGTGGGGGAGGGGGGTGCTACTGTTAAAAAAAGCAGTGTTTCACGGCGGTTCCTAGAACCGCCGCTAAACAACCGCCGTTAGAGTCGAGTTTTGTTGTAGTGTCTTATCAACACCTCATTTGGTTTCTCATTGTCACCACATTTTCCTTCATGTTCAATGTTAACTTGACTCCTTAGGGTATTAGCCATTGACTAAACCCAAAAAGCATAGTGTGAGTAACAATAGTCATTGAAAATGCATTCTCATTTATAGTATACTAAATCACGACACATTATCATCAATATAAAACAACTTAGGATTAACCTAGGTTATTCATTGTAAAAATCCATTATAATGGTTTTTAAATTGAATGTGAATTACTCTAAGCGTATACCCCAGGAGTGTCAAATGAGTTGCATAGTAATTATCATTTTCATGTACCAGGTTAGGCCGAGTTAGGACTGACACACCGTGTCTGAGTTGTTACTCCTAGGAACATTTGTGCCAGAGAAACATCCACTTTAAATATCTAGACATTAATGTATTTAATACCCACATAATATCTACTTTAATAAAATTCTATGGGGTTCATCTATAATTATCCTCAAATTTTACTATAGGGTTAGTTATTTATTCTCTTTTTCCCTAAATCTCTTACCACAGGTACTATATGAGGTTATGAATAATACTGCATTATTTTGAACTAGTAAAATACATAACATAAATTGAAGAATTTATGCATATCTAATCTCATAATAATAAACATGGTCTCTTTGGACACATTTTTTCCTTTAAATCCTTCTTAATGGTGGGTAAATAATATGTGAATTCTCCTAGTCATATCCCTCGGTAGTGCCAAACCTGGTGCATAGTAAGTCCTGTTGTCATATACCAGGTTATCTAGAGTCAGGCCCAACGCACCTTAATGGAATTGTTACTCCTAGGTACATACGTGGTAGAACCACATCCACTTGTAGTATCTATACAATGATGTATTGCTAGGAATACCCACAGAGTATCTAACTTACAGAAATTATGGACATTCTTATATACTTATCATTAAATAATTATTAGGTAAATGATCCCTAATCTATGTTTTCTTATTCTAATTTACAATGTTTATACTAAAGTTCCTTTGATAGAAACTGTAAAGACCCCGAATATAGTAGACTAGAGCTAGTGACATAGTTTATTACATTGGTATATCCACAAGATTTTAATCATGAAGGACTGATTAGTTTAGAAGTCTTGGAAAATATATTTCATATATGAACCATACATAATAGATCTAAATATAAATTATGACATAGAGAATCCTTTGAACACCATTATTCTCCTTGCTTAACCCTACATATCAATCATAATATACATCTTCACATCCTGGGGTAAAATGAAACATTAGAAATGGGTGAGCTCGTATGCTCATTAAGTGTAAATAATATAGCGTAAGCTGTCATAAATAAGCACATACTTCATGGAAATGTGTATAATTGAAACACAAGCCTTTAAAACAAAATATTGTGAATAATATCAAATAATTCCATATAAATAATCACATGGTAATTCTACTAATTGAATAATTACATGTAACATCAATAACATATCCCATAATTATGGAATATATAATTTCAAACATCTAAAACATTCCATGTAGGCCTCATCCAATACATCTGAAAATAAATGGTTAGGGCCTCAGAAAAAACCATATATGAGAATAAATGGGAATGGCCTCAACCAATTTCATTTCTGTCTTGTATCATGAGACTTATTGATGCATCAGGGGTCTATAGTGGTCCCCACTAGTCACATTGTATGACTAGTGAATTCTTAATTTAAAAACATAAACAACATAAACCTTCATATTTAAAAACTAGTATACAAAATGTAAATACTTTAACCATAAATCATGAATGGTATCAAAATAGAAAATTTATAGTCAAACCAATCATAAAAAATTCAATGTAGTATATTATACCATAATAGACCAACCTCAATCAATCATAATATCAAACAATGGATATTTACATAGATGAAAATATCTTATAAAACTATTATAAATTTCACGAGACAATTACTTTTTTTACTTTGAAATTGTTTATTTAATGACCTTAAATTTTTAAAATAAAATTTTTTTGCTATAAATAATATTGTAAAATTTTAAAGTAAGATTCAAACCATCAAGGAATCATGATTATTGAAAAATATGCTCATTCTATATACGTTAAATAATTATTCTTCTTGTAATTTGTCGAAAAAATCAAAAATCACTTTATAAGAAAAATGAAAATAAGATTCCTTTAAAACCATTTTTGAAAAAGTATAACATGGGTAAAATGATATTTAATTTTTTTTAGTAAAATAGTAAAAATATTTTGGAAAAAATTATTAAGAAACTTGTACATGGATGATAAATATTCCCCAATAGATACTTACATATAAACAATCCTGGATAATAATGAGATTTTGAAATTAACTCTTACATTATACTTTCCTTTAGTTGAGGGAGATTTAACCTCTTATATAATGGTTAAAGGATTTTATTAAATTATTAAAAAACTATATACATATTTATGATATCATATATGATCCTATTATATCGTTTTTAATAATATTTCATTATTACCATTGTTTTGGGTATCAACTACTTCATTTTCCAATGAATGTTTTGTTGTGTCTATCATGTTTCTTATACATATGATTTATTTTCATCATATACAAAAATATATTTTCTTCACATATATTTTAATTACTCACCATATACACTTTTATAATCATTATTGAATTGTTAATGTGGAGGATGAATCTCATAACATCATGGAGACGTTAGGCCATGTGTATGCACGAATGACGATATTATTCTATTAATGGTAAAAGGGTAAGAAATTTGATGGTATATTATTTTTAAAAAATCAATATCATGTAATATTTATTATTTATATCCATTATATTAATCATTATACTCATCCAAATAAAGTGGTTATGAAAACATATTACACCACATTGTAGAGACCGTAAGTCCTACGTACACATGCATGGTGATATTGTTTTTCATAGGATAGAAAAAGGGGGGTTTAGTTTTCATATAATCATAATAAAATCTCAGCATATATATGATACTGGATTTATAAAATTATTATGGAAAAAATATTGTAGGGTCCTGAAAATTCCTCCATGGAAAGAAAATACCCCCACAATCACTTTTTAAAAGGAAACAAGTACTCCTAAAAGTCTAGCAAGGTGAATAGACTCAAATTGATTTTAAAATTTAAGAAGAAACTTGAAGAGATTAATTTTTTTAATTAATTTCATGTGTCCCTTGTACAATCACCAGGAAGGGTCTGTGGACTTCCTATATTTCGAACCACTAGGTATGCAAAACAATCCATGAGGTGCTGGCCCTCGGAGCGATGGCCAACAAACATGGTGGACCACGAACCGTGTCGCTAAAGGAATCGTGCATGCGAAGACCATCCGCATACCATTCTGTGAACTCCTCAGTTCATAGAATAAGTGAATGGGATGGGTTTAGTGAACCATTATCGCAAAATGAAGACTTCACGCACCCCGGTTGACCAAGTCTTCTGTGGGTTAGGATATCTCTCCATGGACCTCCAAAAATGGTGCTGCATTGTCAATAGATATGTTCACCCTGATGCTCTATAAAAGGAACATGGAATAGGAAGAAGGAGGACGGAGGAAGAAATATTTAAGGGGACTCAAAGGTTGAAAGAAAAAGTTTGGATAAGATTTCAACATCAGTCTTGATTCATTGGCGAAGAACGAATTGCTAACCACTCTCTCCGTAGGTACAGTCGACAACGAAGCATAAAATGGAGGATTTTAATACTAAAAAGAGAACTATGAACCTAATTAGTGAACCTAAAACCACATAATTCTCATGGATGAACTCCCTGTGAATGATAATACCCTTTACCCTCCTTCAATATGGTGCTTCACGTAGTGTACTGCTACGCGGACTAAACTCGACGCCATGTACTGCATCAGAACGCGGATGGAACCCAAAGTGGTGTGATGGGATGCATACCACTGTGGTATGTGGTATTCCATACCCATTCCCATGTACTGCATTGGTATGTGGATGAACCATCTTCCTACATACCACTACAATATGTGGAGCTTCCCCCAACCCACATAAGAAACCAGTACGTGGAATGTGGTGTTTTGGGTATTATTTTCTCTACTTCTAACCTCACCCCTCCATTACCGTCCATTCCTCCAGGATCCCTCCATGAACCAGTACTTTAGAATCAGGCCAATGCCTCCTCAAAAGCCACCAGAATCATATGATCAATCCATCGAGTGCATCATCACACCCATTTGAGTCTACATACCCATGGTAAGCAGAGTCACAAAGGCTCTCCCCATAATGGTTCAGGATTCGAGATGCCTATGGGTCTACATTCCTATAGTATCCTAGAGTCGAATCATGGAATGCTGGTGTGAACCTCCATGTTCTATGGATTAAGGATTATCACTTTCTTTTCCATTAAATGTTGAATAGTGATCAGTCAAATGAGTTGTGTTTGATTCTCCTTTTAACGAGTAAAAAACTCCTCCCTTTCCCAGAACGTATCCTAGGTCCCTCCCACTGAGGTAAGTCCCTAGTTTTCTAAATCTGAGCTACATTACTTTCAATTCCATTTCACATTGAAAGGTTCATTTCTCCGCACCATCACCCACGGTCTCCACAACCTCTTCCTCTGTGGGCTCTCCCTCTCCCACTAACATGAGAGGAATCATGTGGTTGGTTGGATATCTTTCATCCTCTTTTTTCTCACACTGAGCATGAATCACGAGGGCTTAGTGGCGTTTGGCAATTACAACATCCACACCATCTAAACTACGAGAACTTTGATTCCTGACCAAACCAAGATACATAGCATTCTTACCTGAGGGCCTGAGCTGAAAAGGGTGACCACCCAAAATGATCCACCCATTCATGACCTATCAAATTGGAAGCTTCCATGCATAATCCCTAGTAGATCTGAACTACGAGAACTCCGATTCCTGATCAAACCAGGATATGTAGAATGCCTACCTGAAGGCTTGAGCTCAAAAGGGTGCCCATCCAAAAGGGTTCACCCAACCATGACCCATCAAATGGTAAGATCCCATGCGTAATCTCCAAACAAAATGAACTACAAAAACTCTGATTTCTGATCAAACTAGGATACATAGGACGCCAACCTGAAGGACCGAACTCAAAAGGGTTCCCTCCCATAAACGATTCACCAAATCATGTCTTCTCAAATGGGAAGCTTCCATGACTAATCCCCACATAATTTTGAACTACATGGGTTCAGATTCCTCTCCTGAGGATATGTAGAAAACCCATATTATGGGTTTGATCCCAACATTAAATCACCTTCCATCCCCCCTAGATGATAATAAACTCCAGATTGCCTTATCGTATGGCTCAAATCAGCAGTACCTCTATAGCATCAAATAGATGCATGCCTATGATGATCCTGCAAACCAAGGGTAGCTTGTGGACAAACTCTTATAGAATGAACCAAGGATTAATAAAAATTTGAACACGATTATAAATCTAGAAGAGAGTCCCGGAATATGCAATAATCCTCCCCCAGAAGGGTGCGGTGAGCCTGACTTCCCATTCTCTCGACCAATGGAGTCCTCAAATGTTGTTGGCAAAATCTTCAGTCAAAGAGAACCTTCCATTGGAAAGAAGGTCCATGAATCATGGATACTTGGGATTTTTGGAGTTTTTGGATCCACGAATAAACTCTTGGAGACCATCCAAGGATGTTATCTCTGAAGAGGACTGATTGCACAAGTATTTGACCACACACAATCACCCATTGGTACCAATAGTTCCTGTGGGGATAATCCAACATCCATTAAAGGATAATGATGTAGGATGGGTCTAAACAAAGAAATAGTGAATTCAATTGAAACCATCTCATGAAAAAGGGATGGGTGAGGATCCTTGTCGGACTATTTCACCATCACCCAAAATGCTCTGCCTCGGAGGGGGAACAAAAATTGTGAACCCGGTGTGAATCCTTAACCAAGGTGGAAGTTTCACCACAATGATAAAAGGAAAAATTACATTTCATGTCAGACCATTTTTTTTGCCCCGGTACATGCGAAATGTGCCACCTTAGATGCGGAACAAAAATGGTGAACCCGACATGAATCCTTAACCAATGTGGTGGTTATACCCCACTCAAGCCCCTACACCCTGAAATAAAAAATAGAGAGAGGGGAAGGAGTCCAAGTTGAATCATCAGATATGAAATTTTTTAAAAGAATGCTACTTTTATGAGGTTTTGTGGTGTGTATGTCATATATGTAGACTTCATGTTCCCACAGAGAAAACTTCGATCCAATTGACATCCTGAAGACCAATGCAGACTCACACATCAGTGATCCCACAGGCGGCAGGGGCCTTAATGAAGAGAAAGACCCCCTCGCCTACCTAGAATCTTCAACACTGGGTATCCAACACATTGCTCAAAGAGTACCACCAAAATGGTGTTCTCCCCATGCTGGAGGTTTCGAGACAAGCCCTCTAGTCTGCAAAGGTCTGACAGTCGCATCTTCAACCACGACCAGCACCCCAGCACAAGGCGGACTTGGTGGTCATATCAAACCGTTTTGGGAGCCTATCCTCAGAACGTGACAATGGGTACCTATCTTATCATATAGAGTTAGATGAAGTTGATGCTGAAAACTTCATCTCAAATGAACAGGGGTCTAACTCATGGGCCCTCGCTAGAGAGTGTCACCGCCGAAATCGAATGACCAAGCCTCCTCCCAATAAACAGGACCTTATGCCGAGGAAACCTGCTAAAGTCTAGGAGACCCAGGCCCCTTGGGTTGTCCGACAAGGGAAGCTAATATATAATCAAGAACATGCTATCACCCAAGTTCATGGGGAGTAACTCCACCGTACTAACGCGACGATATTCAACGGGTAGACATACGACTCTTCCCCACTCCACTCAAGCCCACCACAGAAATAGGGTGGAACAATACGAGAACGTGCTCATTTCGACAAGTAATCAACGGTCTTGCCATGCAGACAGAGCGAAAAAATACAGGAAGATGCATATATCTTCCGTGCACAACCATCCCGTCAACCAAATAGGGAAGCACTTAGCTACACGTAGGCAAAAATACCTGATGAATAATTTCAAGCCTATCAACCAAATAGGGCAGCACTCAGCTACACGTAGGCACAAATACCTACTAACACATTTAAAGCCCGTCAACCAAATAGTGTGACAACCAGCTATACGCAGGCACAAATACATGCTTATGTGCATCAAGCCCATCGTCTAAATAGGACGGAAAGAAAATATGAGTAGAGTCAAATTCCTTTGGATTCATACAAAGCTCAGGATAAAAATACAGTGTCAATAGAGAAGATGAAAATCCACATTTATGAATATGAAGACCACAAGTCAAATACAGTGGAATCCAAAGAAGAAACCCGGTGGGAAACTCTTTCCTCTGTCTTGGAATAAGAGAACTGCTGGTATCTACTAGAAACTCATGGAGGAATAGAGAAGGCACAAACTCCTTCTCTGGTGTCGGAATGGGCCTTCATACTCATTCCTTCCAAAGATGTATATCATTACAACATGGAAATGAAGTAAGATCAGATGTCAATTCCAACCATATCCTCCAAACATGCCAAGATATCATTGCATCGGAAGAAAAGGTAAGAAACTGTGCCCATGACCCGAATTCCTCAAATGGAATGACTCACTTGAAAAATGAGTTAGTCATTCTGGATTAGTTATGCATCCTTTCTCAAGTATAGGAGGTTCGAAGACAATATTATGTGATATATTGAAAATCAGATTGGGAGAAAATTCTCATTCCGACTAGGGGACGCCGGTCCAACATTGTTTCCACTCCGAGGAAGGCATATATTCCGGCCAAAACTCAAGATGCATGTCAGTGTATCCCGAAGACATCACAGGTCCCAACAAGATAGGGACCCGTACATGAAGGACATTACCAAAAACAGATGACCCAGTTTCCCATAATAGATTTCTCAAAAATGAAATGTACCAAAGTTAACTGGAAAATGAAGAGAACATACATGATCATTCTCTATTGGAAGCTAGGTTTCTTAACACCCTCAAACATATGTCAATAAAGGCTCAAGACCTTGTCATTCCACTACCAAATTGTGGATATGGCAGTAGCAGTTGTGAAGGTCCTCCCCGCAATATCGGTACCAGTATCTCTAAAGGTCCTCCCCAGAGAACCCACATGGGATCACACCATGGGATAAGAATGATCGGTCACGAGAGCCTATCTACTTATGCGCATCAGGGAAGACCTCCCCTCAACCTCAAGATCAGACAACAAGAAGGTCCTCCCCTTGTTGTCGTCCGCCCTAATGGTCCTCCCCAGGGTATATGCTGTAGATATGATTCTCCCTATATTCGGATATCTTATCATGATGGCAGTCCTCTCCATGATGACATTCATTGTGAAGTCCTTCCCTACGATGATAGTTTTTGTGAGGGTCCTCCCCATAGTAACGTCAAGCAACGAGAAGGTCCTCCCCTCATTGCAGCATATCCTGAAGGCCCTCCCAAGGATGTTCATTGTAGAAATTCTCCCTGTAGCCAGGTATCAAGTTGTGATAGTATTCCTTTCCATCATAGAAATCATCGAGAAGGTCCTCCCCTCGGTGACACCAAACAGAAAGAAGTTTATCCCCTCGTTGTATCCCTCCCTAAAGGTCATCCCTACGGTATATGTTGTAAGTACATTTCCCCTGGGCAGGAATCAAGTTGTAATAGTATCCCTTGCCATTGCAGCACCAATTGAGAAGGTCCTCCCAATAACTAAAATCCATATTAGCAGGAAGTTAATCCCCTTTCCGAAATAAATGTGATAAATCCCTCTTATCTTGAGGTTCTTGGAAAGGAGTCAGACACATCGGGTACTCTGTCTATAACGAGTGATATTCTTTCTCAACCACATGATTTCCTAGGGCCACGCTCATCTTATAATCCACCCCCATGCCGTCCCCAAACCAATAAGTCTCCCACCAGACCGGTTTCTTAGAACCAAATTATTAAGAAGCAGTTGATCTTGGAATATCAAGTAGAGGAGCCTCGGGAAGAACAACAGTGGGATATGTTCCTTGTGAGAAGACAACTAGCTAAGAATAATATACCAGTGATGTATTGGCCTATGACCACTTCTCACTTAGACATATCGGGAGAATTTTTTGGGGAATGCATGCATGAAATTCTCCTCAATATATGGAAAACACTTCGCCATATGAAATAAAACTTACTACTCTATGATGGGTATGCAGACCATGTCAACACATTAGGGGATATTCTCCGTCTAATCGACTTGGAAGAACTCCAATTTGTAAGGAATCCACAATCAGAAATGTGAAATAAAAAACTTGTACTATATTGCCTCCATGCATTTCATAAGTTGTGTCACCTCATTGGTGACACTCCGACTGGAGTTCACACTTAGGCATGGGGTGAACATGGAGCTCTAAACTTTACCCCCCCATCCTATCCAGCAGGACCTATTGGAAATGACATCCTAAAATTTCATCATCCAAAGGAAGTAATAAAGTGAAACCCCAACTTAGGAATGATGGGATACTCCACAAAAACCGGCCCAGAGTAAGTCTCAGAAGCGTCAGGACTGAAGAGATAAATCCATCAAGAAGCTTCTGAGTCAGGCAACCAAAAACATCCAGTAGGCTTACCACCTAAGGGAATCCAACCAGAAAGTAGTGATCATGTCATCAATATACCATAGACTCCTTACATTCCCAATTCCATACTCGGCTCACACCCACATGGGAGTACATGAAATTGAAAATGTGGAAATAGAGGATCCTTTCACTGTAATAAAGGAACAACCCCATCCCATAGGGATGTGGAATTTTTAAATCAAATTTCCCTCGTAAGACCAAAAAATACTAGCTGTAGAGGATCAAAGGAAGAATGGGAACCACCCGAGCCTGCATGGCTGGGGAAATTTTTACCTCAATTCCCCACACAGTGGACTTCTGTCTTCCACCATCTATTAAAAACAATGGACATAGGATTCTCCTATTTCATCCCATCTCTTGGTTCGCACCCTCCAAGATAAAGGCGTTTTACGACGTCAGTCCATGGCTCCCTTTGGGTAAATCGTTGCCGAAAAACCTGAAGAATGCCCCAAAATGGAAGGAGAAAGTTCAATGAAGGATGCAGAAATCCTTCTTACCATTTGGCATCAGGTACACCACACCCAATGCAGTATGCCTTAGTGATCATGGTAAACTTCAACTCCATATATCTCAAAGTAAATGACATATAAGGAGAGGACGTGAAGGAAGATGGTTCCCTCCCAAAGGCATCTCACACCAAGCCTGATGGTGTGCATACCCGGAACCAGAGAGAGGTCCTAAATCTGGCCCCCCCATTAGTTAATCTGACATTACCTCCCAGGTGAAACCCTAACAAGGAGAAGAATAAATCCAAGGTTGTCTATGACCCGTCTTCTCCTCCCCCAAGAAATGAGTCCCTCGCTCTCGAGGAATGATTCAGCAAGTAGGAGGAATAAATGAAAAAGATCAGGAGAATTAATGCTGAGCTGCATCGAGGGAGATACATTGCTGAATGTGTTCCCTTGGCGGAACGTCACCAGGTGATCCCAAAAGAGGTTCCCTAGCAATAGGAATTCATCCCAGTTAATGAAGACAAGCTCGAAGGTCCGTTCAACCCGGACCCATAAGGATATCAAGACATCCCCCCACTAGGAAGGCAGCCGAAATATATTGAGGCAAACCCAAAAAAGGATACCCTGGGCTGGGTATCCACCCCAAATTCTAGCAATGCCGACACGGCCAGTGTTGGCCAATGCCGTACCATCCAAAACTCAAGCAAGGATATGCAACAAGGGATTTTGAATACCATTGAGCAACTAAAAGCTCAACTATAATCCATGGAGGGGCAACGTGATTCGATACAACTATAGCACAAACCCTGCCCTGATTGGGTAAGCAATGTTCTGCCACCTCCAAATTTGGGAAACCCCATATTCCAAGTATTCAAAGGCTCGGGGGACCCGAAACCGCATTTAATGCACTATGCCTCTTCTTGTGGCCCCATGATGGGCACTCTAAAGTAGAAAGAAGCATTATAACTCAGGTCCTTCATACAAACCCTGCAGGGTTTGGCCTTCATATGGTACACTTTCTTGCTAGCTAACTCAATCACAGACTAGGAGGACATCTAGCAAAATTTTCTCTTCTTGTTCAGTTCAATGTTTCCTAACATGATGGTCAGTGACATCATGAACTGAAAATAGTGAGAGAACTAAAGAGTCTCATACTTCATTTCTAGATGGAAAGGCCTAAATTATTCCTTGAACCATCCGATCCCCCAGGAAGAGATTCTCACCATGTGCATCGATAACTTTAGGGATAAATTGTGAACACTGCCCATCCCAGTAAAGTACACAAGTGGTTTCTGAGATTTCTCTTCCATTTCCCAAAGGATAGAACACTCCTTGAAATGGACCTATATCAAGTCCTGAGTGCCCCAATAAACCATTGAAAAAATAATGGGAAAAGCTAAAGTGTCTTCTGTTATGCTTAAGCCACCCCCAACACTAGATCCAGTTGTGAGGCCCCCACTGAACCATGCAGGACCCCCTGAATGCCAATATCCACCCCCACCTCAGTAATATTAGAGACGAGGTGCTAAAATAAATCAGTTCAAATAGAAAAAAAAATAAATTTTACTCGTTCCAAGATGACATGGTCTGTGGCTATTTCATATACGCCATGAATTGCAATTTGCTCCGTATACTAGAGCCAAATCGACCGGATGAAGTGGGACTCGAAGACCATCCGAATTGTTGTACCTATCCCCAAATATTGGGACACACCATCCAAGAATGTTTCATTTTCAAGGATATACTACAAAATATGGTCGATTCTGGGAAAGTTAAGTTGGCCCCACCACCATCACAAGTAGTGTATGTTTCCAACTCATATTCAAGAGAGGAAAAGGATTGGAAAACAGCCTCTAGTAAGAGAAATTTTTTAACAATTGGATGACCTAAAAGACCATCAACTGAGTCTATGGAATCCTCCAGGAATGGTTGAAACTACCAACTATGACCCTAAAATCTCCTAATAAAACACATCCATCCTCTTCGGCCCCACTGTCCTCTAAAGGCCATAAGGGAAAAAATAAAGATCGAAAGATGAGCTGACACCAAAGATGAAGCTAGTGTTGACACATTCAGAATTCATTCCAACAGACTTGGTACAACGGGCGAAACCCCCTCAAAAGGTAAAAAAGGCACCGTCCTTCCAAACGGTATCATAATAAGAGTAAAATCATAGAGAAATAGTGTGGGAACAAGAAATGATCTTTAGCTCCATTAATATCATTCACCTAATGGACCCCTTCTCGGATAGAGACTATGGCCATGAACTTGAATTCCTTGCACCCAACCGGAGAGCCATAGGAAGGGGTTGTAGAGGCCAGAGGTTTCCAATAAGGCATGATTGTGGTAGGATTCAAATTTCCAGCCACCCCATAAGTAAAATCGTTAACATCGCAAAAACCTACGGAAGAACCCTTCGACAAAAAAACAAGAACTAGAATTCTCCTCCTCCCTCATCGGAAGAAATCGAAGCCCAGTTATCTTGGAATATCCATCATTGGAAGAACAAATATCAAATCTCTCAAGGCATGAAGTCGGACCAGTTCGACCAAACCCAGAAACGACCGAAGAACCACTGTCCCTAGCTACAAAGGCTAAACCATCCGAATCCAATGACCGATCCCCTAAAGTGTCCATGAAAGAGAAACCCCAAGCCGGGAATCACTAACCTTTAGAGAACAAGTATGATATTCTAAAGTAGCTAGATTCACTACCAGTAATGCTGTCAATCCTGGATTCATTAAACCTGTTTGCAGATCTTAGATAGGAGCTCATCAAAGCCTTAATAAGTCCCCAAGAGTTTGAGGCTGAAGTATAAGTAGCCAAAATCTATCGGATGAAGACCAGTCCCAAAGAATTACATGTCTTCATATGCTTCACATACAAGGATGAAGACTCCATCATGAAACAACCCATTAAACCCTTATATGTGTCCGGTAAGATAAATGGAATTGATGTCCAGAGGATCTTCATCGATAATGTCTCTATAGTCAACCTCATCTTATTGAGAACACTTCGTCGACTATGCTATGATGAAGACATCTTGACACCCTGCACTACAACTCTACTCTGATATGACAAAAATAAGAAGAAATCATTGGGATTAATCAAGCTTAAAACTCGGCTCGAAGGACTCATGTCGGATTCTGAGTTCCTGGTAATCCCGAAAAGTACAGACTTCAATGTCCTGTTAGGGAGGCCTTGGCTACATCATCATGCTATAATTCTGTCATTATACCATCATTGCGTCAAATATTGAACTAATGGGAAAAATGGTATATTACATGCCAATAAATCCCTGTTTGAGTCTTGTGAATCACATTGTGTTGAAACAGGGTTCTATGAATCGGAATAAAAACGTATTTCGGGAAACAAAATTGATTGGATTACTACCCTGAATGGATTGGAAATGGATCTCATCAACCCCCTCCAGAAGTTTGGGAAGAGTGTGTATTACCAGTCAACCAAGTTGAATGATTAAGTGAAAGTCCAGATACAGAATCAATTGTCTACATGGTCTCTGTTGCGACCACCAAGTCCAAAGACACAGAAAAGTAGGATGACTCCCATGATGTCAGTAAAAGCCCTAACAAAGATTCTCTGGGCCCATCCTTGAGACCTCAAGATACCACCGCCTCACACACTAAGAAAAAAGATGATTTCTCTCCCAAAAAATGGACAGTTCATTTCAAAGATCCTCTCTCTATCAGAAGAGGAAGAAGATAAAGATGATGAAGAAGAATAAAAATCAGAAGAAGACCTCAAATATTCCCCTCTTGCATTCGAAGAAGGTGTCTCCACCACAATCGATGAACATAGAGAGATAAACCTGGGCACCAAAGACGACCCACGACCCACTCTAATCAATATGGATATGCCTATTGAAGACCAAGAGGCATACACCTCATTCCTAAAGAATAATCGATATGTGCTTTCCTGGAACTACCTAGAAATTCTAGGTCACGATCCTAAGGTCTCCACTCATCATCTGGGCTTACTAGAAGATCATAGAGGCTGTAAGTAGGTAGCCAAAAGGACCCACCTGATGCATTCTGCCAAAATAGAGGTTGAGGTTGAAAAGATGATCAAAGACAACTTCATACAGGATGTACAATATCCGATCTGGCTAGAAAAAATTGTCCATTTCAAAACTAAGAACAGACAGATTAGGATCTGCATTGACTTCAGGGAAATTAATCAGAAATTCCCAAAAGAAAATTTTCTGATCCTGAACACAGAATTATTGATCGATGAAATTGTTGGATATGAAGCTCTCTCTTTAATGGAAGGCTATTCTGGATACAATCAAATATGGATGGACCAAGGATATGAAGAAGCTACTTCTTTTAGGGCCTCTCAAGGAGTTTTATGTTATAAGGTGATGCCCATAGGGCTACAAAATGTCGACGCCACATATCAGCACGCCATGCATCGCATCTTAAAGACGTTCATAGGAAAGTGTTTTGAGTGTTATTTCTATGATATAGTGGTTAAATCACAAAAGTGCACAAACCACCTTGATGATCTTGAAATTACCTTCAAAAAATTGTGACATCACAATTTAAAGATGAAACTCTTAAAATGCACCTTTAGCGTTACCTATGGGAAATTCCTCGTCTTCTCAGTACGCCATCACGGAATCAAAGTTGACCCCAAGAAGAAAAAATCCATCAGTGGAATGTCCTCATCTCATAACCTCACTGAGTTTAGATGTCTCTATGGGAACCTTGCCTATATTCGACGCCTCATATCCAAATTAGCGGGTAAATTTTTACCTTTCATCAGGATCATGAAGAAAAGAGATACTTATGAATGTAATAATGATTTCCAAGAATCATTCGACAATATAAACATATGTATCATATGCCCACTGGTGCTGATGCCACCATTTGAGTGGAGATCACTCATTGTTTACATAACCTCCATGGAACGGTCATTAGGCACCTTCCTCACACATAATAATGATGCTGGCAGCGAGAATATCCCCTATTACCTCAGTTGAACAATGACCGATCCTGAAACATGGTATTCAAAAATTGAAAAGAATTGTCTAGACATAATCTTCAAGGTTTAAAAACTCCTACATTACCTTCAACACCATGTGGTCCACCTGGTCTCCTAGTGAAACCCTCTCAAATATATCTTCAACCGTCCTATTCTAAATGGACACCTATCACGATGGGCAGTCATCCTACAATAGTTAGACATATCGTACGTTCCCCAGAAGGCCATAAAAGGCCAAGTGTTAGTAGACTTCTTGGACGAGCACCCCTCAGAAGAAACAACACCATTTGATACAGAACTTCTGGATGAAGAAATGTTTTCCACCCATGAGGATCCCCAGACATGGGAAATATACTTTGATGGTGCTTCCCTAAGACTAATAGGGAAAAGGGTAAAGGATCCCAAGATCAACAAAGTGGGGCTGAGAATTATACATGTATTCCTCGAAGCATCCATTTATCCTTACTCTTTCCTTCTCTCGGAAGGGTGTACAAATAATGAAGCAGAATATCATGCCCTCATTGTAGGCGTAGAACTAGAACTTCATGTTCAAGATAAAAACATAAAAATAAAGGGTGATTCAAATATAGTCATCAAGAAGGTCAATGGTGACTGCCATTAAGAAATAAGTATTGGTCCCCTTGATGAACCATGTTCGAGGACTGATGGAATAATTCCTATCAGAATCATCGTTGACCTATGTCCCCCAATCACAAAATGCCCAAGACAGCTCTTTGGAAAATGCAGCCACGACTTTGGATGATCCTGATCCATATGAAACTGTCATTATCATTTCCCACCACTGGATGGTATTTCCAATCATCCAGAGAAATATAGAGGATATTGGTGAAATTAGCCCTTTTTATAAGCCTTAAGGTCACACCATCGACTGGATTACACCCATTGAAAATTACCTTCAAAATGGGGAACTCCCACCAGATAGGGATGGAAGGGAACAGGTCCGAAGATAGGCGGTCAATTTTATCATGTACAATGGAGTAAACAAAGAAAAGGTTCTCTAAAAAATAGGCCTTGATGGATCCCTTCTTAGATGCATTTTTGGAGAAAATACTATCACCGTCATGAAAGAAGTGCACGCCGGGGCTTGTGGAGTGCACCAATCATCAACCAAGCTCTCTCACCAGATCTGAAGGCTTGGGTATTACTGGCCCACTATGATACATGATTGTTCCATATTCACCAAGAAGTTCCATTCCTGCCATGTTCATGCCAATTTCATACATCGACCCATGGAGTTACTTCATACTGCTAAGTACTCATGGCCATTATCTGCCAGGGGGATGTATGTTGTGGGACCATATCCTCCTGCCACAACTAGACAATTCAAGTTTATACTCACAGTAACCGAATTATTTTCCAAATGGTATTAATCAATACCCCTTAATGAATTTGGGGTGAAAACAAAATTAGCTTTATGAAGGCCAATATCATTACAACATTTGGTGTCCCTCATACAATAATGAAAGATAATAGATCCAATTTCGACTCTGATGAGTTGGAAAATTTATAACAGGAATATGGAATTAAATCCAACTGTTCATCCCGTTACCACACGGTGACCAATGGTCAGATAGAGGATTTCAACAAGACCTTTTCTAACATACTCCAAAAGATGGTTGATAAGGATAATAAATCATGGCCATACAAACTTCTTCATGCATTGTGGGATTACCGGACCACGACCCGCACCACCACCCAGAAAACCCTATACTCACTAGTATACCGGGCAGAGGCGGTTTTGCCTATCGAAATCCAAGTTCCATCACTCTGTGTGGCCATTTATGATCAATTTTCCATGGATGATCAATCCCAAATATGGTTTGATGAGTTGGAGAAGCTGAGGAAAAAAGGTTGCACACTCTGACCATTTGGAAATCTACCAAAATCGGATTACATGAGCCTTTAAAAAATGGTTCCCCTTTGATCTCTCCTCGAATGAGAAATGGTGTTTGTACTCATAACTCTGATGATACTCAAGAAGAAGCCCCCAAAGCATGAATCAAAGTGGGAAGGACAATATTTAATACATATGGTCTATTCCAAAGGATCATACGCCCTGATATCAATGGAAAAACTACTCATCACGTCTCCCACAAATGAGATGTTCTTGAAGAAATAATTCGAGTAATAGAAACAATTATGTCAAGTTAAAAACTCTAAGACACTAAACTATGAGTTGTTGTCATGACCACATGACTTCAGACTGTACGATATTAGTCCATGCGGCATGAAATTGAACCATGATGTCGTGGTCCAAACTCTAAGACCTTAATATATGAGTAGCAATAAATTCAACTCAAGGTCCAAACTCTATGAGCTTAAACTATGAGTATCAATAAAGTGAGGTCATGGTCCAAACTCTAAGACCTTAAACTAGGTGTAGTAATAAATTCAAGACGTGTTCCAAACTCTAAGACCTTAAAACATAAGTAATAATACCATGAAACCCCTATGTCATGGTTAAAACTATAAGACCCTAAACTATGTGTTATTGTCCTTTACATATGATGTCAAACTATAAGGAAATCATCCATAAAACATGACATTAAACTATGACTCATGTCCTCACTGTAATATGTTAAACTACATTAGACAAAGCATCCTAATCACGTGATAATAAACTACATTATCTCTCATAGAATGATGTATGTCTTTATTCCTGTCCTCGCAGGATATGTAGAGATGCCTTGATTCTCGATCCTAGCCTAGCCTCCTCAAAAAAAAATGCTTCCATCATATTCTATACCTCCCCACACTTTCAAAAGAAACCCTATGTCCACTCCTTGTTTCTCACATTGAGTATAAGTCACATGAGCTTAGGATTAGTGGTAAGGATTCCCTTATGCAAACAAGTTATAGAGAAGTATGGTAGACATGGAACTCGTAGAAAAGTGAAATAAAAATGTGTCCACATATGGATAGAGATATATCGGTACAATGAAATTTCATAACTATGTTTTTCTTGATTCATTCTCTCATAGGATACATATTGACACTCAGATTTGGAATCCCATCCCAGCCACAATAAAAAAATCCATCACATGTCCTCACATAAGGACCAAGCCATATTTGTACAGGGAACATTCAGAACTATGTGCGGCTTGATTCCTACCCTCACAGGATACATAGTGACGACCATATTTGGCATCTCGGCCCATCCACCATAAAAGAAATTCCCCTCTCCGCATGCGTAGGTCAGACTTGTATGGGGAGTCCATGAAAGGTTCTAATTACATGAAAATAAACTGTGAAATTCTTTAAGAGTTGTGTGTGGTCTATTCCTCAGTGTTACGAGATCCCACACATTTCCCCCACTCATGAGAAGTCAAAAGATCATGCTTCCCCCTATACATATGATCCAAACCTATGTGGAAGATCCAATAGATTACAGGTAATCACAATATGGATATTTATCACTTTCCCAGTCCCATCTCTCCCATTTTTCAATCTCCATACCCCTAGAAAACATGGATCCCCATAATCCTTCAAGGCCATCTGAGATAGAAGGCTAGTGTCCCACAGACACCTTTTTTGACTATGCACATCATGCCCTGGTGGCTCTATATATGTTCCCACAAAAACCGTCGTTAATAAAAGGAAAATTCATCCTTATGAGATTGCTCTCCAATATCAGTATTCCCATTGGCTTCCAAGCCCCATGTCACCCCTCCTGATTCATGTTGCCCATGTGACTATGTTTTACACCTTTTATCATCACTCACATCTAAGGAACACCAGATCATCCTGATTTTGATTAACTCAAATATATTAAAGATATTTATGATAGCATGATCATCCTCATTTCAAGACTCTAAACTGAATAGTATCATGTCCTCACTGCATGACATTAAACTGTGAGGCCACTTATCCTTGTTGTATGATGTTAAACTACAAAGCAATGGTTTAAGACTAAAGTTCCCTTTGATGTTGATTTTTCTATTCTTAGGAAATGAATTTTTTTTATCATAATCCCTTGTTTCTCAAATCGATAATATATCATGTGGTCTTAGGTATATTAGAAAGAGATCAACCATGATATTATAGAAAAATACTCTAGGAATTTGGTCCTAGCATCACGACCCTAAAACACATGTAACGGTTCCCTTCCCCAAGTGGAACCCCATGTCCTGGCCATGTGACTTTAAATATCTAGGTACCCCAAAGATGGAATGAATGCCTCACCCAGTGTACGAGTTATATCTATGTAAGGGACACCAAATTCCATGAGTAAATCACAGCCCAAATGTCCCCAATATGTCCGGATACACTCCTTTCATAACCCAAACTTCGTGCTCTGGGTGATCTTGAGTCTACAAACCCTCCAAGTCCATTTGTGATGGAATGCCAGTGTCCTATAGACACCTTTTTTTGACAATTTCCCAGTGTCTCTGCATACTTTTCCAACAAAAATGACCATAAATAAAAGAAAATTTCATCCTCAGGAGAGTCCCCTTCAATCTAAGTATGCCTGACAGCTTACAAGCCTTGTTATGTGCCTTCTGATTCAAAGACCCTCAAATTCATGGTTTATATTTTCCTCCATACACATATCCTATATATATCAAAACATGTGGGCCCAATTTATCTCTGGTCCATTTTTAGGTTTCAAACTATACCAAATCCATATGCGTGAAGTTGATCTACGCATAAAAGAAGAGTGACCCCACTCATTTCTAATTTTTCCCTAAAGAAGTTTAGTTAAAATTTCCCTTTTCATGACCCGGTTCACCCCTTGTTGAAGTTCACGTATCATATTCATAATTTTACCAATCTCTATAATCCTCAATAGCCATCGTAGTTTGAAGTCCATCGTAATACATACACCTATGATAGACTATGAACATCATGCCCGGGAGGCTCTGCATATGTTTCCCACAACAATGGTCATCAATAAAAGGAAAATTTATCCACAGGAGAGTCCTTTACATCTTTCATACGATCAAATGATAATCATCTTCTATCACACCCTCAGATTTGGAAAACTTCTAGATAGAAACTTACAAACATTCTTCTTTCCAAATTCCCCAGACATAAAAAATACTCCTAACAAAACTGACCATTCACCAGCTCTCCCTCACGCAAGTAAGAACCATACAAGAACAGTTTCCCCCTCATAGATGACATGAATGTCTCTACTGTTTTCAGAAACCACTACTTAGGTCATCCGCCCATTGTGGCTCCCAATATTAAAATAAATTCAAATTGTTGAAAATCCCACTAGGCCATCGGAGATGGAAGGCCAGTGTCCTGTGGACACCTTTGTTTGACTATGAACATCATTCCTCGGAGGCTCTGCATATATTTCCCACAAAAATGGTCGTCAATAAAAGGTAAATTCATCCCTAGGAGAGTCCTCTCCAAATTCAATATGCCTAAAACAGCTTCTGAGCCTCATGCATTTCCACAATTCACAAATTAAGGGTCTAGAAAATACCTAATCTGTGTTTAAAGGATATTAGAACATTCTCGGCTGATGGTCCAGAATTGGGGGCCATACCTTATTATGTTTGGTAAATGTTTTTTGACCTAAAACATCAATAATGAGTTTTATTGGATGGATTATGAATTTTTAGTGAAAAAGATTCCATACTTTCCAGAGGGGAAATCCATATAAGGAACCTCTAGGTAAAAGTCAAGTATTGGTTTATTAAAAAAACATTGAGCCATCAAAAAAGTCATAATTCTTGTTTGGTTGAAAACCCATAAAGGGTGTCCAAAGAAAAATTCAAGTAATGCCTGTTAATCCCATGCCAAGAAGGCTTAGGAAAAAATTAGGGTAATAATGAAAAATACATAAAAGTTCTTGAGGTGATCCATAAAACCTCAACAATAGTCAAACTATTCTCACTGAGTCCTGCAGCTCTGGAAAAAATTAGAGCCCAATTAGATTATTTTAGTTTACTAGTTTCAAATCATGGTTTAAAATTAATAACTGATTGAAATTATGTTTATATGATTGATTATGATCAATTGACATGACAAAAAAGGGAAAAGAAGAATCATTAAATGGAAATTTGGTTCTATTATATTTCATAAAAATATGTGGTGGGAATCCATAGCCTAGAGCCTCTCCTTGTAAGTTGGACATGTTCTTTACAAGAGACGTTCAGAAGAGTCCAAGACTTTCATCAAAGATTGATGTGATTACTCAACATCTTGGCAGAGCTTCAATAAATTCACTGTCTCGGACTCTGTGCTTGCCTGTAGTGTCTTTGCTTCCCACATGGCTTAGAGGCAGTTCCTTTCTCCCTCTTTAATTTTCCATCGCCCCTTCTCAACAGCGACTGAGGCCCAGGCCAGCTCATGTTTGATCTACTCTAGTTTATGGCTTTGTTTCTCTACTTCCTGTCAATTTGTTCTATCAAAGACTCTTGCTTCATGAGTTCGTTTTGAAACTTTGCAACTGTTCCATCATTAGTTGAATCTTTTTCAATGAGAAGTTTTCATGTAGCCCCAACATATTCCATCGAATACACTACAAAAGGTCGAGATTCAAGTGTACCAGTTTCTTTCTGAGAGTAAACCACCTACCTTATTATATCATAAATATTGTTATAGTTAAATCCATAGTAACTAATGACCACAAATTGGTAGTGTAACTTTGGTAAGATCACTAGAATTTCATCAATTGAGTTTGGGAAATTAATCTCCAAATGTTCATCCATGCATTTTTTCTAGTGGGATGAAGATCAACCAAACATTCTTGATATATCTCAGAGTCACTCCCTGATGATGAAATGTAGTTGGGAATGAACGTTACAAGATAGGGACTTGATTCAGTAGATACAGTGAGGATCGATCGGACAACCATATAATATATGGTAATTGTAATGGAGGATAGAGCTGGGATATCTACTGCTATTACTAAGGCTTGTGGTTGTGATTATGAGGATCGGGAGGAGATGAAAATACCTACCACCCCCACAGTAGTAGAAATATCTAAAATAGGAGGCTCTATATCTTTAATCACCAGTTGCGCTCTATGGTTACTCAGAAATACTGAATACCCAGGGTCATGATCACCCAAAAGAGTAGCCCTTAAGGCATCCCTCAAAAGGTCACTGGTTAATATAAGACTTGTGGGGATAGTTGTTCTAGATAATTATATTGGTCAAGAAATCCTTGGGGCAAAAAACATAACCCCTTTCAGAACTAGAAAACAGGGCACGATAACCCGCTCCAAATTTTCAGGGTTTGGAATATCAGCCCCCCCCCCACTTTGACTTCCCTAGAGCAACCATGAGTAGGTAGAATATCAATTTCTGAAGTGACTCCCTCCATAGGGGAAAAATCCTCTTAATCAAGATTTATTGTCTCCTCGATATTTGAATATCTCCAAGATCTAGCAAGGCCTGGGGCTCTTTACTGGACTCAGCCCCTACTATAAAGACCACATTATCTCTCTATATGAGAGTCGACTCAGCATGTCCAAGTGAGCATTCAACTTATAGATGGCCTTTCATTATTGTGGAAGAGATTGTTCGATCGAGAGAAGGAACACCTAAGGGGTCAATATCACCCTTGGTCTCTTCAAATAGACCCGTTTCCCTGTTTCGATCAACCACAATAGATGGAGACCCTTCCTCTACCCTATAAGGGATAGGATCTATAGATTCCTGAGTGTTCATCTTTTGGTCACCAATAGGCCTTGCATTAAAGTACATATATGTACCAGTGAGTCAACAAGATAAGGGTACTTGGTTTAATCACAAAATAAACATAAAATTACTTCTGATCCCCCTTCAAATACGCTTTGACATCTTGAAAAATTTCTTTCATTTCTTTTATTGTCGGGTGGAAGGTTCCTGAATAAGGTCACCAAGAAGATCTAGAAGAAGAAAATGTCCTTGAATGGTCTGCAATAATTATTTCCATATGTTCTTGGGATTTAGGGGATCCTTTCATAGTACCCCTACCATTAATAGGGCACACTCCCCAGCCATAGTACCTCTAGGAGAGTAAATCAGGGAAAATTCCATTTCCCAAAAACCTATAGGCCCCAACAAAATAAAAATAAAAGGGGGAACATTTCAACATCTTTGCAATAAAATAATTTAAGGCCAGAGGTTGTGGCCAGAACAACCCCTCTCATCAACTGCGGGAATACATCCATCAATTCCATGTAACCCAACCAGTAATACCTATCTATAGGAGTGTGGAGACACCTATCCATTTATGTTAAGTAAGTAGCCACCTCATTAGGATCTTCATTGGATGAAATACTGATAGGAGCAATGGCATCCCAAAAACTCGGAATATCAAATCATTCCCTATAAATAATCCTACATATATCTTCATTTGAAGCGATCACCCTCAATTCATCCCAGACTCTCCAAGCGTCCAGAAATGTAGTTGTAATTGGGTTGGCCAGTGTTGGAGGATTTGTGAAAGGAAGTGGATCGAGCTTTTATAACCTAAAACTTTTTGTGGGTTTCCCTGAAAACTAAGGACCTTTTGAAGACGAATGTTTATGAGGTGATGGGAGAATTTAAAAAGCTTCTTCCGTGGCAGCCACAAATAGGTAAGCCAATGAAATCATCATCCTCTTCAATGTTTTCTGGACATATCATGGTAATTACCCAATGTGAGTACATACAGAGACCACTTTAGGAGTGGATGAGGGTCTCTAGGTCCTTAAGATAGAAAGTCACCCTATCTGGATCCTCATCAAAAGAAAGGTTAGTCAGTGCTGACACGTAGCCAATTCCGGTAAGGGAAACTTCCCTAGTCTGGAGGAGCTTCCATAAATCATGAGGGGACTAGTCACGGGTATATGGATGATCATTTAAAAGGTTACATTTCCTACAGGACAATGGAAAATCATCCTTGGAAGTAATGGATGAAGGACTCCTGGCAACATCTCTAGCAGCATGTTCGACCACCCATGAAGTCGTAACCCCATCTTTCACAACTTTACTCGAGGGGTCTAAGAGGCCTTCAGAGGAATTTTCCTGGTCTATATTGTTCATAAAATCCCTTATTATTATACTTTACTATTTCCTTATATTCCTTGGAAGTTGTCACAATATGCACTAGGTTGGATAATTGTCCATCGAGATATGACTTAACCCAGGCCTCATCATAGTTCTTAGTAATTAAGAGCACAAAATCCCCAGGATTCGGAAGTCTGTCCTGGATCTGGGTGTCCTCCTGGATAAACATTAGCCATAGTTGACTGGCTATCATCATATGTTTCTCCTAATGAGAATTGTTTAGAGAAGGAGGGAATAACTTCTTGATTCAGTTGAATTGTCAACTAAATCTGCAGGGTGCATACCCCTTGGAAATAAGTTCCCTTATGATATAGGAAACCAAGACGCCATCTCATAGAGAAAATAAGTAACCTCGGTTGATTAATTCTTAAGATTCATTGTTTTTAATAATTATAGTAGTGGAATCATAAGGGTGGTAAGAGAAACGTTCGTAAACGTTGAGACAAGCCAGTAAGTCCTGCTTGTTATTTTCGGTTTTCTCCTATTTCTTATCCTATGAATCCCAAGCCACTGGAATGACCCTGTTGGTGATCTCAATATATGGTAGGAGGTTCAAATGTGGAATAGGTAAAGATTTGATGAAGGAATAACCTCCTATGTGGTCTCCCATCTAGCCCCAAAGAATTTGGAAGGGCCCAATCATCTGATAAGGTGACCCCCTACTAATTCGACCCAGTAGGCAGTAAATCTTGGCCAACACTGGGATAAACAAATTAATACATCTATCAGTGTCCAAATGAGCGGCCATGATAATATTTGACGCTCTTATGCCACCAGATCCACACACTAGTCAGAGCCACCAACTCAGAAACATGGCCAATAAAGCCTCCAGTCGAAATAATCAATCGACGTCATGGATGATCCTCCATCCCATTTAAAAAATTCCCCTCATCTAGGGTGGGCTAGTAAGTACCCGCTCACCTCAAGGTGGTTTTGGTAGGACAATACCTAGGTCTCCATGGATTGGGCTCGAGACCAGTATGCATAACAAAAGCACCAAACCAGTCATCAAAAGAAATGTCCTGCTTCAGACAGGGATCTCTTTCTTTCAGAAGTGACTTCTCTAGGACAATGAGTTTCCTAGATAAATGGGGTGTTCTTTTATCTTCATCCCAAATAGAGGAAGGATGAAGGAATTATTCATACATATCCCTGGTGATAGAGACTCCTAAAATCAGATGGATGTCCCATAGACTGATGCCAACCTCCCCATGGGTTAAGTGGAAGGTATTGGTGTCTGGACTCCACCTACTTAGGAGCTATAAAATAAGTGAAGTAGGATGATGGGTGTATATTTGAGAAACCCAAGTGGCCTCATATAGTCCCACAACTTGAAGCTCGGTTTAGAATTCTTAGCACCTCTGGAGAACCCAAAAAGGACACCCCCAGTCTAAGCCAAATGAACCTCTAGGGAAAAGGTCCCACTGGGATGACCAACCATGTTGTTCGTTCGATATATCCTTCCTCATAATGATCTGATAATAATGGGTCATTTGGTCATACTTCTGCTTCACCCCTATAAATTTCGAGGTGCATAATATAACAAAGACATGTAGGTAGTATCTCTCTAAAGGTACCTCCCCTTGGAAGAAATAAAGGCCTTCAGAATATAGGTATTAATTATCCAAGCACTAGGTTGATTGGTTAAATTTGGCATTGGGATCACTGTGTCAGACAATAGACCAAACCCGTAAGAAGGAAGCATATTTGAATTCGGGTACTCCCATTGGCCCGCTATAAGCATATTCGCCAAAGATTGCTGAAATGGGATGACAAGAATTTTTTCATCAACTGAGTCCATCATGTTTTTCAACCTTCTGTTAGCAGTAGAAAGTGGGGAAGTAATAGTAACCTTAGAAGAAGCAACGATGTCAGCAACAGCCTATGAAGCATAAATTGTAGCCTATACAGGAAGATCCATAAAGTAATTCCAATAAATTTTTTTGGATAAATTCTATCGAAGAATGGCTAAAGGACTCAAAATTTTTCTACATAAGGATCCAAATACAGTTTACATAAATGGTACGCGATAAACATGTCTTGCATACTACATAGTGTGTGGAAGGAACAATCCACGTATTGCATGATACACGGAAGCAACCCAGCCTACTACTACAGTACGTTGATGCAATTCACCACATACATCCATGGAATGTGAACCATCCAATATTCATTGGAACTTGGATCTTTGGCCGATAAATAGAAAGGTTTGCAGAAGATGGATACCATGAACCTTGGCCTTGATTAACTTCGTGATCAGAAATTTTGGATTATTGTTTAAGTTTGGATTATTAATTCTTAATGTTTTGTATGTGGACATACTAGTTTCATAGCATCCTCCTACGTGGAATCCATATTTTATTCTTAAAATTCTGCAATTATTTTTTTGAAACGAAAAAAATATGGTATGCGGGCAGAGAAATGGGGAGAGGATCGGTCCGCGGGACATACAAAGCGGTTCACGAAATGAATTTTCTCAAGGATCATTGTATACAAGAGAAGAGGAATCCCGAGAAGTCAAGAGAACTTTTCTCTTTGGTAAACAGAAAAATAAAAATGACATGGTCCCTTATATATAGGATTTTCCCCCTATTATGGGGCCTATCTGTTCTACCACGAACCATTTCAGTTCAGGACCACTTCTACATCGTAATAGTCCCATTTTCATTCTGAACGGACCACATTCTGATGGGGGGAATTTTTAGGGTCCTAAAAATTCCTCCAAGGAAAGAAAATTCCCTTATAATCACTTTTAAAATTAAATCACATACTCATATAAGTCTAGAAATGTGAATAGACTCAAATTGAGTTGAAAATTTCAAAAGAAACTTGAAAGGATTCAAGTTTTCAAAGAATTTCAAGTGGTCTGCATACCATCACCGGGAAGGGTCTATGGACAGCCTATATTTTGAACCACCAGGTATGCGGAATGATCCACGAGGTGTTAGCCTGGGGAGAAATGGCCAGTGAACAAGGCGTACTGCAAACCACATCTCTAAAGGAATCGTTCACATGAAGGCCATCCGCATACCATTTCACAAAATCCTCAGTTTTCAGATGAAGAGAATGGGCAGGGTTTCACAAACCATTATCTTGAACCGATTTCGCCGCAAACCCCGATTGACTAAGTCTTCCACGGGTCTGGATATCTTTGCATGGGCCTCCACAAATGGTGCCACATTCCCAAAATATATGATCACCTTGATGCTCTATAAAAGAAGCATGGAAGATGAAGATGAATGATGGAGAACGAAATCTTGAAGGGGACTCAGAGGTTGAAATAAAAAATTCAGAGAAGATTCTGGATTTAGTCATGATTCATCGGCGAAGCACAAATTTTAATCCACTCTCCCCATAGTTACAACCAGCCACGGACCATAAAATGGGGGAGGTTTATAATAAAAATAGAACCAAGAACCTAATTAGTGAACCAATATAAAAATAATCCTCATGGATGAACTCCCCTTGAATGATAATCCCCCATACCATCCTTCAATATGGTGATCTGCGTAGTGTACCTTTACACAGACTAAACCCGGTGTCGCGTACTGCATCAGTATGAAAATGGAACCCAAAGTGGCATGATGGGACACATACCACTATGGTATGTGGTATTCCATACCCATGCCTACGTACTGTACTAGTATGCAAACATCCCCTCTTCATGCATACCACTATGGTATGAAGATCTTCCCCCATCCCAAATTAGAAACCAGTAAGCAAAATGGGGTGTTTTCAGGTATTATTTCCTCTAGTTCTAACCTCACCACTCCATTACCATCTAGTCTTCCATAATCCCTCCTTGAACCAATTCTCTGGCATTAGGAAAAAGATTCCTCCAAATCCACTGGAACCGTATGATCAAACCATCGGGTGCATCGGCTCACCCCTTTCAGTCTACATACACATGGTAAGCAGAGTCACGAAGGCTCTCCCCACAATGGTTCAGGCTTCAGGAATTCCCATGGGTCTACATTCCTATGGTAACCCGGAGCCCAATCTTGGGATGCCGATGTGAACCTCCCCATTCTAGAGATTAAGGGTGATCACTTGATTTTCCATTCAATGAATAATAGTGATCAGTTGAAACAGTTATGTTCGCTTCTTCTTTTGAAAATGACAAAACTCCATCCATTCCTAGAACATATTCTAGGTCCCTCCCACTGAAGTAAGTCACCAATTTTATAAGGATGAGATGAATGAATTTCAATGCCATTTCACAATGAAAGGTTCATCGCCTTGTGCCCTCCCCCATGGTTTCCATGTCCTCTTCCTTTGTGGGATCTCCCTCTCCCACCAACAGGGGAGGAAGCATGTTGTTGTTTGGATCTCTCGTATCCTCTTGTTTATCACACTGAGAATGACTCACGTTGGCTTATAAGTTTGTGGGGATTAAAACAACCACACCATATGAACTATGAGAACTATAATTCTTGACCAAACCAGGATACATAGGACGCCTACATGAAGGCCTGAGATGAAAAGGGTGCCCACCCAAAAGGATCCACCTAATCATGACCTATCAAATGGGTAGCTTCCAAGCATAACTACCAGTAGATCTGAACTACGAGAAATCTCATTCCTAACCAAAACAGGATATGTAGGATGCCTATCGGAAGGCCCGAGATCAAAAGGGTTACCATACTAAAGGTTTCACCCAACCAATACCCATCAAATGGGTAGCCCCCATGAAAAATCCCCACGCAATATAAACTATGAGAACATTGATTCCTGATCAAACCAGGATAGGTAGGATGACTACCTGAATACCTGAGCTCAAAAGGGTGCCCTCCCATAAAGGGTTCACCTAATAATTTCTTCTCAAATGGGAATCTTCCATGCGTAATCCCCACATAATTCCGAACTACTTGGGTTCTGATTCCTCTCACGAGGATATGTAGGAAATCAATATTATGGGTCTGATACCAACATCAAATCAACTTTTGTCCCCCTTGGATGACGATAAAATCCAGAGTGCCTTATATTATGGTTCAAGTTAGCAATACCTCTATAGCATCAAATAGATGCATAACTACGATGATCCTACAAACCAAGGTTAGCCCATATACACACTCTTCGAGAATGAAGTAAGGATTAAAAAACATTTGAACATGACTTAAATCTCTAAGAGAGTCCCGGAACATGCAATAATCCTCCCTAGGAAGTGTGTGGTGAGCCTGACGTCCCATTCTGTCAACCAATTGTGTCCTCAAGTGTCGTTGGCCAAATCATCAGTCAAAAAGAACCTTCCTTTGGAAAGCAGGTTCGTGAATCCTGGATACCAGTGTCATTGGGTGTTTTTGGCTCCACGAATAGACTCGTTGGAGACCATCCAAGGAAGTTATATCTGAAGAGGACTGAATTCACAAGTACTTGACCCCAAACAATCGCAAATTGGGACCAAAAGTTCCTGCAAGGCTAATCCAACCTCCATTAAAGGATAATGACACAGGATGAGTCCAAACAAAAGAAATAGTGAATTTGATAGGAAATAGTCTTTGGAAAAGGAGATGGGTGTTGATCCTCGTCGGACCATTTCACCATCACTCGAAACGTTCCACCTCAGAGGAGGAACAAATATAGTAATAGGATGTATATAAATCAAATAATTTGGATGAATTTGTAAATCAATTACCAATTCTTTGGTGGAATTCGTTTGGATCTCCCCTTAAGGATAGTAGGGTTGGTCTTTTTTGAAGACAAATACCTCCAAAACATAGCTATCAATCTTTTGAGGAGAAATGGTCATGGTTTGGTCAATATAGAAGGGTAAATGTGGTGTGAGTATGTAAGGGAGTATGTGGGTATTTATACGATAGGGGAGAGGCATTCATGGAATCCTATATAATATTAAATTATTATAAATTTATTTTCAATTACAAATAGCACCCAAGTGAGTTATTTTGAATATAAAAAGAATAAGGTTCAATATCCTCTCAACCAATTATTTTTAAAAATTTCTATGTTACATTATTAACCTTCACTTTTTTACTTTAACCCATAGTTAAAACCTTTAACTCTTATAATGACAACTTGGATTTTTTACGATTTGGGGTTAATATAGTCACAATAAAATGCCAAACGAACCCAAAATGGTTCCTTTATTACTTATTTATCCTCATTATTGATAGATTTCCAAATATTAGTTTTCTCATGAATTTTATATCTTTTCATAAAATATTATTAATTTAATATTATCATTTATGACAATTTTGATACTATTCTTTATTTGTCTTTTTAAAAATATTATAATAACATGATGAATTTGAAACAACACATATAATATATGAAAAAAAAAATATATGTTATCTATGAAATTTTTATATGTCATTAATTAGGTAAAATTATATTTATTTAAATATTTTTAATATCATTTATTTGATATTTCCATTAATTAAACAATTACTTCATCCTTATTATACAGGCCTTTAATTAGAATGCTTATTATCTAAAAATGAAAAATATATTATCATGATGTAGATAAATTAATAAGCATTAAAATGACTATTTATAGACTAATTTATCTTTTGTATAAAATAAAAAACTTATTAAAAACATTAGTATGACATTTTTAAATTATCTTTGAATAAAATATAATAAATGTCATATTATTAACCAATTGGAATAAAAAGGTTATTATTTTAGATAATGATTTATTTTTAATAAAACTAAATCATCCAATTAAATATAGGATAATTTTTAGGGTCACATTATAATATTTCTTTTATCTTTAATTACCTGATTTACCCATAACCGTGGAAAATAATAATTTACTGATGCTACTATTCATAATATCCAAAAAAATATTTTGATCATATTAGAATCTAATATCATAATAATTAAAATAGTGCATATCCATTGTCTTAAATTTAATTTATAGAGGTGGATAAATTTTGTTTAACACTAATCCCGCAGATGTGAGCAGAAGGCGGGTAAAAAACACTTTCAAAAATTCAATAAGTTTAAATATCCAATTTCAGTAAAAGTGTTTCCAATGGCCTAAATTGTATTAATTTATTTATTTTTATCTATTGTAAATTTAAAACTAATATTAATTAATAATTAATATATAACTGAAAATTTTGTTTTTAACTATAATGCAGCATTTTTCACTAGTCATTAAAAAATGAAACTTTTCAGAAAAATACCAAAAACTCAGCCTAAGAAAATTTTTATAATAAAAATTAAAAAATGAAGTCTATTTTGAAAATAAAATTTATAAAATTTACAAAATAATGTTTTAAAATAGGTATTCCATTAAAATCTGGTAAAATTCCCCAATTTCAAAATATAGTTTTTATGTGTAAAATTGGATTTGACCATATATAATTGCCTAGGAATCACATATGATGAATGTTAAAATAATATATAATATAAATAAATTTCATAATGTGGTTAATACTATTCCTAACCACTATTTGAACTGCAGGGTTAATAGATCATGGTGCATTCAAACTCGATGTTTTGGGCAACAAAGCATGTTAATTTTATTTAAAAAAACATACCCTAAAATCTTAGTGTGTTTCATTGAATATGTTATTTCATTTTAGTATGAAAATAAATGAATGTTTTGGGAGTGAATCGGTCAAAAAATTTATTTATGTTAACTTTTTAATGTTATTTCCTATACAAAGAATTCTCTATTGAAGAATTTTCTTATATCATCCACTATTTGGATCATGATTTTAAATAAATAAAATAAAACAAATATATTTTTAATTCATGAAATAATATTTCTAAATTAATGTTTTATCTTTCAAATGTGGAATTGGATGGGAAGACAAATATAGAGGATAGATCCAGAAAATGTGTTTTATAACCGCCCCAAACCCACACTCCCAAATCCAGTGCTAGAAACATAATCTTTATATTTTTATAATAGATATCAATAATGTTACCTAATATTATCAATTAAAAAAATAAAAAATCAAATTGAATTATTGGATAAATTAAATAACAATGTAACATTTGTTTTGATATTTTTGAGAATTATGACTATTTTAGACATAAAAATACCAGTGTATTTACATATGAATTTTTACCACTATACCCAGCTTAAAGTTTTCCATAGTAGGTCTTCATCATTGTTTCAAAAAATCCTTGAACCATGTGAAATAGATTTTATAATTTGGTATGAGAATAAAATATCAATAATGAATATATAAAAAGGAAAAAACTTATTACTCTATTTTAAAGAATCATGATATCATATAAGATATTTTTTCCATATCATTGTAATATTTCAGATCAATTTGTGATTTACATATAGAAGTAATTAACATTAATGAAAAAAGAATCCTGAAACAAATCAAAAGAAAAACTATGGAAAATTTCATGTAATGAATTTTTTATAGGAAAAATCATAACTTGGGAAAATAATTTCTTAAAACAATACATTTTACTATTACAGTTCATAATCATTCCATTAATCAAAAAATTATCACCATATTTACAAAAAAATAAATTATTTCATTGAAAATTGATTTTCAAGAATCGAATTTTCTTTTATGTTCCTTGTGAAATCATCTTTATAAAACACTTATAGTAACCTATACAAGAACACTTATAAATTGAATAACCTACTTGGTTAATTCCAACACAAATCTCTAGTGAAAATTTTAATTAGCTAATATATTGAAGAGATATATAAGCCTCACATTAAATTATAATCAATTTCCAAATACCATAACATACATTAATACAAAAAATATTTCATTTAAAACCTAAAATATCATATATTAGTTTATTTAACCCTTATACAGAAGCGCATTATGGATTTCATGTAAAGATACAGATAAAAATCAATTTTTTAAAAAATAATTAAAAACAATCCTAGAATATTTGGAAATAAGATATTCAATTGAAAATATATGAAAAAATAATATTTTTTTTGAATGAATAATTGTTATGGTGTTAAGAAATTATGCTAATATATTTTATATGGTAAGAAATATTCCTTCCACACTATAGTAAAAATGTAAAAAAATTAACCCATTCAACAAAAAATTAAAAGTATTAATTTAAAAAACCATAAATAGAGTAAAAAATGTTTAAAATTTAATTTGACCATAATAATACTAAAAAAATAACTAAAATATTTTAATGACCATTGATATTGTGTAAAAATATAAAAAAATCGTTAAAACATTTAAAATAAGGTTCTATTGAAAAATACATTAACAAATGTATGAATTTTTTTATACATTAACTAACTAATTTATAATGAAACTGTATGAATTAGTTTAACTCTTGATAATATTATAATATTTTAATTCATTATGTTTTAACAATTAATTTCAATTATTTATTTGACATGTTAAATTACATTGTAGGTGATGTTCATATAGGGTGCTTTATAGAAGTTTGGTTAATTATTTTAGAATGACATTGGTATATTCCTTGTGGTCAAAGAAGTAATTATTCCATAATCTCAAAAAATAATGATCATGAAGTGATTAATAACAGTATTCATTAATTGAACTATTATAATCATCTATGTATTTTTGTAATGAAAAATGAATTATGTTACAACATAGAGATGGTAGTTCACACATACAAATGAGTAACACTTTTATTTCTCTAGGAATCATGATGGACATAAGGTAAGTAATAATTTATCATTAAAAAATTATTTTCATGTTATGAAAATCAAATACCATTATTAAATAAATCCCACCAAATTTTCTTGGGAGGCAGTTTTTAAAAAACCTATTTACATTAATTCGTTGAGATGGTAGTCTGTATATAAGCATGTTTGATGATTCCATTTTTAACAATTATAATGATATCACAACAGAGGATATATTATATTTAAATAATAAAATTTTAATCATGAATATTATATATTTAAATTAAATAAATCATAAATATCATCCATTAATTTTGGTAATGATAAACAAAATAAATTGGTTTCCAGAGGTTGTGTTCCCCACGTATGAAGGAACTATAGTTTCATATAACATTTTATGAAAAAGGATATAAATAATATAATTAAATTAACATAAAAATAACTCAATATATGACCGATACTAATTATATTATATTTTAATGGTTAGGAAATAATTGATGGAGGTATATTATTAAGTAAAATGAAAACACTCAGTTGAGATGATTACTACATCTTTGAATAACTTCATTTAGATCTTTGCTTAATGTCTGCATGGATAGACTATTGAGATGATAATAAACTATAAAATGGATTTAAAAAGAGGTTTTTTAAATTTTTTGTTGAGATAAATGGATAATGAAGTGTGAAGATGAGATGAGGGGTGGTTTTCATATATAAGAGTAGATAGGGGTACCCATTGAATTACATATATTGTTAAAATAATATAAATTATCAGTCATGTTCATGTCACTAAAAATGATATATTTCAAATATTGGGTGAATATGTGTTGAAATCGTCTCTTAAAATAGAATTTATACATATTTAGGTGATGTTATACCCCTTATCACATAGTTTTAGTCCTCCATTAACCCTATTAAGCAATTATCGTGATAATTATTTTTTATCAAAAAATGTCTCAATAAAAATTTTATAAAAGGAAATGTGACCCATTAGTTGCAATGTGTTGATTTTTTTTACCATATCCCCCCAAATATAGTTTTTTAAATTTCTAATCATCTTATAATATATTACGAATCATAAGAAACCATTAATATCATTCTTGAGACAACTTAAATAATTTCATGATAGTAATTTAGTTCAAATATAAACTTTTAAAACACCGTTGATACAATATAAATATCTATAAAATTCTTGGAACACCATAAATTACTCAATATATAATACTATTGGTATTTTTAAAATCATTTACTTGACAATTCTTTTACTTTCACAACAAATTTGTGAACACTGTGTTAGCCTTTCTGGAAACCATCCCATCAACAATAATTAAAAATCATCTGACAATATTAAAAATTTAAATAGTAAATAATATATATATATATATCCAATCTTGAAAAAAATTGAAAATATATTAGGGATATTTAAATCAAGAAATAGACACTATTGAATTATTCATTATTTAAAAGAATATAAAGGTCATTATCAATGAAAAAGTGAACAAAAATTCCCTGTATTTGAATATATGATGTGTTTGTATAATTGAATTGATAAAATTAAATATTTTAATGTTTATGGTATGTTTTGAAGCCATATTCTATAGGTTTTACCATGTATACCCTATTTTAACCTTTTGATGTGATAATTTTTTTTACCAACGTTTCTATTTAAAATTTCCAAGTATTTAAGTGGAAATTTTTAAATAATAGAACCTCCAGATTCAAAATACATAATCAAATTGATCAAATTTATTTATAGAAGTGGTAAAATTTTATTTTAAATAAATCTGAAAAACATGTTCAAAAATAATTTTCTGTAAAAAATCATTTAATATATAAAAATTATTTTATACAAAAATTAAACATAATGATGATTTCAATTAAATGTAATTTATTATATTTAAAAAAAGTACTTAGTTACATTTTAAAACCAATTCAAAATATAATGGGAATATTTAAATACATGAAATGAACATAATGTTTTCTATAAAATCATTAGTTTTCACAATTAATTTAAAAATTAATATTTTCATAAAAATATGAAAAATATAAAAAATTCAAAAAATTATAATTTTGATATGAAAATTTAAAAATATATAAATTTTTTATCAAATTTTTTTTTGTTCAATAACTTAACTATAATATTAACTCATAAAAACAAATAAACCCCATTTTATTAGAAAACATATTTTTTAAGAATAAACTAAAATTATAAAAAATTGGTTACTTATTCCCTAATAATTATATAGGAGACTTGTATTAAGTATATAATTTTAATAGATTTTATAATGAGTTTAATTATTTTTATTCCCACTAATTCAATGGATATGTTATAACAATAAATGTTAAATAATAATATTTCATGGTCATTAAAACTCCATGTTGTGTTTTTGTACAATATAAAAAAAGTATTTTCATAAATTAACAAGGTATTACATTCCTCCCTACACAATTATATAGTTTCTTCCCTATTTTATCTCTTTCATGCTTTATTGAGTTTAAAACCACATTAAAAATTAATTCAATGTAGTGTAAGATATTACATATGATCACGAAAGGAAAAACCCTTTTAATATTTTAGCATAATACTTTTTTTGAAAACCCACATCATAAAAACTAATACTAAAACATCATTTTGAAAACATATAATGGGAAATATGAAGTTCATCTAAAATAATACATAATATGGATTCCAAAATGGATAACATTTTTTGTAAGTGAATATATAGACAAGGATTAGAAATGTAATATCCAAATAATGATCATGAGTGATAGATAATGTGATTATATAGGGCTAATGAACAAAAATCCATAAATGAGTACTATAGAATAAGTCCATAAATTAATTATGAATAAACATAAAGGGATAAAAATATTATTTAAGAATCATTTTCCTAGAGTAGAAGGATTGTTTAATGATCAAGATTGAGAACCCAAGAAATGATAGTTATTTTATTTATTAAATTTAATAAGAAAAAATTAATCATTTGGTTATTTTTAGATTAATTTTCACCTATATATCATATAAAATTCATTGAAATTAATATTCATAACTTATTTTTCATGACCAAAACATTAGAATAATCTTCTAATAGATCAAAATATCCATAATTGGATAAAAATTTATACATCTAATCATTAGTCATTAACAAAAATCAAAATGGTTAAAAAATGGAAAGATAATATCAAATAAGAAAAAAACTTCTTTTGATGATATAAAATATTAATCTCAAAATACTCAAAAATATCACAAATGGTTAAAATTAGATAATTTTATAAATAAGTATCCTTAAAATATTAAAAGATATTCCACAGCATGTTAAAACCCCAAAACCAAAATGAAATTTTCACTTATTCTTCCATGACAAGCTTGACATTTATCTCTAAATACCATAAATCAATTATAATTAAAAATACCAAAAATATTTATCCCATAATTTGATGATATCCAAACTATAATAATCATTTCATTAAATAACCTGAATTACCAAAAATCCAAAATTAAATCATATATAATTGAAAATGATAATACAAATCTATTCCTAATAAAAAACCCATCTTAGAAAAAATTATTTACAAAATTTTTTCAAAATTAAGATGATCATAATCTTAAAGGTTATCAATACCATTAAAATTATTTCTTAAAATATATAATCATTATTACTCAAATTAAATTTTAAATAAAATATATTCTGATTTCAAAGAATTCATTACCATAAAAGTCTCCCAAAATTCTATTAATCATAAAAAACTCCAATCACATAAAACCTAAAAAGTGGTATCTATTAATTTACCCATATGATCAATTATATATTTATTAACACTTCATGGTATTTATTATATATTAATTAACCTTTCATGAAATCATCCTAATCTTTTAAGTTATATGAACACTTCTATTATAAGAATTATTTCACCTTTGATCCAGCAGTCCCATATATGACGCTATGAAAATAAAAATTTCATTTCTAAATGTTATATTAATAAACATGAACAAAAATTTTCTATTCAAAACATATTAAATCAAAAATAAATAAATGATCACTTATATGGACCATTTTTTTGAGTTTTATAGAATTAGGAAAAAGTCTGACATAATAATACCCATGTCCTTAGATGGTCATTTTCTTTACTATATAATTCTTATCTTTTTTCATATCAACTTTTTTTATTATTACAACTCATACATAAACCCTATGATTTTTTAAGACCATGTGATGAATAAAAAAACCTCATTAATTTCTATATACAAAGAAGAAATGAAATTTCATAGACCATTTCAAAAAATCATGGGATCGTATAAGAGAGGATTTAGTTATAATAATAAACTTTGAGGTAAAATGATTTTTACGAACACATTCTATCATAATTATAGGAAAAAAATTTAATGACACATAATATGATAAAACTTAAATGGAAAATCATAATCATTAAAATGATCAACATTTTGAACCGGGATAAAATGTGAAGGTTTTTGAACTTTTTCAATTACCGAATAGGTCATTTTTAAAACAAAGCATCAGAATGTAATTTCAAGTGTTTGGTCACTTAAAAGTGTTGTTTTTGGAATTAGGTGAATGTTAATTAAGTTTCTCTGGTGGCTCATAGAGTTTTGGTAGAGTTGTACTAGGAAAACTGTAGAGGGTGCATGGTTTTTCTGAAAATCGTGTGGCCAACAATAGTAACTGTGCAGCCTAAATTAAGGGGACAGAGACATTTCAAATGGACAGTTCACGATTTCCCAAACTATGAACCTAGACACTATGGGGATCTCCATTTCTCTAGTGTAGGATGAATGGTTAGCATATGGTTTTCCAAACCATGTGACTTAATAGTGCGGGACACCCTGTTTTTAGAATTTTAATTATTTTAAAATTAAATTAACTTAAAACATTAACATAAAATATAAATAATCCCTCTCCCCACTCTTTCAACTTAATACCCAAAGGGGTCTCCCCTACGTCACACTCTCGACCAACTCCATGTATCTCCTACACCCTTCATTTTTGTCCACAGTTCCTTCTGATTTCCCACTGAAACTCTATGGTAAGACCTTCTTCCCAAGTATCCCTCTGTTTATTGGCCTATTTTGGCCTCTTTGTTGCTAGGTATGAAGAGGCTGAACCCTAGGGTTGTGGGGTGATCCATTTTCAGTTTTATTTTGGTTTTAGGTTATGTGAAGGCTTCCTCGAGTTACGTTGAGCTCCGTTTTGGCAACCTCCACCAAATGTGAGGGGGTTTGGGTAGTCTCAGTTCACCGACATTGTTTTAGGGTATGATTTATTCTTTTTTCCCTAGCTATAGTTTTGGGCTTTTGTGTTTATGAGTCCCTGGAATGCTTTGTTTAGTGCATTGGTCCCTGTTTGTTTGTTTTGAGTCTCCAAGTCAAAGGTGACTCACCTATGCATGCATAGGTCAATAAATATATATGTGTGGGTTCTCCCATTATGTGTATAATCATCCATGGCAATGATTATACACGTATGGGTCTAGTTGTTCCTATATATATATATATTCATGCGTAGGTGAGTGGAGATGGGTACATGCATATAAGAATATATGTTAGGATCCCCTTGCACACACTCATGGCCATGTGGGTTTGTGCATAGGGGATAGGTGTCCTTGCATGTATGTGAAAGTGTGTATGCTCAGTGGGGGAGCAACAACCTTTAGTTTGAAAACACCAAGATCCTAAGTGTACAGCTTGGTTCTACTATGAGGAAATATCCTTTTCCCCTAACCTTTAATTTTATTAATTAATTAATTAATTAAGTTTCTTATTCCATCATTCTTAGATGTAATTAATTCATTATGGTTCCCTAGTTTAAATGTTTCCCTTAATATGGATAATGAAGTGCATAAAAGTGATGGTTTCCTTTTGAATAAGAAAATCATGTTTTTGTAATAAAATCCCTCAATCAAGGTGTGATGCCTTCATGATAAAAATTCAGTGATAGACTTTTTATTGCTTACCATAATTACATATTGTTTCTTTACACTTGATATTATAATGGTTAAATGGCATGTTAGGTTACACATCCTCTTTATATTGAATTTTCTGAAGTAGGAACATGTCATGTATCCTTGAATCCACTTATTACACTTAATACATTGAACAATAGTTTCTATGATTCAATGGGTTAAAATAATTGGTTAAGGTGAGGGGAATGTTAGGATTGGATAAGGAAAGTGGGTAGAATTCTTTAAGCATAATAAGCATTAGACTTCGGAACTTGACCCTTAACCTAATCTTCCTTGATTCAAAAAATTGGGTATGTTTACCTTGAGGGGAATGAATCTTACTAAATGACATGTCTTAAATTAATGGCTTAGGCATATTGAATTACTTTCTTATATGAAAGGTTTTAAATGTAACGGCTTCCATGAAATGGAATTGAATGTAGATAAAAACTAAATGGGATCTCCTTGCCTCATGGTATGTTTTGAAGATTATTAAGACCTTATTGATATTTGTAGAGATACTTAAGATGGTTTTCCTTAAGGGTTAATGGGAACATGACTACTTATATTATGAGTATGGTATGACCATTTGAAAACCATAATAGGTATTTCCTTAGGCATTACATTATAACTATGAAAATGATTGTAATTAACAAGTGGGTGGTGGGTATATTTACCCCAATCCATTATCTTAAATGTGGGTGGTAAGTAGTATAGCCTCGATCCATTCTGTTATATGTGGGAAGTAGGCATTATACCCCTGATCCATTCGGTTATATGTGGGCAGTAGGCATTACATCCCTGATCCATTCTATTAAATGTGGGTGGTAGGCAATATTTCCCTTTTCCATTCTTTACATGTCGGTGGTAGGTATATTTTTCCCATTCCATTCTTTAGATCTGGGTAGGAGGAGTCACTACCCTGTGACATTATTTAATTATAGGCTAAGAGATTAAAAGGGCTCTTAGACCTGGGTTCAGGCCAGACTATGAGAGCTCCCCTATAATTCAAATGGCAGTGGTATGTCTCGATTCCCCCAAATCATAGATATCTATGTATATATATATATAATACTAATATATATATATATATTAAATTGACATGATCATACTGATATCCCAGCAACACCCTAAAGATGGTATAGCTATCAGGTATCCCTTTGGAACCTAGACGTGTCTTATTTTTTATGCAGTTATATTTATTAAATTCTCTATAACTACACATTGTCTTAATTAATAATACAATATCTGGATTGGTCTTGACACCAGTGGTGTTTTCCTACTATGATTTATACCTCACACCCTACTCAGGCCTCCACTACACTAGGGTACCCGAGTATACCTTTCTTGTTCACAGGACTACGGACCTTGGACCTTGCATTTTGTGGTATGATAGTACCTGGATATATGAGAAACTGGAGCTCAGGATGCTCAAGGATATTATCTTAGGAATTTCTAGATCTTTTCCTTATTTGATTTCGGTATTTTTCTATATTTTAAATCATGTTGTTTTGTTTACAGTTTTCGAATATCTATCTCTACATGTCATGCATTCATGTGTTGTACAACTGGCATTGGAAACTTTTATAAAATTAGTATTAACTTTTTCCGCTTCTTTATCATTACTACTAAATGATTCCTCTATTATCTACTACATACACTCTGATAATACCATTGTGCATCTTTGATTAGAGGGTATAGTCTCCCCACTATCCCCTTCAAAGACCCTCGATGCTAGTCGATAGCCTCTGGCATACAAGTAGATGCGCTTGAGGCCATGTGACCCACCAGTCTGGATACCGGGTTTATGGCCAGTTGGGCTGGGATGTTACAAAGTGGTATAAGGGCTAAAAATTTTCCTTTTTCTTTATTTTTTAGGGTGGTAGATAGAATAATATTATTATGCCAGCACTTGGTTAATAGTTGTGCTTGAGACTGATCATCCCACGTACAAGGAATGACCAAGTGTCCAAGGTTGGGAATATTGTTCATACCGTTTTATGTTACAATTGATCTGATTTCACCTCGAGTGATTGTTTTATTTTTTGCTGCTTAATGGTTAATGGAATTTCTAGTATTTCATCCTTCTCCAGATATGGTAAGGAAGGTGCATTGCATGCATCCTTATTAGGCACATAAGAATCAACATTCCATGCATAGTGTCACTCCATGTAGTTCCATTATAGTTTGCCTATTGATTTGACTATGTATATTGAGTTTCATTCCATTTTAGGTTTTTTAATAACATGCCCAGATATATACCTACTTAGGTGATTTATAAACATGTTTTCTTGTTATTATAACATGCTTCTATATTAGATTTCTGTTATTCCATGAATTTACTTTCTTTAGCATGCCTTTGTTGACTATATTCCATGATTTTGTGTTTATTTATTGAGATAGAATGAATATAATTTTTTGATATATGTAAACTGGTTGTGATTAATATGGGAGTTGGTTTTCAGTTATAAGGTGCATGGGTGCCTTATAGCTTGGAAAAGGTAACATGTTTATTAAAACCATTGTAAAATGCTGCTAAAGTTTAAAGTTGAAATGAGATTATATTTAATTAAATGGGAGCCAAATTCCAAACAATAAAGTGTATGGGCACATTATAGGTTAGTATATGGCCACCCATATAGATGGACTATTATATATGTCAGAATTTTTTTTCTATATTTAATTAATATAGATTAATGGAACCCAATTTTCAATCCATGAAGTGTAAGGGTGCTTCATGAATTTGGAAATGGCATCCCATATTAAATGTAAAGGATTGACTCTTTGTGAAATACTTATAAATGCAAAGTATTTTTGGTTTTTAGTCTTCAATGAAATTTCTTAATAGTTAGATGTGAAACTGGACCCAAGTAGGTTAGTTGAGACATGTAATTTATGTTAATGATCAGGTAAGGGTGTTTGAGACCTACATGTATGAGAAACTAATATTGGGTTGCTTTTTTAAGGACCAAATTTGGCTCAATGGGACCCTTATAGGTCGCCTTAATTATTAAAAGTAATTTATTATGATAAATTTCCTATTTATGATGGAATTTCATTGAATGTTTAAATGATTAAAAAGAAGTTTTGTGAAACTTGCATGTTTTACCCTTGGGGCATTGGCCTGATCAAATAGTTTGTGTTCTGTTTTGAAAATGGTACTTTATGACTTGACTTAAATCTCTTAATGTTATTAAAAGATTAAATGTGTTTAAAGGAAGATTTCATGGAAATGGAACCTCTAGTGGTGACCTTGGTAAAGCCCTCATGTATGGGTAGCTTGATATTTTCCTTTTAGTTTCCTTGGAATAGAGTCGTATGCATTCTCCATAGGTTGTTTTATCTTTAGCAATGGCTTAAATTTCAAGCTCTTGAGCTTGTGAATTTTTTTGGTGTGACACAATTTTTGGGTTGAAGCTTGTACTTTGTAAGGGTCTAGCCCATGGTAGGTAGCACCCGTAGAGATTTTGTGTCTTTCTTATACATTATTTTTTTGGTTTTTGGTATATCTTGGGTGCCATTTTCCATCATATGAATTTTAGTTATTAAATGAAACCCTTGTTCGTATGGGTGGTCATTTTGTTTTTGGCATTTGTTTTGGGCATGAGCATTGGATAATGCTCATTCCAAGAAGGTTACACTATCCATGGGAATGGTCAGCTGCTCCTTCAGTTGTTTGATCCTTATATCATCCTCAGGTAGTATGCATTGATATATGTGGTACCATCAAGTGTTAAATGAAATAATTAACTGGTTGAGTTTGGTTAAATTTTTGAGTTTTGGTGACTATGAGTATGGTCTCGGGTCATATCATGGTAGAGTGACATGAGAAATAAGTAAATAGGTTTTTCCAATTTCTGGGATGAATTTTGGGAAACTTTGGTATTTTTTCACACTGGTTTCATTTTTTTATCTTCTTCATATGTTTTTCTGAGGTGATCGTGGCTTGGAGGAGGTTCACTGGATGGTTTTTGGTGTTTATGTACAAGTATAGTGGTGAGTGGCTAGTTTATCTTCATTCCCTTAGATGACTAGGAAAATCCTAATATGGGGATTGCTTCATGACAAATATGGTAAATTTAACCTTCTAAATAGAATTTAAATGACCTAAAATTCCTTTTTGTAATATTTTATTATGCTTGAATTCATTTGAGGTATGAAAGTTTTGTAAATGTGGTGATGCTTGTATGGCAGCATGAAGTTGTTGAGTTTGGTTGTGTATGTAACCCCTAATAAACCCTGTTGTATTGGTATGAGCATTTTCGGTAAAGTTTTAATGATCATGGAATTTACTCATGTAGTAAATGCATTGTTATTGGTTTAAATGACAGTTTTTTATCATGTGAAGCCGAGTCCCTTCCTAGTAGTCAACTAGTTGTGGCTTAACCTTTCTTCCTTCCACTAATCGGGTATGATTAACTGGAAGCTGTTAAAATAATCTTAGAGAATTTTTTTTGAGTGAAGATCATGCTCCATGTCTTGTGTTCATCCTATATGCACAAAGAGAGTGTTGGTCTTACACTTCACTAACACTTTAAAATCCATTAAGATTTTTTGGGTGGTTCTCTTTTGGTTTTTCTCATGGGTTTCATGGTTTACCATCTGGTCTAATCATAGGTATTCAATGGAAGTTGGGTAGGGAATTTATGTAGCTTGTTTTTTGTAAATGTGGGATTCCTTGGGAGAAGGAATCATGGTTCTACTTATAAAACATCGACCGTTTAAGTCGGATGTCCTCTTAAATAGTCGGTCAAGTGCCGTGACTTTTCCTTTTCTTGTTAAAGGATTAAATTTGGTGAAAACCCACATTATGGAACATCGTCAAGTGAAGACGAGTGCAGTTGGTGTCATTTGGGACTTTACATTAAAATCTGGGTCAACTTGGGCTTTGAGGTTGATGGGAATCGACCATTTGGTCATTTTAAAAATCACACTATGAGCTTTATTGGAATGATTAAAGAATTATTTGAAAGTCAACTCCAACAGTGGGTTGAACCATGGTTTGGATTTGTCTATTTAATGTTAAAAATATAAGGTGGGTAGTACCCTTTACTGAATTCTTAGTGATATGATGTTGGCTTCATGCCTTTGGATAGACGGGATGGGGAAATAGTTTTCTCTGTTTTTTAGTTGGAAATCGATTGTTGACTTGGGGTTTTAAAGGGATTAAGTGTCGCTTGCTTACAAATTAATTCAAGTTTCATTTGGAATTTGGGAATTAAATTCAACCATTTGAATGAAGCCTCATGAACTATGTAGGTCTTTTGAGGTTTAATTTGTTCTCTAAGGCTTCTCAAGGATGAGAAGTTCTAATTTGGGAAGGTTGTAATGATCCATGTTTTGAACCGGGATAAAATGTGATGGTTTTTGAACATTTTCAGTTACTAAATTGGTCATATTTAAAACCAAGCCTTTGAAAAGAATTCTGAGAGTTGGGTCACTTCATGGTGATGATTTTGTACATCGGTGAAGTTTTATTAAGTTTCTCGGGTGGCTCGGAGAGTTCTAGGAGCATCAGACCCAGAAAACATGGTTTTGGGAAAACTGAAGAGGGTGCACAGTTTGTCTAAAAACTGTGTGACCCGTTGATGTAACCATAAAGCCTAAATTAATGGGATAGACACGTTTCATATGGGTTGGGCATATTTTACCAAACGGTGCACCTAGTCCGTGTAGAGAGCTCTAACTTCTCTAGTGTAGGATGTATGGTTTTCGAAAATGTGCATCTTAACCACGCGCGACACCCTGTTTTTAGAATTTTAATTATTTTAAAATTAAATTAAATTAGAAATTTATCCTAAAATCTAAACACTCCCTCTCCCCTATCTTTCGACGCCACACCCCCAAGGGGTCTCCCCTACACTATGCACTCGACCCCCTCCACGGATCTCCTCATCCCTTTATTTTTGTGTACAGTTTCTCTTGAGTTCTCTTTGAAACTCCATTGTAAGGCTCTCTTCCCTAGTCTCCCAGCATTTCTTGGTTGATTTTGGCCTCTACGCCACTAGGTATGAAGCGGATGAACCCTAGGTTTTTGGGGTTATCCATTTTTTGGTTTTGTTTGGGTTCTAGGTTATACGAAGTCTTCCTCAGGTTACTTTGAGCTACATTCTGGCAACCACCGCTGAAGGCGAGGCAGTTTGGGTGGTTTTAGTTCATCTGATTTTTTTGGGGTAAGATTTATTCTTGTTTCCTAGTTAAATTTTGGGTATTTTGGGGTTTTTGAGTCACATGTATGCTTTTTGTAGTGCGTTGGTCCCTACTTGATGGTTTCGAGTTTCCATGTCAAGGGTGACTCGCCTGCGCATGCATAGGAAAGTAACTATATATATGTGGGTTCCCTCGTTGCATGTATAATCATCCATGGCAGTGATTATACATATATAGGGCTAGGGTTTCCCTTGTATATATATATATATATGCATGTGGGGTTGAGTGGAGATGAGTATATGAATATGAGAATATATGTAAGTATCCCCCTACCCATGCTCATGGCCATGTGGGTGTGTTCATAGGGGCTAGGTGTCCTTATATGTATGTGAAAGTGTGTATTCTTATTATGGGAGCAATAGACTTTAGTTAGAAAGCACTAAGAGATGAAGTGGACGACTTGGTTGCACCATGAGGAAGTATCCCTTTCCCCTTTCCTTTTTTTATTAATGCATTAAATAATTAAGATTCATGTTTCATCGTTCTTAGATATAATTAATGCAATATGGTTCCCTATTTTAAATAATTTCCTTGATATAAATAATGAAGCACATAAAAGTGATGGTTCCCTGTTGAATAACTAAATCAAGTTTTTGGAATAAAACACCACAATCAAGGTACACTAAATTCAAGATAAAAACATAGTGATAGAATTCTTGATTGATTACTTTAATTCTATGATGTTTCTTTATGATTGAGAGTATAATGGTTAAACGGATTGTTAGGTTTCATTACTTCTTTATGTTTCATTTTCCTAAGTAGGAACATGCCTTGTAGCCTTGACACCACATATTTCACTTAAGCCTTTGAATAGTAGTTTCTATGTTTCAATGGGTTAAATGAAATGGTTAATGTGAGGGTAATGGTAGGAATGGATAAGGAAATTGGGTAGCATTATTTAAGAATAAAGAGCATGAACTTTTGGAATTTGACCCTTAAACCAATTTTCTATGTTAAGGAAAATTGGGTATTTTAACCTTGAGGGGAATTACTCTTACCAAATGACATGTCTTAAATTAATGGATTAGGTATATTTAATTATTTTCCTTGTATAAAAGGGTTTAAATGTAATGACTTCCTGGAAATGGAATTTAATGTCGATAAAAACATAAATGTGAAGTACTTGCCTCATGGTATGTTTTGAAGATTATTAATACTTTGTTGATATTTTTTGAGATGATTAAAGTTTTTTTCCTTGAGTATTAATATTAACATGATTGCTTATATTCTGAGTATGGTATGACCATTTGAAATTAATAAGAGGTACTACCTTCTGCATTACATTATAACTATGAAAATGATTGTAATTGACATGTGGGAGGTAGGTATATTTACCCTGATCCATTCTATTAAATTTTGGTGGTAGGCCATAGAAACCTGAGCCATTCTGTTATATGTGGGTAGTAGGCATTAGAGCCCTGATCCATTTTGTTATATGTGGTAGGTAAGAATTATAGATTCGATCCATTTGGTTAAATGTGGGCAGTAAGCATTATAACCCCGTGCCATTATTTACTTGTGGGTGGTAGGTATATTTACCCCATTACATTCTTTACATGTGGTTGGTAGGTATATTTACCATGTATCATTATTTACATGTTGTTAGGAGGTGTCACTACATTGTTCCATTATTTCCATATTGGCCACGAGATTAAAAGTGCTCTTGGACCTGGGTTTGGGGAAGACTGTGAGAGCTCCCCTAGAATTCAGATAGCAGTGGTATGTCTCGATCCACCCCAACTCATAGCTATCTATGTATATATATACCGTAATATATATATATATATATATATATTAAATTGACATGATCAGACTGGTATCCTGGAAACGCGCTGAAACTAGAATAGTCGTCAGGTATCCCTTAGAAACCTGGATGGATGTTATTCTTTATGCAGTTCTATTTATTAAATTCTCTATTCCTACACACTATATTAATTAATAATACACTTTCTAGATTGTAATTTACACTGGTGGTGCTAGGATACTAAGATTTATATCTCACACCCTACTTGGGATGCCATTGCACTGGAGTACCTAGGTAAACATTTCTTGTTCGCAGGACTGTGGACCTTGGACCTTAATTTTTGTTGTATGCTAGTACCTAGCGATATGGGAAAAGGACTAAGTCGGAGCTTGGGATGCTTGTAGTGATTTCCATAGTAATTTTTAGATATTTTCATTATTTGAGTCTTGTATTGTTCTGTATTGTAAATAATGTTGTTTTGTTTACTTCTTTCGAATATTTATCTCTACATGTCATGCATTCATATTCTGTATAAAACGGAAATGGCCACTTTTATGAAATTAAGATCAATTTTTTCCACTACTTTACCATAACTGTTTACTTATTTCGCTATTATCTACCACTTATACTCTAATAATACGGTTGTGAATCTCTGATAAGAAGGTATAGTCTCCACACTATAACCTTATGAGACCCTCTGTGTTATTCTTCAGCCTCTGGCATATAGAGAGACTCTCTTGATGCCATGTGACCCACCGATCTAGCTTTCAGGTCTATGTTCAGTCAGTCTATGGTGTTACAATCATTATGGTTGCATATAAAACATGAGAAACCATGAAAAAAACCTTCTTATAATCATCGATTTTATGTTTAAATGGAATAATAATTCCTTTTGAAAAATTACCCTTATCCTAACTTAAAAAATATAATTATTTCCATTAACATTCATTTGAAATCATAGAATAGTCATTATGATTACTTTAGATATCATCTCTATTGAAACCTTACATGATCCCTTTTAATTAACTATAAAAATGAATAAATTTTGACACCCATGGTTTCAGTTAATTTACCACTTTATTATGTATTTTTAAGTTATATAATTACTAGATTTTGTTTAAGGAGTGTCTGAATGGAGTTATTATATTTTTATATATTTTTGCGGGTTCATAGTTTATGAACAATTGGGGAAACCAAGTGGGTATCTCTTGGAAAATTTGAGACATGATTAGTATGATAGGATGGTGTACATATTTTATCCATACCATGTGGAGGAACTAGAGAAACTATGCAAGTGTAAAAAGAGGGAAAATCATTGTTTTCCTAGTTTTTTCCAACCACATCAACCAACTTCTTTAAGGAAGTGTTTGATGATAGTAGCACATCCATAGATAGCATATGGTTTCCCCAACTATGAATACTAATTATGATATATGTTATAAATAAATTGAAAATTAGTGTTTATCTCGTTTTTACCCCCAAAACACTCATTTTATAGGTTTTATCACTTTCTATAAAACTCCACGACACTAAAAAGTCTTCAAGGTGGTTCATTATGATTTGGAAGCCTATTTCAATGTATCTATGTCTATTGGATATCCCAAATCATTGGTAAGACTCTATATTATCTAATTCCTATTAGGTCACATTATAACCTCTCATATTTAATATTAGATCTAATCCGTTATGGATTAAAATATTTTCTATTATGATTTTTTATGAGATCATGATTTGATCTATTGAGTGTAATGTGTTTTTGTCCTAAATGTAGAGTTTTATTATTGTTATTAATAGTTTCATAACTAATTGGGAAGTAGTTGTCTTATCTATCTTCTCCCTACATTTTAGAAAATGGAGTCACTATTTAATTAAATTTTTCCCATTATTTATAATTGAAATATTCAATTTTTTATTAAATTAAAAACCATTTTCATTATAATTTGAGAACATGGGAATTTCAATTCGTTTTGGAAAAAACCTTTGATTTATGGTTTTATATTACAGTTTAATTTTAATATATGCAGTATGATTGAGGAAATGTTTTAAATGGGAGGATTGATTAATGTTGAGTGAAGTGATACTAGAATAAAACATACATGGATTTCATGATTTCATTTTCATTTAAAATGACCTTGGATAAGGGGATTGGTGTAATACTAAAGGAACCTAAAGAATAGACACCTAGGGATTACATCATGGATAAGTGAGTAATTTCTCATTGTCATGGGACTATAAGCATGATTTCATGTGTGTGTTATTTCATAGATGTGGTTTTCTTATTCCATGTGGTACTAATGAAAAAATATATTTTCATTTAACATAAACTAATTAAAATTATTAATTTTTTTATGTTCCTCTCCCTATTATAAAAAAATTTTATACTATGAAGTGATGTTTTACATTCCTAGTGATTTGAGTTAGGATAAATATTGGGAGACACTAATAGGTATGACTACTTACCCCCTACATATGTATTTTTTTTCATATGAAGATTATATTATTCATGAAACATGTATTAGATTGATATCATATATATATAGTCATGAATCATGATTCTAATTTCACTGGATGAAGATGGAAATTGAGTATCTCTAATGTATTGGTTGGAGTGATACCAAATTTATATTTCTCTATTGGTACATCCTTTGGATTTCATGAGTCTCCATGTTATACATTTTCCCTAATAATGTGATGTTGTTGTTTTATTGGTTTTCCAATTGGGTTGTGTTTATTATATCTCATACATCACATGATTTTATTGGTTCTTAAATTTATTTTATTATAGGTTATGTTATTTAAAATAGTAAAATCATCCTACAATCTTTAGTTAAGTCCACAGCTTTCATTTTCGGCTTTCATTTTCTTGGTGACATCATCGAAAGATAAAATCACCTACCACTCGTCTCATGACTAGTTTTGGTAGGGATATTACAAATGGTATAAATCTTAGTTAGTCAATCATCATGAAATTATTACAAGGATATAAAAAAATTTAAATCTAAATGAATATAATAAAATGATGTTGAAAACCATTTTACAATGATCTTCATGTTACTAGTGTGGTTTAAGTACAAAAAATGTTCTAAGACGCTTCTTGGTATGTTGTTGTGATATCTGCTGGTCAGAGTGGATACTCAAGAGGGGGGTGAATTGAGTTCCAATTAATAATTTCTGTTAAAAATATTTCTATTAAAATCCCCCAAATTGGATAACAAGATAATCTGTAGTGAATTTTTAAAATTATAAAGGGTCAGTTAGATTCTCAAAAGACTGATTAGTTCTCAGTTAATATAATATGAAGATTAATTAACTTTTGAAGCTAACATAATGCTTTAAAATACATACAAACACTTGCTAGATTAACTATCAAAGTAACTTTAAAACAATTTTATATTTCAAAGTAATTGGCATCGGAATATTCAATATAGTTTACAACCAAAATAAATAAGCACCACAGTTTTCAAACAAGAGGATCAGTCTCAAGCCGAGACCTAGTCCTCTCAAACAATTTATATAAATTTTGATCCACACCCTGGATTGGGGTAAACAACAGTACAAAGACTATCTTGGTCCTAAAACCTCTACCACAATTTTACATGGGAGAACAAAAACAATAGCACACAGGCTATCCAGGTCCTACTTGACCTCTACCACTATCCACAGTGGGATACAAGAGAGTTACAAAGGTTTTGTGTGAGGATTTTGAAATCCTCCAGTTTAGAATAGGAGACAGTGTGTGTAAGAAATATACAGAGTTCACAAACTACTCAAAAGGTAAGTAAAATAATCACTGAGAGAGTAGATATGAGTTTTGAATTCTCTAGTGATTTGAAGTGAAGCTCTTGACTCCTTGGATTGATGTAAATGAAGCTCTGAGTCCTTCTCTGGTTTTTTTCAAGAAAACAGAGTATCGTGGTTCTCTTTCTTCACTTTTAGTGTAGGTTTTCATCTTGAGTATGAGTAATCATTATAGCACTTGAACTTCTTATTTGAACTTCTGTTCTTGGTGAGTATGAGGGTTCTTCTGGTTCCTTGTGTATCTCCTTGTTGTGTCATGTATGCATGGAAGAATTATCTCTACACCTCTTCTTCTTACTGCAGCTCTATCTTCCTTATATTCCAAGAGCTCCGGCAATAGGAATGATTACCTTTTCATAGGTATGAGGTACAGTTCCCTAACATTCCAACAACTATCATTAAATATCATTAATTTCATTAAAAACATCAAATATGAATGTTAGCATTATTTAAATAATATTGACAAAGTATAGAGTTTGAGTAATCAGTGACTGGTTTCCAATCGGTAGCTCCTTGTAATAGTGATATTGTAGCAGTAGACTTTAGTCAATATGTCTTGTGTCGGTAGATATTAATCTCTATATCAGTAGCTTTCTTGCAACAGTAGCTCCTTTATATTGGTGGACTTAATCTATCGGTACCTCTTCTATCAGTAACTCCTTTTATCGGTAGCTCTTCTTGTCTATCAGTAGTTATCTGTCTTTGTAACAATAGATATTTGTATACTAGTATACTTACTCTAACGGTAGCTCTAGTGTAACAGTGACTGTTTGTACCAGTGTACTTCATATATCGGAAGCTTGTCTGTATCTATAGACAAATATGAGCAGCTCTGTATCGATGGACTTCATATCGGTAGCTTGATGTATTGGTGACTTTGATGTATCGGTAGCTATTATCAGTAGATCTGAGTATCAGTGAGTTCTCTATCTGTAGATTGGATCTATTAGTGACATTTTCTTACCAGTGGAATTACACATACCAGTAGCTCTGTTCTGTACAAGTGACTTAGTGTCTGTCTATTTGTTCTATTGGTAACCTTTGTCTATCGGTAGACTAAGTACTAGTAGGTCTATCTGTTTGTCTGTATTAGTAGCTATGTGCATTCCAGTAGACTTAACACTTGTCTGTTTAATGCAACATATATCCAGATTGAGTTAGAATTATTTCATAGTATGTATAAACATAGATAAGAATTTATTAAAATATTCCAATAATTATTCTAATATTCTTATCAACTCAATAATTGGATGAGAATGTAAATAATATATAAATGAACATTATTTGGTATTATCATCATATTAAGACATAATTGAGATTATCAAAATAGGTGAGGTCAACAATCTCACCCTTTTTGATAATTACAACTTAGGATATGATAATTCCCAAATAATTTGAAATGTATTATAGGATAATAATAAAAAACACATCAAAGGTATTATAGAACAAATAACCAGGGAGTAATGTATCAGAGGTAGAATTAAATGCCATGGTATCAAAGGTACAAGTAAATTAGGATTCATATCATAGTTCTCCCCTTTTGGCCTTCCATATTTTGTCATATCAGTTCTCTTCTCCCCCTTTGTGATTATCGAAAAGTGGGAAACAAACAAAGAGATAAGGAACAGAATGGAAAAATAAGATCAATTGTATTTCATGGTGAAAAAAGGTACATAGAAATACAAGAAATGAAACAAAAAGAATACAAGTGATTTTTATCAAATGTCTTAGCCACCTATTCAATCCACCTCCTGAATGTTAACTTGGGATTGTCCTTTGGGATCTTTGGTAGACTCAGACTGTGTGGATTCAGGTGGAGGTTTAGGAACACCATAAAGGATCAATGGAGGATGAACTACTGAAAATGTACCTGGACTATATTGTGTGGCTCTCTGAGTGATCATTGGATTAAGGCTTCGGATGTCTTGGGCTGGATTCTTCTGAGTAGGAGAAGCAATAGAGGTAGATGCAGGTAAAGCTGGAGTTATAATCACTAGTCGGGCATCAACATGAAAGAAGGGAAACAAAAGTTTTCTAAAATACATAATGATTCCTCCTCCTCTCTCCATGGAAGAAATGAAATAATCCTTGTTTTCCATAAATTTGTCCAAGGCTGGAGTCAGTTCCATGAGCTTGCTTACTTTCTCTCTAAAGGCTTGAGTTACTGGGGGCAGCTTCATATTTTCTAACATAAACTTGAAATGGTTTTTGAGATGATGCTTGGTATAATCTCTTTGGAAATAATAATATATCTTGTCTTTCACCTCTTTCTGAGAAGCAGAAGCTTCTATCATATAATCTTGGACTATATTCATTATATCTCTAGTAGTAGAAACCACTTGTGTCATGGCAGATGAGTCCACAAAGCTACTGGTTGAAGCTAAACCAAGCTCCTCCTTAATTAAAGCTCTAATCTGATCCAATTCTACTGAAGGTCTGGAATCAAGAGAGCCCAAGTAAAAAGTCACAGTTTCCTTGAAACTTTTAGTTGGCCCACTAATAAGATTTTTCACTGCAGAATCTTGGGTGTTAACATGATTTTTTATGGAATGCTTAAACTCTTCAAAAACTGAGACCATCTCACTGAACACACTCTTTACATAATCTAGATCCATGTCTTCTTGAGATTTAGAACTCATATAGGATTCTAGAGAGATAACTGATTTCTTTATAATTTCAACATTCTCTTCTAGTCTAGATACTTGATCCAGGTAAGCTGTAACTTCATCCACTATCTCTGCCACAAAGGTTGACACATTACAACCAAAATATAGTTCAAAGGAATTTTCTATATTTCTCATATCTTCAACAAATAAATTCTTTAACTCGGCAATAGAAGCACTAAAAGACTCTTTCATTTCATCCATTAAGGATTCAAGTTTAGCCCTGGTGATCATATTTTCAGGCACAATTGTAGGTGATCTTTTAGAAAAAAAATTGGCCACTGAGTCAGTCATAAAAGATTGAATTGATGATACCAGTGAACTTTCCATTCTCCTGACTTCTTCCACAAAACTGGCTTTAATATCTAACTTCAACTTATCCAGATCACCTCTTCTGACCACATCTTCAGGTAACAACTCAGACTGAACATCATAATTAACTTGTGGTCGACTGTGGGATGTCTCATTATCAGAATCTGGGTAATCCAATCCACAAAACACAAACCCTGGGTCTTCTGTCCCGTCTTTAATGCCAACAGCTACTAAAACACTTCCAAAACTGGTAGGATGATCCCCCTCAACTGGTGCATTATCCTGTACATCAATGGCACCCTTAGCAGCTCTGTCTTCCACATCATAATCCTCTACAACTAATTCGATTTCTCCAACATCAGGAAGCTCCTCTAGAATAGTTATAGGTCTATCAACTTCATCAAATTCTTTACCAGGCATTAAGGAGTGTCCAATCAGTGGACTAAGGCTCAAGATGACAGAAACAGATGCTTCACTTCCATGAACCTCTTCTTCATTCTCTAGAGTAGCCTCTTCCTAATCTCATTTCTACTGATCTTCCTTTTCTTGTGACAAAATTTCAGGAGCTAGGCTAGGAGGCAGGTCAGGATCTCCTCCATCTGTAGTAGAGGAATCCTTCTCTTCTGAATCATCACTATATTGTGGCTCCTCTTAATCAGGTTCTAGACCTGGATCCCTCACTTCCATTGGCCTAGAAGGATGATCCACAGGATTAAACCTATCATATAACTTCTTACCACCAGTAACCCATTATCCTCTCCATGGGTTCCAGCTTATCTTCATGTATTTGAAAACAGTGCTTGTGATACAAAAATTATTCTTTACTACCAATGTCTCATCCTGAGACTCAGCTACCCCCTTCACTTTAATCATAACAGAAATCAACTTGGAAAAGAATAAAGCATTGGTCTTTGATTTGGGTCTGGTCATATCCTCCATTTGAATCATTAACTGTAAAGACCCAAAAATTTCAAGGAAATTTTTTTCTTAAATACATAATAATTTTACGAGTCTATGGCTTCTAAAGGAACTTGATTTTGAGGCCCGGTGTGACCAGAATCAATTTCAAAAGTTTATCTCAGGTATGTTTAGCAATCAAATGAGCTGTTTTTTCTATCTTTTGAACCAGTGCTCAGAATTGAAATCTGAGGGAACCGATGAACTCACAGCGCGGATTTTTTCTTAAGAAGACTTTCACCTCGATGGCATATGGTCGAGTATGAAATTTAGTTTTTTTTTGGGGTTTACGTGGGTTAATAAAATAAAATAAGTGAACAATTTATTTTATTTTGTTAAGCACATGTCGTGTGGATAAAGTGGTTAGAAGCTCCACTTGGGATTTGGTGGTGGGACCTCCACACCCTAACCTCCCATGAGAGGTTCTGGTGGTGGGGCCCACTAAGATCCAACCTCCCATGTGAGATTAATTGTGGTGGGAACCACACGAGGCCTCCCAACCCCTCATTAATGGGATGGGATCATAACTCCTTGACTCCCCCTCATTAATGAGGGAGAGCTTCTAGGTTTTAATCCTCCTCTTAATTGAGAAGGATAAAAAATCCCTTTTTAATGAGGGGACCAATCATTAACCACCCCCCCTTTTTACTTTTTGTGGTTATTTAATGGTGGGATCCAGCAGGAAATATCTTCCATTTGGGGGATATTCTTTTGTGGGGACCACCTGGGCCAATAACCTCTTTTTTTGACTTCATCCCCATATTAATGCACCACCGCAATGGATTAATTGTGTGGGGCCCTCTGTCATAAAGCCTCCATTTATGACATGCGTGCCAACGACGAACCCTCCCACTCCTATATAAAGGAGGCTAGGGGGAGGAGTTCTGGATGACTTCTTCAAGCGGCGCAATGCTAGCAGCAAAGCATGGCGCCCAGAACTTGGAGAGTTTTCCTCTTCCTCCAATGAAGAATGAAGAACAACGATGCCACCCTCATCTTCTTCCTTCTCGAAATTGACAGAACGACGCCCGTCTTCCGTGATGCCCATCTTCCACGACTCTCTATGGTTTAACGCTGTTTTACGAGGTAGTGGTTTGCTTAATTTATTTAAAATAAATTACTCTTTCAATCTTTTTGTATTAAAGTGAACATCTTGACCGATTGTTATCGCCTCACACAGAGGGAGCGGGCTGAACAAACACGGCCCGACGACCCTCCGTCGTTTCTTGTCTTGTTTGGAATCGGGAAGCGGTGATGAACAATGGCGAAAACCAAGCGGCAGACGCACATGGAAGAAACGCGACCCGCAACTATGGGTTGCACGACTGATGAAGAAGTCCTGACTGAAGGAAGGAACCGCGGCGCCGTGCTGTGGAAACCGCGGCACACTACGTAGGCCGCTTCAGAGGAAGAACTGGTCGGCCCGTCGGTCAGCCGGGCGGAGCCGGACCGCGGTGCCAGGAGGGCCCCGTGCTAAAGAAATCGCAGCCCTCCATGCGGGCTGCATGCGCCAGAAGGCCGGTCGGCCTAGCCGGCCAGTTTGGGATGGAAGTGCCATAAGGCACCGCTGGTTCGGGTAGCCGGCGCCATGCCCCCGCCTCGGACCGCTCGGCCAGCTGGCTGAGCCAGCCAGGCCGCGTGCCCAGCCGGGCCGCGCTGGGCTGTGCCGGGCCAGCCCGCGCCCCTCGGGCCAGGACGCACGACTCACCGGGATGGTCTGACCCCTTTGTAGGGTTAGACTCGCCAAAACCGAGTCGACCTGACCCGTCAGCCCATCGGGCCAAACGGATCAGGCCCGTTATTCACTTAAACGTGAATAACTTAAAGACCGTGTGTCCGATCGACGCGCTGTCTATGGCATTGGGATCCTTTCAATGAGACGGTCCTTTTGAGATACTATAAGTGAGTTTTGGACAAATTTGGTACATGGCCAGTTTTGGAATGAGCATATTTCCAACCGGGACCCTTGAACGAATAAGTCAATATCTCTTAGATCAGGTGTCTGTTTGACGCGTCGTCTGTCGCGTTGAGTTCATTTTGATGAGATGGAACTTCGAGATACCTCAACTCTAGACTTTGTGACAGTTGATGTATCAACCCCTCTTCACTCGAGGATCAGACCCTCCTAGAATCGAGTATGCTGTGTGCGGAAACCCTAGAGCTTGCTACGACTGCATCGACTACTGTACTGGAATCCTTTGTGGGTTCGACAGCGACGACTACCGTACTGGAATCCTACGTGGGTTCGATGGAGATTAATACTATTCTTGTTTCATGTGTGGTTCTGACAGTATTGACCTCTGTACTTCTATCCTGTGTGGGTCCGGCAGAGTAGCTGGTCTTGTTTCCTATGTGGGTCTGACAGCTTAGCTGGTCTTGTATCCAGTGTGGGTCCAATAGGTTAGATGAATCAGTGGCTACATCTGATCATCTCTATCACTATACGAAAGATGTATACCTTTGTGAGCTGAGTCTTGGCTTTCAATCATTATCATCGATGTGATTGACTTCTTTCCTACGTGGACTGGGTTGTATTTGGGATCGAGAGTTGGAGTCATACTGTGGTTGATAACTTAGGTATATGTATGGGCATATACCTAAGAAGGGTTGGTTGATACTTTTTCTTTGTATCTTCCTTTGTGGTTTATCCTTCATGGATTCTGGGAGACCTTCAGGGGTCTCGGGGTCCCTACTGGGTATCGTATACTCACCCCTGCACGGGCTATGCCCACACTACATTATGTTGGTTGCAGACGACGGACAACACTGATCAAGGTAGAGGCTTGTAGAGTTGTACGGTACCCGGAGGTGGACCACTTGGCGAGACGTACATGGAGTGGACAGATGGACTGAAGGTGCTGAGGAGGCCATCTGTACCCACCCTTCAGGTGGGATTCCCGGAGGACGACTCAGCGGTTGCTGTTTTGCTTATTGTAGTTGTGTTAGCTTTCAGTTGTACGTTACTTTCAGTTGGGTTTGTATACTGGACCATTTACTTTTCAGCACTTACCTTTGTACTCAGTTTACTTAGTGTTTACTTCAGTTTTTCACCCTTTTGTGATGTTTACTCTTATAAAGGCAATGCCTTCCCTTTTATTGGGATTTACAACTTTGGTGCTAGTTTCCAGCCCCTGGCCTATGGAATGCAGGCTTGGGGTAGTCACGGAGCGGGCCCCGAGGACGGGTCATGACAAATTGGTATCAGAGGAGTTAGTTCTACCACCGAACTCAAGACTCTGATATTTCTTTTCTGTGAAGAAATAGTGTTAAGAGTATTGAGTGTGGTTTTTAGTCTGGGGAGTCCAGTGTTGGTGTGGCGGCTGACATATCTATATACCAGGACCCTGACTTCTGATTTCTGACTCAGTGCACAAAAACACTGATTGTGTGTGTGTTCCAAGAGTTTCCTTTGTGGTCTCATTATGTCCGCTCACCAGGTATACTGTTTGACTGTAGCGCACCTGTTTCTTTTCAGGATGACCCCACAAAGGTAGCCAGCTAGGGTTCCGAGTTACGTGCGAGATGGAAGCCCATCGAGCGACGAGGCCTCGGTGTAGGGCCCCATCACAGCGGAGGCAACAGCGGTACCACTACCCACTGTGCCACCGGTGCTACCAGCCCCAGTAGTGGAGAGTGTACGCCGCCTGAGCGCGTTGCATGAGTTTCAGTGACAGAGTCCGCCCAGGTTCCATGGAGAGACGGACCCACAGGCAGCTGAGGATTGGCTGGAGGTTATCGTTAGAGTCTTCAGATTGGCATGGACTCCAGCTGACCTTATGGTGATCCTTTCCGCAAGTCTCCTGCACGCGGCAGCAGGAAGATGGTGGAGCTTGATGCTCCAGGTGCACGACGAGACATCACTTCTTTGGACAGACTTTGAGAGTCTCTTCTGCTCAGAGTTCGTTCCAGCCACCCTTTATGTGGTGCGGATCCAAAATTTACTACAGCTTCGGCAGGATAACATGACAGTAGCCCAGTACTCGGAGAGATTTACCGACCTCTCACGCTACTCCACGGACATGGTACGAGACTTGTTCTTTAGGGCCCAGACCTTCGAGAAGGGACTGAGGCATGAGATTAGGGCTTTGGTGATTCCCCTTAGCATCCCGACGTAGGAAGGGGTGCTGGACCGAGCCCTTCTAGTGGAGATCATTCTCGCTGAGCAGTCACCAGTGGCGAGACCCACCGCAGGGCAACACGAAGTGGAGTCTTCTGCAGCTGGCAGTCGATAGATGTCGCAGGGGTCTAAGCGGACCAGGCCATCAGATGGGTGACCTCATGATACAGGTTCGGCTGTGCGGGCACACGAAATAGAGCCAGCATTATGAGGAGTAGTCAGTGCTATGTATTTGGTGGGCAGGGTCACATGGCTTGCGACTGCCCGTCCCGCCATGCAGACGAGCAGCAGAAAGTGGAGAGACCTCCTAAGCATAGGTAGAGAACTGATCGAGACGGTCCGTAGGGCAAAGTTGTACGAGGCAGAGGAGTTGGCTGAGCAGTGGGTGGTGGACGACATTACGAGGCTCTACCACCATCGCCACCAGGAGGTCCACCCCAACCGTAGGGAATGTGTGGGCAGGGGAGAGAACAGCTTCAGGAAGCTAAAGAAGATGACTATGGAGCTCAGGAAGCAGGTGGACAGGATCGGGACTAGTTCCAGGCATAGAGGCCTTTTTTCATGATGCTTCTAGCCCCGTTGATGTCTTTGTTTGTGGTTTCTTCGTGTCTTTGTACTTTGAGTTGCAGTAATAAAATTCACTTGTCCCTGTGACGTTTTCTTCCCTTCCATTATTGTGGTAAATACTAATAGGTTCCGGTTAAAACCGTTGACTTGACCCTCACATTCAAGATTCCTACTGGAGGAGACCTAGTGACCACGCACTGATGCTGACAGTGTGACTCGACCCTTGGAGGCCAGAGTAACGGTTGTATCTCTTGGTATTAGCATCAAGGCCTTACGAAGTCTTCCATGGCATGAATTAGTACTGTTCATGTCAGGATTGACTATATTAGGAAAAGGATGTGGTTCATCCAGGGGATGAGACTGGATTTCCCTTTTGGAAAAGGAGAAATCTTAGCAACTCTTGTAGGACGTAGACGAAGAAGGGTTTAGTCGAGTTATTTATAAATGGCTAGTCTCAACCATAGTTCGTTTCACGATGAGTCACTTGTCAGTAAGTGAAGGCGGAGCACCAAGTACCAGTAGGCTAGGTACAGCCCTGAGAGGTCCTGGAGTGGAAGTGGGACGGGATATCCATGGATTTCGTGATGGGACTTCCACATACATCCAGGGGTCACTACTCTATCTGGGTGATTGTTGACCGATTCACCAAGTTGTCCCACTTCCTATTGATTATAGAGCATGTATCAGTAGATAGCTTGGGATGCCTCTATGTTTAGGGGATCGTACGGCTTCATGGTTTTCCATCATCTATCGTCTACGATCGCGATGCTCGCTTTACTTCTCAGCTTTGGAAGGGGTTGCAGGAGGCATTTGGGACGCAGCTGTGCCTGAGCACCGCCTTTCACCCTCAGACAGATGGCCAGACGGAGAGAACCATTTAGACACTCGAGGACATGCTCTGTGCACGTGTCCTTGACTTTGGTCGTAGTTGGGAGGATCACCTACCCTTGGTGGAGTTTTCATACAACAACAGCTACCACTCCACCATCGGGATGGCACCATACGAGGCCATGTACGGACGACCTTGCAGATCACCTCTGTGCTGGACTGACCCTGGGGAGTCAGTACTTGTAGGACTAGAGATGGTTCAGGCTATGACGGAGAAGCTGTAGATCATCCAGGAGTGGATGACGACTGCACAGAGCAGACATAAGTCCTATGCTGATAGGAGAAGGAGACCACTGGAGTTTGAGGATGGCAACCACATTTTCTTACAGGTCTCACCTCGACGTGCATTGCGGAGATTTGGCCGAGGTGGCAGTTATCTCCGCGCTTCATCGGACCATTTCAGGTCCTTAGTAGGGTAGGTGAGGTGGCTTACCGCCTGGCCCTTCTACCTCAGTTGCACCGGGTGCATGACGTCTTCCACGTATCTCAGCTGAGGAGATACGTGCACGACCTGACCCACATCATTGACCATGGGGAGCTGGACATTGATGACGGGGATACATTCATAGAGGTCCTAGTGGAGATCAAGGATCAACAGGAGCGAGTCATACGTGGATGGTCCATTCCTCTGGTGCGCATTCGTTGGTAGCACAGAAACCTCCAAGAGAGCACATGGGAGCGGGAGGCTCAGATGCGTGAATAGTACCCTCATTTGTTTCCCTAGTTTATGATGTAGTTTTACGGGGGTGTAAAGCCCTAAGGTGGAAGTAATGCAAAGACCCTAAAATTTCAAGGATTTTTTTTCTTAAATACTTTGTAATTTTACAAGTCTGTGGCTTCTGAAGGCACTTGATTCTGAGGCCCGGTGTGCCCGGAATCAATTTCCGATGTTTAGATCGGGTACATTCAGTAAACAAACGAGCGGGTTTTTCTATCTTTTGAACCGGTGCTCGGAATTGAAATCTGAGGGCACTGATGAACTCGCAGCGCTAGTTTTCACTTAAGAAGACTTTCACCTCGGTGACAGATGGTTGGGTATGAAAGTTATTTTTTTGGGGGTTTACGTGGGTTAATAAAATAAAATAAGTGAACAATTTATTTTATTTTGTTAAGCACATGTCGTGTGGATAAAGTGGTTAGAAGCTCCACTTGGGAGTTGGTGGTGGGACTGCCACACCCTAACCTCCCATGAGAGTTTATGGTGGTGGGGACCACCGATATCCAACCTCCCATGTGAGATTAATTGTGGTAGGAACCACACGAGGCCTCCCAACCCCTCATTAATGGGAGGGGATCATAACTCCTTAACACCCCCTCATTAATGAGGGAGAGTATCTAGGTTTTAATCCTCCTCTTAATTGAGAAGGATGAAACCTCCCTTTTTAATGATGGGACCACCCAAGCATTAACCACCCCCTTTTTACTTTTTGTGGTTATTTAATGGTGGGATCCGCCAGGAAATATCCTCCCTTTGGAGGATATTCTCTTGTGGGGACCACCCGGGCCAATAACCCCTTTTTTTGACTTCCTCCCCATATTAATGCACCACTGAAATGGATTAATTGGGTGGGTACCTCTGTCATAAATCCTCCATTTATGACTTGCGTGCCAACGACGAACCCTCTCACTCCTATATAAAGGAGGCTAGGGGGAGAAGTTCTGGATGGCTTCTTCAAGCGGCGGAAGGCTAGCAGCGAAGCACGATGCCCAACACTTGGAGATTTTTCCTCTTCCTCCAATGAAGAACGAAGAACACCGACACCACCAGAGCTTCTTCCTTCCCGACGTTGACGGAACGACGCCCGTCTTCCGCGACGCCCATCTTCCGTTACTCGCTATCGTTTAACGCTGTTTTACGAGGTAGGTGTTTGCTTAATTTATTTAAAATAAATTACTCCTCTGATCTTGTTGTATTCAAGTGAACATCTTGGCCGATTGTTACCGCCTCACGCAGATGGTGCGGGCCGAACAAACACGGCCTGACGAACCTCTATCGTTTCTTGTCTTGTTTCGAATCGGGAAGCGGTGATGAACAAAGGCGGAAAAAGAACGCCAAATGCACATGGAAGAACTGCAGCCCGCAACTACAGGCCGCACGACTGATGAAGAAGTCCGGGTCAAAGGAATGAACCATGGAGCCCCACGGCACCACGCTATGGAAACCGAAGCCCGCTACATGGGCCGTTTCGGTGGAAGAACCGGCCGGCCCGTCGGCCGGCCGGGCGGAGTCGGACCGCGGCGCCAGGAGGGCGCTGCACAGAAGAAATTGCGGCCCTCCGTGTGGGCTGTGTGCGCCATAAGGCCGGTCAGCCTAGCCGGCCGGTTTGGGAGGGAAGCGCCATAAGGCACCATTGGTTCGGGCAGCCGGTGCTGCACCCTCGCCTCGGACCGCTCAGCCTAAGGTCCGAGCCGCTCGGCTGGCTGGCCGAGCCAGCCAGGCCGCGTGCCCAACCGCACCATGCTGGGCTATGCTGGGCTAGGACGTGCGACTCACCGAGCTGGTCCGACCCATTTTCCAGGTCAAACCCGCCAAAACCGAGTCAACCCGACCCGTCAACCCATCGGGCCTAACGGACCAGGCCCATTATTCACTTAAATGTGAATAACATAAGGATTGCGTGTCTGATCGACGCGCCATCTGCGGCACTGGGATCCTTTCAACGAGACGGTCCTTTTGCGATACTCTAAGTGAGTTTTGGACAACTTTGGTACATGGCTGGTTTTGGAATGAGCATATTTCCAACCGGGACCCTCGAACGAATAAGCCAATATCTCTCAGACCGGGTGTCCATTTGACGTGTCGTCTGTCGCATTGAGTTCCTTTTGACGAGATGGAACTTTGTGATACATCAACTCTAGACTTCGTGACAGTTGATGTTTCAACCCCTCTTTACTCGAGGAGCGGACCCTCCTGGAATTGAGTATGTTATGTGTGAGAACCCTAGAGCTAGCTGCGACTGCCTCGACTACTGTACTGGAATCCTCTGTGGGTTCGACAGTGATGACTTCCGTACTGTAATCCTACGTGGGTTCGATGGCGATGACTACTGTTCTTTTATCCTATGTGGGTCCGACAGTATTGACCTCTGTACTTGTATCCTGTGTGGGTCCAGTAGAGTAGCTGGTCTTGTATCCTGTGTGGGTCTGACAGGTTAGATGAATCAGTGGCTACATCTGATCACCTCTATCGCTAAACGAAAGATGTATACCTGTGGGAGATGAGTCTTGGCTTTCAATCATTATCATCATTGTGATTGAATTCTTTCCTGTGTGGACTGGGTTGTATTTGGGCTCAAGAGATGGAGTCATACTGTGGTTGATAACTTAGGTATATGTGTGGGCATATACCTAAGTAGGGTTGGTTAATACTTTGTGTTTGTATCTTCCTTTGTGGTTTATCCTTCATGGATTCTGGGAGACCTTCAGGGGTCTCGGGGTCCCTACTAGGTATCGTATACTCACCCATGCACGGGTTATGCCCGCACTACGTTGTGTTGGTTGCAGATGACGGACAACACTGATCGAGGTAGAGGCTTGTAGAGCTGTATGGTACCCGGAGGTGGAACACTTGGAGAGACGTACACTGAGTGGACAGAAGGACTGGAGGTACTGAGGAGGCCATCTGTACCCACCCTTCAGATGGGATTCCCAGAGGATGACTCAGCGGTTGCTGTTTTGCTTACTGCAGTTGTGTTAGTTTTCAGTTGTACGTTACTTTCAGTTGGGTTTGTATACTGACCCATTTACTTTTCATCACTTTCCTTTGTACTCAGTTTACTTATTGTTTACTTCAATTGTGCAACCTTTTGTGATGTTTACTCTTATAAAGGCAATTCCTTCCCTTTTATCGAGATTTACGCCTTTGGTGCTAGTCGCCAGCCCCTGGCCTATGGAAGGCAGGCTTGGGGTAGTCACGGTGCGGCCCCCGAGGACAGGTCGTGACAAATTGGTATCAGATGAGTCGTTTCTACCACCAAACTCAAGACTCTGATCTTTCTTTTCTGTGAAGCAATAGTGTTAAAAGTATTGAGTGTGGTTTTTAGTCTACGAAGTCCATTGTTGGTGCGGTGGCCGACAAATCCATACACCAGGACCCTGACTTCTAATTTCTGACTCAGTGCACGAAAACACTAATTATGTGTGTGTTCCAAGAGTTTTCTTTGTGGTCTCTTTGTGTCAGCTCACCAGGTATACTGTTTGACCGTGGAACACCTGTTTCTTTTCAGGATGGCCCCACAAAGGCAGCCAGCTAGGGTTCTGAGTTACGTGCGAAATGGAATCCCACTGAGCGACGAGGCCTCGGTGCAGGGCCCCATCACAGCGGAGGCACCAGCGGTACCACTACCCGCTGGGCCACCGGTGTTTCCAGCCCCAACAATGGAGAGTGCACGCCGCCTGAGCATGTTGCATGAGTTTCAGCGACAGAGGCCACCCCGGTTCCATGGAGAGACGGACCCACAGGCACCAAAGGATTGGATGGAGGATATCGTCAGAGTCTTCAGATTGGTACAAACACCAGCTGACCATATGGTGATCCTTGTCGCAAGTCTCCTACATGAGGCAGTAGGAAGATAATGGAGCTTGATGCTCCAGGTTCACGACGAGGCATCACTTCTTTGGACAGACTTTGAGAGTCTCTTCTGCTCGAAGTTTGTTCCAGCCACCCTTCATGTGGTGCGGATCCAGGAGTTACTACAGCTGCAGCAGGACAGCATAATAGTATCCCAGTACTCGGCTAGATTTACCGACCTCTCACGCTACTCCACGGACATGGTAAGAGACCCATTCTTCAGGGCTCATACCTTCTAGCAGGGACTGAGGCACGAGATCAGGGCTTTGACGATTCCCCTATACATCCCGACGCAGGCAGGGGTGATGGAGCGAGCCCTTCTAGTGGAGATCTTTCTCGCTGAGCTGTCACCAGCGGTGAGACCCACCGCAGGGCAACACGGAGCAGAGTCTTCTGCAGCCGGCAGTCGACAGATGTCGTAGGGGTCTAAGCGGACCAGGCCATCAGATGGGAAACCTCAAGATATAGGTTCATCTATGCGGGGCACACGAAATAGTGCTAGCCTTACAAGGAGTAGGCAGTGCTATGCATGCGGCGGGCAGGGTCACATGGCTCGCGACTGCCTGACCCACCATGCAGACGAGCAGCAGACAGTGGAGGGACCTCCCAGGAAGAGGCAGAGAGCCAATCAAGACGGTCCATAGGGAAAAGGCAGACGAGGCGGAGGAGTTGGCCGAGCAGTGGGTGGTGGACGACGTTACAAGGCTCTACCACCACCGCCACCAGGAGGTCCACCCCGACCACAGGCAATGGGTGGACTGGGGAGAGCATAGCTTCAGGAAGCTGAAGCATATGACCATGGGGATCCAGAAGAAGGTGGACAGGAGCGGGACTAGTTCCATGCATTGAGGCCTTTGTTCATGATGCTTCTAGCCCCGTTGATGTCTTTGTCTGTGGTTCCGTTGTGTCTTTGTACTTTGAGCTGCAGTAATAAAAGACACTTGTCCCTGTGACGTTTTCTTTCTTACCCTTTTGTGGTAAATACTAATAGGTTCCGGTTAAAACCCTTGACTTGACCCTCACATTCTAGATTCCAACTGGAGGAGACCTAGTGACCACATACTGATGTCGATAGTGTGACTCGAACTTGGAGGCGAGAGTAATGGTTGTATCTCTTGGTAGTAGCATCAAGGCCTTACGACATCGTCCATGGCATGAATTAGTACCGTTCATGTTAGGATTGACTGTATTAGGCAAAGGAGGTGGTTCATCCAGGGGATGAGACTGGATTTCCCTTTTCGGCAAAGGAGAAATCTTAGCAGCTCTTGTAGGACGTAGGTGAAGAAGGGTGTAGTCGAGTTATTTATAAATGGCTAGTCTCACCCATAGTTCGTTTCACGATGCCTCACTTATCAGCAAGTGAAGGCGGAGCACCAAGTACCAGCATGCTTGGTACATCCCTGAGAGGTCCCGGAGTGGAAGTGGGATGGGATATCCATGGATTTCGTGACGGGACTTCCACGTACATCCAGGGGTCACGACTCTATCTGGGCGATTTTCGACCAACTCACTAAGTCAGCCCACTTTCTACCAATCAGAGATCATGGTTCAGTAGAGAGATTGGGACGCCCCTACATTCAGAAGATCGTACGGCTTCATGGTGTGCCATAATCTATCGTCTCCGATCAAGACACTCACTTTACTTATGGCTTTGTAAGAGGTTGCAGGAGGAATTTGGGACGCTGCTGCGCCTGAGCACTGCCTTTCACCCTCAGATGGATGGATATATGGAGAGGACCATTCAGACACTCGAGGACTTGCTCTGTGTATGTGTCCTTGAATTTGGTCGCATCTGGGAGGATCACCTACCCATGGTGGAGTTTGCGTACAACAACAGCTACCACTCCACCATTGGGATGGCACCATACGAGGCATTGTACGTCCGACCTTGCAGATCACCTCTGTGTTGGAATGACCCTGGTGAGTCAGCACTCGTAGGACTAGATATAGTTCAAGCTACGACGGAGAAGGTGTAGATAATCAAGGAGCGGATGAGGACTGCACAGAGCAGACAAAAGTCCTATACTGATAGGAGACGGAGACCACTAGAGTTCGAGGATGGTGACCACATTTTCTTACGGGTCTCGCCTCGATGTGGATTATGGAGATTGGGTTGGGGCTGCAAGTTATCTCCGCACTTCATCGGACCATTTCAGGTCCTTAGCAGGGTAGGTGAGGTGGCTTACCGCCTAGCCCTTCCACCTCAGTTGCACCGGGTGCATGACGTCTTCCACGTATCTCAGCTGAGGAGATACATGCACGACCCAACCAACATCATCGACCACGGGGAGCTGGACATCGATGATGGGGCTACATTCATGGAGGTCCTAGTGGAGATCGAGGATCGACAGGAGCAGGTCCTACGTGGATGGTTGATTCCTCTGGTGCACATTCGTTGGCAGCACGGGAACCTCCAAGAGACACATGGGAGTGGGAGGCTCAGATTCATGAACAATACCCTCATTTGTTTCCCTAGTTTATGATGTTGCTTTACAGGTGCGTAAATCCCTGAGGTGGGAGTAATGTAAAGACCCAAAAATTTCAAGGAAATATTTTTCTTAAATACTTTGTAATTTTACGAGTCTGTGGATTTTGACGACACTTGATTCTGAGGCTTGGTGTGCCCATAATCAATTTCCGAAGTTTATCTCAGGTACGTTCAGTAAACAAACGAGCGGGTTTTTCTATCTTTTGAACCAGTGCTCGGAATTGAAATCTGAGGGCACCGATGAACTCGCAGCGCGGGTTTTCACTTAAGAATACTTTTACCTCGACGGCAGACGGTCGGGTATGAAAGTTATTTTTTTTGGGGTTTACGTGGGTTAATAAAATAAAATAAGTGAACAATTTATTTTATTTTGTTAAGCACATGCTGTGCGGATAAATTGGTTAGAATCTCCACTTGGGAGTTGGTGGTGGGACTGCCACACCCTAACATTCCATGAGAGGTTATGGTGGTGGGGCCCACCGAGATCCAACCTCCCATGTGAGATTAATTGTGGTGGGAACCACATGAGGCCTCCCAACCCCTCATTAATGGGAGGGGATCATAACTCCTTGACTCCCCCTCATTAATGAGGGAGAGACTCTAGGTTTTAATCCTCCTCTTAATTGAGAAGGATGAAACCTCCCTTTTTAATGAGGGGACCACCCAAGCATTAACCACCCCCCTTTCCTTTTTGTGGTTATTTAATGGTGGGATATGCTAGGAAATATCCTCCCTTTAGAGGATGTTCTTCTGTGGGGACCACCCAGGACAATAACCCCTTTTTTGACTTTCTCCCCATATTAATGCGCCACCGCAGCAGATTAATTGGGTGGGGCCCTCTGTCATAAATCCTCCATTTATCACTTGCGTGCCAACGATGAACCCTCCCACTCCTATATAAAGGAGGCTAGGGGGAGGAGTTTTGGATGGCTTCTTCATGTGGCGGAACGCTAGAAGGGAAGCACAGTGCCCAACACTTGGAGTGTTTTCCTCTTCCTCAAATGAAGAAAAAAGAACGCCAACGCCACCCTCGACTTCTTCCTTCCCGACATTGATGGAACGACGCCCGTCTTCCACGACTCACCATCGTTTAACGCTATTTTATGAGGTAGGGGTTTTCTTAATTTATTTAAAATAAATTACTCCTTCGATCTTGTTGTATTCAAGTGAAAATATTGGCTGATTGTTACTGCCTCACGCATAGGGTGCGGGCCGAACAAACATAGCCCAACGACCCTCCGTCGTTTCTTGTCTTGTTTGAAATCGGGAAGCAGTGACGAACAAAGGAGACAACTGAGATCCAGACGCACATGGAAGAACTGCAGCTTGCAACTATGGGTCGCATGACCAATGAAGAAGTCTGGGCCGAAGGAAGGAATTGCGGTTCCCCACGGCGCCACACTGCGGGAATCGCGGCCCGCTACGCGGGCTGCTTCGGCGGAAGAATTGGTCGGCCCGTCGGCCAGCTGGGTGGAGCCGGACCGCGACACCAGGAGGGCGTCGCGCTGAAGAAATTGCGGCCCACCGTGCGGGCCGCGTACACCAGAAGGCCGGCCGACCTAGTTGTCCGGTTTGGTAGGGTGGTGCTATAAGGTACCGCCGGTTCGGGCAGCCGGGGCCGCGCCCCCGCCTCGTACCGTTCGGCCTAAGGGTCGAGCCGCTCATCTGGCAGGCCGCACCAGCCAGGCCACGCCTCTTGGGCCGAGACATGTGACTCACCAGGCCGGTCTGACCCCTTTGCCGGGTCAAACCCGCCAAAAACGATTCAACCCAACCCGCCAGCCCATCGGGCCTAACGGACCGGACGCTTTATTCACTTAAACGTGAATAACTTAAGGACAACATGTCCGATCGACGCGCCGTCTGCGACATTGGGATCCTTTCGACGAGATGGTTCTTTTGCGATACTCTAAGTGAATTTTGGAAAAATTTGGTACATTTCCAGGTTTGGAACAAGCATATTTCCAACTGGGACCCTAGAACGAATAAGCCAATATCTCTCAGACCGGGCGTCCATTTGACGCGCTGTCTGTCGCGTTGAGTTCCTTTTGACAAGACAGAACTTTGGGATACATCAACTACAGACTTCGTGACCGTTGATGTATCATCCCCTCCTTACTCAAGGAGTGGACCCTCCCAGAATCGAGAATGTTGTGTGCGGGAATACTAGAGCTGGCTGCGACTACATCGACTACTGTACTGGAATCCTCTGTGGGTTCGACAGCGGTGACTACCATACTAGAATCCTATGTGGGTTCGATGATGATAAATACTATTCTTGTATCCTATCTGGGTCTGGCAGTATTGACCTCTGTACTTGTATCCTATGTGGGTCTGACAGAGTAGCTGGTCTTGTATCCTGTGTGGTTCCGACAGCTTAGATGGTCTTGTATCGTTTGTGGGTCCGACAGCTTAGATGAATCAGTGGCTACATCTGATCATCTCTATCACTATATGAAAGATGTATACCTGTGTGAGCTGAGTCTTGACTTTCAATCATTATCATTGATGTGATTGACTTCTTTCCTGTGTTGACTGGGTTGTATTAGGGCTCGAGAGTTGGAGTTGTAATGTGGTTGATAACTTAGGTATATGTATGGGCATATACCTAAGTAGGGTTGGTTGATACATAGTGTTTTTATCTTCCTTTGTGGTTTATCCTTCATGGATTATGGGAGACCTTTGGGGGTCTCGGGGTCCCTACTGGGTATCGTATACTCACCCCTGCACGGGCTATTCCCGCACTACGTTGTGTTGGTTGCAGATGATGGACAACACTGATCGAGGTAGAGGCTTGTAGAGCTGGACAGTACTCGGAGGTGGACCACTTGGCGAGACATACACGGAGTGGACAGACGGACTGGAGGTGATGAAGAGGCCATCTGTACCCACCCTTCTGGTGGGATTCCTGGAGGACGACTCGGTGGTTGCTGTTTTGCTTACTGTATTTGTGTTAGCTTTCAGTTGTACTTTACTTTCAGTTGGGTTTGTATACTGGCCCATTTAATTTTCAGCACTTACCTTTGTACTCAGTTTACTTACTGTTTACTTTAGTTGTGCACCATGTTTTGATGTTTACTCTTATAAAGGAAATTCCTTCCCTTTTATCGGGATTTACGCCTTTGGTGTTAGTCGTCAACCCCTAGCCTATGGAAGGCGGGCATGGGGTAGTCCCGACGCGGGCCCTGAGGACAGGTCGTGACATTAACAACCTACACAGATTCACCTTCACTCCATGTCTCAAGAGATGTAACAGATAGATATCTTGATATCTCAGATTTTCAAAGTCTCCTCTCCTTTGACTTAGCACATGTAGCACAAACTTGAACAGTAATATGTTCTCTCCATCCATTTCAGCAGCCACTACCTTCCTTTGCTTTCCACTACTGATGAGATCTTCTAAGGCAGTGTCATAGTCAAAAATATCACTGGTGGGTGGTACTATATTTGATGAATATCCATAAACTTATTCATGTTGTACTCTCAGGTACTCAGCCCACTCAACAGATGAAAAATATATTTCCTTTCCATTCACAAATGAAATCATTCGGTTCTCATCTTATGATTTCTCAAAACTCACAACCTCATAGAACTATTTTACTAGCTTCGGATAGTAGGGGCCATTATTATTTGAGAACCATTATACCCAGTTCTTAACTTCCAACACCTCTAGAACTAACAATTTATGGGATATTACCCATTCCGCGCATAGCTCTTTCTCGATTACAATATCCCTATTTTGTAAATGCGGGTTCACTGGACGCATACCAGACCTTGTTCTACTAACAGTGCTACTTGATTTAGGTCCTGTCTTCTGCTTCTTCCCATCCGTATCAGCAATGTCATCTCTGACGATAGGGATTTTGGTTTTTGCCATTTCTGGTTCAAGGAACATAGGGTTTTCGCGAGATTCAGGAGCTAAGGATTGAGGGTAAAGGGTTTGAGGTGGGTCGTAATGAGGTTAAAACTAATGTTTTATCAGTTAGTAATCACAAGATAAATAACCAAAACATAATAAGTATAATATAAAAAAATATATTTGAGCATCTAAAGCTACAGAAGTTTTAAAACAGTTCAACCTATTGGTAACTCATACCGGTGAGAATTCAAAATGGTAAGGTTTACTAACAGTGAGGTATAACGGTGAGGTTTACTAACAGTGAGTTATAATGGTGAGGTTTACTAACAGACATATACTATCATTCCTAACTCATGTATAATGTAACTTCACCTATCTGAACATAAGGGCTTGGTGAAAATGTCATCTAATTGATGTTTAGTACCTATAAATTCAAGAGTAATATCACCTTTCTGGTAATAATCTCTCAAAAAATGGTGCCTTACATCAATGTGTTTGGTCCTAGAGTGAGACATAGGGTTCTTAGAGATATTAATTGAACTAGTGTTATCAAAATTTATTGAAACATGCTTAAAATTATATCCATAGTCCAAAAGAGTGTGTTTCATCCATAGAATTTGTGCATAGAAACTACCAGCAGCTATATACTCTACTTCAGCAGTGGACAAAGCAACTGAATTATGTTTCTTACTACATCAAGATACTAAGGATTTTCCCATTAAATGACATGTTCCAGATGTTATTTTTCTATCCAACTTGCAACCAGTAAAGTTAGCATCTGAATAACTCATTAAGTCAAAGGATTGTCCTTTTGGATAAAATATACCTAAATTTGTAGTGTGTTTAAAATATTTGAAAATTCTTTTAACAACAAGCAAATGATATTCCTTAGGATTAGCTTTAAATCTTACACACATACACACACTAAACATAATATCTGGTCAACTTGATGTAAGATAAAGTAGAATCCCAATCATACCTCTGTAATTTGTTTGATCCACTGGTTTCCCAGTTTCATCTGCATTCAATTTACAAACAGTACTCATAGGTGTATCACTTTATTTAATACTATCCAAACAAAAATGTTTTAAAAGATCTTTTGTATATTTACTTTTATTTAAGATAACACCATTTTCATTTTGAAAAACATGAAATCCAAGAAAATATTTGAGTTCTCCCATTAAACTCATTTCAAATTCATTTTGAATACTCTTTGAAAAATTAGTACACAAAGCATTTTTAAAAGATCCAAAAATAAAATCATCAACATATATTTGTACTATCACAACATCTTTATAAATTCCTTTAATAAAAAGAGTTTGTTCAGCAATTCCTTTAGTAAAACCTTTTGAAATAAGAAAACTACTAAGTCTATCATACCAAGCTTGTGGAGCTTGTTTTCGACCATATAAAGCTTTATAAAGTTTAAAAACTCGATTTGGAAAATGAGGATTAGAAAATCCGGGTGGTTGTTAAACAAAAACATATTCAATTATAAAACCATTTAGAAAATCACTTTTAACATCCATTTGATATAACTTGAAATTCAGATGAGCAGCATAGGCAAGTAGAATCATAATAGCTTCTAATCTAGCTACAGGTGAAAAGGTTTCCTCATAGTCTATTCTTTCCTCTTGACTATATCCTTGTGAAACTAACCTAGATTTTTTTCTAACTTTGTTTCCTAATTCATCAACTTTGTTTCTAAAAAACCATTTAGTGCCTTTGGTTAAAGTGACCTTAGGTCTGTCAACTAATTCCCAGACATTGTTTCTTTCAAATTGATTTAATTCTTCTTGCATAGCCATTACCCAAAATTCATCATTGATTGCATCATTGATATTTTTAGGTTCTAACTATGAAATAAAGGCTTGATGTTCAACCTGGTTTCTTAGAGAAGCTCTAGTATGTGTCCCTCTATCAAGATTACCAACAACAGCATCTAAAGGATGGTTCTTTATAATTATAGTTGATCTAGTAAAGGTAGGACTAGAAATTTCAGGTTCTTCTCTAGATTCAGGTTCTACAGAAACAGGTTTTGGAAGGTCTCCAGAACTGGATATCTTTACAATAGGTTCATTGATTTTATCATTAAGGTCCAGAACTGACAAATCCTCTTCAAGATTTTCAAGAAACGACTTAGGTTCATGTGGATCTGTTTCATCAAACTTGATGTGAATAGATTCTTCCACACATTTGGTTCTTTTGTTAAAGAATTTATAGGCTTTTCTAGAGATTGATTAACCTAGGAAAATTCCTTCATCACTCTTTGATGAAAACTTTTCAAGATTATCCTTAGTGTTGAGAATAAAAACTTTGCAGCCAAAAACTCTGAAGTAATTAAACTTAGGTTTCCTATGGTTCCAAAACTCATAAGGGGTATTCTTAAGAACAGGACTAATCAAGACTCTATTTATAATATAACAGACTGTATTTATAGCTTCATCTTAAAAGTAAATTGGCAGGTCATACTCATTAAGAATGGTTCTTGCAATTTCTTGAAGGGTTCTATTTCTTCTTTCTACTACACCATTCTGCTGAGGTGTCCTAGGGGAAGAAAAGTTGTGACTATAACCATTGTGTGAGCAATAAGATTCAAACACCTAGTTTTCAAACTCATGACCATGGTCACTTCTCAGGGTCATAATCTTAAGTCCACTAAGGTTTTCTATAGACTTGGAGTATTTAATAAAGTAAGAATACGCTTCACTTTTGTGAGCCAAAAAGTATACCCAAGTATACCTAGAGTAGTCATCTACCAGAACATAGACATAGTGCTTCCCATTTAAACTATAAACTATAGAAGGTCCAAACAAGTCCATGTGAACCAACTTGAGAGGTTGAGAAGTTGAAAATTCTCTCTTTGATTTAAAAGAAACTTTATGTTGCTTTCCATTTTGACAGGGATTAAAAACTTTGTCATTTGGGAATTCAAGTTTGGGTAGGTCTCTAACTAAGTTCTTCCTAGTCAGTTTTCTAAGAGAATGAATGTTTCAATGTCCTAACCTTCTGTGCCATAACCAAGACTCTTTATGAAAAGAATTTAAGCAAGTAATGTTTTGTTTAGTTAAAGAATTAAAATCAACTGCATAAATATTTTCATTTCTCAAAGTGGAAAGTACTAAAGCATTTTTATAATTAAAAACATTACAAGAATAATTTTCAAATTTAACATTAAAACCATCATCACAAAACTAAGAAATACTTAATAGATTATATTTAAGTCCATCAACAAATAATAAATTAGAAATTAAAACCGAATCCTTGTTACTAATCTAGCCTAGGCCGATGATCTTTCCTTTAGAATTATCACCAAAGGTGACATGACCTCCATCAACTTTGATTAAACTATTGAAGCATGAGTAATCCCCAATCATATGCATTGAACATCAACTTTACAAGTACCATATCTTCTTATGGGAACTCTTCAAAAAAATCTCCTACAAAACATATTTAGATGGAAAATGATTTTGGTACCCAGATCCTCTTGGGTCCAGACAGGTTAGTAAGAAAAGATTTTGGTACCCAGATTTGTCTTATGGGTCTCATATAATTTACAGAATCAATTTATTTTGAAAAATAAACTCTATTTGATCTATAACTATTTGAATAACCAGTTGAAGCATATGAACTTCCAGAACTAGAACTAGCAGCATTCTGTCCAGATTTATGAAAAAATATATTTTTAGTAAACTGTCTCTGTCTAGGCTGATAACCTATTCCAGTGGTATATTTTGGTGACACTTGTTTTCCTAGAATTTGAGTTAGAGTATTATTTCCATTTTTAATTTTCTATAAGTCTTTCCTTAATTTATCATTATAAAATTTCATGTTAGTGTTTTTCTTAAGTAATTGAGCATTCTTTTCCTTTTCTATATCAAGGGTAGATTTAATAGAGCTGGTCAAAGCATGATATTTCTTTAAGGTCTTATACTTATCCTTAAGCTCATGAAAGGTTTCTTCTAGCATATTACATTATTCAAATAACTCTTCACTAGTCATATTTTTAGATTCTGTGTCATAATCAACTCCAGAATAGTATGAATTTAAAGCAGGAGTATCCAGTGTTACCTCAGATGTGTTTTTCATAAAATACATGTTAGATTTTTGATATTTCTCATCCTGAGTAGAATCAGAATCACTTGAACTGTCCTTTTAAGAACTCCAAGTTGCTTTCATCGCTTTCTTATACTTGTTGTCCTTGTAGTCATATTTCTTTTTGAACTTCAATTTTGGACAGTTTTCTTTTACATGTCCTTTTCTTTTGTATTCATAGCACACAATTTCATCACTTTTGTCAGGATTTTTCCAATACTTCTTCTAATGACCTTTGTTGTCATACTTTTCCTTATAGTTTGATTTTCTGAAAAATTTCTTCTTCCTATAGAACTTATTAAACCTTCTGGCTGTCTGATCCATTTCAGCATCACTATCAAAATCTAAACATTCACTTGTTGAGCTTTCAGTGGGTATGTAAATTTTCTTCTTATCCTTGATTTTTGAGGTAGTAGAATTGAAATCCACTGACTTCCTTTTTGGTTCATCATCTTCCTCCTTATTCACCTTGAGTTCTTCCGCATACATCATAAGCTTACCAATTAATTCTTTAATAGGAAGTGTACTTATATCACATGATTCTCTAATTGAAACTGATGCATCTCTCCATCTTTCTGGCAGAAATCTTAGTGTCCTCGTGATTTGATCCTTTGCAGGAACAACTTTTCCAAATGAGCTCATAGTGTTGACAATCTCATTGAACCTGAGATACATATCAGAAATAATTTCATCACACTTCATTTTAAAATTATCATATTTAATAGTATATGTTTTCATTATCATTTCTTTGACATTGGTTGTTCCCTCATGGGAAATATCAAAAGTATCCCAAATTTCATAAGCATTTTTACAAGCAGATATGAGATTAAATTCTTCATCTCCTAAAGCACAATACAGATCATTCATTGCTTTACAATTATTATTGTAAGATATTTTTGTAGGTTCATCCCAAGTAGTTCTAAAAGTTTCTAGAATCTTATATTGAGTCTATATAGCTGTCCAGATATCAAATCCCATACTCTCTAAATGAATTTTCATTTTAAGCTTCCACTGAGCATAATTTGTACCATTAAATAAAGGTGGTATGTTGCTAGCAGCAACTTCTAGTCTATTGGCCATAGTTAGATTTTAGAAAATATATTTAAAGAGATAAAATTTAGAACTAACAGAAATTTAAGATCTTTAAGATACAACTAAAATCACAGTTGAAAAAACAGAGTATCTTGAAAACATTGATAAAAAAGGTCATCTGATACCAAATGTTGGTTGGAGTGGATAATCAAGAGGGGGGTGAATTGAGTTCCAATTAAAAATTTATGTTAAAAATATTTCTATTAAAATCTCCCAAATTGGATAACAAGATAATATATAGTGAATTTATAAAATTATAAAGGTTCAGTTAGATTCTCAAAAGATTTATTAGTTCTCAATTAATCTAATCTGAATATTAATTAACATTTGAAGCTAACCTAATTATTTTCAATGAATAAAAACACTTTCTAGATTAACTATCAAAGTAACTTTAAAAAAAATTTATATTTCAAAGTAATTGGCAGTGGAATATTGAATATAGTTTACAACCAAAATAAATAAGCATAGCAGTTTTAAAACAAGAGGTTCAGTCTCAAACTGGGACCTAGTCCTCTCAAACAATTTATATAAATTTTGATCCACACCCTGGATCTGGGTAAAAAACAGTACAGAGACTATCCAGGTCCTAAGTCCTCTACCACAGTTCTATGTGGGAAAACAAAAACAATAGCACACGGGCTATCCAGGTCCTACTTGACCTCTACAACTATCCACAGTGGGATACAAGAGAGTTACAAAGGTTTTGTAAATGGATTTTGAAATCCTCCAGTTTAGAACAGGATACAGTGTGTGTATGAAATATACAGAGTTCACACACTTCTCAAAAGGTAAGTAAAAGAATCACTGAGAGAGTAGATATGAGTTTAGAATGCTCTAGTGATTTAAAGTGTAGCTCTTGACTCTTTGGATTGATGTAAATGAAGATCTGAGTCCTTCTCTGGTTTTTTTCAAGAAAATAGAGTGTCATGGTTCTCTTCCTTCACTTTCTATGTAGGTGTTCATCTTGAGTACGAGTAATCGTTATAGCACTTGAACTTATTCTTTGAACTTCTGTTCTTGGTGAGTATGAGGGTTCTTCTAGTTCCTTGTGTATCTCCTTGTTATGTCGTGTATGCATGAAATAATTTTCTCTACACCTCTTCTTCTTACTGTAGCTCGATCTTCCTTATATTCTAAGAGCTCCAGCAATAGGAATGATTAACTTTTCATAGGTATGAGGTATGGTTCCTTTACATGCCAACAACTATCATTAAATATCATTAATTGCATTAAAAACATAAAATATGACTATTAGCATTATTTAAATAATATTGAAAAAGTATAGAGTTTGAGTAATCAGTGACTGGTTTCCAATCGGTAGCTCCTTGTAACAATGAGCTTGTAGCGGTAGACTTGAGTCAATATTTTTTGTGTCGGTAGCTATTAATCTCTATATCAGTAGCTTGCTTGCAATAGTAGCTCCTTTATATCGGTGGACTTACTCTATCAGTAGCTCTTCTATCAGTAACTCCTTCTATCGGTATCTCTTCTTGTCTATCAGTAGTTGTCTATCTTTGTAACGGTAGATCTTTGTATACTAGTAGACTTACTCTAACGGTATCTTTTGTGTAACGGTGATTGTCTATACTAGTGTACTTCATATATCAGTAGCTTGTCTGTATCGGTAGACTAAGCATCAGTAGCTCTGTATGGGTGGACTTCATATCAGTAGCTTGATGTATTGGTGACTCTGATGTATCAGTAGATCTTATCAGTATCTCTGAGTATTAGTGAGTTCTCTATCTATAGAGTGGATCTATCAGTGACATTTGCTTACTAGTGGACTTACACACACTAGTAGCTCTGTTCTGTATAGGTGACTAGGTGTCTGTCTATTTTTTCTATTCGTAACCTTTGTATATCAGTAGACTAAGTACCAGTAGGTCTGTCTGTTTGTCTGTATCAGTAGCTATGTGCATACTAGTAGACTTAACACTTGTCTGTTCGATGCAACACATATCCAGATTGAGTTAGAACTATTTCATAGTATGTATAAACATAGATAAGAATTGATTAATATATTCCAATGATTATTCTAATATTCTTATCAACTCAATAGTAGGATGATAATGTAAATAATATATAAATGAACATTATTTGGGATTATCAGCATATTAAGACATAATTGAGATTATCAAAACAGGTGAGGTCAACAATATCTACATTGGTTTATCTGATTATTGAATCATATAATGTATTTATATAGAGTCTTACCAATATGATTTCCTTCCTCATATTATGTATGATTATTTATGGAAAACTATTATAAGGATTATTCGTAATGATGATTTGGATTATTCTACATAGTAACTGACCATAAACATAACATGATCTAGGGTTTTTTCAAGAATTCAACTTCTTATATATTGAGAGTATTTTTATGTGTATCATTTTAGATAATTAGTTCATTAAATATAAATCCCAAAACAATATAATAAAATGTATACACCTCCCATATGTATCCTTTTTTCTAATAATATAAATTTTTAAAAATAAAAACATTATTTATTTTCTTAAAAAATAATTACAAAATTTATCATTACATGTTTTTTCACTTACCCATCCTTAAATAATATGAAAATAATTTTCAAAATGTTATATGATAAAAATATTATTAGTAAAGAACATAAAAATATGAAATACTTTAGTCTTGTGAAAATCATGAAAACTCGTCAAAAACTATTTCTTAAAAACATAGCACTTTACACGAAATGAAAATTATCTTGCTTTAAAAATGATCAATTATATTTCCTTTTCAAAATAATGAACTCCATGAATACTAATTTGAAATAATATGAAATTCAAGTATTTAACTTGTGAAATCATCTCATAGAACCATCAAAAAACCCTTACAATTTGGAATAGCCATTAGATTGAGATCCTCTGTAATTCTCTGAAGAAAATAGTCATTATTACCCAATGAATTGGAGCACTATCTAGGTGTACCCATCATATAATCTTTACCAGGATCACCCATGATCAATAATTACTCTCAAACCATAGTATATTTGATTCCCATAGACACTATCATGATAAAAACTTTTAAATCAATAAAATTTTCAACAAAAATCCCAGAAAACACTATTAAACCCATATGAAAATCACTTTATGATATCAAAATCAATTTTTTATTAATGACCCATTTTCCTTACATAAATTAACCAGAATAATGGAAAAAGGGTTTTTATTAATTATAACATGAATTCTTATAATATAAACCAAATTTCAAACCATGGTTATGGCGGAAGAAAAATTTATTGTCACTATATACATTAAAATAAAACATTCTTTTCTTCCTTCATAAATAAATCAAACATTCCATAAAAATATTCATTTTGGAAAATCATTTAATAAATTAATGATATATAAAATATAATACATTCATTTCTATATATGATAATTTATAAATTCCCTTCAAAATTATGTTCATGGAACTAGAATATTTTGAAGTAAAACATTAAAAATATGATTATAAAATAAATTTACCTTACATGGAGTCCAACTCAACACATATGTTATTAATATTCTTGAATAAATAACAATTGTTAAATATATAATTTCTTAAGAAAAAATTTCCTGTTTATTATTCCTTTCATTTTTTTGTCTTACAATGTTATAAAAAATTAACTAATCATTTATGTTTACATTGGATGTTTTTATAGTATTCATCCTACTTTTAAAAAATTACATTGGTAGGATGGGAATATTAAAATAAGTCATTCTTTCAACATATTTTTAACAATAATCAAGAAATAATTATAATTTTCATAAATAAATTATATATTTAAAACCATTCATGAATTATGATTATGAAAAATGATCTATGCTATGATCATTGATATGGTAAGTTGCATGTAGTCCTGAGAAACATTTCCATTTTTCAAAAATAATTATAGAAATAAGGTAAGTAATATTTTACATTTTGGATTGATAAAAATATATTAAATACAATAATATTTCTTTATTTATACATATATATTTCATCCATTTTTATGATGAAAAAATAAGTGCATCGCTTTGCGGAGGTGGTAGTTCACATATATGCACAAACAACATTATCATTTTTTAGTGCATGGAAAGGTAAGAATTAAAATGATATATAATAATTTAATAAAGATAAAAATTTCATTAATAACATAAATATTTCATATGTATAACATCTATTACTAAAATATATATTTATTACCATCCATGTAAAACCTTTATAAAAAACGATTCACATCACTTCGCATGGAGGTAGTCCTCCTTATACACGAGTGGCATTATCATATCCCCCAATGAATGGAATGTAAAGAGTTATATGTGATATAATATTTCAAATAGTATAATTATGTTACAATTATCATATATATACTTTAAATTCACCATTATAACAAGACATGATATGTGACGATGAAAAACAAAATAAATCGATTCGTGGGGTTGTAGTATTCCATACACACGAATAATGGTGTCATTCCCCATTTTATGGAATAGGAGGTTTATTTTGATTAAGAAATTTTTATAATAAAATATTATTACTTTGGAGACACTAGTGATATTATATCAACATAATTTATTTAGGTTTGTTGGAGGTGGATGAAAAAATAATATAAAAATGCTTAGTTAATAATGATCTTCTTTGTTCAAACTCCTTAGGATAACACCAAAAGAATTCATAGGATAGATTTATAATTAAAAAATTGATATAGGTCATTACTAGGGAGATATGGATGGTATTTAGGCCACTATTTTGTAATAAAAAATCTATGAATGTGTGAATAGGAGAGGAGAGGTGGTGGCCTATTATATGTGAGGTGAGTGGCGGGCTTGTGATTTTTTAGAAGAAAAGTTATACCCATATTTGTTTCCTTTAAAAGGGATCCAATATTTCCATTATTGAGCCTTGGATGATATAATATCACAATATATCCAAAAAAATATTTTAGACAAGTTTTTAGGACATTTATTACCTTTTCTTTTTAGTTAAACATCTCAATAAACCCATTTTCACCTTAACTGATGTAAAACATTATTACTGCCAACCTATTAATTATGAAAAAAACCTATGTTAAACTTATTATAAAAAATAAATTATAATAATTCTATAAATTTAATCCATTTTTTAAAATTCAATTCATATATGTGATTTTTTTTTAATAAAACCCGCAGATGTGACAAACAAGTAGTCTTTCAAGAAATGAATTTTCCATGCATTAGATGATTTCATATTAACTCTAAGACTAGTAATAATAATAGTATGAATTAAAATTAATATTTATTGAAATGTAATATATACATTTATTAAAAATATTTTTTAACTATGGGTTGATTTATTTAATTAAAATGGATAAATATTATTCTCTTTAAAATAATTCTAAAAAAACTATTTTTATACCCCAAAATAAAATTATATTGAAATGAAATATAAATATGGTTCAAATGTGATTATATTTATTAAATAAAATAATTAATACTTATATTAATTTAAATAATATTACAATCATAATGGGACCTTTAAAATACTTAGTTTCAAGAAATTAAATGAAATTTTCCCAACAATTGTTATTTTACACTATTCACTGAAAATTCAATATTTTCCCAGAAATCCAAAAAAATCACCCTGCACTATTTTTTAAATTATGGTTTCAAAATTGAAATAAATATTTTCATATTCATATTCAATAATTTATAAATTATACTTTTAAGTAAAATCTCCTAATAAATGTTTTTAATTAAAAATAATTCTTTCTTGACTTTAAAATTACATAATATTTTGAAAATCAATATAAATATGTAATTAAAATATATTTATAAACATAAAAAATATTTATTCTATCATTTCAAAATAAATTACATTGATCTCCCCTTTTTAATTTTTATTTTCATAATTTTATTCACTTATTAGACAAGTGGGGATATCTTTCTCTGATATAATTTTCTGATTCACGTGATTCATATTCCACTATATATTTTTTTATAAAACCATAAGCTGATGAATCACCATTAACTAGAACACAAGATCTATATGGTCAATTATATTAATCATACATTCCTTGTTGGAAATATTTTCTTCCTACTAAACTAATTCTTGTATCAAAACATGAGATGAATTCGACACATATTACCTTAACATTGAAACATGGAAAACATTGTGTAAATGGTATAAACATGGAGCAAAGTACAGTAAGTAGGAAAATAATCTGACTTACTATAGTATTTCATACATTCAAATAAACCATTGAATTATCATTCTATTTTTACAAAAATGCGTAAAACTTTCTAGTAACTGTGCCCATCACAAGGAGTGGTATCTAATTCAAGAAATATTTGTTCACTTATGAACCAACTACCAGGTATCTAGTGGTAGTCGGGGTTGAACCCATGTGGAAACAAGGAAATAAAGGAACCAATGCAAGTCAGTCGAGTCTCAATCGATTTTCCAGAAAGAAATGGATGAAATAGAGAGCATGAACTAGTGAAACTATTTGTGAAAATTCAAAAAAAAAACAAAAGAACCGAACAATGAGAAAAACACATGCATCGGGGTTTAAATCTAATTAGGGTTTATTGAAGTCATTTTTCCTTAACATTTCAACTATAACTGACATTGAGTTACTATGGGGATTAATTTTAAATGATGATTCTTGGTTAAAAAACAATCAATTTTATGTTTAAAGTTTAATTCCTTGTATTGGTAATTAACTATTTAAAATAGGTTTAGGTTCGTTACCCCTAAATAAATGGCAATGATTTCCCCCAATGATCATGGGTTCATCTACTACAACTCCTTTAGTTTTTTTCCATTGATTTCATTATTGGTCTGATATGACCTCAATGGTGGTTTTGAAAGTATGTTCATTAAAAATTGTAAAACAAAAAATCATAACATGAGTGACACTTCATAATTAAAATAACAACAAACCATAATATTATTACAACCCAAAAACGAGGGGAACTAACCTCTTCTAACCATGGTCACAGTGTTCAGATTGAACCGAAAATCAACCCCTACCATGTATATGAGAGAAAGGGGTAGGGAAGGGGAGAAATTATACTAAAAGGGAAATGAAAATAGAGATGAAAGTATGAAATGGATCTGAAGGAGGTTCAAACGACAGATCAGAAGCACCTCTCCTTGGATGTCCAACCTCTTACATGGATTGGTTTCCCTCTTATTTATATATTTTAAAACTACATAGTGTTTAACATAAAATACATGACATGTATATTGGTTAACTAATTTTTTCCTTGTTTTCTCCACTGGTACGTGATCCTCCAAGCCTCCAGCTAACTTCCAATGTGTCAGTGGTCAGTTGGTGGGGGTACATGGCTTATAGTGCCACCCTACATGGCGTGTAGTATCTAATTCATCTACCAACCATTTATAGAAGAGAATACACATCGTGTATATGTTAAGAAGATGGCATGTAGGATCTGGCCGACTACTTTGGTGTGTACTCGGGTTGGCTGATCTGTGTATGGGAAAAGGTACACGACGTTTGTTTATAAGTACACATTGTGTATACATGAATTTTTCATGATCTTCCCGATTTGTGTCTTTGGCAGGAAAAAAACTTGAAAATCATCATGATCACCAAATTAAGGAATTTTATCTCCAAAACAGCAAATATCTGGTGAAAACATGTTTTGATACTCTATAGAACATATGAAAATTTATACATAAATAATTCACATTAACCCCCTCCCCCCCACACACACTTATCCATTTTCTTGTCCTTATGCAAAATATCAACATATAATTAACATCTTTCATACTCCAAAAAGGGAAGCATCCAACTAATTATAATTGTAAATATTATAGAAATAATGGAGAATTTTAAAAATCACAAAACATATTTCAATTCCAAAGTTATTTTAATCATCCCTCTTATATAATCCAATTAACTATTTTCATTCTCTTTATCCACATTATTTAAATTTTCATACATAAACATGCCACTTGATGATTTACATCACCAAAATGTATCACAATAATCACTCAAACTAATTTAATTTGAGTAATTCTCAATCTTAAGAACTCCATCTATATGCTTGAAAGTGTTTTAACTATCCACTTCAGAAGTCAAATTACAAAAAACATGAGGAATTTCAATAAGATTCAAATGTTTTTGAGGCTAAGGGTTGGAAGGTGGTGATGTCAAAAATAATCTCAAAGGCTTGAAAAAGGAGTCTGGATTATTAAACAACAATGCATGATATTTAAAAATAAAGCTCAATTAAAATCCATTCACAATAAATATCTCTCAAATGGTATCATTACCATGATATTCTCTTACCAACATGGGTCTATAAACTATCAATAATGTGTAATTAATGAATCTGGTCCCTCTTTTGTATTGTTTTCTCTTTTTGTTTTCTATGATTTTTTTCTAATACATAGGGACCACCAAGTATAAAATTAGTAGTGGGTTTGGAACCCATCTTACCAAATGAACATGTGGAACTCTACCCCATACTTAATTTCAAAAATCCCATGAATAACCCAAAATACCTCTCTAAATCACAGATGAATAATCAAGAAAAATTATGAAAAAATTTGTCTATAAAGGGTAAATAGGATTTTAATGTGGCTTCCTATCAAGGCATTTCATGGTATCTATGGGTTTAACAATGATCAGATATAGGTTATGTCTCAAGGTTAATTGGGTTGAAAAATAATCAAATGCCTCAATCATTTTAATGTGATTCAAAAAAATCATTTTTTGAAGAGAATGACTAGCATGTTCTGGTAGTTATGCATATCCTAATAATATCTCAAGAATGAGGGTATAATAAATAATATGTCAAAAAGGATTAGAATACCTCTCGGGAATGGGAAAAGGTAAAGGGGTCAATCGGGTCATGACATGAGTACAAATTATTAGTCTAATAAATGTCAATGTCTTAGAATTTAAATCAATAATCAAACTATTTCATCAATAATTTTAAAAATACTTTGAAATTTAAAATAAGAATGTAACTTTTATAATTCCCTTTTATGTATTTAGTATTTATAGATATAATTAATCAAAAAAAATTCGCATGTTAAAATATTACAACTATTAATGATGCCTCCTAGATTAAGTACTTTGAAGGGAAGTAGTGAATAAGTAAAGACAAAGGAAAAAAGAGAAACCCTGAAATAATACTCCCCCCATTGTGAGTCAAAAAGGATGGGAAGTAGTCATAAAAAAATACAAACAATTCTTTTGTGGTACCTGTGACTGGTGAGGAAATTGGAAAATAAATCTACAGGCATATACATCATCACAACACAAGCATATAATAAAAATATATATATAATAAAATAGGCTTTAACAAACCAGTCATGGGGTCTCCTCAGAAGAGTCATTGTCTGTAATAAGATGAACTAACATAAGAGGATCAAAAGAAGAGGAAGTGGGAAGCACGGTCTTGGTTCTCTAAGTGCTAAGATCAACTAGCACATGATAGCTGGTGGTAGGAACATCCATCACAGAAGCATAACTAAAAGAAACAACAAGCCCAGTTGTGCATAGGAGAACAGAATCAGTGTCTAGGTTTGTTAGTGGTGGTTGTGCGGTGGAGGACTGAGGATCAGAGGGAGGTACAGTGGTTGGGGGTATCTGAATATCGTGAGGCTGAAGGTTAATTCCAGACATCTGGTTGATCTACCCAAGTGTCTGAGTCATATCATCTTATCGGTGCTTCACCACGGTTAGGTGTAAGGTTATGGGGAGATCAGACGAGTGTGTGGGTGGAGGTGGGGCTGTGAATGGGTCATAAGAAGAAGGAATGGTGGAAGAAGTGGGGTGGAGTGGAGAAGTGGAGTGGGACAGAGAAGGATCATCCGCTAGTGGATGGGGTGGGTTCAGATCAGCAACACCAGTGAGGGAAGCTGGGTCATATCTCACCCTTGTAGGTGTTGGTGCATCCTACACGAGCACGAAGCTGGATCCAGGATGCTCGACCATCCTCATGTGAATAAGAATAACAAAGTCCATATGTTGGGGAGATCCTAAGTGATCGTGAAGGAGATATGGATCAAAAACTCCCACATGTTGGGCCAATTGGGTGGAATAATAACCGTCGCTTAGGTTTCCCTGACAGCCATGGATCATGGAGTGGAAGTAAGAAGCGGCGAGACAAAGGTGGTTAGGGTAGTCATTCCAGAAAATATAGATGAGAAGGTTCATGTTGTGTCCAGACACAGCACCCACGTTCTCATGGTATGGTAAAAAAATGGCACTGAAGCACCGATAAATGAAATGAAGGGGAGGTGAAATGATTAGTTTTCTCTTTTGATAAGTGGGGGTATACCTATAGTGTGGCCTAGAAAACTCCGACCACATGGTAGTGAGGTCAGAGCGCTCAGGAAGGGTAAGGGTGGAGATATGAGGTGGAGTGGTGGGATGGGGGTAAAAGCATACCCCTCATCCAAACTCATCCATAGTTAGGGAAAAAGATCATCTTCCTAACCAATATCTGACTGGTGTAGCTATGTCGCTGGGATTCCATTGACAGGCTGGCCCATCAAACTCAAATGTCTCTAATAACTCAAAAAATAAATCTTTGAAGGTAGGAGTACTGACCTAAAGCATGTTCAGAAGATGATTATTCCCATAAAGTTCCTCAAAGTCCTCCTAGACGCTCAAATGTTGTGGGACAGAGGTGTCTAAGAATCAGCTTCTCATCTGAATAGTGTTCCTGGAGAGACATTGCAACCGTTCAGCCATAGGATTCCCCTCAAGAAATATTAGGTAGGGATATCCACTTATCATGTGGATGACCCGGGTTCGATCCACAGCAATGGCACTAAAATTTGGTAAACTATCTTGATAGAAGAAATATTTTCAATTAATTAATATTTAATATCATTTTTTAAACCCACAAAAGTGTTCCTCTAAGATGAATTGTATCATTTTTATGATATTGGTGTTATTTTGAACTGAATAGTAAAAATGGGTCATTTCGTATTTTTAACAGTTTTAAATTATATCTGTAGTTTGGATGTAACATTATACAAACTAATCCAAATTATAAAATTATTTCTTTTATAGATTCTACACATCTAGTGCTTCATTTACTATTTTGGGACTAAAATCTGAATCGGCCATATGTAAGAACAAAATATGCTCACAAGTGGGCGCAAGAAAACTGTTTTCAGTTCTGCCTAATTTTTGTGTGGGCTCCATAACACATCCATGGTAGGCCAAAATATTGTGATATTTTGTGGGTGGACGCGCAAGGAGTTTTGGAGAATCTTTAATGAAGGAAGGGTCGTGTTAATAGGCCGTTTAATGGCCCATTAAATCACCCTACTCCAGAGGATTGCGTTTTAGAGAGTCTGACTAGATAGAATAATTTCTCAGAATACAACGGTCATAACTCTCGGAATACATTTCCAAATCCTCTAATATTTTTAGGAGACACGTACAAGGTAATTATGAACAACATTGAAGAAGGGATCAAGGCGTGAAGATGTCATTTAATGGGGATAAAACGCATCAACATTTGGGGGATAAATTCTGGCTATAAAAGGAGGTGAGCTCCACCCACTCAAAGCATCTCATTCTCCATCCCATTCCTTCCAGGACACCAAGAAGGAGATCTTTTCGGCTTTATCTTTTATTTATTTTATTTTTCATAGTTTTTTAATTCCTTCTTATTCCTCATTCATCTCTATTACCCTTACCATGGTGGGGTAAACTTTTGGAGTAATTGGGGAAGAGTTGGTTTTCTACATTGTAATGATTGAGTTCTTGGATGCAATTGAATAAATTTTCTTTCTTCTTCAACATTGTTTTCAATTTATTATAGCGTATTTTATTATCAAGTGCAATCGTTCTTGAATATTAATTCCGTTATTGATTTTTTCCTTGGTAAAATAATCATAATCTCCCTCCACTAATTTATGGTTTATATACGATGGAATAAACTAGGAATTATTGGTGAAGTACTCGACGATCATCAGTATGTGTAAATGGTGTAGTAAATATTCTTGATTTTTTGGGATAAATAAAACCCGATCTGGTATTTCCCATTTCAATTAAGGATATTCAATACAACTATTTTACACATGGAATGAGAGTTGACCAAACCGAGATCTTGGTAAGGTTTTCTCTCACAATAATAATTTCACCAAGGAAGTGAGAGGAAACGATTATGGAAACTCACTTTAATCAACTAAGAAGAAGAGGTTTGAATTAAATTAAACAAGGATAGCATTAAAATTAGGAAACTGACCCCGACCTAATCACCCTTTTTGATATCATAGTTTTTCAGTCATTTTAATTTCAAATTTCATTTAAAAAACACAACATTTTTACCCCCGTTTTAAAGTGACAACCCGTTTTGTGTGCACTCCTCTTCGGGAGACATCCTAGGTCAACCATATTACTATATTTTAACATAGTAAATAATTGTTTTTCCATGCCCTACTATAGGCGATCGTCATCTCTCTTCGCAAGGAGTGGTATCAAATTCAAGAAATATTTTTTCCCTTCTGAACTAACTACCAGGTAGCTAGTGGTAGTCGAGGTTGAACCCACAGGGAAACAAGGAAATCAAGGAACCAATTCAAGTCAGGTGAGTCTCAATTGATTGTCTAGAAAGAAATGGGTAAAGGGGACATCTTTAACTATTGAAAATATTTTTGAAAATTAAAACAAAACAAAAGAAGAACTGAAAAATCATAAAAACACACGTGTTGGGGTTTCAATTCAATTAGGCTTTATTAATTTCATTATTCCTTTGCATTGAAACTATAAATGACACTGATTTACCATGGGGATTCAATTAAACTGATGTTTCTTGGTCTAAAAACAATCAATTACATATTTAAAGGTTAACTCCTTGGTCTGATAATTAACTGTTTAAAACATTTTTAGGTTTGTTACCCTTAAAATAGTGGAAAACATTTCCCCCAATGATAATGGGTTCATCCACCACAAGTCCTTTAGTTTTATCAATTGATTTTTTTCTTGGTCTGATATTACTTAAATGGTGGTTTTTAAAGTATTTTAATTAAATAAATTGTAAAACAACAAATCATAATAAGAGAAACACTTCAGAATTAAAATAAAAATGAACCAGAATCTTGTTACAACCCCAACGTGATGGGAACTAACCTCTTATAAACATGGTCACAGTGTGCAGATTGATCTGAAACTCAACCCCTACCATAGATTCAAGAGGAATAAGGGGTAAAGGGGAAAAATTATATGAAAATAGAAATTAAAATATAGAATAAAACATTAAATGGATCCAAAGGAGGTTCAAACGATAGAGCGGCAGCACCTCCCCCTGGGTATCAAAACTCAAACATAGAGAGGTTTCCCTCTTATTTATAGATTTTAAAACTACCCAGCATGTAACCTAAATTACACACCATGTATATTGGTCAAATAATTTTTTCCTTGTTTTCACCGTCGGTAGGTGATCCCCCCGAGTTGCCAACTAACTTTCAACATGTCGGCGGTCTGTTGGTGGGGGTACACGACATATAGCACCTCCAAACATGGTGTATAGTATCTACATCAGCAATCAACCACGTCTAAAAGGGAATACATTGTGTTTATATTTGAATAACACAACATTTAGGCTCTAGCCAGCTACTTGGGCATGTACTAGGGTTGGTCAGTCCGTGTCTGCACGACGTGTGTTTATAAGTACATGTGTATACATGAATTTATGTTGACCTTCCCCAATTTGTGTCTTTAGATAGAAAATTACCTAAAAAAGCATGATCACCGAATTAAAAACATATATCTACAAAACAACATATATCTGGTGAAAAAATGTTTTGATATTCAATAGAATGTATGAAAATGTATACATGAATCAGGAACATCACTTTCCCATGGATAGACTATGAGAAAGACATGATCACATGCCTTGAAAGAGTGATCATTCCTCTATTTTCCCAAATAAAATTTATTCATGATCAAAGTCGTCCAAGTATATTGCTGAATCAAATGAACCTTCATTGAAATTTTCTCTACCAACTCTGGTCTCATCAACATCCTTTTAATAGTTATCCAAAAAAGCTGGCATTTGACACCAAATTCCATATAGTGCATTAAAATGATTGATCTGTATAACGAAAAGAAAAATATTGTTATAAAAAAACTCAACAAAAGAAAAATGAGGATCCCAGCATCCCTAGTAAACCATTCAACTTGAATGAATCATGTAACATCTCATCCCATGTGTCACATGCACCGGTGCCCCGACCTAGATGGTCACATGATCTCATATGCGCCTCCCCATATGCTAGATTTCATGTGACTGGCCATCTATGCACACATGTGTGTGTGTGGCACTCGAGACGGTATGTTACAAAGTTTTATCAGAGCCAGGTTTTATTTTCAGCTTCTTTTTCATAATATTTGGTAAATTTATACAAGAAATGACAAAGAGTATGGTCTGGGTTATGAGTTCATTCATGGGATTAGCTACCCCTTATAAGGGGGATAACCAATGTACTCAGGGTGGGATTGTTGTTCTTACTATTTATTGTTATGGTTGAATGATACATCACCTTGGGTGATGCACATGTTGGGTGATGTGATTTTTTTAGATTTGTTAAGATTGAATCATGGTCTTAAATGTAATAATATTTGAGTATTCATGGATCATTCTAGTCACTCATGATTATTTTGATAACATGCATCATTTTAGGCATGCACATGAAAATGTGTTATGGGTAAGTTGTAAAATTCATGCTATTTTTCTTAGCTTATGAAATTAAATTGAAAAAGGTGACTAATATGAAATTGGAAGTGGTAAAATTATACAATAATGTGATTAATGGGTATCTAAATACGAAACATGAACTATGAGAAAATTATTAACCTTGTTAACTATAAACTCGGTGTATTGTTGTTAAGGGTAGTACTAGAACTTTTGTTCAGATCGAGTGGGGTGGCATGGGGAAAATACATGTTGTGGATTGTTGTTATTCCTTCACTAATGTAAATGTGATAATATTGTGTTGTGAGTCCAAAGAAGTTTGTTTGGCATCGAGAGTTATGACTTCATGATGCCACCTTTTTAGAGGATGACTGGAGGACATGGCTGAGGATGATAACCCAGTAGTGGAACCAGAGGAACCAATACTGTTGGGTGAGGATGAAAGGGATCAGTTATAAGAGAACATTGATCGCTTCATGAAATTCATGTGAAGATTTCTAGGGTTGGTTATGAAGGTCATCTCTAACCTAAATAGGGAATTTCAGTTGTATCACCCTCCAACTTTTACTGGAGAGGGTGGACTTGAGAGAGATGAGTTTTGGGTTGAGTTGATCGAGGCGAAACTTGACCATTGGGAGACTCATGTTGAGAATAAGGTCAATTTGGATTCTTATATGCTACACGGATTAGAGAAATGATGGTGGGATGTCCAAACATGAACATGAAATACTTATGGTATGTTGTGGAAGGATATTACATAGAAGTTCCCAGAGCACATTTACCCTGAGATATATAAATGGGAAAGAGAAGGTGATTTCATGAGGTTGACTAAGGGGAGCATGTCCATGATAGATTAAGAAGGTCTCTTCACATATTTTGAGTTCTTTTCTTCAGCGTTGCAGGAAGGCAAGGCTACTTCAGCAAAATTATTTTAGGATGGAATTAATTGTGAGATTAATTCCCATGTGAATATCTTCAAGATGAATATTTTCTCATAAGTGGTGAATCAAGTTCTCATCTCAGAGGGAATCCAGAAAGAGGATTCTAGAGGAAGATAAGTGGTTTCTTCTGGATGGTCTGGATGTACTATAAGGCCTCGGCCTTAAACCATACTTAATATTGAATTAAATGAATAATTCACATTGAGGATCTTTTCAGGTTTAGAGTTTTAGAGAATTAGGACATAACTATTACATCTCAAAAGATTACAAAGTAGAAACTTTTACTAAGTTTCCATAAAATAAAAACTCTTAAAAAGAAACATGTCCAGTTCCATGTTTTAGGTTGTATGACTTTCCCTTGATCCCATCCTTGACCCTATTCAACATTAAGTCCTGTGAAAAACATTTCAAAAACTTGGGATGAGCATAAAAATATTAGTAAGGTATACACAAAGAATGAAAACTGTTAGTTTTTCAAAACAACAAGTAAACCATGTATACTTTATCAAAGTAATACTTTTCACCTTTTCTAAGTAGTAAAAACTCTTCACTGAATAAAAGTTCATTACTTACCCTTCTATAACCAAAAGATTACCATAAAACCCATATAAATATCACATAACATATAAAGGTAACTTGGGACATAAACATACTTAAGTGGAATAACCATAAGGTCGACTTCCACACATATCACTTAATAGAATAGCCATTCGGCAAACTTCCATACATACTTAATGGAATAGCCATACGACCGACTTCCATACCTAATGCATTGGAGGTTATAACATAACCACCCGTCCTGGTATTCACGGAACCACCAGTCATATGGTTTATCACGTAACCACCCGTAATATGTCCAAGTACCATTATAAAATTATAACACATAAAACCAATATAAAGGAATGATAGCATTTCCATATTTCAATCACAATATATCATTTAAATATATTGACATAATAGAATAATTTATCAAAACCATTTTCAATACCAAAATACATAAAAGAGTATATGGTATTTATTTTATTTTAAAAACATTACGGCTTGTTGAGGAAGCCGAAGATCAAATAATACTCGCGGCGGCGGAAATGGTCATTGTCACCGCGTACGTTAAAAGAAACATTCCTTTTTGTCGTTTAGTAAAACGCATCGTAGAAAAATATTACTTTTGTATAAAAGTAAAATTCAAAGGGGTTTATACACCGTATAAAATAATGTTGTGTATAAAACGAAATATGCCTCAATTAAAGGAGATTGAGACGAAGTCCCTTACAAAGATGGTATCCTTGGTTTAAGGATAAATCAATTACATAATTATGTGTGACAAAAGAATGCACCAAATATAAGTTGATATTAAGTGTAAAACAATCAGAGGTTATTCACACATATTCATAGAACGACATATTCAAGGAGTATAAGTTTATCCCAAAGAATCAAATTTGGGATAAGAAGTTCCCTTGCAAAAATTTGACAGCCTAATGGCGTCACTACAAAATTCAGAAAATGAGTTGATGAGAGATAAAAAGGGTATCTCATCACATAGAAATAAAATTTAAATCAATAAGGATATATAAGAACATATCCCAACATAATAGTATGTGAATTAAAAGACATAACAAAAGAAGTCTTTTAAAAAGAGGAGGGTGAAAGGTTCCCTTACCGACATGGGTATCTTTCGAAACATACACCCCGTGGAAGAAGGACAATACAACATTAATGTAAATACTCATAAATGAAAGTATATTACACAATGAGTAAAATAATGGGTAGTACATACACCACTCAAAGGAAATTGTGGCAAATGTAGCATAAATCTCACGGGAATAAAAGTGAGATGAAAAATCCCTTACGAAAACTCGGCAGCCTAATGGCGCCACATAAATCTTACAAAAATGGATTGATGAGATAAAATAGGGTATCTCATCATATTAACATAAAGTTTATAGAAAGATGAATATAAAAGAACATCCCCCAACATAACAAAGATTATCTTAAAAGAAGTGACATAAAGGAGAGTACTTAAAAAGAAAGAGAGAGGTTAGATCTCTTAAGAAAATTCGGCAGCCTAACAGCGCCACTCAAAATTTACAAAATGGATTGATGAGAGAGAATAGGGTCTCTCATAATATGAACATAAAAATTACATTAAGAGTAATATAAAATAATATCCCAATAACAAGAAAGATGATCTTTAAAAGGAATGACATAAAAGAGCGTACTTAAAAAGAAAGAGGGGAGTAGGATCCCTTACCTCAGGTCCGACTTGACTCGATCATTATTTAAGGTCCTGAATAATAAAATTGAGTTAATTTCTACTTTCTTAAGAACCTTTTTAAAGTTCATTAATCCTTTTATATCAATTATTGACATGTTATAAACATTATGTAATCATTTAAGTTAATAATTTTTGTTTTGTCGATATTTGGTTCTTAAGTGAAAAGTGGACTTCTTACAATTACATGTTGTTTGTGTGGTCAAAGGTTCTTTATATCCAGAATGACATTACTGATTTGGATATCATATATATCATATATATCCAGAATATACATGTATTTATAATATTACATAATCATTTAGAGGTAATAAATGAAATGCACCGTTCATGGAGACGGTAAGTCGTACGTACGCATGAACGCTACTTTCATTTCTATGTCATATTAATGGAATTAAAACTAAATGATAGATGTGTATATTTTTAATTACATAATTATATTCATCCTTTAGATGTATCATAAATCATATATATCCATTATATGTACTTACAATAGTACATTACATTTGAGGATAAGAAATGAAATGCACCGTTCATGGAGACGGTAAGCCGTACGTACGCATGAACGCTACTTTCATTTCTATCTTATAATTTAATGGAAAGAAAACAATAATTATATAAAGGTATATTATAATTCCAGTATAACATCATATATAATAACTTTAAATCCATCCTTTATACATCCCACATATGGCATTAACGAATCAAATCACTTTGAGGGGGCGGTAGTCCGCACTTCCTAAATTGAAGATATCACGTATACCCATAATGGAAGCCATAAAGGTATGCCAAAAATGAAAAATACATAAGCTTAAGTAAAACATAAAAATATTATATATCATATATAAACATAGTTACATCTTAATGGCCACCTTTGAAGGTGTTATATGAGTGTTGAACAATCATCGTTTCGTGAGGCAGAAATTCGCCATCCACAGAAATAGTATGTTATTTAACCATTAGATGAAGGTGTGTGTAAGTTTAGCTCGAATAATTATTAGAAAAACATCCTAGTATATTGAAGATACTGGAGTTCTTACAAAATAAATGAATAAAAAGAGTTTAGGGGGTTGGAGAAGCAAAATAAAACAAAAGAGCACAAGTGAAGACATTACATTAAAATAGGGTAAATAACTTTGGTTTGAACCAAAAGGGTTTCTTGAAGAGCTTTCTGCCTAATATAAGGCTTCTAGGATGAGGAGAGGGATGTGAAGAGACAAAATGATTAGATCTTGGACGAACCAAAGGCTTGAGAGGTGTGGGTAAGGTGGTAGAGGTGGGGGCCTTTTATAAGAGGAGAGGAGGGGCACTCTTGGAAAAGTATAAAATGTTACTTTATTTTCAAATGGTTTTCGGATTTTAATGGTCCCAAATTGATTTTTTTTGAAGCTAAGGTGATAAGGGTTCGAAAGCCACCCATCCAATAGGTTTTTGACATGTTTAGGTCCTAGATTTTGCATTATCTTTCGATTTTATTTAAATTGTTAAATAATGAGGTCATCGCTGCATCATCATGATGTCATAAATAATTTAATTTATTTAATGTCTAAAAATTATAAAAAAAATACTATGATGTAGGAAATCTTTTTATATTTCCAATTACTATTTATAGTCAAAATTCTGACTTGTATAACCACATATAAAAATTGTTTTAGTAAAACAAATCATGTTTGTGACATTTTTATTTTAACTTTAAATAAAAGGTATAAATGTCATTATCAAACCCATGTGGCTCCAAGGGGTACCAAAAATCTACCCATGGGTTGTCTTGGTCGGCCATAACTCATCAAATAGGGTTATGACAAGTGTCAAGATATTTTCATTTTATTATAATATCATTTTTACCTTAAATCATACTAATTATCTTTAATCGTGATTAATAAAACTTAAAAGTTACTTTTCATCAAAAATTATTTTCATCCCATTGAACCACATTTTACTTAACAATTAAAATCATTTAAATTGGGTTTTTGAAATTCAAATCACAGATGTTGTAAAGTCCCATTTAAACAAAAAATCAAATTTTGTAACCACCACTTTGGGGTTTCACTATTCATCAAAAATTGATGTTTTTCAGAAAAATACCAAAAATTCACCCTAAGATATATTTGATATTCCGAATTAAAAAATGATTTCTATTTTACCAAATTCATAACATAGAAGTTGCATTAATTAATTTTATAATTAAATCCCACTGTTAAAACAAATAGCGTGTTTTTATGAAACAATATCTTTCAAAATATTGACACTTGTTTATGTCCAATCTTAAAGTGATATTAATTACAATGACCACCATTGGATTAAATGGTAAAAATATATTCTATTTACACTTTAAAACCAATTAAAAAGATAATCTAATCATATAAATAAATTAGATTAAAAAGAGGTTTTGAATTAAAATACAACATTTTTCACTATTCATTAAAAATTGAACTTTTTCGGAAAAATACCAAAAATTTACACAAAGTAAATTTTGATGTCCTGATTATAAAGAAGAATTTTATTTTTTCATATATAACACATAAAATTGTCAAAAAGTGGATTTAAAAGAGGTTCTCCATCAAAAGGCGGTTAATCGACCTTTTAAAGAATATTAAACTATCTACGCTTAAAATTGGATTCATTTGCATTTTTAATCCTTTATCATTTATTATAAAGAGTAAAAATATTTGACAAACATATATAATCATTTTTTAGTTAGTTCTGTTCATTCCCACCATTACAATGACTAGGCATTAACTACCATTTAAAATAATATTATTTTATTATTAGAGTGCAACGTAAGATTCCCAAGAAACTCGTTGTTGCGTATTGGGTACGCCATCGAGCATAGCATCCCCTTTAAAGTAATATTAATATTTTATTCACAAATATGGATAAATATAAAAATTTTATATTCTTTATTTACCTGGGGTGTTACATCCTTCCCCCCTTTTTGGAATTGCGCCCTCGCAATTTTAAAATTGAGCTTGGAAACATCCTTGAAAGTCCCACATTGGAACAAGAGTCGGTAAAACAATCACTTTAAAATAAAGAAAGATAAGTACAGAGGTCACATGAGTTAACCCATACTAGGATTCCAAGTATGAAAATATGGACATGGAGGAAAAAACAAAGGTTCATGTTCTGATGGAGAGTGATAGTAAACATGTCTAGGAGAAAGTTAACCATAAGAAAATCACAAACTTGTGATGGGTTAAACGGTATTCGATTCCCCAGTAGGAAACGTTAATAGACAACATTTTTGTTTTAAGTTACTTTTCATTGAGGAATTTATTTTTGAGCTTAACTAAATCATAATGAAACATACTTACTTGTCATGTAGACTTTCAACTTTTACTAGATTCCTTAATCAAACTCATATTTTCTCCAAAAGACGAGTATTTAGGAAGACTTGTTTGCATTAAGAGTACTATAATAAATTTCTAGAGAATCACCTAATCAACAAAAGAGAAATATATACTTCCCATGCCTTTAGACTCTAACCAAAACCAAAACCAAAAAGGTTAGTACAAGATCAGATAATCCAGAAAAGGATAACCCTTTATAAAAAGAAAATCTATTCTTAATCTCCAAAATTTGACCAACAAAACCCAAAGTTCAACGAGGACCATTAGATAAACAATTTGTCCATAAAATTCTTCAAATTAAACCAAACTAAGATTGAATCCCAAATATTTGAAGGATTTAGTCACATAGTCTTCCAAGTTAAGTCGTAACATTTATCTCCAAAAAAAACATCAGTTGCTCCTAAAGTCTCACATTGAAAAGTAATTAACCTAATCACATATCCTCCATGATAAGTTAATCATTTTCATAAAAACCCAAAATCAACTTACTCTTAGTTCATAAATTCGCCTAACTAAAAAGAATAAGTCATACTAACCAGGGACTTCACGTAGTCCAGTGGTAGGCGATAAATACCCATTGCACTTTGGTTGTGGGTTCGATTCCCACAGCTTTGTCTGACGCGACGGGTTTTCACACGGTCTGCGTGTTGTACTTTTTACAAAACTACATAATTCTTAAAACATTCCCCAAAAACGAGATAAAATCTTCAAAAATAACCATAATGTAATTTAACCTCAATTTTATCTCATCACTTTTACTTTCCATTATTACATATAGTAACCCATAATTACCTCAAAAGTAAGGATCATATAAACCCAAATGGTTCTTTATAACTATGTCCACAAAAGAACAGATTACTATTATTTGAATAAAATTTTCATATATCAAACATCAGTGTTACACATACTATAAAAAGTCTTCTAATGTACCCCATCATCAAAAGAGACTTAATACTCTTAAGAATTTCACCATAACTCTTGAAGCCCTTATATGTTGACTTCTTACGCATTCAACATTCTTCATGATCTATTAACCATTCCTTTCCAACTTATTATTAAATACTTCTTTCCTACAAACAAAATCATGAATCATATCCTAAGATTCCAAAATAGGAAAACAAAAGTTAAGAAATTATCCATACCTTTGATTGGTCATTTTTAGTTTCTTCATCCTCAATCGGAATGGCATTAGGTATTGGTAAACGAATATTTGTACGATCTTGGTGATCCCATTCCCGAAACTTCTTCATAGGACATGTGTTTGCATAATGACCATGCACACCACATTTAAAACATTCAATTGATCCCTTAGAAAGAACTTCTTTCCCTTTCCCCGAGTCAACTAGATGCTTCCTTTTTCTATGGCAGGTTCTTGCTTTATGACCTTCATTTCCACATCTATAGCATATTTCTGTCCCTTTGAAACATTTTCCTAGGTGTTTCTTTCCACAACTTTGACACATAGGTTTTTGAAAACACTTACCTTTATGATTATTACCTGTAGTTCCGTAAGGATTTGTTTCTCGCATATATGATGCCTTATAGAAATTACCAAGGTTTAGGTGGTCAATCATGACTCCAGATAGTTGGTTGAGGATATACACAAGAGTTCTCATTGCAGCTCCCATATCATTCAGTTTCTCACTCAGAAAACTGTCACAGTTTCCTTCACATCCATTGTTACTTTGGTGCCTGCTATATCCAGCCATTTACTAAAACCAAAAAGGTCAGTGTGAATATATCAATAAAACCATCATGTACTATTGAGGAAGATAAACACTAAGATATACTTACTCATTCACTTTATCTAAAACTAGGACTCTTTCTTAAATCCTAACTATTATGGTAATGCCACTTATGCTTAAAGAATACCCTAACCTCTAAAGTTATCTAAACCGACCTCTGATACCAACTATAAGGCCCCGACCTTAAACATTAATTAATATTGAATTAAATGAATAATTCACATTGAGGATCTTTTCAGGTTTAGAGTTTTAGAGAATTGGGACATAACTATTACATCTCAAAAGATTACAAAGTAGAGACTTTTACTATGTTTTCATAAAATAAAAACTCTTAAAAAGAAACATGTCCAGTTCCATGTTTTAGGTTGCATGACTTTCCCTTGATCCCATCCATGACCCTATTCCACGTTAAGTCCTATGAAAAACATTTCAAAAACTTGGGATGAGCATAAAAAACTCAGTAAGGGATACACAAAGAATGAAAACTGTTAGTTTTTCAAAACAACAAGTAAACCATGTATACTTTATCAAAGTAATACTTTTCACCTTTTCGAAGTAGTAAAAACTCTTCACTGAATAAAAGTTCATTACATACCCTTCTGTAACCAAAATATTACCATAAAACCCATATAAATATCACATAACATATAAAGGTAACTTGGGACATAAACATACTTAAGTGGAATAACCATAAGTTCGACTTCCACACATATCACTTAATGGAATAGCCATTTGGCCAACTTCCATACATACTTAATGGAATAGCCATACGGCTAACTTCCATACCCAATGCATTGGAGGTTATAACGTAACCACCCATCCTGGTATTCATGGCACCACCCGTCATATGGTTTATCACATAACCACCCGTAATATGTCCAAGTACCATTATAAAATTATAACACATAAAACCAATATAAAGGAATGATAGCATTTCCACATTTCAATCACAATATATAATTTAAATATATTGACATAATAGAATCATTTATCAAAACCATTTTCAATACCAAAATACATAAAAGAGTATATGGTATTTATTTTATTTTAAAAACATTACGGCTTGTTGAGGAAGCCAAAGATCAAATAATACTCGCGGTGGCGGAAAAGGTCGTTGTCACCGCGTAAGTTAAAAGAAACATTCCTTTTTGTCGTTTAGTAAAACGATTCGTAGAAAAAGATTCCTTTTGTATAAAAGTAAAAGTCAAAGGGGTTTATACACCGTATAAAAGAAAGTTGTGTATAAAATGAAATATGCCTCAATGAAAGGAGATTGAGACGAAGTCCCTTACAAAGACGGTATCCTTGGTTTAAGGATAAATCAATTACATAATTATGTGTGACAAACGAATGCACCAAATATAAGTGGATATTAAGTGTAAAAAAATCATAGGTTATTCACAAATATTCATAGAACGACATATTCAAGGATTATAAGTTTATCCCAAAGAATCAAATTTGGGTTAAGAAGTTCCCTTGCAAAAATTTGACAGCCTAATGGCGTCACTACAAAATTCAGAAAATGAGTTGATGAGAGATAAAAAGGGTATCTCATCACATAGAAATAAAATTTAAATCAATAAGGATATATAAGAACATATCCCAACATAATAGTATGTGAATTAAAAGACATAACAAAATAAGTCTTTTAAAAAGAGGAGGGTGAAAGGTTCCCTTACCGACATGGGTATCTTTCGAAACATACACCCCGTGAAAGAAGGACAATAAAACATTGATGTAAATACTCATAAATGAAAGTATATTACACAATGAGTAAAATAATGGGCAGTACATACACCACTCAAATGAAATTGTGGCAAATGTAGCATAAATCTCACGGGAATAAAAGTGAGATGAAAAATCCCTTACGAAAACTCAGAAGCCTAACGACGCCACATAAAACATACAAAAATGGATTGATGAGATCAAATATGGTATCTCATCATATTAACATAAAGTTTATAGAAATAGGAATATAAAAGAACATACCCCAACATAACAAAGAGGAACTTAAAAGAAGTTACATAAAGGAGAGTACTTAAAAAGAAAGAGAGAGGTTAGATCTCTTACGAAAATTCGGCAGCCTAACGGCGCCACTCAAAACTTCCAAAATGTATTGATGAGAGAGAATAGGGTCTCTCATCATATGAACATAAAAACTAAAGTAATATTAATATAAAATAACATCCCAATAACAAGAAAGATTATATTTAAAAGGAATGACATAAAAGAGCGTACTTAAAAAGAAAGAGAGGAGTAGGATCCCTTACCTTGGGTCTGACTTGACTCGATTGTTCTTTAACGTCCTGAATAATAAACTTGAGTTAATTTATACTTTCTTAAGAACCTTTTTCAAGTTCATTATTCCTTTTATATCAATTATTGACATGTTATAAATATTATGTAATAATTTAAGTTAATAATGTTTGTTTTGTCGATATTTGGTTCTTAAGTCAAAAGTGGACTTCTTACAATTACATGTTGTTAGTGTGGTCAAAGGTTCTTTATATCTAGAATTAAATTCTTGATTTGGATATCATATATATCATATATATCCATAAAATAAATGTATTTATAATATTACATAATCATTTATAGGTAAGAAATGAAATGCACCGTTCATGGAGACGGTCAGCCGTACGTACGCATGAACGCTACTTTCATTTCTATGTCATATTAATGGAATTAAAATTAAATGAGAGATGTGTATATTTTTAATTCCAAAATTATATTAATCCTTTATATGTATCATTCATTATATATATCCATTATATGTACTTATAATAGTACATTACATTTGAGGATAAGAAATGAAATGCACCGTTCATGGAGACGGTAAGCCGTACATACGCATGAACGCTACTTTCATTTCTATCTCATAATTTAATGGAAAGAAAAAAATAATGATATTAAGGTATATTATAATTCCAGTATAACATCATATATAATAACTTTAAATCCATCTTTTATACATCCCACATATGGCATTAACAAATCAAATCACTTTGTGGGGGCGGTAGTCCGCACTTCCTAAAATGAAGATATCGCGTATACCCATAATGGAATCCATAAAGGTATCCCACAAATGAAAAATACATAAGCTTAAGTAAAACATAAAAATATTATATATAATATATAAACATGGTGACATCTTAATGGCCACCTTTGAAGGTGTTATATGAGTGTTGAACAATCATTGTTTCGTGAGGCAGAAATTCGCCATCCACAGAAACAATATGTTCTTTAACCATTAGATAAAGGTGTGTGTAAGTGTAGCTCGAATAATTATTATAAAAACATCCTAGTATATTTAATATACTGGATTTGTTACAAAAGAAATGAATAAAAAGAGTTTAGGGAGTTGGAGAAGCAAAATAAAACAAAAGAGCATAAGTGAAGACGTTACCTTAAAATATGGTAACTCCCTTTGGTTTGAACCAAAAGGGTTTCTTGAAGAGCTTCCTGCCTAAGTTAAGGCTTCTAGGATGAGGAGAGGGATGTTGAGAGACAAAATGATCAGATCTTGGCCGAACAAAAGTCTTGAGATGTGTGGGTAAGGTGGTAGAGGTGGGGGCCTTTTATTAGAGGAGAGGAGGGGCACTCTTGGAAAAGTATAAAATGTTACTTTATTTTCAAATGGTTTTCGGATTTTAATTGTCCCACATTGATTTTTTTCAAGGATAAGGTGATAAGGCTTCTAAATCCACCCATCCAATAGGTTTTTGACATGTGTAGGTCCTAGATTTTTCATTATCTTTCCATTTTATTTAAATCATTAAATAATGAGGTCATCACTGCATCATCATGATGTCATAAAGAATTTAATTTATTTAATGTATAAAAATTATAAAAAAAATATTATGATTTATGAAATATTTTTATCTTTACAATGACTATTTATAGTCAAAATTATGACTTGTATAACCACATGTAAAAATTGTTTTAGTAAAATAAATCATGTTTGTGACATTTTTATTTTAACTTTAAATAAAAGGCATAAATTTCATTATCAAACCAAAGTGGCTCCATGGGGTACCAAAAATCGACCCATGGGTTTTCTTGGTCGGCCATAACTCATACAATAGGGTTAGGACAAGTTTCAAGATATTTTAATTTTATTATAATATCATTTTTACCTTAAATCACACTAATTACCTTTAATCGTGATTAATAAAACTTAAAAGTTACTTTTCATCAAAAATTATTTTCATCCCATTGAACCACATTTTACTTAACAATTAAAATCATTTAAATTGGATTTTTTAAATTCAAATCACAGAAGTGGTAAAGTCCCATTTAAATGAAAAATCAAATTTTGTAACCACCATTTTGTGGTTTCACTATTCATCAAAAATTGATGTTTTTTAGAAAAATACCAAAAATTCACCCTAAGATATATTTGATATTACGAATTCAAAAATGATGTCTATTTTACCAAATTCATAACATAGAAGTTTCATTAATTAATTTTATAATTAAATCCCGCTGTTAAAACAAATAGCGTGTTTATATGAAACAATATCTTTCAAAAGCTTGACACTCGTTTATCTCCAATCTTAAAGTGATATTAATTACAATGACCACCATTGGATTAAATGGTAAAAATATATTCTATTTACAATTTAAAAACAATTAAAAATATAATCTAATCATATAAATAAATTATATTAAAAAGAGGTTTTGAATTAAAATACAACATTTTTCACTATTCATTAAAAATTGAACTTTTTCGGAAAAATACCAAAAATTTACACAAAGTAAATATTGATGTCCTGATTATAAAGAAGAATTTTATTTTGTCATATATAACACATAAAATTAAGTGGATTTAAAAGAGGTTCGCTATCAAAAGGCGGTTAATCGACCTTTTAATGAATATTAGACTGTCTACGCTTAAAATTGGATTCATTCACATTTTTAATCCTCTATCATTTATTGTAAAGAGTAAAAATATTTGACAAACATATATAATCATTTTGTAGTTAGTTCTGTTCATTCCCTCCATTACAACGGCTAGGCATTAACTACCATTTAAAATAATATTATTTTATTATTAGAGTGCAATGTAAGATTCCCAAGAAACTCATTGTTGCGTATTGGGTATGCCATCGAGCATAGAATCCCCTTTAAAGTAATATTAATATTTTACTCACAAATATGGATAAATATAAAAATGTCATATTCTTTATTTACCTGGGGTGTTACATGTACATACTTTGAGATTTGGAAGCATTATTATGAAAACATTAATGAGAGTCGTGTGAAGTAGAGTGGAAAGTCATGGGGATCCATTACTCAAGATCCAACCCTTGTGATTTTTCACCAGTGTGGTAGGTCGGGGCACATTCAAAAAAAAATTATAAGACCACCGGTACTGTGCAGAGCATTTGGAGAGATGGTATATATATATAGGTTTTGTAGGAACTTGAGCCAGTCAGTTATTTATAGAGGAGCTAGATAGAACCAGGGTCCAAGAAGGGGATCTTCTACACCATATGAGTCTAGAAGCTGGAGTTCTATTGGACGAGGAGGTAGATTCATTGGAAGTGGTTCTTCTGGACAATAGGTCCCATATCAATAGATTGGTTCACCTCAAGGGAGTTAGAAGACATCACAAAGATAAGGGAAGGATAGTTGCATGCAGTGTATCCTACACATGTGGATAGTGAGGCTAGGACATCAAAAGTTGGAGGTATTATTCTTGTATCATATACTTTAGTTAGTGACTTATTTGAAATTAATGCCTCTCATTCCTTTATATCTTCAAAACATGTTAATGGTTTGGGCCTGGTGGTGGAGTTTTATAGCAGTGTAATGACAATAGATACACAGTTGGGAGTACGGTCTAGATATATCTTCACATGCAAGGGATGTTCTCTTGAAGTCAGGGAATATCAATTTATGTGGGATCTGTATATCCTTGAAATTTAAATATTTGACCTAATTATGGGTATGGATTTTCCATTCACATTCCAAGGCCACAGAGACAGTTACAGGAGGTGGGTGAGTTTTACAACTCTTAAGGGAAACCTGTATCTTCACCATGGGGAGTGGGATATCTAGGTAGGACAAGCAGGTCCAATTACTCAACAACTATGAGAGCTCACAGACAAGGTTTCTAGTTTATTGTTATATGTTTAAGTCATTAATAATGTTTCCTTTACACCAGTGGTGGAATAGTTTTAAGATTCTTTTCCTGAAGTCTTCTCAGGTATTTCAACTGAGAGAGATGTGGAATTAATTATTGATATCATGTATGGGATGGATAAATATTCTATTACACCATATAGAATGGAATTGACAAAGAATCAAGAGATCAAGAGTCTGCTAGAAGAGTAAGAGGATATAGGGTTTATCTAAAGGAGTATGTCACCTTGGGGATCACCTGTGTTATTAGTAAAGAAGGATTAAGGGAGTTTGTGCATATGTGTCGATTACTAGATTCTGAACAAGATGACAATAAAGAACTGGTATCCACTTATACATATCGATGATCTATTGGATTAGTTGATAGGATCTTTTGTGTTCTCAAAAATATTCTTGAGATTTGTGTATCATTATGTGAGAGTATATACTTCTGATATACCAAGGACTATTTCAGAAGTAGTTATATCCTATATGAGTTCGCTATAAGGTTTTTTGGATTGACCAGTGAACCAAAAGTGTTTATGTCCTTGATGAACCTAATCTTCCATCCATACATTGATCAGTATGTGGTGGTTTTTTTGGAATACATCTTGGCCCACTCCACAACTCATGGAGATTATGAACAACATATTAACATTATCTTGAGTATGCTGAGTGAGCATCAACTATATTCCAAACTATCTAAGTGTCAATTTTTGATTATCCATGTACACTTTTTAAGGCACATCATCTCAGAGGTAGGTGTTTCAATGGAGATAGAGAAGGATCAGGTAGTAGTTTCTTGGGATCATCCCAATACTGTGTTTGATGTTCATAGATTTCTGGTGTTAGCTGGATGTTATTGGAGATTCATCTAGAACAATTTTCATTAGAAGCACCAGTTTTGGGATTGATCGAGAAGAGGATAATGATTAAATAGAGAAAATTTTGTGATAAATACTTCTATTATTTGAAGAATAGATTTACATACGTACTAATCTTGATCCTACCTAATAAATGGGAGGAGTACATGGTGTACTATGATGCTTCTAGGATTGAACTCGGAGCTGTGTTGATACAGGGAGATCGATTTTTGGAGCATGAGTCTCAGTAGTTGAGGATTGATGAATAGAACTAACCTATGCATGAACTAGATCTATCTTTGGTTGTGTATACATTTAATTGTTGGTGACAATGTATTTTGGTGGAGAAGTTCATGGTTTTTACAGGCCATATGATCTTAAGGTATATCTTATCGCAATGAGATTTGAATCTCCTATAGTGGAGATAGGTAGATTATATGGTGTATTTTGATTTTGAAATGGCATATATGTTAGGGAAAGGAAATATTGTGGCTAACTCATTGAGTAGGAAAACTCGGTCTCAGATGGTTTAGGAATCTAGTGTTCAGTGGAAGATTATGGCTTTGTTGGATGACATGCATGTGGTGGTTCAGGAGAGTCAGGAGAAGATAACTCTAGTATGAGTTTCCATGGAGTCTAAACATTTGATATGGGTTTGGGATAGTAGTATGAGGATACATAGTTTCTTACCTTGAGTGAAATCCATGAAGATGGGGAGTCACCTTCCGATTGGACTATAGATGAGGATGATATTGTATATGTCAGGAATCAAGTGGTTGTTCCTGTGAGCAAGAGAGAGGATCTCATGTATTAATTTTCTGCCTCGAAGTGGGAAATACATATAGGTGGGACCAAAATGTATTGAGACATGAAAAAATAGTTTTGGTGGTCGGGCATGAAAAACGAGATAACATGGTTTTTGAAATGATGCTACACCTTTTAGTATGTAAAAGCAGTTCCCAACAACCTTGAGTTTTGTTACATTCATTTCCCATTATGGAATGGATGTGGGAATATGTGATAATGGATTTCTGGTGTCTCTTATGAGGATTCCAAGGAAGAGTGATTTTATTTGGGTTGTTGTTGATCAACTCATGAAGGTAGTTAATTTGATGACTATATGGGAGATTTTGAGAGTGGAGCATCTAGGAGCTTTGTATGTTCAAGAGATATCCCGTATGAATGGGGTGCCACAGATTATAGATTTAGATCATGATTCAAACTTTACTTTTAACTTTAGGTAGGGCTTACATAAGGAACCCAGGACACATGTGTTGTTGAGTAGGGATTTACACTAACAAAGAGATGGGAAGTCCGAGCATACCATACATATGATGGAGGATATTATATGGGTATGTGTGCTTGAATTCGGCTGGTCTTTGGATAAACACTTGGCTTTACTATATTTCTCTAATAACAATAGTTATCATAAAACTATATAAATGGAACCATATGATCCTATTTATGGTAGGCCATACAGATCACCATTATGATGGATGGAAGTAGGTGAGTCAATTTTATTGGGACTGAGTCTCATGAAGGAGACATCAAAGCAGGTGCAATTGATTCATAAATGTATGGACACAACACAGAGAAGGAATAAATCATATGCTGAAAAAAGGAGATGATCCTTAGTGTTTATTGATGGTGATCATATATTCCTTCAGGTGTCACCTAGATTGGTTCACCATAGGATATGATGACAGGGAAAGTTGGCACCCAGGTTTGTTGGACATTTTAGATTGAGGAAAAAATTGGGCAAGTGTTATATCATTTGGCTCTTCCACAGTTTACAGTTCTATTCATGATGTTTCCCATGTATCGCAACTATGAAGGTATCACCCTAAACATTATCATGTGATCGATGTTGATGAGGTTGACCTTGAGATAGATTCTTCCATTAAGGAGTATCTGATGCGTGTATTAGATCATAGTGAGAAAGTGTTATAGGGAAAAATTGTGTTGATAGTTCATGTATTTTGGGAAAAATGGGCAAGTATAGGAGGAAACATGGGAAAGGGAAGAAGATATCAAGGCTAAATGGCCTAATATTTTTGTCTTAGAATCATAGAGATGTTTGGGAGTGCATCTAAAGGATGAATTATTATAAGGTGGGGAGATTGTAAGGTCCCAATCTTTATTGGAGTTGACCCAGGCTTCATGTCAGCTACTCTTTTTTCCTTATTTGAGTAATTTTATTTTGTTTTATGTTATAGGGTGTGTTTGGGTGGATTTTTCAAAGAAATGGAAGAAAAAGGGGTTCTCTATGGTTGGCGCGCAATTATAGAAACTCATGTTCCAACCCAGCTAACTGTGTGGACCCATACAGATGGCATTCACACGGGTGGTGCACGGTTTGGAAAATTGTACCCCCAACCCAGAAAACAATGTAGCCCTAGAAATTGGGGGGTCACATGGCTGGAACATAGTTTTTCAAACAATTCACTCAAAAATAATAACCATGCACCCCCAAAAAATAATAAACCCATAGTTTGCACAAGGTTAGGGAAAATTGTGCCCCTCATCCCAGGAAAATGTGAACAACTTTTTAAGTGGCCCAAAAATTAATTTTAAAATACCTTAAACCCCCGAAACTCACATATCACAACCCAGATTTGACCCTAGGATATCATTCACATTATTATATTTTTCTCGAATGATTCTAAGGTCGTATGATCTCAATTATTTTTGATTTAAAGCCCAAATCAATGATCTTCTCCTCTCCCGATAAGTTGATATCATCCTAATGATTTCTCGTTCATCCTCATTTCCTCTTTTGTTATTTGGATAGATGTTTCTCTATTTTTTTAGATATAAAACTATTTGTTAAGATCTAGATCTAAGGTTGTAGATATAAATCTAGATTCATATGATCTTTATTTCATTAATCTTGATTTAGTGTAATTAATCTTGATCCAATATATATCTTTGTGATGCTCAATTTTTTGGATTTCCATTAGGAATTTTTTTTCAATGAATCTAATTAGGTCATCTAATTTTAAAATACCATAGTAGTGATTTGATTTTGTATATTCATTTTATAGAATTGCTAGAGATTTTTAGTAATTTAAATCCATATTTGAATTTAATTAATGTGGTAAATTAATTAATTGAGATATTTGTGAAAATTTGAAGTTTAAGGATTGCTGAATGAGATTATTAATTTGAGAATTAATTATGAGATATTGGGATTGGATTTTTGATAATTAATTATGGTAATTAATTATGATTTAATAGAGTGTGTTGTATTTTTTTAATTGAATTTGAAATAATGATAATTAATTGTTTAATTAATTATCAATGTAATGATTGGGAAATTGGGACGATTCATTCTTGACTTAATTATCAAATTGTTAAATTGTGATTAAGAATAATTAATTGGTTAATTAATTATCAGAAGTTGAAATTGTTAAATGTTTAATTTATTGTTGAGTTTATTAATGAAAATTAATGTTGTTAATTAATTGTGGAATTAATTAACCGACTCTGAATAATTAATTTGTGATTTAATTAATGTAAGAGGTGGAAGTTAATTGTTATAAGATGACTAATTTTTTTTAATTATGCTTGTGAAATGGGATGTTAGACATTATGATATATGCCCATAAAAATATTGTAAATAAATGGTTGATATTTTCCATGCTAGAAATGGAATTATAGACCAATTGGGATTTTGGGGTGTTAGACATGGTGTTCTACACCGATTAGGATTTTGGGATGATAGACATGGAATTCTACATGAATTGTGATTTTGGGGTGTTAGACATGGAATTCTACACTATTTTGGATTTGGGGTGCTAGACATGGTATTCTACACCAATGATAGATCTATCTATATTGTTGATAATTGGGGTGTTAGAAATTAAATTATATGCCGATTTGGATTTTGGGTTCTAGACATGGAATTCTACATCTATTGGGATTTTTAGGTTTTAGACATGGAGTTCTACACCAATGATATACTTAAATGAATGGGATTTGGGGTGTTAGAAATGGAATTCTACACTAATGATAAGCGAAAATGATTAGGATTTGTGGTGTTAGACATAGCGATATACACCAATGATAAATATTAATGAATTGGATTTGGGGTGTTAGACATGTAATTCTACATCAATGATAAATATATATGAATTTTTAATTGAATATGTTACATGGTTCAAACCTAATTTTATTTGGTTAAGAAAGACTAGTTGATAATGTGATAACTGTTTGATTATGTATTGTAATTATTTCTTTATACACCAACATAAACTTTTTATATATTATATTTGTTTTATATACCATTGTTGGTGGCCTACTGAGTTGTACTAACACCCTATTTGGGCTTCCTTATCATTAACTGAATAGATTTCATAGATGTAGGATAGGTTAAGGGAAAGGTTCCTCTGTTAGATAGCTAAGTCGGGATGGATCATGGTTGTGGGAACTAGGAGTGGTTCGGGAAATGCTTTGGAGTTTTTAGTGGCTTCTTTTGAGTTTCATTTTAAATACATAACACACGCAATAACATGATATGTTTTCTATTTAATTGGGTATTGTATTTTGTGCAGTGTTTACTCTTAGTATTGGTATTGTTTCTGGTTATATATTCTTCCCACATTGTTTATATATTTTTTATGGTTTATTAATCTGATAAAAGAGGTCATATTCTCCCCATGATCTACTTATTAGACCCTCACTACTAGTCGTAAGTCTCTGGCATACATGGAGGTGCACTTGAGGTCATGTGACCAACCATATTAGGGACCCGGTGTGTGTGGCACCGGTCTGGGACGTTATAAATCATATAATTCAATGGATGGATAATTTATTTGGACTATACATCATATTGAGAAAGAAACGTTGTTCTAAAATTTAATGACTTACCCAATTGTTTTTTAACTCTGTCCAAAATATTAGATGAGAATAAGGGGTCATGGACTAATACAATGGATACATGAACTCCATGTAACCAAAAAATATTATTAAGATATATTATAGAAATAAAATCTAAATAAATAGTATGTGTAATGGGAAACAAATATCTAGATTTATTTTTTCAATCAACAATAACCAAAATCACAATGTTACCCTGTGATGTCCTTATATATCCTAGTACAAAATACATGGTTATATTTTCCCTTTTCCATATGGGCCTTGGAAGAAAGTTGAATCATATCCTTTGGTAATTTTCTTACTTCTTTAACCTATTGATAATTTAAACATTTCATGGTAAATTCATAAATATCTATTAGCATTCTATCCTAAGAGTAATACTCCCTATGTTTTCTATACACTTCAGTGCTCCGAGTAATAACAAAAAATAGTGAAGTATGAGAATCAATTTATAATACTCTCTCCAAACTATGAATTATAAGAAAAAATAATATTTTTAAAAATATTATAACACCTTATTAATTATAATTAATCTTAGGAAACATTCCCTTAATAATGAATTCTACCTTTCCTTGCAAATCATGATCCTCCTTTGGAACATGATTAATTAATTCTGACAATTTCAACTCTCTTAGATCATGAAAATAATAGATGATTTCCCTACATCCAAAAAAACTTGGAAACAATTCATCAAATCATTAACAAGAAGTTCATGTTCTAAATGTAACATGTTTAATGTCGCATTATTTTTCCAATGAAATGCACAAAATTGTTTTTTTCCATGATTGTATAGAATGGTTCTATCATAATCATTGATTTATTCCATAAATATTATATATGTCATTTTTAATTCATATTTGGTTTATATATAATTAAAAAAATTATTATCAATATATATTTCATACATTACTCCATAAAAATGACACCTCTATATTTTTAAATAAAAAAACACTGAAGATAATTCAAAATACCATGTTTTATAATTTAATACATGATGCATCAGTTGATGTGAAGAATAAAAAATTACCTAATCATTTTACATTAGGAAACAACCATGTACCTTGATTGAATCAGAAACATAGATGAAAAATTAACCCTTTATATAAGGAACATCCAAAAATGGGAATTCACTATTCTTATTTTTATTACATGAAAAAAATTATCAAATTATTTTTTCTGGATTAATTGAACTAATTATCGAGTAAACTTACTCGGTGGGATAGTAAACATAGAAATTTTTTTAACAAAGTGTCGGTAATAAGAAACTAATCCAAGAAAAATATTAATTACTATGATATTTTTTACATTCATTTTCTTCAAAAACTAATGTTTTAGTTTTTCAATAGTTATACCATCATTAGAAATAATATGACCATGGACGGAAATTTTTTACAACCCAAATTCAAACATTCTAATTTCCCATATTGTTTATTATATTTTAATATTTTCTAAAACTATACATAGGTTTCATTCAAGTTCCCCTTAAATTCTATAATATAGAAAAATATTATTAATAAAAACAACCATAATCTTTACAATTAATGCATGTAAAACTATATTTATAAGGTCTATAAATACAATAGGTGAATTAGACAACCTAATAGGTATAACTACAAAATAAAATTATCATATCCAGTCTGAAATGTATTCTTTAGAATATCTTCATCCTTTACTACCAATTGATTTTACTCTGACCTAAGATCAATCCTAAAAAAAATACTATGCTCCCTGGAAATGATCAAAAAAATAAAAAATATGTGAAAAATATAATTGTTCTTAATAGTGATATTATTCAATGATATATAATCAATGCAATGTATCATTGAAACATATTTCATTTTATAAAAAATATGAGGGTAACATTGTGATATCCTAGAATGAATGAATATTTTATCTAATAACTCATCAAATTTATTTTTTAATTATAAAATTTCTACTTGATCCATTTGATAATGGGCTTTTAAAACGGGCTTACCACCAAGAATTAATTCAATATTAAACAAAACCTCTGGATCTAGAATAAAACCACTTATGTATTTAATATATATACCCATGAATTTGTTCACTATTAAAAATCACTAATTTATTAATATTCATTATTTTCTACAATATTACCTAGGTAAAATTCACTTCCATATATAAAAAATTTCGAGACCTGAAGGTATTTCATGAAAGGGATTAAATCATTGAAAAATACTAACTTAGATCTACATTCGATATTATAATAATAAACTGAAATCCAATACATAACAAATTGTACTATGGGGAATTAAATATGATTTTAATGAATTGTCATCCTTCCAATAAAAACATGGAGTTTAAAATAAATCTTCATTTCTGGAATATTCTTACCCAATATTTTCAACAAAATATCTATCTATTTTTCCTGTAGTGATATTCCCATTTTACATAAACAATTCTCTGAAATGTTTGAATGTGAAGATCCATATTCAAATAGGGTATTGTCCTTATTTGAATAAACATGTATCATACATTTCACCACTTCATTCGATTATCCAAAATCAACTATAGTTGTACCACGTGACTTTTATATATCTGTCATCCAATTATTATGATTTACAACCTCTATTACTAACTTATGGAACATGTTAACTTGATAACCCAACTCATTGTAACTAAAAGATCTCATCATTAGACTATTATCTGTTGTCCCATTCATGGATTCCACAGGAATAATTTCCTTACTATCATGGGAAATATAAAAAATCATTTCACATCGAATCACATCACATATTTTAATGATATTATACAAGTTTCTTTTTACCATACTTATCATAAGATGATAAATTATGTTTCTTTACCCTTGATTTATTTCATGTATGACTCTCCTTCACCTTCCATCATGACTAATTCTTACATTCATCATCACGAGGAACATAATTGTCAGAAATTTCTATCACAACTTTTTCACTATAATAAAAATCATCTTCATATCTTTTAAATTATCGAATGGACAAATCTCTTCATAATATTTGTTTAAATCCTAATCAAAATGAAATAATTTTAATATTATGAATCCAAATAAAATTAAGCTTATAACTAGAAAATATTATGATGACTACTTCAGACATAACCATAGAGTCTCAATATATTATCCTCAATTAAAAATAATATTTCTCTATCATTAGCGAATCAACCATTGGGATACATTTCACAAGAAAGAGACTATTAAATTATTCTCTTACCATTTAATAAATAACATATTCAAATATTCTATTCTTAACCAATGAACACCATCAATTAGGTTCTCATTAACAATGATAAATAAAAATTGTTAGCTTTTAATTCTATGACCATCCAATGATATAAAATATCCATTAAAGAGCATTGATCCATCCCTCCACTACTACTGGGTCTAAAGATTCACTAAATTCTGGATTATTTGTTTCATAAAAAGTATCCCCTATGTACATGTTTCTTCACTTTATATCATATTAAGATCTAGCATGGATACCACCAACATATAAATAATGTGACAATTATTCCAAAACAACAACATATTCTATAGTTCCAATTCCAACCACTCTGAAATACTGATTTGGAAGGATATTTTCCTATTGGTTCCTTCCTAGTATATCATACATGTTTCCTCTATATAAAACCATTATGGATAGACATATATTAGATTACAAAACATGGTAATACCCCAATGAAATATAATATCAACATAAATGTAGGGTAAAATCATTTATGGGTATGATATTATCATTATCCTAAACTCAAACATTATCTAAACTGACCTTTGATTCCAACTATAAATACCTAGACATAATTAAAACATAATCTTGTGTATTATTTAATAAGTTTATTTCTTAAATTTGAGTATCATATCAATTTTAGTGTTTTTGATAATTAATTCATAACACATAAATTATAATTACATATAATAAAATCTTGAAACTTTTGAACACTATCAATTTTTCCCATAATACAAATGTTTTAATATAAAACCTTATTTCTATTAATGAAAAATCATCACGACAATAAGCTTGACATCTCATATTCCCATACCCATTGTTAAATGTTATGAAATCCATTTTTAAAACTTGTGATGAGAAAAATATCAATAAGGGACATAAAATGTTGAAAACTTTTAGTCTAGTGAAAAACACAAAAAATATCTTTTAAAAAATTTCATAAAACATATATATTACATAAAAAGTAAATCATCACTCTTTTATAAATTAACATTTATCTAAAATTTTGAGAACTATGAATTACATGAAAACAAATTCGAAATCATTTAAATTTATTTGGGATGAGTCAGGAATTCATCTCATAAAATCCATATAAATCCCTTATAATACCCTGAATAATGTTAATAATCATATCAACAACTTATAATATAATTCAATATAGAGAATAATTATTACCTGTTGTGTTGGAGAGATATCTTAATGTACCCTTAATAAAAGATAAATTGAGAAGACATTTAAGCTATAATGGGGATCATATCATTATATGAACAACTTCTAGTGGTAGTATCCTGAATAAAAAAAATTATTCTTATACCATTTCATCAAAAAATTAATGAAAATATATTTTAATCCCATATGATAAACTATTTTGGATGTAAAAAAAATACAATTTTATTTAAAAACCCCATTTTCAAAACACATGTTATGAATCAAAACGGAAAAATAATTTTTACTGAGAAAAAATAATTATTATTTTAAGAAGAATCAAAATTTTAAACAATGGTTATGATGGATTAAAATGTCATTATCATTGTATATGTTAAAACAAAACATTCATTTTTCTATTTGTATAGAATGTAAAACATTACATAAAAATATTCCATTTTAAATTCCTTTTAATTAAAGACAAAAATTACTTTCATGAAACATTCATGTCCATAAAATTACATTAATAAAATAATTTTCAAAAAATGTACATGGAAGAAAAAAATCAATAAAAGTTTTTAAATAGGATTTTTATAGAAAATTATGTTACCTTGAGTAAGATTCATCACATATTTTTATTATCTTACTAAATAAAAAACCTATGTTAATTATTTTCATTATTAAGAAACTTTTTTAATATTATTATTCCTATTATTTTATCTCTTACGATGAAATACACAATTAGTTAATCATTTTCCTTTTCATTGGATGTTTTAGTGTAATTCAACATACATGTAAAAAATGAATTCAGTAGGTTGACTATGTTCAAAGAGGGAATTATTTAAACATAATTAGAAAAATAATAATTAAATAACTTTCATTTTTATACATAAATTATACTTTCAAACCCATTCATGAATAATGGTGATGAAATAAAATGTATTTTATAAATATGGAGACAGTAACCCATACATACGCATGAGTAATGTCACCATTTCGCAACGATCATTATAAAAATAAGGTAGGTAATATTTTATCATTATATAATGATAAAAACATCAGAAAAAAATATTAATCCTTTTAATATAAATACATATATATATCATCAGTTTGTTTTATTGATGATGAAATATTGACATTGTTTTTTGGAGGTGGTTGTGCATGCGTACTCATGAAAACGTTATAATTTTTTATTAGTGGATATGAAAGAAATTAAATGATATATTATCTTTTATGAATTATAAACTTTTCCAAAATATAATAATTATTTCATATACATATCATATATTAATTGACATATTACTTATTTCCTTCCATGAAAAGTGTTAGTGAAAAACAAAGTGCATTTCTTCACGAGCCGATAATTTGTTGTGCACATGAGAAACATTATTGTTTCCCCCATGGAATGAAATGTAAGAAGGTATTTATGATATAATATTTCCAAGAGTATGATTATATTAAAAATATGATATATATATACCTTAAATCCATCATTATAATAAGTCATGAGAGGAGATTATGAAAAACTAATTACATTGGTTCGTGAGGATATAGTTCGTCATACACATGAATGATGGTTTCATTTCCCATGTGAAGTAAGATTATATAAATACAGTTCATTACATTAAAATAATTACATATAAGTATATGGGATTTATTGGTGTTATTATATCTAAAAAACTAAATATGTTTTGAATGATGTGTAGGAGAAAATAAAATAGAAATTCTCATTTAATGTTCAATACCTATTCTTCAGAAAACTACCTTATCATCGAATTAAAACCCATAAATTGATGGATTTATGATGAAAATATGGACTATAGACTATTTTTATGGAATCAAATAAGGTATTTGTGTAGTTTTTTATGAGAAAATGGAACTTTAATGTCTGAAGTGGAGATGAGAGGGGTGTCCATTTATAAGTGAGGTGAGTGTCACACTTGTAATTTTTAAAATAAAAAAGGATAACCCATGTTTTACCTTTAAATAAGTATCTAAAACATTAAATTAAATAGTCTTATGGGATAATTTTAATATATTAAAAAAACTGTTAGGTTAACCCATGGTAAACTAATTTTCACCAAAACAGATGTAAAATAATTTTACTATTTTCATTATTCATTATGACCAAAATTTAAATGGAAATTACTACATGATATAAATTATAATAATTATTAGTTTGGAATCATTTTTTTTATATATAGTAATATAATCTTCATAATATATATTAAAACCAAACCCACACACGTGATGAAAATGCAGTTTTTCTGGAAATACATTTTTCAAGAATAAGATGAATTGATAATAAATCTATGACTAGTAATAATAATTGTATGATTTAAAAAAAATATTTATTGATATATAACATAAAATTTTCATTTAAATAATTCTTCACTAGGTTTTTTTAGTTATTTAAAATGAAGAAACATTTTTCACTTTAAAAGATTATTTAGAAAATACAGTTTTTTAAACACAGAAAATAAACATATACTAAAATCCAATATAATGATCATTAAATTGAGATTAATAGGATTAAATATAAATAAATTATTCTTATGTAATTTTAAATAAAATTCAAAATAAAATTAATGTTTAAAAATATAATTTAATGAAAATAAATGACATTTTTAGAATAATTGTTATTTTTCACTACTCACTAAAAATATATATTTTCCAACTAATACCAAAATTAGACTCTATGTTAATTGGGATATGACTATTTAAAATATGAAATTAATTTTTGGCATTAAAATTAAATAATTTTTTATTTAATTTTTTTTAATAAAACCTAATAATAAAATCATGTAATTAAAACTATATCATTTTTTATTTACAAGTACATAATATTTTTATAATGAATATAAAAATCTAATTCATAAATATTAATAAAAATGAAAATTATTTATTATCTCATTACCTGGGTTTTTATATTCTATTCTTTTAGTTTCTAATGAATTTTTACTATGTCATTTTGTATTATGAATTTAGAGAAGTGGAACTAGTTAGACGATGTAGAAACCCACAACAGTGGGTCATAAAAAATGTTGTTGTGCATGAACCATAGATGAGTAAAATGATTTTCCAATTAATTGATCAATACATTCAATATATTGATAAAGTAAATCTAGATGGTGAACCATGTCATGTGGATAATTATATGATATTTTATAAACAGAACCGTTCAATTGATCCGGGGGAGTCAATACCTAAAAATGATGAAGTATAGAGAAATATAATAAACTGAATATTTGATTTAATTTAAACTATAAATTATATAGACATATAGTTTTTAGTCCAAATACTAGAGGATATTTCATAAAAATAGTGGGATTTATTTTTCCAATCTATAATCAATTAAGGCCTTACATGGGAGGGATTTAAATAACTATTCATTAATAAAGCCTCCCCCCACTCCATCAACATAATTAGAATGACATATTTCCAAGTCCTAAATAAATACTATATAATAGCTAGAAAATAAGACACTAAACATATGAAAATAGTTAATTTTTTTCCAAACTTAGTTGTTAACATGTCTTTAATGTCTCGTATCTTTGATTCTACAATGTGATTATAAATTATTTCTATTATAGTTTACCTTTCTATTAATTATTATGGAAATATGGTTAATAGTGCGATTTTGGGGAATGATAAGATCTATCGAAAAATTATATGAGGATATATGTTAATTTACATTGGAATATGTGGGAACACTAATTCTAGGAATAAGTGGAAGATATTCACCTACTTCCAAAGTTGAAGAGAATCACAAAATAAAATCACTAGATCATTTATATTTCATAAATGACCCAAAATCAAGACTTGATATTTTGAATGTGGTTTTTTGACTATATTAAGAAATATTGTTTGGAAATCCCCAATAAATGTAGGAACCATAACCATATGGGATATCATCAGGGTTAATGTCACAATACTACAATTACAGTTATTAGAAATAAATATTTTGTGTCACTGACTTCTTATACTTCAATTGGACGATCATATTAGAATAATTAATATCCTAAGAATTGAGGAAACCATAGGGATTATAAGAATAAAAATTTTCCTCAACAAAGTATGCACAACAATGAATTATGAAACATTAGGGTGAGAGTATTCTATTTTATTTTGAAGATATGGTTATCACAGAATACTAATCAAGTCCTTCCATAATATGATTCACCACAACATGATTCATATTAATGTTATCTTTGATTCATGTGAATCACACTATGGTATTTATTCTTCTATCCTTAATAAAATATGTTTAAATGTCAAGATGATTCCATATGTGATGATTTTCTAGACGACATTATGCCAATGAGGGTGTGGGGGATTTTATTGTACTTATTGTTCTATGAAAATCTATTGATTCCATTTTGATTCTGATTTTTTAATCAATAATTTTCCCTTCACCATGGGAATGGATTTGTTAGTTTCGTTAATGGCCCATATTTATTATTATATGGGAAATATAATTTTTACATGACATTATGAGACAATGAATTATATTAAAGGATATATGGACGTGATAGTGGAAGATAAGAATATTTATCACTAAATTTTGAAACTATTCTTTATCAATTAACATCAATCACTTTAGGGACTAATAAAATAATTTAGAAATGAAATTTTCTAAAATATTGGAAATCAACCCCAACATGTTTCCTAAAACTCTTTCAAATTTTTCAAAGGAATGGAATTTAGTACTTTCAATTGAACTAATTTTAGGGGAAATAATTTTTCACATACATGGAATCGAATGAAACCTGTTGAATGAAATGATTTTATGATCCTTTGAGATGAATTAAAATATTAGGGTTTCATAAGTCAATGTGCATAAACTTGGGAGTCTCCAGTTATTTTTTTAATAAGTATGTTAGTTTATTTTGATGTTTTTTTAATTATATTATGATGAATATTGTTATGATAATGAAATAATATCAACTACCTTGGATTGATGACCATTTTTATCAACTAAGAAGAGACCAATATGGTTATCAAAAATTAATCTATGATTAAGGTGTCACAAACTCTAGTTTATAAAATATGATATTACAAGGGAAAATTGCAGGATTCATTATAGTATTTATGAATATATAGTCATTCCATTTTGTATTATAAATCCACAATTTGTATTTCTGGAATTAGTGAATCATGAAATTCAATGGTATATACAACCTTTCATTGTGGAATTTTTGGATGAAATTCTAGTTTATTTTCTAACATAGGAATATAAAAATTAGCCCTCTGATATTATAATGATAATTTTGGTAGATCACCAGTCATATGAACCAAAATAATTATCTAATTTATGGATAAAATATGTTCACTTTCTTGGAAATTTAATTTCTAAGAAATGTGTATCAGTTTAACCAACATTGATATAAGTAGTTGTATCTTTGAAACATCTATGAAATGACTTTTTCTAAACAAAATTATATGATTATAACTCCACTGAAATCTCTTTTCCCATGAATTACCATGACTCAAATCTCCTATGACTTTTCTCATGAGAAAAGGAACTCTATTCTATAAGGGTGAGGATTTGCATCCCTCCTTTTTCGATATAATACCAAGGTTCTCTTCAATAAAAATTCTTGTTTATATTGAACCTAGAATAAGTTATATAGTTTTTATGATATATCAGGATCTAGACTCTTATATGTTCTGATAAAGGAGATAATTTGGTTTCTTATGGTTCAGAGTTTTAAAAATTCAAGAAATTAATTATTTAAACCATGATGTGAAATTGGACACAATATTTTATGCTTTGATAAAATTGTGTATGTATATTTTTATTGAGAAATTCATTTTATTCACAGTCTATAAATGTTTTCAAACATGAATTTTTCAAAGAAAATTTCTCATGTGAAAAATGTAATGTATGGAATATCTTTAGGTTTTCGACATTGAATTAAATTATGCACCATGAAAAAGGAATTAAATGGTATATGATTTAAGATAAAAGTGATACATGAAATTTCTAAAAGAATATTTTGATCAATGGTAGTTGAAAAGTATCTTAGAGAATATACTCTTGGATTGAAGTGAGTTGAAATAACATAAAAATTTATATACATTTATTCTTATTTGAGACAGGGTTAAAGAAGTTAATAATGTTTAATGTATGGAACCTCACTACATTACCATTACATCTAAAAAAAATGGTGGGGAAAACATTGTCTAATAGAAATAAGATGGTAACTATATGTTTCTATTTTGTGATCGAATGTGCATCCCATTATCTTGCCAAGAAAAAAACATTTTTTATTATCACTATTCATAATTGATGGTTCATTTTGGAATAAAAAATGTGTATAAGGATCTAAGAAAACTTTTTTCGGCTGATGGTATGAAATTATATGTAATTGATATTGGTTAATAATAAATAACAAGTTATCAGGTCATGGAAAAAATCAACTACCAACTAGAATGGTAAAATTAAAAGCTATACTTGTTTATAAATAGATACAAATTTATATTTTTTTGGGTTTACCACAAACTATTTTGAAGATTGATTCAATTTTTTTTATTTAGGACCAACTCAATAAGTCATACCACTTCATCCCAATTCATAAATATAATACTATATATCACATAGAAAATATTTGTATTTGGGAAGAGGAAAATTTTCACATAATTCTAGTTTCAATCATCTATAACAGATATCCATTTTCCAAATATCATATTTGGATGTATCATTAATAATATTTCGGTAAATAATTAATTATGATCATGGCATATCATCATCAAATGGATGGGTTTATAGAAAACACTCAAATGCATGATCAACATTATGTTACTGATTTTAGTGGATCATTTTAGGATCAATTTCACTCAGTGGAGTTTTAATATAATAATATTTATGATGCCACAATATAGATTGTTCCATTCGAGGAATTTTATTCCTTCCCTTATCAATATCCACATAAATGGGTTGATAATGGATAAAATTCATTTTTGGGACCTATACTTGTTTGATAGAAGACATAAAATACTAAAATGATTATATTAAATGATGTGATTGTACCAAACCATTCAAATAAATTATTATCTCCTACTATCCATATTCGTGGAAGATAATGTCATCTTCAATGTCTCTCCATGGATGAGAAATTTTTGATTCAGTAAGAAATGAATTTTGAATCTTCGGTAAGTTAGTTCATTCAAGATACCTGAATAAATTGGTGATCTTACATAAAAATTGTTTTAACAGCATAGTAAAGTATGTTCCATAATTTTATTCATGTTTATCAACAATTAATATAACAACCTAATTCTATCCTTCTAATTCGATGGGATCATGTTGATGTCGTACAAGATGATACTTTTCTCAATTAACAGATTAGTATTACGGAATGAAATGATAATGTTTTAAAAAAACTATTTAATTGGTTTTATTATTATGGAAAAATGGGGAAATTTTGGAGGTGACTTTGTAACATGACAATGATATTCATGAAGAATGACCTAATATTTTCTAAGGTGCTGGAAGACTCCAACATTCATGGAGATGGGATTCCTATTTGTGGGGAAAATTAAACACCCCTATTTTAGGATACTTTTACATTTTATTATATATATTTATGTCATATAGTTCTTTGGATGAGTTTTAGGATTTTTGTAATGGATTTGGTGTGTTTTTAAGGGATTTTAAGGGTGTACTCTTCAAGAATGGTTTGGGAAAACCATATAGTTTTCTCCAAGAGGCATTGTGATATTTCTATTCGGATTGGAGGGTGTAAACGGTGTACCAAAAACATGTTGGTGCCTAGGTGAATATATAAATGTTAAAATAGTGGTAAATCTATTTTTGGTGCATGGTTTTTCCAAATTTAAAAACTAACATTACCATAGAGTTTTTTAGAGATAAAATCATGAGAAAAATTTGTGTTTTATTTCCCAACCCATGTGGACTAAACAAATCGTGTATAATTACTAATCTAAAAATTATAGTATGTATTAACCCTAAATCCTACATAATTTAGCTTTAAACATAGTTTTATGAACTACAATCCACTCTTATGTGTTCTATGTGGTTACTTTTGATATAGAATCTTATTTTGAAGGATCAATGTGCAGAGGATCTCCAAAATCAAGGATAAGTCTATGTTTTATTTGTTTCTCTATAGAAATTTCTATCTCCTCCAACATGAAATATAAGATTTAATATTTTATGGAAAAATATATGTTATATAATTTGATTTTATGGGATCATTATTGGATATATTTATATAAATAAATTTTTATCTAGATTCTAGAGGTCTTGTAGTGACGTTCAACATTTTCATCACCCATTGAGAGGTAGGAGGATTATATATCTTATCCAGATGTTCTATAATAGGATGGTATAGTATAGAAAAAAAATCGATGTATTTTGAAAGGAAATTTTTTATGATTTCATAATGGAAAAACGTTTTTGTTTATGATTTGGTAGCATTGAAATTTCAATTTAATTTGGAAAACCCCTTCAAAAAATGATTTTAAATTATAGTTTTTCTTTAATGATAGAAATATGATTGATGAAATATTTCAAAAATATTGATTGATTTATATGCAACAAATATATATGATATCTTAGAATACATGGTTGGAATGAGTGCATTTTTATTGAACATGGCCCTAAATAATTGCAATGGTTATCCACTAGAGGAACATAGATAATGGTCATCTAGTGACGACTTGGTCGATCAGTGAGTAACTACTCATGATTTTGTGATTTTAACCTATAAAACATGTATGTGTTAGTGAATGGATATGGTTTGGGAATAATAAGTTATACTAATGGTTAAATGTTTTACATTTTAACATAAACTATTTTACATTGGTAAATTTTTTCTGATGATCCTCCAATGATCCTAAAACTTATTTTAAACATTGAGCTAATGTGATATTGTCCTAGTAGAGTGAGTTGGAAAGACTTGTGGGGAATTACTACTAGGTAAGATTATTAACCCCTGAATATAAACATTGGTGAATATATAGACATTATTCATCATGAAATAGGTAATGTAGTGGTCTCATATTTCATTAGTTCATTATCATTTTACATCTTCTTCTAGATGGGGTTCGATCATGGAGTTTCTCTTATAGATTTATTGCAGTGATTCCACATCTATGTGATCTATTGAGATGTACAATTGTTTTAATGAGAAAACTTGTTTTAAAATTTTACTTATGCTTGGATGATTTTTTTTTTGGTTTTTCATGTGGTTTGTATTATTTCAACTGCATGCATCATTTATTTGGATCTGTTGTTTTATTTATTTCTTGTAAGGTCATGTTATTTTAAATGGGAAAATTTTCTCCACATGTTTACATAAGACCATTTCATTTATTTCAAACCATTGGTGTGTTTGGTACATCAGCTATGTTTAGTAGAACCTCTAACCCGGTCTATGACATAGCGTACGGTGGGGATGTTACAATTACCTACCAGTTTATTCCAATACAGTTATCTGATGAACAAAATCATTACCCAACAAATTGAAGAAAGATATCAGGCTCTCACATAATTATTAACAATATCCATGTACAATTACATTCTTGAGACATATAAAATATTTTTATTACAAAAAATAATCTCATAAATTATTCTATTTAACACATATGCACAAGAACATTCAGACATCACATTAAAATATTGATTTTTTTTTTAAAACTCAGTAATCAAATATTTAGAGAATAAATTAAAAATGAATATTCTTTTAAAAAATGAAAAAATTAATAAAATCCTTTGTAAATAATAATGGTAATGATTGCGGGAATTTTCTCTCATTCTGTATACACAATAACAAAATATTCCTCTCACACTTTAGAAAAAAAAACCAAAATATTTTTTTGGAAAATTTATAAAATTTGTCTATTAAAAAAATTAAGAATGTATGACATGTTTAAAAACTATTTTGAACATAAAAATCAGTATATTAATTACTTAATTTAAACCACATAAATACTTTTATATTAAATAATTATATAAGAAAAACATTAAAATTTTAAAAATATGTTTTAAGGAAAAATCATTTACCTCGAGTCTGAATTGTCACATATGTTATTTAACTTATTTACAGTGAACATATATTGAAAATTTAAATTCATAATAAATCATTCTAGTTTTAATTACTTATAATTAAACCATTTATTTCTTTTATTTAAATGACATATTTAATTACATTATCATTTATGTCCTCGTCGGGTGTTTTGAGTACATTCGGTTCATTGATTCAAAACCACATTGGTATGTAGACCATGTTAAATGAATACATTATTCCATCATACCTAGACTAATAATAATGTAATAATTATCATTTTTATACATTAATTATACTATCATAAACATCTATTTATGGTTTTATTGAGAAACTGATTAAATTACAATATGGAGGCGGTAGTCTGTATATATACAGGAGTAACATTTCCATTTTTCAATTAATCATTGTGGAAATAAGGTATTTGTTTTTATATTTTTTCATAATTATGAAGATATAAATATAAATTGTTTTTAATATAACCACATGACCATCAATGAGAGTTACTTTTTATTAAAAAAATATGTACTTTTCTAGGTGGTGACTGTATTTCATATGTACATACATTTAATGATTTAATTTCTAATGACTGGAATGGAATCAATATGTTTAAAGTATTATCATTATATAATCATAATTATTTAATGAATATATATATATATATATTAAATCTATCAATATAACCAACCATGAATGGCAGTGATGAGAAATTAAATACATTATTTTCGTGAGGTGGTTATACGCACATACACACAAAGAATTGTTTCACTTCTAATTTGATAACAATGATATAGATAATTTAATTCAATTTACAAAATCTCATATCCAGATATGGAATATAATTATTTTATTACATTGGAATGGTTAGAAAATACATAATAATATAAATAAAGATGTAAAATAAAAATGTTTGATTGAGTTGACTAACTCCCCTTTGAAGAATGTATTTTTGATCTCTAATTTAGGATTCTTGGTATGGAGTTTTAATATTAATAGAACCTCAAAAGTATAATTAATAAGATTTTTTGTAAGTATATTTTCAATATATATATATATTATGAATCATTTGGAAGAGAGTAGGGGCGGTGTCCTTATATAAGAGAGGATAGTATCACACTTGAAATTAATTAAAGTTTAATACTATTATTAAAAAAATTCATGATAATGTATGAAAAATGATATATTTTAAATATTGGATAAATAAAATATATATATTATCTTGTCCATTAAAATTTAGACAAGTTATGGTTTCTTTTTTACCCTTACCACATAGTTATAATCCCTCATTAACATTATTTAATGATTATCATGATAATAATCCTTTTTACAAATTAGTGGTCGAGAATGTTATTAAAAAAGAACCAGTGCCCCATAAAAGAATAATGGATGAGATTCAAGACCATATACCACTCACTTGGGAAAATATAATATTTTTATGATTTTCATATCACTTAATAAAATATTATTTATCATCATATTACTTTAATGTCGTTTTAGGACTATTTGTATAATTTTATAATAATACAATCAATACTAAAGTTTTGTTAGAATAATAACATTTAACACATCAATAATAAAATTAATTTTCCCAAAAAAACCATGGAACACCATAACATACAAATGTTTTCTTCCATTTAGAGTTTTTAAAACCATTTACTGGATTTTTCTACTATAAGAACAAGCACTTTGTTTTCATTACTTAAAAATTTATGGTAATTATTTTATCACTAATTTTTAAATATTAATAATATCTAAATAAAATATATTCATGTTATATTGAACAATTTACTAATTTTTATGTAATTTTTTTATCATTTTGAATACATATTAGAGATATAAAAATCATGAAAGTAACATTTTTGGAATTATAAATTATTTAAAATACTAAAAAGGAATTTATCATAGTAAAATGGAACTATAATGACATATTGTATAATATTTGAATTTTTTGAAAAATTAAAATAATTAATTGAAATATAGTCATGTTTATAGATGATTTTTATCCTTATTCGAAGGTTTTGACCATGTTTATCAGATTTTACCCTTTAACGAGGCGATTATTTTTTACCAAGTTTTTATTCACCATAAAAAAAATAATAGGGGCCTAATTAAAAAATTTGAACATCATGATTCCAAATATAGAATCCTTTTAATAAATTTCATTACATTTAAATGTAATACTTTACATTTAAAATAAATAGAGAAAATGTAAATAAAATAGATTTACAAAAATATTAATAATAAGTATAAAAGTGGGTTTACTTCAAAATTTTAAATATTGTTGATTATAATTAGTTTAATTTGATATTCTTTATAGAAAGGGAATAATTAAATTTTAGGCATAATTGAATGAAAATTTGTTGTAAATAGTGGAAATTAAATTATGGTTTTGAATAATATCGTTATTTTTTAATATTTATTAAAATGTAATAATTTTAGAATAATCCCAAAATTTTAACCTAAAATAATTCTCATATACTATTTTCAAAAAATATTTCATTTTTATTAAATAAAATTTCTAAAATTAGTAAAAATTATTTATAATTTTCGCTCACAAAAACTAATAAGAAGTATTTTTTATGAAAATTATTTTTTAAATCATAAAATGAAATTACATTAAATTTAATATTTATTTAATATAAGTTAATAAGAAATAATTATTTTTTAGGAAATTTTAATATAATTTGTAATTTGGTTACTCATATTCTTACATGCCACTTCAACATCTCAGTTATAATTGTAATATTTACTTAATAATAATTCATTGTTGTTAAAGCTCAGTGCTTTGTGTCATGTATGATTTCAAAGAAAGTGATCTTTTAAAACTCAGTCTATTACATGTTTTACAAAACATGTGAGATATGTGTTATTCTCATCAATTTTATTGATAGTGTTTCACTATTGGTGGATTAAATGAGTAATTAATTATTTATTTAATTAAGGTGACGGTGGGGAATGTGTTTTCTAGTGGGAATGTTTGGAATTATGGATCATTGTAAAACATATCAATATACACTAATAGAAATACCAATGAGAATTTTCTTCCTTATAAATTGAACCATAACTAATATATGGATTTTTTTATTATTGGTATTATTAAAATCATGATATTGTTGTAGAAATTGATCTCACTTTCCCTAGATGAACCCAAGTTTGATTATCACTTGGATTTATTAACATTTATTTTTTTCTTTAATTAATGGTTGAGATTAATTTTTCCATTGATTTTATATTTATTCAGTGATTTACTTATTTCCAACTTGTAGTGGAGTGCTAGTTCGAACACATATTTCATAGATTACATTCTATTATGTCTAGTGGGTTTCACTCTCTATTTTTCGTATTTCAATCACTAACCACCAATTTAGATAATGATTCAACCATTACTAGGAACAAATTTACTTTGTGGTTGAATGGATTCATTAAAGTCATTATTATGTGTTACATATTGTGGAATACGATGTAATGAAGGATCATCAACATCAGTGGAAATAAAGTAGCGGATATGGATGATGGATTTATCATTAGTCGGGGCTCATAAATGAAAAAGTATTTGATAGTGATCAATATTTTGGTTATTAGTGGTTGAAATATATCCTTCAGTAGTGAAATCATAATAGAAAATATATTTCTGAGCATCATAAGTGTGCATTTTGTTTAAAACAAGGGATAGAGTGATTATTCCATAATTATTTGAACCATATGAAAATATCCTTACTACATGATGCTCTTTGGATAAAAGAGACATAGTTTATTTCATTATATAGAAGCTATGGATTCTAATATTCTGTAAAAATAACACAATTTTTTATATAATAAAACATTCATTTTGCACCCTTTTTAGTATTCATCATGGGAGACTATGTTTAATGACATAAAAACTCTCAAAACATACACTAAATGTATAGTTATTTAAGTATACTATATTTTAATGTCAACATGTGGTGATTTACTCAAGTATATGGGTTGGTGACTTGAATATTTTTCCATTTCATGTATCATAGGCACATGTCATGTACATTCACATTAACACTCTGAATACCTTCACACATTGTTTATGATGTGGTTTTTTTGTGGGAGTAATCCTATGTGATCCACTGTTTGTATATCAGTTATAAAATTTATTCATGTTCCCTTATAGGGTCCTATAGTAAATAACTTATAATCAATTCCCTAGTTTAGGTTATGTATTTGGTTTCAATCACATGGGACTCTTATCCACTATCAATGGTAAGCATCAGTAATCACTATATAACCAATAGAGGTATCATTTTTCTTTGATATGATTCACCTCATTAGAGGTGTATTCTTGGGAAATATTAATTTAAATCATTGTGATAACTATGATATTAAGTGGATTTATATATTGACAGTACAAATTGATAGAGAATCATATTGAATTATTTTGGCTGGTTTCAGAATTTGAGAACTTATTCCATTGATATGAGGATTTTAGTGGGAATATTTTGGATTAGCTTTCTTACTATATTGATTTCGGGTTAGATATTATTTAGTATTAATTATTACTCTTCTAGTGACTCTAATATTTCATACAAGGTATGTATATAATATCCAATTAATTGGATTCTTAATGAAATTTTTATTGTATTAGGTATAGAATAAGATGTTTTTTTGTTTATCCCTTCGATTTAGGTGTCGGTGGAGCATTGAAATATTTGGTAGTGGTGTTAACTAGTTGTGTTCCAAAATGGATGGTGTTCACTAGTAGTTCTCAATGCTTATGATCATTTCCATTAACTATATGTTGTAAAAATCCAATCTTATATAAATTAAATTCGCCTATGAATTCAAAAATATTTTATTAAGTAATGTAGTTCTGTAAAACAGAAATACTATATTTCAATTGTTATTTTAGACCATAAAAAATATATCCATAATTGTCTGTAAGGATTAAAATTAAATTAATCATCATAATATTTTTTTTAATATATATAATGAATGTTATGATTATTATAGACTAATGGATATGATAATTTCTAATTGACCTAGAATGAGGAAGCGATGTCCTTGACTAGTATGATCTTACACTATAAATCATAGTTATCGACCATCTGAGGGAGTCGAAATCATTGGGCATTATGATTGAATAATCATAATATGAGATTAAACTTCTAAAACATGTTTGGAACCATTAATTTTATAATCTAAATCAAATATATATCACCATTAAAACCATTTTATTCAATCCAACCAAAGAATGTACTACCACTACACACTTTACCAATAGACCATTTGTTGGTGTAATAAAAGGTAATGTATCTAGACCTTAATATTGTGATTTTAAATATTTTTTTATTAAATATGGATTATATTTAACTATTTTCATTATTATATTATATATATTCATTATTATAAATGATTTTGAAATAAATTAAATATTTATTAGAAGAACCAAAAAAAATTCTTTAGAAAATATTTAGTTTCAAGTATAACATTCCTTTTAATAAATTCAAGAATTTTTTAAATAAATTATATTTTAATGAAATAGTAAAATTAGATAATATATAATTAAATATAAATAATAAAACAATTTAGTAAAGTTACCTATAATTTTTATAAGGGTTTGAATTTTTGTTTTGTTGTGAAAAATATTGTTTTTTAATAAATTAATTATTTTTATTTGAATTTTTAAATTACTTAATTTTGATAAGATATTTTTTAAAATAATTTTATTTTTTGAATTCATCACATCTATATTGTCCCATGGTGTTTTTTTCATAATTCTCTGATACAATAAATCATTTTATTAGAAATAAATATGATATAAATATACTATATCAATTATTACATCATTAGACCACAAAAGTGATATAGTTAATACTATAAAAACCCTATATAATAAAAAATATATTTCTACTTTAAAATAATATGTTTTGATGTTATTTGAATAATTTTGAAAACATAAAATGATTCATTCAAAACTAATCTTATATTTTATGTTTTTAAAAACAATTCATTGTGTACATGACTCTCTTCCGCAATGAAAATGGTATTATTTTAAAGGAATTAGTTCCTAAATTAATTAAATATTTGAATCCAATACTATTTTTTAGATATGATGGGAAAAACATGGGGGCGGTTTTCATTTTAAATTTTTTATATCACTGATAATCCAAAACCTATGTTTAAAAATTAATAATTAAGTCCCCTCTATTTTTATATAAATACAAACCCATTATCTCATTCCTCTTCACTGAATACCCATTAAACAAAATTTTCCTCTCTTTTTATCTCTCTAATGACCTCCCAAGGCATTTCCATGATCATATGAAGCTCATCCTATACTTTAATATGAAACCTCCCATGCAAGGGTTCCCATCCATCTTTAGTTTTACTAAAATAAATTCATTGACAAAATAATTTTGATTTCAAATTTTCCATGTTTTAATGTTGTTTTAAAAAAATTACTATCCTTAGTATTATCTTATAATGAGATACCACCTTTCACTCCCTTTAATCCCTTACATTATCTTTTATATACACCCATTGTGTTTTAAAAATTACCATGTGATTTTCTATTCCCAACATTCATGTTGTGGATACCAATCCCCATTTCCACTCAATGAAATTCACATATATGTGATTTTACGTAATTGATTGGGGGAATCCATATATGTATAACAATCTCTTTAATCATGAGATTAAATACAATGAAAGATATTATTATGTTTTTCAATCTATGTGGGACACAAATACAAGAACATGATATGAATGTGATAGGTGGGAATAAAATTATATAGCATTACAATCCATTGGTTAATTTTTTAATCTCATGTGATATCGATTTAGATGCATGGTTGGTTATCCGAATCACACACTATTATGATGTCTCAATGATTATCCCAGACTAATGCTTTTTATTTTATTTTTTATGTTGCTACCAAATTCATATGATGAATTTATGTTATCCTTTTATATACTTATTCTATTTTCATGTTTATGACTCTAACCCTTTTATGTCACCTTGATATGCCTCTTGATAAACATGTATTACTTTTATCATGTTATAATTTTCTTATTCTCTTAATAGGAGTTGTAGCTAATACCAATAATATGTTTGTCCCCAAGATATCCTGTATAGTACTATAGGATCTATAGAAGTATATGGAAATATTATATAACATTAAAATAATATCATTTTACGTTATTTTAATATGTTCAAATTACCCAAAAATAGTATGCCTCGCAATATTTTGTGATTGTTTTATGTGTATATTTAGGAAATAAGTCATTAAATAATATGTATAAAATATATGGGTCATCATAGATTATATCAATTACTAGTCTAGTATTATTTTGAGGATTCAGATTGTAAAACCTTAGTGTAAGGACTTAGGGTAATACTAAACATAGGAAAACATAAAAATATTTTTTCATGTAAGGAGATTCTGGTTATTTGAGTAAATACAACTCTGTATGGTTATTAGAAAGTATATTTGTATTTTTATATATTATACCTATGGGTAATGACTCCAAAAGGTATCATTTTCTATTAACAAGACCTATATATCCTGCATAATAAAGTGTCCTAATACTAGAAACCAAGAACAAAACTCCTAGGGGATATGATTTTTTTAATCATGTTCTTTTTACAAACCATTATTAAATGAACATAAATTTCTATGGAATTTAATAATAGGAAATATACCATAGATATATTTGATTAAATCATATAAATTAATAAGATATGGTTTAAATATCATTAATGATAAATCATATACATTATAATAGATTCACTTTTATATGTTTAATCTTTTGAATATTCTCATCCCTAATTTAATATTATTTTTTTCAACAACCATTAATATGAGAATCTGAGTACAAAAAAAAGTGATGGGAATTTTGAAGTCTTATGAAAAGATATTTCCACCTAGATGTGATTAAAATACAAGAAAATTATGACTATTATTTCTCAATTAACTAATGTTTTGAATAAAAACCTAAATTAGGTGGAACACCCACATCCCCGTAATAAGGATAAGGTTTCAATTGAGAAATTTTTACATAAAAGGCTTCTAACTTTCAATGAATCTTATTATTTATTATTTGGGGAACAATGGATCAGGTCCAATGAAAATATCTTCCATATTATCCAATTCTTTGATCAATAAGACGTCATTATTGCAGTTTATCTCATATTTGGAGAACCTGGACAATGGTGGGTGTCAATTTTGAATATGAAGGACAAGGAAGAAACTGAATCATAGGATTGGATGAAAGGATTGAAAAAAGTTTGATATATATTTTACTCAAACTCCCTATAAAAAAATGTAGTGGGATTTCTTTAATGACCCAAACTAGGAGATAGACATGAGGGCTCCGAGTTGGTTCACTACATGACCTTAGGCATGCCTCCCCATATGCCAAAGGCTTCTGACTAGTAGAGAGGGACTAATATAAATCTAGGGAAGACTATACCCTCTTTATAAAAATTGAATAAGTAATATAAATAATAATAAAAATATATAACCAGAAATCAGACAAACTAATATCACATAATGAAAAAAATAGGAATACAATATCCAAAACTGAATAATATATATGTCATGAAAAATACGCATAATGTGTCAATATAAAAACCCCAGAAATAAAATAAGACACTAATGTCTCCTAGTGGGTGTCAATACAAAGTTTGGTTCCCACAACCATGCTCTATCCCGACTAAACCATCTATCACATGGCCTTTTCCCATAACATATCATGAAAACATGTTGTCTATTTGGGTACTGATCAGGAAGACTAAGTAAGGTGTTATTACAACCCAGTTGGAAACCAATTAAGTCTTATAATACAATATAAATTCAATAACATTCTAGGAAAATTTATAAATAATAAATTATAATTCAAAGTAAATAGTTATCACATTTCTGTATTCATTATTTAACCACATAAACCCCCTTGTTCCCAAGTACACCTGAACCCTCAATACTTTCTTCCGCACATTTCAGAGTCTAATATATCCCCAAGGGATATCAAATATCACAATACTATGGTTATCACATATCATTTCATCTCAAATAATATCTTTTCCAATTGGAACCATAGTCTAATTCAAAACTCATGGGGGTAGAACATCATGTCTGACACCCCATTAGTATTTGGATCCTTAATCCCTATCTCACACCCCAATAATCACTATGGGAATTTTAATAATTAGTCCCTGTCTCACAAACATTCATCAATTTATCATTATGTAATTTTGATGATATAGTCCATTTCCCACATATGTTCATCAATTTATCACTATGGGCATTTGATACAATAATCCATGTGCCACACATAAATATCACACAATCACATGTATCACAATATCACATGTATCACAATATAACATCAACCAATGTTGATCAACATTAATACTCTTATCAAATTTCACAATCACAACATTACATTAATTAATTCCCAAATTAATTAATCCAATTAAAATAATTATATAATCAAAATAATCCCATTAATTAATTCTATAATTAATTAATCCAATTAAATATGTTCCATAATCACAATAATACAATTCGACAATTAAGTAATCCAATTCAAGAAATTCCATAATTTCAATAATATCCATTAATTAATTTATCAATTAATTAACCCAGTTCAATCAATTCCTTAATAAAAATAATCTCTATTAATTAATTCATCAATTAAAACATCCAATTCAATCTATTTCATATTAAAAATAATTGAAAAATTACATATATCCCAATTTCTATCAACTTCACAATCCCAGTATCCCATTAATTAATTGACCAGTTAGTTAAACCAATTTCAAAAATTGAATAATTACGTGAACCTATTAATTTATCGATTCCATAACCACATTATTCAATCAAATCCATAATCCATTTTTTAATTAATAGACAAAATTAATTAATTCAATTCAAGATATTAAATTTGTAAATGTTTTATAAATAATTTACCAATTATATACATGTACTTGAAATAAAGACTATAATATTTGAATAATTGACCACATACCTCAAATCATTGAAAAATAATAGACCAAAAAATATTACCCAAACTGAAATACAAAGGTCAGACCCATTGTGAAGAAGGAGATATTGAATCAAATCCTTGAAATAAGATCAAACAAATCATGATCCATCAAACATAGATCAATATCTAAAACCAATAGGGGAAAGAATCCATTAAAAGTGTGGGAGAAAATGTTAATGAATTATAAAACCTCACGTGACAAGATTCACTTACCGGGAGAGGTGTAGATATTTAATATGGGATTCAAATTGTCAAGAATGAAGGTCATAATTGCTTGGAATACATCCAAGAGCCTCCAAAAAATTAGGGATTTCGTTTAGGGTTTAGTTATGGACAAATTTTTGTTAATACTGAGGGTTTGTGTATTTTTAGAATAATTTTTTTTGTAATTTACACCACGAACATGATTTCCTGGGTCAGGGCATAGGGTTTTCCTAACCGTGCGCTTTAACCATTCACCAATTCATGTTGGGGTTAAGAGTTTCTCCTAATAGGAGGATAATTTTAAAACGGTGTACTAGAAGATCAAATCCACTATTTTTGGGATCACGTGGTTTTTTGGGAAGGGAACATGGCTTGGGAAAATATGGTGCTAATAATGCACAACCCCTATTCCTTCCAAAATTCTCAAATTTTCCACCCAATCACACCCATTGTAAAACCAAAACAATATTACTCAAAACAAGGGAAAATAGTTCCTATAAATGACCCTGATACATCTCCAGAAAAGGGAGGGATATTACAATCTCTCCATATCATAATAGTTCTTCCCCAATCTATACTCCAAAGAATCTCTATGATTATGATTCAAAAATATTGGTTCCTAGATCTCTCATATCCACTTCTCTTTCCAATTTTCATCATGCATAGATCCATGTTTCCCCAAAACATGAACAATTGGAATTGTATTTCCCCAAATAACATTCCCACTTCAATCCAACTAACATATTATATATCAACCCTATCATTTTACACATATAATTACATGATTTTACGCATTATTAATAATCAAATTACAAGCCATGGATGGTGAAATCTTGTTTCCTTGGAAGAGTAGGTATATTAAAATAAAAACGTGGGACTAAAAAACATCATTTATTTAATATTCATAATGAGATCTGACCTTCCATTAAGCTCTTACATCTACATAGGATATCCTGGGGAATACATGGACAATGGGAAGAGGTAAAAAGACCAGTAAGGGAATAAACATATGAATAAAGTATACCTCATGAGATAGAATTCATAACATGATGACATTAAAAAACATGAAAAATTAATAGACATATAGAAACATGACATATAAAACATGGGATCATGGAATTATGGAATCATAGAAATGTGGAAACAAAATTAAACATGACATAATCATGATTGAGGGATAATTTCACTTGTATCACAAGTCATGTCCAACCACAAAGATCATTTCACATGTAGTAAGAGTTAAGGCTAACCACCATGACTATTGCACATGGAGAATGAGTCAAGGTTAACTACCAAGACCATTGCACGTGAGATCTCATGAGTCTAAACATTACCCAAATGAATTAGAGCAACATCTGGGCACACCCATCATGTCATCTTCAGGAATATGTGTTCCACATTATGAAACATACATAAATAATAAACATAAGGGTTACCCATGGGAATAAACAACTATCATAATCATTTCCTAAGGTATAACAAATGGGTGTATCATAATGGTGTCCATGAAAAGATCCATTTAAATCAAAAATAGACATTAATAATAGAAAATATAAATCTATCATGATAAGAAATATCAAATTTGTAATACCCTGAGCCTAGTTACCCAGAGTCGGTGCATTATTACATAATATTGGCATGATCACAAGGGATCAAATCCCGAAATACCGATCAGTTTAGTACCCTTAGAAACACTAGATATATTCATAAGTCTTACATTACATCATAAATTAAAAAACTAAAACTAAAACTTTTCTTCATATCCCCTCATACAATCCCTACAGGTCATTCATAAAATACTTCTTGACATCCTGGGAAAAATAAAACATTGAAAGGGGTGAGCTCAGATGCTCAGTAAGGATAAAAATATAGCAGAAACTTGCATAAATAAACATAAACATTTAAGGCAATGTATAATTAAACAAAAGCGTTTTAAACTTGAACTTCAAAATAATATGGAAAAGATAAAATTAAATAATTCCATTTACCTTTTCACATGGATATTCTACTAATCAAATAATCACATGCAATATCAATAAACACTTTCATAATAAGGGAATGCATAATGACAGGCTATCATAACCACATAGTCAAGGCCTTGTACCAAGACTACAAATAAGATTTTGTCAAGGCCTTGTGCCAAGACACTAGTTTGTCTCATGAGACCTACCGATTCATCTAGGAGATATAGCGGGCTCCACCCGTCACTTACTAATTTCAATTCATTCCTCATATGAAAAGGTTTAAACATAACATAAACATTCATATTGAAACTAGCATACAAAATGTCAACAATTTATCCATAAACCATGAATGGTATAAAAATAACACATCCACAGTCAAACTAATCACAAAACATTCAATACAATATGGAAGTTTTGTATCATAATAAATCAACTTCAAGTAAGCTTAAAATCAATCAAAGGATGTTGGCATGGATGAAATCAAAACTATTTCAGAGAAATATCTCCTTTTTGAAATCATTTAAAAGTCATAAATTATTAAATAAAACCTTTATTTTTAAGATACTCTTATAATCTTATAAGGGAAGCTTCGACGATTTTATAACGGCGGAAAGTATCCGCACCCGCCGTATAAGTTAAAAAAACATTCTTACCTTAATTTTGTCAAAAAGGTTAAAATGACCTTGTTTGGAAAACGACGGAAGATTCATTTCAAAAACGTATATGGTCAAATAAGGGTATAAATTACTTTAACCCATTGTATATTAAATAGTAAAAATGTTTTGAAATACATTTTCATGGACATGGATGTGGATGATAAAGAGGTCCTATTAGATACTTACGTAAAAACAACCTCGGATAATAAAGAGATTGTGAAATTAACCCTTACCTTGTACTTTTCCTTGGTTGAGGGTAGGTTAACCTCCTGTATAATGGTGAAATAATTTTTATTAAATTATAAAAGAATCATATATATTAATATGATATCATATATGATCTTTTAACATTTCTTTGTTAATAATATCTAAGTATTATCATCGTTTCGGGTGTTAACTGGTTCGTTTTCTTTTATATGAATTGTTATATAAGCTGTGTTTGTTATGGATAGGTTTTATATTATTCATATATAGAATGATATCAAGTCCTTAAACATTATTTTTAATCATCAAATGAGAATTATTCTTTAACGGATACGATGGGGAATGAATCTCATCGTGTTCGTGGAGACGGTAGTCCGTACGTACGCACGAGCGACAATATCATTATTTTGATATTAAAATAATATATAATTGGATGTTATATCATATATACATAATAATAATAATTTTATATTTATTATTTACATCAATTACACATCATTATCATGCCCATCCAAATAATAATGTTTTGAATAACAATTACACCATGACGTGGAGACGGTAAGCCGTACGTATGCACGTATGGTGACATGTCATTCAAAGGATGGATAGAATAATGAATATGGTTGTACCATATTTATAATAACATCACATTATATATAAGATACTAGAGTTATTATTTTATAATGGAAATAACAAAGAAAGAAGAAGTGGAAGAAGAAAGGAACTTGAAAGAGGGTGGTGAAATCATTAACTCTTCTTCTGGTTCTTCCTTTTAATTTGATCAAAAGGGATCATTAGGTTTTCTTTATGATCAAAATAAGGCCTCTATTTTGAAGGGAGGATATTTGAGAGAGTATTTGGGTAGGGTTTGGCCGAGCCAAATGGCTTTGAAGGTGTGAAATTGAGAGAAGGGGGGGTGCCTTTTTATAATGGGGGTGAGGGGTACCTTAGGAAAAGCTAGAAATATTATTTTATAATAAACTAATTTCGGTTTCTAATGGCTCCAAACTGATTTATTTCAAGGATAAGCTAGGTATTGGTCGAAAAAAACTCAACCAATAGGTTTTTTACAGGTTTGGGTCACTATATTAACCTTATCTTTATATTTTAACTCTTAGTTAATTAGTTTGACATTTACCATGTCTCTTTGTATTTTTATATTATATGGTAAATAAACATACTATATACTTCCAAGAGAACCCCAAGTGGTTCATTAATGATAAAACTACCATTATATAATTCTCTTGTCTGAACCTTATATTTTTAGGAATAGAATATCAATTAATAATATAATATTTTTTTTAAAAACTCTTTTATGTCAATTTTGACACAATTTGGAAAATTGATTTTTTTTTTAATCATAAAAGAATTATTACTTCAAAAAAAGTTAATTAAATAAATCCTAACATGTCATATTAACCTATAAAATTAGTTTAATTTATAAAAAGTCTCAAATTATATTTATTTGGGTATTTATAATATCAATTATCTTAATATTTCATTAAAATGTTATTTAATGTATTACCATTGTGTCATAATTAAACTATATTATTTAATGTCTAAAAATTATAAATAAACTATCATTATGTAGGAAATATTTCGAGAATTCAAATGAATATTTATAATCGAATTTATCTTACGTATAACCCCATATTAAAAATATTTTAGTTATTAAACTTTGATTTAAACTCTTTTAACTCTTCTTTGAGTTAAATAATAATAAATGTCCTAATCTAATACAAGTGGGAAAACTAGGTTCATATTTTATTCCTAAGGTTTCTTTGGTCGAATTATACTTATCCAATAGAATTAGGACATGTGTCAGGGTAAAAATAATATCATTTTAACCTTTAATTACCCTATTTACTTTTAACCGTGGTAAATAAAAGTAAAAAGTTACTATTCACCTAAAATTATTTTCATTTCATTGAACCACATTTTACTTACTAATATCAACCGTGTCTTTTGTATTTTTTATATTTCAATCACAGAAGCGGTAAAATTATGTTTTGTGAAAATTTGCAAAAGCTCCTAGGAGGTGGGTAAAAGACATTAAAAAGTTCACTAAAATTTTATATATCTAAACTTAATCTAAATTGACTCCAATGAATTACATTGAACTTATATAGGTATTATGTATCTATTTTGACCTAAAATAAATTTAAATATAATAAATAAATATTTAAATAAAAAGTCTTTTTAACTAATAACTCAGTGTTTTTCACTATTCGTCAAAAATTTAAAGTTTTCAGAAAAATACCAAAAATTCACCCTAGGCTAATTATGATATTACGAATCCAAAAATGAAGTCTATTTTGAAAAATAAAATTTATAAAATTTTAAAAAGTGGGTATTACTATTCATAATGGCTAGTTTGATTGGTTTTGGTGTGTTAGAACTCGAAGTTGCGTACAACACACGCTATTGTATTATTCAAAGAGAAGCGTACCGTGGAAGCTTGGGGTGTTACATTCTCCCCTCCATCAAATAATTGTGTCCTCGCAATTTCTAGAATATTACTATATAAAAAGACTCGGGTGGTTCTTCATCATAAGTTCCTCGGGTTCCCACGTTGCCTCTTCCATCTTATGGTTTCTCTATAGAACTTTTACCAGATGAGTCGTCCGATTTCTTAGCACTTGTTCTTTGGTATCAAGAATCCTGACGGGCTCTTCGCAATAAGACAGATCGGGTTCCAGTTCTAATTCCTCATAGGTGAGTACATGTGTTGGGTCATGCATTTATTTTCTCAAAAGTGATACGTGGAACACATCGTGAACTTTGGAGAGACTTGGCGGCACTGCCAAACGGTAAGCTATATCCCCAATTAGTTCTAGAATTTCGAAAGGTCCGATGTACCTGGGGCTCAATTTACCTTTCTTACCAAAACTTATAACTCCCTTCCATAGAGATACCTTCAAGAAAACATGATCACTGACTTGAAATTCCAAATCCTTCCTTCGATTGTCGGCATAACTCTTCCGCCTACTTTGAGCTGCTTTGATGTGGGTTTCGATTACCTTCACATTTTCCATCGTTTCCTCCACAAGTTCTGGGCCTGCGAGTTTTCTTTCACCAACATCATCCCAACAGGTTGGTGTGCGACATCTCTGTCCGTATAACGCTTCATATGGTGCCATATGAATACTTGAATGGAATCTATTATTATAGGAAAATTATACCATAGGTAAATATTGATCCCACATACCCTGAAAGTCAAGTGAGCAGGATCTCAACATGTCTTCTAAGATTTTGATATTACGTTCTGATTGTCCATCTGTTTGAGGGTGGTATTCAGTGCTCAAATGAAGTTCAGTATCAAAGGCCTTCTGAAGACTTTTCCAGAATCTTGATGTAAAATTTAGATCATGATCAGAAACAATTGATATGGGTACTCCATGAAGTCACACAACTTCATTAATATATAGTCTTGCTAGACGTTCAAGTGGTAGATCTTCTCTTATATAAATAAAATGTGTTGACTTGGTAATATGATCAACAATGACTCATATTTCATCGTTCCTTCTAGGAGTCTTTGGTAGTCCCATGACAAAGTCCATCTTAATATTATCCCATTTCCACTCAGGTATGAGAAGAGGTTGCATGACCCCTCCAGGCTGTTTCCTTCCAGCTTTCACTTGTTGACAAATCATACATCTTGACACAAAATCAGAAATATCCCTCTTCATGTTGTCCCACAAAAAATGTTCCTTCAAATCTCTATACATCTTAGTGCTACCAGGGTGTATAGTGAATTTGGAACTGTGAGTATCATCCAACAATTCCCTTTTTAGATCAGGTATGTCGAGGACACAAAGTCTCTTCCCAAATTTCAAAATTTCATCTTCATATACAAAGTCACTAAATCTCCCATCATTCACAACTTTAATCTTCTTTTGAAACTCTTCATCACCGGTCTGTGAACTCTTTATTCTTTCTAGTAAAGATGGTTTGGCATCCATTTGAAAAAGTATTTATGTTTCACCTTCAATGGTGTTTCCCATATCCATCTTCACTAGATCCATGAAAATAGGATCCCTTTCAATTCTCATATTATTCAAAACTCCAGGATTCTTTCTACTCAAAGCATCTTCTACCTTATTTTCCTTCCCTGGGTGGTATTGTATAGTACAATCATAATCCTAGATTAATTCAAGCCATCTTATTTGCCTCATGTTGAGTTCTTTCTATGAGAAAATATACTTCAAACTATTGTGATCAGTATATATCTAAAATTTTTCACCATAGAGATAGTGCCTCCAAATCTTCAAAGAAAATATTTCAACTGCTAACTCACTATCATGAGTAGGATAGTTTTTCTCATGAATTTTTAGTTGTTGTGATTCATAGGCAATAACCCTATCATTCTGCATAAGGATACAACCAAGTCCTTTCTTTGAAGCATCACTATAAATAACAAACCCATCATTCCCCGATGGTAGAGTCAATATAGGAGAATTGAATAATCTTCTCTTCAGTTCTTCAAAACATTCTTTACACTCTTCTATCCATACAAATTTAACCCCTTTACGTGTGAGCTTCATTAATGGGTTAGCCAATCGGGCAAAATTCTGGATGAAACGTCGATAATAACCTTCTAAACCAATAAAATTGCGTACCTTGGTTATACTCGTTGGTGTTTCCAATTCTTGTATTGCTCTTTTCTTAGAAGGATCAAAATAGATTCCATCCTTAGAGACAATATGGCCAAGAAAATAAATCTCCTAAAGCCAGAATTCACACTTGCTAAACCTCCCATAAAATTCATTTCTTCGAAGAGTCTTTAAGATAATACTCAAGTGATTTTCATGATCTTCATAGCTTTTGGAGTATACCAAGATATCATAAATAAATACCACTAAAAATTCATCAATATATTCCTTGAAAACTCTGTTCATTAGATCCATGAAGATAGAGGATGCATTAGTCAATCCAAAAGGCATTACTGTAAACTCGTAATGCCCGTACCTGGTTCGAAATGCTGTTTTCGAAATTTCTTCCTTCATCACACACAACTGATGATATCTAGATGAAAGGTCAATCTTTGAAAATTATTGAGCTCCATGACGTTTTTCGAATAAATCATTAATGCGAGGTAGGGGATACTTGTTCTTTATTGTTATTTCATTGATCTCCCTCTAGTCAATGCACAACCTCATAGATCCATCTTTCTTCTTAACAAAAAGAACAGAGGATCCCCATGGAGAAACACTAGGGTGAATAAATCAATTATTAATCAATTCCTCTAGTTGTTTCTTAAGTTCCACTAATTCCACAGTGATCATTCTATAAGGGGTCTTCGATATGGGCCATGAACTAAGAATTAGGTCAATGGAAAACTCAATTTCTCGTTCTGGAGGATGTCTAGGTAAATCCTATGGAAAAACATCAACATATTCTTGAATAATAGGTACATCCTCTATTGGAACATTCCTTTCCTCACCCACAGTAATTTCATTCTCTTACTCCCCAATAATTAAATTTATTTGAGCTACTGGGGGTGGATCTAGATAACAATTAGGTGGTGAATTTTCTGATCTAAAGATAATTTACTCCTTATCATCATCAAAAATTGTTACCTCCTTCTTACAATAAATTTTTGCATCATGGTCCAAAAGCCAATCTATAATGAGGATTATATCAAATTCAATCATGGGTATAATGATGAGATCAACAGATAAAGAACATTTATATGCTCTAATGGGAACTGATTCAAAAAAATTGTTGCAACGATACTTCCCTTATGAGTTTTGACTGAAAACTCCCTTGTTAAATTAAATTGAAAATATCTAATTTTCTTAGCAAACTAGGAAGATATGAAACAATTCTATGATCCGGAATCAAATAAAGTATTGTCTAAACTTGAGGAAACCATTAAATTACCTACCACCACATCTTTAGGACTTCAACCTCAGTAGTAGTGATAGCATAAGATTGGCCTTGATCTATTGGCCTATTTTGAGGTAAGTTTCCCTGACACTTAGGACATTCATTTGCATAATGTCCCGTCTCCCTGAAATTGTATCATTGAACATCAGTAGCTTCTTTCTTCCCCTTGCAATCACAAGCTTGGTGGCCTTTTTCAACACACTTGTAATAGACTCTCATTCCCTTCAATCAAGTACCGAGGTGTTTTTTCCCACATTTACTGCAGGATGGATATTCAACTTTTCCCTTCTTCCCCTTATTTCCATTTCTAGAGTGATCAGAATATATCTTCTTCTCTTTCTTTGATTTAAAGTCGTAAGACTTAGAGAATTCATTTTCTGTCTTGATAGCACATGAGACAATGTCTTCATACATTGAGAAAGATTGTGATACTAATGCTCGATGGAGAAATGGTTTTAACCCATCAAAGAAACAATCAATCTTACTCCTCGGGTTACGTATATAATATATTTCATGCCTCACTAACATTTTAAAGTTAGCTTCATACTTTGTGACATTCTCATCTTCCTTTTTCCTTAGACTGAGAAATTGCCTTTCCATATCTACTCGATGGTCTTGAGGAAAGTATTTTTCTAATAAAATTTCTTTAAACTCCTTCCATTACATACTTGATACTTCTTCATCTTCCTTTGTATTTTGAATCAATGACCACTATTGATTAGCATCTCCAGTGAGGCGATAAACTGCCATGATAACTTTTTCTATTTTGCTACTCCCCAAGGTGTAGAATATTTTCTCTAAGGAATTGATCCATTTCTCAGCTACTAGTGGATTTTTACCCCCATTAAATTTTGGTCGTTGTTGCCTCATGAAGTGATCTAACATTGATCCTCCACGTTTCGGATCAGGGTGCTCCATACGGGTAAGATTATTATTCATAACCTGAGTGAGTTGTTTCGGTATAGTGATAAGTTGATCAGTGCCAGTTGTATCACCAGCTCCACTATAATTATCTTGAGTATGAGGGAAATCCCTACATGGAGTCCGTGCATTGATATGGTTTCCATTTCTTCCTCTAGGAGCAATTTCTAAACAATGGCATAAACTAGATTAGTTTATGAATCGAAATACATAATTCCGTAATAGTAAAACACTTAACATAAATTGAACATTTTATGGATATAATCCATAATCATAAAAATGTTTTCTTTGATGAAGTATATACTCATAAACCCTTTATAATGGTTTGTAAAGAAAATGAGAATTATCCTAAGCATATCCCCCGGGAGTGTTGTAACCAAGAGTGCAGCAAGGCCCATTGTCGTGCAGCAGTTTCTGTTTGAGTCTAGCTCAAAGTGGTATTTTCGGGTTTTACACCTAGGTACATCTGTGCTAGAGCCACCTCTACCTACTCGTATCCAGACAGGGATGTATTGCTATGAAAAACTCACAAAATCTCTACAATACCAAAATTATAGGAAGTTATTCTATAATAATCCTCAAAGTCTATCTTAGGGATATGTGATCTAATCAGAGTTTACCTAAATCTAGCTTCCAAGGTTTATTACTAAACTTCCTATGATACCAACTGTAACACCCTGACCCAAGTTACCCAGAGTCAGTGTATTATTACATAATATTGGAATGATCACAAGGGATCAAATCCCGAAAGACTAATCAGTTTAGTAGCCTTGGAAACACTAGAAATATTCATAAGTCTTACATTAAATCATAAATTGAAAAACTACAACAACAAATTTTCTTCATATCCCTTCATACTATCTCTGCAGGTTATTCATAAAATACTTCTTCACATCCTGGAAAAAATAAAACATTGAAATGGGTGTGCTCATATTCTCAGTAAGGATAACAATATAGTGCAAACTTGCATAAATAAACATAAACATTTAAGGAAATGTATAACTAAAAAAAATGCCTTTTAAACTTGAACTTCAACATAATATGGAAAAGATAAAATGAAATAATGTGATTTACCTTTTCACATGGATATTCTACTAATCGAATAATCACATGCAATATCAATAACCACTTCCATAATAAGGGAATGCATAATGTCAGACTATCATAACCACATAGTCAAGGCCTTATGCCAAGACTACAAATAAGATTTTGTCAAAGCCTTGTGCCAAGACACTATTTTGTCTCATAAGACCTACCGATGCATCGAGGAGCTATAACGGGCTCCACCCTTCACTTACTAAGTCCAATGCATTCCTCATATGAAAAGGATTAAACATAACATAAACATTCGTATTGAAACTAGCATATGAAATGTCAACAATTTATCCATAAACCCTGAATGGTATAAAAATAAAACATCCATAGTGAAACATATAAAAAAACCTTTAATATAATATGGATGTTTTTTATCATAATAAATCAACTTCAAATAAGCTTAAAATTCATCAAAGGATGTGGACATGGATGAAATCAAAACTATTTCAGAGAAATATCTCCTTTTTGAAATCATTTAAAATTCACATAATTGTTAAATAAAATCTATATTTTTAAGATACTATTATAATTTTGTAAGGTATGCTTCAATGATTTTATAACGGCATAAAGTAGCCGCACCCGCCGTATAAGTTAAAAAAACATTCTTACCTTAATTTTGTCGAAAAGGTTAAAATAACCTTGTTTGGAAAACGACAGAAGATTCCATTAAAAAACGTATATGGTCAAGTAAGGGTATAAATGACTTTAACCCACTTTCTATTAAATAGTAAAAATGTTTTGAAATAAATTTTTGGATGTGCATGGTAAAGAGGTCCTAGTAGATACTTACATAAAAACACGCTCAGATAATAAAGAGATTTTGAAATTAACCTTTACCTTGTACTTTTCCTTGGTTGAGGGTAGGTTAACCTCCTGTATAATGGTGAAATAATTGTTATTAAATTATAAAATAATCATATACATTAATATGATATCATATATGATCTTTTAACATTGCTTTGTTAATAATATCTTAGTATTATCATCGTTTTGAGTGTTAACTGATTTATTTTCTTTTATATGCATTATTATGTAAGTCGTGTTTGTTATGGATAGGTTGTATCTTATTCATATACAAAATTATATCAATTACTTAAACATTATTTTTAATCATCAAATGAGAATTGGTCTTGAATGGATACGATGGGGAATGAATCTCATCACGTTCGTGGAGACGGTAGTCCGTATATACGCACGAGCGACAATATCATTCTTTTGATATTAAAATAACATATAATTGGTTGTTATATCATATATACAGAATCATAATCATGTTGTATTTATTATTTACATCAATTACACATCATTATCATACTCATCCAAATAATAATGTTTTGAATAACAATTACACCACGACGTGGAGGCGGTAAGTCGTACGTATGCACGTATGGTGACATGTCATTCAAAGGATGGATAGAATAATGAATATGGTTGTACCATATTTATAATAACATCACAGTATATAGAAGATAATGGAGTTATTATTTTAGAATGGAAATAACAAATAATGAAGAAGTGGAAGAAGATAGGAACTTGAAAGAATGTGGTGAAATCATTACCTCTTCTTCAGGTTCTTCCTTTTGATTTGATCAAAAGGGATCCTTAGGTTTGCTTTATGATCAAACTAATGAATCTAGGTTAAATTGAGGATAGTTGAGAGAGTATTTGGGTAGGTTTTGTCTGAGTCAAATGGCTTTGAAGGTGTTAAATTGAGAGAAATGGGAGTGCCCTTTTATAAGAGGGGTGAGGGGCACCTTAGGAAAAGTTAGAAATATTATTTTATAATAAAATAATTTTTGGTTTATAATGGCTCTAAACTGATTTATTTCGAGGCTAAGGTGGGTATGGGTCGAAAAAAACTCAACCAGTAGGTTTTATACAGGTTTGTGTCAATATATTAACCTTATCTTTAAGTTTTAACTCTTAGTTAATTAGTTTGACATTTACCAAGTCTCTTTGTATTTTTATATTATATAGTTAATAAACATACTATATACTTACAATAGAACCCCAAGTGGTTAATAAATGATACAAATATCATTATATAAGTCTCTTTTCTGAACCTTATATTTTTAATACTAGAATATCAATTAATAATATAATATTTTTCTTAAAAACTCTTATGTCAATTTTGACACTATTTGGAAATTTTTTTTAAAAAAAAATCATAACAGAATTATTACTTCAAAAAAAGTTAATTAAATCAATTATAAAATGTCATATTAACCTATAAAATTAGTGGAATTTATAAAAAGTCTCAAATTATATTTATTTGGGTATTTATATTATCAATTATCTTAATATTTCATTAAAAAGGAAATTACTGCATCACCACTGTGTCATAAATAAATTAAATTATTTAATGTATAAAAATTATAAATAAAATATATTTATATAGGAAATATTTTTATCTTTCTAATGAATATTTATAATCGAATTTATCTTATGTATAACGCTATATTAAAAATGTTTTAGTTATTAAACTTTGATTTAACTCTTTTAACTCTTCTTTGAATTAAATAATAATAAATGTCCTAATCTAATATAAGTGGGCCAAAGAGGTTTATATTTTATTTAAAAGGTTTTTTTTGGTCGAATTATACTTATCCAATAGAATTAGGACATGTTTCAGTGTAAAAATAATATCATTTTTACCTTTAATTACCCAATTTACTCTTAATTGTGGTAAATAAAAGTAAAAAGTTACTATTCACCAAAAATTATTTTCATCTCATTGAACCACATTTTACTTACTGATATCATCCGTGTCTCTCAGATTTTTGAAATTCCACTCACAGAAGCGGTAAAATTATGTTTTGTGAAAATTTGCAAAAGCTCCTAGGAGGTGGGTAAAAGACAGTAAAAAGTTCAACAATATTTTATATATCTAAACTTAATCTAAATTGACTCCAATGAATTACATTGAAATTATATAGGTATTATGTATCTATTTTTACCTAAAATAAATTTAAATAAAATAGAAAACTCTTTAAATAAATAGTCTATTTTAACTAATAACTCAGTGTTTTTAACTATTCATCCAAAATTAAAAGTTTTCAGAAAAATACCAAAAATTCACCCTAGGGTAATTTTGATATTCTGAATCCAAAAATGAAGTCCATTTTGAAAAATAAAATTTATAAATTTTCAAAAAGTGGGTATTACTATTCATAACGGCTAGTTTGATTGGTTTTGGTGTGTTAGAACTCGAAGTTGCATACAACAAACGCTATTGTATTATTCAAAGAGAAGCGTACCGTGGAATCTTGGGGTGTTACAAAATTGAAGTGAAAACATGTAAAAAAATTAATAAACATTAAAAATGGGTTACTTTAGTGTTGTTTTAATTAAATTATATAAAATTACTTAAAATGGATAAAGGAAAAAATGTTTTCAAAAAACAAGAAATGAAATAATATATTTTTTCATGGAAAAAATATTAATTTTATAAAAATAATGGTGGCATAAAATAAAATATGGAGTGAAATTTAAAATAGGTAATAAATTAGGAAGTTTCCTTAAATCGGGCCTGATTTTCTAAAGGAATTGAGAAGGGAACCTTTTTAAAACCTGTATCTCCCCATAAAATAAGGATAAAATGATATAATTCATGAGTTTGAAATATATAAATAGAATTTAATAGGTTTACATAATAAAAATTTATAATTTCATCGGGGTAAGGATAGAGAAAGAGTAACCCAAATGTAAAATAGAGGTTCGGTTAGAATCCCTTAGCTTATGTCTGAAAACATTTTGCACTTGTACTTAATTTATAGGCTAATCAAATAAAATCCATTCATTAATTAATCTAGAAACATTTCATCAAGTATTTTATTTATTATAATTTTATTATGTTCATTTATAACTTGTTTATGAGTTATAAGATTCAATTTTTTCATTTGGGAGTAGTCGCTTCCTTGGTATTCTTGATTGGTTCACTTGTATTAATTTATGAAAGATCATGTAAAATTGGGATAGTTATCCAGAATTGAAGTTATATGTTATTAATAAAAATATAAAATATTTAATATATATATATATAATTTTTTTTTATGGTAATTTTTTGAATTATTATAAAAATGTTAGAGATAGTCGTTTTGTTTATTTTCATGGTTTTTCGATCATCGCAAACTAAGATTTGTGTGATTATTTAATATTGTGTATATATGTTAGTTCCAGATCATAAAAAAGTTATTAAAGTGACATTATATTATTTATTAACCATTAAAATGGTTTTATGAATATCCTTGAAGTAATTTAAATAAAAATGAATTCTTATCATCCTTGTAGGCGATAAATCAACACCTTACAGATGATAATTTCATTTTAAGAAAAAAAAATTGAGAAGAAGAAGTATGATGATGGATTTTACATTAAAATAATAAAATTAAAGTATATATATGATAATTTATTAATCATTCATGTTTGGACGGAGGAGGTGAGGAGAGTATAAGAAAAGAAAGGAAATTGAAATGAAATTAATGGGAAAAATGATAATTTTAACTCTTTAATTTCTACTCCTTTAGAACCTCCTTAATGGATTTGGAAATGGACTTTAATTGAGAAAAAAGTCCACTGGTAATGGGGGAGAGGCTTTGGAAGTGTAATAGGATGAAATTGGATGATCTACAAGGCTTATAATGTGTGGGGTGAAGAGGTTGTGATGGGTGGTATTTATAGTAGAGGGAAGGGGTGTTTTTTTATTGTTTTACTCATTTTTTTATTATTTTGGATCATGACTATGAATAAACATGATTAATTTGAATAAATATAGTAAATATATCATGTTATTTCAAGATAATGGCCACATACATCATCCAATAAACAAGAATGACCCAATAATTCATGTATTTACTTATAATGTTAAATACCATAAATTACTGTATTTCAGTATTCATAAAATATTCAACTAATTTAGAAAAATATAAAAAATAAAACCAAACCATTTTTTGATTAGTAGAGTCAAAAAATGAACTCTATTTTATCAAAATAATTTTAAAAATATGAGAAATTGAATTTTTAAATAAAATTAGCATTTACTCGAAAACTATAGTTTTTAATATTATATAGATTTTATGACAATTTGAAAAATAAATTGTGGTCTCATAAAATTAACTTATTATCATATGAAAAAAATATTAATTTATGAATCAATGTTATGAAAATATATATTATTTTAAATAATTAAATTAATTATAAAATTGTAAATAAAAAAATTATAAAAATTCCAATACTTAATTTATCATTTTCACAACATTTATTTACTTATACAATGATATAATTGCATCATATTTTCATTTTTAAGATTAAAAAATTTTATTTAAACTTTCATAGGTGGGGTTATTATTCTATTGGTCATATTACTATTACTAATGGTCATGTTTTTATTCCTTCAGTATATGTTATTTAATTTTTGAAAAATCCTCTTATTTCATTAATTCATTATTTATAATGATTATTTTGTGTTATTTTTGTGATTTTATGTGATTTATACTATGTCAAATAATTATAATAAGGAAATTTTCATTGATATAATTATGGTTCATTATATATCAGATTCTCCTCAAAGGAATAATATGTCTTAAGCACAATATAATCCATAGAGATCGGATGAGAATGATTGGGCTGATACTGCTGATGTTGTGACTTGTGAAAAACATCATGCATAGCATTGTATCTATGTGAATGATCCAATTGATATGCCACCAACCTGATTCTCTCCACAACCTCAAATGGTCCAACAAACATGGGTGACAACTTGACCTGCCACCATATCTTACAGTGACCCAATCAAAGAAACACCCAAAGGAATACATTATCACCCAATGCAAACAATTTGAATCATTGACATCTATTATCATATAACTTATGTATACTATGATCCATTTCCATATTCTTAAAAATCATTTTAACATTATATAAAATCTTATATACAAGACTAGGTCCCAACAAATCTAACTCTCGACCTCCATCCAACAAAAAGGTGATATGCATGGATATCCTTAACGAGTCTCACATGGTTCCATATGAATAGTGTTGGGACCACTTTGTGTATAAGGTTGTATTTGTTGTCAATATTTGTCAATGAAGATCAAAATGAAGGAGATCAATAAGTACTCTAATGAAATAGAGGAATGGAAATTCAGATGATTGTTGTACTGATCATAAGTTCAAAGAACATGTTTCAAAGGTGACACATTGTTTACAACAGTGAAGAATGGTGAGGCATAATCAATCTGAGGATGATCAAAGAAGAATTGGTATTTGATGAAGACCATGCAATTCTTCTGGATTGCACATGAACTATGAAAGAGACTTCTTGAAGAATAGAATCATATGATTTGCATGAGGTAGAGAATGATGGTTGAATAAGACAATGTGCAATGGATTGGATTTATGAGATGAACATGCACTTCACATTGTATCAAAATATGGTGATGCTAACGATTCTCTATCAAATAATATATATCACGATAGTGGAGTTTCTGATGAAAGAAGAAGAGTTATTGAAGAAGGAAAATCACAAAAAAGAAGTTTTTTTAGGTGATTCTTCTTGTTGACAAAGCAAACAATGACACAAAAATATGTTGACAAAGGGGATTTCATGGTGGCATGTCAAGTTCAGGGGTTGTGGTTAACAATTCATGTTTGATTCAAGAACTTTGACAAAAGAATGGATGATCTGGAGGTGGTACAAAAAGAGCAGATACATAGTGGCGCCATTTTCCAATATTTGCCAAATTTTTGGGCCTGAAAGTCAAAAAATAAAGAAAAGTAGTTTTTGGAAAAGGGACTTGTGCTCCGTGTATTTGGAGGAGAGGAAACTTGCGCACCATATGTTTTTCAATATCATAACATCAAAATATGGTAAATGGATAAGGGTCGTGCAAGTTTTGGGTTTTGTCACGCAAGTGTTTTGAAAAGTGTGTTTGGTAAAGGTACTTGCATGCTGATTACTTAGAGGCTTGGGAACTTGTGCCCCTGCTATTTTTCAAGATCAGAACATGAAAACATGGAAAAGGGAGAAGGGAACCCAAGTTCGGAAGTTGTTCGCATAGGTGACTTGCAGGGGCATAGACTTGCATGCTGAAACTTGCGCACCGAGGGGAGACTTGCACGCCGTCGCGCAGAGTGTCCAACTGCCTATAAATATAGGTCGATCCCTCCTCATTCTATACGAGCTCACCACTTAGAGAAAATCAAATCTCATGTCACACAGGTTTGGTGGTCACGCAAGTGGTGTGTGGTCGTGCAAGTATATTTTTCGATCCAGTTGTTAGTTGCGCGCCCAAGGTGTTTTGGGCGAGAAAGGGGTTGAGTCGTGCAAGTTTGAAGTTGAAGAAGTGTGTGTCGCGAAAGTGGTTGAGGTAAACTTGCACGTATTTTTGGACTTGCGCGCTAAGACTTGAACGCCGTTTTGAGACTTGCGCACCAGGATTGGATAAGCGCGCCAGGTGTAGTTGAAGCTTGCCAGACTTTTTGGAGGTGCATGAAAGCTGGAAGATTGCCTGATACCTTCAGTGCCAAGTGATATTAAAGAGGAAATCTAAATGATACATGCATGATCTCATGAATACATGGAGAACTGATTATGACGATGCCAAGTAAGATGAGCTTCATTTTTTGTGCAATCACATAAGTGGTTGTGATTCAGGAAAACAAAGACAAGAGGATCTAGTGCATTCAGTAATTAAACTAAAGAAGAAGGATTTAACTGAAAAGAGCATCAACTCTGAACCCTGATGCAAGAAAAATCTCATGCTGAACAAGAGACAAAGAACTTCATGACTATCTATTTAAGAGACCTTCACGTCTATAAACTGAGTGGGACTTCACCAAAGGCAGTGATCTAGGGGGAGTCAACGGGAGTGACCCGAGGGGTGCAGTGATCAAAACCTGAACCTTTGTAAAGGCAGTGTGCCTGGGATAGAGTAATTGTACCCAAACCATTGTAATCCACAACTAGTGAAGTTTAGTGGAATTTGGTATGACCGACAACTTTTCGGTGTATGCTCCTTGGAAGTAGCCCTTAGCGGTGAACCAAGTAAAAATTGTTGTGTCATCTCTTTGCTGTGAATGTTTCACTATTGATCATATCTATCATACATGTTTAACTAGTTCCTACCAACGTAGGAACAAGATCCATCTGTTTAAAAGAAAAAGTTGAAACCCTGATTCACCCCTCCCCTCTCAGGGTGTCCCGGGGTCCTACAAGTGGTATCAGAGGGAGGTTCACGTATGTTGGACACTCTTCAGTAATTCTATTCAAAAGAGGATTTGAGTTTCTTTCCTAAAGTCAGAAATGAAGTGAAGTCTTGTTCAAGATTCAGTCATTTCTGAGCATAAGCCTTCATCCAGAAATACCATGACAAACAAGAAAAAGAAAGAGAAGAAGTAGTTGAAGAAGTCCCTCATGTCCAAAGAAGATACAATATCTTTTTTCTCCACGCCCTTCTAATAATGAAGAAATATCAGTCTTGGAAAGTATCAAGCATGTGGATCAAGTTCCTACCACAGGAAAGGAATACACTTCTATCTCAAGTAATCAACAGAAATTAATAAGTTATCTTCATGATATTCCTGAAGAAAGAGTTGCTGATGTTTTTAGAATATTTCAATGCATGCGGGTTGAGATCAATCGATTTGAAAAAGAAGCTGATAATTTGGAAAATGGAATAGAAGGAAAATTCTTGAATGCTTAAATCTCACCAAATAGATTAATGTCTTTAAAGAAAAAGAGGTAGTCAATAATACTCTAAAAGAAAAGATCCATGCACTTGAAGCCGAGCTGAAGAATAGCACTGAAGTCAAGAGTTTTGGTTTGGAAGAAACTTCCAAGAGATTCAGAGAACTTGACTCTTTGTTACAGAACAAAGTTAAGATGCATGAAGATGAGGTTGAATGATTGAAGAAGACTTGTGAAGAGAGGATGATCATGATTGAAGAACAGAAGATCATTCTCAATATTGAAAGCCAAAAATTGGAAGCCCAATTGACAAATATTGAGAAGACACATATTGAGACATCACAAAAGAATGAAATAGTTGACGCTTGTACTCAATGTTCAATGGAGGTTTCTAAAGCTGAAATACCTCCAAAATGTTACAAAAAGATTATGACAACCATTGATTATCCATCTCAAGAATCAGTTTCTTCTAGTACTCAATGCTCACTGTAGGATTCTACTATCATAAGACCTCCAACATGTGATAAGAAGATCATGACGTCATTCATTGATCTATCAAAAATAGTTATAAAAGTGAAGGTATCATCTATAAAAACCTGTAATATTGTTTTTAAATATGTTCCTTCAAAAAGTGCAGGTTGGAAGAAAAATTCTAAACAAGTATGGGTGAGGAAAGAGGAATATATGAATCCTACCACTATGGCTAGGTTGGATGGGAAGAAAAAGGAGGAAGTTGGTTCCTCAAATAGAGCACAAAAAATTAAGAAGAAGGCCCAACAACCTCATATAGAAGATACAAAGAAGAAAAGATTTGTGGTTTAATGTTGGTGCTGCAACAGATTTGGGCATTGTGCACAGGATTGTTGGTACAATACCTTTCATGAAAAAGCACAAAGAAAGCATGTATCAAAGGGAAGAAATCCACAGAATAAAAAGCAACATCTTCAGGTCTAGAAGCATCTGTTTGTAGCAAACAGATTTGGAATGCTTGATAACATCTTTGATTTATGAAACAGAAGTGGTCACATGGCAGGTACATGCCCATCTAAACATGCATTCTATATTGATAAGAAAAGAAGACCTCCAATGTCGACTAAGTATAAATCAGCTACCTTGGTAATAAATCAGAAGAATGTTTTGAACACGCAATTCCCCAAGACTACCTCAAGTAGGGAAGATGAGAAGACCCAGAATTTTAGATCCATGAAATTGAAGGGTCATTTATCCAAAAGAAAAACTAAGTGGGATGAAACTCAGATGAACCCATGTGGAAGATCCAAACCAGCTGCAACAGTTCCAAATGACATATTGGTCATCTGGACAGAAGATTTGAAAATAATGGGGAAACCTGAAGATGAAAAGTCCAAGGATGGTGAGAAAGGAAAAGAAAAACTTTCACATGATGAAGACAGAGTGCAGAAGAGATTAAAAACCAAGAGAAACACACATGTCAAAGAAGTTCTATGTGAGAGATTCAAGAAATCTGGTCACGTTGCAAAAGGTTTTCTGACCTTAATACCAGAGCAAGAAGAAGTCCTTAAGAGGAGTAAGAATATATCATTCATGATGGATGTTAAGAAGAACAATTCTCCACACAAAGTAGAAGAGAATGTGAAGAGATCCATGCCACATCAACACATATCAGAACATATGTTCAAATGTGCAGGCATGAATACTGGAGTGAATAGAGGAACTTGGTTGAGAAAAGCACCTCAACCATGCAACTCATATTGATGAAGCATGGAGGAACCACCTTATTCCCATAATCATTTGTGTATTTTATTTGTGCTAATAATGTATGGAATTGAAGGTGAAGCATGATCTCAGGGGGAGAACCTGAGAAGTAGTGAATGTTGCCAACTCTTAATAGCTAATCTAAAAAAGTTTCCATCCTTGAAAGATTCTTCAATTGATATTCAAAGATTAAGATAATGAAGGATCACTCTTGATAAAGATGATGACGATTATTTCCCTTGAGGGAGAGAAAAATGAAGAAGCTTCCAAAATCATTATTTCAATCAGTATCAACTCCAGCTGAACAAAGATCATTCTAAAAAGGGGGAGTAACTGAATTGATCAGTGACATAAGAAGAATGGAAGTGCCCCAAGGCCACTTATCCTACCAATTTCACTTGAATGTTTTTGATCTGTTTTCTGATGTGAGTGCTGGAGTTTTAGGTTGATTATTCCCTATCACATTTGATTTATTTTTCCTGAATTGAAAGTGGTAAACCCTTGAAGAAAAAATACATGAGTTCTCATCTCATGTGGTATCATGATCTATGAATAATAGACAGCCTTGTTGTTTAAATCAAATCCTCTTGTTTTCTACATCGAGCATTGCTCAAGTAGACATAGAGTGAAATGATTAATGAAACATTGCTTAAGTATAGATCGATACCCTCCCTACCATGATCTATGTATTTATTGTCAATAAGGGGTAGATAAAGTGAAATGAATGTTTGAAAAGAAAAGTTTATTGAATAGAAGATTCTCATTTTGACATTGACGAATTCATTTCAGAAGATATGTAAGGTATTGAAAACAAAATACAAAGGGGAAGATTGTTGGGACCACTTTGTGTATAAGGTTGTATTTGTTGTCAATAGTTGTCAATGAAGATCAAAATGAAGGAGATCAATAAGTACTCCAATGAAATGGAGGAATGGAAATTCAGATGATTGTTGTAGTAATCATAAGTTCAAAGAACATGTGTCAAAGGTGATACATTGTTTACAACAGTGAAGAATGGTGAGGTATAATCCATCTGAGGATGATTAAAGAAGAATGGTGATTTGATGAAGACCATGAAATTCTTCCTGATTGCACGTGAACCATTCAAGAGACTTCTTGAAGAATAGAATCATATGATTTGCATGAGGTAGAGAATGATGGTTGAAGAAGACAATGTGAAAGGGATTGGAATTTTGAGATGTCCATGCACTTCACATTGTATAAAAATATGATGATGCTAAATATTCTCTATCAAATGATATATATCATGATAGTGGAGTTTTTGATGAAAGAAGAAGAGTTTCTAAAGAAGGAAAATCACAGAAAGTGATTGTGCTTGTTTACAAAGAAAACAATGACACACAAATGTGTTGACAAAGGGGATTTCATGGTGGAATGTTGAGTTCAAGGGTTGTGGTTAATGATCCATGTTTGATTCAAGAATGCTGACAATGGAATGGATGATCTAGAGGAGGTACAAAAAGAGCAGATACAAGGTGGCACCATTTTCCAGTGTTTGCCAAATTTTTGGGCCTGAAAATCAACAATTGAAGAAAAGTGGTTTTTGGCAAAGGGACTTGCGCGCCGTGTATTTGGAGAAGAGGAAAATTGAATGCCATATGTTTTTCAAGATCATAACATCAAAATATGGCAAAGGGATAAGGTTCGTGCAAGTTTTGGGTTTGGTCGCGCAAGTGTTTTGAAAAGTGTGTTTGGCAAAGGTACTTGCACACCGATTACATAGAGGCTTGGGAACTTGCGCACCTACTATTTTTCAAGATCAGAACATGAAAATATGTCAAAGGGAGAAGGATGCCCATGTTTGGAAGTCGGTCGCGCAAGTGACTTGTAGGGGCAGAGACTTGCGCACTGAGGGGAGACTTGTGCGCCGTCGCGCATGGTGTCGAACTGCCTATAAATACAGGTCGACCCCTCTTCATTTTGTACGAGATCAAAACTTAGAGAAAATCAGAGATCTCATCGTGCATGTTTGTTGGTCACACAATTAGTGTGTGGTTGCGCAAGTATATGTTGTGTGCCGGTTGTTAGTTGCACGCCCAAGGTGTTTTGGGCGAGAAAGGGGTTGAGTCGTGCAAGTTTGAAGTTGAAGAAGTGTGTGTCGCGCAAGTGGTTGAGGTAAACTTGCGCACTATTTTGGACTTGCAAGCCGAGACTTGCACGTCGTTTTGAGACTTGTGCACCGGGCTTAGAGAAGCACGCCAGGTGTAGTTGAAGCTTTCTGGACTTTTTGGAGCTGCACAAAAGCTGGAATATTTCTCGATACCTTCGGTGCCAAGTGAGATTAAAGAGGAAATCTAAATGATACATGCATGATCTTATGAATAAATGGAGAACTGATTCTAACAATGCCAAGTAAGATGAGATTCATTTTTTGTGCAATCACATAAGTGGTTGTGATTCAGGAAAATAAAGAAAAGAGGATCTAGTGCATTTAGTAATTTCACTAAAGAAGAAGGATTGAAATGAAAAGAGCATCAACTCTAAACCCTGATGCAAGCAAAGTCTCATGTTGAACAGGAGAAAAAGAACTTCATGACTATCTGTTGAAGAGACCTTCATGTCTATAAACTGAGTGGGACTTCACCAAAGGCTGTAAGCCAGGGGGAGTCAACAGGAGTGACCCGAGGGAAGCAGTGAGCTATCCCTAAACCTTTGTAAAGACAGTGTGCCTGGGATAGAGTGACTGTTCCCGAACCATTGTAATCCACAACTAGTGAAGTTTAGTGGAATTTGGTATGACTGACAACTTGTTGGCGTATACTCCTTGGACGTATCCCTTAGCGGTGAACCCAGTAAAAATTGTTGTGTCATATCTTTGCATGTGAATGTTTCATTGCTGATCATATCCATCATACATGTTTAACTAGTTCCTACCAACGTGGGAACAAAATCCGTCAATTTAAAAGAAAAAGTTGACACCCTGATTCACCCCTCCCCTCTCTGGGTGTCCCGGGGTCCTACAAATAGTTTTATGATAATAGTTTTCATATGATAAATCTTCCAAATAATGGTGATTTCCCTAAGAACCACCAATTTCTAGGAAACACACTCATAACATATCCTTATGCATCAGTATAGTGCGCTCTGAAAACCCATATTTTTTTGGGTCAAAAACCAAACTTAGTAAAACTTGTGTACCATGTACCTTCTGTAAGATATTATAGAAGCACAATGTAAATCATGAGTAACATTCTGAAACTATAGTCCATGGAACCTTGTGTAAATGGAATATCTCTCAATCTTAAAAATTTCTCAAATAATCCACTTAGAAAGTCTCCCATATGGGTAATAAATGCACTAACTTTGTCAAATGGTCCACAATCACCCCAATAACATCATTCTTACAAGGTGTTCTTAGGAGACCCACCAAAAAATCCATGATAATATCACCGTACTTCCATTATAGAATTGGAAATGGTTGTAGTAATCCACCAGGTTGTAAGAACCTAGTTCTTTCTTTAAGTTACGGGTCTTTTTTTAGGGTTGTACTTAAGAAAAAGGGAAAAAATAGGTTAAGTGATAGGTTGTAGGCCGGTTAGTGGTTAAACGTCATGTATTTCCAAGTGCATAGTGTGTAATGTCCGGATGTGTAATGGTCATACAAAGAATATAGGTTTGTCGGTGATGAAGATAAGATCAGCCAAGTACATGTCGTGTACTTACTAGTACACGCATTGTATTGAGGTCACTATGACCTTTTAATGACATGGAAAGGAAGTCGGTTGAAGGAGGGAAAAAGTACCATATACACGGTATGCAGTATCAAGTACATTCCATGTACTTTTCTTTTTTTTTAAAAATGGGCAGTAGCCTCATCTTCTTTATTTAGATAGAGGTTGCCTCACTAGTTTCATGAACAGTAGCACCAGAGAAACAAATCCCTCCAAATTCATCGTTCGAACTCCAATTTGAACACTGAAATATGTGTTTTAACCAAATCAGTGAGTTCTTGATTACTATTGATCCATTCTTCATGATTTATTCTCTTGGACTAGTTATCGAACCTTGAGTGTTTATTATCCTTATATACATCACCTCTATTCTAGACCAAAATAGAATTTGATGCTAGATGAGGAGAATTGTACGAGTATGAGGTAGGTGGTGCATACCTTGTTTTGAGTTTCTGTGGACATTTTGGGGGTTACATTTTTTTAGCACAATGGTGGGTATTGAGAGAGACCCCTTTATGTCATCTTAAATTGATTTTTACACCATGTGGGATGTTGTGGGAATACCCTACAACTGTTATGCTTGGGAGAGGTCGAGCAAGATGCCAATGCTCCTTGGGTTATTTTGTATGGGGTGTCCAAAATGGTTTTAATTGATTTTTTTTATTTATCTTATTTATTTTAAATTTTTTTAATCCTTATTAAGATAATTAGAGGCATTCAATACCTCAGTGCTGCTACATTATAGTTTATATCTAGTGAAATTCAAATTTTTTAAATTGAATTTCTTTTTTAAAGTGTTTTAATGTGATTATATATTTGTAATGCTTGGGATTACATATACTAACACCCTTGGGGTTGTGGCAGGCTTGACTTGAGGATGGGATTTCATGGCCATTAGGATTGAGTTATGTTGATCACTAGTTGGGTGTGGCCTGGTTATTCTTGGGTGGTTTTGACCATGGGATTGGGTGTCAAGGACGTCGGTTTGAGGTAGTGTGACTATCAGGTTGGGAATGGCTTGGGATACATGGATTGCATGGCCATCGTATTTGAGTGACAAGGTCGTAGGGGCACAAGGTTCCAGAGATAGTGTGGCTTATGTTATTTATTTGGTGATTGACACTCACCTATGATGGAGAAAGCACCACTTGAGTTGTGTGAACACATGTAGAATCTATGATGAGGTGGTTTTGACCACTCATGTGGGTAAAGGACCCTGATAGTTATGGTTTAGGTCATTTCTGTTTGTGGGTGTTTTCCACAGAAAGCCAAATGGAATGTGAGGAGCCTTCAGTGGATACTGATGAGGCTATCGGGTTGGGGGCTGAGGCAGTCCATGATTGAGGTCATGGGCCTGAATATTTATTTGAGGATAGACATCGATGCTCCTCTATTTTTCATTCCATGGGACTATGTGAGCTTTTGAGTATGGTTTCAAGGGATCGAGATATTATTTGTTTGGCATGCCTTTGGTACGTCGGTACTTTGAGACATGTGGTATCCAGAAGCACGAGGTGTCAAGTTATCTGATTGAGGTGGGGCCTGAGGGTTCATTTAGACTTTGTGACTACAGGGGTACCATGGTCCATGGGTGAAGGACTCTCTTCTCTTATGAGATTACAACATTGTCCAAAGATGGTGACACTATCTGGTGGCAGCTGAGCACAAATGGAGGTTGTGTTAATTTTTTTCATTAACCTGTTTACATTACTTATAGATTCATGTCTTCTTAAACACGTATAATAGGTATCCACCATTGGGTGTTATCCTACTTAGATTCATCTCACACCTTACACAAGCCCTTTGTTAAGTGTGTAGACTTTATGGATTTACATATAGGTAAAGGATCATCTTCAGAAGCTAGATCGTAGTACTTTTTGGCATGGATATTGGCATGGGCCTTGAGGTTATTCCTAGATGGAGTTTTACTTTTATTTACCTTTCATTCCTATATCAACATGCTTATAATTATATGTGGATACAGTGGTTAACCATGGGTTCTCTTGTATATTGACATGTATGACCTTCTATAGACGCGTGCCTTGTTTGTTTCAGTAGTGGATACAAGTGGGGATTATCATGTTGTTCTATTTATTTTCTATTGTAGTTGTTTCTATATTTCTTTCACTATTTATTAATATTGGATATGCTTCCAATCTGTGGTTTTGGTTCGAGTCTATAGATCCATTCATTCCCACTACATGTCATATTACTATGCTCGAACAAGTGTAATATATATTCCCAGAGTGTATAGCCTTCCCACTGTACTAGTTACACCCTCTCTTCTAGTTGGCAGCCTTTGGAATTTGGGGAGGTGTGCCTAAGGTCAATAGAACCTATCCTGATAGCACAGTTCAAGTGGTTGTTTAGTTCAAGAATGTTACAAAGTCTTATCACATCAGTTCTTGATTGTGATTTAGTAGTAGTGCTTCACTAGATACTAATGAGATAGGGATTTCCTTTTCTTTTCTATTGGTTTACTATTTGGGTTATGGTAGACTATAGATAGGTGTAATTAGAACTAGGTTTCTGTCTTGTGCTTGGGTGCCTGCATCCCCAGGTATGAGGGAAGGACCAAGTTTCCTTGGGTGGGTTATGATGTTTTTTTGTTGCTCAAATTTCATTTTTTAGGTTTTCCACCTTGGTGGATCACTTGGTTTTTGATGGTTATTGATTGTGACATGTGACCCTTGACCTGGTGTGGTAAGCGATAATTGGACCTTATACCAGTATGGAAAGGAAGTTGTGATGTTTTTTTTTGGTTTGGTAGTTGATAGAAACATTTTTAGGGTATTTCAATTTCATATATGCATTTATTCCATGTGAAGTGATAATACCATGTGATATATGTCAATTTCCATGTGAAAAGGTGAAATGCATGGTAGAATTTCTTATTTTATGCAATGTGATATGTCATGCTTTAAATTTTTTTGGAATTTCATGTGATAGGTAACTTGGGCCTGACTCTTATAGGAGTATGAAGGTTTTATGGTTGAGGAAATTTTGATCAAAAATATTGGGTGACTCAATTATCAAATTGAGGCAATGATGGGTGTTAGGATGGGTGTGGCCCTAGGATTTTGGGATACTTGGCTATATTGAGGTGGTTAAGAAGACCATGAGGATGGTATGTCGTGGGGCCTAGTTTGTATGAGGGAGATTAAGGGTAGTTGTTATGAGCTACCTCTTAAATATAAACCCTATCTACATTATATATATATATATTGTTATATAGTGGAATGTATGACCATTTATGGTATTCAATGGGTTCCACATAGAAGACTTGATTGGGCATTAGGGGTAATGGTGTAGTTACATAGGATCGTGATCCAGTTCAGACCCCTGAGGGTCAGGAAGAGAGTGAGCAATAGATATAGTTTCAGGGACAAGATCAGGTTCAGGATCCAATGTAGGTAGGGCAGATGTCAGGTTTGACAGCGTTCAGGTTGTTGCTCGATGAGTGGATCTGATCTAGCCTTGTACATGTTTTGCAGGGGATTGATAGAGGTGCTCATGGAATGGATCCCTCTATGGATTTCCTTACAAGGGAGTTCCATTCACATCACCCTCCACTTTTTATGGGTGAGGGTGGTCCGTAGGCAGCTGAGAGATGGATAGAGAGCGTGAAAATGATTTTCAAGCAAATCAAGATGCCTACATGGAAGAGGGTCAAGATGGAAATGTACATGCTAAGAGGACCGGTGAAGCACTGGTGTGATATGTAGTTTCAGGCTCGTAGATGTGAGGGACTAGAATGGTGTGAATTTGAGGATAGATTCATCGAGCACTTTTTCCTGGAGACACTGAGGGAAGAGAGAGCTCAATATTTCTTGATCAGTCACCCTGGTGACATGTCTTTCATGGACTATGCAACTACTTTCACTGAGTTGTCTTGATTCGCACTATGTATGGTTAGCGATGACACCTTGAGGGTGAGGTGCTTCAAATATAGCTTACAACATGCCATCTGGGTTTAGGTAAACATCTTTAGGCTGGCGTCATTATAAAAAATGGTGAATCGGTCACTCATGGCCAAGGGAAACATGATGGATAAGTCTCCCTTAGGTTAGGTGGAGGCTTCAAGTGATGGTTCATATGATAGTAAATGAGGTCGGGCTGAGTTATTTCAGGTCGGTAAGGACAAGGACTCGGTTATACCACCTTGTAGCAGTTTAGTAGTGGTTTTCATTCAATGCGAGCAGCCAGGGAATGTCTAGACTCATTGCGATAGGCCTCCAAAAGAGTGCCAGGCTTGTGGACAGGTTGGGAATCCTGAGATGTTATATAGGAAGACTTCTCAGACTATCACTGGATAAGAACCAAGGTAGGCATAGGATTCTGAGGTCGATTCAGGATCAATACCAGGTGAGGGTAGTCAAGGTATATCTACACGCGGGGGATGTGGTAGAGACCGTGGGACCCAGCCTTGGGGTAAGTGGCCAGTGGCTGGTGCAGCACCGCAGGGAGGAAAGGCTTTAGGTAGCTATGTTTCAAGCTAGGTGAACACCATGGAGCTTCCAGGGGCTGAGAAATCTAGTGAGCTGATGAAGGTCAGAGGTACACTACGAGCATGGCTGTGATTCCATTTTTCTTTTGTTTGGCATGGCCTGTTGAGGTATGTCTGTTTTGAGTGCATGAGGTTCACAAGATGTATATGTATTGACCATAAAATGGTCAGTAGGTTGATTCCATATTATGTGCATGACTATATATTTGAGGTGCTTGGCATCAGGGAATTTTTTTATGCGGGTTACTTGAGGTGTATTGGCCATCGGCACATCTGAGGGATGTGGGTTACTTGAGGTGTCATGGGCATCAGGGCATTGAAAATGTGATTTTGATTGAGTTGAAAGGAAGTGTATCTATTTTGAGTATCCATGGGATGAAGGACCTCATTATTCCATTGGTTTCATGGGCACAATATGGGAATCGATGCAGTGATGGATATTATTGGGTTTCAGAAGCGACATGGGAGTGCTTAATGAGGTGTAGGGGTGACGATGCATCACAGGAGGACCATGGGTCTAGAAACAGGTCATTGGACCTTGATTGAATTTATATTTTGGTAGAAGTTGTTCTGGAATGTTTCTTCACTACCCTTAGAATGGAAATTCGAGGACAAATTTCTTTAAGGGGGGGTGTTTAGAAGAACCCGATTCTTCCTTTGAGGTATGGGTCTTTGCTTTAGGGTTGTACTTAAGGGAAAGGGGGGAAATAGGTTAAGGTCTAGGATGTAGTCCTATTAGTGGGTACACACTATGTATTTCCATGTATATGTCATGTAATGTATGGCCATGTAATGGTCATTCGTGGTGTGTAGGGATGTCAGCGTAGAAGAGAGGATCATCCAAGTACACGCCGTGTACTTACCAATACACGTCATGTATTGAGGTTTCTATGACCTTTTAATGACGCGGAAAGGTAGTTAGTGGAAGTAGGGAAAAATTTTCATATACACAGTGTGTAGTCTCAAGTACATGCTTTGTACATCTCTTTTTTTGTTAAAATAGGTTGTAGCCTCATCTTCTTCATTTTTACAGAGGCCTCTTCATCAGGTTCATGAACAGCAGTTCCATAAGAAGAAATGTCTCCTGATTCATTATCTCAAAACTAATTTGAACACCGTCAGATGCATTGAAACCCTATCAATGAGTCCTTGATTCCTCTTGAGCCATCATTTATGATTTATTCTCTAAATCTAGTTATTGAACCTTGATATTTTATTCTTGTTATGTAGATATGATTCATTCTAGGCCGAATTAGAGGATGATGTTGGATGAGGAGAGTCATACAAGTACGAGGTAGGTGGTTCATACCTTGTTTTGAGTTTTTAAAGACATTTGGGGGTTTCATATTTTTAGAACAAGGGTAGGTATTGAGAAATACCCTATTATAGCCTATTAAATTTATTGTTATACCATGTGGGATGTTGTGGAAATACCCTACACCTGTTATGCTTGAGCGAGGCTGATCTAGAGGCTATTACTCCTTGGGTTATTTTTTCTAGGGTTTCCAAATTGGTTTTAATTTAATTGTTTTGATTTAAAAAAAGTTATTTTAAATTGATTATGCTTGTGTTAATCTAATTATTGGAATTAAAGTCCTCGGTGCTGCAATGTTATAGCTGATATCTAGTGAAATTCAAACTATTTAAATTGAATTGTTTATTTAAAGTGTATTAATGTGATTATATATATGTAATTCTTTGGATTACATATACTGACACCATTGGGGTTGTGATGGTCTTGACCCAAGGTTTTTATCACATGGCTAGTGGGATTGAGTGATGTTGATCACTGGTTGGGAGTGACCCATTTTTTCTTGAGTGGTTTTGACCACGGGATTGAGCATCAAGGACAACAATTTGAGGCAGTGTGACTATCAGGTTGGTCATGGCCCGGGATAATTGGATGGCATGACCATTATATTTGAGCAACATGGTCATAAGGGAACGAGGTGCCAGAGATGTTGTGGCTTAGGTAACTTATTTGGTGATTTACGCTCACTCGTGATAGCCAAAGAGCCACTTGAGTCATGTGCACATAGGTAGTATCTATGATGAGGTGGTTTTGACCACTCATGTGGGTAGAGGCCCTTTATAGTTTATGTTTAGGTAATTGTGGTTTGGTAGTGCTTGCTACAGAAAGCCACGTGGAAGGTGCAGAGCCTTCGATGGATATCGATGAGGCTATCAGGTTGGGGGCTGAGACTTGCCGTGATTGAGGGTGTAGGACTCAATATTTAATTGAGGACAACCATCGATGTTCCTTAAGTTGTCGTACCATGGGATGATGTGAGATTTCTAGTAGGGTTCTGAGGGACCATGATATTATTTTTTTGGCATGCCTTCAGGATGTCGATACTTTGGTGTCAGGAGGCATGAGGTTTCAGGTTATGTGATTGAGGTGGAACCTGAGGGTTCACCTGGAATTTGTGACTATAGGGGTACCTTGGGACATATGCTAAGGACTCTCTTCACTTATGAGATTCATTCATTGGCCGAAGAATGTTACAATCCATGGTGGTTGCTAAGAACTGGTAGAGCTTGTGTTTATTTATTGAATTCCATTGTTTACATTAAGTAGAGATGCATGTCTGCTTAAACACATATACTAGGTACACACCATTGGGTGGTATCCTATTTAGATTCATCTCATAACCTACATGGGCCCTTTGTGATGTGTGTAGAATTTATGGATTTATGTGCAGGTTATGTATCAGCTTTAGGAACTGGATCATTGTACTAATTGGCATGGATATTTTCATGGTCCTTCAGGTTATGTCTACCTATAGTTTTACTTTTTTTAGATTTCATTCTTGTATCATCATGATTATTATTATATTTTTCTATGGTGGTTATCCATGGGTGCCCTAGTATATTGACACGTATGACCTATTATGGATGAATTCATTATTTATTATAGTATTGGATACAAGTGGGGTTTAGCATATTGTTATGTTTATTTTATGATGTAGTTGTTTCTAAATTACTTCTTCTATTTATTGGAATTGGATATTCTTCCACTATGTGGGTATGGTTTGAGTTTTCTTAGTCATTTATTTCTGTTGTATGTTATATTATTATGATCAAACCAGTGAATTATTTATTTCCAGAGGTTATAGCCTCCCCACTATACCTATTACACCCTTACTGCTATTCGGTAGCATTTGGAATTCAGGGAGGTGTTCCTAAGGTCAGTAGCACCTAGCCCGATTGTACTGTTCGGGTGGCTGTTTGGGTTGGGGATGTTACATGGGTCATTGATGCTCAACCCTCACCTCTTGATAGGTGTATCATCATTACATGAACCCTTCTATCTCCGTATTCATGCTCGGACACCAAAACATTCAACATAGGTCACGGTAAATTTTGTTCCCACATGGATTCACCACCAACATTTAGGCATGAAATTCGTCCATAAGTTCTTCCCATACACTCAAAGTTACAAAAAACAGATTCTTGACAATGATGGAATCATCCTCATCTATGGTCCAATAAGAAGGTAATTCCACACCTTCAAGGATTTTACTCATGTACAAACATTCTATATTCTCATACTATTTATCCCTGACCAGTCATTAAAGCATATACTTCACTGAAATTGATACAAGAGTCATTTTCTCTTGGATATTCTGAATTACAACATGAATCTCATCCAAATAAGTAAGTATCCTCGACTCATCACTATACTGATAAATAGTCTGAGTCAAGTTTTACTCATTAAAGAATCAGCCACACTTTTTACCTTCCCAATAATATATGCTAGGACAAAATAAAATGACTTCATATACTCTACCCACCTCTACTACCAAATATTCAAATGTCAATGTGAAAATATGTTCTTTAAGATATTATGATCAATATACATAGTATAATTTCATCCAAAATATACTACCACTAACACTTCAAATCATAAACCACTGATTCCAATTTGAGGTCATGTGTAGGGAAATTCCATTCATGTAGACTTACCTTCTGAGACCCATACATGACAACTCAATCTTCCTATATCAACAATGATCCATGTCAGATCCTAGAATCATAATAAAACACCGTATAATCCTCCCCTAACTCAGGAAGGATCAATATTTGATCCAATTTCAAGAGTTTTTTCATATCTTAGAAGGCATATCCACATTCTTCAGACCATTTAAACGTAAAACCCTTCTTTTTATAGACTAAAAGTGGTTATACCAATTTGGAAAAGTCCTAGATGAAATTTTGATAACATCCAGCCAATCCCAAAAGGCTATGGATATTGAAAACATTCTTAACATGCTCCCATAAAACCAGTACCCTCAAATTTTCTACATCTACTGATACACCTTACTTTGAGATGATGTGACCCAAGATATTTTCCTCATTAATCAAAAAACTAAAAATTATATTTTTTTAACCTATAGAGGATGCTCTTTTAGTGTACTCCCAATGATAGAAAGATGAAAGACATGATCATCATGAGTCTTGGAGTACACTAATATTCCATCAAAAAGCACTACCCCCAAACTGATTCAGGTGTGGATAAAATATTTTGTTCATCAAGGCCATAAAAATATTATGAGCATTTTTCAACCCAAAAGGAATTATTCTGAACTCATACAGGCCATACCTTCTTGGTTGAAGAAGTAATTATATATTTGAAGGTTGAAATATCAACTGATGATACCATGATCTCAATTAGATCTTTGAGAAAACACAATCTCCCCCAAACTAGTCAAACTTGTCATCAATAAGTGAAAGAGGATACCAGTTCATTCTATTATCTAGTTTTACTTTCAGAAATCAACACATAAGCACATAGTCTCTTCAACCTTCTTTGAAAAAACACTAGATAACCCCAATGAGACATACTCAGATGGATAAATACCTTCTCCATCAACTCTTATAGTTTTGTCTTGATCTCTTGAATTTATATTAGTTCCATTTTTTATGGTGGAATCAAAACCAGCTTAGTCCCTAGAATGAGCTAAATTGTGAACACCACATCTCTCTCAGGTGGAAGCACCAAGAAATATTCAATAAACATATCCAGAATCGTATCCACTACATGTGTAATTATTTCCTTATTTACATTTTCATCGTCTAGAAATAGACTATAAACATGGGCAGAGAGCTCCCCCAGTTCCTAGTGAACTGGCCCTGCATGGCCCGCCTAGATGTCACAGGATCCATGATGAATATAATTTTCACCCTTTCGATATGTAAAAGTAAATCTCCACCGATAACAATGTATGTGGGTTCAGTATGCTACTAAATAGTTCTTACATATAATTAGGTCAAATACTGACATATTCAAAATATAGAGATCCCAAAAAATGATACTCCCCAACCTTGAGATAACACCCCTTGGACAGACAGATGTCTCTCAACATTACTCCCAAAGGTGTATCTATTCTTAATACCCAACTAATAACTCCACCACTATGATCAAACTATTAAAATGTTGTGAAGAAATAAAAAAATAGAGGCAATAGAATCAAATAAAGCAGTAGGTAGTGGTGATGACACAATATTTGTACCTCTATCCATTGATGGTACATCCTAATTATCAACTAATGTCTACTGAAAAGAATTCAATTTTCATTCCCCTCTTCCCTATAATGTATTTTGAGTCCCATGTGTTTCACCACTATGCTGATTCATGTGCTCTTTCCCATAAGTACTATGTCCATTAACCTATAGACTCAGCTAGAACTATAACAGCCACACTGGTATGGTGTAGATGATTCCTTTCCTACACTCTGATTCTATCTTATTGTTCAATAACTATATATATATATATCATGGGATACTAAAAAAATAATTCAGATGTCCCATACTACTGCAAGATCGGCACTCAACTGGTGGTCGGGGGAACTATCTACGAAAGAGACCCAACCTACTACACTGGTGATAGAGTACTCAGGTACGATCATAAGTAACTGATCCTTCCCCATAACCACTCTTCTTTCTCTCACCCTAGATAATATTCTCATAGTGACACTTCCTACTCTCAGAATTAAAACCTCTAGACTATCTAGAAGAAACCTCATGTCATCCTCCAGAATCCTCCTTCAAGTTTCCCTCAGATATAAGAGCCTGATTCAACACTTCTGAAAACCTTTTCATCCTGATGATATTCACCTGGGACATAAATTGACATTTAAACCCATCATGAAACTCTTTTTCATTATATCATCATATCCTTACAATAGTGTTTCAAACCAATTTAAATATATAAAGCTTCTAGAAAAGTCCATCATAGAGATACTCACCAAAGTCAACCTCATGAACTTAGATACTCTCTCCCGCCTCAACGTCTCAAGATAAATGTTCTCTCATAACATCTCTAAAAAGTAATTCCTTAACATTCCATCATCCTTCCATGTCCGAGCATAAACATCCCACTAGCACTTCAATGAACCTCATATAATATATGCATCCAACATGACCCTATTTATAGAAGGAGCCTAGAAATGGTCATGAATAGTCTCAATGGAATCAATCTAGAACACTACTATATCAGGTCCGCCCTCTAAGTTAAATATAGGATGGTGTTGTAATAGAAAATCCAATTTCATATCATACATGATCTTCACAACCTTCTCTATGTATCTATCCATAAAATGTCTGAAGTGAGAAAATTTCTCATTGAAAATCTCTCCTACTTCTTTTCACAACACTATCTGTTCCTCAGGTTCCACTATTGGTGGATCATTTCCATCCATAACCTCCATTCATCCTATCAAAAAATATCATCATTAATTCATATCTCTACAATTACAAACACATATCTCAAGGAACATAACACAACATTAACACATTTATAGGGATTCACATAATCCATAACAAGTTATCCCTCAAACCTCACCAAATGGTCAATATAGAGGCACTATCACTACCCTTAACCATCATACATCTATTTAATGGTAAAAAAATTTAATCTCATACCATTGTTCAGGATTCTAATTAGACACCAATTTAAACATTTTTTATCATTTTTTACAATTTTTCTCAGTTTCACATTAGGGACCTTTTCAGTTCAATGTAACATAAGCATAGAAAATAATTTTTCATTTAACAACATACCCATAACATTTTTTTATCATACATTCCTAAAAAGATACATGTTAAAAATAATATCATGAGCTACTAGTATGATGAATTCATTCTCAACTCGCATTCCATACTGGGACACGAGATATATCTCAGAGTAACTCAGTCATAATAATCACATAAAATAACAATAGAATCACTTGAGGTGAAATAACATAAACTGTAACATCACACATCAATAATAGCAATAACACCCTAGGTACTTTCCTTTTACACTCATACATGGGTTAGATACTCCCAAGCATGATCTCTTAACCAAGTCTAGACTCATCATACTCTCTTTTCTACCTTTCCTAAATATTAAGAAAATGGAAAAGAAAATAAAACCAAATTCCTTTGATATAACTTTTCAATATCTTAAACAGGTGACTCACACCAGCACCTCAAGCTGATTCACCACATGACCTCAAGTACGCATCCACATACATCAAATATTTCCAACTAGTATCGAGGGTATAATAATGATAATGGGATTAATATACCTTTTTTATCAAGGTATCACAATAGTGTAAGTAATATAAAAATAGCTTAATGATATAACCAGAGACCCTACAAACCAGTGTCACATGATGAATAAAAAGGGGAATAAGATATCCAAAAATAAACAATAGATATGTTCTTCCAAATACATTACTTGTGTCAATATGAAAAACCCAAAATAAATAAATACATTGACATCTCCCATCCAGTTTTGATACCAATTCTAGTTCCCTCAACCATGCTATATCTTGACTTAGTCATCTCACATTGGGATTTTCTCTTAACTTATCACGTAAAAATGAAGTATATTTGTGTATCGATCAAGAAATCCATGTTAGGTGTGAGTATAACTTAGTATTCCACCACCAACATCCTAAAAAAACAATGTCAAGTCAATAAAAGTTTATGAATTTGTGTAAATAAAAAAATTTAAAGCTTAAGTAAACAATTATAACATTCCATTATTCTTTAATTAACCACATAAACCCCTAGGTTCCCAAAGACACCCGAACCCTCAATACCTTCTTCAACCTATTTTGGAGTCTGAACTACCCTGAAGGTATATCACATATCACAATACCATTGTTAAAACATATCATTTCATCTCGAGTCATATCATGGACAATTGGAACTATAGACCAATTGAAACTAATCATTATATATCATTAGTTCTAACAACCCATGGGTATTTGGAGCCCCATTCCTTGTCCCACACATTAATATTCACTATAGTATTTTGAAACAGTAGTCCTTTTCCCACACACGTTCTTCAATTTATCACTATGGGCTTCTGAAGTAGCAGTCCATGTCCCACACGTGTTAAAAATTTTATCACAATTGTATTTTTATGCAGTAGACTGTGTCCCAAACATTAATATCACACAATTAAATGTATCACAAGCATCACAATGTCAAATCAATCAATGTTGATAAACATTAATCCTCTTATCACCTTTTACAATAACAACTTTCCTTTAATTAGTTACCAAATTAATTAATCCAATTAAATTAATTACACAATAAAAATAATCCCATTAATTAATTCAAAAATTAATTAATATGATTCAATTAATTAAATATTGAAAAAAAATCCCATAAATTAATTCAATAGTTAACTAATACAATTTAATTAATTCCATAATCACAAAATCCCTATTATTTAATTTATCGATTAATTAATCTAATTCAATAAATTCCATAATCACAACAATCTCTATTAATTAATTCATTAATTAATTAATCTAATTAAATATAATGTAGAATCACAATAAATTACCAATTACGCAAATCCTAATTTCCATTAAATTCACAAACCAATATCCCACACATTCATTAAAGAATTAATTGTCCCAATTTCACAAATTTAACAATTACACAAACCCATTAATTGACCAATTCTATAACCACATGATTCAATCAAATCCCTAATCCCTTAATTAATTAATTGACAAAATTAGTTAATTCATTTCAAGAAATTAAATTGATAAATGTTAAATATAAATTTTAAAATTACATACATTGAAACTAAATCATGAATATGGGATTTGAATTAGATACCACCTCCCTCAAATTTTTGAAGAACGATCGCCCGGTGGAAATTCCCCAAATTGAAACAGAAAGTTCAAACTCAGGAAGAAGAACAGGATATGGAATCAAATCCTAGAAATAAGATCAAAGGAATCATGATCCATCAAACCTAGATCTAGTTCAATAACTAATAGGGGAAAACTTTCCTTCAAAGGATTAAAGGAGAATGAGAAGGAGGGAAGAAACCACATGGGATAATATTCACATAATGGGAGAGGTGAGCATCTTCAACCCCTAATTTGAATCCTCATTAACGTAGTTCGTAAGGGATTTGAATAGGTTTGGGATCCTTAGAAATGGGAGTATTAATTTAGGTTTTATCTAGAATTTATTTTTGGTTAATACCAGGCATTTGTGTTTTTTTTAATTCACGGTAATTAAGATTTGGCACATTGTTTCCTGGGAAAGGGTGCATGGTATGCAAAACCTTGTTCCTTAACCGTGGGCATATCATGGGGGGGTCACAGTTTCTCCTAATAGTGTGCACATTTTGAATACAATGAAACATTAGTTTATATACCCTATATTTTAGTTTTCTTGTCTTGTTGTGTTGGGTTCACATTTTGGTAAAATTGTGCATAGCCCCTCTTCCTTAAAAAATTCTCAATTTTTCACCCAAACTCAACCAAGATAAAACTCCCCAAAAAAATCAAAAAAATGAAAAGGAATAACTATAAACTATCTGAATACATCTTGATAAAATTTCAGGATCTTAAAATATCCCTAGAAATTATTAAAGGTAGGCCAAATCAATAATTTCATTTAAGGAAAACACCACATGAATTCACCAATATTCTTATATAATTTACGTTAACCCATAATGTAATTTTGATTGCTCTAAATTATGATAATGATGAATCAAAAAAACTATTTGGAAATTAAATATTATGAAAGCTAAAAAAATCCATTTTTCTTTTAATGTTGAAATTTATATTGGTGTATCTCAACTATCTTACGGATGTTAAGATTGGAAGTGGAGGATGGAGTTTAATTCTTGTGGGGAGATTTAAAAATCTCACTATGGTATGAAATCCCAATATCAAACTTGTAAAAAGTGTTGGGATAATAATCCCATAAATTTCCTAATTGTTACAAGGATTTTCTTTTGGTTTGGTATGAAGGGGAACCTATCTAGGGGATGATTATGGGAGAAACATGTTGATGTGATGGATGAAAGGAATCTACTAGTCAACCCTCAACCTATTGTACATTTTTTAAACTATAAGGAATAAAGAGACTATGAAAAATAATTCACTAATACAAGGGTTTTCAATGATGACTAATGAAAATAAACATGAGTACCTAGAGATCAAGGATGAGCTTATTCCATCACAACTACAAATGTGGATCCTAGAAACAAAGTGGTTTCAGGTATTCTAGTTATTCATTAATGGATAAAAAATATACTACTTGATTCTGGTTCTACATTTATTTTCATATCCCCAATGTATAGTAATATTTTTCAAACACCACATGTAAACATATAAGTCGGGTTATCAATGAAACAAAAAATGGATTAATTATTACATAATAATCATATAACATCACCCATGTTAGTGAACATTATGATACTCCCTTTATAGGAATTTGATTCTATTCTAGGCATGTTTTGGATTTCCATGATTAGATACAATATTAACTCACATGAGAAAGGAATATCTATCCACATAGAGAAACTTCCTCTAATTATATTCATGTCTAAGGATGAGTATGAATTTCCTTTGGAACCATCACCATAACCATGGATATTAATCCCTTATGAGAAATAATTTCTTTCTAAAATGATTATGACTTATGAAAAGATCATCCATGAGGATAGTAAAAATATAGTAGAATTCACTAATGTATTTTTCAAAAAAAAATCTTGGACTACCTCCATGCTGATAGGTTGAGATCTAAAATGAACGTATACTCCATGCATTTCAAATATCCAACAATCAATAATGAATGGTTGATGTTGAACCTGAATATATGAGTAATAAAATTCAATATAATCTGAATAAAGGGTCTTGAAACCCATATGAATCACTATAGGGTGAACCAATTCTTTTCATTAAGAAGTAGGATGGTTAAATTCACCTAATCATTTAATTTTGTGAGATCAATTAGATCATGATAAAAAATTTATCATATTCCATTGATTTATGGATTGTTCAGGAAACTCTATGGATACAAGATCATCTCTTTGGTGGATCTTTAGTTGGGATATTATCAAGTGTTTTTGAATAATGTATATATCCCCAAGACTAAGTTTCAATTTTCATAAAATTTATGGTCACTATGATGGCCTCGATAAACCTCAATAATGGAGATCTATAGTTATCTACGAATAGGTATGTACTCTTATTGATTTTTCAAAAAGTACTCAACATTTTCAAGTACACTAAACAAAATAACACAGAAGGGAGTGAGGATTTTATAGACTGACTCTTGTGAGGGTGGCCTTAAAGAGATAATGATTATGCTAATCATTGTGCATCATGTCACATTGCCCAAAAGTGGGGAATTATTTGTGATATAAAACAATGATTCTAAATTGATCATGGGTTGTTTACTAATGAAGAATAAAAATGTTATATTTTATTCCACCCTCTAATTAAATATATTTGAGAGAACATACAATATACATGATTAGGAATTGGCTGCAGTGATATTTTCATTTGTAATTTGTAAAAATTGTCAATACATGGAAAAGTGTTACTATATATAGATAAAAAAATAATCAGTTGTATATTAAAAGATTAAGATCAATATGAACCGATGAATGTGGTTAAATTTGATCTATGATTTTTATTTTTGAATCCATTACAATCCATGTATGGAGAATAATGTGGAATATTATTTTAGTATAAAAGATCCTGCAACCTTATCCATGATGTGGATTGAAAAGTATCCAATCATCTAGGACATGAAAAGAATATTTAATGGAATCTGAAAATGATATTTCATCCCAAAATTCTAAAATAATGTCTCAGCCATTGATTCTTGAGAGGTTCAAGGAGGTCCAAAAATATGATAATATAGTATATAGGAAGGTATTAGATATTTAAGATTTCAACATCTCTAATGATTGATGTATAAGGTTTTGAACTTAGCTATCTTTACCATAAAAAACATAGTTGATGAGAAAATTTGTCAATGATTTTCATCACTGATCAATCTATATTCATCTAATATGAATAAATAAATTAATTTATTTGAATCAACATTTATTATTGGATAACATGATGCGAGAGATCACAGAATTTGTATCTCAATGTTTGGTATACCAAAAAATCAAAGCTTTCAATAGATTCCTATGGGAATTTTGAATCCATATCACATACCATTATGGAAATTGGAATACATTACTATGGACTTTTTCATAGGAATTCCCAAGACTATTAAATATAAGAACATAATTGGGATGGTATTTTATCACTATAAAAAGTTAGTACATTACATTGTTATCAAGGAAGACTTATCTCTTGACCAAACCTCAATGATATAAATAATATAATTTGTAGGATTATAGGGGGTTCCACTATAATTTTAATATTATTGAAATTATAGGATTACCTCATTGTTCTGTAGAATCCATTAAAATGGTTGGATACATAGATTAGTCATATTAATTCTTATCACACTCACATTAATGGTTAATACGAGAGAACCATTAAAAATCTTGAGGATTTTTTGATATCTTGTTTAATGTATAGCCAAGGATGTTTGTAGAATCACCCTACCCTATTAGCGTTCTCAAATAACAATAACTTCCATTCAATCATTAAAATGTCTCCTTATAAAGTGTTGTATGGGAAGAGGTTTCGGTATCCAATATGATGAGATGATGTTGGAAATTGTAAGTGGACGAGACCTGATATTTTCTAATAGATAATAGATAACGTTCAAATCATTCTACATCATATGAAATCTACAAAAAGATAGATAGAAAATATAAGGAAACAATAATTTATGAGAACTATTGTTTGAGGTTGTAGATAATGTGTTCCATCATATATCACAATAGAATAAATGCAAGGGGTTTGGGAATAAGGGAAATCTTAGTCATAGTTACATCATTACTTTTGAGATCATTTATATCATTGTAGATGTGGTCAATCAACTATAACTCCCTCCTTACCTATGTAAAGTAAATGATGTCTTATATTTATGCATCTAATGAAGTGCATACCATACCCATCACAATTAATGAATCCCCAGGTGGTACCTTTGGAGAATGATCATTCATTCAGGGTGTATCCTCTAAAGATTATAGATCATAGTTAAAATGTTCTCTAAAATAATAAAATAGACATTTTTTAATGTATTGTGGATAAACAATAAGTTTGAGGAGGCAATAAGGGTAGAATCAGCGGTGATGAAATAGTTAATAGATAATTTTTCTTAGTGCATGAAATGAAGTTTCAAGGAAGATATTTCACAATAGGGAAATAATTTAATGAAAAAATATTTTATAAATGAAATTACCTTATGAATTAATAAATTTATTATTACATAATGTATTTATAGAAAACACATCAATATATTTATATTATAATTTTGGACCACTATAAAATATAGTAATAAATGAATTTAAGGAATAATAGATCATTAAGAATAATAATTATTATTAATATGGATATTCTATTGTGTTAATTAAGATTAGTATATATTAAGGTTTATGATAATTATTGTTAAAAAATAAGGAATAAGGGATAACATCAACCAATATGATAATTCCCAATAAATACCATTTATCATAGTTTTCAATGTAGTTGGAATCACTGAGATCTTCCCATAACCAAACCCTTATTGAGACTTAACAACTAAAACATGAGAAAAATAATATATTAGAGATGCTAAAGTTTTCATAGATCACTTCTCATACCATGTTCTCTAAACCACCTTGTGAAAGTAATACCATTGAACAACATCCCATTAAGACATATGCTAATGTAATTAATGGTTATGTATCTTCACCATAGAAGTATGAATTTTTTTTAATACCATAATAATTATATTGATATTTTTTCATTATTAATATATTTTAATACATGATTATATATGAGTTTGATAAAAAATGTATTTTGATTCGATGAAACCAGAACACTTTCTTTGGATATATTTAGTTTCAATTAATACAAAATTTTAGATTAACACATGAATATTATAATACATTCTATTTTTAGGAAAATATATTTATAAATAATATTTATTTGAATAAAAATTATATCCTAATTTAATGAAGTCCCAAGCATATTTTTTAGTGTTAGAATGTTTAATGTGACATTAAAACTATAATTCGTCATGAAATTAATTTATTTTATCAAAATTCTGAAATTAATATATAGTAAAAAATATTTTTTCAAAATTAATTTCATTTTTTAAACCAACATATCGAAATTATCATATTATGAATTTTTCTTAATTTTAATATACAGTTAATTTTTTAGGTAAAATAAAATATATAAAAAATATGTGGTATGTTTTATGAAATAATAGTAGTCCAAAATTTATGTAATAATAAAATTAATTTTATACATGACAAAATATAGAATTTACCTCTAAAATTAACTATTTTTATGTTATTTTATTTGTTTTTAAAACCTACATTGAACCCTCAAAAACAAACACTATAATTTACGGTTAAAAAAATTCTTTATGAATAAGACTTACATCCACAACATTAGTGGAAATATATTAATTAGTTGTATTAATAATGTAATAAATTATTTGAAACCACTCCACTTTTGATTAAAACATTGGATAAATGAATTTTATGGTTTTTGGTTTTGATTGTTTTTTCATCTATAATCCAAAAACTAACATTATATATTAATAAACACTTTGCATATCTTTATCTATAAATACCCACCCAAACACATATTCAACTTCATTGAAATCCCATCAAAAAAATATTTCCTCTATTTCTTCTTCTTTAAATCCCTCATATGGTTTTCCATTTATCATAAGAAGATACTCGCATTCTTTTAGATACATCCTCTCAAGTAAGGGAATTTCTTTTTATTAATTTCTATTCATGTACATTCATTTCACTGATAATTTTTATTTCCAATTCATCATGTTGTAATGTTTTTTATGCATCCCTCTACTATCGTTATGATTCCCATGTAATTTGAGACTAACATTCTCTCTAATTAAATTCTTCTATTAACATTTATGTACATCCATTATTTTTTCAATATTATCATGTGGTTTCATTTACCCAGATTAAGAATTGTGAATATTCATCTTCATTTCTACTCAAGGGTTGTCACATAGATATAACTATATATAAATTATTTGATACATCTATGTATGCACCCCACACTCCTTAATAATGGTATTAAAATGATGAAATAAATTCTTATGTTTTTTGATCGGTGAGACAGACAAATTCTTGTACATGATATCAATTTTGTAGGTGAGAAAATAATTATATATCCATAAAATGAATTGGTTAATATTTTAATCTCACGAGATTCCATGTATGGTGTAGAGTTTTTTAGCCTAAGTAAATTATTTTATAATTTCTCAACAGTTGGTATTAACTAATACATATGATGTAATGTTTGTTGTTGTTTCCACTTTCCTATTATGGATTGATGTTATAATATTTTATCATGTTTTAATGTTAAGGATTATGCATCTCACTAATTTACTTCTTCTTGATATGCCTCTTGAATCATATGTATTACATCCATCATGTTAATCTTTTATTAATGTTTAATCTTGAACAATTTATCACCCCTTTCTTATGAAAATCCCTAGGATATCCCTTGATTTATTAGATGTTTAGTGGAATTTTAAGGGAATTTTATAAATTATAATAATAATTCCATTTAATGTAACTTTGATATATATCTAATTAAAAAAATACAATAGGACACTTAATAGTTAGGGATTGTATTATGTGTATCTTTATATAAAAATTCATGAAATGATTTTTATTAATGATATGGGTTTTCATATATAATTTATATTATAAGGTTTGGAATCATATATATAGGTCATTTATTTCTCAAATTTCCTTTATGTTAAACTCTAAATTTCACTTACATGACAAAAAGGTAGTTAGATCCTTTTACTTAGTTGTAGGATTTATTTTATGTATAACATGTATAGAGTTGTGTGATTTGTGATGGTATAATCAGATAAGGCCTCTCATTTTAGATATATCCCTACTCTATAGAATTCTTCAGCCCTTGGCCTATTCGTGGCTTGATTAGGGTGTCACACTCCACTTATTTTTTCTCATGAGGGGTCATGGTTGGTTGGGTCATTCCAATTTTAGTCTAAAGAATCTATCACACACTAAAAAATGGGAAAACCTTCTCCAAAATTCTTTATGAATTAATTTTTGTTTTTTTAATTAAACAAAAATATTTCATAATATACTGAAAATCAATAAGACACATACTGATACTCGTATGGAACAAAGGTCATGTTTTCTATAAATTTTTTAATTTTAGTCTAAACCATGCATCACATATAGAAAATTGATTGAACATGCTCATATTTACTATGTCGACCCGTCCCTCAGGGCCCATGCTATGACTACCCCAAGCCCGCCTTCCATAGGCCAGGGGCTAGCGACTAGCACCAAAGGGGTAAATACCTAAACTGGGAAGGCATTGACTTTATATCCTAAAAACACACACAACAGAGTACAAACTAGAAGCAAAACACTAAGTAAAATTGTATACAAAAGAGTGCTTAAAAGTAAAAGGGGATGGAAATACAAGTCCAACTGTAAATTACAAGTACTAGAAAAGGGGAAACAGCTCATGGATCGTCCACCGGGAAATACTACCTAAAGGGTAGGTACATATAGCCTCCACATCACTCCACATCCATCTGTCTCCTCTGTGTACCTTCACGCTGTGTTGTCCACCTCTGGGTATTGTCCAGTACTAGTATACTCAGCCTTAGTCAGTGTTGTCTGTCATATGCATCCAACACAACGAGGTGCGGGCATAGTTCGTGCTGGGGTGAGTATAACGATACTCAATAGGGACCCTGAGACCCTCAAGGTCTCAAAAAACCAACAAGGATAAACCACAATGTATGAAATCAACAAATAACCCCACTTAGGTATATGCCCATACATATACCTAAGTTATCAAGTAATCCATATCAGTCATGAGGTACACAAAAGTTACTGACTCAGCTCACACAGGTATACAACTTTTGTGGAGAGATAGATATGATCAGATGTATCCATTGAATCATCTATTCTGTCAAACCCACATAGGATCCAGGAACAGAAGTCAGAACTGTCGGACCCACACAGGATCCAGGAACAGTAGTCAGAGTTGTCGGACCCACACAGGATCCAAGAACAGTCGTCAGATCTATCGAACCCACATAGGATCCAGGAACATCTATTCTGTCGAACCCACATAGGATCTAGGAACAGAAGTCGGAATTGTCGAACCCACACAGGATCCAGGAATAGTAGTCAGAGCGCAGCCAGCCACAAGTTTTCCACAAAGAAAGATTTATTCTGGGAGGTTCTTTTCCTCAAGCCAAGATTCGATACTTCAACTTCCACAAAGTTACACAAAGAATTATTCCTAAGGTCCGCCACTTCATAGGGGTCTCAATGCAACAGACGGCGCGTCAATTGGACGCCCGGTCTGTGAGTTATTAGCCTTTTAGTCCTGGGGGCCTGGTTGGATTCGTGCACGATCCAACCTAACCGTATCTCAACTGTACCCCAAAATCTGATGGGGTATACTCAAAGGGACCATCACGTTCCAAGATTACCAATGCCGCTGATGGTTCTTCAAACGGACGTCCGGTGCCAAAGATATAGCCAAAAGAAGGTAAAGGGTCGGTAGTGGGCTTGGGTTCAATCCGACCCGGTCAGACCGACTCGGTCTGGGTCAACCCGGTTAGACCTGTTGTAGTCTGGACCATCCCATTAGGTGGGCCAGAATGTTAGGTTCGGCTCGGCCCACTGGGCCCAGCCCAGCGGGCCGCGTGGGCGGTTCGGCCCGGAGGGCGCTGCGAGGGCGGTTCGGCCCAGAGTGCTGCGAGGGGCACGGCTCGGGCGGATCAGCCTGGGAGGCCTGGGCCTATTCGACCCAGAGTTTCGTGAGTGGCGCAGAGACTTGGAAGGTGGCTGAGCAGCGGGGCGGCGGCCGGGCAGGCCGGCGGGACAGCTGGGTGGCGACCGGGCTGGGCGCAGCCAGGCCGGCGGGCGGCCGGGCAGGCCGGTAGGCGGGCTGGTGGTCAGCCGGGTGGAGGCTCTTCCAGCGCAGGTCGACGGGATCGTTCGGGGCGCACGGGAGGTGCGGATGGCTTAGAGGCCGGGATATCGAGCCGATGCGGTTCAGCACGGCACGGGCCGGCGCGGGCCGGCGGTGTTCGGCCGAGGCGCACGGGAGGCCGGCGGCGGCTAGGAGCTGGGTGGCGTGGGCTGTCGGTGGTGCAGCCGGGGAGGCTTGGCCGATTTGGCCGATGGACGGCACTTCCAGGGCGTCTCAGCTGTAGGGTCGCAGTTCATCCCAGAGCACCGAAGCACCACTGGGGGCGGCGCGGTTCGCGGAGGCCGCGGGTAGCACGACATTTTTTGTCGCCGCCTTCGTCATTCCGTCGCCTCATCGTCATGCCGAAGTTCATCACAAACAAGAATGGTCGAGGGTTCATTCCATGTTGGTTTGGCCGCACCCTCGGCGTTTAGGGTGGTAACATTTGTCTCATCAAAGAAATAAGATAAACATCAATTTTTTTACTACCACGCAATAGTTCCTTTCAATCCAAAGAAGAGAAATAGAAAAGGAATATTACACAAGAATAAACCCCCTACCTTTGATCGTCATTCGATGGTCAACGAAGTCGCACACTTCTAATCCCAATTTGCTTCGGCTGTGGAATATGCTCCTTGTTGGTAGGTGTCCGGGGAAGAAGTTCGAAGAGGATCGTTGCCGAAGTTCTTTGTTCTTCATTCTTCGTTGGGATATGGGATTATTCGTTGGAGAATTCAAATCCTCCCAAGCTCTCTTCTCCCTAATATTCCACCCAAATTCCAAAGTGAAAATAATAATAGATTGGTTAATCTATTATTTCATTGGCACAGAATTCAAAATGGTGAAATAAATTAATTGGATCCACCTAATTAATGTGGAGGATTGGCACAAGTTTATTATGGAGTTGGCACAAATTAATTAAAAGGAAGGTGTCACCATAAAGGATGGAGGTTGTGGAGATACTCTCCCTCATTAATGAGGTGAGTTGAGAGGTTTTTCGCTCCCACCATTAATAGGGGAGTTTAGTCTCGTGTAGTCCCCACGTCGTAACCTCTAGTGGGAGGTTATCTTTGGGTGGGCCCCACCACCCTAACCTCTCATGGGAGGTTAAGGTGTGGTGGTCCCACCTACAAATTCCAACCTCTAACACCCACATGGAAGCTCAAATAAAAATAAAGTGTAGCCCACTTTATTTTATTATTCTCCATGGAAACTCAAAAAAATCTAACTTAACTTCTCGACTCAATGTCGTCGAAGTGAAAGTCTCCTTAAGCGAATACCGGCGCTGCAAGTTCAATGGTGCCCTCAGATTTCAATTATGAGCACCAGTTCAAAACTTATAAAAACCCACTCATACGTTTACTAAACGTACCCGAACAAAACTTCAGAAATTGATTCTGGGCACACTAGGCCTCGGATTCATGTGCCTTCAATTTTCAAGGACTCGTAAAATTCTCATGTATTTAAGAAAAAAGATTCCACAAAAATTTCAGGTCTTTACATTCTCCCCAACTCAGGGCTTTACGTCCCCGTAAGCTACAACTCGAACTAAGGGAATAAGTGGGGGTACTGAGCACGTATCTGAGCCTCCCACTCCCATGTTCTCTCCTGGAGGTTCTCGTACTGCCAGAAAATGCACACCAGAGGTATCGACTGTCCACGTAGGACCCACTCCTACCGATACTCAATCTTCACTAGAACCTATGTAAAATTCTCCCCATTGTTGACGTCCAACTCTCCATGGTCGATGATGTGAGAAGGATCATGTACATATCTCCTCAACTGGGATACGTGGAAGACGTAATGCACCCAGTGAAACTAAGGTGGAAGAGCTAAGCGGTATGCCACCTCGCCAACTCTACTGAGGACCTAAAAAGGTCTGATGAAACGTGGAGATAACTTGCCACCTCAGCCAAATCTTTTTAGACCGCATAGGGGTGAGACCCTAAAAAGTCATGGTTACTATCCTCGAACTCTAGAGGTCTCCGTCTCCTGTCAGAATATGACTTCTACCTGCTCTTTGCAGTCTTCATCCGCTCCTGGATGATATGCACCTTCTCTGTGGTAGCCCGTACCATCTCTGGTCCCACTAGTGTTGACTCCCCTGGGTCAGTCCAGTACAGAGGTGATCTGCAAGGTCTCCCATATAACGCCTCAAAAGGTGACATCCCTATGGTTTAGTGATAGCTATTGTTGTAGGAAAACTCCACCAATGGTAAGTGGTCCTCCCAACTGTGACCAATGTCGAGAACACATGCACGAAGCATGTTCTCTAGGGTTTGAATGGTCCGCTCGGTCTGACCATCTGTATGAGGATGGAAGGTGGTTCTCAGACAAAGTTGTGTCCCGAAAGCCTCCTAAAACCCCTTCCATAGCCGGGAAGTAAATCTTATGTCACAATTAAGAGACAATAGTAGAAGGTACTCCATGTAGCCGCACAATCTTCTGCACATAGAGGCATCCCAAGCTCTCTATTGTACCCTGCTCTCTGATCAGTAGGAAGTGGGGCGACTTCGTGAGTCAGTCGACGATCACCCAAATCGAGTCGTGACCCTTGTATTTACATGGATGACCCATTACAAAGTCCATGGATATCCCATACCACTTCCACTCTAGGACCTCTAAAGGCTTCACCAAGCCTGCTGGTACATGGTGCTCCACCTTCACTTGCTGAAAAGTGGGGAATTGAGAGACAAAATCTACTACTACCTTCTTCATACCTGGCCACTAGTGTTGTCGTCTGAGGTCCTGGTACATCTTCGCCACTCCTAGATGTACCGCTAGAGGGGAAGTGTGGAAATACCTCAACACTTCCTCCTAAAGTGACACTAGTACCATGGTACGTCCTTTGAAGAGGATGACGTGCTCCCCACCTTTAGAAAATCCATCAGGTGCCTTCCCTATGGATATCTGAGCTTGTCGTGTCTCACAGTTAGCATCTCCACACTGCGCCTCCCTGACTCGCTAAAGAATTGGAGGAGTGACTGTAAGAGACAGAAGGAAAGATGCTCCATCTCGGTCTACATAAGAAATCTGAAAAGCGGCCAGCTGCTCAGTCACCTCACCTAGCAGCAGAATACTTTTTCTCCTACTGATAGAATCTTCTACCACGTTCCCCTTCCCAGGAGTATAGACTATCTCAAAATCATAGTCCTGGAGGAACTCAAGCCATCGTCGCTGTCTTAGGATCAGGTCCTTCGGTGAGAAGATTTAGCTGAGACTCTGGTGGTCGGAGTAAACTTTAAAACACTCACCCATCAGATAGTTTCGCCACATCTTCAAGGTGAATACCACTTCTGCTAACTCTAGGTCATGGGTAGCATAGTTATGCTCGTTCTGTCTCAGCTGCAGAGAACCATATGTGATCACTGCTCGCTCCTACATCAGGACACACCTGAGCCTGGTCCCTGATGGGTCGCAATAGACTATGTACCCTACGCCTTCCTCAGAAAGCCTCAAGATGGGGGAAATAGTCAACCTCTGCCTCAACTCCAGAAAGCTCTTTTGGCAACTCACCATCCACATGAAGGGTTTCCCCCTCTTCATCAAGGATGATAGGGGTGCTGCAACTCTGGAGAAGTCTGGAACGAACCTCCAGTAGTAACTAGCCAAACCCATGAAACTCCATACCACCGTCACACCCCTGGGTGGCTCCTAAGAAAATACCTCCTCAATATTCACTGGATCCACTACAACTCCAGCCTCTGAGATGACATGTCCTAGAAAGTGAACCTCTCAGATCCAAAAATGGAACTTCTAGAGCTTACCATAAAGCTGGTTCTCTTGGAGTGTGTCTTGTACTACCTGCAAATGGTAGGCATGATCCTCCTAAATGGTCGAGTAGATCAGAATGTCGTCGATGAAGACTATGACAAAGCGATTGAGGTATGGCTGGAAGATCCTGTTCATGAGTCCCATTAACACTTCTGGAGAGTTGGTTACGCCGAATGGAATAACCAAGAACTCGTAGTGGTCGTACCGACATCTGAAGGTCGTCTTCTGCACATTCTCATCTCGAACTCTAAGTTAGTGATAGCCTAATCTTAATTCTATATTTGAGAACCATCGTGCTCCATTCAACTGATCAAAGTGGTCGTAAATCCTTAGAAAATGGTACTTGTTCTTCACGGTCACTTCGTTCAGGCTACGGTAGTCAACACAGAGCCTCAAGCTCCCCTCCGCCTTCTTGGAGAACAGAATCAGGGCTGCCCAAGGTGAAACACTGGGCCGGATGAATCCCTTCCATTGCAAGTCCTCCAGTTGTACCCACAGCTCAAGAAGCTCGGTGGGAGCCATCCGATATTCTGGTGTCGATATCGGTGTCGTCCCAGGGTACAAGTCAATGTAAAAGTCCACCTCTCTACGAGGAGGTAGTCCTAGGACATCATCAGGGAAAACATCCGTGTACTGGACCACCACTAAAGGATAGCTCGGACTCTGCACATCAACTGCTCCGAGGGTAAGGCGGTCCAACTGATGAGTGATCAGCTACACCCTCCTCCAAGTAAGTCTTTCATGTGCTGCAAAGGCTCCCTTCTTGCCGGTGAAGGTAAACCTGGTCCCATCAGTGCGGACACACCATACTTTTCGCCTAACACACTCAATCTGAGCATGGACTGTAGATAACCAATCCATACCCAAAATGACGTTGTAAGGCCTCGACGCCTCTACGAGGAGATCCCAGCCGAAGCTCTCACCTCCTAGATTAATCTCACACTACCGAAACTAGTGCTTTGTAAGATGTTATGTGAGTATTATATACTCTATAATACCAAATGTAGGATCGAAATAATAGAGATACTATATGTATTATCCAATGATGCTCAAAATACAAGAGTGGGGTTAATTTTATAATTTTAAAAAAATCCTTTGGAGATTTTAAAGATGGTTATGTTTAACAAGGTTAAACAAGATAATTCATAAAACTTATGGTTCTACACACTTGCTATAATCTGGAATTATGATTCCGAGAATGTGGATCCGGAAAGATGGTTCCAGAAAATGAAACTTAATGAAAGTTTACATAGATAAAGATTCTACCTTAAATCGTATAGAATCTTACTAAATCATAATAAAAGTATAAGGAAGTATAAGATAGTTATACTTTCCTTAACAATACAAATGCAACAGAAAACTTGTAACAAAACAAGTAACGAGTAGTAAATCTTTTAACCCAAAGAGAAGGGTATCCAACAACATTGGATAAAGGTACCTTGATTCATACTTTCAAGAAATTCTATCTTACCCACACCAGATTAATCCCTCGATACAAAGATCAGAGTCTGTCTTGCTATCCCCACAAGCCCTCAACTTCAAGGTAGTCGACACCTCTATCTTTCTATCCCCGGAAGACCTTGATTGTACACAGCAACAATCGGAGTCGCACTAAAAAAATCTGAAAAAGAAGTTCATTATGCACAATGCATGAGATAATCTCTCTCTAGAAATCACTTCAGATCATCAGTTTTCCAAAAGTTCAGTTCTTATTCTGAGCTCGTTCAAATGATATCCTATATATAGGCATGGCTTCAACGGTCAGCTCCCTCCTCCAACGGTCATAATTTTCCTTAAATCTCAGAGGGACCTGTACACGTGTCACTCAACCAACGGTTAGTTAGTAACTAAATACACGACATCATTTTATAACTAAAAAAAGTTTAAGCTAAAATATGTTTACATAACCAAACTCAAATATTTGGAGTGTAAGGAAATAAAATTTCGGAGTCTAAAAATATATTCGGATTCTATAATACAAGGATATTCGGATTCTGTTTATCAGGGAATTCATAATGAGAATTCATAATCAGAATTCATCATCAGAATTCGTAATGAGAATTTGTAATCAGAATTCATCATCAGAATTCGTAATCAAAATTTGTAATCATAATTCATCATCAAAATTCGTAATGAGAATTTGTCACTGGATTTCATAATGAGAATTCAGCACTAGAATTCGTAATGATAATTCATCACCAGAATTCTTAATGAGAATTCATCACTAGCATTCATAATGAAAATTCATTACTAGAATTCATAATGAGAATTCATCACTAGAATTCATAATGAGAATTCACCACTAGAATTCGTAATGATAATTCATCACTAGAATTTGTAATGAGAATTCATCACTATAATTCATAATGAGAATTCCTCACTAGAATTCGTAATGAGAATTATTCACTAGAATTCGTAATGAGAATCATTACCAGAGTTCGTAATGAGAACTCATCACTAGGATTTGTATTGATAATTCATCACTAGAATTCTTAATGAGAATTCATTATTATAATTCATCATGAGAATTCATTATTAGAATTTGTAATGAGAATTAGTCATCATAATTCATATCCTAAAACAGAATGCTTCATTTCTAAGTATTATGTGATTCCGAGGTTTTAGACAGGAAAATGAATTTTATACTTAGGTAAGATAATGAAAAATGAAAAACATAGTAGGGATAAATTTCCTTGGGAAAGTAAATTTTTCTTATAGAGGTAAAACACAGGGTAAAACAAGATTTTCCTTAGATAAGGTGTTTGTGATTTTCAAAACAATAAAAAATGGTCAAGTCAAAAGGAAACCTTATTTACTTAACAATCTCTCCAAAGTATAAAGAAATAGAAAAGTCATAAGTAAAACCTTATTGACTCAACAATCTCCCCCTATTTGGAAAGCACAAACATCCTTACAAAAAAGAATAAAAAGACTTAGAAAATTTTTTAGACATTGCAAATAAAACTTATCTCCCTTTTCAAATTGGAAACGATGAATACAACTAAACTCCCCCTTAGGCCTTGGAACACTAAGGATCGTATCCTAGATTTCCGGAGTGAGATTTAACTTGATTAATGAAATCTCTGTAGTGAAAAATTCACTTAGATAAACTCCCCTTTACATAGGAATACCTCTTCTATACTTAGAAATATTTTTCCTTCTCCCCTTTAGGATTCTTTTTCCTTCTCCCCCTTTGTGATTTTCAAAAAGAGTTCGAGGGAATGGAAAAAAAAATATGGTACTTGAAATATTAGTACAAGCATCCAAACAACAACAAGCAACCACAATTTCATTAAAATTTGGAAGAATTTTTACAAGGAAATACATTACAACAAAAGATTGGATTGTGTCTATTTTTCTTCTTTTTCCTTGGGTATCATATTCTTTGGAATGGTTTTCAGCTTCTTTAACTCTTCGTGATCCTCCTCTGCTTGCTTCTCTAAGGCTTTGATCCTATCATCTTAAGCCTTTAGAGCCTCTTCTTGAGCCTTAAGAACTTCATTCTGCTTTACAAGATTCTATTTGATCTCAATCCAGAGATCTCTTTCCCTCTTCTAGCTTTGAGAAATAGAGATAAGCTTCCCATTCAAGTCCTTCACCTGTTGATTCTGAGAATTTTGTTCTAGAGTCAACTTCTCTTCAAAACTACTTGTAAGATCCTTGATCCTCCCATCTTATATATCAAAAGATTCCTTCACTCCATCTTGAAACTGATCAATCTCACTCATTTCTTGAATTGATCTCTTTGACCAACTGGCTATCTTCTTACACGACTTTCTGTGAGCTTCATAACCTATGAGGAATGTTTTGAAATCTGATTCTATCTTGACACACTTTTCCATCACCATGGACACCGAATACGATTTCTGATTAAGCATGTGTTGGAGAATTTAGAATCTTGAATATATGATTGAAAAATTCAGAATGGACCCAACAAGATTCTTTAAGGATTGATCAACAAAATCATGACCAAGTGAAGATGATTCTGAATCTGAGACTTTACTTGGTGAGGGTTTTTTTTCAAGTTCAACAATCTTCCTCTTTGAAGTTCCTTCAACTTCCTTCTTCTTCACTATAGATTTTATAGTAGTATCATCAATCACTTGCTTACCCTTATTAATCTTCGGTATGGCTTGCTCATCAGGGGATTCATGCTCGCTATCATACAATTGAACAACTCTATCTTCATCTACTTCTTCTTTCTAATTTCTAGCCTCAACATACTCAGGATGAATGAAATCATGATTAAGTCTTTATTATTCATACAAATTTTTAACTTCTTCTTCTCCTTTCTCTTCATCTTTTCTAGAAGTGACAAGCTTCAAGGACTTAGCCTCAGAAGTTTGGAGTGATAATTTCTCAGATGGGGTTCCTTCGTCTTGATATTCTTCAACTTTCTTAATAAGATCATATATATCATCACAGTCTTCTACTTCTTCTTCCACCTCTTCTTATTCTTCCACTTCTTCCACCTTTTTAACAAGTTTTCCTTTAGCTTTTTCTGGAGTGAAGAAATTCTTCCCTAGAGTCTCTTGTAAAGGCTCTATCAAGAAAGATTGTGGCACCAGAATATTCTCGGATGAAAATTCAGTAGCCTTTAAAATAGATTGTACAACTTCAGCCTTAGACATTTTCTTCTTAAGCTTCTTCTCCTTTTCTTTATTCTCGAGATATTCAACAATCTTCTCCCTTAAAGACTTAGCTTCAACAGGGTCCAAGCTGAACTGTGGCTTCCCTTCTTTCCTCTTTTCCTTATCTTCCCTTCATTTGGAAACCAGCTCATCCGAATAAGATTTCTATTTCTAGGGTTTTGGAGGTGTGGATTGGACTTCCTTTTCTTTAAGGGTTTCTCCTTCAGCTTCTACTTCCTTCAATTTTCTTTTCTTTCCTACCTTTTTGGTTGGTTTAAGAAATTCTTGTTCCTTCTGAGCAGCTTTAACCTCTTCCTCTGGTAGGATATAGAATTCTCCTGACTCATTAGAAAATCCCATACACATTCTTTTCAAGGTGTCATCACTAACAAGCATGACCTTGCAATTTCTCGGCTTGGAACTGTAAGGAATCTTGAATGATTCAAGACACCGAACAATCAGATTTGAGAGTAAGGCAGGGTACATGATAATCTGTGTTCTCAGATTCCCATTCTTTAAATTCTCTACCGTAATGATAATGTGCCTCATAAAATTGATTTTACTTAGATTTACTAAGAAATCTAAGATATATATGTCACTTTTCTTTAAGGTTTCCTTATCACCTTTTCTCGGTATGAAAAATCATTGAACCCATAACTGCAGGATCCGATTGTTATAAGATAGGTGAGAAATTTTTGTGGTCTTGTCTTTAGAAAGTCCAATACAATCCAAATCCTTCACTTTGATAAAACTTCCTTTCATATATGGTAATTTTTGGTAACAAAACTCGGCTTCCCCTTCATAAGATATCTCCACCAAGCTAGCTGTCTTGGTGTAAGAAAGTTTGTATGTTTTTTCATAACTCTTGAAGGAAAAATTTTCTCTGCAATCTTCCTTAAAGAAAGAAACTGACTCATAAAACTCTACGAGTAAATCTGGATACACCAAGTCTTGATCACCTGGCTTAGATATGCACATGCTCTACCATCCGTTAAGCTAGGTATTCTTTGAAATAATAGAGTCGTACTTGAAAAAGTTTGGATATACCAACCTCTCCCTATATACTTTCCATCTTGAGATTGGCTTCGCGATAGACATCTCTTGAGAAGAAGCTTCTACAGACATTCGGATTGGAGGAACTCTGAGAGATTCAGACTGGGCTTAAGAACTGAGGGAAAGCTTCAACACGAGAGAGCTTCAAAAATGATGTGGGATAACCCTTCGGGGGTCCTTTATATAGGAAATGGAAGTGACCTTTCAACTTCCAAATCCAATCTAATAGTTGAGAAACTTTCTAATCTGATCTAACGGTTGATATTCTAGCCGTAAGGAAAAAATTGGGTAGGATCCGATCTTTTGGGGTTTTTTAAGAAAAACTAGAATTCGAGAATTTAGAATACGAAAGAAAATTCCAACAATGAAAAAGTGACTATGAAAACTTAAGAATGAAAACATACCTTTCGGATCAGCAAGGAATATTATTCGTAATAGGTAATTTTCTTCTTGAAGAACTCTATATTAAAACAAATTTGACTACGAAAAACTTATTACAAAAAATCTTAGGTCAAAAAATCTTATTGAGGAAAAAAAATTTGAGTACCAAAATTCCATTAAGAAAATTATGAGTACGAAAATTCCATTACGAAAATTTTGAGTACGAAAATTTCCATTACGAAACTTTCGAGTACGAAAATTCCATTACAAAAATTTCAAGTATGAAAATTTCGAGTACAAAAATTTCCATTATGAAAATTTCAAGTACGAAATTTCCAAGTATGGCTATAAAAAATTTTCAAAAGGAAAACTTCATTACAAAAACAAATACGAAAAACTACATTACGAAAAATATGAAAGACTTCATTACGAAAAATATGAAATACTTCATTACGAAAAATATGAAAGAATTCATTGCAAAAAATATGAAAGGCTTCATTATGAAAAATATGAAATAATTCATTACTAAAATTGAAATACAAAAATCTTTATTACGAAAATTTTGAAAACAAAAAAAAAATTGAAAGACTGACTATGAAAATTTTAAAAACCTAACAATCAAATGTACTCCCACTATGAAAAGGAGTTTATTACTATAAGTAGATTGGTTTAACAAGAAGTTAATCGAGGAATATTACCTTACGGTTATCATCCCTAACTTCTGTTTAATGTATTCAAATATATCAGAAGGTAAAGATTTTGTGAAAATATCAGCAAGTTGATCTTGCATTCCAATAAATTGAAGAATGATATCTCTTTTTTGTGTGTGATCCATAAGAAAGTGATTCCTAATATCTATGTGTTTTTCATGAGAGTGATGTGAAGGGTTTTTACTAAGGGCAATGGAACTTGTATTATCACACAAGATTTTCGTTTTAGTAAAACTCATACCATAGTCTGTGAGAGTGTGTGGCATCAACAACACTTGAGCACAACAACTTCCAGCTGCTACATATTCAGCTTCAGCAGTGGAAAGTGCTACTGAGTGTTTCCTCTTGCATGACCAAGAAAATAATGAATCTCTTAGTAAATGACAAGTTCTGGATGTACACTTTCTATCCATTCTACATCCACCAAAGTCAGCATCTGAAAAACTTTTCAAAATAAAATCATTTCCAGAAGTATAAAGGAGTCATAAATCTATGGTTTCTTTTAAGTAGCGAAAAATTATTTTCACTGCCTTTAAATGAGATTCCTTAGGATTTGATTGATATCTTGCACATAATCATACTGAAAACATTAAGTCTATATGACTAGCTGTCAAGTAAAGTAAACTTCCTATCATACCTCTAAAAGATGTTTGATCCACTGGTTTCCCAGCTTCATCAAGATCAAGTGTGTTTGAGGTACTGATGGGAGTATTAATACTCTTAGTGTTGTCATATCCATACTTTTTAAGACGGTCTTTAATATAATTATGTTGGGATAAATAAGTTCCTTCTGGTTTTTTAGAAATTTGAAAACCAAGGAAAAATGTTAACTCTCCCATCATACTCATTTCAAACTCAGATTTCATTAGATCCGCAAAGGAATTAGTTAAAGATTGCTGAGTTGAACCAAATATGATATCATCAACATAGATTTAAACAATCAAAAAAAAATTCTTATATTTATTTATAAAAAGGTTTAGATCGTCATTTCCCTTAACATAATTATTTTGAATAAAAAATTCTGTAATTCTATCATACCAAGCTCTAGGTGCTTGTTTAAGGCCATATAAAGCTTTGGTAAGTCTAAAAACATGATTAGGTTATTTTTTGTCTTCAAAACCAGGAGGTTGTTCTACAAAAACTTCCTCTTGAACATAACTGTTAAGGAAATCACATTTCACATCCATTTTAAAAATTATGAAATTAAAGAATTCTACAAAGGAATGTAAGATAAGAATAGATTCAAGTCTAGCTACTGGAGCATAGGTTTCTTCATAGTCTATTCCCTCTTACTGATTATAGCCTTTAGCAACTAGTTTGGCTTTATTTCTAACTATGATTCAATTTTCATCACACCTATTTATGAAGACCCACTTTACTCTAATAACAGAAGTTTCCTTAGGTCTTTCAACCAAGGTCCAGATTTTATTCTTTTAAAATTCATTATTTCATCTTGTATAGATTTTATCCAATCATCATCAACTAAAGATTCATCAGTGCTTTTGGTTCTAATTGGGAAAGAAATGCTAGATGTTATATTTCATTTCTTAAGGAACTTCTAGTCCTTACAGGTTGATTCACATCACCAATGATACTATCACTAGGATGATTCTTAAGAAGCATCTGATTTGGGTTTTGTAAAACCTGTTCATCAACATAGGGTATGAAATCCTCTGGAGTAAATGTTTCAGAAATATTTTCTTGGACAGTTTCCTTTTTAGAAGGATATTATATCATAGGTAGATAATCAGTTTTTGAAAACACATCCAAAGATGTAGGTTGGGGTTATTTAAAAACAAAGGGATTAGTTTCATCAAATTTCACATGTACAATCTCTTCAACAGTACAAGTATTTTTATTGAAAACTCTATAAGCCTTAGAAGTTGTGGAGTAGCCTTGGAAAATTCCTTCATCAGATTTTGGTGTGAATTTATGTAGATTATATTTAGTATTCAGAATGAATACTTTGCAACCAAAAACCTTGAAGTAGGAAAGTCTAGGTTTTCTACCATTCTATAACTCATTCAGAGTTTTATTAAGAAAAGGTCTAATTAAAACTCGATTTATAGTATAAAAAGTAGTAATTACATCTTCATCCCAAAAATTTTTGGCTATATAATATTCACTCAACATGGTTCTAGTTATCTCTTGAAGAATTGTATTTCTTCTTTCAATAACACCATTTTGTTAAGGTTTTTTGGGTGCTGAGAAGTTTCGAGTAATGCATTTTTCTACTACAAAAAGTTTCAAAATCAAAATTTAGAAATTATCCACCATGATCACTATGAATGGTTTTCAATGGTAGGTTTTTTCCATTTTTAACTTGGGCTCTAAAATTTTTGAAATACCAAAAATCTTCATATTTATTTGCTAGAAAATAAACCCATGTAAACATAGTGTAATCATCAACTAAAACAAATACACAATACTTTCCTCCAATGCTTCTAGTTTGTTTTGGACCAAAAATATCCATATGGACCAAATGTAATGCATCAGTATTTGAGACTTCACTGATTGATTTAAAACTAGATTTATGTTTTTTTCCATATTGACAAGGATCGCAAACTTTTGAAGAATCAAATATAAGCTCCGGTAGATCCTTAACTAATATTTTCTTAGAAATTTTGTATAAGTTCCTAAGGTTACATTGTTATAACCTTCTATTCCATAACCAAGAATGATCTTCCATAGCATTGAGGCATGGTAGATCTTATCTTCTAAGGTCTTTTAAGTTTAATGTGTAAACATTCTCTTTCCTATGGGCAGAAAGAATAAACTCTTCCTTGGAATTGTGTACTAAGAACTTATCATTCCTAAAATTCATAAGGTATCCTTCATCCCATAATTGACTTATATAATGAGGTTGTGCTTAAGACCCTTAACAAATAAAACATTTGAAATCAAATTTTTTCCAAGAATAACGATATTACCTATACCAATAATTTCTTCCTGTGCATTATCTCTGAAAGTTACTTTCCCTCCTTTCGTTTTGATAATATTTTCAAAATAGTTTTTGTTACCAGTCATATGATGGGAACATACACTATCCATGTACCATGTATTGTTGTTGGTACCTTCTCTATTTTCCTGAAAATAAGAAAAAAATAGATTTTCAGAATCTAAACTTGCTTGGATCTGGAAATCTCATACAGAAATTTTTTTGGCACCCACATCTTTTTAGAAAAGTAGGGTTTATGAAATCCTAAAGTCTAAGTTTTGTTTAAGGAACAATTTTTTACCCAATGCCCACCACACTGACACTTACTACAGAATGGGGAACTTTGCGAAACAAAATAATTGTTTTTAAAAATTGGTTTATAACCAGTATAACCAAAACCATAACTATTCCTTAGAGGTTAGATTTGAGAATACATTTTTTCAAAATTTTCCTTACCTTAGGTAAAGTTTGACAAACACTTCCTCAAGGAAAAGATTTTGGATTTCAGTTTAATAACTAAGTTCTTTTCTTCCAAAACATTAGCTTTATAACTGGAGCTAGGCTCAAAAATATTTTTCTTAGAAATTATGTTTTCTAAGTCTTTTGAAAGTTTATTCTTCTCAGAATTTACTTCCTAAAGATTTTGTAAAATACTTTCAAAATCAACATTTTTTCTTATCAAGATCTTTAGAAAGATATGATATTTCCTTATTAAGAATACTATTCCTAGAATTTTCCTTATCAAGTTTTTTCATGAGTTTTGAATTCTCAATCTCAAGAAGTTTGAAAAACCTAGATACTTCTTCATAGGTAGGTAAAGTATTATCTTTATCAGAAGAAGATTCTTTATCTGAAGAGTTATAATATTTATTATCACTATAATTTGTATTTAAAGAAACATTGGTTATTGATTCATCATTGTGAAACTTAGACATCAAACAATGATTGTCAATATGTATTATGGCTATTAAACCACGGTTCTTTTGTCTAGAATATTCATAATCCGATGATTCATCTGAAGAATCACCACTGCTAGCACTCCAGGTGTCATTAGCTTTCAAGAATTTCTTAGCCTTATCCTTGTAATACTTATTTCAGTTTATCTCAGAATTATTTTCTTTCCTCTCTTTTCTCTTGAGCATAGCACAATCAGGCCTTATGTGTCTAGCTCTCTTGCATTCAAAACATGTAACTTCAGAATCTTTCCTATCTTTCCTTTCCTTCTTATATTTGGATTGAAAATTCCTTTGTATATATATCTTGTTCATCCTTCGAGAAAAATTTTCTAACTCATTCTCTGAATATTCACTTCCACTAGATTCAGATTGTATAAAAACCTTCTTAGATTTAGATCTAGTAACTCTTTCAGGAGTCTTGGATTTTGTATGATTTGATGTTGTAGTAAAAGCAACACTGCCACTCCCATTTTTGTTCTTAATGTTATCAGCATATCTCTTCATCCTAGTCTCATGTTGAAGAGGAGTTCTAAATAGTTCATCTAAGGAAATATGAGTAACCTTCCTGTTTTCATCAATAGTTGTTCTCTTTTACTCCCATTCGTTTGGAAAAATTTCAATAATCATATCTACAAGGGCTTCATCATCAAGAACTTTTTCTCCCATATATTGTAAACTGTTCACAATAGTCATAAATCTTTATTGCACTTTATATATGGGTTCTCCATAAGGAAAGCAGAAACCATGATACTCATCTTTGAGCATGGGTCTTCTAGTTTCAATTACTTTAGATGTACCAAAATGTGTGACTTCCAATTTCTTCCAAATACAATTTTCCACTTCACAAGATAAAATCTGGCTATATATATTCCTAGTCATAGAACATATCAAAGTATTGCGGACCGTGTAATTCAGTTGATATTCTTGATTTTCTTGATTTATAAAGGTACTAACTTCCTAATCATGGATTTTGTAACCTCCAGTAAGTATAATAAAATTGTCAAATCCAATGTTGATAAAAAATGTCTTAATTCGATCTCTCCGGTACTCATAATCATTTCCATTGAAAATGGGTGGTCTAGTAGGATTGAGATTATCTATGGATCCAACATTGATTCCTACCATCTTAAAGAAAAATATTTCCACACAAACTTATTAGTAATAAAAGTTTGTAAGCAAGGAAAATATTCCTAAGCAAGAACAAAAATAGAACACAAGTACTCTAAGAAAAAAAATGACTCCAAACATTATGAGTCCGAAAAACCAATTCTGAGAAAAGAATGAGATGAATTCTCTTCTGAATCTAATCGTGAGATCAATTCAGTTTGAACCAATCCTGTGAATCCAATTGTGAATTGGTACAGGATATGAGTTCACCTTACTCTGATACCAATTGTAAGATTGTATGTGAGTATGATATACTCTATAATACCAAATATAGGATCTAAATAATAGATATACTATATGTAGTATCTAATGATGATCAAAATACAAGAGGGGGTGAAATGTATACTTTTAAAAAATTCATTTGGAGATTATAAATATGGTTATGTTTAACAAGGTTAATAAGATAATTCACAAAACCTATGGTTCTACACACTTGCTATAATCTGGAATTATGATTCCGAGAATGTGGATCTGGAAAGATGGTTTCGGAAAATGAAACTTAATGAAAGTTTAAATAGATAATGATTCTACCTTAAAGTGTATAGAATATTACTAAATCAGAATACAAGTATAAGGAAGTATAAGATAGTTATACTTTACTTAACAATACAAATGCAGCAGAAAACATGTAACAAAACAAGTAACAAGTAGTAAATCTTTTAACCCAAAGAATAAGGTATCCAACAATCTTGGATAAAGGTCCCTTGATTTATACTTTCAAGAAAGTCTATCTTACCCACACTAGGGTAATCCCTCAATATGAAGATAGGATTCTGTATTGCTATCCCCGCAAGCCCTCAACTTCAAAGTAGTCGGCACCTCTGTCTTCCTCAGTAAGGAAGCCCTCAATTTCAAGGTAGCCAGCACCTCTGTCTTCCTATCCCTGGAAGCCCTTGATTTTACATAGAAACAATCAGAGTCGCACTAAGAAAATATGAACAAGATGTTCAGTACACAAAAAAGATGAGAGAATCTATCTCTAGAAATCCCTTCAGATCATCAGTTGTCCAAAAGTTCAGTTCTTATTCTGAGCTCGTTCAAATGAGCTCCTATTTATATTCATGGATTCAACGGTCAGCTCCCTCCTCCAATAGTCATATTTTTCCTTAAATATCAGAGGGACCTGTACACGTGTCACTCAACCAATGGTCAGTTAGTAACTGAATACACTACATCGTTTTATAACTAAAACAAGTGTAAGCTAAAATATGGTTACATAACCAAACTCAAATATTCGGAGTGTAAGAAAATAAAAGTTCGAAGTCTAAAAATATATTCAGAGTCTATAATACAAGGATATTTAGATTTTGTTTATCAGGTAATTCTTAATGAGAATTCTTAATCAGAATTCATCATCAGAATTCTTAATGAGAATTCGTAATCAGAATTCTCCATCAGAATTCATAATGAGAATTCGTAATCAGAATTCATCATCAAAATTCGTAATGAAAATTCGTCACTTGAATTCGTAATGAGAATTCAGCACTAGAATTCGTAATGATAATTCATCATTAGAATTCATAATGAGAATTCATCACTAGCATTCGTAATGAAAATTCATTACTAGAATTCATAATGAGAATTCATCACTAGAATTTGTAATGAGAATTCAACCCTCGAATTTGTAATGAGAATTCATCACTAGAATTCGTAATGAGAATTCATCACTGGAATTATTAATTAGAATTCATCACTAGAATTTTTAATGAGAATTATTCACTAGAATTCGTAATGATAATTCATTACCAAAGTTCATAATGAGAATCCATCACTAGGATTCGTAATGAGAATTCATCTCTAGAATTCGTAATGAGAATTCATTATTAGAATTCGTAATGAGAATTAGTCATCAGAATTCGTATCCTAAAACAGAATGCTTCATATCTAAGTATTATGTGATTCTGAGGTTTTAGACAAGAAACCGAATTTTATACTTAGGCAAGATAATGAAAAATGAAAAACATAGTAGGGATAAATTTCCTTGGGAAAGGAAATTTTTCTTATAGAGGTATAAGACAGGGTAAAACAAGATTTGCCTTAGATAAGGTTTTTGTGATTTTCAAAACAATAAAAAATGGTCATGTCAAAAGGAAACCTTATTTACTTAACAATCTCTCCAAATTATAAAGAAATAAAAAAGTCATAAGGAAAACCTTATTGACTCAACATGCTTAATTGTCGAGTCTGCTCCCGTAGGAGTCTCTAGCCGTATGGATCAAGCCAACGACTCTGTCAGAATCTCTGAGCTCCAAAAGAAGGTGGTGGAAATGAAAGAGTGACTGGAACCTATGTCTATAAGTACTGCATCTAAGGTGGAGTAGACACAGACCGTACCCCTAATCATCTCCGGAGTGCCATTATCGTAAGCCTCAGCTGCCTGGAGCTGAGATCTCCCCTATCCACCTACTCCCTGAAGTTGGGGTGGACCGTCGGGTGGTGGTTCTGGTAACACCTCGAAACGTCGTCTACCCCTAGCTGCATGGCCAGCTCCTCTTCCACGTCTGCCTACTCCCTGCGGACTACCTCGATCGAATCTCTGCCTCTTCATGGGTGGTCCTTCAATTGTCTGATGATCATCTGAACAACAGTTCAGACAGTCATGAGCCATGTGGCCCTGCCCGCCGCATGTGAAACACTGCATGTTCCTCACATGACTGGCTCTATCTTGTGTGCCTCGCATAACCGAACTCATATCCTATGGTCGTCCACCGGATGGTCTGGTCCACTTGGACCTCTGCGACATCTGTCTACTGTCATCTACAGAAGACTACGCTATGTGTCGACCGGTGGTGGGTCTCGCTACAGGTGACTACTCAGAAAGGAATATCTCTACTAAGAGGGCTCTCTCTAACACCCCCTCCTACGTCGGGATGCTGAGTGAGATCATCGAAGCCCTAATCTCTCACCTAATCCCCTACTCAAAGGTCTGGGCCCTAAAGAATGGGTCTCGCACCATATCTGTGGAGTAGCGTGAGAGATTGGTGAACCTCACTGAGTACTGTGCCACTATCATGTTGACCTGCTGAAGATGAAGTATCTCCTGTATCTATACCGCATGTAGGGTGGTTGGGACAAACTCTGCCAAGAATAGGCTCTCGAAGTCTGCCCAGAGAAGCGCTGCCTCATCATGCACCTAGAGCATCAGGCTCCACCATCTGTCTGCTGCTGCCTGAAGGAGACTCGCGGTAAGGATCACCATAAGGTCGGCTGGTGTCCCTACCAGTCTGAAGACTCTCACCACAGCCTCCGGCCAATCTTCAGCTGTCTGCGGGTCTGTCTCACCCCTGAACCTGGGCGGCCTCTGGCACTGGAACTCGTAAAATGAGATCAAGCGGTGTGACCCGTCTACTGCTAGGGCTGGTGGAATCGGTGGCTTAATGGGTAGTGGTACCGTTTGAGCCTCCGTTGTGATAGGGCCCTACACCGAGGCCTCATCGCTTGGTGGGTTGCCATCTCGTACAACTCTCAGAACTCAATCTGGTTGTCTGCGTGGAGGCATCCTGCAAAGAAACAGGTGCGCCTTGGTTAATAAGTTATACCTAGTGAGCTGACTCAAAGAGATCACTAAGAAAACTCTTGTAACACACACGCAATCTGTGTTTTCTTTCATTGAGTCAAAAATCAGAAGTCAAGGTCCTGGTTTATGGATACGTCGGCCTCCGCACTAACATCGGACTCCCTAAACTGAAAACTACACTCAATACCCTTAACACTATTGCTTCATAGAAAAGGAAGATCATAGTCCTAAGTTCTGCAGTAGAACAGACTCCTTTGATACCAATTTTTCACGAACCATCCCCCAGGGTCCGTGTCGTGACTACCCAAAGCCCGCCTTCCATAGGCCAGAGGCTGGAGACTAGCACGAAAGGTTTAAATACATAAAATGGGAAGGAATTTCCTTTATATCCTGAAAATTCACAGAACAGAGTACAAAATGGAAGCAAAACACTAAGTAAAACTATATACAAAAGAGTGTTGAAAAGTAAAAGGGACCATAAATACAAGCCCAAATATAAAGTACAAGTACTGGAAAAAGGGAAAACAGCTCCTAGATCGTCCACTGGGAAATCCTATATGAAGGGTAGGTACAGAGAGCCTCCAAATCACTCAACGTCCATCTGTCTCCTTTGTGTACCATCACGCCATGTGGTCCACCTCCGGGTACTGTTTAGTCCTGGTACACTCAGCCTCAGTTAGCACTATCTGTCGTCTGGATCCAACACAATGAGGTGCGGGCATAGCCCGTGCAGGGGTGAGTATAACGATACTCAGTAAGGACCTCGAGACCCTCAAGGTCTCACAAAACCAACAAGGATAAACCACAAAGTATGAAATCAACAGATAATCCCACTTAGGTATATGCCCATACATATACCTAAGTTATCAAGTAATCCATATCAATCATGAGGTACACCAAAGTTACTGACTCAAATCACACAGGTATACAACTTTCGTAGGGAGATAGAGATGATCAGATGTAGCCATTAAATCATCTATTCTGTCGAACCCACACAGGATCCAGGAACAGAAGTCAGAACTGTCGGACCCACACAAGATCCAAGAATAGTAGTCAGAGCTGTCAGACCCACACATGATCTAGGAATAGTCGTCAGAGCTATCGAACCCACACAGGATCTAAGAACAGTTATTCTGTCGAACCCACATAGGATCCAGGAACAGAAGTTGGAACTGTCGAACCCACACATGATCCAGGAACATTAGTCAGAGCGCAACCAACCATAGGGTTTCCATAAAGCATGCTTGATTCCAGGAGGGTCCTCTCCTAAATCCAAGATTCGATACGTCAAATTACAAAAATTCCCATAAAGAAGTATTGAAAAGTTACGTCACGTCATAGGGGTCTCAACGCAATAGACGGTGCGTCAATCGAACGCCCGATCTATGAGTTATTAGTCTTTTAATCTTAGGGGCCCGGTTGGCTTTGTGCACGATCCAACCAGACCGTATCTCAATTATACCCCAAACTCTAATGGGGTATGCTCAAAGGGACCATCACGTTCCAGGATTACTGGTGTCATTTACGGTTCGTCAAACGGACGTCTGATTCCAAAGATATGGCCAAAAGAATGTAAAGGGTCAGTAGTGGGAATGGTTCCAGTCCGACCCGGTCTGGGTCGACTCGGTTAGACCTATTTGGTTCTGGCCCGACCCATTGGTTGGGCCAGTCTGTTAGGTTCGTCTTGGCCTGGGAGGCCGGGTCCGGTTCGACCAGGAATGTCGCAAGGGGCGCGGGGCCTCGAAAGGCGGTCGGGCAGCCAGGTGGTGGTCGGGCAGGCCGGGTGGCGGCCGAGCAGGGCACGGCCAGGCCGGCGGGCATCCGAGAAGGGTGCCAGGTGGGCCAGCTGGTGGCCGGTATGGCTGGCAGGTGGACCGGCGAGCGGTCAGGTGGCGGGCTGGCCAGTGCGGGCAGCAGGTTCGGTCAGGGCGCACGGGAGGCCGGCGGCTGTCGGGAGCCGGGAGGTGCTGGCTGGCGGCGGTGTGGCCGGGGTGGCTTGGCCAATTCGGCCGGCGGATGGCGCGGCCAGGGCAGCTCAGCCGGAGGGCCGTAGTTCGGCCTGGAGCACCGGAGCTCCGCGGGGGCAGCGCGGTTCGCAGAGGCCGCAGGTAGCATCGCCTTTGTCGTCGCCGCCTTCTTCATTCCGTCACCTCATCGCCATGCTGAAGTTCATCACAAACAAGAACGATGGAGGGGTTGGGACATGTTGGTTTGGCCACACCCTCCATGTTTAGGGTGGTAACATTTGGCTCATCAAAGAAAGAAGATGAACATCAATTGTTTTAATACCATGACACAGTTCCTTTCCATTTGAAGAAGAGAAATAGAAAAGGAATATTACACAAGAATAATCCCCCTACCTTTGATCGTCGGTCGATCATCGATGGATTCGCACACTTCCAATCCCAAGTTATGTCGGCTACGGAAGACGCTCCACGTCGGTTGGTGTCCGGGGAAGAAGTTCGAAGAGGATCGTTGTCGGCGTTCTTCATTATTCGATCTTTTTTGGGAAATGGGATTCTTCGTTGGAGAATTCAAATCCCCCCAAGCTCTCCTCTCCCCAATATTCCACCAAAATTCCAAAGTGAAAATAATAATAGATTGATTTATCTATTATTTCATTGGCACATAATTCAAAATGGTAAAATAAATTAATTGGCTCCACCTAATTAATGTAGAGGATTGGCACAAGTTAATTAGGGAGTTGGCACAAATTAATTAAAGTGAAGGTGGCACCATAAAGAAGGGAGGGTGTGGATAAACTCTACCTCATTAATGAGAGGAGTTGAGAGGATTTCTGCTCCCGCCATTAATATGGGAGTTTAGTACCTTGTGGTCCCCATGTCGTAACCTCTCGTGGGAGGTTATGTTCGGGTGGGCCCCACCACCATAACTTCTCATAGGAGGTTAAGGTGTGGTGGTCCCACATCTAAATTCCAACCTCTAACTCCCACATGGAGACTCAAATAAAAATAAAGTGTAGCCCACTTTATTTTATTATTCTCCACAAAAACTCAAAAAAACTAACTTAACTTCTCGACTCACTGTCGTCAAAGTGAAAGTATCCTTAAGAGAATACCGGCGCTGCGAGTTCAATGGTGCCCTCATATTTCAATTCTGAGCACCGGTTCAAAATTTATAAAAACCCACTCGTATGTTTACTGAGCGTACCTGAAAAAAACATCAAAAATTGATTTCGGACACACCAGGCCTCGGATTCATGCATCGTTAATTTTCACAAACTCATAAAATTCCCATGTATTTAAGAAAAAAAATTCCACAGACATTCCGGGTCTTTACATTTACTTAATAATATATGGAAATGATCCATTTTCCAGTTATGATATTTCAGAATCAACTAAATTTTAGTCTAACACATGGTGACTATGGTATGGAAAAATTATATGTTTCGATTTAAAAACATATTTAAAAATTCACGTCACATACTAAAAAATAATAAAACATGATCATATTTTCATCACACATTTCAAAAATGATATAATATTAGTTTTTGACTTGTATGAATCATCTGCATCTGAATCTAACAATGGTGTGGCTAATATAGATCGAAATTCATAATTTAGTATAAATATAAGGACTCATCCTTAAAACATTTCAAAATAATTAGTAAATTAAATAATTTTACTTTCATTCAAATTGAGGATATTTTCAGGTTTGATTTTTTTGCATAATTAGACCAAAACTCATGCATAAAAAAATAAAAAGAAACACAATGTGGACACTTCCAAATAGTATCCATTTTTCTTATAATATAAAAGAATATAATAAAACAGGATCACTTTTATAAAAACTCTTCATGACATTCAAAACGACATATCCAAATCCTTAATCATCATTTAGTCCTGTAATCAGCATTAAAAAATGTGGGAAGAGCATAAAAATATCAATAAGGGATATATTAAGAAGGAAATTGTTATTCCACTGATAAACATGAAAACCCATAAATATTTTATCATAATGTAATAATTTTTCACCCTAAATAAGTAGTAAATACTTTCCTTTGAAAATAGTATAATTTAAAACTTTTTATAATCACAATATTACCATATAGCCCATAACAAGCATATGAAATAAATAATGGCTCCTTAGGAAATAATAATACTTTTCACTCTTATAAATGGAATAACTATGGGATTTACTTCCATAAATTTCACTCTAACAAATGGAATAGACATACGACCGACATCCATACCCAATGAATTGGAGGTTATAATGGAACCACCCATCCTATTTTATTACTGAACAACCCATCCTATATTTATCAAATAAGAACTCATCAAATTTCCAAGTACTATTAAAAATCATAAGAAATAAAATTATTAAATTTTCAACATGTCATTCTTAAAATTTCATTTTCTCTCATAATAAAAATTTCATGTTATAGAAATATGAATCTATTTTCAAAACTCTTTTTTTTGTAAAAAATACAAATAAAATTAAATGAAGGTTTTTTTATTTAATTACATTAAGACTTGTAAAGGATGAAAATATCATATAGTGTTCATTATGGTGGGAAGTTGAGGTCATCATATTCATTAAAAAGAGAATTTTTTGTCATTTGTAAAGGAATTCAAATGTTCCATTCAATAAACATAAAAAGATTCCTTTTTTAAAACCATTTAATAAAATTAAAAATAGACATAAAATGTCCCGTATAATAATTTTATATCCATATAAATGGACATATAAAATAATATCAGGAATATTTACATGGTGAAAAAGATCAGATAATTATATATTTAAACATTCAAGGTGTCTCATACCACTTTGAACATTTAAATCACATGACCCACAAAGTAATAAATATTAACAAAATTAAATAAAATTGAAATAAATTCGTGATATTATATGTAAAATGGGATTTATATACACCTAATAAATTAATTTGGGTGTATAACATCAATATATGTCATAGTGAAAGGATATTGAGATGAAGTCCCTTACATTGAGTCTGATTCGTCAAGTATGATCATTATATTCTGGAATAATAAACATTTATTAATTATTAAATTTATTTAGAAACTTTTAGATTTTATTATTCCTTTTATATCACTTATTACCATGTTATAATAATTATTTATTTATTTATGTTCATGTTGGATGTTTTTACAATATTCTACAATTGAGTCCAAAATAAATTTGGTATGATGTCAAAAGTGAAAGTGGTCAGAAGTCCATCATCTATAAAAATAATATTCATGAAATTATTATCATTTTTATAAATAAATATTAATTTTAAATCAAACCATTATGTATGGTTATGAAAAATTAATAACGTTATAATCATGGAGACGTTAGGTCGTACGTATGCATGAGTAATGTTTCCATTTTTCAATAATCATTATAGAAAGAAGGTGATTATTATTTTATATTTCCAAAATGATAATAATAAAAATAATATTAATCATTTAAATATACTGGTGTATATCATCCATGTGAGGTGGTGATGATAAACAAATAACATCGCTTCATGGACGTGATAGTTCACACGTACGCATGAATGGCGTAATAATTTTTATGTGCATGGAAATGTAAGAATGTAGATTATATATTATTCTTTAAGAATTATAATTATTTCATTAATATCATATATAATCATTAAATAAATAATTATAACATGTCTTGAGATTCTGTGTTAGGAAATTAATTATATCAGTTCGCATGGAAGTAGGTCGTCATAAACACGAACGATAATTATTTTAACATTTCATGGAAGTGCAGATAGATTTAGGTGATGATATTAACATAATAGGATATCATTACATTTAGGATACTATAGTTATTATTTCATAATGTTTGAAGAATATTTTAATTGGAAGAACAAATAAAATAGGAATAGTTAATTAAAAACAATACCTCTTTCACAGACGATCTCTATTGATTAACATATTAACACCACTAAGGAGAGTTTTTTGCCTAAAATAAGGCCTCTAGATTGTGGGTAGGGATTCCAAGAAGGTATTTGGGTATATCTTGGCCAAATAATTTTTTTAACTGTATGTAGATGAAAATAATTAGTTTCCTTTATTGGGGAGGGGAGGGGAACTCTTGGGATTTTCAAATTATGAAATTAATATAAATTACTAGTTTATTAAAAATGTCTCCAAACTGATTTATTTTGAATATAGGATGATTTTGGGTCAAAATAAGTTATTACAATAAAAATTAGACATGTTTTGATTATTTTTTTCATCCTTATCATTTGGTTTTAAACCTTATTTAACCCTTCTAACTTCTATTATGATATCATGTCATTTATACTTTGAAGGTTAGTATATTTACAATAAAATTTCTAACAACCAAGAAATGAGTCATTTATAAATTTTAAGAATTATCCATATCATTTTCCAAAAATATATATTTTTTAAAATTTTATATCATTTAGTAATATATTTTTTCTTTTAAAACAACAATAATGTCAATTTTGACACTTTTTATTACTTGACTTTTTAAAAATATCATAAAAAGAAGATAAATTCTAACCAATTATTAAAAAAAATTATAACATGTCAAAGGAATCTAAAAAAATCATGGATTAAATTAATATTCTCAAATTATATTCAATTTTGTACTTTTAATTTCATTTATTTGATATTTCCTTTAATTAAACAATTACTACATCATCATTGTGTCACCATTTAATGAAATTATATTATTACTAAATATTAAAAATTAATTTACATGATATATATATAAATTTATATTTCAAAATACTATTTATATTTGAACATATCTCCTATATACCACCATACTAAAAATATTTCACTTGTTAAAATCAAAATTGTGACAAAATTGACCTTTCTTTGAATATAATATTATAAATATCATACTCTCATCCAAGTAGCTTCCAAAGGTCATAGTTTTTTTTTACCAAGGATGATTTTGGTCTAAAAGAACTCATCCAATGAAATTATGAAATGTGTTAGGGTTATTTTAAAATATTTATATTATTATTTGTACCCTTAATTGTCTTATTTACCCTTAAATATGGTGAAAAACTACTAAAATTACTATGTATTTTGTCTAAAAATAAAAGGTACATATAAATTTGTAAATTATTATTAAATATATGGAATAAATTTTTAAAAAAATTTAACACAAAAAATTTAAGAAATTAATTAAAATTTAATCGAATTTATGGAATAAGAAAATGAGTTTTTAAAGAAATATGTTCAAAAGTTCAGGAAGTTTTTATATTCAATTTCAATGTGAAATTTTTTCCAATGACATAAATTTGATTAACTAACATAAAATTTATATAATTATACTTAAAAACTAATCTAAAATATAATTTAAAATAATATATTATTTAGATGAAAAAACTTTTTTCAATTAAAATGCAATATTTTTTTACTATTCATCAAAACATAAAACTTATTAGAAAAATAAAAAAATCAATCAATGTAAATTTTTATATTAATATTTTTATGAATAGGTTTATTTTTTCAAAAATAATATATAAAATTCTCAAAAACTATATTTTAAACAGGTGTAGGATAAAAAGTGGGAAATTTTCCTTTTTAGAAAAATAATTCTTTTATGCGTAAAATTATATTTATTCTTACATCATGTCTAGAAAACACATAATATTAATGTTAAACACTATATTGAATATATTATATTTATATTTCATTAATATCATCAAATGATAGTGATTTTTTATTATACTTTTGCACATTTAAAAGGTGTTTCATAAAAAAATCATTTCAAAAAATGGATTGATTTTAATATATAAATGATTGATAAAATATTAATTATATATAAAATTTTAAACCATATTTTCATAATATTTGAAATCATATTCATACCCTTCATTCTAATGGATAGGTTCTAATGAAAAATTTAAATAATAATATTTAGTTATTCGCTTATGCTCGATGTGGTGTATCATATACGCTACCAAACATAGTGTTTATTTATTAAAATATTGGGTTGTTATAATAAAAGTGTGATTTTTTTCTAAAAGGTCACTAAAATACCTAAATCCAAGAAATAACACATAAATTAAATTAATCTTTTAGGGAAACATTCAACTAATATTTAATTATGTTTTGAAATCGTTGGTACTTCAATCTTACACATGGTACGACTAGTATGAATGAAATTGTGTTTTTTCATTTTAATGTGACATTATACTCCAAACCACATCTCAAAAAATAAAAACTAGAAAAAATTATTTAGACTATTTTAATATTTTATAATAACTATATAAGATCCATCTATTTTCTATAGGAATCAATATCACATCAATTTGATATAATATGTGTCTATATGGATCTATGTGTATGTTTTCGGTAAAAAAACTCACATTTTATTCTTTTACATAAATCACATTCTCAAAAATAAAAACACAGACATTTATTTCCATTATATAATAGATAATTTTCCATTATTAATTTCTGATTTGTACGATTCAACCACATATATATTTGTTACACAATGTGGTTGATATGACTCAAAGTTCAAGTTTTCATTTTAAAGTGTCGATGTAGTCTACAATGCATGTAACATAACAAAAAACTAGATAATGATCTATATTTTTTTTGAATCATTTAGAAAATTATTAGTGATTTTTTTTTAAATTTTTGGAATCAATTGCATGTCAATCTTGCATGTGGTGTGGCTAGTATGGCTCAATGTGAGAGTTTTCTATATAGAAGTTGCATTTTACTGTAAAACGTACACCACACACTCAAATGTAATAAAAAACTTTTATTTCCGTGAAACAGTAGTTTGATGATCATTTTTTCATTTTAGAGTTATATAAATAAACCACGCAACATTTTGGCTACTAGAGTGTCCAGTATAACTCATAGTGCTGGTATTAATTAAAATGATTCATTTCAGTCCAAAATATACATGACACACTCCCAACTAAGATAAAAAACTTGAATTCCAATGGTTATATATTAAATTGATCTATGAATCATTTGAGATATGTTGGAATCAACTAATATTCAATAGTGCACATGGGGAGGCCAATATAGTGTATAGTGCATTTTTGGAATATAAAATTTTAATTAAATTCTAAAATGAAAGTTACATACTAAAAATAGAGGAAACAAACATTGATTTCAATAAGAAGTTATGACAATGACCCATTATGCACTCATTTATAAATGATTTATGAATATGCTAACCTTTAAATATTTCATCATCAGTGTCCAACCAGATGATATTGTTGGAAAATTAAATAGGTATTTTAGAATACACTCCTAGCATCATAAGGATGGAATCATAGTGGGGAATTGTTATGTATATTCAATATGAATAATACCATATTTAAATTTTCACTATCATTGTCATGCAGAAGAATGATCTTGATATCATAAGATATTTATTATTATTCAACTACATGAATATAAAAGTAATCATGAAATAAAATTTAGCTGGTTTTAGGGGTCTAAATATAAAACTTTTTGTGATCGAGTTGAGTACGGTCAAGCGGTAAAATGACATATAATGGAGTCACATCATAGATGGTGTCACACTTTTTATTGAGGCACAAAGAAAATTATTTATTGTCGAAGGAGGTAATATTTAGTGTGATGATAATATCTCTAAGTCAATAATAAATTTCATACTCAAAATAGGGGATATTTGTTAATGTACAAAAAATTGATATATGAAATACAATTTAGGCTATAATATGGACAATAATGGAACCCCTGTAACCAACCATTTGAAGATGCTCCTTATAGTTAAAAAAATTAATTTAATTACATTCATTTAATTTCCTGAATTAGTTATATTCGTAAATCCTTTCTCATTAGTGTGTTTTCATAATTATCCTGATTCCAAAAATAATAAAAATTTAGAGTAATTAGTGAATGATAGAAAAATATCTATAAGATAGATGACCGTTATTAGACACTGTCCTGCACTATGAAAATTATAATTAATAATTTTCATCACTAGATATGTTTTGATACAAAATTTGGAACTATTTCCATGAATCAAAGTAAGTAAATTAATCATTTTTTCTATTAATGTTTTAAATAATTTTTCCATTTTAAAAAAATACCAAAAATCATTATTTAAACCACCCACACACAAGGATGAGATTATTTAATTACAATCTACATAGGTAGCTAGATTTGGACCCTTGTATTTTTAAAAGGAGGTGTTTGTAGAGAACACCAATGATATTAAAGAAGACCGAGAGTACTTAATTATAAAATATAGGTAATGCAAACTAACTATCATCATTAGATACTTTGATAAGTTATATTAATAAGTCACTAGGGAACACTAATAATCCCATGTATTACCTCCCTCAATTATAGAATACATTAATTATTTTTGGGATGAATTAAATGATTATCAACATCTATATCCTAAAGAAATACTTCTAGAGTCCTACATCCAAAAATAAGTATAAGATGTAGAATCGCTAAGTTGAGTAAATCATCCAATAGATTCTCATAAATCTGATTTATCTATACATTATTAAACATCTCACACATTTATTCTTAAATTATTGATATATCTAGTTATTATATTTCCTTACATAGAGATAATGAATTTAATGATCTAAAATTTGAAAAAGGGTGATACAGAAAGTATAATTCAATGCGTCTGTTTAGGTTGTGAATGGTGAAACAACATTTAAAGGTTCTATTAATGATAGATAATCACATATAAATTCATATTGGTTCAATTTTATTCAAATTTAAATATTTATTTATTTTCACTAGGATGAATTTTTTAATCAAAAACAAAATGAGGAAGTTGAGGATGTTGATGATAAATCCAGCAAGTGGTGGAAGATGAAATGTAAGACCTAATATTTCTTGTGACCATACCATGAAAGTTGTTCTACATAGAGAAAGTGATGGAACAATTTTATTCTATCCATGGAGAAAAATTTTAAAAACATGAAGGAATTAATAATAGTTTAAATAACAAAGAGTAGTTTCCATCAATGAAACCCTACACATGATTTGATTTTTTGACCACTAATACTGCCTTTCCAAAGGTGGTAAAATCCCAATACCCACTTTATGTGTATGAAAAAACCTATTGTGGGGTGTGAAAAACTAAATTATATTCCCTAAGGGGTATATTATTATTAGTAACCTATTCCCTGACTGAAATGTATTGATCTAATCTTGCTATCATGGGTGGAATAGGAAATATTTATGTTTTACTTATAGGGAATGAAATCATTGAAATAAGGAATGTAAAAATATATACGAGATACAAGATTTCAGGTTTAGTTTTGGTTTCCCATTCTTAATGTTATCATTGTATTTACTAACTAAATGACATAGCTTTATCAAATAATTTGTTGTAATATTTCACAATCACTTCCCTTTTTCTCCCTTGATCATGTTTTATGATAGTGAGAATAGTCCAAAAAATTCTTTTTTACCAACTAATCTATTTCTCTTATGTAGAATAAGAAATTAATATCCTTTTATTCATTTAAAAAATACTAGGCAATGTATTTTTATTCTTATGAAACAATGATATATCAGAGCCTCTACCTCATGTGTTTAGTAATTTTTTAATACTCTCCATTGAGTTCTTAAAAAATATATCGATGTGATCCAAAACCAATTATTAGAATAAAATCATTTCATTATTCTAAAGACCCAAAAATTCCATGGAAATATTTTTCTTAAATACATGGGAATTTTACGAGTCCGTAAAAATTGATGGCACATGATTCTGAGTCCCGGTGTGCCCGGAATCAATTTCTGAAGTTTTGTTCAGTACGTTCAGTAAACGTATGAGCGGTTTTTTTATAACTTTTGAACCGGTGATCGGAATTGAAATATGAGGGCACTGTTGAACTTGTAGCACCGATATTCTCTTAGGAATACTTTCACCTCGATGGAAGATGGTCGAGAATGAAAGTTAGTTTTTGAGTTTTTAAGAATAATTTAAATAAAAATAAAGTGTGAATTTATTTTTATTCTTGGTGGTTAAAACCTTCAAGATGAGGTTGGAGGTGGGGCCACCACACCTTAACCTCCCATGAGAGGTTATGGAGGTGGGGCCCACACGAACATTACCTCCCTTGGGAGGATAATTTTGGTGGGGACCACCCGGGCTTGTAACCCCTTGAACTCCCCAATTATGGAGCTACCACCCATGAGACCTCTTGAACTCCCTCAATTAATTTGTGCCTAAACACAAGAATTAATTAAGTGGATCCCCCTTAATTATTTCTCCATTTTAATTCCTGCCAAAAATTAAAATAATGGATAATCTACTATTTCATTTGTGTTGGCATCATTCATTTGTTGGAAGGGAGAATTGAGGAGAGGAGGAGCTCTTGGAGATAGAACGCCAAGGAGGAAAGAACTCTCCAATGAAGAATGACCACCGAAGAACGAAGGATACTTCATCCGTCAATGATGGACACCTTTTTCCTTCTTCAACCGGAACAAAGGAGGGAGGAGTTCCATCCTTGAAGAACGCCGACAACGCCATCCTCGGCTTCTTCATTTCCGACATCAACGAATCGACGTCCGCCTTTTCTCAACATCGTCAACGAACAACGAACCAGAGGTAGGGAATTTGAGTTTGAATTTGTTTCCATTCTATATCGTTCAACCTTGGTTTATGATTTTCCAATTGATATCACCATAACGCGGAGGGTGCGGGCCGCTCTCCCTCCATTTTCCCTCGTTTGTTGATGATGGGGGCGGTGCAACGGCGCCACCGGAGGAGTGGACCACGGCTGAGGGGCCGCAGCGAAGCAATGGTGGCCGGCTAGGCCGGCTGCGAAGGAAACCGGTGGCGTAGGGATGCTGGAAAGGTGCAGCGCCGTCATGCCACGCGGAAGGACAGGGGGCCGCGGTGGTGCACACGGGCACCCGCCAGGCCGCCGGAGGGGCACGGCGCTGTCGTGTCGCACGGAGGAAGAAGCCACGACAGAGGAGTAGAGGTGGCCGACTGGGCCGGCCGCTTGGCCAGTCGGGAGGAGCGGGACCCCGCTGGGTCTCGCGTGACGTGGACCGGCACCACCTAGTGCCGGTTTGGCTCCCACCTGAACAGGTTAGCCGTTCGGGTTTTCTAGGGGGCCACACGGCCTCCCCCTGGATGCGGATAAGGCAGACCCCTCACGGGCCACCGGGTCGCCCGACCGACCGGGCCGCCGGGCCGCCGGGTCGACCGGGCCTCCGGGCCGACCAGGCCACCGGGCCGATCGGGTAGTCGTGTCGGGCCCAGCGCGGGCCGGGCCACCATTGTGGGTCGGGCCGCCTTCACGGGCCGGGTTGGGCCCATGAACCGGGTCGGACCCCAGTCCGGACCTATTTAACCCGAATTCACCTTTTTATCCATAACTTGTGCTACGGGTGTCTGATCGATAAACCGTATACAGTGACAGAAATCTTGGAGAGAGACGGTTCTTTTGGCATACCCCACTTGAAGTTCAGAGTATAGTTGAGATACAGTCCAGTTGGATCATACACGAATCCAACTAGGCCCTCATGACTAAAAGGATAATAACTGGCAGATCAGGCGTCTGATTGACATGAAATCTATTGCGTTGAGACCCCTATGACATGGTGGACCTTTGAGATACTTCTTAGTGGCACTTCATGATAGTTGGAGTATCGACCAGTAGCTCATAGAGAGGATCCTTCCAGAGGCAAGAGGACATAGTACGGAGACCTAGTAGCTGACTGAGTCCTGACGACTGCTTGACTGATTCGACTCAGAGTGACTCGACTAGCCCAGTGGGTAGCGCCTCTGTGTGACGCGGTAGACCCACGATGGGTAGAGCCTTTGTGTGAGTGCGGCAGACCCACGATACTCGACAGGAGGAGTACCTTAGCAGTCTATGAGGGGGAGCGCCTCTATGTGAGCGCGGCAGACCCGTGGTGGGGAGCGCCTCTGTGTGACACAGAAGACCCACGGTACTCGACAGGAGGAGTACCTCAGTAGTCTAAGGATACTGGGAAGTGGCTCTATGTGACGCGGCAGGCCCACTATACTCGATAGAGGAGGAGTATGACATTCAGTCGTGGTTTTGATAATAAAAATCCTAGTTTGAGCTAAGTTAATGACTTTTGTGTTTTACTTCATGATTGAGATGGATTATTAGATAACTTAGGTATATGTATGGGCATATAACTAAGTAATGGTTATCCGTTTATTTCATACTTTGTGGTTTATCCTTGTTGGATTTTTTGAGACCATGAGGGTCTCGGGGTCCCTACTGAGTATCATTATACTCACCCCTGCATGTGCTATGCCCGCACCTCATTGTGTTGGTTGGAGACGACAGACAGTGCTGACTGAGGCAGAGAGTAGCAGGACTAGATGGTACCCGGAGGTGGACCACTCGGCGTGACGATACACGGAGGAGACGGACGGACGTGGGGTGCTGAGAAGCCCATATGTACCTACCCTTCAGGTAGGAACCCCATAGGATGACCCAGTAGCTGCTTTAATTTTCTTCAATTGTACTTTCTTTTCTGTTGTATTAGTACTTTCTAGTTGAGATTGTATTTCCGAACCCTTTTACTTTCCACCACTTCTTTTTGTATACAGTTTTACTTAGTGTTTTGCTTCTATTTGTGTACTCTTTTGTGTTTGTTTATAGTTATAAAAGCAATTCTATCCCAGTTTAGGGATTTATGCCTTTTGTGCTAGTCGCTAGCCCCTGGCCTATGGAAGGCGGGCTTGGGGTAGTCACGATACGGGCCCCGAGGGAAGGGTCGTGACAAATTGGTATCGGAAGATTCGGTTCTACCACAGAACTTAGAAATATGATCTTTCTTTACTGTGAAGCAATAGTGTTAAGGGTACTAAGTGTGGTTTTCAGTTCAGGGAGTCCAGTGTTGGTGCGGGTGGCCGACGTATCCATACACCAGGACCATGACTTCTAATTTCCGACTCAGTGCATGAAAACACTGATTGTGTGTGTGTTTTAAAAAGTTTTCATTATGTCAACTCAACCAGGTCAGCTCACCAGGTATAATATTTTGACCGTGTCACATCTGTTTCTTTTAGGATTCCTCCCCGTGGATGACCAGTTAGATCCCCGAGAGTTGTACGCACTGACATCCCACCAAGCGATGAGGCCTCAGTGTAGGGACCTTTACCAATGGAGGCACCAATGGTACCACTCCCCGTTGGGACACCAATTCCACCATCCCCAATAGAAGACGATGCACACCGCTTGAGCACGTTGCACGAGTTCCAACACCAGAGGCCACCCAGGTTCAGGGGAGAGATGGACCAGCAGGCAGCTGAGGATTGGCTGGAGGCTGTTGTGAGAGTCTTCAGGCTAGTAGGGACACCAACAGACTTCATGGTGATCCTTTCTGCGAGTCTCCTTTAAGCATCACCTGGCAGATGGTGGAGCCCGATGCTCCAGGTGCATGACGGGGTGACACTACTCTGGGCAGACTTCGAGAGCCTGTTCCAGGCAGATTTTGTACTAGCCACCTTTCGTGCGGTGCGGATAAAGGAGCTACTTCATCTGTAGCAGGATAACATGACAGTAGAACAGTACTCAGTGAGGTTCATCGACCTCTCACGCTACTCCATAGATATGTTGCGGGAACCATTTTTCAGGGCACAGACCTTCGAGCAGGGGCTCATGCGAGAGATCAGAGATTCGATGATATCACTTAGCATCCCGACGCAGACGAGGGTGCTAGAGAGAGCCCTCTTGGTGGAGAGTTTCCTTGCTGAGCAGTCTCCAGCAGCGAGACCCACCACTAGACGACACACAATGGAGTCTTCTGCAGCTGGAAGTAGCCAGATGTCGCAGAGGTCCAAGAGGACCAGACCTATAGGTGGTCAACCACATGACTTAAGATCGGTTATACAGGGCACCCAGAGTGGAGACAGAGCCATACATGCCAGTAGCAGGCAGTGTTACTCATGCAGCGGGAAAGGTCACATGGCATGTGACTGTCCGACCCTCCGTTCAGATGATCAGCAGGCAGTTGAGGGACCTCCCAAGCAGAGGCAGAGGTTCGATCGAGGCAGTCCGCATGGAGGAGGCAGATGTGGAAGAGGAGCTGGATGTGCAGCTGTAGGTGGAAGACATTACGAGGTGTTGCCACCACCACCACCAGGAGGTCCACCCTGACCGTAGGGAGTGGGTGGATAGGGGAGAGCTCAGCTTCAGGTAGCTGAGGCATTTGATCACGACGCTCCATAGATGATTCGAGGTACGATATGTGTCTACTCCACCTTAGTTACAGTTCTTATAGACACAGGTTCCCGTCACTCTTTCATTTCCACTGCCCTCATTTGGAGCTCGGAGATTCTGACAGAGCTGTTGGCTCGATCCTTACAGCTAGAGACTCCTATTGGAGCAGATTCAATGATTACGCACTGGTGCCGGAAGTAAAATCTTACTCTAAGAGGTGAGATCTTTGGCTGGGATCTCCTAGTAGCGGTGTCGAGGCCTTACGACGTCATCTTGGGTATTGACTAGTTATCTACAGTCCATGATCAGATAGACTGTATTAGGAAAAAAAATGTGGTGTGTCCACATGGATGAGACTAGGTTTACCTTCACCGGCGAGAAGGGAACCTTTTCAGCATAGGACGGACTTACTCGGAGGAGGGTGCATCCGATCACTCATCAGTTGGCCTGCCTTAACCTCAGAGCATTTGATGTGGAGAGTCTGAGTTATCCTGTAGTGGTGGACCAGTACGCGGATGTTTTCCATGATGATGTTCCAAGACTACCTCCTCACAGATAGGTGGACTTCTACATTGACCTGTACCCTGGGACGACACCGATATCTACTCCGGCATATCGGATGGCTTACGCTGAGCTTCCCGAGCTGTGGGTACAACTGGAGGACTTGCAGGGGAACGGATTCATTCGGCCCAGTGTTTCTCCTTGGGCAGCCCTGATTCTATTCACCAAGAAGGCGGATGGGAGCTTGAGGCTCTGTGTTGACTATCGTTGCCTGAACCAGGTGACCATGAAGAACAAGTGCCCACTCCCGAGGATTGATGACATCTTTGATCAGCTGAAGAGAGAACGGTGGTTCTCAAATATAGACCTCAGATCAGGTTATCACCAGCTCAGAGTTCGAGACGAGGATGTGCAGAAGATGGACTTCAGGTGTCGGTACAACCACTATGATTTCTTGTTCATTCACTTTGGTGTAACCAATGCTCCAGCAGTGTTCATGGGACTCATGAACAGGATCTTCTAGCCATACCTCGATTGCTTTGTCGTAGTATTCATTAATGACATTCTGATCTACTCAGCTACTGAGGAGGAGTATGCCTACCATTTTCAGGTAGTATTGGACACACTCCGAGAGCACCGGCTTTATGGTAATCTCTCGAAGTGCCAGTTTTGGATTCAAGAGGTTCACTTTTTAGGACATGTCATCTCGGAGGATGGAGTTTCATTGGATCCAGTGAAGATTGATGTGTTACTTTCTTGGGAGCCACCCAAGAGTGTGACGGAGGTACCGAGTTTCCTGGGTTTGGCAGGATACTACTGGAGGTTCATTCCAGACTTCTCCAGAGATGAAGCACCACTATCATCCTTGAAGAAGAAGTAGCAACCCTTCATGTGGTCGTAGAGATGCCAGCAGAGCTTTCAGGAGCTGAGACAGAGGCTGACTAGTGCCCCCATCTTGAGGCTTCTAGAAGAAGGTGTAGGGTATGTAGTTTACTGCGACGAATCAGGGACCAGACTCGGATGTGTCCTGATGAAGGAGCGAGTAGTGATCGCGTATGTTTCTCGGCAGCTGAGATAGCATGAGCAGAACTACTCTATCGATGACCTAGAGTTAGCAGTAGTGGTCTACGCCTTGAAGATGTGGCGACGCTATCTGATGGGCGAGCATTTTACCATGTACTCTGATCACAAGAGTCTCAGGTATATCTTCTCTCAGAAGGACCTGGACCTGAGATAGTGGAAATGGCTTGAGTTCCTCCTGGACTATGACTTCGAGATAGTCTATACTCTTGGGAAGGGGAACGTTATTGCGTATGCACTCATCAGGAGGACTGGTATATAGCTGCTAGGAGAGGCAATAGAGTAGCTGGTTGCCTTACATATGTCCTTTGTGGATAGAGATGGAGCAGCCTTTCTACAGTCTCTTACAGTTGCTCCCCCACTCTTTTAGCGAGTCAGGGAAGCACAACATGGGGATGCTGACTGTGAGACACGACGTGCTCAGATATCCACAGTGCAGGCACCTGATGGATTTTATGAAGGTGGTGAGCACTTCATCTTCTTCAGAGGACGTACCGTGGTACTAGTGACACTTTAGGAGGAAGTGTTGAGGGAGTTCCACACATCTCCTCTAGCGGTACATCCAGGAGTGGAGAAGATGTACCAGGACCTTCGACAATAGCACTTGTGGCCAGGTATGAAGAAGGAAGTAGAGGAGTTTGTCTCACGGTACCTCACTTTCCAGCAAGTGAAGGCAGAGCACCAGGTACCAACAGGCTTGGTTCATCCTTTAGAGGTCCCAAAGTGGAAGTGGGATGGGATATCCATGGACTTTGTGATGGTTCTTCCACGTACATCCAGGACTCATGATTCGATATGGGTGATCGTTGACCGACTCACCAATTTGGCCCACTTCCTACCGATCAGAGAGTAGGTTTTATTAGAGAGCTTGGGACACCTCTATGTGCAGGATATTGTGCGACTATATGGAGTACCTTCCTCTATTGTCTCCAACCGTGATGCATGGTTTACTTCTCGGCTATGGAAGGGGTTACAGGAGGCTTTTAGGACACAATTTCTCTTGAGCACCACCTTCCATCCTCAGACAGATGGTCAGACTAAGCTGATCATTCACACCCTCGAGAACATGCTACGTGCTTGTGTCTTCGACTTCGGTTGTAGCTGGGAGGATCACTTACCCTTGGTGGAGTTTTCATACAACAACAACTATCAATTCAGCATAGGGATAGAACCTTTTGAAGCCTTTTATGGTCGACCTTGCAAATCACCACTGTGCTAGACAGGCCTAGGGGAGTCATCACTAGTGGGACCAGAGATGGTACGGGCTACCATGGAGAAGGTGGAGATCATCCAAGAGATGATGAAGACTACACAGAGCAGGAAAAAGTCATATGCCGACAGGAGATGGAGACCTCTGGAGTTCGAGGATGGCGACCACATCTTTCTACGGCTCTCACCTCGATGAGGTCTATGGAGATTTGGCTGAGGCGGCAAGCTATCTCCGAGATTTATCGGACCTTTTCAGGTCCTCAGCGGAGTAGGCGAGGTGGCTTACCGCTTGTCTCTTCCACATCAGTTTCACCGAGTTCACGACGTCTTCCATGTATCTCAGCTGAGGAGATACGTGCACGACCCTTCCCACATCATCGACCATGGAGAGCTGGACGTCGACGATGGGGCGACTTTCACGAAAGTTCTAGTGGAGATTGAGGATCGACAGGAGCATGTCCTACATGGACTGTCGATACCTCTTCTGCCCATTCGCTGGAAGCACAGGAACCTCTAGGATAGCACATGGGAGCGAGAGGCTCAGATGCATTCTCAGTACCCCCATTTTTCTTTTAGTTTGATTTGTAGCTTACAGGAACGTAAATCCCTAAGGTGGGGAGAATGTAAAGACCTATAAATTCCGTGGAAAGTTTTTTCATAAATACATGGGAATTTTACGAGTCCACGAAAATTGACGGCGCATGATTCCGAGGCCCCGTGTGCCCGGAATCAATTTCCGAAGTTTTGTTTGGGTACGTTCAATAAACATACAAGCAGGTTTTTATAACTTTTGAACCGGTGCTCGGAATTGAAATATGAGGGCACCGTTGAACTCGCAATGCTGGTATTCTCTTAAGAAGACATTCACCTCGACGGCAAATGGTCGAGAATGAATGTTATTTTTTAGTTTTTAAGAATAATTTAAATAAAAATAAAGTGTGACTTTATTTTTATTCTTGGTGGTTAAAACCTCCAAGAGGAGGTTGGAGGTGGGGGCCACCACACCTTAACCTCCCATGAGAGGTTATGTAGGTGGTGCCCACCGGAACATAACCTCCCTTGGGAGGATAATTTTGGTGGGGACCACCCAGGCTTGTAACCCCTTAAACTCCCCAATTATGGAGCCACCAACCATAAGACCTCCTGAACTCCCTTAATTAATTTGTGCCTACACACAAGAATTAATTAAGTGGATCCCCCATAGTTATTTCTACATTTGAATTCAAGCCAACAATTAAAATAATGGATAATCTACTATTTCATTTGTGTTGGAATCATTCATTTGTTGGAAGGGAAAATTGAGGAGAGGAGGAGCTCTTGGAGATAGAACGCCAAGGAGGAAAGAACTCTCCAACAAAGAACGACCATCGAAGAACGAAGGACGCTTCATCCATCAACGACGAACACCTTCTTCCTTATTCAACTGGAAAAAAGGAGGGAGCTCCGTCCTTGATGAACGCCAACGACGCCATCCTCAAATTCTTCATTTTCGACGTCAACGAATCGACGTCCGCCTTTCCTCGACATCGTCAACAAATAACGAACTCGAGGTAGGGAATTTGAGTTTGAATTTGTTTCTGTTCTATGTCGTTCAACCTTGGTTTATGATTTACCAATTGATATCACCATAACACAGAGGGTGTGGGCCACACGAACACGGCCCAACTTTCCCCCTTCATTTTCTCTCATTTGTTGACGACGGTGGCTGCGCAACGGCGCCGCTGGAGGAGTGGATCGTGGACGATGGGCCGCGGCGGAGCAACGGCGGCCGACTAGGCTAGCCGTGAAGGAAACCGGCAGCGCAGGGCCACCGGGTCACCGGAAGGGCGCGACGCTGTCACGCCCTGCGGAAGGACAGGCCACAGCGGTGCACAGGGGCGGCCACCAGGCCACCGGAGGGGCGCAGCGCCATTGCCTCGCGCGGAGGAAGAAGTCGCGGCCAGGGCGGGTCGTGCCAGAGGATCAGAGGCGGCCGGCAGCCGGTGGAGCGGAGCGGCTGGCCGCTCGGCCAACCGGGAGGAGTGGGACCCCTATGGGTACCGCGTGATGTGGACCGGCGCCACCTGGCACCGGTTTGGCTCCCACCCGAACGGATTAGCCGTTCGGATTTTCCAGGGTGTGCGCGGCCTCCCCCTGGACGCGGCAAAGGTGGACCCCCCACGGACCACCGGCCCGCTAGGCCGTCAGGCCACCTTGGTGGGTCAAGCCGCCCCCGCGGGCCAGGTCGCCCCCTCGGGTCGGGTCGGACCCGCGAACCGGGTCGGACCTGCGAACCGGGTCGGACCCCAGTCCGGACCCGTTTGACCCGAATTCACCTTTTCGCCCATAATTTGGGCTACGGGTGTCTGATCGATGAACTGTCTACGGTGACGGAAATCTTGGAGCGAGACGGTTCTTTTTGAATATCCCACTTGAAGTTTAGAGTATAGTTGAGATATGGTCAGGTTGGATCATACACGAATCTAACCGGGCCCATGGACTAAAAGGCTAATAACTAGCAGACCAGACATCCAATTGACGCACCGTCTATTGCGTTGAGACCCCTATGATGCGGTGGACCTTTGAGATACTTCTTCGTGGAACTTCGTGACAGTTGGAGTATCGACCAGTAGCTCGTAGAGTAGATCCTTCTAGAAGTGAGCAAACAGAGTACGGAGACCTAGTAACTGACTGAGTCCTGATGACTTCTTGACTGATTCAACTCGGAGTGACTCGACTAGCCCAGTGGGAAGCGCCTCTGTGTGACGCGGTAGACCAACGGTGGGGAGCACCTCTGTGTGATCGCGTTAGACCCACGATACTCGACAGTAGGAGTACCTCAGCAGGCTATGAGGGGGAGCGCCTCTGTGTGAGCGTGGCAGACCCGTGGTGGGGAGAGCCTCTATGTGATGCAGTAGACCCATGATACTCGACAGGAGGAGTACCTCAGCAGTCCAAGGGTAGTGGGAAGTGCCTCTATATGACGCAGTAGGACCACTGTACTCGATAGAGGAGGAGTACGCCGTTCAGCCATGGTTTCGATAATAAAAATCATGGTTTGTGCTGAGTTAATGACTTTTGTGTTTTACCTCATGATTGAGATGACTTACTAGATAACTTAGGTATATGTATGGGCATATACCTAAGTAATGGTTATTCGTTGATTTCATACTTTTTGGTTTATCCTTCTTAGATTTTGTGAGACCTTGAAGGTCTCAGGGTCCCTACTGAGAGTCGTTATACTCACCCCTGCACGGGTTATGCCCACACCTCATTGTGTTGGTTGCAGACGACGGACATCGCCGACTGAGGCAGAGAGTAGCAGGACTGGATAGTAATCGGAGGTGGACCACTCGGCGTGACGATACACGGAGGAGACAGATAGACGTGGGGTGCTGAGGAGGCCATCTATACCTACCCTTCAGGTAGGAACCTCAGAGGACGACCTAGTAGCTGCTTTACTTTTCTTCAGTTGTACTTTCTTTTCAGTTGTACTAGTACTTTCCAGTTGGGCTTGTATTTCCAGCCCCTTTTACTTTCCAGCACTTCTTTTTGTATACAGTTTTACTTAGTGTTTTTCTTACAGTTGTGTACTCTGTTGTGTTTGTTTACATTTATAAAGGCAATGACTTTCAGTTTAGGAATTTACGCCTTTGGTGCTAGTCACCAGCTCCTAGCCTATGGAAGGCGGGCTTGGGGTAGTCAGGATACGGGCCCCGGGGGACGGGTCGTGACAATTATCGACTAAGCAATTTAAATCCAAAAATAATTATAAACACAATAATATAAATATAAAATTATAATAAATTTGAAAACAATTATAAATGAAAATAAATAATTCCTTTCAAATAATGATCCTAGAGTCGTGCATCACAATTGGGTCACCTCCCCTTGAAAATAAACTACGGTTTCTAGTGATCCATTAAAAAAATAATACATGGATGTGTGAGGTGTAGATGACATAGTATAACAAAAATGGAGAATGAAAGGTGTCAAAAAATTTATAGGACCTACAGGTTTTTCCTACACCCAAGATTTCAGTCTATTATCCCTTCCCAGTCCACTACCACAACAACATGTTGCATTTAATTTAAAAAAATGAACTCCAAGAGCCATCTCCAACAGATGTTTCCAAAAATATAATTATTAGGAAATGATATTATTTCCTTTTTCATTACACTAATCATACCTTATATTTTACCATTAAAATTTGTCATCAAGTAAACATTCCACTTTTCAATGAGTGATTTGGCCTCCATGAAGAAGAACGCCACCCCCCCCCCCCCCCCCCCACAATTGTACCCTTATTTTTCCATTGAGAAATGGGGTGTATCTCATATTAATCATAAAGGATACTTTGAAATCATAATTCACAATATGGATGAACCCTATTCCATATAAAAAATACATGCGACATAGTTACTTCGTTCCTTGCATAGCTATGGTCTAGCATAGATCCCACAACATAGCTCCCTTCACTTCGTCACAAATATCAGTTTCCATATTTAGAATCTCCACTTGTAGATATGTAACAACTGATATATAAAAATAGTAATACCATGTTTGATAGCGTATATGACAAGCATCATTGAGATTTTTAAATCTCATTGATATCTTGCAAAATATGAACCTCGAGTCTAAATCAATAGTTATATAATTTATCATTATAATCTACCAGTTAAATTAGTGGGTATGAATAGGAATAAAAAAACTATCAAAAGTTTATGGTTTATAAACATTTTAAATATACTTATTTTTTATAAAAGTAATATAAATGAATATAAATTTCATTTCAATGAAAAATAAATATTTTCTGAAAAACTGTATTTTTCTGAAAAATACATTGTAGGTCCGGGGGTGGGGAAGAAAGGAAATAAAATCTGCAGACGCGGAGGCTCGAAACCAGGATCTCCTCAACTCACCACCACAAGTACAGCAGGGGTGGAACCACTTAACTGCGCCCTATGAGGCTATTTTCCTGAAAAATAGTTTATTCATGGTTTGCGTACATAATTTAAAATTAAATTTTACCAATTTTAGAAGATGGATTTACTGATATTTCAAACTTTATGGAATGTTCGTTCCTCTCTGGTCACCGTCAATCCCGGGCTGTCGGGGGATAGGGTGCTTAACGAGTATAGGTCCTCAAGGATCTCTGGTGTGCCTCAGCCGAGCCACTTTCCGACTCTTGCAAACCTCTGCCCACTACATGGATTTTATTTCATGGATGCCCTCTGTCAGCCTCAAATCCCAAAGGAATCGGGGGGTTGTTCTTTACCTGAGGTGCCCCTAGGGTTAGTGTCCTCCATGGAAGGCGACTCTCTGGTTTTGTCCGTATCGGCAAATGCCTTCTTTGAATCTTCTTCTCATCTCAAATGGACCCTGGTGGCCTGGTTTGGGCCAGATATACCCCCGCTTAATATGTTTAAAAAGTTCATCAACTCATTGGAGCTATCGTAGCCAGCCAAGGTCTCGTCGATGAATCGAATGGCCTTCGGCATCATTCCGGCCTCCAATGAACACTTCATAAATTCCCAGTGCTCAAGATCTAGATTCTTTGGGCATTGGAGATTCCATCTTTTTTGTTGGTCGATGGAAACCCATTTTGGGAAATATCCATGAAGAGAGGCGGTCTGGATCTTCATTCCAGGTTTACCCTTGCCATTTCAGAATGCTAGCTTCCTACGGGGGATCATAAACCAACTAAGGACATACCTCTGGGCTAATGAATGGAAGCATCGGTTGGGAGAGTCAGCAGTGGCGCAGATATGCGTTGAAATGGACATGGCTCTACCCCTGCCACCAGTGTTGAATATGCCCCTGCATTATTCTTGTTGCAATGAAATGAATTAATATTTTTTACTGTTTACTAAATATAATTTGTTTAACCTGTTTTTTTTTTTTTTTTGCTCCTGCATTGTTGTATGGAACTCCTACATGGGCGTTTTCCCGTTTCCAGTTTAGCTTAACATTTCCAGATTCGTTTATTTTTTGGATCATGGTCTATATGATTTCCTTACGACGAACTCACGTGGACCATTGATTACATTCGATCCAATGGCTCGGATTTCTCCGGGTGTGCTTATTCTGGCTGGCCTTGATCCACTGTGAGCTGCGCCACTCCATTCAGAATGCTCCACATGTCATGTGCGTTGTCATGGCATTGGTTATGTGAATCATCCCTTTGATCTCCGCCGTCCATGCGGCCTCCATCCCGCACCTCCACTAAACTGTCTGATGACTCTATGTTGCGCATTGATTGCCCTGGTTTTTCGTGAGGGTTTTGTGTGCTTCAGTCTTGGTTCCTTCTCTCTGGTTCTGAGAGAGCTCTCGACGAGCGTAGTTCTGCTCCGGCTCCACGAAGAAGGATGAACTGTCCAAGAGACTCCGGCCACCTGCACTCCCCTCTGTCATTGTACGTGTCACCTCCTGCAACCAGAGTACTTCTCTGGTAGAGACTCAGTGGGGATCATCTAGTTTTTTGGTATTTTGACGGCTACGGTTCAAGTGGGGCGGATTTAGGGGAGGGGGTCAAAAAATTATTTATTTTAATGGGTTAGGGTAGAGTTTATTTAGGGAAATGGTTCTTTTTAGCGCCACTTGAAGTGGCGCTATACAATTCTTTGAATAGCGCCACTTCAAGTGGCCCTATAGTTTTTTTTGAATTTATTATATTTATTATTTTACATTTAATATAATTAGATTATTTTTATTTTTATTATAATTATTATATTTATATTTATATATTCATTAAAATATTATAATTATCATAAATAGAAATTTATAATTATCATAAATTTATAATTATAAATATAAAAATTATAGTAAATATATAATTATAATAAATGTAATAAATATAATAGGAAATATTCTTCGTTGTATATTTTGATTATTATAGTTATATATTTATTATAATTATTATATTTATAATTATATTTCGATTATTCTATATTCATTATAATATTAGAATTATTATAATTTTAAATAGATAATTATAATAAATTTATAATTATAAATATAATAATTATGATAAATATATAAAAATAATAAATATGTAAATATAGTAAAAAACAATATAATAATTATATAATTATAAATATAGTAAATACAAAAATATAATAATTATAGAATTATAATAAAAACAATAAATGTAATAAATATAATAAATGTAGTAAATGTAATTATATATTTATGTATACATTATTTTTTTTGCTTTGTAAATATGAAATTCTATTTATATATAATGTATATATAATGTGTATATAGATATATAATTACATAATGAAAATATATAATTATATATATATACATTATATATATTTTTACATTAAAAATATGTAATAATAATAAATATGTAATTATAATAAATATATGCCTATAATAATTGTTTAATTAAGTTATATATTTATTATATTTAGAGTTATAATTAGATATTTATTATATTTATAATTATAATTATATATTTATTATAGTTATATATTTATTATAATTATATAAACATAAATAGAATAAATATATAATGTATACATAAAGATATAATAATTTGTAATAATCATATATTAATAATAAATAATTTTTAATTTAATTAATGACAATTAATTATTTGTAATTAATTAACAATTATAATAACTTATAATTATATTAATTTGTAATAAATTATAATTTAATTTACTATTATAAATAATTTACAAATATAATTATTTATAATTATAATAATTTGTAATAATTATATTTTAAATATTTAATAAAGAGTTGAAAACAAAAGAAATTTCATAAAAAATGTCGATGAAGAATAATTTTTAAGCAATTAAAACCACCTATTTGAAACTTAAAAATGTTTCAAATACGTGTTTTTGAAAGAATATAATAGATAAAGTATAATACCAATATAAATGCAACTTTAAAAATTGATTAAACATATAATAAATATTTGAAAAAAAATGAATTTAATGAAAAATGTCGATGAAAAATAATTTATAAGCTTTCAAAACCAGTTATTTGAAACTTAAAAATGTTTCATGTACGTCAATTTGAAAGACTATAAAACATAGATTATAGCATGGATATAAATGAAACTTTAAACATTGATTAAACATATAATAAATATTTGAAAATAAAATGAGTTTCATAAAAAATGTTGATGAAAAATAATTTACAAGCTTTCAAAACCACCAATTGAAACTTACAAATGTTTCATGTATGTGAATTTAAAAGACTATAAAATTGAAAATATAACATGGATATAAATGAAACCTGAAACATTGATTAAAAATATAAAAAATAGTTGAAAATAAAAGGAATTTAATCAAAAATGTTGACGAAAAATAATCTATAAGCTTTCAAAACCAGTAACCTGAAACTTAAAAATGTTTCAAGTATGCGACTTTGAAAGACCATAAAACTTAAACTATAAGACCAATATAAATGAAACTTGAAATACTGATTTAACATATAATAAATACTCGAAGACAAAAAGAATTTCATTAAAAATGATGACCAAAATTAATTTATAAGCTTTCAAAACCACATACTTGAAACTAAAAAATGTTTCAAGTATGCGACTTTGAAAGACTATAAAACATAAACTGGATATGAAGAAAGGTCGAAGCTGCCTTTTGTTAAGGGTGTCCTTGTCACATGGGTTTTTTGAAATTTAGATATCCAATTCACTGAAAGAAAGGCCAGAAGGTCCACATAAACACACCATGTTTGGACCTTCTATCCTTTCTTGCAGGGAATTGGATATCAAAATTTATACTGGATATAAAGAAAGGTTGAAGCCGCCTTTCGTTTTGGGGGGAACACCACCACGACTTCCTACATCCAGCTTAACCGTTCAATTCAATTTCATTAAATCTGGAAAACCCATCATTTTTAATAAAATTCTTTTTGTCTTTAAGTATTTCTTATAGTTTAATCAATGTTTCAAGTTTCATTTAAATTATTTTGTATATACTATATATTTTATTTTCTAATTATTTGTCTAAATAACAATCATTTATCTAAATAAATAAGGTTTTTAACATATGTATCATGACATCTGAATAAATCAATGTCGATGCCCCCGGTACCACAACGTGGCGTCTGAATCTCACGTCCTCCCCGCGTCCAACATATGCATCGCTCCGGTGTCCTAGCAGTGGGATCACTACTACAAATATGGCTTTTATCAGCGCTAAAAATGGCCATTAACAGCTCTAGAAAAAGCGCTATTAATGCCGACGAAGATAAAGGGGGGTCCCCTTTATCAGCGCTTTCTTTTTAGCGCTGATAAAGACCCCTTTTATCAGCGCTTTTTTTAGCACTGATAAAAATAAAAAAAAATAAAAAAATGTTGCCAATCTCGGGGGGGGGGGGGGGCTTTTTACAGCACTTGAGACCCCATTTATCAGTGCTTTCCCCGCACCCTCCAGCGCATGCACGCACCGTCTACACCCTTTATCAGCGCTAACCCCTCTAAATCAGCCTTGCACGCGCGCCCCTGCCTCCACCCGGATTTGATCTCGAGACCTCCCCCATGTGCATCTAAAGACTTTGCCACTCCCCTATATTGATTTGTTCTCTTATTTATGATATATCTATTTATTTATATATATATAAAGTTATATTTATTTGTATAGTAATATATATTTATATTAATATATATATATAGTTATATTAATATATATAGTTATATTAATATATATATTTATAGTTATATTAATATATATATATAGTTATATTAATATATAGTTTTATAAATATTCATATATTGGTATTTTAAATGAAATGGATATTAGTTATTATTTAGATAAAGCTAATATATTTTATATGTAAATATTTTTAATTATTTATTTAAAAAAATTTACTTTTTAGGAGTGAATATATAAAAAAATATGTAAATATAGTTATATATTTGAATATAAATAGCAGTGCATTATAAAAAACGATAAAATTTCAAAGAAATAATATCAATATGAATGTAATACCTTGGAATAAATTCAGTCCCCACCAAAAAAAGCCAATAATACCCCCTTAAATGAGGCTGAAAATCCACAAAATGTTAAAAAATCAGGAAACCCCGACTAAAAACTCAGTTTTGGAGGCCTTCTGGACCTCATTTGGCCTCAAAAAACCCTTAACAGGGGTTCCCCCAAGTCACACTAATGTAGAGCTCGTCGCAGGTTTCGATTTGATATGTGGTAGAGCTCAGACGGACATCCGGATCAAAATTTATTGTCTTTTGAAGTTTGAGTTGCGTTTTCAACATATTTTGGATCTTTTTTTAATTTTTTTAATTTATTTAGTCTTAAAATTGTTATTAAATGACTATTACTCCATAATAATTAGAAAATTATTAATTAGAAATATTTTTTTAATTTTTTTATAAGCCATTTTCACTAAATATCTTATATATTAAGTATAATTTGTGTAAATGTATATTTATACTTATCTAAAATATATTTAAAAATTATATATTATATTTACATCAATATAAAAATATTGATATAATTATATATTAATATATTATTTTTAATTACTTTTTTTTGAATTCGAACCCTTTATTAGCGCTACTCAAAAAAGCGCTGATAAAGGGGTACTTTTATCAGTGCTTTTTTTAGCGCTGATAAAGCCTCCCCCTTTATCAGTGCTTTTTCATTAGCGCTGATACATGGGTGGCACTGGCCTTGCCCAGTTTTGTGGTAGTGGATCCTCCGCTTCTAGTGCATCTGGTGCCTCCTCATGATGTTGTGTAGAGGGCTGACCAAAATCATGTGTGGATGACGACCCAAAATCATACGTGGATGACAACCCAAAATAATGCGTAGATCCATATGGTCCTGGGGCTCCTAAAAATGGTAGAAATGGCATACTGAAGAAGTCCTCACCGAGAGGAGAGGGGGCCGCCACAAGCTGTGTCACCTGATCCATATCATAGTCTATAATAGTCATTGGAGAAGACATATGTGGTATATAAGCGTCTCCCTGCTGTGCAATCTCATCAATAAGCTGGGCAAGATCATCTCTATGTGGTGCTGCCACATCTACAGGAGGTGCTCTCGGATGTCTATCTCGCCACCTCTGCCCCTCCTGAGGTACTCGTCTCTATACTAGTGCAGAAAACATTATTTTCGTCGGTTATTTTTCATTTTTTACGTCAGTTTTTAGCCGACGTTAATACAGACGATGTTATAAATAATGTTTTTTACATCGGTTATTTAAAAACCGACGTAACGAAAATAACATCACGGTGTTTTTCACGTCGGTTAATTAATAATCGATGTGAAAAAACCCGGGGGGGGGGGGGGTATAACGTCGGTTATTATATAACCGTCATGATAAACCGATGGGGGGGGGGGGTTATCACGTCGGTAATATAATAACCGACATTATAAACACGTGCGGGGGAGTTTATCACGTCAGTTATTCAATAACCGACGTGATAAACTCCTGGCTGATGGTTTATCACGTTGGTTATATAATAACTGATGTGCTAAACCAGTCTGGGGGGGGGGGGGTTTATCACGTCGGTTAATCAATAACCGACATGATAAATCATTTCCCAGGTCCTTTATCATGTCGGTTATTAAATAACCGACGTGATAAACCATGCCACAGGTTTTTATCACGTCGGTTATGAAAAAAACCAACATGATAAACCCTTCTCGATTTCTTTATCACGTCGGTTATAAAATAAAAAACGTGGAAGACAAATTTTTTTTTTAAAAAAAATCTACTGCAGTCCTTTGCTCTCCCCCAGAATCAACCAGAAACCAAATCAATAATTCGTACCACAAAAACAGAAGGAGATCAAAACATGAACTAAAGAAAATTTAAGCATTTACATTGATAACATATAAAAATTACCCCACTTGATAGCCCCCACCCTCATGTATACCCCCTGGACAGCCCTCCCCCACCCCATTGGAGCCCCCACCACACCCCTGGACTGCCCCCCGACCCCCTGGACAGCCCCAAACACCCCTCGACAACCCCCACCCTCCTGAACAGAACCCCCTCACCCCACTTTACAACCCCCACCACACCCCTGGACTGCCCCCGACCCCCCTAGACAGCCCTAAACACCCCTCGACAGCCCCCCACCCTCCTGAACAGCACCCCCTCACCCCACTTGACAGCCCCCACCACACCCCTGGACTGCCCCCGACCCCCTAGACAGCTCCAAACACCCCAGGACAACCCCCCCACCCTCATGTATACCCCCCACACCCTGGACAGCCCTCCCCCACCCCATTGGAGCCCCCCACCACACCCCTGGACTGCCCCCCCCCCCTCCTGAACCACACCCCCTCACCCCACTTGACAGCCCCCACCCCATTGGAGCCCCCACCACACCCCTGGACTACCCCCCGACCCCCTGGACAGCCCAAAACACCCCTCTACAACCCCATCACCCTCCTGAACAGCACCCCCTCACCCCCTCACCCCACTTGACAGCCCCCACCACACCCCTGGACTGCCCCCCGACCCCCTGGACAGCTCCAAACACCCCGGGACAACCCCCGACCCTCATGTATACCCCCCACACCCTGGACAGCCCTCCCCCACCCCATTAGAGCCCCCACCACACCCCTGGACTGCCCCCCAACCCCTTGGACAGCCCCAAACACCCCTCGACAACCCCCCCCACCCTCATGTATACCCCCCCACCCCCTGGACAGCTCTCCCACACCCCTGGACATCCCTCCCACCCCCTGGACTGCCCCCCCACCCCACCGAACAGCCCTCCCAAACCCCTAGACACCCCCAACCCCACTAAACACCCCCCCACACCCTTGGAACCCCTCCCACCCAAACCAGAATCCATACCAGAAAACACATCATAAGTAGACCAAAATAAGAAGTAGAGCAAAATTAAACATTCACATATATAACATTCAAAGCTTACACTGTCAACTTCAAAAAAAACTAAATCCAACCTAAACGACTACCAAATACACAATTACAATGACAATATTCAAAATTACATTTTACATTACAAACAAATAAAATTTAATCAAACCTGTAAAATAATTTGACCACTCCACTTGTAAGTGTTTGATGTTTTCAGCAGTATAGGGTTGAGGGTCATCAAAAATCTACAAATGAAAAGGATAGTAGTTAACATGTATAATGAATAAATCAAATTGAAATATTATGGAAAAGTTTAAGATGAAATCTTACCAGGTCAAAATTCAAAACTGTCCCAGTTGTTATTATTTCATACGTAAATCTTAACATATAATATCGGCATTCGATGACGCCTTGTTGTTCATGACAATTCTATTTGAATGAGTGTAAATTCAATATATTATTTTTATGTAATAAATCAAAAAGTACAAATTATAAATGGATATTTACCTTCGCATTTACATATTTTATCTTTGCATTCCTTTTCTTTGTGTTTTTTCTAAAGTAGGCCCATGCCCTGTTATAAAATAATACGAATGGGGTAAATTTAAAATTGATTATAATATATAAAACTATTGAGAAATTGAAACTCACTTTTCTAATATATTCTTAAAACTTTCCTGCACATCATCATGGACAGAGCATATATAATAAAGTGCTTTCTCCCTTGGGCAAAAAAACCCTAACAACCAATGATCACTGATAAAAGGAAATTTAACATTAGTGGTTTTTTATGTTAAAAGATAATTAACTCTTTGAGAGAGATGTGTTTAATACCTCTCACAAAAAGGCATCATCCAACATTGTGTGACTATATTCTTTTCAAGTCTTTCAGCAATATAAAGCATTCTTTATTCCTCATTCAATGCACATGCTTCAGGGGAAATCAATTGTGGGTCCATGAATCCATATACATCTGTCAGCTCATTCCTCTCACAAATTTTATAAAGATACCTAATACAAAATAGACATAAGTATAAATTTTTAATAAATATAACGCAGGGAAAAGGTGTTAAGACTTACATGGAAAAAATTTTCACCATGTTGATGCCCAACTTATCTCCAGTAACAAGCTCCATGATATCAGTTTTCATAATCCCCACATTTATTTCACGTCCACAAACATGATCTTCCATTGGAAACTCATAATGACCCGCCAAAAAATTTGAATATCTTGACAATCTGTCAAGACTACTAGAATATGTATCTGATGTCATATCCATTTGTCTTTGTTGTTGTCTATACAGTATTTCTTTACCTTTGAAGTATTCCTATAAAAATAAATTGAAAAATATATTAGTTTTAAAATTATAAAACAACTTTAATAAAAAAAATAAAATAAAATATATAACATTCATACCTCTATGGTAATGAGTCGAAGAAGTCTAGATGGCTAAATTAAAAAATGGTTGATACTATGTCCAACTGTCTCCACCTCATCTGTAGGTAATGGTACCAGAGCTGATCTATCTATAATATCCTGTACAGTGACCCTCTGATTCTCTACCTATAATTATTGATGATGAACTGTATCACTTATACAATATACCAACCCATATGCTACTATATGATGTTGAGAATCATCAACATACAACTCACAATAAGTAGGAAGATGCGGCAGAGGAGTAGGATAAAAAATGGGGTCTACAGGCTGAGGTGGGGGAGTGGGAGCTACTGACGGAGGTGGAGGATAAATAATGGGGTCTATAGGGGGAGGTGGAGGAGTGGGAGCTGTAGTCTAAAATTGTCTTTTAATGTCTGAAAACATAGACTGCACTGACTCTCTAATATTTTCCTCCATCGTCGCATTAATATTATGAACTTCAGCCTCCAAGGATTCTATTTTTTTTATAAACCCCCTCAACGTTAGAAGTTGAAGAACGTGGAAACACTTTTCTTATCGATACACCTGCTGGATATCCTCTTACACGACCAGGATGTTTGGGCCTTCCCAATGCTACAGATAAAATATCTTCCCTCCCAGTAGCTGTAAATGTCCCCTGTGAACTCTTATCCTCAAGAGAGTCTTGTATTAATTAATTGAACATTTCTGTAATGATTGAAATTATATGAATAAAATGGTTAACTTGAATAAATAAAATAGATATCTTACAATCCTCTCAGCTACAATTCTCGATTCTTCTGAAATATATTTCCCTTTTTTTCCCTTCTGAGCTCTATTCCATTTTTCATGTCTAGATGGAGGGGATGGAGGGGCCACCTCTCCAGAGCTTGAAGACTCAGCTCTTAGTTGTTGAAATTTTTCTGCCATCATTTGTTCTTCCAAAAATGCATACCCTCCCCGAGATAAACTATGAGGGTATACATTTTTAGATTGGATCTCCTGATGATGTTTCCTTGTTTGCTTTAAGTTAAGAATAAGAAATCATTAAAAAAACGTTAATATGATCATTTACATAAGAAATCTTATAAAAGTTTACACTGCCCTTACCAAAAATGACTATTTTCTTCTACTTTCAAAAAATTGTCTCCATTTGTCTTCATCTATAAAAGGATATATATGACATGGATTGTCATGAATCCTATGACCATAAATGAAATCAGATGAGAGGGTTGATTTGAAATCCCTCCATCTCCTGGCAGCCAACGATAAGAATTTCTTCCTGACTCCTCCAGTGTTAGGAATATCAAATGTCATCTGATAAAGAAGAGGTTAAACATATTATATATAATAGAAACATTTAAATAATAGTCAAACAATAGAAAAATATCTTACCAAAAATCATCTCCCACAACTGAGATATTATCACTTTATCCACACTTCTCCAGTCATCATACAGAATGCTTACTTTGCTCTTAGCCTGAGTTCCTACAAAACTCTTAAAATATTTTGCATTTGGACCTCTAGGAATATCATCATCATCAAACTCAACAACTATCCTCTGATCCTGCATACGGGCAAGTGATAATTTTGGTAAACGTGTGCACCCACATTTACCAACCTTTGAACTCTTTGTCGTAATAGGAGCATGTGAATGTTCCTCCCCAGAGGTATGACCAATATGCTCATCTCCAAAATCATGTGGTTGATCAACTGAATGATCTGTCATTATCCTTCAAATCAAAAAAACAAACATTAGTTCAAAAATATACAAATTCAAATATTTTAATACTACTGTAATCAGAAAATAGAAAAGTGTACTAAGTTACGTAATAGTAAACATTGGTAATATGGTAAGCATGTTAAACAATGGTAAAGATGGTAAATATGGTCAAGATGGTAAACATGGTAAAAATGGTAAACCTGGTAAACATGGTAAAGTAATTTTCACTGAAAAAAAATAATAGATATATAATTCATGTAATGGTAAACATGATAAAGTAAACTAAACAAACTTAAAACAAACAAGAACTTATTCTTATTTTGTTTTAAAACATGTTTTAATAAATAAAAAACTTACAATATCTAACATTTATGAAAAAAATAAATGTAAACAAGAAATAAACATATGTTACCTGTAATTTTAAGAATGTACGAATGGATTGTTTTCCCAAATTCCTTCATCGTGATCATTCCTTATGGCACAAACCATGTCTTCAACATGCTCATCATTATGTTCTGTTAATCTTTCCATGGATGTTGGGATCTCACCTAAATCAGCATCTTCATCAACTTCATCCTCACCAACATATTGTTTTTTCCCTTGTAAAACAACATCCCACTGCATATATGATTGATCTACTACATAGAAAATTTGTTTTTCATGTGTTGCCATTATAAAAGAATCAGTTGTGTCTTCCAATATATTCAGATTAACAAGTGTCATTCCAAATTCATCGTGTCTGACATTATTGTTACCGATAAACCATTTACAGTTAAAAACAGGAACTTTAATTTTAAAGTAATTAACCTCCCATATGTCTTCAATCACTCCATAATATGAACTTGATGTAGAAATTGGGTTTTTGTCCTTAGCACTCAAAAAATGCATTTCTTTTTCAAACACCAATACACCACTATTCTGAACTGCACTTCTGTTGTCCTGAGCTTTCGTATGAAATGTATTGCCATTAATGTCATAACCGGACCGTGTTATCACATTTAAACATGGACCACCCACTATCCATTTTAATGTCTCTGATACATCTGATCTACCAAGCAAAGTCTTTTTAATCCATGATTTTTTTTTGTTTTTCTCATTCAAAATACACATTTCTTTCTTCTTTGGGTGAAATTATTTCAACTCATTAATATGCAATGTGATATACGGTTGAGCATCAGCTATGTTATTCAAGATGTATGATTCTAACTTCTTCATCTGTTCAGCTGACAATGATTTTACTTTCAAGCCACGAATCCCCTTTCCCTCATTATTAACTCATTCATGGCGAGATGTAGGCAAACCTATGTGTTGCGCCACAGCCAAGTAGCTCGTACAAAACTCTGCTACCTCCTTAGAAATATACTTTTCAATAATGGAGGCTTAAGGTCGATATAGATTTTTAACATACCCCTTTAATGTTTTCATATACCTTTCAAAAGGATACATCCAACTAAGATATTCAGGTCCACAAATCTTTATTTATCGAACCAGATGAATCATTAAATGCACCATTATATCAAAAAAAATTGGAGGAAAATACATTTCCAATTGACAATGTATAAAAATTGCATCCTTTTCCAAAATGTTCAAAGCATTCACATCAATCGCCTTGTTACAAATTGAATTGAAAAAATAACACAACTTCATCATAGTCTTTCTAACACGAATGGGAAATATTCTACACAATGCAACTGGTAGAATTTTTTGCATCATGACGTGACAATCATGTGATTTCATACCTATCAACTTCAAGTCCTTCAATGAGACAAAAAAATTTACATTTGAAGAATAACCTTGAGGCACTTTGATATCAGGAAGACACTGACAAAAGCTAATTTTCTCCCTCTTTGATAATGTATGACAAGCCGGGGGAAGAAATGTTCGTCTTCCTTTAGGAGTGGGAGATAACTCCAAACATATTCCCATTGATAGTAAGTATAATATTGCATTAAACCCATCTTTAGTCTTTCCTTTAATATCTAAGAATGTTCCTATCAAACAATCACATATATTCTTCTCCACGTGCATGACATCAATATTATGTTTAACTTCATGATACCCCCAATATGGTAGCTCAAAAAATATTTACCTTTACTTCCAAATATGTCTATCATTACCAGATTTCTGTGTCTTTTCCAATGTCACATCAAGGTTTTTCACCCTCTCAAAATATAGTTCCAGGGATAAAGGTTTTGGAGTAGTATCAAATTCTTGTGAGCCATTGAATGCCTTTTTTAGTCTTCTATAAGGGTGATCTATAGGCCAAAACTTTCGATGAACCATGTACACTGTTTTCCTCCCATGAAGAAATTGACAATATGACGTCTGTTGTTCGCAAATTGGACATGCTTTATGCCCTTTAACACTGTATCCAGACAAATTTCCATATGCTGGGAAGTCATTTATAGTGAACAGAAGCACTGCATGCAGTTGACAATATTCCATTTTATAAGAATCATACACCCTAATAACATCATCCCATAACAGTTTCAAATCATCATTCAACGGTGACAAGTAAACATCAATATCATTGCCGAGTTGCTTTGAACCAGAGATCATTATACTCAACATGACATATTTGAGCTTCATACAAACTTTAGGAGAGAGGTTGTAAATTACCAATAAAACAGGCCATGAATTATGTGTGCTACTGAGGGTTCGGTATGGATTCATTCCATTTGTGCACAATCCTAGTCTGAGATTTCTAATTTCATTTCCAAATGTAGAATACTGTGCATCAATTTTCTTCCATTGTGGACAATCAGCTGGATGACATATTTTTCCATCACATACCCGCTCATCAGCATGCCATATTAACCTTTTTTCATCATGTGAATTAGAAAATAGACATTTGAAACCATGAATTATAGGAAGATACCAAAATACCTTTGAAGGGAGATTTGTAATCTCTACATCAGCCTGTGATTTTTCTTTCACCTTATACCGTGATGTCCCACATTTAGGAAACTCTGATAGAAATTCATATTCCTTACTATATATAATGCAGTCATTCGGACAGGCATGCATTTTCTTGTATCCCAATCCCCTCGGGCATAATATTTTCTGGGCCTTGTAATGTGAATCTGGAAGATCGTTATCTTTTGGAAGAATGTATTTCATCAATTGTAGCAGCTCTATAAAACTTCTGTCACTCCATCCATGTTTCGCCTTCAGGTTAATCAATCTTAACACCACCGACAAAACCATAAAATCTGTACAACTAGGATATAATGGTTTTTCAGCATCACCATATAGACACGCAACTGTCGGTTCTATCTCAATTTGTTCTGCTACAATATCGCGAATCATTTCTTCAATTCCATCAGAGTTACCATCTTGTGAATCATCATCATCAGTGACATTTCATCCAGTTTCACCATGCCAAATCCAAGGGCTATAACTCTGATTAAAACCATGACAAATCAGATGATCATTTATCTCTCTACTTTTTAACTTCTTCATATTCAAACATTTCAGGGATGGACAGAAAAAATGTCACTACTTGGAACATTTCGTTTAGAAAATTCCAAAAAGGCATCAATACCTTCCTCATATTCATTGCTCATTCGATGTGCCGTAATCCAACTTCGATTCATTATTACCTATAACAAATATCAAATATATATATATTTTTAAGATAATACAAATATAAGTTTATATGAAAAAAATCATAATTTGAATGTAAAACTATTTTGAAATATAAAACAAATCTATGCGTATTTAAGAAAATATGCTTGAATATTATTATTAAAACAAAATATAGTTAGATATAACAGTTTTAAATTCCATTTAATAAAAGAAAACCATGGCACCTACATGGTTGATAGAAAATTGGAGAAAATGGAGTAAACCTGAGAATCAAATCATATTTAAAATAAAAATTCAGATGGAGAAAATCACAATGTAACGCCAATCATCACGGCACAATCATCATGTCATAATCTCAAAAACCACGATGCAGTAGTCAATCCCCCTGGACACCCCCAACCCTCTGGACAGCCCCCCACCCCCCAGACAACCCCCAAAACCCTCTAGACAGGCCCCCACCCTCGTGGACAGCCACCCACACCCACCCACCCCCTTGGACACCCCCCCGAACACCCCCCAACCCTTTGGACAACCCCCACCCCCTGGACAGCCCCCCACCCCTCTAGACAGCACCCCCACCCCCTTGGACACCCCCCCTGTACACCCCCAACCCTCTATACAGCCCCCACCCCCCGGTCAACCCCCAAAACCCTCTGGACAGGCCCCCACCCCCTTGGACAACCTCCCACACCCACCCACCCCCTTGGACACCCCTTGGACACCCCCAACCATCTGGACAGCCCCCCACCCCCTGGACAGCCCCCACCCCTCTAGACAGCACCCCCACCCCTCCTGGACACCACCCCCACCCCCTACCCCCTTGGACACCCCGTTGGACACACCCCAACCCTTTGGACAACCCCCCACCTTCCGGACAACACCCCACCCCTCCAGACAGCACCCCCACCCCTCCTGGACACCACCCCCATCCCTGACCCCCTTGGACACCCCCTGGACACCCCCAACCCTCTGGACAACCCCCCACCCACCCCCCCGAACAACCCCCAAAACCCTCTGGACAGGCCTCCACCCCCTTGGACACCCCCCCACACCCACCCACCCCCTTGGACACCCCCCTGGACACCCCCAACCCTCTGGACAACCCCCACCTCCCGAACAGCCCCCCCAAACAATGGTTTACATATAAAAACTAGGAATTGTGAACAACTAAAAAAACATGAATTTAATATATACTTCAGCATGAAATAAATGGAATTAAATATTATTAAATATGGCTACTTAAATGATCGTATGATAATTAAAAATAACCATTGATATTCAACTAGTCAAATGATCACAAGTTTTCTCGATAACTGATATCATAATGAGGTAGTGGATAATTCTAGAAATCTTAAACTTATTTTCAAGGCCTTGGCCAATGCCTCAAAAAATACTAGGGTAATACCTCAGCAGAACCCATTTTTATTTGGAATCATGAGACATAGCGATGCATCGAAGGGCCATAGAGGTCAACAACCATTACATTATAGGCCAGAATCTATTTTTTGTATTTTTCAAATGACACTTTTAAAGGGTAAGTGTAAACCCTGACAACTTCACCTAATAAAAACCATTAAAATGAAAGAAAACCCAGATAAAGACTATAAGAAATTCCCCTTCCCAGCAATTACATCATTATGTCAAACCTCCACCAACGTAAGGCCATTTAGAAAACTGTCACGTGCAGGGTTGCATGGGCCTGGTACCGATGACAAAAGTCATACCCTCTCATTCTGCCAAATCCAAATGGCCAAGCTCTGGTGAATGTTTCCTGCTCTGAAACCTCATCTGGATCGGATCCTTGTATCTGGTCAAGAAACTTTCACGTACCAGAATCACAAAATCACAAAAAGACCAAGCATGATGATGCAAACCATGAGGAGTCGTGTATGGGCAGACTTAAAATATAAAAATCAAAGTCATAAGGACCGCATTTACATCCTCGAACGCAACAACCTCCTCTGAACCTTCAAGAACATCACCGGGAGCCAAAAGAGACAGAGCCACCACAAGACGTCGGCAGACGATCACCCTCACATCCCAAAGAACCAAGAAGACCACCACTTGGATCCACCTCAGAGAGAGTGATGAAATCCTGAAGCAAGGGCAGAGGAACGTGCAGCCAAAGCCCTCAACGTATCTCATCTCCACGGCCCCTGAAAAGTTCAAATTGAAAATTACAAACCATAAGGAGAAGGTCACACCATGTCATGCCTCATGGAACACCCTACCGCTCATAAGCACATCCCAAAACCTCTTTGAACCCATACCACCCAACCGACCTGGAAAGGAGCAATGGACCAGAAGCCAGAGCTGGGTAAGAGTGGACAAGACCTCTAGAGCCAGTCATGATGAACCCAGAACCATCAAACCCTCAAAAACACCAACGAAAATTCCAAGATCCAGCCACAGTTTTAGTCAATCATCATAGACAAGATCACACAGGAAAATCTAGAAACGACAAATCAACACATGACCGCGCTTGGAAATCATCGTCAACAAACAATGTGCAAGCATTTGATCACGTCCAAAGCACCGCTGATCGGCTCGGAACACATCCCGTTCACTCCACGCGATTCCAGACCGTAACTCAGAGATCACAAAACCTCAATAAAAAAGAACACAGAAAGGGGTACCTTCAGAATTGAAAACCGAAGCGGCTCAGAATAGACCAGTGAATCCGTGACAGTGAGCACTGAAGAAGCTTCGTCCGAAGCCCTCGTCGGAAGACGAGGCGACATCGCCTCGCTGAAGGGTACGCTGGAAGACATCATCACCAAAGACACTTAGAGATTTCTCAACAACCACCGCGGGTAAGGGACTCCCACATCACGGATTCGAAACCAAAAATCACATATCTCAGTTGGAATCTCCATATCAGCAAGATGACCTTGATATACGTATTCACAACAAAGAAGAACAGATCTTCTTCACACCGGCGAACAATAAGGCGACAAAACGGTTCGGAAATCTTCTTGGGGAGTCGATACCAGAACGAAAACCTTCACATGGCTTGAGAAACTACAGAGAAAATGGACCACACCGGAACATGTCGGAAGAAGGAGGAGGGGGAGTCGACACTGGAGAATCCCTCCGATTCAACGCTGAAGATAGCGATCGAGCCTCCCCCTCCGAATCGATGCTGAGTGAAACCCTAGATCCGCGAGAGGAGGGATAGCCGCCGCTCAGAGTCTAGAATAAATTTCACTTGGTAATTCTCAGCCATTACATTATATGTCTAATATATTCTTATATAAAAGAGGATAAACATAAGCAGCAGCAACACATGAAATATCGTTTCCAAATTTTTACATTTAATCAATAACCATTCTATGCAGTAATATAGGCGAATGAGATCATTAGTTGTCAATGACAACAAAAATTACCATCAATGTCTAGCATTCACGAAACAAAAACAAACTAAATAGAAGTAGTTGAGGCTTACCTGAATATTGCGAGTAGATCTAATGGATCTAGGGATGATAAATAAGATGATGATGGAAAAAAGATGTAAGAGGGTTCGAAATCAAATAATCTTACCTAGTTTAGACACAAAAATCGCAAAACATAAATATAGACTATCCGGGAAAAAAACGAATGAAATAAATTCGTGGAAGGCTTACTTGAGTGATGCGAGTTGAGATGATAGATCTGAGGAGAGTAAATATGATAAATGATGAAGGAAAAACGAGTTTAATGCAGCGAGATCGATGAGTTGATTAGGGTTTACAGTGCGAGAGAGACGGCCCACCGGACTGTCGATCGAAAAATCGTAAATGACAATCCATGGGGCTTGTTAATTTTTTAAATGTTTTATAACTTTGGTTATTTAATAACCGACGTTATAAACTGTTTTTTACATTAATAACATCGGTTATTATAATAACCGATGTTATAAATGTATCAGATACGGATTTTTTTATGTCAGTTATTTTATAACCGACGTAAAAAAAATCCGCATTCTAGTATTTTACATCGGTTATTATATAACCGACGTGAAAAGACATCAGAAATCACAGTTTTGTACGTCAGTTATTGTATAACCGACGTAAAAAACTTATGTGGGTTGTTTTTTTACGTCGGTTATAAAATAATTGATGTCAAAAAGACCTCAAAAGCCGCGTTTTTTACATCGGTTATTTTATAACCGATGTAAAAAATGAGCTATCTATGAGTTTTTTACGTCGATTATCAAATAACCGATGTAAAAAACCCCCGCTCTTTGGTTTTTTACGTCGGTTATTTTATAACCGATGTAAAAGACTCGTAGATATCTCATTTTTTATGTCGGTTATGAAATAACTGACGTAAAAAACCCCCGCACTTTCATTTTTTACGTCAGTTAATTTATAACCGACGTAAAAAATGAACGTGCATGATTTTTAACGTCGGTTATTAAAATAACCGATGTAAAAAATGGTGGTGTAAATAACATTTTCTGCACTAGTGTCGTCTCCCAGCTGGCGGCGGTGGTGGTGGTGCATCTTCATCAGCAGGCATAACAGGGACATCACCACCCTTGGGAGATCCAACTAGAGGATATGGATCAGGATATACCTGTGGCTCCTCATCATAAAAACTATCTCGTATCATCCGGAGATGGTCGTAGAGAGCCAACACATCTCGATGAACTATGTCTCGTCTAATATATGCCTCCTCCTGAGGATGTTTGATATGTGCAAGATGATCAATGTTGTTTGTATGCAAATGAAATGATATTCAAATTAATACCAAAAAAGTGTTAAAAAAATATAATATACCTTAATAAACATACCAACTGTTGAATGCCAATCCCCTGACGTGTAAGATGCATGATGGTATGACGTCGATACCAGTCTACATAATCCCCCTGGGTAGATAACTGATACTATTCTATGGAATATCCATATCAAGAAATACCATATCAGGCATGCACGTCCCACAGCTCAATATGAGATGCATGAAACTACCGCTATTTCGTCGAATGTCTACCTGTAAGTATAATAGAATACAACCCATCAGGTTGTCCTGGTTCCATCGGGATATGCTGTATATAACCGAACTGGAACATGACCCGGTCTGGCTGGTGTCACTCAATGATATGGAAGTGGATGAGTGGCACCACTACAGCACGATCTTCGATCATAGCTGTGCAGTACGGTGGAAGTGACGCATAGACATAACCTGTATATGGAGTCTATGAAACCTAAAATGTAAACTCAAAAATTAAGTGACATATTAGCAAGATAATGTTAGTAATATTACATTAAATAAATTAAAATAGTGATAACAAAACATATTGTTCTATAAAAAGTATTGCTTGACTTACATCAGCTGGCACTAATGCATCGAATATCTGTCAAAAGTTGTGCACATTATGTCTTAGTGTGTGTGCATGCTTCTGAGACTGACTCCACCTAGTTACAAAAGATTAATATAAAGTAAGTTTATAAGAAAAAAAACAGAAATACTAAATAAATGAAAGTAATGAAGTAAACATACCATCGTCCCCAAGGAAAATCCTGAAGTAGCTCTGTTTCAAGTGGTGCGATAGATCGAGGAGCGATGCGTTGAAAACGCTCCTAGGCCCACATCTGTAGTAAATCCATACAACCAGCAATCTGTTATACATATTCCTGACAACTGGTACAAAGGGATCTGTATAGATGTGCTAATACAGAGGATCCCCAGCTGTATGTAGCTGTCTGATCAAGATCCTCAAGTAATGGAAGGTACATCATGTGTACCAAAAGGGTGGAGTAGTCGAAACATAACATGCCTCTGAGCAGTCGCAGAATATATGCACGTGTGTGCCTAATAAGCGTCTCCTCGTCTACGTCATCAGGAATGACAGTGAAATGCTCATCAAGCCATGTCATGCATAATCGCGAACCCACAAGGACACCTCGTACGCCAACGACATCAATGCCTAATAGTTGTTGTATGACGGCTGCCCAGTTTCCACTATTGGTACCCGTAACTGTCTATCCATGGATGAACAAACCAAGCATGTGGGTGACGTCCTCTAAAGTAATGGTCATCTCCCCCTCTGGGAGATGAAAAGTGTGAGTCTCTAACCGCCATATCTCAACCAATGCCACAATCAAATGATGGTCAATAGTCTTGAAGTCATACATCGCGACTCCATAAAATCCTGCACGTCTAAGGTATGGACAAATAGCTTCTAGGGGTTCAACGTGATGATAATGATGTGCTCTCCAAACAAAAATTTGTCGAACAGGTCATCACGCCAACACAAGACACGACACATGCGTCTCCTGGCCATATAATAGTGGCTGCTCCATCTGAATGTGCAAATAGTAAAACATTAATTTCATGTTAGACATCACATTTATCATTTAAGGTATAAAATTTATCATGTAATGTATGAAAGAAGTGTGTAATGAGTTAAATAAAGTAATTTAGGATATGTTCAATATATAAAGGAATTTATGATATGTTCAACATATAAAGTTGATGATATAGTAACCTTTAATGCTTTAAAAATTCAACGATGACATTGGATTTTGAAAGATTTCGACGTCACAATAATTAGCCAAAATTATTAAATGAATTTATGATATGTTCAACATATAAAGTTTTGGATTGATTCTCCAAACTACTATGTCTATCGAATATTGATAATGTTATTATAAGAAATATTTTTCGTTGTATATTTTGGTTCATACATGTCACAAATGACTCGTGGATCATTTTCCTAAAGCATTTGAACATATTTTAAGTACATTTTTCTTCTTGCAAATCAATGCACCCTAGCCTCTGAAACCTAAAATAGAGGGTTGGCCTACTCAATATGCTCAATCAACATCGTTTAGAAGGATTATAGAAAATCCTTTAATCAATGTATGGTTGACATGAAAAAACATCCTCCTTATGCACCATAGCTTTAGTCAACCTAGTGAAGAACCAAATGTCACATATTCACGACCTCCGAATGAATATATGACAGTTGGTTCTTCACCGAGTCAACTAAAGAGGGGAATTTCCAATGTTGCAAAATGAATCAATGTTTTTTGTGTGTGGAGAAAACCCATTCTCATTGTTGAAAATGAGGGGCATAATGTTTTAATAATTTTCAAGAATATAAATTATTTAGGTTCATCACTCTATTTAACACTTTTGAAGAAAAGGATGAGAGGGGCATAATGTTTGAAATAGGTTGATTGATCACCTTCTGTTATATCCTCAATTTATTCTTCACTAGTATTCACTCTAGATGATTATCAGATTCTATTACATCCTCGATCTTACATTTTAAATATTTTAAAATTTCTTGTTATTTTTCTAAAACAAAAACCACTTATTTAAATGATGATGATATATTAACTATGAATGGTTTCAAAACTTATCGATGGAAAAATATTGATTAAACGTACAATGTGTTTACAATAACTGATGGAGTATAAAAATCATTTTAACCATTAGATGATTGCCCTATGTGTCTAGGGCAACGTGTCTTCATATGACCCTCCTGGAGGCATATGTTGCACCTTCATCCAAGTGCCTGTTCACTAGGCCAATCCATCTCATTCTGAATATGAGTCGACTTTGGCCTCCCTTTAGGGCGAAGTCTATTGTTGTTCGGTAGAAGCGTGGTTGTGTCATTAGAGAGCTGAAAATTCTAATATTCTCCGATTTGCATCCACGGAGTATTGTAGCAGGAGATGATACTGTCGAGTCGATAAAATGGATCAACAAACTGGTCCCAAGATACGTGTACATAAGCACAGGCTGCAATCACATGGCCACAAGGATATCTCAATGCTTGGAACTTGCCACATTCACAGTAATGCTTCTCTAATAAAACAACTCGGATAAGACCATTGCTGCAAGACACATCATCATTGGGCTCAGTGACCTCAAATCATTGCTCTGGATGATTAAATGCAGTGACACGATAAGTTGCAGCTTCTTGAAGAACTGTATCTTGATCGCACTGGAAATGGTGTTTATAGCGCATCCCTATGTTCAATCCCTCTTCACCTTGTTTTCCCCATTCTAGAAAATACTTGACACTACGATAGAAGGTCTCTTGTACCAAACCTATAATTTATATTTAATTAATTATACTAATAGTATATTATAATTCTTCTTTTCTAAGAAACATATAATCAAATATTCATATTTACCTAAGATTGGTAATTTTTGAACTCCCTTGAAAACCCCATTTATGCATTCTACGATGTTGGTCGTCATATGACCATATCTCCTCTCATCATCATATGTCAACGACCATTTCTTGTTTTGGAATTTGCATCATGTAATCATAAACTTCCGAATTAACTCTATGAATATCTTTAAGACACTCCTCCATTCTTTATTGTTGAGGCTCGTATGCTATCATACAAGAAATAATCTGAACAGATATGATCATAACTATGACAAGATTTTTTAATAGGAAAAAGGATATTCATACCAATTTTTAAGATTGCTTTCTTTATCGACTCATTCTTGAACCTATTTTGTAAATTGCTAGAAATGTTTCGAATACAGTATCGATGATGGGCATAGAGTGGTCTCCATGAATTTCCCTCAGACTATACTACCTCCTTGATTTCACGGTGACGATCTGAGATAAGGAAAATTTCTTCTGCGCCTGTAACAAACTCTCGAAGACATGCCAGAAACCAACTCCATGATGAGAAGTTCTCTTTCTCCACAATTCAAATTCCAAAGTTATAGGGGCTCAATTTCCATCTTGTGCGGCAGCAATCAATAATGTTCATGTATACTTTCCATACATAAATGTGCCATCTATTTGTATAAACTACTGCAATGTCTAAAATCCGCCACACATGGTAAAAATTCCCAAAATAATCTATCAAAAACAACCATTGACTGGTCAACTTGGTTGTATTGGTTAACATATTCAGTAGTATGTAACTGATAGATCACTTGATTATTGTGGCATAAAAGCTCTAAAAGATGTTGTAAAACTCGATAAGAATCGTCCCAATCACCGTACACTTTCACAATAGCCTTTTTATGTGCTTCTCATGCCTTCCAGTACAAGATCTAATACCCAAAAAGTCATTTGATTCGCTCCATCACTAGAAGAACAGGAACATCTTGATATGCTCTAATCATTTCAACAATAACTGTTGAAACAAAGTCAACATCTAATGAAGAGTGTTCATGTGACAAGCTTGGGTTCACACATGTGTGTTGAGTAAATCTTGTGATACGCCAGCTATGAAAAATGTTATCAATTATAGCTCGCAAATGCATTTGACAGTTCGAATCATATTTGTCACAACGGATCAAATAATAAGATCTTTTTTACTCTTCTACAACATAAGTTTAATGTATTTCAATGTGATATTTTTTTATCACATTTTTTATTGCATATTTACTCTCAAACTCTCTTCCAATATACAGAACGCCTTCATCTTCCACTTGATCTGTGCCCCTAATGATTTCTGTAAATTCTAAAGTAGGAGTAATAACTGACCAATCGAATTCTGGCAAGCAATTCATGCCTTCCATTGACCATGAACTCAATGGTGGGGGATGGTTCAACGGTCGGTTAAACCTCACATGAGTGGGAACTGACTATTCTTCCGCATGTGCTTCCTCTTCATCTTCAGCTTCCTCTTCATCTTCTTCTTCTAAATTGTCATCATCCTCAAAATCATCAACCAACACATCTATAGTATGTGGGGGACTATCCATTGGAATTGTAGCTGAGGGAAATGACGGTACCATTACTGATGGAACTTCTTGATGTGTTCTAACATGATCATATGACATATTCTTGTGAAATTATGATGACCCAACTTCCAATGTCGATGGAACCTCCATTGTAGCTATGGTCACATACAACTCCATCATTTGATTGGCAGGTAGAAACTTAACCAATGATAGTACGTATTCCCATTCTTAATCATCAGTTATGGGATAAGCCACATTCCAAAACCTATCAACATATTGTATATTCATGTATGTGATATATTCTATCACTTGGTTGCTTTTCAGTTTCAGCTTTCGATGAATTTTCCTTTGAAGAGTTCCCAAAGTTGTACAGCCTCCAAGCATTACAACAGCTTCTAGCTGTATACTATAACTACATCCTTGTTCTGTCTCAATTATTTTTCTGTTACAATAAATATAAGCATCCATCTTTTTTCTCTAAAATAAACCCTCGTTATTAATCACATATGGTCAAACAATCAATTTATGTCTTCATGCTTCTAAAATTTATGTTGGAATCTTACTCCCTCCACCAAGTCAATATGTTCAAACCATGTTGATGTGTAACTCTCTTTACACAACCCACATGTTTGTGTTATTTACCCAAAAATAGTAAGTCAAACATATTCATACATATCCACATGCATCATATGCATGAGGTACATGAACACGTCATGTAAAAGCATAGAGTTATATGAAATTGAAAAACTCAACATGAATAAGACCAGAGCGACAGATAGCCAACCTCGTTCACTTTCCTATACAAGGAAAGCCTCTAGGAAAGTAGGTGGACCGACTCAAATCCCCTCTATCCGGGGATACTTTACTCAAGCAAGCATTTCAGTTCATGAAAAATCTGGCACTTAATATGTAAAAAATATATTCAACTTCTAAATTCAAGTTCATAACTACAATTACAAACTGAGGTCAAGGTAGATGAAAAACTAAATTCATTATCATACTTAGAATTTAATGAAAATATATATTATATAAACAATTCATAATATAACTACTTCGGTAATTATTGTAACTACTTCTCTAATTATTATAACTACTTCGCTAATTGATGTAACTACTTCGCCAATTACTGTAACTACTTCGCTGATTACTGTAACTACTTCGCTAATTACTGTAACTACTTCGCTAGTTATACTTCATTAATTAACTAATTTGACTTCATTAACTACCTAATTAGACTTCATTAACTATCTAATTAGACTTCTACCTAATTAGATTTAATTAACTACCTAATTAGATTTCATTAAATACCTAATTATATTTCATTAACTACCAAATTAGATTTAATTGACTACCTAATTAGATTTAATTAACTACCTAATTATAATTACTTAACTTAATTAATTACCAAATTAGAATTAATTAACTACATAATTAGATTACCTAATTCGATTTAATTAACTACATAATTAGATTACCTAATTAGATTTAGTTAACTACATAATTAGATTACCTAATTAGATTTAGTTAATTACCTAATTATATTTAGTTAATTACCTAATTAGAGTTATTTAATTACCTAATTAGTGTTAATTAATTACCTAATTATATTTAGATAAGTACCTAATTAGATTTAGATAAGTACCTAATTAGATTTAGATAAGTACCCAATTAGATTTAATTATATACACCTATGTAGATTTAATTAAGTACCAAATTAGTTTTAATTAAGTACCTAATTAGTTTTAATTAAGTACCTAATTAGTTTTAATTAAGTACCTAATTAGTTTTGATTAATAATTAGAGTTAATTAATTATATTCAATTATGTACACCTAAGTATATTTCATTAATTACCTAATTATATTTAGATAATTACCTAATTAGATTTAGATAAGTACCTAATTAGATTTAATTATGTACACCTAACTGGATTTAATTAAGTACCTAATTAGTTTTAATTAAGTACCTAATTAGTTTTAATTAAGTACCTAATTAGTTTTGATTATGTACACCTAAGTAGATTTCATTAATTACCTAATTAGATTTAGATAAGTACCTAATTAGATTTAATTATGTGCACCTAAGTAGATTTAATTAAGTACTTAATTAGTTTTAATTAAGTACTTATTTATTTTTAATTAAGTACTCAATTAGTTTTAATTAAATACCTAATTAGTTTTGAATACCTAATTAGTTTTAATTACCTAATTAGAGTTAATTAATTAGCTAATTAGAGTTAATTAATTACCTAATTAGATTTAGTTTAGTACCTAATTAGATTTAATTATGTACACCTAAGTAGATTTCATTAATTACCTCATCAGATTTAGATAAGTACCTAATTAGATTTAGATAAGTACCTAATTAGATTTAGTTATGTACACCTAAGTAGATTTGATTAATTACCTAATTAGTTTAATTAAGTACCTAATTAGTTTTGATTAACTACCTTATTAGTTTTGATTAACTACCTAATTAGTTTTGATTAACTACCTAATTAGTTTTGATTAACTACATAATTTGAATTGATTAACTACATAATTAGAATTGATTAATTATATAATTAGAATTGATTAGTTAACTAATTATAATTGATTAGTTAATAAATTAGAATTTATTAGTTAACAAATTATAATTGATTAATTAACTAATTATACCTAATTAGATTTAGATAAGTACCAAATTAAATATAGATAAGTACCTAATTAGATTTAATTATGTACACCTAAGTAGATTTAATTAAGTACCTAATTAGTTTTAATTAAGTACCTAATTAGTTTTAATTAAGTACCTAATTAGTTTTAATTAAGTACCTAATTAGTTTTAATTAAGTACCTAATTATTTTTGATTATGTACACCAAAGTAGATTTCATTAATTACCTAATTAGATTTATACAAGTAGCTAATTAGATTTAATTATGTACAACTAAGTAGATTTAATTAAGTACCTAATTAGTTTTGATTACCTAATAAGTTTTAATTACCTAATTAGAGTTAATTAATTACCTAATTAGAGTTAATTAATTACCTAATTTGATTTAGATAAGTACCAAATTAGATGTAATTATGTACACCTAATTATATTTCATTAATTACTTAATTAGATTTAGATAAGTACCTAATTAGATTTAGATAAGTACCTAATTATATTTAATTATGTACACCTAAGTAGATTTAATTAAGTACCTAATTAGTTTTAATTAAGTACCTAATTAGTTTTAATTAAGTACCTAATTAATTTTGATTAACTACTTAATTATTTTTGATTAACTACCTAATTAGTTTTGATTAAGTACATAATTTGAATTGATTAACTACATAATTAGAATTTATTAACTACATAATTAGAATTGATTAGTTAACTAATTAGAATTGATTAGTTAACTAATTAGAATTTATTAGTTAACTAATTAGAATTGATTAGTTAACTAATTAGAATTGATTAGTTAACTAATTAGAATTGATTAGTTAACTATTTACAATTAACTATTTCCAATTAACTGATTACAATTAACTAATTACAATTAACTAATGAAAATTAATTAACTAATTACAATTAATTAGTTAACTAAATATAATTAATTAGTTAACTAAATACAATTAATTAGTTAACTAAATACAATTAATTAGTTAACTACTTATAATTAATTATTTAATTACTTACAATTAATTAAGTAACTATTAACTAATTATAATGCATTAATTAACTAATTAAAATGCATTAACTAACTAATTAGAATGCATTAACTAACTAATTAGAATTAATTAATTTACTACTTAAAAATAATTAATTGACTAATTAAAATTCAATAATTAACTAATTAGAATTATTTAAATAACTAATTATACATAATTAGGAACCTAATTATATTTACCTAAATATCCAAATTAAATTAATTAATTAACTACTTACAATTTATTATTTTTTAAACTAATTCTATAAACTAAACAAATAAATTAATAAACAAATTCTATAATCTAATTACATTAACTAAACAATTAAATAAACAATTTAAAATATTAAAGAAATGTAAAATAAAACATACCTCAAATTTGCGGAAAGGTCGGCGGTTGGACAACCAGAAATTTGTAGTCCAAAATGAGAGAAAGGATGAGGTTTTGGGAAGGAGGAAGGGAGAGTGGATGGATGAATGAGGAGGAGGGGTGATGGGGTTTTATAGGCGGGGATGGAGATCGGCGCCACTTGAAGTGGCGCTGATCAGTTTCCCATAAAGGGATCAGTGCCACTTCAAGTGGCGCTGATGAATAGGGCCAGCAATCCCGCCTAACGCCACTTCAAGTGGCTCTATGGTGTTTTTTTTTTCATTAGCGCCACTTCAAATGGCGTTAGGGTGCCCCATTTCCAAAATAAAAAAATGGGGAACCCATTTTAATAATAAATAAAATGTCCCCACCCAAATTTTCCGTTCAAGTGGTAATATCCTTTACATTTTTTTCAATCATAACTAAGATTTGGTTTGTAGATCTTGGATCTGTAGCAATTTATATTTTCTTCGACATGTATTCTAGTGCATACTTCTGGTGTGTGTGCGTGAGTCCGTCTAGGAGTGGACGAGGCTGACTCTACATGACAGGGTAGGTCACTGCCACCTAATTAAGAAAACTTGGCATCCTCGGATAGATTATGTGGTCCTATTATTTATGCATTCGAGACTGTAATCTGTGATTGTTTTATTTCTTACTTTATTAATAATTCGGTTTCCCTAGTGGTGTTCTGACCATGCATATAGGTCCTCTTGGGGTCGAAGCACGTTACATCTGTTGTTATTTTTATATTCTTGCACTTGCTGTTTATCTTGTTCTAATATCTTGACTGAGTTTACAATTCTTAATCCAATACGATAAAAACTCATCTGATAATTAAACATTCCAATGTGTTCACCATTATACGAGACAGTGGATCATGTCTTTTTTTGGGTTTAAGTAATTATCCCCAACAACCAAGAATTTCTATTCAGGTTGAGGTAAATGATACTTGGTATCAGTATCTAGTTTATCCATATGTGAAAAATGTCAGCAGGATGGTGCCGCCCCCCCAATTGTCAAAGGGGGGGGGGCTGGTGGTGGTAGATGGTGGGTGGCCAACCCCCACCAAATATTCCAATGGGAGAAGGCAAGGGTAAGGGGTGAGGAGGCCTATAAAAGGAGGCTCTCCCCTCTTCCAAAGATCATCCTTCAACATCACATCTCATCACCAGTATCGGGTTCTTATTATTATTTGTGAGCAGTTTTAGTGAGGCAGTTTTCCCCTTTATTCAAGAGAGAATATTACGAGAGTTTTCTCCTTTTAATAAGTGAGGGAGTGTGTACCCACTTTTACCTCATAGCGATCCTTCTATTTGCCCGTGGTTTTTTACCCCTTCCATTTGGGGGTTTTTCCACGTTACATCTGGTGTCCTATTTTTCCTCATTTTGCACTTTATTTTTATCTCGTGATTATTGCTGCACCGTGGGCCAATAATTTACGGTCCTAACAAGTGGTATCAGAGGGAGGTTCTGGCCCGGTGATGTCCACATTTTCAGGTATTAATAATTCTCATAAAATTTTAGTATGCTCTGTGATTGCGACTCCGGTTGATCTTTCACATCAGAAAAAATTTATTGAGATTATTAAATACACCGTTGTGAAACAGAGGAGGTTCTGGACTGACAGCGTGTCCAGATGGCGGAAAAATTCGAGATCGAAAAATTCAACGGGAATAATTTTTCGTTGTGGAAAATGAAGATGCAGGCAGTGCTGTAGAAGGATAATTGCCTACTAGCAATTGGCGAAAAGCCGACGGGTGTGACGGAGGAGAAATGGAACGATATGGATGGAAATTCTATTGCCAATATCCATTTGGATTTGGCAGGCGGGGTCCTATCGATCATTGCGGAGAAAAAGGCGGCGAAAGAAATATGGGATACTCTGATGAAGCTATACGATGCCAAGTCACTACACAACAAAATTTTCCTAAAGAGAAAATTGTACACTCTTCGGATGGCAGAGTCATCTTTAGCGACCGACCACATCAACAAACTCAATACTCTGTTCGCTCAACTCACGACATTGGGTTATAAAATTGTGGATACTGAACGTGCGTAGATTCTACTCCAGAGTTTTCCAGATTCGTATGACCAACTCATCATCAACCTCACCAATAATATCCTGACGGATATGCTGATCTTTAATGATGTTGCAGCCACGGTTCTTGAAGAAGAAAGTCTGCGCAAGAACAAAGAGGATAGACAGAAAAATTCGCACGAAGAAAAAGCTCTATCAATGGAGAGAGGAAGGATGATGGAGCGTGGTTCCAGTGGGAGCCAAAATCATGGCAGGTCCAAATCAAGGAGTAAGAAGAAGAATGTCACATGTTTCAATTGTGGCAAGAAGGGGCACATCAAGAAGGATTGTTGGAATAAGAAGAGTGGTGACAAGAGCTCTCAGGGGAATGTGGTGAGTACTTCTGGAAGTGGATATATACTAGTCAGTGAAGCGGCAACGACTTCTGGAAGCAGCGGGCATCTCGACGATGCCTGGATTATCGACTCAGAAGCAACATGGAACATGACGTCTCGATGGGAATGGTTTGACCAATATGAAACCATCCCGGAAGGACTTGTGTACATGGGGAACGATCACACTTTGAAGATCGTTGGAGTTGATACCATCAAACTAAAGATGCATTATGGCATAGTACGGACCTTCCAAGGAGTACGTCATGTGAAGGGTCTGAAGAAGAACATATTGTCTTCGGGACAATTTGATGACATCAGATGCAAGACTCGCACCAAGAATGGAGTGATGAGAATCGTGAAGGGCGCGCTTGTGGTAATGAAGGCGGAGAATGTAGAAACCCGAAGCTTGACATACATGGACATTACATTACTTTTTCGGAATACTTATTACATTAAAAAAACACACACACAAGGACCGTAATAGTTTAGTGTCTTTGGAAACTCGGAATATAATCTTCTAATCGTGGTGAAAGATCTTCAACATCTCCCATAAAGATCTTCCCTTTTTTTGCTTTCCTAAAACCTTTCTTTATATCATGGGGAAAAGAAAACATAAAAGAGTGAGCTCAAATGCTCAGTAAGGGTAAACAAAAGAAATATCAATCACATCATATTCATAAGAACAAAAAATTTTGGAAATCTTAACCTGCAAAACAGATCACAATATTATAACATGGGATAAATCATAGTAGTGAAATGTAATCCCAATAATCATAACTTAAAACATGAAACATTGTGGAATACACACATAATCATAGAGAATCATTTCTTATTAGTTAAGACTCATTTCCAATACTGTCTTAGTGGACAAAGTCCATTTCTGAACCGATTTCACTCCTTGTTTCAGTCCTGTTTCACTAAACCGGTTTAACCTACCGTTCCAGACATGTCTATCTCATGAGATATAAAATAATTACCCAATGCATTGGAGGGAGATATAGGTCCCACCCATCTCATAATGATACCATTCTTATGTGTGCCACAAAATCAGAAACCATACATCATAGCATAACCCATGTAATAAAAATGGGAATCTTAAACAACATGACATCATAAAACAATTCATAAAAGATAAAGTATTTCATAAAAATATTTCCATCACAACATAATAAAATCAATGTAATAATAGGGATAGAAACAGAATCCTATATTATCTTAGATGGCAAATAATTTTGATAAAACACTTGAACTCCATTCTTGAGGAAAATATCCTTTCTACTTCAAAAACATTTTTCCTTTATTAACATGTCATATAATTTTAAACTAAAATAAGTTGATTAAAAATAAATATGAAAACTTGTAGGGGAATATTCTTGGAAATAATGTTTTAAAAATCCATTAATGTCGTATAAGTTAAAAGAAAACATTCTTCTCGTACTTTTTTTCGGAAAAGTCAAAAAGCACCTCGTACGAAAAACGACAAAAGATTCCTTTCATATCTTTTACTAAAAACTCACTGAAGGGTAAAATTTGATATAAACTATTGTATAAGGATATAAATATTACATATTGAGGAAACATGTATGTGGATGATAAAATACACCCCAGTAAATAACAAAGTATAAACAATCTCGGATAAAAATGAGATTGTGATATTTCCCTTACCTTAGGTCTGATTTGCTTCGTAAGTGTCCGAACATCCTGTATAATGATTTAAATAATGTCATTGACTTATTCCAGAATCATACTAATTGTTATGATATTATATATGGTTCACTTATGACTTTATATTACCCGTTCTTTTGTAAATTCCATGTTAAAGAGCGTTTTGGGTAAAATCGTTTCATTTGTCGTCCGTGTTTTGACTTGTAATTATTCATATGATTACTTAGATCATGATTACATAATTACAAAATATAAAACATTATTTATATATAATATATATTCAGAATATACATATATATAATAAATCAGTAAATGGAAAGAAATACACCATTCATGGAGACGGTAGGTCGTACGTACGCATGAACGTTGTTTTCGTTTCCTTATTGAGTTGAATGGAATTAAGTAGATGACATAAATATATATACACATAAATATAGTATCATTATTTTGTCATATATTTCATTATTACTTATTATATATATACTTTATAATCATTCATGAATTGTTAACGTGGAGAATGAATCTCATCGCGTCGTGGAGACGGTAGTCCATACGTACGCACGAGCGATGATATCGTTCTCATGATCATGGAACTGTATTGGAGTGTATGTATACTATTTCAGAATCAATTTCACTTTACAATAATCATATATAGTTATTATGTACACCATTATACCCATCCAATTAAGGCGGTGGTGGAAAATAGATTACACCACGGCGTGGAGACGGTATTCTGTACGTACGCACGCGTGGTGATTTCGTTTTCTGTAGGATGGATAGATGGTGAAATAGGGTTGTTTCATACTTATAATAACATATCATTATATGAGTGATACTGATGTTATTACTTCATAATGAAACAACCTAATAAGAAGAAGTGGAAGAAGAAATAAATTTGAAAGAATCGGTAACGGACATTACCTCTTCTTTGAAGTGCCTCTTTGAGTCCTCCTCTTAGGGCACTAAAATTGGTCTCTGAAGAAGACCAGAACCTCTAGGATGTTTCTAGGGATGTGGAGAAGAGAATTTGTCAGGGTTTGGCCGAGCTTTATGGCTCAAAGTGGTGTGAGGAAGAGAGGGAGGAGGTGCCTTTTTATAAGGGAGGAGAGGGGCACCTTTGGAAAACTAAAAATATTATTTAATTATAAATCCAAATTTGGTTTTAAATAGCTCAAAATTGATTTATTTCGAAGATAAGGTGGGTATGGGCCGAAATACTCTCATCCAATATAATTTAGACAAGTTTAGGTTCTTATTTTAACCTTATCATTTAGTTTTAACATTAAGTTAAATAATTTTACTTTTACCGTGTCTTCTTGTGTTCTTACACTATAAGATTAATAAACTTACTATAACAATCCAAACGAACCCCAAGTTGTTTATTATTAATATATATAACTTTATATAAGTCATTTGGCCTAACACTATATTTTTAGGAATAAAATAACAATTAATAATATAATATTTTTTTAAACTATTTTATGTCAATTTTGACACTATTTAGTAATTGATTTTTGTGAAAATCATAACAGAATGATTAGTTCGAAAAAAGTTAATTAAATCAGTACTAAAATGTCATATTAACCTATTAAATTAGTTTAATTCATAAAAAGTCTCAAATTACATTTATTTGGTTATTTATAACATTAATTAAGTCAATATTTCATTAATAATATAATAACTGCATCATCGTTGTGTCATAAATAAATTAAATTATTTAATTTCTAAAAATTAAAAATAAAATACCATTATGTAGGAAATCTTTTTATCTTTATAATGAATATTTATAGTCTAATTTATATTATGTATAACCCCATATTAAAAATGATTTACTTATTAAACTTTGATTTTAACTATTTTAACCCTTTTTTAAATAAATTAATAATAAATGTCATAATCTAATCCATGTGGGCCTAAATGGTCATATTTTATTCCTAAGGTTGTTTTTGGTCGAATTAAACTTATCCAATAGAATTAGGACATGTGTTAGGGTAATAATAATATCATTTTTACCCTTAATTACCCTATTTACTTTTAACCGTGGTAAAAAAAAGTAAAAAGTTACTATTCACAAAAAATTATTTTCATCTCATTGAACCACATTTTAGTCCTTGATATTAACTGTGTCTCTCGGATTTTTGAAATTCCACTCATAGAAGTGGTAAAATTAAGTTTTATGAAAAATTCAGTTTTTTAACTACCACTTAGTGGTTTCACTATTCATTAAAAAATGAAAGTTTCCAGAAAAATACCAAAAATTAGGCCTAATCTATATTTGACATTATGAATTCAAAAATGATGTCTATTTTATCAAATTCAAAACATATCAGTTACATTAACTAATTTAAAAATTAATTCCCGTCGTCAAAACAAAAAGCATGTTTTTAAGAGATAATAACTATCAAAAGATTGACACTTGTTTATAACTGGTTTAAATGTGAAATTACATCCAATGACCAACATTGTATTAAATTTTAAAAATATATTCTAAATATACTTTAAAACCACTCGAATTAATAATTTATCACTATTAATTATTTCGATTAAAAAAGTTGTTTTTAATTAAAATTTAGTAATTTTCACTATTCATCAAAATATGAAAGTTATCCGAAAAGTACCAAAATTTCACCCTAAGCTAATTTCGATATTCCAAATCCAAAAATGAAGTCCATTTTGAAAAATAAAATTTACAAAATTTCAAAAAGTGGTTATTACTATTCATAACGGCTAGTTTTAATAATATTTTAATAGCATATCATTATTTAGTGAAACTCAGTATTGCGTACTACACATGCTATCGAGGAAGGCCGTGATTGCATGTAATGCAAGGAAAATCAAGGATGCGTGTTGTGCAAGCTCCTTTTGGTGTAGCGTACAACACAAGACATCAATAAAATTAAAAATAATATTTTTCATAAAATCTCTGGGTGTTACATTCTACCCCCCTTAAAATGAATTTCGCCCTCAAAATTCGTCAGGGTTATAAATGGTTTACTACTAGAAATTTTCTTTAATAGAAACCCACATTGTAAAAAGGAATACCAATACCAATTTTAAAAAACAAAAGTACGAAACGTAACGGTTACCCAAATAAACTAATCACTGGGTTTCTACATAGGTGAAAATATGAATATGGAAGAGAAATCTAACCACCATGTTCTGATGGAGAGTGGTAGAGAACATGGCTATGGAAAATCCAGCAATCACAAAGCCATAAATTTGTGACGATCTAAGGTAACATCTGATTCATCAGATATAAGAGCACTAGGACAACATTTTTGGTTTTCAAGATCATTTCCCTAAAGTTGACGAATTTGAATTAGAATAAATACTTACTTTATTTTGGTACAATCTCACTATTGTTCATGCCTTGAACAATTTCCACTTCATCTCTTAATGAAATGAAGTTGAATTTGTTATTCGTGAAGTGTTAGCATATCATGTGATAGAATGATGGGTCATTCTATCTTTCTCAAACAAAAGGTTAGCAAAAGTTATTAAATATACCTAAGTCGATCTATAGTGAGATTAATCATATATGGTTCCTAAAATGGACTTATACTTATTATATCATAATAAAACTAGTTTCTACTAAACATGGACTTCCTATAGGCCAGTTGTAGGCGATAAAGGCCAGTCGCACTTCGGTTGTGGGTTCGATTCCCACAGCCTTGTCTGACGTGATGGGCTGTCACCCATACTGCAGGTTGTCCTTTTTCTAAAACTAAATTACAATAACATCCCATAAATAATATCGAAAAAACTTCTATCCTTAAACAATACTAACTTATGTCCAACATAATCCATCTCAATCTTTAGGCTTATCCAAAATACTTCGGTCCAAGCTCATAGTATAGAGAAAATGATTACTTGAAATGTCACATAAAAATCACGTGAATGCCATCATTTATTATCCCCCATATATCATAAGATATATCTTGTTAGTCAAATTACAAACATGTGAATACCTTAATCATGTATTCTCTTGAAGAATTAATACCCATTGAACCTTAGTGAAAACATGAATGCAGTCAAAAGTTAACTCTTTCCACATACCAAAATCCAAAAATTCTATACACTCAAACCATGATATAACCTTCCCCTTATATCAGTCATGAGCTCATGAATACGGTCAAAAATTTCATTTTCTCGTTTTCCTTTCATTATGCGCATATCATCTTTTTTTTTCCAAAAATATCTCAATCATATTCTATGGTTACCGGTACCATTGAAAACTACAATAGACCAATACATAAATATTCCAATATTCCATGATACTATATACAACATTATTTTGGAATCCCATTAAATAAACACTTAATCATTCCACCACATTGTTGTCATATTCAACATTGCGAATAGTGATCACATGTGACTTCCCTTTGTCCTTTTCCTTAAGTGGTTGCTCATGTCGATCATCACTAACCCTTTGATTAGGGAATTTATTAGCATAATTCCCCATTTCCTTGCACATGAAGCATTGAAGTGTTGGTGGTGCGTTCTCTGCAGTCTTTTCTTTATTCACATCATTAGAAACCCTTTTTCCATTACTTCGACATTCAGCTGCTCAATGACCTACTTTTCCACACTTAAAACATTTTCTAGTCCCTTTAAAACAATCTCCACCATGCTTCTTTCCACACTTTGAGAATAAGGAAACATTCATCTTCTTTTCACCATTATTCTGAGATTTCTCCTTGAACTCCTCTTTTGTTTCTTGTCAAAAATATGAGATGGATAAGTAACACCAACTTTCATTTCTACCTTGATATCACAACGCACAATTTCTTCATAGCTACTGAAGTCTCTTATAGATAATGCCCTTAGAAGATTTGGTTTTAAGCCACAGAAGAATCGATCAACTTTACTTTCAGGTTGGATGATAAATCCAGATGCATACCTTGAAATCCTTGTAAAATTTGCTTCGTATATACCAACAGATTCATCATCATTTTTCTTTAGTTCAAGAAACTCCTTCTCCATCTTTGTTCTAAGAATAGGAGGGAAGTACTTATTGAAAAATAAGTTCTTGAACTCATCCCATTCCATGGACTCAATTTCATCTCTTGGCCTCGTATTCTTGATAAGATTACACCATTGATCAGCATCACCTTCCAAATGATACACTGCTAAGATGAATTTATCATGTTCAGAACATTGAAGAACTGAAAATATCTTTTCAGTAGTACTGATCCATTGTTCAGCAACAAGTGGATCAGAAGACCCACTGAAAGAAGGTGGATGTTGCCTCATGAAGGACTCAACAAAATATTGTTCCCTTCTCTGATCATTTGGAAGTCCAGAATGATTCATAGCTTGTGTAAGTATAGCAATAATATTTTTCACTTCATCTCCCATAACATTTGTTTGTTCAGGAGGACAATCATTTCATTGTCCATTACATTGATCAACACAGTTCCTTCGGGTTCCAGCCATCGTCTAGAACCCAAAAAGAATAGTGTGAGAGGAAAAAATCACACTAGGGAAAACAATATAATAAAGGGGGAGTAACTTCAATATCTAACATCTTGGGTTACCGTAATTCTAGTACTATAACCTATACTTATACTTAACCTTAGGGACATCCCTATATATACCTTAGAAATATCTATAGGGATCTCACTAAAGTTCTCGCATCCTAGTTTCCAAAGGTTGACTAAACCTTTCCTCTGATACCAACTGTAGAGACCCGAAGCTTGACATACATGGACATTACATTACTTTTATGGAATACTTAGTACATTACAAAAACACACACACAAGGACTGTAATAGTTTAGTGTCTTTGGAAACTCGGAATATAATCTTCTAATCGTGGTGAACGATCTTCAACATCTCCCATAAAGATCTTCCCTTTTTTTTCTTTCCTAAAACCTTTTTTTATATCCTGGGGAAAAGAAAACATAAAAGGGTGAGCTCAGATGATCAGTAAGGGTAAACAAAAGAAATATCAATCACATCATATTCATAAGAAAATAACATTTTGGAAATCTTAACCTGCAAAACAGATCATAATATCATAACATGGGATAAATCATAGTAGTGAAATGTAATCCCAATAATCATAACTTAAATCATGAAACTTTGTGTCATACACACATAATCAAAGAGAATCATTTCTTATTAGTCAAGACTCATTGCCAAGACTATCTTAGTGGACAAAGTCAATTTCTGAACCGAGTTCACTCCTCGTTTCAGTCCTGTTTCACTAAACCAGTTTAACCTGCCGTTCCATCCATGTCTATCTCATGAGATATAAAATCTTTACCAAATGAATTGGAGGGAGATATAGGTCCCACCCATCTCATAATGATACCATTCTTATGTGTGCCACAAAATCAGAAACCATACATCATAGCATAACCCATGTAATAAAAATGGGAATCTTAAACATCATGACATCATAAAACAATTCATAAAAGATAAAGTATTTCATAAAAATATTTCCATCACAACATAATCAAATCAATGTAATAATAGGGATAGAAACATAATCCTATATTATCTTAGATGGAAAATAATTTTGATAAAACACTTGAACTCCATTCTTGAGGAAAATATCATTTCTACTTCAAAAACATTTTTCCTTTCTTAACATGTCATACAATTTTAAACTAAAAAAAGTTGATTAAAAATAAACATGAAAACTTGTAAGGGAATATTCTTGGAAATAATGTTTTAAAAATCCATTAATGACGTATAAGTTAAAAGAAAACATTCTTCTCGTACTTTTGTCGAAAAATTCAAAAATAACCTCGTACGAAAAACCACAAAAGATTCCTTTCATATCTTTTACTAAAAACTCATCATAGGGTAAAATTTGATATAAAATATTTTAAAAGGATATAAATATTACATATTGAGGAAACATGGATGTGGATGATAAAATACACCCCAGTAAATACCAAAGTATAAACAATCTCGGATAAAAATGAGATTGTGATATTTCCCTTACCTTAGGTTTGATTTGCTTCGTAAGTGTCCAAAACACCTATATAATGATTTAAATAATGTCATTTACTTATTCCAGAATCATACTAATTGTTATGATATTATATATGGTTCACTTATGACTTTATATTACCCGTTCTTTTCTAAATTCCATGTTAAAGAGCCTTTGGGCTAAAATCGTTTCATTTATCGTCCGTGTTTTGACTTGTAATTATTCATATGATTACTTAGATCATGATTACATAATTCCAGAATATAAAACATGATTTATATATAATATATATTCATAATATACATATATATAATAAATCAGTAAATGGAAAGAAATACACCGTTCATGGAGACGGTAGGTCGTACGTACGCATGAACGCTATTTTCGTTTCCTTATTGAGTTGAATTGAATTAAGTAGATGACATAAATATATATACACATAAATCTAGTATCATTATTATGTCATATATTTCATGATTACTTATTATATATATAATTTATAATCATTCATGAATGGTTAACGTTGAGAATGAATCTCATCATGTTGTGGATATGGTAGTCCGTACGTACGCACGAGCGATGATATCGTTCTCATGATCGTGGAATTGTATTGGAGTGTATGTATAATATTTCAGAATCAATATAACTTTACAATAATCATATATAGTTATTATTTACACCATTATACCCATCCAAGTAAGGTGGTGGTGGAAAATAGATTACACCACGGCGTGGAGACGGTATTCCGTACGTACGCATGAGCGGTGATTTCGTTTTCCGTAGGATGGATAGATGGTGAAATAGGGTTGTTTCATACTTATAATAACATATCCGTATATGATTGATACTGATGTTATTATTTCATAATGAAACAACCTAAGAAGAAGAAGTGGAAGAAGAAATAAAGTTGAAAGAATCGGTAACGGACATTACCTCTTCTTTGAAGCGCCTCTTTGAGTCCTCCTCTTAGGGTACTAAAATTGGTCTTTGAAGAAGACCAGGGCCTATAGGATGTTTATTGGGAAGTGTATAAGATAATTTGTCAGGGTTTGGACGAGCTTTAATGCTCACAGTGGAGTGAGGAAGAGAGGGAGGAGGTGCCCTTTTATAATGGAGGAGAGGGGCACCTTTTGAAAACTAAAAATATTATTTTATTATAAAGACAAATTCGGTTTTAAATAGCTCCAAATTTATTTATTTCTAAGATAAGGTGGGGATGGGTCGAAATCCTCTCATAAAATATAATTTAGACAAGTTTAGGTTCCTATTTTAACCTTATCATTTAGTTTTAACATTAAGTTAAATAATTTTACTTTTACTGTGTCTTCTTGTGTTCTTACACTATAAGATTAATAAACTTACTATAACAAGCCAAACGAACCCTAAGTTGTTTATTATTAATATATATAACATTATCTAAGTCATTTGGCCGAACATTATATTTTTAGGAATAAAATAACAATTAATAATATAATATTTGTTTTAAAAACTATTTTATGTCAATTTTGACACTATTTAGTAATTGATTTTTTTGAAAATCATAACAGAATGATTAGTTCAAAAACAGTTTATTAAATCAATACTAACATGTCATATATACCTATAAAATTAGTTTAATTCATAAAACGTCTCAAATTACATTTATTTGGGTATTTATAACATCAATTATGTCAATATTTCATTAATAAGATAATTACTGCATCATCATTGTGTCATAAATAAATTAAATTATTTAATGTCTAAAAATTACAAATAAAATACCATTATGTAGGAAGGCTTTTTAGCTTTCTAATTAATATTTATAGTCTAATTTATCTTATGTATAACCCTATATTAAAAATGATTTACTTATTAAACTTTGATTTTAACTATTTTAACCCTTCTTTAAATAAATTAATAATAAATGTCCTAATCTAATCCATGTGGGCCTAAATGGCCATATTTTATTTCTAAGGTTGTTTTTGGTCGAATTACACTTATCCAATAGAATTAGGACATGTTTTAGGGTAATAATAATATCATTTTTACTCTTAATTACCCTATTTACTTTTAACTGTGGTAAAAAAAGTAAAAAGTTACTATTCACCAAAAATTATTTTCATCTCATTGAACCAAATTTTATTCCTTGATATTAACCGTGTGTCTCATATTTTCGAAATTCCACTCACAGAAGAGGTAAAATTAAGTTTTATGAAAAATTATGTTTTTTTAACTACCACTTAGTGGTTTCACTATTCATCAAAAAATGAAAGTTTCCAGAAAAATACCAAAAATTAGGCCTAATCTATATTTGATATTTTGAATTAAAAAATGATGTCTATTTTATCAAATTCAAAACATATCAGTTACATTAACTAATTTAAAAATTAATTCCCGTCGTCAAAACAAATAGCGTGTTTTTAAGAGATAATAACTATCAAAAGATTGACACTTGATTATAACTGGTTTAAATGTGAAATTACATCCAATGACCAACATTGTATTAAATTGTAAAAATATATTCTAAATATACTTTAAAACCACTCAATTTAATAATTTATCACTATTAATTATTTTGATTAAAAAAGTTGTTTTTAATTAAAATTTAGTAATTTTCACTATTCATCAGAATGTGAAAGTTATCCGAAAAGTACCAAAATTTCACCCTAAGCTAATTTCAATATTCCGAATCCAAAAATGAAGTCAATTTTGAAAAATAAAATTTAAAAAATTTCAAAAAGTTGTTATTACTATTCATAACGGCTAGTTTTAATAATATTTTAATAGCATATCATTGTTTAGTGAAACGCGGTATTGCGTACTACACACGCTATCGAGGAAGGTCATGATTGCGTGTAATGCAAGGAAAGTAAAGGATTCATGTTGTGAAAGCTCCTTTTGGTGTAGCGTATAACACAAGACATCAATAAAAATAAAAATAATATTTTTCATAAAATCTCAGGATGTTATAGAGAAGATCTCAAAGAAGCTGTACGTGCTTATGGGTGAAACGTACAAGGAGGCGGAGATTGTTGTTGCATCAACTACCTCGACGGAAGCATTGACGACGTTATGGAATCAGAAGCTTGGTCATATGTCAGAACGCGTCTTGAAGATTCTTGAGGATCAGAAGTTTATGCATGGGCTGACAAAGGTATCCTTACCATTTTGTGAGCATTGTGTTTTGAGCAAGCAACACAGGTTAAAGTTCGGGACGTCAATAGCAAGAAGTCAGTAGATCTTGGAGTTGATCCATTCCGATGTTTGTCAAGCACCAGTTATATCCCTGGGAGGAGCAAGGTACTTTGTATCATTCATTGATGATTATTCCTGGAGATGTTGGGTGTACCCAATCAGGAAAAAGGCAGATGTTTTTGAAGACTTCAAAACATTCAAAATGCAGAAGGGGCTTGACTCTGGAAAGAAGATCAAGTGCCCGAGGACAAAAAATGGTGGAGAATATACAAGTGAGGAGTTTGATACTTTTTGTAAACAAGAAGGGATCAAGAGATAGTTCATGGTGGCGTACACTCCTCAACAGAATGGAGTGGCAGAGCAGATGAACAGAACTGTGTTGGATAGAACAAGGGCAATGCTGAAGACTGCAGGTTTTGCCAAAACTTTTTGGGAAGAAGTAATGAATACCACCTGTTATGTGATCAACCGATCTCCTTCAATGGCGATTGAGCTGAAGACACCGATGGAGATGTGGACTGGTAAACCCGCTGACTATTCTCGGTTACATACTTTTGGAAGTCCTGTATATGCAATGTTTAATGACCAGGAAAGATCGAAGATGGATTCGTGATCCAGAAAATGTGTCTTCTTGGGGTACGCTGATGGTGTTAAGGGGTATCGTTTGTGGGATTCCACTTCCCACAAATTTATCATCAGCAGAGATGTCATTTTTGCATAATACAAGGTGCAAATGACAACTAATCAAGACATGGAGAAGAAGAATACAGAAACTACATGTAACACCCCAGGTAAATAAAGAATATGAATTTTTTATATTTATCCCTATTTGTGGAAAAAATGTCAATATTAATTTAAATGGAACGCTATGCTCAATGGATTACCCAATACGCAACAACGAGTTCCTTTGAAATCTTACGTTGCACTCTAATAATAAAATAATATTATTTTAAATGTTAGTGAACGCCTAGCCGTTGTATTGACAGGAATGAATAGAAATAATTAAAATATGATTATATATGTTTCTTAAATGTTTTTACTTTTATCCAATAAATTTTAGAGGCTTAAAATACAAATGAATCCAATCTTAAGCATTGAATACACTAGTATTTTTAAAAGATTGTTTTACTACATTTTGATGGAAAACCATTTTTAAATAAAACTTTTGACAATTTTATATGCTCTATTTTTCAAAATAAACATATTATTTAGGATTGGGACTAGAAATTTACCTTGGGTTAATTTTTTGTATTTTTCTGACAATGTTCATTTTTCAATGAATAGTGAAAAATACTGCATTTTACATCAAAACTGCTTTTTCATATAATTTAATTATATGGTTATATTATCTTTTTAATTTTTTTTAAAGTTTAATTGGAATATATTTTTACCATTTAATACAATGATTGTAATTGGGATTAATTTCACTTCGAAATTGGGCATAAACAAGTGCCAAACTTTTCATAAATATTGTTTCTAAAAAACCCGCTATTTGTTTTGACAACGGGAAGTTTTTTTTAAATTAATTATTGAAATTTATGTGTTTGGAAGTTGGTAAAATGGATTACATATTTGGAATCATAAGGTCCAAATTATGTAATTAATACTCTTTTGTTTTTGTACATTATGAATAGTAATGACTGTAATTATCTTTAATTATCTTGATTAATGAGTAATCAGGTAGTTAAAGATAATAAGATAATATCATAATAATAAAAAATGACCACAACATGTGTCCTAAGGCTACTGGTTGTCTCATGGCCGACCATGAGATGCCTTTTACCAAACTTGGGGGGCCCATGGAATCACTTTTGTGAGAAAGTGACTTTATCTTTTTATTTTTAAAAAATGTTAAATGTTACAAAGAATGTATCACCTAAGTAAAATATTTTTAATTTTGTCTAAATAAATGATATTTTGGACTATAAATTTTCATTAGAAATATAAAAATATTTCCTACATCATGATATTTTTTTTAAAATTTTTAGACCTTAAATTTATTAAATTATATATGACATCATGATGATGCAGCGATTACCTCATTAATAAAGGATTTAAATAAAATGGAAAGATAATGTAAAATCTAAGACCTACACATGTACAAAACCTATTGGATGAGTGGATTTAAAACCCTTATCTCCTTATCCTCGAAACACATCAATGTGGGACCATTAAAATCCGAAACTCATTTGAAAATAAAGTTACATTTTATACCTTTCCAAGAGTGCCCCTCCTCTACTCTTATAAAAGGCCCCCACCTCTACCTCCTTACCCACACTTTCAAAGCCTTTTTCTCGGAAAAACCCTGCCCATTTTGTCTCTCCACATCCCTATCTAACTCCTTGAAGCCTCACTTTGGGCATAAGTCTTCCCAAGGAAGTCTTTGAGCTCAAACCAAAGGGAGTTACCCGATTTTAAGGTAATGTCTTCACTTGTGTCCTTTTGTTTTATTTTGCTTCTCCAACCCCCTAAACTCTTTTCATTCATTTATTTTGTAACAAATAAATTATATTAAATATACTAGGATGTTTTTATAAGAAGGATTCTAGCTACACTTACACACACCTACATCTAATGGTTAAAGAACATACTGTTTCCGTGGATGACGAATTTCTGCCTCCCGAAACGATGATTGTTCAACATTCTTATAACACCTTCAAAGGTGGATATTAATATGACACTATATTTATATATGATATATAATATGTTGATGTTTTACTTAAGTTTCTTTATTTTTCATTTATGGTGTACCTTTATGGTTTCCATTATGGGTAAACGCGATATCTTCATTTAAGGAAGTGCGGACTACCGCCCCCTCAAAGTGATTTGATTCGTTAATACCATATGTGGTACGTATAAAGGATATATTTAATGATATTATATATGATACCATAATGGAATTAAAATACTATTATGTATCATTATATTTTATTTCCATTAAATATGAAATAGAAATGGAAGTAGCGTTCATGCATACGTACGACTTACCGTCTCCATGAACGGTACATTTCATTTCTTATCTCAAAATGCTATGTAATATTATAAGTACATATATATAATTAATATATATGCAATATATTACATCTAAATTATGGATATCATTATGGAATTATAACATATATATATCTCTCTCATTTTTTTTAATTCCATTAATATGACAAAAAATGAAAGTAACGTTCATGCGTACGTACGACCTACCGTCTCCCTTAACAGTGCTTTTCGTTTTTTATCTCCAAATGATATGGAATAGTAAAAAATGAATATTTACTGGATATATATGATATTTTAATCATTAATTATATTCTGTAAATTATTTACTTATAACTACATGGGCAATCTTTTTTTCAAACAAGTTCATTTTTGACTCATGTACCAAACATCGGCAAAAACGTATGATATGAACTAAAATTATTAAACAATTATTATAAAATTATAATATGTGATATTAACTGAATAATAATCTCTAAATGAGGTACTTATGCAATTATTAATTGACCAAAGTTTATTATTCAGGAATATAAGGAAACGAACAAGACAAGTTGGACTTGAGGTAAGAGATCCTACTCCACTCTTTCTTTTTAAGTACACTCTTTTATGTCATTCCTTTTAAAGATCATCTTTCTTGTTATTGGGATGTTCTTTTATATTAATCTTAATGTAATTTTTATGTTCATGTGATGAGAGACCATATTCTCTCTCATCAATCCATTTTGGAAGTTTTGAGTGGCGCCGTTAGGCTGCCAAATTTTCGTAAGAGATCTAACCTCTCTCTTTCTTTTTAAGTACTCTCCTTTATGTCACTTATTTTAAGCTCCTCTTTTTTATGTTGGGGGATGTTCTTTTATCTTCATCTTTCTATAAACATTAAGTTAATATGATGAGATAACCTTTTTGATCTCATAAATCCATTTTTGTAAGTTTTATGTGGCATCGTAAGGCTGCCGAGTTTTCGTAAGGGATTTTTCATATCACTTTTATTCCTGTGAGATTTATGATACATTTTCCACAATTTCCTTTGAGTGGTGTATGTACTGCCCATTATTTTACTCATTGTGTAATATGCATTCTTTTATGAGTATTTACATCAATGTTGTATTTTCCTTCTTTCACGAGGTGTATGTTTCGAAAGATACCCATGTCGGTAAGGGAACCTTTCACCCTCATCTTTTTAAAAGACTTCCTTTCTTGGGTCTTTTAATTTACATATTTTTATGTTGGGATATGTTCTCATATATCCTTATTGATGTAAATTTTATTTCCAAGTGATGAGATACCTTTTTTTATCTCTCATCAACTCATTTTGATGTGACATCGTTAGGCTGTCAGGGGAACTTCTTAACCCAATTTTGATTTCTTTGGGTTCAACATGTAGTTATTGAATATGTCATCCTTTGAATATGTGTGAATGACCTTTGATTATTTTACACTTAATATCAACTTATATTTAGTGTATTCGTTTGTCACCCATAATTATGTAATTGATTTATCCTTAAACCAAGGATACCATCTTTGTAAGGGACTTCGTCTCAATCTCTTTTCATTGAGGCATATTCTGTTTTATACACAACCTTCTTTTATACGGTGTATAAACCCCTTTGACTTTTATGTTTATTCAAAAGGAATCTTTTTTATACGAAGTGTTTATTAAACGACAAAAGGTAATGTTTTTGTCGTACGTATGTGGCGACAACGACTTCTCTACCGTCGTGACCATTATTTGAGTTTCGGCTTCCTCTACTAGCCATACCTTCTTTTTAAAAGAAAAATAAATACCATGTTTTACTTTTCTTTTATTTTGGTATTGAAAATGGATTTCATAATATTTTTATTATATCAATGTGTTGTATTGATATCTTGTGATTGAAATGTGGAAATGTTATGTTTCCTTTATGCATGTTTTATGTGATATGATTATGTTATGGTTCTTCAGAATTATTATGAAGATGGGTGGTTCCGTGATAAACTAAGGGCGGGTGAGCCCGGTATAGCTCTCCAATGCATTGGGTAACGCGAAGGAGTGAAACGTTAAGGTTTCTCCGAAGAGATTTAGGGAATATACTGTGGTTGGTATTCCAAACGTAACCAAGAGGGTTTCTCCCTACGTAAGAATGTTATGAATGCCTCAAGTTACCTTTTATATCATATGATTTCTATGATTTATTCATGATTTGATGAGGTATGTTAAAGTGCCTATGTTTTATGGGTAAAGTATGATTTCATTCTTATGTATATATGAACTCATGTTTCCTTTCCATATTTTTATAACCCTTACTGAGCTTTTTATGCTCATCCCAAGTTTTTGAAATGTTTTTCACAGGTCAAGGGAAAGGTACAAGATGTGATGTTAGTGTCAAGGATGTGTCAAGAAAGAATCCATGTTTTATTTTAAATATGTTTCCGTTGATGGGATGAATGAATACTGTCTTTTATGTAACCACTTTGTTTAAATGTGGAATGTAATGCAAGTTTCATGATCTAATTCTCTAAAACTCTAAACCTGAAAAGATCCTCAATGTGTAATCTTGTAATAACTCAAGATTAAGTAAGGTTTAAGGCTGGGTCCTTATAGTTGGTATCAAAGGTCGGTTTAGATAACTTTAGAGGTTAGGGTATTCTTTAAGCATAAGTGACATTACCATAATGGTTAGGATTTCAGAAAGAGTCCTAGTTTTAGATAAAGTGAATGAGTAAGTATATCTCAGTGTTTATCTTCCTCATTAGTACATGATGGTTTTTTTGATATACTCACACTGACCTTTTTGGTTTTAGTAAATGGCTGGATCTAGCAGGCACCAAAGTAACAGTGGATGTGAAGGAAACTGTGACAGTTTTTTGAGCAAGCAAATGAATGATATGGGAGCTACAATGAGAACTCTTGTGATTATCCTCAACCAACTATCTGGAGTCATGATTGACCACCTAAACCTTAGTGATTTCTCTAAGGCATCATATATGCGAGAAACAAATCCCTACGGAAGTACAGGTAATAATCATAAAGGTAAGTGTGTTAAAAAACCTATGTGTCAAAGATGTGGAAAGAAACAACTAGGAAAATGTTTCAAAGGGACAGAAATATGCTATAGATGTGGAAATGAAGGTCATAAAGCAAGAACCTGCCATGGAAAAAGGAAGCATCTAGTTGACTCGAGGAAAGGGAAAGAAGTTATTTCTGAGGGATCAATTGAATGTTTTAAATGTGGTGTGCATGGTCATTATGCAAACACATGTCCTATGAATAAGTTTCGTGAATGGGGTCACCAAGAGCGTACAAATGTTCATTTACCAATACCTAATTCCATTCCGATTGAGGATGAAGAAACTGAAAATAACCAATCAAAGGTATGGATTATTTCATAACTATTGTTTTCCTATTTTGGAATCTTAGGATATGATTCATGATTTTTTTGTAGGAAAGAAGTATTTCAGAATAAGTTGGAAAGGAATGGTTAATGGATCATGAAGAATGTTGAATGAGTAAGATGTCAACATATAAGGGCTTCAAGAGTTATGGTGAAAGTCTTAAGAGTATTAAGTCACTTTTGATGATGGGGTTACATTAGAAGACTTTTTATAGTATGTGTAACCCTGATGTTTAATATATGAAAATTTTATTCAAGGAAAAGTAATCTGTTCTTTTGTGGACATAGTTATAAAGAACCATTTGGGTTTATATGATCCTTACTTTTGAGGTAATTATGGGTTATTATATGATATGTTGGAAAACGAAAGGCATGAGATAAACTTGAGGTTAAAATATGTTATGATCATTTTTGAAGATTTTATCTCATTTTGGGAAATGTTTTGAGAATTATATAGTTTTGGAAAAAGGACAACACGCAGACCGTGTGACAACCCGTCGCATCGGACAAAGCTGCGGGAATCGAACCCACAACCAAATTGCGACTGGTATTTATCGCCTACCATTGGAATACATGAAGTCCCTGGTTAGTTTGACTGATTCATTTTTAGTTAGATGATTTTATGAATTAAGAGTACGCTGATTTTGGGTTATCTATGGAAATTTATTAACCTATCATGGAGGATATGTGATTAGGTTAATTACTTTTCAATACGAGACTTTAGGAGCAACTGATGTTGATTGGAGATAAAGGTTACGATTTAACTTGGAAGACTATGTGACTAAATCCTTCAAATATTTGGGTTTCAATCTTAGTTTGGTTTACATTGATGAATTTTATGGACAAATTGTTTATCGAATGGTCCTCGTTGAACTTTGGGTTTTGTTGGACAAATTTTGGAGATTAAGAATAGATTTTCTTTTTATAAAGGGTTATCCTTTTCTGGATTATCTGATCTTGTACTAACCTTTTTGGTTTTGGTTAAAGTCTAAAGACATGGGAAGTATATAGTTCTCTTTTATGGATTAGCTGACTCTCTAGAAGTTGATTATAGTACTCTTAATGTGAACAAGTCTTCCTAAATACTCGTCTTTTGGGGAAATCATGAGTTTGTGTAATAAATCTAATAAAAGTTGAAAGTCAACATGATAAGTAATTATGTTTCCTTATGAATAAATTCCTCAATAAAAAGTAACTTAAAACAAAAATGTTGTCTATTAAATTTTCCTACTGGGGAATCGAATACTGTTTAACCCATCACAAGTTTGTGATTTTCTTGTGGTTAACTTTCTCCTAAACATGTTTTCTATCACTCTCTATCAGAACATGACCCTATGTTTTCCCCTCCATGTCTATGTTTTTCTACATGGAATCCTAGTATAGTTTAACTCGGGTGACCTCTGTACTTATCTTCCTTTATTTTAAAGTGATTGTTTTACCGACTCTTGTTCCGATGTGGGACTTTCAAGGATGTTTTCAAGCCTAATTTTAAAATTGCGAGGACGCAATTCCCAAAAGGGGGGAAGGATGTAACACCCCAGGTAAATAAAGAATATGAAATTTTTATATTTATCCCTATTTGTGGAAAAAATGTCAATATTAATTTAAATGGAACGCTATGCTCGATGGCTTACCCAATACGCAACAACGAGTTCCTTTGAAATCTTACGTTGTACTCTAATAATAAAATATTATTATTTTAAATGTTAGTTAACGCCTAGTCGTTGTATTGACAGGAATGAATAAAAATAATAAAAATATGATTATATATTTTTGTTAAATGTTTTTACTTTTATCCATTAAATTTTAGAGGCTTAAAATACAAATGAATCCAATCTTAAGCATTGAATACACTAGTATTTTTAAAAGATTGTTTTACTACCTTTTGATGGAAAACCATTTTTAAATCAAACTTTTGACAATTTTATAAGCTCTATTTTTCAAAATAAACATATTATTTATGATTGGGACATAAAAATTTACCTTGGGTTAATTTTTGGTATTTTTCTAACAATGTTCATTTTTCAATGAATAGTGAAAAATACTGTATTTTACATCAAAACTGATTTTTCATATAATTTAATTATATGGTTATATTATCTTTTTAATTTGTTTTAAAGTTTAATTGGAATATATTTTTACCATTTAATCCAATGATGTTCATTGGGATTAATTTCACTTCGGAATTGGTCATAAACAAGTGCCAAACTTTTCATAAATATTGTTTCTAAAAAATCCGTTATTTGTTTTGACAACGGGAAGTTTTTTTTAAATTAATTATTTCAATTTATGTGTTTGGAATTTGGTAAAATGGATTACATATTTGGAATCATAAGGTACAAATTATGTAATTAAGACTCTTTTTTTTGGACATTATGAATAGTAATGACGGTAATTATCTTTAATTATCTTGATTAATAAGTAATCAGGTAGTTAAAGATAATAAGATAATATCATAATAATAAAAAATGACCACAACATGTGTCCTAAGGCTACTGGTTGTCTCATGTCCGACCATGGGATGCCTTGTGCCAAACTTGGGGCCCCCATGGAATCACTTTTGTGAGAAAGTGACTTTTTATCTTTTTATTTTTAAAGAATGTTAAATGTAACAAAGAATGTATCACCTAAGTAAAATATTTTTAATTTTTTATAAATAAATGATATTTTGGACTATAAATATTCATTATAAATCTAAAAAAATTTCCTACATCATGATATTTTTTTTATAATTTTTAGACATTAAATTTATTAAATTATATATGACATCATGATGATGCAGCGATTACCTCATTAATAAAGGATTTAAATAAAATGGAAAGATAATGTGAAATCTAAGACCTACACATGTCCAAAACCTATTGTATGGGTGGCTTTTGAACCCTTATCACCTTATCCTCTAAAAACATCAATGTGGGACCATTAAAATCAGAAACGCATTTGAAAATAAAGTTACATTTTATACCTTTCCAAGAGTGTCCCTCCTCTCCTCTTATAAAAGGCCCCCACCTCTACCTCCATACCCACACTTCCAAAGCCTTTGGCTCGATCAACCCCTGCCCAGTTTGTCTCTCCACATCCCTCTCTAACTCCTTGAAGCCTCACTTTGGGTAGAAGTATTTCCAAGGAATCCTTTGAGCTCAAACCAAAGGGAGTTACCCGATTTTAAGGTAATGTCTTCACTTGTGTCCTTTTGTTTTATTTTGCTTCTCCAAACCGCTAAACTCTTTTCATTCATTTATTTTGTAACAAATACAGTATATTAAATATACTAGGATGTTTTTATAAGAAGGATTCAAGCTACACTTACACACACCTACATCTAATGGTTAAAGAACATACTGTTTCCGTGGATGGCGAATTTCTGCCTCCCGAAACGATGATTGTTCAAAATTCTTCTAACACCTTCAAAGGTGGCCATTAAGATGACAATATATTTATATATGATATCTAATATGTTTATGTTTTACTTAAGCTTCTGTATTTTTCATTTATGGCGTACCTTTATGGTTTCCATTATGGGTAAAAGCGATATCTTCATTTAAGGAAGTGAGGACTACCGCCCCCTCAAAGTGATTTGATTCGTTAATACCATATGTGGTACGTATAAAGGATATATTTAATGATATTATATATGATACCATACTTTAATTAAAATACTATTATGTATCATTATGTTTTAATTCCATTAAATATGAAATAGAAATGGAAGTAGCGGTCATGCGTACGTACGGCTTACCGTCCCATGAACGGTACATTTCATTTCTTATCTCAAAATGTTATGTAATATTATAAGTACATATATATAATGGATATATATGTAATATATTACATCTAAATTATGGATATCATTCTGTAATTATAACATATATATATCTCTCTCATTTTTTTAATTCCATTAATATGACAAAAAATGAAAGTAGCGTTCATGCCTACGTACGGCCTACCGTCTCCATGAACGGTGCTTTTCGTTTTTTATCTCGAAATGATATGGAATAGTAAAAAATGAATATTTACTGGATATATATGATATTTTAATCATTAATACTATTTTGGAAATTATTTACTTATAACTACATGGGCAATCTTTTTTCAAACAAGTTCATTTTTGACTCGTGTACCAAACATCGGCAAAAACATCTGATATGAACTAACATTATTAAACAATTATTATAACATTATAATATGTGATATGAACTGAATAATAATCTCTAAAGGAGTTACTTGGGAAATTATTAATTGACAAAAGTTTATTATTCAGGAATATAAAGAAACGAACAAGACAAGTTGGACTTGAGGTAAGGGATCCTACTCCACTCTTTCTTTTTAAGTACATTCTTTTATGTCATTCCTTTTAAAGATCATCTTTCTTGTTATTGGGATGTTATTTTATATTAATCTTACTGTAATTTTTATGTTCATGTGATTAGAGACCCTATTCTCTCTCATCAATCCATTTTGGAAGTTTTGAGTGGCGCTGTTAGGCTGCTAAATTTTCATAAGAGATCTAACCTCTCTCTTTCTTTTTAAGTACTCTCCTTTATGTCACTTCTTTTAAGCTCATCTTTTTTATGTTGGGGGAAGTTATTTTATGTTCATCTTTCTATAAACTTTAATTTAATATGATGAGATACCCTATTTGATCTCATCAATCCATTTTTTTAAGTTTTATGTGGCGTCGTTAGGCTGCTGAGTTTTCGTAAGTGATTTTTCATCTCACTTTTATTCCCATGAGATTTATGCTACATTTGCCACAATTTCCTTTGAGTGGTGTATGTACTGCACATTATTTTACTCATTGTGTAATATACATTCTTTTATGAGTATTTACATCAATGTTGTATTGTACTTCTTTCACGAGGTGTACGTTTCGAAAGATACCCATGTAGGTAAGGGAACCTTTCACCCTCCTCTTTTTAAAAGACTTCTTTTCTTGGGTCTTTTAATTTTACATATTGTTATGTTGAGATATGTTCTCATATATCCTTATTGATGTAAATTTTATGTCCAAGTGATGAGATACCTTTTTTTTATCTCTCATCAACTCATTTTGATGTGACGCCGTTAGGCTATCAAGGGAACTTCTTAACCCAATTTCGATTTCTTTGGGTTCAACATGTAGTTATTGAATATGTCATCCTTTGAATATGTATGAATGACCTTTGATTATTTTACACTTAATATCCACTTATATTTGGTGTATTCGTTTGTCACACATAATTATGTAAATGATTTATCCTTAAACCAAGGATACCGTCCTTGTAAGGGACTTCGTCTCAATATCCTTTCATTGAGGCATATTTTGTTTGATACACAACCTTCTTTTATACGATGTATAAACCCCTTTGACTTTTACGTTTATTCAAAAGGAATCTTTTTTATACGAAGTGTTTATTAAACGACAAAAGGGAATGTTTTTGTTATACGTATGCGGCGACAATGACTTTTCCGCCATCATGACCATTATTTGAGTTTCGGCTTCCTCTACAAGCCATACCTTCTTTTTAAAAGAAAAATAAATACCATGTTTTAATTTTTTTTATTTTGGTATTGAAAATGGTTTTCATAATGTTTTTATTATATCAATGTGTTGTATTGATATCTTGTGATTGAAATGTGGAAATGTTATGTTTCTTTTATGCATGTTTTATGTGATACGATTATGTTATGGTTCTTGGGAATTATTATGAAGATGGGTGGTTCCATGATAAACTAAGGGCGGGTGAGCCCGATATAGCTCTCCAATGCATTGGGTAACGCGAAGGAGTGAAATGTTAAGGTTTCTCCGAAGAGATTTAGGGAATATACTGTTGTGGGTATTCCAAACGTAACCAAGAGGGTTATTCCCTACGTAAGAATGTTATGAATGCCTCAAGTTACCTTTTATGTCTTATTATTTCTATGATTTATTCATGATTTGATGAGGTATGTAAAAGTGCCTTTGTTTTATGGGTAAAGTATGATTTCATTGTTATGTATATATGAACTTGTGTTTCCTTTCCATATTTTTATAACCCTTACTGAGCTTTTTATGCTCAACCCAAGTTTTTGAAATGTTTTTCACAGGTCAAGGGAAAGGTATAAGATGTGATGATAGTGTCAAGGATGTGTCAATAAAGAATCCTTGTTTTATTTTAAATATGTTTCCGTTGATGGGAAGAATGAATACTGTCCTTTATGTAACCACTTTGTTTAAATGTGGAATGTAATGCAAGTTTCATGATCTAATTCTCTAAAACTCTAAACCTGAAAAGATCCTCAATGTGTAATCTTGTAATAACTCATGATTAAGTAAGGTTTAAGGCTGGGGCCTTATACTACAACAGTCGTAGTAGAGGAAAAGTCCAAGGAAGAACCAGTTTCCTCGGAGGCATTACCAGAGCATGATGATCAAGTACCGGTTGAGTCTGGACCACGATGGTCAACTCGGGAGGAAAGAGCACCCGTATGGCACTCAAACAATGTCACTGAGAGCAATATTTCGTATTGCTTATTGATAGAAGATGGAGAGCCATCTTCTTTTGTGGAGGAGACCCAGAGTCCAGATGTATCCTCATGGATGGAGGCGATGCAAGAGGAACTTGAAGCCCTGCACAGGAACAAGACTTGGGATCTTGTTCCATTACCTCGTGGAAGGAAGGCTATTGGAAACAAATGGGTCTTTAAGATCAATCGGGATAGAAAAGACCAGGTGGAAAGATATCGTGCAAGATTGGTGGTCAAAGGATTTTCTCAGAAGGAAGGTATTGATTTCAATGAAATATTTTCTCCTGTTGTTAGACTGACGACTATTCGGATAGTTCTGGCGATGTGTGCAACATACAACTTACATCTAGAACAGCTAGATGTGAAGACTGCATTTCTCCATGGTGGTCTTGATGAAGAGATCTATATGCTCCAACCAGAAGGTTTTGTAGAAGAAGGTAAAGAGAACATGGTTTGCAGGTTGAAAAAATCTCTGTACGGTCTCAAACAGGCACCAAGGTGTTGGTACAAGAGATTTGATTCCTATATCATGAGCCTTGGATACGACAGACTTCATTCAGATCCTTGTGCATATTTCAAGGGTTTGGATGGTAATGATTTCATCATTCTTCTGTTGTATGTGGACGACATGTTGGTTGCAGTCCCCAACAATGATCAGATCCAGGAGACGAAGGCACAGTTGGCTAGGGAGTTTGATATGAAGGACTTGGGACCAGCAAACAAGATTCTTGGGATGCAGATTTACCGAGACAGAAATAATGGGAAGATTTGGCTATCACAGAAGAGTTACTTACAGAGAGTCTTGAAACTCTTCAACATGCAAGACTGTAAGCCAATCTCTACCCCTCTTTCCATTAATTTCAAGTTATCCTCCATGATGAGTCCTAACAGTGAAGCAGAGAGGATGGAAATGTCTTGAGTACCGTATGCATCGGCAGTGGGTAGTCTAATGTTCGCTATGGTTTGTACTAGACCAGACATTGCACATGCAGTGGGAGCAGTTGTTCGGTACATGGCGAATCCAGGACAGGAGCATTGGAGCACAGTGAAGAGGATCCTGAGATACATCAAGGAGACCTCAGATGCTGCATTATGTTATGGAGGATCAGATTTTATTGTCAAAGGCTATATTGATTCAGATTTTGCAGGTGATTCTGACTAGAGGAAATCCACTACTGGTTATGTGTTTACTCTTGCAGGAGGAGCTGTGAGATGGATTTCGAAGTTACAGTCAGTTGTGGCTTTATCCACGACAGAGGCAGTGTACATGGAAGCTACACAAGCTTGCAAAGAGGCAATTTGGATGAGAAGGTTGTTAGAGGATCTTGGGCACAAACAGGAGAAGATTCCATTGTTTTGTGACAGTAAGAGCGCCTTACACATTGCAAGGAATCCATCTTTTCATTCCAGGACGAAGCACATTGGGGTACAATATATCACTTTGTCCGAGATGTGGTGGAGGAAGGAAGTGTGGATATGCAGAAGATTCATACTAAAGAAAATCTGGCAGATTTCCTGACAAAGGCGATTAACACTGATAATTTCAGATGGTGCAGATCCTCGAGTGGCCTCGCAAATACGTGAGCAGCATAGTTGGGCAGATAGAAATGATTTGGGGAGATGTGATTGGTTCTCAATAAAATCTCCAAGTGGTAGATGTGTCAGCATGACGGTTCCCCCCCCCCCCCCCAATTGTCAGGGGGGGGGCTGGTGGTGGTAGATGGTGGGTGGCCAACCCCCACCAAATATTACAACGGGAGAAGGCAAGGGGAAGGGGTGAGGAGGCCTATAAAAGGAGGCTCTCCCCTCTTCCAAAGATCATCATTCAACATCTCATCTCATCACCTGTATCAGGTTCTTATTATTATTTGTGAGCGGTTTTAGTGAGGCAGTTTTCCCCTTTATTCAAGAGAGAATATTACGAGAGTTTTCTCCATGTAATAAGTGAGGGAGTGTGTACCCAATTTTACCTCATAGTGATCCTTCTATTTGCCTGTGGTTTTTTACCCCTTTCATTTGGGGGTTTTTCCACGTTACATCTGGTGTCATATTTTTCCGCACTTTGTAATTTATTTTTATCTCGTGATTATTGCTGTACTGTGGGCTAATCATTTACGGTCCTAACAAAAAAAAATATGTGTAGGATGTCAACTCCAAGGCCACTCATTGCCTACCTATCGTAGCTTGTGTTAGAATAGGTCATAGGGGCTTCAATAAGATATCCATCATCCTGAGTGGGATTTGGAACCATCGAATCGCGAAGAATCTCTACTGGGAAAATCCTTGGAGGGGGAAGATCCGCATAGTGCGGTGGAGTCTCTGCCGGTCACTCCATAGGAGAACTCCTTCACCTCCAGATCTACTCTTCCTTCCTTCAGAGTTGAGATAGCATTCATGGATCTGATCTTATACAATCATTCTATTTCCAGCTTTGATTCTCCCGGATTGAGAGAACCGGTCTCTGGTTTGATCCAAAGTTCCCCATGGTACAGTGCATTATTTCAGGAATGGATGGTTCAGCCGGCAGTGTTACTCAGTGGGATTTTTTCAGGGGCTCTTGTCTTTGGCTTGATGTTAGTGGCACATCACGTTCTTCTGTTGGCTTCTTCATGTGTTTTCTCCATCAAATAGGTGGCTCCATTTGGATTTCTGCCTTCGGAGCAGTACAGGGATGGGAAGGATCCGGAGCCAATTGGGTCTATAGACCCTACTCCCTGGCTTCCAGAGAGCCCGTCCAAGTTTCCCTATACTAGCATGAGGGGCCGTATGAGCACATTAACCTGGCGGGAAGATCATCGTGAATAAATGGCTCTGATATATTTCCTGTCGTTGATGCTCTCTAATAGATTCAATGCTTTTTTTACAAGATTTAGAGGAATCCTCCTTAGAGTCCAATGACTTTTATTTTCCTCCCAGTGGGTTTTGTAACAGGGCTCATGCTACGCGTTTCCAGAGTCTCTCTTTTCATCCCTCTGTATGCTCATAATCTCCTGGTGCCAAAAACAAGCGTTCTCATCTTCAATGTTTTTGCTGATCATCTGGAATGAAGGGGCCTAGGGGCACGACTGAAGACAAATTTTATCATTTCAAACTCTGATAGTCCAAGGATTCAGTGGTGTGGAACCTCAAGCCCAAAAATCCAGCTTTTATGATCTCATAATCTTCTTGAAGATCGGTCTCCACAGTTTTTTACATGGAGAGCCTATTAATCAACACATTTGAATTTATTTGGTGGAATGATATCTCAGTGTATTTTTTGGGGGCTTATAATCAAAAAATCTCAGCGAAGATCAAGGATGGTAACTGTGCATCATCTCTTTAGTCTACTCCAAATGCGAGGAAAAGTAGTGGGATGTTCTGTGGAAGAATCTGTATAGTTTTGATCCGGAAAGTTCAGCACGATTTGTAGTGGGTATTATAATATCATCCTTGATTCCTTGGAGAAGAAATAGTTGGGGGGGGGTGCTGTAACTGTAAGGGATCAGCAGAAGTTTGTGTCTTGGGCGGCCCGTATTGGTCTCCTGGACTTAGGTTATACAGGTAACAAATTCAGCTGGTGAAATAACCAAAAAGGGAATTGGCGCACCTGTTTAAGGATGGACTGTTGCTTTGCAAATCTTCAAGCAAGTGAATCCTTCCCAAAGGCATGTGTCGAGCACCTAGTGTGAGCTCTTTCGGATCATGCGCCCATACTTGTCTGACTGGAGCATGGATCAGGGGACAAAACAAGTTTTCATTATTCAAGCTGATGGATGTCTGATACAGCTTTGACACCCTGGTTTGGGAGTCGAGGACAAATTCCATGCAAGACAGTTGATGGGTGGGTCTAAACAACAGGCATAGAAGAATCAGGGGTGATTTGAAATCTTGGTATATAAACATACCAAATCAGTTACATGACATGGAGGGGACCAAGGAAGAGATTGAACACATGGAATCAAGCCTGGAGGAAAACTGAGTTGGGAATTTTTTTTGTACATTGGTGTATAAGAGAATTCAGTTAGCCGAACTAGTTTTGGAACATGATAGAATCGCCCATGAGAGGTCCAGGGTGACTTGTCTAATGTAGGGGGTTATGAATATTCCCTTCTTTTAGAAATGAATTACTGAATGAAGGCAGCCCAATGTCCCTAATATACGCCTGGAAGACAAGTCTTTTACACACGATCTAGAGACTGTGGGTGGTATGACTACAGGTCCGGGCTACAGCGGCCGCCTTTTGGCGGCCGCTGAAGCCTATCTCGGCTTGCCTACAACGTCTGTCAAATGGCGGTCGCTGATAGCAATAGCGATGGGCCAAAAGCGGCCGCCGTTTGGTGGATGCTAGGCGGCCGCTATAGACCTTTAGCGATGGCTTTTGGCGGCTTCTAAAGGTCATAACTGTACTAGTGATAGTTTCTTTGAAAGCATGCCAGCGGAAACCGATATTTGGGAGGCAGTCCGGTCACATAATGAAGAGAGCTTGCTAGGGCCGGATGGGTTCCCAGGCTCCATTGATATTTCACTCTGAGAGCTGGTTAAAGGAAGGCTGGTGAAGGACATTCAAGGCTACTTTAGATGTGGGAGTTTTCCATGGGTTTCTTGTGCCTAAACTTTGATCCTCATTACAAAGGTGAAAGACCCATCCTCAGCTTAACCATTATAGGCCAATCATCATGTGTAATATCCCTTATAAGGTCATTGAAAAAATTATCAATAAATGGCTCGCATTGTATCTCCCTCAATGGGTCTCAGAGAATCAATAAGGTTTTGTTAAAGGAAGATCAACCTAGGCTGCCATAGCGATGGTGCAGGAAATGGTTGGGATATTAACAAAAAATCACCTCACTCCAATGTGGTGATTAATGTTGATATGCACAAAGCATACGACAAAATGGTGTGGAGTTTCATCAATAAGGTGCTGAATTGCATGGGTTTTTTCCAAGGGGAAGTGGATATTTTCTTTAGAGTGGTTAGCTCACAATGGTTGGCTATCTCCTTCATGGGGAAGAGGTAAAGGTACTTTAAAACTACCCAGGGTCTTAGGTAGGTGCATCCTCTTTTCCTCAGCCTCTTCAGCCTCGTGCGGGACACTCTAAGAAGATACATGGAAATGATAGTTAGCAATGGAAACCTGCGTCCTTATCGTTGTAGATAAAATACATGAATTATCTCCCACATTTTTTTGGTCGATGACATAATAATTTTTCTGAATAAAAATAATAGAAACATTTGGGAATTCAACAGAATCATGGAAGCCTATTGTATGTGCAGTGGCCAAACTATCAACCAAGACAAGAGTAGTGTGCACATTTCCAAATGGTGCTCAGAGAGGTGGGTGAAGAGAATAGAGGAAGGTCTGGGTATGCTCAAGAAAACATTTTCCATTGAATATCATGGGGCCCCTATGGATCTGAGGAGGATGTAGATTCCTAATTTCGATGTGTTAGTGGATAAAATATATGCTTGCATTATGAATTGGAAGAACTAGTTTCTTTCCATTGCGGGGTGAATCGCGCTTGTCAACTGTGTTCTTTCATGCATTCCCTTGCATGTGATATCTGCACTCAACGTTCCAAAGGCAGTTCTGAATGACATTGAAAAAATCATGACTATCTTCATCTGGGACTTTTATACCGAAGGTCGGTATCATTGGATCTCGTGGGACAATATGGCCCGGAAGGTGGGTGATGGTGGTATCAATCCCAGGAGTGTCAAAGAGGAGATGTTGAGAATGAAGGCCAAACACGTGTGGGACTTCCTCGAGGGTAAATCTCTTTGGGCCAGATTTATGTTTGGTAGGTATGGCAATCAGGGGGCCCAAGTTAGAGGGGTTCTTTTCTTCTTTGGAACAGATTTCCACCCATTTTTCTATGTTTTAAAGACAATCCAGATTGATTATGGGTAGTGGGCAAATCAACTTTTGGAATGAAAATTGGGCTGGTTCTGTGATTGGCTTCCTGGGATGCCCAATTCCAAATATTACCTTCTCCCTTGCTAAGATTTGAGTCCTTCAGCCAGGCTATTCATAGTTGTACACTACCAGAGGTCTTCAATAGCATTAGCATCAATGATCAACCGGAAAAATTCATTTTTATGAGTTCAACATCTGGCATGTTCTATGCGAAGGGATATCGTTCCATGACTCAAGCTGGGGTGGACAGGATGTTTGGAAGGCATTGAGGTGTGTTATGAGTACAACCTTATACTGGAATCAGTGGAAAAAAACTCGACAGTGCTCTATGGAGAGTTGTAGGGGAAGACAAAAATTCCATGGTCCATCACCCATCTCATTCGAATGTTCAAAATACACATCCATCCATGGGTGGATCTTAGTCATACTTGGTGGTAGGGGAATAAGTTGACAGATTTCCTAACTTCCTGGGTGGCCAATGTGGATCAATGCATTTTATTTTCCAGTTTGGGATACGTCCCACCTTCTTGTGGTAGTATTGTTAGGGCAGATGCACTTGATCTACATTACATTAGAACACCTTGAATTTTTTTCTTTTTGGGTGATGCCTGGACTGAAATAAAATTGTTACAATGTAGTAATTTATTTTATTTTAAAAAAATATTGATTTTTTAGTGAATAGGAAAAATTACAGATTTTAGTAAAACTGCCCTTTATTTTAGTACATTAAATATTATAAAATAACCATTACTATTTTAATTTAATTTTAAATAACATAGTTTTTATTTAGTTATATTTATATCAGTTAATTACATTTGAATATTCTTTAAACAATATTTTAGTATAAGTATATCTTTAGGTTTAAAAACAACTTTTCCTGAAATATATTTTAAAGTAAAAAAAGTTCCTCAGTTTAAATAATTTTAATAACCACTAAATATGAATGATTTAAATTGAATTTATTGACAATAAATTTAAATTTTTATGTTTAAATTCATATAATGATGTTTTCTATTAGTACAATTAATATAAGATCATGTTTTTCCTAAAAAATACATTTCTTGAAAATCACGTTATCATCATGTCTATGAGATTTATATTATGTTAAATTATGCCACCTATATGAATAAAATTTTGAAAAATATATTCTATAATTTTAATCATATTAATTAATATTAACTAATAAGTTCAACTATATTTCAGACCATATTGAATAGCGAAAACTGTAAGAAACATTTTTCATGGTTAAGGTAAAAAATGGGATTTTACGGGGGTAAACTAAAAAGAAAAATGTTAAAATGACATACCAACTTGTATAATTTCTATATGATGGTCATATATCGGCCTTCTCACATCTATGGTTTTAATTTAAGTTATTTTGGAGGCATTTTTCCTGTGAAAAACATGGTTACACTTTATTCTTTTTATAATTTCCAAGGGTGTCCTCTCACGTAGGTCGTGACCTCTCCACCATTATTCACACTAAAAAACCCCTTTGGTTTAGAAAATCCCTACCATAATCAATTCTTTACTTCCCTCCCCACATTTTAGATTACATGGTGAGATCATAATGCCATCCTAGGAAGGATTTAGTATAAACCTAATGAGTTATTCCAAAGAAGAGGTAATTTTTTTTAACTATGTGTTATTGTTTACTTCTTCTTATAACTATTTCATAACCTCTTAAAATATAATAATATAAAAAAACTAGTATCTTCTATAAGCATGAATGTTATTATGTAAATTTGATAACCTATATCCATTTCCAATTCCATAAAATGGGAAATGAAACTGTCTATCTTGTATATGATGGACTAACACCTTGTGAGCCGATGTAATTTTTTTTCCATCACCACCTTTCATTGATGAATATAATTTTATATTTATCATATTTTTTATTTTATGTATGGAATTATTATAATTATGGAATTATTATATGACATATAACTTCTTTCATTCCATTTTATGGGAGATACATTAATGTTTCTCATGTGTACGGTAGACTACTGCCTCGTGAAGTGATGAGATTCGTTTTTCACTTTTGCATTACATGGAGGGTAGCAAAGAAAAATTCAATCAATATATGTGATATTGATCACCTTAGAATAGATAATTAAATATAATATCACATACAACCTCTTACCTTACAATCCATTGGAAAACAATAATGTCTCTCGTGAATACGCGTGGTTTACCCCCCAAAATTAGAAATATAAAAATGTCTTCAATTATATTTTTACATGGATGAAAATAAAGAAGGATATGATTAATATAAATGATATATATGAAATAATAATTACTCTTTAAAGGTGAGTTAATATTTTCTTTTCTTTCATCCCATCCTTCAAAAAAATAGAAATTATATTCACGCGTATATATGACCTTCCACCACCATGAATGGTGTAACTCATTTTCCAATCTCTAAATTTTATAGAGTATTAGAAATACATATATAATGATTATATATATAGTATTTATATCATTTTTTATATTACTATATTTTGAATCCATTATCAATGTAAAAGGATCATAAATATCGAAACAAAACATATATGAAATACCATGTTGTTATCACCGGAAACATTATTTTAATAAGGAATTGTTACTAGATGGGTCATAAGAGACTAAAATTAAATCAAATATGGTATAAAATATATTATTATCACAATTTAATAGATATATAATAAATCTATATTTACTATACAAGAGGAAAAGACACGTACAAAGGAAATCAGAGTTGTGTTAAGGGTTTCTAGTCTCACTTTTACATCGATGAGACATATTCCATATTAAACACTTACTAATTTTGTGTGTTGTATATAATTACCTTTTGATATTATATAACATAAAATTATTTCTATTAATGTTATTTAATATTTAAAATAAAATTATTTCACCCAATGGGGTTTTATTTAAAAATTACCAATGTGGTAAAGGTTTATTTCATTCATTGATAAGATTATTCATGATTGAAGTTCCAATGATGAATATTTAAGATACATATTTCATATAGATCATTAATTTTATTCTCATTTAATTATTCATGATAATTTCAAGTAATAGAACCATTTTCCTCTCTTTTTTACTTAAAATGATTGAGAAAATGGCTTTTTAGAAAAATAGACTTTATTTATATCTATGGTTGAAAAAGGATTTCATTTATGACCATGTGTTCTAAAATTAATTTCAAAAATATTTTTATATCTTCCAAATTATTTCTTGAAGACATTTTTACCAATGTTTGACATATTAAAAAACTGTTTGAAAGGAATATTCTTATGATTTTCTCAATGAGGTAATTTTCTTACCTATTTATAGTGAAAAATGAATGTTATTTAAATTATACAACATGTACAGAATTGTCTACCATCATGATGTCATTTCATTAAAGATGCCTTCAAAAGGTAAAAAATGTTATTTTTTAAAGAAGTTTTATTTCCTAAATTCTGGAATTTTTTATTCCTAGAAGTTTTTTTAATTGAAAATGGCATTTTCCTGAAGATCTTTTTTAAATAAATTTTTATTGCATTTCTATTTATAAATGACAAAAACCCTATGTTCTACTTATAATTCACTAGGGGTATGTTTTTTTGATATAATATTTTTTATTTCTTAGGATGGTTAATGACCAGTGTGAATGGGGATGTACATGTTTGATCCATTCACACTACTCTGAATGGTTTCTGATTATGATTATTGATTGGGATAATTGTTAAAATTTCATATGATTTTTTTTCAATAAGAAAGTTAATGTTCATCATGGTTCACCTCACTCATATTATGTATGAATTCAAATTAATATGAAATGGGTGGGGCTCAGAATAACCACTTAATGCATTAGTAACTCTAATGAGACAAATTATATTGGGTTTTGGATGATGCTTTGCCCATTTATTTCAAATATCATGGTATAAGGCTTTGATAGGAAGGTTTAGATTTACAGTATTATGCATTCCATCATTATGAATTCAGTATTGATTTAAATATGATTATTCTAATAGTTTGAATATTCATGGATATGTTTCAAGATCATGTTATTATGTATATCAAATTATTTGATTATAAATTATTCCATCCATATAATGTTCAAGATATTGATCTAATATAATGTGTTTCAGTTAATTATTTTTTCATATTGATTTTCCCATATTTATTCATAGATTTTTTACACTCACCCTTATCGCGCATCTGATCTCACCCCATTCTTATGTTTTTCCCCAAGATACCAGGAAGTGTTTTATGATTGATATGAATGGATATTTTAAGGGGAATAATTGTATTTGAAAATAATATTCTATGTTGTGTATTTTGTTATAAAATATGAATGATATCAAGTATATATATTTTATCATTGATGTTATTAATATTTTCATATCTTTTTACATACTCCCTTTACTAATTTTATATGAAATGTGCATAATTTTTGTGAAATATTAATGTTTAAATATTAAATATAATTTTTGAGCACTATTTGGATTTATCCAGATTCAAGTCTTCTTAATGTTTTAATAATAACTATCACCCTACTTATCTATATTGCATGATTCTTGTTTTGTAGGGTTCCCAATTCCAATTCCAACATTTCATTAGAAGTCACATTTGGAAAATTCGTCCATTTAGAGGGTCATATGGACCCCACAAGAAGGCCCGACGAAACTGTGAAGAAACTGAACCATATATGAAGGTCGAATTACTGGGCTCAATAAAGAAGTCCAAAAACTTTAATTATCCTCCCAAGTTCGGAGGACATTGAAAGGAGTCCATGATAAAAATTTCAGAACTCAATCAGAAATACAAGGGCCCCAACTAACGCATTGAAGTCCAGCCCACCATTCTGGACGGGAATTAAAAATAACACACTAATATTGATATATCTCCTAATGTCGACATCCATTCGAGCTGAACTTTTGTAGTGTGAAAGAGGAGATTCTCCCAGCCAACTTTGTTGAAGGATTTATTTTTATTTGAGGGCATCTTCCTATTCAAAAACCGATTCACATTATGGAATTCGAAAAATAATGGATAGAAATGTACAGTTTACCTTTGTTTAATAAAACCGCCATACCTTTGGCTCCACTTGTCAAAATGACTCCAAATTTTTACAGTATTCATAAAACGTTATTATCTACAACTTTTAAGAAGGAGATATTTGAATATTTGGCTTTCTGAAAAGCTAAATTTGAGATTCAAGTGGAGGGACATATTGGGAATGCAAACAGTCCACTCCTTTGGCTATAAATACATCCCCTCCTCTACTTTCAAAAGGGTTGGCATTTCTAAAGCGAGGAGAACATATTGGAATGGACAAGTCCTTGAAAAAGGCTTGGTAGGATCTGCCATACTCAATTTTTCACTTGAGATACATTTCCTCCTCTCTTTGTTTTCACTTACTTTTGTGTTCTTCGTTTTTGTAATTTTGTAAGTCCTTTCTTTTGTAATTCTGTTTTAATGAAAGTTTCTTCTTCAATATCTCTTATTCTCCTCCACCTTCTTTATTTTAATATTAATGTTCTTAAAACAGTTTAAATTCAGTTGAATCTCCTTCCCTTATTTTTCATCCTCATTCAATCAAAAATTTGTTTTTAATTATCATCATTGTTCGTGTGTGTGTGTTCAACGTACCACTCTTTTCTAATCGCTTTCTTTTTCTTATATTATTAATTTATCATTATAATTATTATAACAAGAATATTAAACACCCAAATGTATGAGTAAATATCTCATTGGGGTGAGTCAAAATTTAGGTATGTTAAGTGATTGAGAGTATTTGCTCGATGAGTATTCGTTAATTTAACGCTGTGTATGTTGGACTTAATATGTCATGGATTAATGACATATTTTGTTTAGCATGTGGTTTCCATGGATTATTGGAACCATAAATACACTACCATAAATATGTACTGATTGATTTTAGAATCCTAGTTAAGTTAAGGCTTGGATTAAAGATTTAACACTTAGTAATTCTAATCGACATCAACTTTTGAAGTGGGTGTTAATTTAAATGCAATATAAAGAAAAGCTTAAGGATATCACAAGCTTAACACCCTAATAATGAACTCACCCCAATATTTATCAATTTGTTAAATCAGTTATATTCAATCAATCATTTCAATTAAGATCTACAACAAACCCCCCTAATCAAAATACAATCAACTAAAAACAAATGACTACTACAAAGTATCATCGCCGATGATTCGACCCGAGTGCTGCTATACACATTAGCAGAGCACCGGAACTTTGACCGGTCGATAGGCAACAATTGGACGTGTTTTTCAAATGGCGCTGTTGCCGGGGATGGTGCTTTATGTAGTCATTAGTTTCTGGTTATTGTAAAAAAACAAAAAAAAATTTAAAAAAAAATTGAAAAAAAACACAAAGAAAAACCCATCTTCCTCTTAAAAATCATAAACTGAAAAAAATACAAAGAAAAACCCATCTTCCTTTTTCTTCCAAAATCTCTCTGAATGCCCCGTAGCCTCCCAAACAATCCCTCAGATTTATTTGACCCTAAAATTTATAGAACTCTTCGTCGAATTAGGAGGAACATTAGGGATAACCAAATCATCCAAGAACCAATCATTTCCCTACCAATTGAATTCGATATAGCCAATCCTAGGGAACAAACATTTAAAGAACTTGCTGCCCCTGATATGAATTACCAACCCCTTGGTATTCAATATCCAAACATAGAGGCTGACTTCGAACTCAAATCGGGTTTGATTCATCTTCTACCTCATTTCCATGGGCTAGCCGGTGAGGATCCGCATCTACATCTCAAAGAGTTCAAGGTGGTGTGCTCTACCATGAAGCCTCAAGGGGTTTCTAAAGAACAAATAAAACTCCAAGAATTACCTTTCTCCCTAGCTGACTCTACGAAGTCATGGATCTACTACCTCCCTCCTGGTTCCATAACTACATGGAATGACATGAAGCGTCTCTTTCTAGAAAATTTATTTCCTGCTTCTCATACCGCTTCCATCTGAAAGGAAATAAATGGTATTTTTCAGTTCCCAAGTGAATCACTCCATGAGTACTGGGAGAGGTTCAAAAAGCTTGTTGCAACCTGGCCACATCATCAAATCCCTAACCAACTCTTGATCCAATACTTCTATGAGGAGTTATTGGCTATAGAGAGAACTCTCATTGATGCCGCAAGTGGCGGTGCTCTTATTGATAAAACTCCCACAGCTGCAAGAGATCTCATAAGTAACATGGATGTAAACACACAATAATTCCATACTCGAGCACATGATCAAGTAAAACAAGCCCAAGATAATCAATCAATTGAGCCAAATAAGATGACCGAGTGGATGAGTGAACTTACAGGTCTTGTGTGACAACTAGTTGTGGCCACCAAATCCCCAACCTCGTCTTCTCCACAATCAATGTTTCTTGGACCTATTAAAAACTGTGGAATCTTCAACTCTCCATCTCATCCAACTGACACATGTCCACAACTTCAAGAGGATCAATCCAATTCATCTGGACCAATGGAGCTCAATGCAACATATGCTTAGCAGAACGCCAATCCTCAACTATCAGTTCAGTTTGTTAGAAACTTCAACCAAACTCACTCTGAGCCCTTCTCTTCTTCCTATAACCAAGGCTTGAGGTATGGTAATCTTGTCTCTCATCCACCTCAATTCCCTCCTCAAAACCCAAACCAGTTTCAATACTGTCAAGGTGTTGGTAACTTCCAACAACCTTACCCTTTTGTCCCTCATCCTCAAAGGATCAATCCTCCTATTCCTCCTCCTAGATTCCATTATCCTAGTGAGCCTTCCCAATTCCAAAACCAATACAATCGATTTACCAAAAACCAAAATCAAGGCAACCCCAACCAGGGAAAAGCCTCTTCTTCGAAGCAACCATGGGAAAGTGCAGTGGAAGATCTTGCCTCTTTCACCTGTTCTAGCCTTAAAAACATTGAAACTCAAATAGGTTAACTTGCATCCCACCTGAGCCAACAACAACAATCTAATTCTCCCCAACTCCCAGCTCAATCATTACCCAACCACAAGGGTAATGTAAGTGCAATTGCACTTAGATCGGGAAAGCACATTGATATGCCTCAAGATAAGTCCTCTAGCCCTCCTTTGAATGTTGACCTAAAAAACGAAAAGAAAAAGAAACTTGAAAAGGAATCTGAATCCATTCCATCACCTCCTTCCATTCCACTTAGGAACCCAATTCCTTTTCCTCAAGCTGTTTCTAAGACAAAGAAGTCCTTTGAACCTGATCCTGAAATGATTGACATGTTTAGACATGTTGAAGTCAACATTCCCCTCTTAGATGCCATAAAAAACATTCCGAAGTATTCCAAGTTTCTCAAGGAGTTGTGTACCCAGAAGAGGCAACTTAGGACCTTTGAAAATGTTTCCACCCAGCTGTCCATACCCATTAAGTGCAAAGATCCAGGGACCTTTACGGTTCCATGCCAAATTGGATGTTCGAACTTTGATGATGCACTCATAGACCTAGGAGCCTCAATTAATGTCATGCCCAAATCCATATTCCCCAACCTTGTTCTAGGTCCATTACATCCAACAGGTGTTGTCATTCAGTTAGCCAATCGAAGCACAGCCAGTCCTGAGGGAATAATTGAGGATGTCTTTGTCCGAGTCAATGATCTTATCTTCCCTGCTGATTTCTATGTCCTTGACATGGAAGGTGAGACAAACTCTTCTTGATCTCCCCTAATTCTAGGAAGACCATTCCTCATGACTGCGAGAACCAAGATTGATGTCCATGTTGGCATCTTATCCATGGAATTTGGTGACCAACTGGTTAAGTTCAATATTTTTCAATCCATGCGATACCCATCAGAGAATGAATATGTATTCTCTATCCATTCTTCTGATACTCCCTCTAAGAGGGTATTGAATCCCAATCCATCATGTTCTTCATGTTCGACTAGTAGATGAGTTTGTGAGTATTTCATCCTCATTAACCAAGTCATAAATGGAGAAATAAATGTTGACATTACAAATGAAAACTCCATTGATCTAAAGGATCTTGAAAACTCTTTGGAATCTCATCTCACCTCTGACCTCCAATGCTCCAACATGGATGGTAATGAGGAAAATGAACTAGAATGCTCATTTGTCGATTCAGATCAGTTTATCCAACATTCATCATTTCCTATCCATGATTCTGAAAATCCTGTTATATGTGAGGTGAACCCCAAACCAATTTGTTTATATTGTCCTGATGGGAGAGAAGGCTGTGATATTTGTTCCCTAATTAATAAAGTGATCACTGGTGAGGTTGAAATTGACAATTCTTTGGTGAACAATATTGAAATAAAGGATATTGAAAATTTTATTAAGTATTATGACTCCACTGATCCTCATTACTCTACATCGGTAAGTGATGAAATAAATGAGTCAAAAACAATTGGGATCTCATACTCTGCTTTCGTGTTATCCAAACCTTACATAAATGAACCATCAGAATTGAGACATCTTCCTGAATTTCCAAGAATAGAAAATCATCACTTTTTGGATAAAATCATTCCTCACATTGAAGACCAAAGGGAGGATAGTCATATTCTCTTTCCACCCCCATTGAATTACAAGCACACCAACAAGGATGGGAAGAAATTATCCAATGAATCATCAGGCCTCCCAGGGGAGAAGTTTTTCTGGAAGCACACTAGAGTTGAGAAAATACGATGGCCACTGTCAGACTATGGGTAGTCCACTGCAACTGTCTAGCTGTAGACAAATAAATGCAGCGCTTCTTGGGAGGCAACCCATGTTCTCTTTTACTTTTGTGAAATTTCAATTTCTTTTTAGTTTTTCATTATATGAATAATGATTTTTCTTTTTCAGGTAACTTCCCACAGTCCTGGAACCACCTCGACTTCCACCGAATCCCCAAATTCTCTAGCCAACCCACCACTAGATGGAGATGGAAACCCACCAAATCCAAACCAGGGGGAACCTCTTTACCTTTAACTCTCTCTCTATCTCTTCATCTCTCTACCTCTTTCTTCTTCTTCTTATTCTTCTCTCCTTCATTTTTTACCACTTTTTTTCCAACACTTTTTTTCTCTTTCTCTCTTGTGAGGGTGTGTATTTTAAAAAAACCTTAAAAACTAAAAAAAACCAAAAAACACAATCACTTAAAAAAATAAAAAAGGGAGTCATGCTTACTCACCATCGAGTTTTGAAAATTTTTCCAACCATTTTGGGGAGTTAATAGACATGTTTTCATCTCAAAAATTATGTATTTTCATCATGACTTTGGATAAAAAATTTTGTTTCCAAATTAACAAATTTTGAATGCTCAATTTTTGATTTGGAAAATGCTTTTCCCAAACCGTGAGGAACAACATTTTCTTTCATGCCAAGGCCACCTATGGACATCTTTTCAAAATGTGTGTTTTCACCCCCATTTTTGAGTCTTGAGTTTGTGGACCTTCGAGCTGAATTTCCTGCCTTAGTGTGCATTAATATGATAGAGGCATTTTCTGAACCATATGAGAATCACAATAGCCAAATAGCCTCCCATTTCCCTTACATTAATCCTCATTTTGAAAGCCCCTTTGAGCCTATGAAAACCTTTTCTTTGATAGCCACATTACAAGCCCAATACATTATCCCACCCAATATCAACATAGATTTTCATTGCATATGTTTTTGAAATTTAAGTGTGGGGGGGGAATGGATTTCATTTTTGGGTATCATTTCCTTTCTTTCTGGTGTGTTATCATATGCTTGAGGGCAAGCATACATTTTAGTGTGGGGGGGAGGTTGTCATTCAGTGGGATTTGGGAATGTATTGTACAAATGATATTGAAAAGTGTTCAAAAAATAAATCAAAAAAAATCAAAATCAAAAATCAAAATAAAAAAAAATGAAAAAAATGGGTTGTGTCTTGGGTAGGTCAAAAATCACTCTTTCTCAACCTTTGATCTTGTTATAACTATTAAAATTAGTGTCGTGAGGAGATAAAACATGGGTTGGGATATGAGTGTGAGATATGTTTCAAGGTCAACTTTCGAAAAAAGAAAAAAAAAGAAAATAAAAAAAAGAACACTTGCATTATATTCTTATTGGGAGAAGTTTTTTGTTTTGTAAATATTCCATCTTCTCATTACCTTCATATTTTCTTCCTCTATTGTGTCTTTCTTCACACAATCATTCCCTTGTAAATATGTGTTTTCATTTCCTTCCATGTTTCATTTCAAAAAAATGTGCATTTCTTTTTCTATGTTGGTATTTTAACCCGCTTCTTCTCTCTCTTGGACATTATATTCCTACCCTCCCATAGCCATAGAAAAACCCCATTAAAAAGACCTCTTGATTCTTGTTCACTTTGGATAGGGATTATAAGCTGAGAGATCTTTTCAAACTCTAAGATTTTTATATCTTTTTACATACTAACTTTACTGATTTTATATGAAATGTGCATAATTTTTGTGAAATATTAATGTTTAAATATTAAATATAATTTTTGAGCACTATTTGGATTTATCCAGATTCAAGTCTATTTAATGTTTTAACAATAACTATCACCCTACTTATCCATATTTCATGATTCTTGTTTTGTAGGGTTCCCAATTCCAATTCCAACATTTCATTAGAAGTCACATTTGGCAAAGTCGTCCATTTAGAAGGTCATATGGACCCCACAAGAAGGCCCAAGGAAACTGTGAAGAAACTGGACCATATATGAAGGTCGAATTACTGGGCTCAATATAGAAGTCCAAATACCTTAATTCTCCTCCCAAGTTAGGAGTACATTTAAAGGAGTCCATGATAAAAATTGCAGAACCCAATCAGAAATAAAAGGGGCCCAAATGATGCATTGAAGTCCAGCCCACCATTCTGGATGGGAATTAAATATAACACACTAATATTGAAATATCTCCTGATGTAGACATCCATTCGAGCTAAACTTTTGCAGTGTAAAAGAGGAGATTCGGCCGGACAACTTTATTGAAGGATTAATTTTTATTTGAGGGCATCTTTCTATTCAACCACCGATTCACATTATGGACTTCAAAAAAGCATGGATAGAAATGGATAGTTTACCTTTGTTTAATAAAACTACCATACATTTGGATCCACTTGTAAAAATGCCTCCAAATTTTGACAGTAGTCTTCCAAATTTATTATATACAACTTTGAAGAAGGAGATATTTGGATATTTGGCTTTCTGAATAGCCAAATTGGCGATGCAAGTGGAGGGACATATTAGGAATGCAAACAGTCCACTCCTTGGGATATAAATACATCCCCTCCTCTCCTTTCAAAAGGGTTGGAATTTATGAAGTGAGGAGAACATATTGGCATGACCAAGGCCTTTCCAAAGGATTTGGAGGATCTGTCATACTCAAGTTTTCACTTGAGAGACCTTTCCTTCTCTCTTTGTTTTCACTTACTTTTGTGTTCTTCGTTTTTGTAATTTTGTAAGTCCTTTCTTTTGTAATTCTATTTTAATGAAAGTTTCTTCTTCAATATCTCTTATTCTCCTCCAAATTCTGTATTTTAATATTAATGTTCGTAAAAAAGTTTAAATTCAGTTTAATCTCCTTCCCTTATTTTCCTTCCTCATTCAATCAAAAATCTATTTTTAATTATCATCATTGTTCGTGTGTGTGTATTCAACGTACCACTCTTTTCTAATCCCTTTATTTTTCTTCTATTATTAATTTATCATCATAATTATTATAAAAAGAATATTAAACAACCAAATGGATGAGTAAATATCTCATTGGGGTGAGTCGAAACTTAGGTATGTTAAGTGATTGAGAGTATTTGCTCGATGAGTATTCGTTAATTTAACATTGTGTATGTTGGACTTAATATGTCATGGATTAATGACAAATTTTGTTTAGAATGTGGTTTCCATGGATTATTGGAACCATAAATACACTACCATAAACAAGTACTGATTGATTTTAGAATCCTAGTTAAGTTAAGGCTTGGATTAAAGCTTTAACACTTAGGAATTCTAATTGACATCAACTTGTGAAGTGGGTGTTAATTTAAATGCAATATAAAGCAAAGCTCAAGGATATCACAAGCTTAAATCCCTAATAATAAACTCACCCCAATATTTATCAATTTGTTAAATCAATTATATTCAATCAATCATTTCAATTAAGCTCTGCAACAAACCCCCCTAATCAAAATACAATCAACTAAAAACAAACGACTACTACAAAGTATCATCGCCGATGATTCAACCCGAGTGCTGCTATACACATTAGCAGAGCACTGGAACTTTGACCAGTCGATAGGCGACAATCGGCTGTGCGTTTCAATCATGAATACTATACTATTAAATCCTTTGGGATGCAATCACTTGTAACTTGTGCCACTTTAATAAACTAACCACTGACTATAGGCTTCTAATATCTGGGTAATTACTTCTGGAATCAGAGAAATTTTAGTATAATCCTTGGGAATCAGATATATGAAAACATATATAAGGGAACATGAGACTTTTATAGATATTGTAATGATCCTCGTTTTGAACTGGGCTAAAACACGAAGGGTTTTGAACCTTTTAAATTACTGAGCGGATCATTTTTTAGATTGAGTCTCGGAATGGAATTTCGAGGGTTGGGCCACTTCAAAGTGATGTTTTTGGACTTGGGTGAATAAAAGTTAAGTTTCCCGGTTGGTTTGAAGGGTTTCAGGATCACCGAACCTGGAAAACAGGGTTTTTGGAAAACTACAGAGGGTGCACGGTTTCTCTGAAAACTGTGCGGCCTATAGTAGTAACCATGCAGCCTTGTGTGGGTGAGGCAGAGATGTTTTGAATGAGCTCCACATGGTTTCCCAAACCGTGCACCTAACCCGTGTGAGGGGAGCCTCTTAGACAGAGGGTTCTACACGGTTTGCGCACTGTCTACCAAACTGTGTGGGAACCATACAGATGGGCCTGTTTAAGAAAATAAATTAAATAAAAATAATAATAAAATAAAATAAAAAATAAAAACTAAACACTCCCCACTCCCCTATCTTTTGATGCAGTGCACCTCCAAGGGGGGTTCCCCCTTCATCGCACACTACCCCCTCCCTATGACCTACTATCCTCTCTTCAATCTGCCAAATTTTTTCGTGATTCTTCCTCGAATCATCATGGTATGGTCTTATGCCCCCATCACCCTCTATTTCTAGTCGGATTTTAGCCTCTTCATCAACTGATGAGAATCAGTCAAACCCTAGGTCTTTGGGTAACTTGATTTTTTCGGTTCTCTCTTGTTCTAGGTTGGTGCAAAAGGTCTCTCGAAGCCCTTCAGTGCGTGTTCCGGTAACCGCTGTCGAAGGCATGTCAGTTCTGGTGTTTTCAGTTTATTGTCTAGGTTTCGGGGTAAGATTTTCACCTCTTTCTTTGTTTCTCACCTCTTGAATTAGGGTCTTTATGTGTTATTGACTACCTAGTATTTAATCGGTTGGGCGTTGGTTGGTTTCGTGTGGTTTCACTTCATTTTTTTTCATCGTCGACACCCGGGGTAAGATTTTATGCCTGTTGTTGGTTTTGTGCCATCTGTTTTAGTGTCTTTATGTGTTATAAGGATCCTTTTATTTTCTGCATAGTGTGTCAGTCCCTACTTGTTGGTTTTGAGTCGCCAAGTCAAGGGCGACTTGCCTGCGTATGTATAGGTATATAAATATATATATGTGGGTTCCCCCGTTATGTGTATAATCATCCATGGAAATGATTATACATGTATGGGGATAGATGTTCCCATGTGTATATATATATATATAAATGCGTGAGTAGGTGAATGGAGACAGGTATATGCATATAATCATATGTGTAAGGATCCCCTTGCACACGCTCGTGGCCATACGGGTGTGTGCATAGGGGCTAGGTGTCCTTTCATGTGAGTGAAGTTGCATATGCCCAGTGGGGGAGTAGCAACTTTTAGTTAGAAAGCATTAAGAGATGGAGTGGATAGCTTGGTTCTACATTGAGGTAGGGTACCTATCCTATGCTCTTTAAATTAAAAATACAACTTGTTTACTTTGGTTCGCTTATAGTTTATTCTTAAATTCATTCCTTGATAAACTGAATAAACTGTTTATGATGCTAAATGAGTTGCTCCTTTGTGGTCTTATTCTTGTTCCCATGACTACCTAACTAACTCAAGATAATCCTTTAAATGAAATGGCCCTTGATATGTGGGAATTAAATTACCTTATTTAGGATGACCAAAGCAATATAGTGACATCCTCTAAAAGAAATGACTATGCCTTAAACCATTTTTCCATGTTTAGGAAAATTGAGCATGGAGACCTTGAGTAGGATGACTTCAGCCTAATGGAATGTTTCCTTGAAACGTATTGAGTGGTTAAACTTGAAATGAAATGGATTAAGGTGGCAAGACCACGCCTTGGGTTGACATAGTAAGAAAGGCTTATAATAGTGAACATGTAATATCTAGGATGGTTAGTCTATACCTCTTATTTATGATCATAAACCACCATATGACATTTGAAGAATTTAAAGGAATTGGAAATGGATTGTGCCATGCATGAGAGGATTTTCCTCTTGCTTGGAAATGAATATTTAACCATATCTTTATAAACACATAAGATGTGTTATTCCTTAAGTACACATGGGATGAACGAATGAGATCTATATGTTAATATTATGATTGAGATAATTAAGATGGTTAGCCTTAAGTATAAATGTGAATATGTTTGCTTGTATGTAATTGAAATGAGATAATGAAATGCATGAGAGGTTAATGCCTCATGCACTATATGTTGAATGGTTACGCCTTATATAGGCAGGGGAGCTAAGGGACCGTGAGGGCCCTTGGGGAGGAAGATCGTGTGAGCTTCCGTATTGATTTATATGAGACCGTGAGTGCTCGTGGAGTTGAGCTAGGGGATAGACCATGTGTGCTACCCTTGGTGATGGATGTCTGTGCGTTACATCCCAATCCATCAAACATTGGTTTCCAAATAACCACGAGAGCCTTGGGTTATGGGAAGACCGTGAGAGGTCCCCTGGAATTTGGATGGTGGTGGCATGTCCCAATCCACCCAGATTGTATCTATTACATCAAGGTCAAGAGACTATAGGTTCTTAGACATGGGTTAAAGGAAAACCGTGACAGTTCCCCTGGAATTTGGATAGCGGAGGTACACTACCGGAAAAATGAGTATTTGCAATGGGTCATTTGCAACGGGAACCTGTGGAAAAAGGTTATTTGTGACGGGGTCCCATCACAAATGACCTGTTGTAGAAAACGGCGTCGTAAATAGTTTTTGTTGCGACAGTCCGTTGTAAAAAACCACTATTTGCGATGGGAGAATTTCCCGTCATAAATAGTTTCACCGAGTTTTTTAAAAAACTCATTTGCTACGGGCCCATCACAAAAAAGTATTTGCGACGGGCCCATCGCAAAAAAACATAAAAAAATAAAAAGAATATTAATATTAATAAAAGTAAACAAATATCATTTAGAAATTCTTTTTACGATGGGAAAAAATACCCGTCGCAAAAAACATCAAAAAATAAAAAATATTATTATTAATAAAATTTAAAAAATAAAAAAATATAAATAATATTTATATAATAATAATTATAGTAATAATAATAATAATAAAATATTAATATACTACTAATATTATTATTGATATTAATAAAAATGAATAATAATAATAATAATAAATTATAAAATAATAAAAACCTAAATTTTCAAAAAATATAAAAATAATAATAATAATAAATATTTTTTAAAAAATAATAAATAAATAATAAAGTATTAAAAAATTAAAAAATTAATTAAATAGTAAAAAAATAAAAAACACAATATTCACAAGAGTATGAAAAACTCATAAATCCATGAGTCAGACATCATATATACTTCATCATTTGCTGGTGTTGCTACTCCAGTAAACTTTAATCTTCTCCTCCAACTATTGCTGCTATTGTCATTGACACGTCACATTCTGTCTTCCCTAGTATACTGATCACAATGTGTGTCAGATTAAAGTTTGGTAGATTTGTACACGTCCCAAAGTCTCAAAATAGTCCTAACTGCCAATGTAACCATGTTTCCATTTTCATTCTATGCCGAACAGTTGACACTGCATATTAACTCAATTTTTTTAACTGAATTTTTTCTATTTATTGAAAGTCAAAAGAGAAGAATAAGCTCATGTGCCTATTATATCATGAGAATTCACCACAATAGGAACATGATCTTCCTTTACTCTCCTGTCCTTCAAAAACGAGAAAGGGTTTTCAGTTAACAACATTGAATCAATATGTTGTGCTGGCAGTTCGACTAAGAAAGACGATGAATATGGAAAATGTGGTTACATTGGCAGAAAGAATCATTTTATGTATTTTTTGGTGTGTTGCAGATTGTTGAAAAAAAACATGACTTCCCAACAGATCTGTGAAAAACATAATTCAGGATTAGATAAAAATGATATGGTAATTAACATACAAATAGTAGATAAAATGATGACAAAATTAATTAAAAAATTAGTACGAATTAACCTTTTCATGATGGTTGTATGCATTTTTTATGCATTCCCTAATTACAATTATTTATTAGTATTAATTATTACTAATTATTACTGTTTACACCAATTTATTACTAATTATTTATAATTATTGTTATTTATTATTGATTATTACTAATTATTACTAATTATTACTAATTATTACTGATTATTTATAATTTTTACTATTTATTACTATTTATAACTAATTATTACTTATTATTACAAATTATTAATAATTATTACTATTTATTAATAATTATTACTGTTTATTAATAATCATTACTAGTTATTAATAATTATTACTATTTATTAATAATTATTACTATTTATTAATAATTATTAGTATTTATTACTATTTATTAATAATTATTAGTAATTATTAGTAATTATTACAACTATTAGTATTTATTACTAATTATTAGTATTTATTACTGATTATTAGTATTTATTACTAATTATTAATATTTATTACTAATTATTACTATTTTTATTATTATTTTTTACTAATTATTCCTATTTATTACTAATTATTCATATTTATCACTAATTATTAATATTTATTAATAATTATTACTAATTATTTCTAATTATTATCAATGAATTGCTAATTATTACTAATTATTGGTAATTATTACCAATAATTGCTAATTATTACGAATTATTGCTAATTATTACTATTTGTTGCTAATTATTACTATTTATTGCTAATTATTACTAATTATTCCTAATTATTACGATTTATTCCTAATTATTATGATTTATTCTTAATTATTATGATTTATTCCTAATTATTACTATTTATTCCTATTTATTACTATTTATTCTTAATTATTACCAATTTTTTGCTAATTATTACTATTTATTACTAATTATTACTAATTATTGCTAATTATTACTATTTATTCATAATTATTACTAATTATTGCTAATTATTAGTATTTATTACCAATTATTAGTATTATTACTATTTTTTACTAATTATTTGTAATTATTGCTAATTATTGCTAATTATTAGTAATTATTGCTAATTATTAGTAATTATTGTTAATTATTTGTAATTATTACTATTTATTAGTAATTATTACTATTTATTAGTAATTATTCCAAATTATTGCCAATTATTGCTTATTATTACTAATTATTACTAATTATTTTTATTTATTTCTAATTATTTCTACTTATTGCTAATTATTACTAATTATATCTAATTATTGCTAATTATTTCTAATTATTACTAATTATTTCTAATTAATACTAATTGTTGCTAATTGTTGCTAATTGTTGCTAATTATTTCTAATTATTGCTAATTATTGTTAATTATTACTAATTATTGCTAAATATTACTAATTATTACTAATTATTACTAATTATTGCTAATTATTTCTAATTAATACTAATTACTGCTAATTATTACTAATTATTGCTATTTATTACTAATTATTGATAATTATTACTAATTATTGCTAATTATTACTAATTATTGCTAATTATTACTAATTATTACTAATTATTAGTAATTATTACTAATTTTTGCTAATTGTTCCTAATTATTACTAATTATTACTATTTATTGCTAATTATTACTATATATTGCTAATTATTGCTATTTATTGCTAATTATTACTATTATTGCTAATTATTACTATTTATTGCTAATTATTAATATTTATTGCTAATTATTACTAACTAGTGCTAATTATTACTAATTAGTGCTAATTATTACAAATTATTGTTAATTATTACTAATTATTGCTAATTATTAGTAACTATTACTAATTATTACTAATTATTAATAATTATTAATAATTATTTCTAATTATTACTAACTATTAGGAATTATTTCTAATTATTAGGAATTATTACTAATTATTACTATTTATTACGAATTATTACTATTTATTACTAATTAGTAGTATTTTTTACTAATTACTAGTATTTGTTACTAATTATTTTTATTTGTTACTAATTAATAATATTTGTTACTATTTTTTACTAATTTTCACTATTTTTTACTAATTATTACTAATTATTACTAATTTTTACTATTTTTACTAATTATTAGTAATTATTACTATATTATTAGTAATTATTACTATTTATTAGTAATTATTACTATTTATTACTATTTTTTACTATTTTTTACTAATTATTTCTATTTATTTCTAATTATTACTAATTATCGCTAATTATTACTAATTAGCGTTAATTACTATTAATTAGTGCTAATTACCGCTACTAATTCCCACTAAATATTTATATTGATGACTAATTATCGTTAATAATTCTTAATTACCACTAATTATTAATAATTAGCACTAAAAATTTCAATTTATTACTACAAATAAATACTTATACAAAACAATCTAAACCTAATTTAATTAAAACTAATTAACAATAACTAAAATTAATATAAAAAATGAAATAAATATTAAATTAAATAAAACATAAATACCTTTAAACATGAACTCTTATAGGTAGACGACTTCAAAATCTGTTTGTAAAAAAAATTAACTCAGAAAAATTTTAACTCTAAAATTAGATTTTAGAAAGAGAGAAAGTAAGAATGGAGATGAAGAAGGGAAAAAACGAATGTGGGTATATATATAGGTTAGATTATTTGCGACGAGACTATTTACGACGGGAGACCCGTTGCAAATAGCAGCACTTTCGATGAGACCCGTCGCAAATACCTTTGGCCACATTAATTACTGTCGGCAGTTAAAAAGGTATTTGTGACGGGACCCATCTCAAATAATGACCTGCCAACACACTTTTTGTGACGAGGGAACATCCCGTTGCAAAAAGTATTTACCGCCATCGGGTATTTGTGACAGGTCCCTTCGCAAATAGTGACCTGCCGACACACTTTTTGCGACAAAAGAATATCCCGTCGCAAAAAGTATTTACTGCCGTCGGTTATTTGCGATGGGGGGTGCCTCCCCGTCGCAAATACTATTTACCGCTGTCGGGTATTTGCGACGGGGAGGCACCCCCCATCGCAAATACCCTTCCTGCAGTTTGGCGGAGAATCTGCGCCAAACCTTTTGCGACGAGACCCCTTTTCCCATCGCAAATAACCTTTTCGACGAACTATTTGCGACAGGATCTATTCCCGTCGAAAATAAAGGTCATTTTTTCCGTAGTGGTATGTCCCGATCCACCCCAAAATAAAGCTAATGCTTGCATGCCAATAGACTAAGGGCTCTTGGTATTGGGTTAGTGGTAGACCGTGAGAGCTCCCCTGAAAGTGAATGGCGGTGGTACGTCCCGATCCACCCCAACATATATCTTTATACTTATATATACACATATGTACTGCTACTATATATATGTTTGTACACAAAGTTTTCATGATCATACTCTTATCCCGACAACGAGCCGAAGCTGGTATAGCCGTCAGGTGTCCCTTAGAAACCTGAACGGGTGTTATTTATTTATTCAGTTCTGTCATTATCTCTATATACTTGCATGATTCTTAATTAATATTACACTATCTGGATTGGGCTAGACACCAGTGGTGTCGGCTTACTGAGATTTATATCTCACACCCTACTTGGGCCGCTGTTTCCCTAAGGTACCTGAGTAGACCTCTCTTGTTTACAGAACCTAGGTTATTTGTTGTGTCGCTTGCACTTGGGAGATAGGATCAAATGATCAAGATGAAGCTCGAGATGATCATGGGGATTTCCCGTGGGGAATTTCTATCCTTTCTTTATTTTTTACTCTTGTAAAGCATGTTGTATTGCTACAACTTCCCTTCATGTATCATTATCATGTAATTCATTCATCAGTTATATGAGACTCTATTTTCCACTGCCTTTCCTTTGCTTACTACTTCTTCTATTGTCTTCTTTTTATATTTTGTTACTGCTATGCATCTCTGATAAGAGGGTATAGTCTCCCCACTATCACCTCCTGAGACCCTTGTTGCTAGGCGGCAACATCTAGCATATGGGGAGATGCGCTTGAAGCCATGTGACCCACCGGTCTGACTACCGATTTGATGGTAAGAAGGGTCGGGTCATCACAAAGTGGTATCATAGGTTATTTCATTTCCTCTGTCTTACTATTTTGGGGTGGTAGAAAGCAGATTAGGAATGTGTCGACATTTGGTTAATAGCCATGCTTGGGACTGATCACCCCACATACAGGAAATGACCAAGTGGCCAGGGTTGGGATTGTTGTTCACGCTGTTCGCTATTACAATTGATTAGATTTCACCTAGAGTGATTGTTGTATTTCCACTGCTTATGTTTTGTGGAAATTATGGTATTTTTACCCTTGGGCTGTTATAGTAAGGAAGTTTCATTGCACACATCATTATTAGGCACATAGAAATTAACATGCCATCCATAGTTCCATGCCATGTAGTTTTCTTGTTGATTTGACTATGTGCATTGAGTGAAATGCCATGTTTTGTTTCTTTAGAATGCTTTTACCTTGTTTAGCATGACTTCTGTGTTTACTACTAATAATGGCATGTTTTTCCTTGTTATGTATGGGTTGTGAATGAACGAGAACCGATTTTTGATTATAATGTGTGTGGGCACCTTGTAAATGGGGAAGGGTGACCTGTGGATTCAAACCATTTTAGCATAATGTGTATACATGATTAGAACTGTTGGTTAAAATGGAAAGACTGCTAAAGTGAAATTCTTAAGTGAATTGTTTTTGATTAAATGGGAGCCAAATGCCAAACTATAAAGTGTATGGGAACATCATAGGTTGGTAGATGGCCACCCATTAGTCTACACAGTTATATATATATATATATGAGCATTTTAAAATTATAAAGTGATGTTGGTATCAATTAATGGGATCCAATTTTCAATCCATGAAGTGTATGGTTGCTTCATGAATTGGGAAATGGAAACCCATGTTAAATGTAATGACATGACACTTTTCAAAATGCTTATTTATGTGCAAGCTTTTCAATTTTGATCTGAAGTGATTTGGCTTAATGGGACCCTTATAGGTTTCCTTGATTGTTAAAAAAAAATTTATTATGATAAATTTCCTATTTCTGATGGGTTTTCATAGAATGTTTAAATGTTTAAAAGGAAGTTTTGTGAAACATTCTTATTTTTCCCTTGGGCATTAGTTGAAAAATCAAGTACTTTGAGTTTTTTTTTTGAAAAAAATGATACTTGATGTTTTAAATGAAATCATTTTGATGATCAAAGATGAAATGTGTTTAAAGGTAAAGGGATTGTAAATGGAACCTCTAGTGGTGACCTTGGTAAAACCCTCATGTATTGGTATCTTGAGCTTTTCCTTTTTAGATTCCTTGGAACAGAACCGTAGGTGTTTTCTATAGGAGTTATTTCTTTAGAAATAGCTTGATGATCGAATTTGAGACTAGTGACTTTTGTTTAATCTGACTCGACATTAGGGTCGACGTTTGTTCTTCATGAAGGGATAGCCCGTGGTAGGTATCACCCCTAGATCTTGTTTGCCTTGCTTGTGACATTTTTTTTCTGACATTGAGTATCGTTCGGGCACCGTTTTCCTTATTAGGACATTCAATTTTAAAATGACTCCCTTGTTTAGATGGGTAGTCATGTTTTTATTAATCCTGTTATCGGTTTGGTCAATGGGTAATGATCATTTTTAGCTGGTTAGACGTGCCTTGGGAATGATCGTTTGTTTCTTTGGTCATTTGACCCCTTCTCTTTTCCTCGGGTAGCATGCATTGATATACGCGGTACCGTTGAGTGTTAAATGAAATAACAAACTAGTTGAGTTTAGTTAAATTATTGTGTTTTATGCCTTTGAGTGCGATCTCAGGTCATCTCCAAGTTGAGCGACCTGAACATTTAAGAATAGGTTCATCCCAATGCTCAGAATGATTTTCTAAGACTTAGGTGTTTTGAAATGCTGGTCTCGTTGGGTTGGTTTTCTTTTAATGTTTTGACGTCATGGTCATGGATCGAAGAAGCGTCACATGATTTTTATGGTGTTTTTGTTCTAGCGCACATGTGAGCGTATACTTACCTTCTTTACTGATAGTTAGAACACTCCTAAAGCAGGGAGTGTATCATGTCAAATATGGTAAATATGGCCTTCCAAGTAGAAGGGACACTACCTAAAATGCCTTTTGTTAATGGTTGATCATGCTTGAATGCATTTGAAGCCTTTGAGTTTTAAATACGTTTCGGTGCATGCTCGACAACACGAAATACTTATGTTTGGTTGTGTATGAAACCCCTAATAAACACCATTGTCTTGGGATGATCCTTGGTGGTAAAGTTTGAACAAACACAAGATGCCTTCAGGTGGTAAAGGCATGTGTTCGGTTAATCACAATTCATCGGTAGGCGAAGCCGAGTTCCTTCTTTGAAGTCAACCAGTGGTGTTTCAACCTTTCTCCCTTCCAATAGCCAGGTATGTTTAACTAGAATTCGTTTATACGCTATTAGTGTATTATGCTAAGTGACGAGCATGTCCCCCATATTGTCTTCATCCTAGATGCACTAAGAGAGTGTTGATCTTATGTCGTGCTAACTCTTTGAAGCCATTGGGCTCATTTGGGTGGTTCTCTTTTGGTGTTGTATGTCGGATACATGGTTTCCCTTGTGGTTTGATCTTAGAAACATCATTGGAAGTCGGATGTAGGATTCGGTGAGAGTGTTTGTTGTAAATGAGAGATTCCTTGGGAGAAGGCATCGTGGTTCAGCCTATAAAATGCTGACCGTCTAAGGCGGGTGTCTTCTTAATTAGTTAGCCATAGTGGCCTACCTATTTTCCTCTATTGTTTAATGAATATGGTTGGTGAAGGACCGTTTTAAGGCATGTCTCCAGGGTGAGGCGAGTGCGGTTGGTTTCGGTTGGGGATTTCCAAGGAAAAAAATGATCAACTTGGGATTTGAAGTCGATGCGAATTGACTGTTTGATCATTTAAAATTCATGTTAGGAGCATTGTTGTAATTCTTAGAGCATGCCTTGAAAGTCAATTCCACTGGTGGTTTGAACCGTGGTTTGGTTTTGGTATCTTAACATTAAAGCCTAAGGTGGGAATTAAGCTCAACCAATTGCTTGACGAGATAATGACGTGATCGTGTGTCAAGTCGAACGGACTTGGGTAAGAGATGTCTTGATGTTTCGGTTGGAAAATGGGAATTGGCTCGAATTTTAAATGGGTTAAGTGTAATTTGAATTTGAAATGATCTAAGGTGCGTTGGACATTTGGAAACATAACACAACCATTCAAATGAAGCTTTATGAAACCTGTAGGTTAGTTAAGGTGTATGTTGTTCCTAATGGATTCTCAGGGACGAGAAGTTCTAAGGTGGGAAGGTTGTAATGATCCTCATTTTGAACCGGGATAAAACACAAAGGGTTTTGAACCTTTTCAATTAATGAGTGGGTCATTTTTAGAACTGAGTCTCAGAATGGAATTATGAGAGTTGGGTCACTTCAAAGTGATGTTTGTGGACTTAAGTGAATCCCCATTAAGTTTCTCAGGTGGGTCAAATGGTTTTGGGAGAGGTAGACCTGGGAAAAAGGAGTTTTGGAAAACTACAATGGGTGCATGATTTTTCTGAAAACCATGCGACCTTGTGTAGGTGAGGTAAAGACATTTCGTATGGGATGCGTACGGTTTCCCAAACTGTGTGCCCAGCCCTTGCAAGGTGAGCCTCTTAGATAAAGGATTCCACAGAGTTTTCACACGGTTTTCCAAATAGTGCAGGAACCATGCATATGGGATGTTTAAGAAAATGAATTAAATAAAAACAATAAATAAAATAAAACCTAAAAACTAAACAGTTCCCTCTCCCCTCTTTTTCGACGTAGTGCACCCCCAAAGGGGGTTCCCCCTTCGTTTCATGATACCCCTCTTTATAGCCTCATCTCCTCTCTTCAATCCACTGTATTTCTTTGTGATTCTTCCTCAAATATTCATGGTAAGGTCTTTCACCCTCATCTCCCTCCATTTTCGGTCAGATTTCAGCCTCTTCTTCACTCAGTGAGAACTGACCGAACCCTAGGTCTTTGGGTAACTTTATTTTTTTGATTTTATCTTTTTCTAGGTTGGTGCGGAAGGTCTCTCAGGGCCCTTCGGTGTGTGTTCTGGAAACTGCCACCAAAGGCGAGGTGGATCGGGTGTTTTTGGTCCGACGACTTGGTTTCAGGGTAAGGTTTTCACCTCATACTTTTCTTTTCACCTCTTGAATTTTGTTCTTTATGTGTTATTGACTCCCTAGTATTCAATCGGTAGGGCATTGGTTGGTTTTGTGTGGTTTCACTTCATTTTGGTTCATCACTGACACTCAGGGTAAGGGTTTATGCCCATTTTTAGTTTTCCCAACATCTTTTTTAGTGTATTTATGTGTTATAAGGTTCCATTTATTTTCTGCGTAGTGAATCGGTCCCTTATTGTTGGTTTTGAGTCTCCACGTCAAGGGAAACTCACCAACGTATGCATAGGTATACAAATATATATATGTGCGTTCCCCCATTATGTGTATAATCATTTATGGAAATGATTATACATGTACTGGGCTAGATGTTCCCATGTATATATATATATATATAAATTCATAAATAGGTTAGTGGAGATGGGTATATGCATATAAGCATATGTGTTAGGATCCCCTTGCACACACTCATGGACATGCAGGTGTGTGCATAGGGTCTAGGTTTCCTTGCATGTGTGTGAAGTTGCATATGCCCAGTGGGGGAGCATCAGCTTTTAGTTAGAAAGTATAAAGGTCTGGAGTGGACGACTTGGTTCCACGTTGTGGTAGGGTCCCTATCCTATTCCCTTTAAATTAAAAATTCAACTTGTTTACTTTGTATCACTTATAGTTTATTATTAAATGATTCCTTGATAAATTGAATAAACTATTTATGATGCTAAACGAGTTTCTCCTTTATGGTCTTAAGTTTTTCCCCCAGATTACCTAACTTACTAAGTCTTAACCTTAAAATTAATTGGACTTGGAGATGTTGGAATTAAATGACCTTTATTAGGATGACCAAAGTGAGATGGTGACATCCTATAAATGAATTGACTATGCCTTAAATCAATTTTCCATGTTTAGGAAAATTGAGAATGGATACCTTGAGTAGGATGAATTCTACCTAATAAATTGTTTCCTTGAAATGTATTAAGTGGTTAAAATTGAAATGAAACGAATTAAGGTGGAAAGACCATGCCTTGGGTTGAAATAGAAAGCATGACTTATAATAATGGACATGGAATATCTTGGACGGTTAGTCCATACATCTTATCTATGATCATAAACCACCATATGACAATTGAAGCATTTAAAGGAATTGGAAATGGATTGTGACATTCATGAGGGGCTTTGGATCTTGCTTGGAAATAAAAATGTAACCATGAATTTATAAATACTTAAGATGTTATGCCTTAAGTACACTTGGGATGAACATATGTGATCTATATGTTAATGTTATGATTGATATACTTAATATGGATTTACTTAATTATAAATATGAATATATTTTCTTGTATGTAATTGAAATGGGATAATGAAAAGCATGAGTGGTTAAGGCCTCATGCACTATATATTGAATGGTTACGACTTATATTGGTAGGGGAGCCAAGGGACTGTGAGAGCCCTTGGGGAGGATGATTGTATCAGATTACATATTGATTTACATGAGACCGTGAGTGCTCGTGGAGTTGAGCCAGGGGATAGACCGTGTGTGACATCCTTGGTGATGGATGTCTATGCGTTACATCCTGATCCATCCAAAATTAGTTTCCAAAGGACCATGAGAGCCTTGGGTTAGGAGAAGACTATGAGAGATCCCCTAGAATTTGGATGGTGGTGGCTTGTTTCGATCCACCCAGCTTGTATCTATTACATCAAGGTCAAGAGACTACGGGTTCTTGGACCTAGGTTAGGGGTAGACCATGAGGGTTCCCCTATAATTTGGATGGTGAAGGTATGCCCCAATCCATCCCAACATAAATCTAATGCTTTCATGCCAAGAGACTAAGGGCTCTTGGTATTGGGTTAGGGGTAGACCGTGAGAGCTCCCCTGGAAGTGGATGGCGGCGGTACATCCCGACCCAACCCAACATATATCTTTATACTTATATATATATATGTACTGTTACTATATATATATATATATGTACACAAGGTTTTCATGATCAGACTCTTATCCCGATAATGAGTCGAAGCTAGTATAGCCGTTAGGTGTCACTTAAGAAGCTGGACGAGTGTTATTTATTTATTTAGTTCTTTCATTATCTCTCTATACTTGCATACTTATTAATTAATAGTACACTGTATGGATAAGGATAGACACTAGTGGTTCCAGCCTACTAAGATTTATATCTCACACCCTACTCGGGCCGCCATTGCACTAGGGTACCCGAGTAGACCTCTCTTGTTTGCAGGACCTAGGTTTTTGTTGTGTCGCTTGCACCTGGGATATAAGAGAAAAGGATCGAGTAGAAGCTCAGGATGCTCATGGGGGTCACCAATGGGACATTTATATATTTTCTTTATTTTATACTATTGTAAATCATGTTGTATTGCTACTTATTCCCTTCATGTATCATTATCATGCCATGCATTCATCAGTTATATGAGAATCTATTTTTTGTTTTCTTTCATTTGATTATGAATTATGCTCTTGTATGATTTTTATATTGTGTTACCACTTTGAATCTATGATAAGAAGGTATAGTCTCCCCACTATCACCTCTCGATACCCTCACTGCTAGTCAGCAGCCTTTTGCATATGAGGAGATGCACTTGAGGCCATGTGACCCACCATTCTGGCTACTAGTTTGATAGTATGTCGGGTCAAGACATTATAGAAATCGTGGATAAGTATTGAATAACATCCTAAATATATTATGATGGAGATATTATGTGGTTTATCCTATAAATACATTGGTTTGTAGATATTAAATGAGTTTGTGGTTTTGGTACATATGTACCTTGGGTTAATAACTCCAAAAAAGGTGCATTAGTATTGACTCGAGTATTACTTCATTCATTGAAAATATCCTTACTACACACATTTTTTGAAACTCTCATGGGATATGGTTGAGTTAATTCAAAATTTATTTACAATCCATTATGATATATTATAATTTCATTTCATTTGGTAACATTCAACAAGAAAGAATGTTTATGATTATAAGTTTATCCATGCATGAAATTTCCAATTTACGATATCTGTTTCACTAGATTCGGTTTTATACATTTTTTTTTCATAATGTTTTGATCTAATATAATGCATGAATTTGTTTAGAAAATGTGTGTAGTGGAAATATTGTGAATCGCATCAATGAACGTACACTATTTTGGGATTTCCCTTCGGGATAATATAATGAATCTTGAGCTAGAGCTGTAGCTAAGGATGAAGTAATTATGACTATATTTTGTAAGCTATATTATGTTATGAGAAATAATATTTCCAATATAGGGAAGCTAGTTAATCCACCATGTAGAGTAACAATTTTGAACTACTTTATTCTTTAGAAACCTCCATCATTCAATGAGACTACAAATCCAATTTTTATGAGAAATGCATAAGTTCTTTAGATGATAATTTTCATTTATTGGGAAGTAATGAAAGGGAGAACATTTTCATGGATGATTATAATCTCTAAGGGGATGTAGATAATCGGTTTTAATTGATTTAAATTAATAAGGGTGAGGAAGAAATAAAAACCATGGAATTGATTTATTTTAAGAGAAAATTCATGGAAAAATAATTTCCACAGAATTAATGAGAGGATATGGATATACCATTCCTAAGACTAAGAAAAATGGAAGAGGAAAATATTTCTATGTATGAATAAAAAAGTACAAGGTTATCAAGGAATATTACAGACTATGCACATAATCTAATGAGAAATATTGACTATTTCTTTGATGGGCGAATACCAATAAAATAATTTTTCAAAATAGTCTCATCATACGAGGATATAATACCATGTGTTATCAAGATAGAGAAAGAAATTTTCAAGTCTTATTGATTAGAAGGGGAGGAAGAGAAGAAATGGATGGAATAGAAAACACAATATATTAAGAAGAATTAAAAAGGGTTTTCCCTCAAGTAATAATTGTGGAAAGAATCACCCATCTACATTCTTTATGAGAATTTAAGTTTTCTATAAGTTATGAGAGAAAGTCCACCATGATCATGATTTTAAGGGCATGAATGAAGATTCCAATGTTCAATAATTCATCTATAAAGAGATGGGGAACATTAAAAATGAATACCCTAAGTTTAAAAGGATTACATAGTATAATAAGACAAGGGATAATGACCATTAACGTGTAATTATAATAGATGAAGTGTATTTATTAATGTTATTTTTTTGGATTTATGAATTATGTTGTAGGATTATTTCATCAATGATATTTTGGTAACAATATTCATGAAATTCATAAGGACTTTCCTGTATTACATTTTCATTATTTATTTAGATCCATATGTTGAATGGTAATAATGACCAAGAAATGTGATTCAGTGGTATGTCAGAAATATTGGAAAGAAAATTATTGATTGAGGTTAATACTTAATATGATATTGATGTTGATATAATAATTATCAAGATATATTTATGGATGCAATTTATAACCTTTAAGGTTTTTATAATCATTTATTTTGAGGTAATTATGGGTTATTAAAATTTGTGAATGTTTTTGGATTTATATTAATATAGTTTCAGAAAAAAAACCCACATTCCTAGTGACTTCCCATTGCATTCAGCAAGGCCATGGGGCATGAACTAAAAAATGAAGGGTGATATGGGATTATCCCTAACCATTATCCTAAATTATTTTTTGGTTAATATGTAATTTTTTACATAAAAAAGTTTAAAAAATAAATATAAATGTCGGATTATTAGTGTTACTGTTGAGGTATAGATATTAAAGTATTGGATAACTTGTGCTAATCATTTGGTTTTGGTTAATGTTCAGGGAAAGCAGTAAGAACATTATATCATTTTGTGGAATCATGTTATGAGTTAGAATATGATTTTACCACATCATGTGTCAAAATTTCTTCTTGAGTACTCATCTCATGGAGAAAAAATGATATATTTATTGAAATTTGATAAAGGATGGTCATATCTATAATTATATAAGATTTTCCATCAGGTATATATCTCCAATTCCCACTGATGATCTCCTAATTAGAAACCTAGTTATCTATTATTACATATGATCATCATACTAATCTTAATGTATTATCATGATTTGTTTTTATTGAACCATTTATGATATTGGTTTTTCAAAAATAATATTTCCCAATTTATAACCCATGATTATCGAGAACAAGTTTAATTTTTGAGGATGAAAATTATTATGTGTGGGGGGATTTCAACACCATGATATATTGATAGATGTAAATTCTATTCTATAGTGTATATGAAATGAAAATCCATGAATTGAAATAAATGAAACACCCCAATATATTAAGATATATTTCATTTCAATGTCTCTTCAATAGCTTGCATAACATGCCACCCCAAGTCTAATTGAACAATGATATATAATAAAATTATAACCTAGACTTTATGTGTGAAGGTATGAATTGGAATAAGTAAATTCTGAAATTTATATAGTTTATACACATATAAAATAATCACATTGGTTATGAAATGATTATAAATGAAAATAAAATACACTTTAATGAAAACTAATGTTTTCTGAAAAAATTTATTATTCTAAAATGTGCTTTAGTCGTGCATTGGGAAAATAATTTAAAAATAATTTCTACCATGTTAATAAAACTAATTATCCATAATAATATTAGTTTTTTGAATTAGTATATAAAATTTTAATTATGGTGAAATTTTTAAAATTTTCACAAAATATTGATTTTTTCCGTGAATAATGAAAAATACATATTTTCATTAAACAATAGTTTATGTTAATAAATTAAGTAATTTAAAAGAAACTATAATTTGAATTTCACTTAAAGTAAAATAATAATTATTTAGTTATAATAAATTAATTAATTACACTTTAATCATCTTTATAGTATATTTTAGTATAATTACATTTTTCAGTTTGAAAATAGACTTTTTTGAAAACTGTTTTAATATGCATAAATTTTACAAATTCTAATTAATTATAATAACCCATAATTATGAATGATTTAAATTAAATTAATAGATTATTAATCCAATTTTTTTATGTTTAAATTGAAATAATTATTATTTCTGTTCATACCATTAGTATAACGTTATCTTTTCCATGAAAAAAATACATTTCTTTAAAACTTCTTTTTCAACGCATCTTCAAGATTAATTTTATATTAAATTTTTACACCTATATTAATGGAATATAGAGAAATGGATTCCAAATTTATAATTATAAAATTGAATATTATCTATTAATTTCAACATAATTTTTTACCATAAGGAATAGTGAAAACAATAATACTTATTTACCATGGTTGAGGTAAAATGGGTTTATTGGGGATTAAACTAAAAGGATAATATTAAAATAACCTACAAAAATTTATACATTCTATTTTATGGGAATATTTAGAACATATAAAATATAAATATTTAATTATAAAAAAAATTATCCTTTTCTCATGTGAAATATGTGGGTACACATTATTCTTTTAAAAAATACCATGTTTGTCATGTCCCACACTTATAAAAGGAAAACCCATCTTCTCCACTCTTCAAAATTTAAAAAAAAATTATATTGGAATACCCTTATAAAAATGGTTTCCTTGCTTACATCCACACATCTTAGAGTCCATGGTGAGATCACAAAGCCAATATAGAAAGGATTTAGGATAAAAATAAAGTGGTTTTCTAAAAAGTGGTAATGTTTTTAACTATATGGTGTTATTTTATTTACTATTATACATAATTTAAATAATATTTAAGTATTATAATATATAAAAAATTATCTACAATTTACATATATTTTTTCATTTTAATGGTATAACATATTTCCATTTTCTCTTTTATTAAATGAAAATTAAATGGTCAATCGTGTATATAGCGGACTGCCTCCTCGCGAGCCAATGTAAATCATTTTTAATAACCAAAATTCAAGGATGAATATAATAATGAATTTAACATATGAATATGATATTTTTGGAATTATTATAAATTTTGAATTATTATATCACATAATCCTTCTTACTTTCCATTCTATGGGAGATATGATAACGTCGCTCATGTGTACGTCAGACTACCTCCTCGCGAATCAATGTGATTATTTTTTCTTTTACACTTTACATAGAAGATATTATGGTTATAGTTAATGAATATATGTGATATTTATGTACTGAATATAATTATTGAAATATAATATCACATATTACATTTTACCATCAAATCCAGTGGAAAACTATAACGTCTCTTGTGAATTAGTGGGGACTACCAACTACATGTTATGATATGATTTTTTTTCTTCAATTTATCAATACATGGATGGTAAAAATAATGGATTTGATTAATATAAATTATTTATATTAAATAAAAATTATTCTATAAATTTTTATTAATAATTACATTTCAGTCATTCTATCCTTCAAAAATTAGAAAAAATGATCAAGTGTACGTAAGGCCTACCATCTTCATGAACTGTGTAACTAATTGTCCCATATATAATTATTATCCACTATTATAAATAATTATATAATTACTATATATGAAATATAAATAATATTTTAAATTTTATAGATGATGTAATCATAATCATTTTAAATGCATCGAAAGAAGAAAATCAATACAAACATGAAAACAAATTCATCTATCACCCAAAACATTATTTTATCAAGGAATTGTTCATAAAAGAGTAATAAAATACTATAAATAAATCATATATGGTATGAAATATATGATTATAGTTCTATAATAGATGAAAAATTAGTCTATATTTAATATACAGGAGGTAAAGACACATATGAAGGAAAGAAGAGCTGAGGCATGGGTTTCTTCCCTCGCATTTACTTATGTGAGGTGTATTCTATATTCACCACATAGTTATTTTGTTTGGGGTATATACTTCTCCTATTGATATTATATATCATGAATTTATTTATCTTCATTATATTTAATGTTTCAATTTGAATTATTTTATCCATGGGGATTTTATTCGAAAATTACCAATGTGGTAAAAGGATTATCTCTTTGTTAGTTGGAATTATTCAAGATTAATGACTATAATAATGAATTATTATGATATATATTTAATAAACCAATTAATTTTATTATCCTCTAGTTATTAATTTACTTTTGATGTACTTTTTCCATTTTTAATCTTTTTGTTACCTAAAATATTTGAGAAAATTCTTTATTGAAGAAAACATTATTTCTCTCTTTGGTCAAAATCACTTTTATTTCAAAACCACATTTTCTGAAAAATATTGATTTTTTTAATATTATCCACATTATTTATTAAATAACTTTTTACTATTGTCTAAAATTTTTATCAATGGGTTTAAAGGAACCTTATAGTATTTTTTTGAATGTGGTACATTTCTATCCTTCATAAAAGGAAAGTTGATTGTTTTTTTAACTTATCCTTCAATTAAAGAATTACCCATTGTAGTGACATTAGTTATATTGAATATTCATTCATAATTTTAAAGAATTTATTTTTTTAATGATATTGGTCTTACTAACTTTATGGGAATTTTTATTTGTAATTGTTTTTTAATTGAAAAGTGTATTTTACACAAGAAGGTTTTTAGAGATCTTTTTACAGTATTTATATTCATAAATGACAAAAAAACTTTATTCTAATTGTTCTTCACTAGGGTTATGTTGTAATAATACCATTCATGAAATTTCTTTGGATTTTTTTGATTAGTTTGAATGAGGATGTACTAGTTTTATATAATTCATATTAATATGGATTGTTTAGCATTATGTTTATTGATCGGAGTAATTGTTATCATTTAGTATGTTATTTTTTCATTTTGCATGTTTAAGTTTAATATGTTTCACCCTATTTATATGAAGAATAAATTTAAATTAACAAGTGATGGGTTGGGCAAACTATTTCCTCTCACTAAAATGGTAGATCTCATGTGAGCAAGTATATTAGGTTTTAGTTGTGGCCTTACCTATTTATTTAGAATGTATTGGTACAAGGCCTTGATGGAAGGTTTTAGAAGACTAGTATTACACATCCATAATTATGAATTCAATATTTATTTTCATGTGATAATTAGATATGTTATAATATCCATGGATAATTTTATAGATCATGGGATTATGTTTATGGGATTATTTGATTATTATTTATTCCTACAATATTATGTTCAAGATATTGATTAAATGGATTCTGTTTTATTTATTTACCATTACAAATTGATTATGACTTATTTATTCATATATTGAATTGTTAGCCTACCCATATTAGGCATTTGAGCTCACCCCTTTATTGTGTTTTATTTTCCCTAGAATACCAGGAAGTGATTTATGATATATATTTATAGAGATATTAAAATGTGAATAATGGTGTTTTCATTTAACATTTTATGATGTACATTATGGTATCAAATATAAGTGCGATTCAAATATGTATCTAGTTTACTAATACTACTATACTATTCATTTTATTGGGATTCAATCACTTTTATATCATGTCAATTAAATAAATGAACCAATGACTCTAGTATAATGTTGTTGGGGTCATTATATGATACAGTATCCATTATGTAGCTAGTCACTATCCATTCTAATTAAAAAACTCAACACTACTAAATAGATTATGTCCAAAATGTAGTGAAAAAACAATAGCATATCACCCTACACATTGTACTTTCATTACATTTCTACAGGTCAAATAGTAAACCATGACAAAAATCTATTCACCCTCAAGTGTGTTCTACATTAAATAACATCACCCACATAGTTACATAAAACCCCCTAATGTTAATCCCTTGGTAGGAAATCTTCCTTGAATACATACGACAATGATAGAGGCCTGACGCTGCTCCTGTTATAGTATAGGGATTCAATTTATTTTATATGGGTCTCCCTTAAGTCCCATAGGGATCAAAATATCATCCTTGGTGATCCATGTCCTTTTTACTAGTTCTTCAAATGACATCAATACTTGAAAGTGGTTTCCTTAAATTTCTTTATAAATTATAGGTGTCAGTCCGATGGTGTTCAATGGAAGATATAGCGAAGGTGGAATTAAAGGAAATTTCCAAGTTTAGGGGTGTACAACTAAGGCAGAAAGAAATTTATTTTGTATGATGGAAATAATACCCAAAAAATAATAAGCAAAAATTGGAGTGGAACAATACGGAGATCCCCCATATAAACAATAATGTGTCATCCTTATCCTAGAAGCATGTTAGGGGATGGGCTCTCACATAAACTCACACACCTATTATTACATAGGCCAATTATGAAATGCAATGGCCTTGAGGGTTTTAGAGTACCCTCTAATTGAGGGTTAGATCATCAGGCTGATTTTTTTAAATAAAAATGTAGAAACACATAATAATTTTCCATCTAAAATGATATAGTAATTTCAATATTCAATTTTCATCATTTTTAAACATTTTTATACAAAATAAATTGTTAAATTAAATTACCCATAATTAAATAAAACAGTTAATTTCATGGGGAAATTTATTAAATACTGTTTAATCCATTAACAATATTTTAAAATATTTTTATGAAAAAAGGAGTGCATCATATATTTTCACACATGATCAATGAATATTCCCAATAATTGAATATCAAAATTAAATTAATTAGGGATGTAATGAATGATATTTTTGAATTTCAATGTAGTAAAATAATTTATATCAATTCTAAACCAAATTTACAACTTCCACATCAAAAATAGATTTCACATCACATTATTCAATGAGAAAATTTACCCTATAATTATACATTTTTTTCAATTGAAAATTATGGATCTTCTCCATTCATTATTCAAGATTCTAAATTCATTATTTTTAAGCATGTCAATTCATGATATACCACACATTGGAGCCTTCTTATATTTACTCAAGGTGAAAATTTCATTTAGAGTTATGATGATACCATAAGTAACTGACTCTTTCTATAATCCTTAAAAGGATATAAATTTCCCACTTTATAGTTAAAAAATCACATGAAATAATTAGGATATGGTAATTATTTTTTTAATGACACCGAGGCATAATTTTTTTAGGGAAGGATGAAAAAAATTAGGGCTCAAAGGTAAATTTTATCTCTAAATAATTGTTCATGATATCAAATTTAAAATATAAATCAAAATATCCCTTTGAAAATGACAACACCCTCTTCCCATCCTCAATATAATGTCGTGAATAGTGAAATAATAATGAAATAAGTGCACAAGATTTAATTTCCTTTTAATTTTTCATTTATTTTTTCGAATTTAAAATTTATATTCATTCAAAAAAATTTGAATTTTCAAAAGTTGTGCTTGGATAAAACCTACATACATCTCATTACCCCATATGATAAAATAGTAATTAATGTAATGGTTATCATAATTCTCTTATGTAACAAACATTTATTAATATATATTTATATATATTCATTTTTTTCATTTTATACACGAGGGGTCAACTATATATGTACAATGAATGAATCACAAAAAATTCCCAATTCCCAAATAGATCACCCCACACTAATTTTTTAAAATATAGTGCATTACATAAAGCATTAATTTACCCAAACCCTTAGATAAACACTAACATTTCATGAAGAATGAAATTAGGAGGGTGAAAATGGAAAATAATTTCATGTAACATGCTTTATTCGTTACAAGGACAGTCATGGTTTCAATACACTAGAATAGGATTATTGTAAAAGGCATCCCAAGGATATGTGAAAAATAAACAAAAAATAAATTAATCCAATTAAATGTGGATTTTTATAGTAAGAGATTTTAATAGTTTTAATTCACATTATTATAGGTTACATGCCCCAAGATCACTCAAGAAATATTCTCCAGATTGAAAATGTTAATATATGGGTCTAGATATCCCCTAATGAATTAGATATTTATATATATATAGAATCACTCATAGAATGAAATGATAATAAAAAATCAATTCACATGAACTTAATAAAATTAAAGAAATAATAATTGTAGGAAAATTGTATTCACGTATATCAACCATTTCCCTTTAACCATGATACACCAAATTAACTTCAATGAATTACAGTCATCATCCAATTTGTCATATTTCACATTTAATCTAATTATTATTTAAATATAAAAAATGGAATCATGGTATTCCTATGAATCTCATATATCCTTGAAAGGTAATGTAACGAATAAATTTCATGTGTGGGAAAGGGAATTAATTTTTATATCTCAAAATGGATTTCATAAAGTACTAAGAGAATAAAAAATAAACAACTTCAAAGTGGAAACCCATTTATAGTTGACTCATTTTCCACTTCCTTTTATTCTATGAGGTTTCTAGAGACATCCATCCATGATGGTTCTATTAAAAAATATCAAATCATACATGTGTAATAATAGTTACAATAATTATCAAAAGCATCGATGGGTGAAGTTGTTACATCATAAACTCATAAATCCAATAATTTTTTCAAAACTACGGTTTCCACCTAGTATCGCCTTTTGTTTAAATTTTCGTCCCGACTTATCCTCATGATAAATAGTCAGTATATGATTTCCATAACCTCAATATCCTCAATCATTACATGTGGTAGACTCTAAATAACAATTTTTTTTCTTTTTCCTATTGAAAGAGAATGGATTTACATTTTTCTTCTATATTTATTAGTATGGAACCAAAAGTATAAAATTGAGTAACTATAAAATTTTATTCCCATATGGAATTTCATTTACCAAAAAATAAAATTAATATGAAATTATAGTGAAGATCTTGGTCTTTGGGTTGAAAGGTCCTTAGGAGAATCAAATTTTCATGTTCCACTCGAGTTAATTATTTATTAATTCTATAATTTTCAAAACCCAAGGTTATGATTTATTCTAACTCTTATAGATGATGTGTTATATCTTTTAATAAACATTCCAAATCAAAATTTATCTTCTTGACTTCCCAACAAGGTTGGCTCTCCAACTACACTAGTAAATGACATTTTTTACATAAATAAATTTATATGGCCTCATTCATATAGGATTATTATAGGTTATCTAGTGTGACTGTATTATGTATTCAATACATTGATTTCAATAATTTATATTGGGATTAACTATTTTTATGAGAATACTTCTTATTTCTTAGTCTGACACTACATATTGGCCATTTTTTGGGGATGGTAGTGTCTTCATGTCTTATGATTCAACCAATGAATTTTAAACTTAAAATAAATTAATCTCTAGAAAAAATGAACCCCTTTATTAATAATGATGGATATTATCTCTCTAATCCTACAAATATGTTGGTGTTGAAAAAATCACACACATATTTGGGATCGTCAATCTTGTTGGCCTTGGATTCATCCTTTTTGAGACTTAATCAACACTAAAAAGAATTTAATAATTAATAAAAAATAATTGAAATGGTAAAAATTAAATCCACACAATTTAATTATTTTTTTAATTTTTTTTGGTTTTTGAAGCATCTCTTGTCTTTCTGAAATATTTAAATAAAATTTAAATTTTTTACATTTATTACAATATCCACGAGAATTTATTAAAAAAGTTGGCTAATATATTCTAGGTCCCAAAATAGTTCCTTTAATTATGATCTGAAGTGGCCTCTATAATAATGTGTATAACTAAATTCAAAAAAGATATTATTTCCCTTTTCAGGAAACAAATTCATATGAATTTATTATTTTAAAAATTCTACTGAAATGGATCCTCGCAAATATAAAATATAGATTTAGCTGTGTTATTGTAATTTTTATGAATTAAAATGTGAGAAGGTTCCTACGAAGTTTTCATATCCTATGATATTTAAAAAAAATACTAGGCTCAATAATGTATGAGATATGTCACATTGAGCTTAAACATACAGATAAATATTATTATTTAAATGTTACAATTATAACCTATAAATTAAATTAGAAGAAAGAAATAGTGTTAACTAAATTAAAAAATATATAATAGTCTTAATAAATACTAATTTATTAATAATTTGTTTCAATAGTATGCCCCCATTTTTTAGTACTGTCATTTTATTTTTCAATAATAAGTTTTCTTCAACAATGTTTTTTATTTCTTTTTGTGAGAATGTATTATAATTAATTTCAAGTAAATTATAAAAATTTATTTGAAGCAATTACATTAATTTATGAAATATACATTAAAAAATTATCTTTGGAAGAATTTTTTCTAATTTTTGCGAAAATATTTTTTTCAATAAACAGTGAAAAAGTGAATTTTAATGAAAAATTTATATCCTTTTTAAGTATTTACCAAGTATAATTATGTTTTGGGTTAGTTTTAAAATTTTATTATTTAATTTTTATTAAAAAATAATATATTTTTTATTTTTAAATTTATTTTATAATTTAATTTAAAATAAAAAAATTATATATTAAATTGGAAAATTTTCTAAGAAATTTATTCTCATTGTAATTTTACAGTTTGATTTTTAATTAAATTATAAAATTATGTGTTTTGTATCATGATTTTTTTTCATATTTGGAATTATAAGGCCTAAATTTCATAGAAAACCCTAAATTATTTATTCTCAACATAAATAATTCCCTTATTTATTTTTGTTACAACAAAAAGGGGTAAATTACAAAATTAAGGGTTAAAAATAAAATGATATGGACAACAAATTTTCCTCTAATCTTGCCTAGATATTATTGGATGAGTCCATTTAGTTAATAATCATGTATTGTTTTGTTATAATACATTTTGTTTCCATTTTTGTGTTATTATAACCATTATAATAATTTATGTGAAAAAGAGTAAAAAATTTCACAGATTTTTTTAATATCTAATTATTTTTAAAATTTGGATAAATAGAGGATGTTAATTATTGTAAATATTAAGTTTAAATATAAATTATTTATATTCATCAATATAATTTAATTTTTTTTATTCAATAAAGAAATAGCTCAAATGTGTACACAACACTGATGCAATATTTATTCAATTAATGAAAAAATAAAATAAATGATATTAAAAATATTTCATATAATATAATTATGGATAATTAATGTGAATCATGAATTTTATATGTGAAAAAAATGTTAGGGATATAATAAAATATTTTGATATCTAATTTTACATGTTTTCTTGATTTTATTAATTTCAATGAAATGAATAGCTCTAACAATTGATATTAATTATATTTTTTAATAAATAATATTTTATTAAAGGATATAAAATTACTAAAAATCATATATGATTAAAATTGATCATAAAATGGTTTAAAATATTTTACATGTTCCATTTATTTTCCTTCCTTCAATTTATGTTTAAAATATTGACCTATAATGTGTAAAAAGTATTCTTGTCATGGGAAATTTGAAAAGGGTGATCAAGTGGTTACAACCTTAAGATTAGTGTAAAACATAGTATAATTATGTATAAATTTAATTGAATGAGTGTATATCATCACATCCTAAACCCATAATTTAAATAAGTCATTTTGGACCCATTTTTGATGAAAATTTATTTTATATTTATTTAATATATTAATAAATTTTAAGAGTGTCAATCCCATATCTTATAAAAGGGAATTTCTTATTAACTTTAAAGAACACTTTAATAACAATTTATTTTATACAATACCTACAAAAATACCTTAATTAAACCTATATACATGTTTTAGTGGCCTTAGAATATGAAAAATACTTACCATAGAGGTCTTAAGGTTTAAAGAAAAGGAAGTTTCTCTAAGAAGAGGCTTCATTATTACTAAGCGTTTTGGTTTTATTTATTCGTCCACATCCTTCAAATATTATTAAACCACAATGAGAAAATATAAACATTATTTCCCATATAATTATACATTTTTATGTTAATTTTATAACCTATATCCATCTCTATCCTCCATGAAATGGAAACAGAATCCATTGTTCATGTGTACAATAGATCACCACCTCGCAGACTAATTTCATTCATTTTCCAACACTTCCTCTCATGGATGGTTATAATTATTGAATTAATTTCTATACACTATTTCTTTGAAATATTTTTAATTCTTAATAAATAAAATATCATATATTTTCTTACCAATCCCTTTCATGAAAAACGATAACTTCATTCATGAATATGTGTGGACTATGACCTCCACAAAGCGATGTGATTAATTTTTCATCACCAAATCACATGAATTATATATTTCTGTGTATTTAAAATCATATTGTATCTATCATATTATTATTATTATGAAAATTTTAAATAATAATTACCCTCTTTATATAATGAACATTGAGAAATTTGAATATTATTCATACGTATGTGCAGACTAACATTTTAATGATTGTAATGTAGTTAATTTCTCATAACCATAGATAATTATTATTTTAAAGTCTGATTGATGCATATAAATTGTAATTATTTCATGATTATTATTATAGATATGGTGAACTAATGAAGTATTTTACCAAATTCAATCTACCAAATTCATTTTAGAATTATGAATCAAATATCATCAAAACATCCCATGTGAAGTTAAATGATAACGTCACACCCCATCCAAATGGTTCCCATTCTATGAATACCCCAAGACCTCATCCTATAGTCCAAGGGATATCAACTAGCACTGAGTAGGTATATCACTATCATGAGAGGCCCTACCTTAAGTACATATATGCATGAACCCATATCCATGCCCATAGAAAGATAAAATATAAAACAAATGATAAACCATCCATGCATAGGTCTAAATCCCACCATCAGAGTATAAAAATAAGTAATAGAAATATAATGTTACAAATAAAATCCCACCATAAATAGTTTTCAATGCATGTCTAATCTATAGGTATATATGGGGATTGTAGTTAAGATAACCACAAGAACACTCCTTTGTATGTCCGGATCACTAAGATATAGTTGGAGTTGGTTCCTCTAGGACTCCATTAATGGGTCAATTATTTTCATAATACATGAAACATATGGGAATATTCTGGGTAGTGTAGAGTATAATAATAACCAATAGGACACCCTAAAATAACTAATTATAAAGTATTAAGAATAATAGCCATCTTAACATAGGTATATGTCTATATCACGTATAATAATAATATCTAGGTATACTAAAAAAATACACACATTCTAAAGGTAAATTTAAAATAGAAAAGTCATCATAGGATCCCTGCTCAATGGTTCCACATAACATTCATCTAGGAGAACTCTCAAAATGAGTTTTAAAGCACTCAGGAAGTCCGTCCGAGATGTACTACTCATCAGTTATCACCATTAATAGTACACACTAAATATATAAAGATAATCATACCTAGATGAGGATCACACCCATGGTCATGGGGTTTACTAACAACTCAATCTATATTATCATTCTATGTAGTGAATAAACACCCACATATTTTTGGTCGTAAAATAACCATGAACTCCAATGAAGAAATAATAATGATAGAGGATCTCACTTCATGACTCATGGAAGGATTCCAATAACTCTTTCCAATAAGTCATACTAATGTGATCACTATCATATATGTGGGTTGTGATTCCATACATACCATCAAGGAATGTACATAGGGAATATACTCTAATGAAAATTTTCCTAGATGAAGAGTAATATGGCTCTAATACTTCTTTGATGTAGTATACGGTGTGTAATTGGAGTACACATCATAATCCATCGTCATTGGTTTCTTCCAATGTAGAAAAAACATGTGTCCATGTATGTTTCAGGGTACAGGTTGTGCCTAATACTGTGTACTCAGGACCATGTCTGTGAATAGTTGGACATGTCCTTGTACGACTAGTCATATCAATGGTCATGATCGTGTACCACCCTAGGTACATGATGAACCTTGTGGTAAGGGTCATACACTATGTTTGAGGGTCACATGTTGTGTGATAATTAAATTCTCTACGGAATGATAACACCGCACCAGGGGCTTCCACACGATGTGTATATCCGCAATACATCTTGTGTTGATTATGTAGTGCTCTCTTGTCAGATGCTTCATGAGGGTTTCCCCCACCGGTGATAGTGGTGGCTCCCAGGACGGTCCCTCCTCCCCCGTCGGGGGAGGGACCTCTGACATTCAAAGTAATGGCTTCATATTTCCCCCCCTTCTCGAATCCCTCTTTTCTTCCCTCCTTTCCTCCTATTTATCTTATCCCTAAAGTCCCAGATCTAATAAAAGTCTTTCCGAACCTTTTGATCTCTCCCTTAGAGTTCAACGAGGCTTCGGGCCTGCTGAATCCCTCCCTTATTGCATGTTTCAAACAGCGGCGTCCCTCGGTGGATTCCTTTGACAGGCACATTTTTGGTTCAGGGGACCTACAAGATAAAGCAACGGTGGGTTTTCTTGATTCCATGCATATCTGGATTCAATTCTCTTCAGAGGAGGATTTGGATAAAGCTTGGTCCAGTGCCTCGCATAGTTGCTATGGTCATCATTTCTATCTATTTCAATGGTCGTATGAATTCCACTTACAACGCGACTCCCCTACGGCTGCGATTTGGGTTAGTTTCCCAGAACTCCCTCTTCCTTTTCAGAACCCCGCTATCTTGAGGATGTTAGGAAATTTGGTCGGTATATATTTGTGCACCTATTCAAGAACAAGGCCTCTCTTCCATACGGTTTGTCTGAGTTTATGTGTGGAAATTGATGTCTTGAAAATTCCCCCAATGTTTGTCTGGATTATAGTGGAAGGAGAGGTTCGACAAAAACAACCTGTAGTCTATGAAACATGGTTCGACATCCATAACTCCTGCAAGAAATTGGGATATTTTGTGGGTTCCTGTAAACATGTGAGGAAACATTTGGCTCCTCTAAAGGGTGAGGATCCAAGCATCGGCAGAAGGGGGCTGTGCATGGGTGAAGATAGCGATAATACTATGGAAGTACAACCATTGTGCGCCAACAGTGGTCCAGAAGCTAGCAAGAAACAGGTGAAGGGGGCGACATGACATAGTCCTAGTCTTGTAGTTATGGGTTCTTTGAGACATGTTCTGGTCCAAAATCTAATCTTGAGTATTGAAAAGGTGTTTGATAGACTGAAGAGTGATCTAGGGGTGCGCATTCCAAGGGAAATGGAGAGAAAAGACTCTAAATCAGACATGAGTGCTGGAAAGGTGGTATCCCATAATAATGAAGCTCTACGTTGTAGTGAAGAGGTAGTGAAATACTTGTGCACGTTTCTGGAAGGTGGATCCCATGGTGGTAGCAGTGATCGAGTGGAGGAGGTCCTTCAAGTGGATATGGGAACCGAGATGGCTTTAGAAAATGCATCTATGATTACAGAGGGGGTTGAAGGAGTATACGAGGACCAAGGCATTGGTAGGGGGTCTCAGCGTTTGGCTCTGGAGAATACCTCAATGCAGTTTCAATTTATGGGACGAAGCTTTCATCAGGAAGAAGTCTCCGAGATTCCAAGTTATGCCTTACTGGTGGCACCCTCTTATACTGAGAAGGTTATACCTATGGGAACAAATATGATCTATCAAAATCAGTTTGCAGTGTTGGGAGAGGATGACTACCAAGATAGAGTAGAATGATATGTGATGGAGGGAATCCATAGAGAGGGGAAGTACCATTTGGTGGATGAGGGAGATTCCCATGAGGATACTGAAGATCCTTTGGATTACCCTACTGAATCCAAGGAAATGGTCATTGTGGAGGAATATCTCAGATCCTCTACAAGGAAGGGAAAGTATACCACTATCGATTCAGATGGTTTTATTAAGAACAACTAGAGGGCGCATCGTAAGGAGTATTCCAACCTACCCAGTCCTCCTATTAGTAGATTTGCAAGTAAAGGCAAGCAACCCCCAAAGTCTCCCATATCTATGAGAAACTTGAATACAGCGGCCAACACATCATGTGACATGGTGGCTGTAAGTGGTGAGGATTTTGTCCCGTCAAATCCCCTGAGTGGTATAGAGACGAGGGATCCTGGACAACGACATGAGTCAATCTCTTTTGGAGACCTGAAGCGACATATATGCTCAGTGCTGGAACACATAGACCCACTTATTCACTCAGATGAAGAAATGAATGAAGTAATAGACTTGAAAGCTCTGAAGAAGATAAGAAGAATGCTTTGTGTTACCACCACTAAGAAGGTTGGTGAGACGATTGAAAAATAGGTCCGCATTATGTTGAGAGGATTCAATATGGGGAAGATCAACATGGAGGAATTTTCAAAATCTTGGGATAACTTGGGGAATCAGTATGAAGGAATCCTTAAGGGCTACCCTGACTCATAGGTAAATTCAATTCCCTGGATTTTGTTTTGGGAGAGGGATTCCAATCGGCTCAAACTTTTTTTCAACAAATCTGTAATCTATTTTGGTGTTTAATCCTATGAGGGTTCTCACTTCCCCCCTTAAAAAGTGTTTTGAAAATAAAAAAGTAACGTTGGATGGACAATACATCTTGTGTTCTATGTTATTTTATAGAATCACAGATCTTGATCATTTTTCTTTAAATTATCTTTCATCCCTTGATCCAACAACACATATTATTAGAAAATCTATAAATGAAACAAGAAAAGTCATGGAATCATTGATTAAAATTTTCCATCCATTCAATTTATTATGGGAATTTTCTGTATGATTTCAAAAAAAAAACATGAAGATTGGGTGTCTAAAAATACATCTAATACACTATTAGTTCCATTATCTCATGATACCCATGCCATACTATGTCTAGATCTACTATATGAAATCGTTGTGCCATGAAATGGGTGCACAAAGTTTGATTTGTAATGAATATATTGAACAACTAGTCAAAAAAAACACTGATGATGAATATACGTAGAACAATGGTAGATAACCAATATACATGTACAAGTGAAATGAACCTTAATCATTTTTGGTTGGATTCAATCCATTTCGGTTATAATGAAGAATGAATAACTATATAAAATAAATTAATCCCCCAAATCCCCATAGATAAATTTCATACCCAAAGTATGAATGATCTGCAAATCAATGATTTAATTGATTGATCTGTGTTCATCATAGAAATAAAAAACGGGGAAAGAATAAAAAAACATCCTACCTCAAGTTTGATTGTTTTCTAATGAAGAAAACATCTACATCATTGTCATTGGCAAGATACTATGATTCCTCTGCACATCGGTTGTGTGTCTTCGATCCGATATTCATTTTCCAACATAGTTCTTCCAAAAATCACTAATGGATCTCACCGATTTGCAGGGTTATTATACCAACCCTAAAAATATTTCATAAGATAGTATTTAAATAATTTAATTAGGTCGGGAAAAAATTTATATAAATGAATTATTTCATCAATTTACTTTTAACATTCACCCACTTACACACCTCAACCCAAAAACCTAACGTGTTCCAAGGTTTTATCAAAAATAGGGTAAAAAAATGCACTAAACAAAATAGTGTTCTCAAATATCTTATATGAGCATACATTTATAAGTAATTCCACTTTTTTAGGAAAACAATGCATGGGTGTTATTAAATATATTTAATATATTTCAAACATTTATTAGGGGCACACTAGGCTTCGAAATCCCATTCTATCTATGTGCCTACTATAAAAAATAAACCATTCAAAATATAAAAATAATATATTGAAAATCTTAGACACTTAATTCTCCCTAACTTGGGGATTCTCATTTCAGAAATCCTAGAAAAAAGCCTATAAAAAGAGAAGTGGGTTTTGATTATACATTAGGGAAAACCACTCCCATGCACTCTCCTGAGGATTTTCATGATGCCATTGGATACACACAAGGGGAATCCATCACCCAAGATGGTTCCTCTACTGATGATCCTTGATATCTATTTGGTATTTAGCAATGGTATCTCCATCCTCAATGTCCATCTCACCCTAGTGGATAAAATGCGAAAGTTACTGCACGTACCTTATCAGCTGTGACACTTGGAAGATGTCATGTACCCATTATAAAAATGGGGGTAGAGCTAAATAGTGTTAAACCTTGATACCTCTACATATTAATTGGAAATAACTGATGAACCATAGATATAAATTTTCACCTTGAGCAAATCTCCATAATCCATATCGAGGTTAGACCCTCAAAAACAAAAGGTCTCACTCCCCAAACTCCAGAAGCCTCTATCATCAATCTGTATATGGCTTATGATGTCTCTATTTAGTCCTCATCTACTTCTAGATGATCTGAAACTTTTTTTAATGGCTCTCACCAGCTCTAGACCCATAAGTGCAGACTCTCCTAGGTCAGTCCAACATAATGGTATCCGGAGTGGTCACCCTTACAAGGCCTAAAACTATTCCATACCAAAGGTGGAATGGTATCTATTTATGCACCCAAACTCCAAAAGTGGTCAGTGATCCTCCCAACTACAACCAATGTCCAACAAGTATGCTCATATCATGTCCTCCATGACCCTAATTTTCTGCTCAATCTAGGTGTGGAAAGTTATACTCAAACACAACTACGTCCCAAAATCCTCTAGTAGTCCCCTCCATATCCGAGATGTGAAATGATAATCATGGTTAGAAATGATCATTGAGGGAACTCCATGGAGTCAAACTATATCCTACATGTAGAGGTGTCCAAATCTCTCTAGTGAACTCTTCTCTCAAATGGCTATGAAGTGGGATGACATGGGGATTTGGTCTATCATCACCCATATTGAATCGTGTCCTCTCTAAGTATGTGGCAACCCCATCACAAAGCCTATCAATATCCCATCCCACTTCCACTATAGCACCTCAAGGTGTTGATCTAAACTTCCGTCTTCACTTGCTGACAAGTAAGTCATCGAAAAACATACTCTGGAACTCCATTCTTCATCCTTGGCCACCAAAACTAGCATTGAAGGTCTTGGTACATCTTTTACACACTTAGATGTACTATCAAATGGGATGTATAAAACACTATCAAGAGCCCCCCTTCAATTTCACGAGTTCCATCACGTGTCTATTGAAAATAATGACATGCTCCCTACCTTTTGAAAATCCTTCAAGAGAATGTCTAGTGGATATATGAGTATATAGGGTATCACAGTCAAATTCCCCAAGCTATGCCTCCCATACTCACTATAAAAGTGGATGGGTAACAACCATTGATAGAGTTAAACTCATTATCTAAATCCACATAAGATAATCATAATGAGTCCATCTAATCTGACTCCTTTCTCAACAACAGATAACAAGATATCCTACTGAGAGAATCTACTACCATGTTCCCCATCCCAAAATTATTGGCAATATCAATGTCATGGTCATAGAGGAACTCAATCGATCAACTCTATATAAAATTCTAATCCTTCTAAGAGAAGATATACATGATACTCTTATGATCAAACTAGAAGATACACCACTCAACCATCGGATAGTTTTGCCACGTCTTTAGTGAGAATACTACCACTTCAATCTCAAGACCATGGATGACATAGTACTACTCATGTGGTCTCAACTATAATAAACCATAGGCAATCAACACCTACATATGCATCCAAGCATAGCTAATCCCAATTATGGATTCATTTGAGAATACTATATACTCAACACCCTCATCTTGCAAGCTTAAGATGGGACCACTCATATATATTTTCCTCAACTCCTCAAATTCCTATTATCACATTTCAGTCCACATGAATGGATGCCCCATTTAGGACAAATAAATCAAGGGATATGATATCCTAGAGAAGTCAAGTAGGAATATTTGATAATATTCTTTCAACCAAAGAAATCTCCAAAACATTGTGAAACCCAAGGGTGGATCCCATGATAAAATTTCCTAGACCTCCACCGATTCCACTTCTACACCAACTTCCAAGATAACATGTCCCAGAAAGTGGACCTCATGAATACAAAACTTGATTTCATGAGATTCCCATAATGATTGTTCTCTTAGAGTATATCCAAAACTGTCCTCATGTGTCTTGTGTACTCCTTCTTGGATTCTGAGTACACTAGGATATTGTCGAGGAAGACTACCAGAAACCTAAAAATGAAATTTTGAATAACCTAGTTCATGAGTCCCATCAACACTAATATATATTTCTTCATGATAAAGGGAATCACCAAGAACTCCTATTGACCATAATGACATCAAAAAATGTCTCTGGTGTATCCTCAAACATTATATACAACTGGTGATAGATTGATCTGAGGAAAATCATTGAGAACCATCGAAACCCTATAAAATGATCAAAGAGTTCATCGATCCTCATTAGTGGATACCTATTATTTAAATTCACCAGGTATAAGAAATGGTTATCCATAAACAGACTCAATATTCAATTTTCCTTTTTGGTAAAAGATTGTGGCTTCTCAGGTTGAAACATTGGGTCTGACAATTCTCTTTAATGAAATGTTGGATAAGTATATTAGAAGTATGCTGATTAGGATTCTAATAATATGCTTCTGATGGATAACATATAATAAGGGGTGGGAGGGTGGTGAATTTTTGTTTAAAAACATAGTTTAAAAGAGTTAAACTAAATAATACACAATCCCCATTAAGTAAAATAATCGGACTCGACCCTCAGTTTGATGAACCAAGCCATAATATTATAATTTGAATAAATATGATTGAATCAAAGTAAAAGAATTAGTATCACAAAAAATATGATAAAGAATAGTATTAAGAGTAATCATAATTTAACATGATAATAAAAACTAAATAATGTAAGTTGAATACAATGATCATCTTTACTATTTAACATGTACAGCAGAAAAAAACATGTAAGAAAAAAGAAATAGCTATAATAAATTATGAATTACTTATATATTTTAGAGAAATAATATAATTTAAACTTATGATTAAGATAGTTAATAACCACGACTAATGGTATACCTTGTTTTATACTTAAAATAATGTATGTATTTCTATAGTAAGGAAATCCCTTGATGCGATGATCAGTATTGGCCCTGTCTTCCTATCCATAGACTCCCTCAATAAGATGATTATGTTCTCTGTCTACCTAGACTTTGTATCCCTCGATCTAATAGATAAGATTCTATGTCTTCCTATCTCCAAAACAACTTTTTTATTAAGATGATCAGACATATATTACAATGAAAAAGTTCATAAGAAGACAAGTATAAAAGGTTTCCTTAGAACTAAAAAACCCTAAAAAATTACAAAGACTAATAACAAGACGTCCACACTATGAAATGTCCAGAGATCATGAAAAAATGAGGAATTTCAAAAGAATCACCTAACAAATCCAAACTCTTTGAATGGACTAGTATTTATAGGTATCATCCCAACATTCATATTTATATCCCAACGGTCATATTTCTTCATGTTTTTTGTAGACATATGGAACTTTAAAACTGATAACGACCTGGAATAACTGAATGTATGACATCATATTGATTTAAACATTTAAATTTTAAAACATATTCCTTACATTATAAATATGTATTCCTAATATGATTAAAAATTTATGTTAGTCAGATATACTTCCATACGAATTCCATTAAGATAATATTTATGAGTATCAGTCCAATGTTTTTTCAATACTTGTATCAATATGAATGTTAAGAACTTGTCATTATGATAGTCATAATATAAAGTCTAACTTATGGTACTGATAAAGGTGAGTCTGATTTATCAAACAAAAACTCATTATGATAATCATAGTGAATAATTTTATATTTATTTTCAAAATTCATTAGGACTTATTCTATATATGGTAAAAGTATATATTTTCTACAAAAACATTGTAAAACAATTTATAAATAAAAAGAATGTACATATGTTTTAAGAAGGTGTTTTTGATATCCAAAATTAAAGTAATTGAAATGCGAGAAATATAATTTTTTTCTCAACAATCTCCCCCTTTTTGGAAAGAACAAACCCAAAACACAAATTAAACACAATTTTGAAAGAAATACACTAAATTTCTTTTGATAAATTTGTATTCAGAGTTAAACAATAAAATATTAACTCACCATGATTTTATAAATAATTTAAATATAATGATGTTGAATATAATTACATTAACTTTAGGATAATATCATCCTCAAATAATTATATTCTCCCCCTTAATGTAACATTCTACTCCTTTATCAAATTCCCCCCTTAGGATCATATTCATCATTTTATGGAAATATATCCCCCTTTGTATGAAAATATCTCCCTTTCTATAAACATAACCCCATTTTTAGTTTTCAAAAATGAATGGGGAACACTTTTGATGTTTACTAAAAATTTAGATAAATATTCAAACATATGAGACAATATAATGACCTAATTAATAATCCACAAAAATATGAAAGAACAACAATCTAATTGGAATTATAAAATGTTGAGAAAAATTGGAATGGTTGAAAATAATAATTCATTCATTAAAAAACATTTAAAATGTTTAAAAATAAAAATACAATGATAGTTAGAAAGAATTCAATTATTCATCATCAATGTTTTCATGAAATTCCATCTATTATTAAATTATTTTCAAACTTTCTTTATATTTTCTAGTATTTTATCTTGAGTTTGAAATTTCACAGTCATTTCTTTATCCTAATTCTTATATATGTTGATTTTATATTGGAAATATTTGAGTCTTGACAACTACAATTGTAGTTATCAAATCTATCCATTTAGAGCTATTTTTTCTTGAGTATGATCAACATTCTTATCTCTAAAACTATCCACAAACATTAACCTTTCATCTATGTGTTTTGTAAAATAATTATATGATTTTCTAGACTCATTCAAAATCTTCATCACAGAATAAAAATTTTCACCATACAACATGATATAGGCATCTATGTGATGTGGACACTTCACCATTTTATTACATTAATTTCTATAAGTTATGTAACTTTCTTGATGAACATTCAACTGTGCCAAAAAATGAATTACTATATCTATTAACATCTTGATTGAATCTAATTTATCATTTATATTTTCTTACATGAAATAAAACTAAGATTAGATATTTGAAAAAAAATATATTGTTTCTCTAAGCATTTCCAAAGAATTAACAATGTTATACAATCCTTCAAAGGCAATTACTCTGGATGAATATGATTGTTCTAATTTAATTTCAGGAGGTTTGATACGACTTGATCTGACATCATCTTCCTTTCCTATATTCTTTTTTATAAAAATGATTTATCAAATTTCTTAGAATCATTATCATTCACATCCTTATCATCAGATAATCCAAGTATCTCTACATCTTTATTGTTTGGTTTATCATCAGCCTTAGTCTATAAAATATGATCATCTTCAAACTTCTTAAATGATAATTTTGATTCTCCATATGATGAATCTTATTTAGGTCATACTATATTTTCTTATTTATTGGACTTAGATGGTAAATACAATGACGATTCATCTGATGATTTCCCAGATTGGGTTATCACATTTTTCATATTTCTCTTATTTTTTATCCTCTACATTATTTTCTTTATTATCGGCATCCTCATTTTCATCCTCTACATAATCATACTATTAATTCTCCTCATATTAAACATATTATTCTTCAATAACCTCAAATACTTATTTATATTCACTACCTTCTTCTTCATTATAATGTTTTTTTATCAATTTTTTCAATCTCTTCATCATGTGAATTTTCAAACTCCTTTTCAAACTATCTGGTTATTCTTAAATAATCTTTTCTTTATTCTAGTTTTGATTACATTTCTTGAATACATGGTCAATATTCTTGAATATTAATTTTAAAATTTCCTTTAACAACTATGGATTAAACATCAATATGAACCGTGGCTATTTATATGAAATATAATATAGCATATGAAATTTCTTGATTTTTGTGAGAAGATTGTAAAACAACATTCCCAAAATCTCTCTCAACAATCTTTAATGGATTTACATAATGATGATCATCAATCAACATTTTATTTTTATTTATTTTATTTTCTTCTTTCTTTAACGAATCAATAGAATGGACCTTCAATTATTTGGATTCTCCTTGGTCAAGTCCTATTTGAGTATTTCCACATTTCATCACATCCATCTTCGTCATCAAATATTCAATGATTTTATCTGGGACATTCTTTTATTTCATTTCATTATTTGGTGGAGAAGTTTCTGATTTTTTTTATTATTTTCACCCTTATCAGCTTTCCTTAAAGTATTTAATTTGAAAGTGGCACTTCTAAGGTTCTTAACATACTTATTTTAATTTTCATAAATATATTCTCACCCTGTTTATTATAACATCACTGATTAATAAATCATCTCCCTCATCTAATATTATTTATCTATAATCTTGAAAAAATTCACACATTTGAAAATTTGTTTTATAATTAATTCCTAAAACATGATGATATGATATTTTATAGAATTGGTCTTGATGTTTTGGATTATAATAAATATGAATCCGGAAAAATATATCTTCCATATAATAATGAGAAAATATAATATAAAGACATAAAAAACATTGAGTGTGTCATGATATCGATTTATCTTATTTTAAATACTTTCATCCAAATGGATATGACCCTATAATATTTATTCATTTGGGAAACCTTCCTAAGTTTTTCAAAATGATCAAATTATTAATTTTCTTCATTTATCTTATTAAAAGATCCATGTAATCAGGAAATATATGTGAAGGAAAAAATATTATACATCCGATGATATTCCTATTAAGCTATCAGCTTTCTTATAGTAAATATTATATCCCATTATATATATTGAGATTGAAATTTTTTGTTTCCCATCCTCCTTAAAAAAATTGACTAAAACATAAAAAACAGAAACATGTTCCGGATAAAGAAAATCAATATCCTTTTCCAATTTATCTACCCAGAATAATTCCCAACATTGGAATTCTATAATCTTTTTATATGTATAATTATACTTATCATTAAAAGATACTTTGACTATACTCTCACTAAAAATGAACCAATTATTGTAATCATTTTTGGATTCTATTAGATTTGAAACTGAAACTTATGTATCACTCGTAATGAAAACTTTTTGTACTGGAGATTTTTTTTGGATTAACAAGATGGGGGAACATTTCTAATATAACTGATGTGGGACATGTCTGGTGTCACTCCTTATATAGGTTTTGGGGTGGCCATTATAATTCCATATCATTTTTATTGTTTGATATGAAAAAAAATCTGATCTGATAGTTGATAATCATCTGATGAATGATTTAAGAAATTTTTGTTCTCTAGGTTTTAAATTTTTTATTATATTGATAGTCAATATGATTTTTTATAAAAATATATTTTTTAAATATAATAATATAACAAAAATAAATAATAATTTTTTTAATTAAATACTTCAAATTTTTTACAAATATAGAGTTACCTTTTGGAGTAATGAATTCCATTAGTATGAATAAATTTTTCTTCTTTTTTTGAAAACCAAATATATTACAACAGTTTTGATTATGAAATATCAAATAAGAAGGTTTTTAATAGGATATATAATATATTTTTAAATAAATATAATTATGATACTTTATTAAGGAAAACTAACTGTAACTTAATACGATGTTTTTCAAATCCGAAAACATTTCAAAAAACAATGTCAACAAAATTTTATAAAGTTTTTAGAGACTGAAAATCCATTTGACGTTTTTGACTCTAAAAAAATAAATTTTATAAATATATATGAGTCCAAACACTCATTATAAAGTTGTTTTAAAAAATAAAAAAATTTAGAAATCTAATTACAAAAAATAATAAATATACATACTTCCCTAATAAAAATAAGTATGTTAAAGTATGGAGATGGTCAAGAAAGATATTGATATTATTGGTTACATTAAATTTATAATTCATACCTTCTGTTTAATGTATTAAAATATAATGGAATTAAGGTGTTTTGTTAAAATTTCATCACGTTGAGCATGCATTCTAATGAATTGTAAAATGATATCTTCATTAAGTGTGTGATCTCTAAAGAAATTGTGTCTTATATCAATTTTTTTACCACATAGGTGATGTGATTGGTTTTTAAATAAGGAAATGGAACTTGTGTTATCAAAAGATATTTGAGTTTTTCGAAAACTCATGCTATAGTCTGTGAGTGTGTGTTGCATCCACAACACTTGAGCATAAGAACTTCCAGCTACTACACATTCCACATTAACAGAGGAATGTTCTAACGAGTGTTTCTTATTACAATTCCATGTAACTAATAAATATCATAAGAAATGAAAAGTTATATATGTGATTTTACATTCCATTCTTCAACCACACAATTCACCATCTGAAAAAAAATTTTATTCAAAAACATTTCCAGAAGAATAGAAAAGTCTTAAAACCTTAGATACCATTAGATAATGAAGAATTATTTTTATATATTTTAGATGGGATTCTATTGGATTTTATTGATATCTTTAACATAAGTATATATAAAACATTATATTTGGATGAGTACAAGTTATGTAAATTATTATCATACCACTAAAAGAATTTTGACAAACTGGTTGTCCTACTTTAGCTAGATCAAGGGTATTTGAAATACTGATGGGAGTAATAATACTATTATCATTTTCATATACAAATTTATTAGTAGGATTTTTTATATAATTATGTTGAGATATAAAATTTCCACATGGTTTTTTATATATAAAAAACCAAAAAAATATGTTAACTCACCCATCATACTCATCTCAATATCATATTTCATAAGATCGACAAAGAAATGTGTTAAATATCATTGAGTTGTTCCGAATATAATATCATCAATTTTTTAAATAATAATGTCTTTAATAAATTATTTTATAAAAACTATTGGATCCATATCCCCCTTAACAAAATTGTTTTGTAACAAAAATACTATTAATCTATCATACTATGGTCTAGGGGCTTGTTTAAGTTTATATAAAGATTTGGTACATTTATAAAAATATTTATAATGTTTTATATTTTCAAAACTATGGGGTTTTCAAAATAAACATCCTCCTAAACATATCCATTAACAAAGGAACACCTCACATCCATTTGAAAAAGTTTGAAATTAAATAATTCTACAAAGGCTAGGAGAATAATTATAGCTTAAAGTCTATCTATAGGTGCATAGTTGGTTTTATAATCTATGCCTTCTGGTTGATTATAACCCTTAGTAATAAGCCTATCTTTGTTTCTAATAATTACTCCCTTTTCATCACATTTGTTATAGAAAACCCATTTTACCGCAACTATAGTTGTTTTTTATGGTCATTCGACTAAAGTACATACTTTTTTCCTCTCAAATTCATTTATTTCTTCTTGCATTGCCTTATTCAAATCCTCATCACTTAAGGCCTCATAAGGATTATTAGGTTCAAATCGGTAAAAAAAATCTAGACGTTCAATTCATTTCATATATAACTTTTAGTCCTAACTGGTTGATCGACATAAACAATGATAATATCACTAGGACGATTCCCAAAAAATAATTGACTTCTTGGTTTTTGTAAACTATGTTCTGCAAAATAATGTAGAAAATTATCTCGAGGAATAAATTCAGTAACAATTTCTATAGTTACATTCTTATAAAAATATTCTTCTAACATAGGTTGAAAATTAGTATTTGAAGTTACTTTTGATGATGTTGGTTAGGGTTTTTTGAAAACAAAAGTATCAGTTTCATCAAACATTACATGCACTATTTCATCAACTATACAAGAATTATTATGAAAAAATATATTATCCTTAAAATTAGTAGAATAACCTAAAAATATTCCTTCATCCAATTTGGGTGAAAATTTATGCAAGTTATCTTTAATATTCAAGGTGAATACTTTACAACCAAATAATTTTAAGTAAGAAACCTTTGGTTTTCAACCTTTCCACAACTCATAATGAGTTTTATTAAAAAAATTCTAATCAAAACTCAATTTATAGTACAACAGGTAGTACTAACCACTTCCAACCAAAAATGATTAGCAATTGAGTATTCATTCAACATGGTTCTAGTTATTTCTTAAAAAAATTATTTCTTCCTTTAAATACAACATATTTTTGAGGATTTCTATGAGATGAAAAGTTATGTGGTATGCATTTCATACTACAAAAAGTTTCAAAATAAGAATTTAAAAATTCTCCACCATGATCACTATGAATAGTTATAAAGGGAAGGTTTCAATAATTTTTAACCGGGGCTATAAAAGTTTTAAAATAAAAAAAGACATTAGATTTATTTGTGAGAAAATAAACCCGTGTTTATATGGTGTAATCATTAACTAAGACATATATATAGAATTTTCCAACAACACTCCCAATTTTTATAGGAACAAACATGTCCATGTTCACTAACTATAAATAATCAAAAGTTTATACTTAACTAATAGATTTAAAACTTGACTTATGTTACTTACCATATTGACAAGGGTCATATACTTATGAAGAATAAAAAATTTGGTTCATTAGATCCTTATTAAGTATATTATTAATCATATTTGTTATGTTTCTAAGGTAACACTGTATTAAACTTCTATTACATATCCATTGTTTTTCTTCAATTTCACTAAGTCAAGGTAAGTCCTTGCTCCTAAGGACTTCTATGAAAAGAGTGTATAAATTTTCATGCTAATTGGCATAAAGAATAAATTCATCTCAGAAATATGGACTATTTTTTTTATTTATAATGTCCATAAGGTAACCTTCATCACATAATTGACTTATTCTTATAAGGTTGTGATTAAGAACTTGAACAGATAAATAATTATAAATAATAGATTTTCCAAGAAGAACAATATTACCTATACTGATAGTCTCTACTTGAGCATTATCTTTGAATGTTAATTATCACATTTAAATTTGATAATCTCTTGAAAGAAGTCTTTGTTTCTAGTCCTGTTTTTGGAACACCAAATATCCTTATACAATTTTTTTGGTACTATCTTTATTTTCTTTAAAATAAAAACATTATACTTTATGAACCCATACATTCTTGGCTCTAGTAATGTTAGAAATAAAAACATTAGGAACCCACATTAGTTTAAAACAATAGGCTTTATGAAATCCTAGGGATTGATTTATTTATTTGGTCAATTCATTTTCCAATAGCCATTGATTTGAAAAATTCTCAAAAGGGTAATTTTTAGGATCAATATAATTGTTACTAAAAATTGATTATTTTATATGTATAACCCATTTCAAAACCATTACCATGTGGATAGATTTTTTTATATATTTTATCAAAAATATCATTTCTAGTAGTAAAGTAAGGTAAATTTTTTTATTACACTAGAAATTTTGGATTTTAGTTTTACAACTGAATTAGTATCCTCACAAGCATTGGTTTTAGAATTGTGTTTTTCAAAACTAGTTTGTAAAATATCTTTCTCAGAAACTAATTTCTCTAAATCATTTTAAATAGTATCTTTTTCAGAATTAGTCTTACCAAGATACTTTGAATAATATGATATTTAATTTGTTAGAACATTTTTTTTGAATTATCCTTAGAAAGTTTTGACTTAGAATAATCACATTTTTTTCATATTTTGAAACTTTTATTTTTTATTTTTAAAAAAAAATGGAAAACCTAATAATAAGAGGGTAAATAATTATTATCACATTCTAAGGAAGATTATTCATAAGATGATTTCAGCTTCTTTAAATCAGGATAGTTTTTACTAAGAGACATATTTGTAAGATTCTTAGAAGTTCATACATTTTCCATGAAACATTGATTTAATTGTCTTACTTTAGAAAAATGAACAATGTTTCTATATTCATTATTTTATTTATCATATTTATTTTTACATGCATCACATCCATTGGTACACCATGTGTTAGAGGCCTTCAAAACATTATTTCCCTTAGATTTGAAATACCTTTTGGCATTCTTTTTTGAATTTCTATCTTTCATGTATTTCTTATTAATCTTTGGACAATCTGGTATAATGTGTCCAAATTTAATAAATTGAAATCATGTAACATCATAATTCACATAATTTATATCCTTGTGACCTTTTTCTATATATATTGAAAATATTTTTTTTTCAACAATCTTATTTATCCTTGTGGCCAAGTTAACTAATTAATTATATGAATATTCAGAAAAACATTTATTACATTCAATAACAACCTTCTTCTTTCTTTAATATCTAACAATATATTCCATAGATTGATCTTTGAGAGGTATGGTAGATGTTGTAGTTAAGGAAACAACTCCATTTTCTTTTTCATTTTCTCCACATCTCTTTTTAATCTTTCCTCATATTTCATAAGGTTCCCACTAAGATCATCAATAGTAATATTGCTTAACGTTTTTGTCTCATAAATAGTAGTTATCTTGGAATTTCATTCATTAGGTATGATATCAAATATATTCTCGATAAGGATTTCATCATCCAAACCTTTTCTCACCAAAATCTTGTAAACTATTAATGATTGTCATAAATATCTTGTTCATCTTGGTGAGAGAATCTCCAGGAAGAAAATAAAATGCTGGATACTCAAATATTAACATATCTCTCTTGTTTATAAACTTTTAAGTTCCAAAATGTGTAACATCAAACTTTTTCCAAATAATATTATCATCTTCACATGATGCTATTTTATTATAAATGCTTCTTGTTATAGAACATAACAATGTATTTATAACTCCGTAATTAAACTGATATTCCTATTTTTCAATATTTGAAATAGAAGTAACTTATTTATGAGGAATTTTATTGTTCCCAGTCAACATAATAAAATTTTGAAATCCTCTATTGTTAATAAAAGTCTTCATCCTATCCCTCGAGTACTCATAATCAACAACATAAATGATTGGAGGTTTTTTGGATTAATATTATCTATGGATATGATATTAATTCTAACAATTTCTATTAAAAAAAAAGAAATATTCTTTTAAACAAATCACATTAGTGTAATATTATTTTCAAAGAAAACAATTTTATCAAAACATTATCATATTGAAATATTAAAGAAAGTATAAAACTCAGAAAGTATTTGACCATTTGAATCATGCTCTAATACCAGTTTTTGGGTAAGTATATCAGAATTATTCTGATTAGGATTATAATATAATGCTTATGTTGTTTAACAAAAAATGGGGGGATGAATTGTAGTTTAAAAACATAGTTTAAAAGCGTTAAACTAAATGACACAGAATCATATCTATGTAAAATATTCAGACTCTTCCCTCATTCTGATTACCAAATTCACAGTATCATAATAAAAAACAATATCATTAAATTAGAGTAACAGAATCAGTATCACAATGGATTTGATTAAACAATTTATAAATTGTAATCACATTATAATATGATAATACAAAGATAATATATTATATTGAATATGATGATAAAATATTCTACATATTATTCAGAGGGGGAAATAAACTTTTAAGAAAAAATTAATAGTTATAATAAATTAAGAATAACTTAAAATGATTAAAATAATAATCTATTTTAACCTTTACCATAAGGTAGTCACTAACGCTAACAAAATTTATCCCTTGTTTTATACTTACAATAAAGTATATCTATTTATATTAGTAAAGCCCTCGATACAAAGATCAGTATTGGAACTTTATTCCAATCCTTGGTATCCCTCGATGCGATGATTAGATTCTATATCTACCTAACATTGGTAGACCATGATATGATGGATCAGATTCTCTGTCATCCTCTCCCTGATATCCCTCGATCATTATGATGACCAAACGCTTATTTTAATAAAGAAGTTCATAAGGAGAAAACCTGTCAGGGTTTCCTTAGAACTAAAAAATTCTAAACAATTATAATGACAAAGAAAAAGATGTTCATGATATTAAACATTTAAATCTCTTGAACAAATGAGAAATTCAAAATGAATCAATCAGCAACTCCAAACTCTTCGAATGACCTGGTATTTATAGGCATCATCCCAATAGTCATATTTCTCTCCAAACAGTCATATTTCTATGAGTTTTTCACAACAACTTAGACACATGTAACTCGATAGATCTTTAATATATAACATAACTGAATGTTAGATGTCATATTGATTTACACCATTATAGTGTAAATGTTGTTCTTTATATTAGAAATAAATCATCTGAATAATATTCTAAACATATTTCTATTAGATATACTTCTTTACGAATGTTATTAAGATAATATCTATGGGTATATGTCTAATTTTTATTGGTATTTTTTTATTGTTATGACCTTTTCATTAAGATACTCACGACATAAATTCTATCTTTTGGTACTGATAAAGGAGAGTCTTATGTATCCAAAGTAGACTCATTACAATAAACATAAGGAATAATTATAAGTTTATTTTCATAATTCATTATGAATTATTCTTATTATGGTAAAATTATTTGTTTTATAAAAAAACATTTTGAAACACATTGGATATAAAAAGTTACTAAATAATTTTTTATGAAGGTGTTCGAGATTTCCCAAATTAAAGGATTATAAATGTGTGAAAACAAATTTCATACTCAAAATGAAAGTCGTCTAATTTCACCCTCAACTCTTGATGATCTATGGGAGCCATCTGATATGCTGATATAAATATTGGGGACATCTCATGGTGTAGATCAATGAAAAATTATATCTTTGGAATGGATGGTAAACCTAGTACATCCTCAGGAAAGATGTCCTCATACTTCACCTCCATTAGAGGAAATTGAAAACTAATGGAACCCACTACACCAAGGGTCATGCTATCCAATAGATTTATAATTGGTTTCACCATCCTATGATTGAGTCCATCCTACTCGAATAGGGTTTCCTTTTCACCCACAAAAGAAAATGTCATTCCATTACTACAAACACACCACATCCTCCACTTAAAACAACCTATATGGACATGAACTATTGATAAATAGCACATAAATAATATGTCATCATAAGTCCTTATCTCTTTTATAAAGATATCCCAATAGAAACTCTCACCTCTAATTTTCATGTCACACTATCGAAAAAAGAGTGTGATCACTGAGTCACCTCCATTTGAATTCTCTAAGTGTAAGGGTGAAGCCAATTTCTCAACTAAAATCTCAATGTATCAAACCAAATAAGTTTAAATAAAGGAATGAATATCACCTATATCAATTGGTACATCATTAAAGGTATAAATGACATCTATCATACCTCGTATCATCCGTGGGGCCTCTGGGTCAAAAGCATCGACCACCTACATCAGCCCCGCCCATGTCAGCCAGCTCCCTGAGCCTCACATAGACCACTACATCTATTTTAATATCTGATATATGTTACCATGGAATTGATATGTGTAAATATAAATAATGAAATAATGTATATTACTATAATGATATTTAATAAATTTATTGAATCCTATAAATTATATATATATGTTTTAATAATATTATAATTTTTAAAACACTTATGCTGCATTAATATAATGTTTTAAAAAGAATGGAAAACAAGTAATTGAATTAAGAACATTAGTTGAAATACAATTTGGTTGTATTGTAGGTTTCCTTTAATATTATTATTTATTTTTATCATTAAATGATTATTTATTTTTAAGTTAGAATTCCATTGTTTTATAGACATATTAAATGTCAAATACCATGAATAGTATTGAAAATAACATTAAATGCAATTAATTGTTTTAAAATTATTAAAAAATCATTAAATGAACATATAAAATTTTATATTATCTCATATAGAAAGAAAAGTTTCTATATTATCATTAATTCTATAGGAATGAAAGATATGATGTTTTAATAATTACATCCATTACACTAAATGATTAAAAATTTGAAAAATGTCCTTGATTTTTCCAATAAAAAGAGACTATCTTGAACCAATTCAAAATGAAAATAATTTTCAATTTTGACATTATAATCTACCAAAATCCCTCTATTTACATCAATTACTACATCCCCATTCCCATGGAGTGTCAATAAATCTCACCTAAATAGAATTATTCTCTATAAAATGGAGGATATAAAATGAGGAGTTACAAGTCTTAATATATTTTATTTATATTAATTTATTTTAATAAATACTCAAAATCTAACATAACTATGTAGATATAATGAAATGATTATCTACATGACACATTAATGTATTTATTTTGATAGTAAAACCCTTTTCCATCATCTTCTCCATTGAATGGAAAATGAACAGTTTGCTCGTGTGTACATATGGACTACCATCTCCATGTAGGGATGTGAAATTTTTCATTACCACCTCAAATTACTATATAAAATGACTGAAAAAATCAATATATATGATATTTAAGGCATAATTAATATTCTATAATGATTATTTATTATATACATTCTTGCCAAACCATATATTTTAAAATGATAACATAACTCATGTGTATGAATGGACTAAACCACTACGAAGCGATGTGATTAATTTTTCATTTTCTTGTTACATGGGAGTTCATAAGTATTTATATAATGATTAAATAATAAATTTATAATTCTATAATGATTATTTAGTGATTCAACTTTATCTACTTTATTTTGTTTTCTTCCATTAATAAATTTAAAAAGTTGTCTATTTGTATGTACGAACTACCATCTATATGAAACAAAGTTCTTTTTTTCCATTATAAACCTACATGGATGGTTATTTAATTTTAAATAATGAATAAAAATTATTTCTATAAACTATTTATTAAATTATATAAAATATAACCATCATTCCTTTTAAAAAACTTAGTGTACCAAATTTATTTTGAGGGTGTGTGTTGATTATACACAAAAAAAACAATTGATAATTTATAATCTAAATAAAATATGATAATTAATAAAATAAAATATATAATAGTAAGGGAGTTGAAATTAAAAATATTATTAAAAATTTATAATATAAATAAAATTTTATTAATTGGGATTGTAAAGGACAAACATGGTGTGTTGTGTTATGTGATTAGGATTTTATTATTAAACCATTATATCAAATATTTTAAAAGATTTCAATTACATATAAATATAAATGTAAATTTAACATACTATTTTTTTATACATCATGTCTTATTAAATTTAATTTTAAAATACGTTTGACTATTTTTCGATACGTTTAAAAAAGGAATCTTTTCAGTATTTTCTATGATGGTACTATTTATATACTTCACTAATTTGTGAAAATATTTTTTCTTTAACTCAGTGCGAAATGATTTTATTTTCATGATTTCATATCCATTATTAATTTTTATGTATTCATTACATTTTTTATTCAAATAATATATGTTTCCTATTTTTAGGGAGTTTTATGTTATTAAATATATCAAATGTGTAGACTATTTCTTATCATTTTTTTAACAAATCTAAGAGTGATTTTACATATGGGATGAATTTTCTATTCCTTTAAGTGTTATGATGAAAATGAATTATTTTATGTATTGTATTCATGTTATGTTTATTAGACATTGTTGATGTTGATGGGTCAATATGATTTTTCCCTCTCATGCATTAGTTAATACGGGTTGTCTTCATAGTTTATATGTTATTATTATTAACTGTATAGAGTTAACTATTTATAAGTAACCACAATGAATTGGATGAAGTAAAATATTTTTAATTCTCTCATATGATTAAGTGGGAATGAAGTAGTTTTTATATTCCAAAATAAGAGATATATGTAGATAATTTCTCAAGGTATCTATATCTTTATTCAATGCCTTCAAATCATTTGTTAATAAAATATTGTTATTAAAAATATTTAGAAAACGAGTCACTAGCTTAAAGGTTGTATTTTTATTGTCTAATAGTGAATGGTTTTTTTCAAGGAATAGTTTCCATGTGTTTTGTAAACCCTCATGAAATTGGTTTTTTAATTTATAATTTCTCAAAAATTAATTTATAAAAACTATTATCGCCCTACCTTAATTATGACATATTTTAGTTTTTTTAATCTATAAATTATTATCATAAAATTATGGGGATAGTTTTGGTATAGAGTTTTTGAGAATTTGGAAAACCTCTTACAGTGTAAACCTATACATTACACGTGATCACTTATAAAAATTATCCATTTTAACATGCAATTGTTTTTGAAATAAAAATTGATTTTTTTCATGATAAATATTGAAAATTTTTATCTTGACCACGTACTTGTCCCAAATAATCCATAAAACATTTGAAAAACATGAAAACATGGGGAATTATAGGAGTAACCACCATAGCTACTCATGGAATAACTTCACATATATCTTCCAATCATTAACATATTTTAACCATAAAAACTAATACTGATTAAAAATCACAGTTAATATTGGAATAACCATCAAAATATATTCCCACTATCTCTTAGGAGAAACCTAATCAATTATCTCTACCTCATATATGGAATAACCATACTTTCGACATCTATCTTAAGAGTACCCAATGCATTGGAGGTTATAACATTACCACCCATTGTTGGACTATCACTGAACCACCATTCATTTGATAATAATATAACAACCAATCATTATAAAAAATTCCCATGAATCATATCATAATAATGAAAAATGAATTATAGCACCATAAAAATAACTTATTTAAAATAACCTTTTCAACAATAAATCAAATATGTTTTGAAAAACTATGCATATACAAAAGAGAAAATGTTATTTGACAATAAAAAGTAAACCTATAAAGGAAGAATGGAAGAATTAATGAATCACGACAACAAAAACTTATGATCATCCCATATATGAGTAAAAATCATTCCCTTTTTATCATTAAAAAAATGAAAAGGAACTTTAAAAGAGTGTGTTTAAAAGAATGTACCATGCCTTGAGTTCGATTCATCATGTATGTCCTTTATCTTCCAAAATAATAAAAATAATCAAATTTTATACTTTCATAAGAAATTTTTTTAAGTTCATTATTCCCTTTATATCTCTTATTACCATGTTATTTACAATTTCAAAATAATTTATGTTCACAACAAATGTTTTGACGATATTCTGTACTTAAGTTCAAAATGAAATTGGTATGATGAAAATAGAGATAGTTATCATCATTAAATCATCTTCAAATTAATAATAATGAAGTAATTATCATTTAAATATATAAATTATACCATTAATTGAATTCATTAAATATTTTTATGAAAAGGAACAATGATACAATCATGGTGACAGTAGTTTGTATGTACGAATGAGTAACGTTTCTATTTTTCAATGATTATTTTGGAATGAAGGTAAGTATTATTTTATCATTAAATAATTATAATAATGTAATTAATATCATATTAAATATTTAATTATACTTATATATGTACATATTATCCATGTGATGTGGTGATGAAAAAAGAATCACACCGTTTCATGAAGATCAAAATTCACATGTATACACGAACGACGTTATCATTTTTATGTGAAAGAAAGCTTAAGAAATAAAATTATATATTAACTTTTTAGAATGATAAATATGTAATTAATATCATATATTTTCCTTAATCCCATCATTATATATGATGATGGAAAACAAAATATATCAGTTTGTAAGGCGGTAGTCCGTTGTACACAAGAATAGTGAATTATTTTCCCACTTGATGGATGTGGATATGCATATAGATAATTACACTAAAATTATAAAATATAGGTGTATGTAGGATACTAGATAAATTATTTTACTATTGCTGAAGAATGTTTATGGATGAGGAAGAATAAACAAAGCATAAATAGTCTATGAAAAATGACACCTCTTCTTTGGAAAATTTCCTTGCCTTAACACCTTAAGACCTATGAATAACCCATGACCTCTATAATGAGGGGCTTTATTAGAGGAAGTTATTTTGATTTTCTTGGCCAATACAAAACGATTTTAATGATTTTTATTAAAAGTGATGAAGAGGTTCCTTTTTATAAGAGAGGGGAGGTACACTCAAGGGATTTTTCAAAATAATAGATTAATATAAAATAATATTTAATACCAAATGGATCAAAATATATTAATTTATAAGAAAGTATGTATATGTGTAAATATCCCCACATTAAATATAATTATATTGGTTTTTTCTATATTTCTACCCTTATATTTTTATTTTAACAGCTACTTAACTCTTTTAACTCTTACCATGAAAAAAATGGGGTTTTACTCTTAGAGGGTCAATATAGGTACAATAAAATGAAAATATCAATAAATGGATCATGTTTTATATTTACAACCTTATCATAATAACTTGGAAAACATTAATATTGTTAGGAATTTTATTTCATTTCCTAATATATTCTTTATTCTAAAATATTAATAATGCCAGTTTTTAGTTGACATTAATAAAATCAATATTACACTTATAATTTGGAAAATATATTTTTTATTATATCCATATCATGTTGAGGTCATATATAAAAACAATTTATTATATTAAATATCTCAAATTAAATTTATTTTAATATTTCTAATATCACTTCATTTATTTTTCTATTAAATGAATAATTAACATGTCAGTGTTGAGTAAGCATTGAAGGTAATTATTTAATAACTAAAAATTAAAAATAAGTTTCTATGAGGAAAGTGGTTAGTTTATATTTCAAAATATTATTTATATTACAACATATCATTAGGATAAAACCATATTTAAAATATTAAACTTTTAAAAAACAAGAGTGTGACATGTTTGACATTTCTTTAAAAAAATACTATAAAGGTCATAATATCATCCATGTTCACCAAAAGATCATAAATAATTTTATATCATTTAAATATGTCTATTATTATCAAAATATATACTTATTATAATTCAATATTTATATTAACTAGCATCTATATCATGAAAATACATTTAGTGAGTTATTTTCACTGTGATGGCATTGCGCAAGCATTGCACTAACATTTAGATAATACACTTGCTATATAAGTCTATAATTCATTTATAATTATAATAATTTTAAATAATCGATAATATTTAATATAAAATTCACTAAAGTACATATATATTTTAAATTAATTCTTTTAGGATATGGAATTTTACATTTCTAGTGTTTTGCAGGCTTTGCGTCAGCACTAAAAATTATTTCCAATTTTTTATGGAATAAATTCTAATCTATATATTTTAAATTTTTTTGAATGATATTTATATTGTTTTATCATATTTTATTCATTTAATATTTTTCATAAATTTTTATATTATGTCTATTTATTATAGATATCATAAAATATATCGTATTTCATAAAAACAATATTTTATACTATTCCTTGATAAATTTAACTTCATCTGAAAAATGTAAAAAATAACTCATCATAGGATAAATTTAGATTGATGAAACCAAAAATAAATTTCAAGATATTAAATTACTATATTTTATAGAAAATAATGTTAAAATATTTGTGCCAAAAGAATTGAAAACCACTTTTTAGAGAAAAAATACAGTTTTTCATAAAAATTTCTATTAATGTCTAATCGTTGATTTTATAAAAAAATTAATTTTAAGAAATTATTATAATGAACCTAATTGAATATTTCATAAAATTATAGAGTTAGTTTTTCCTTTAAACCATTATAAAATGAAATGTTTCATCACAAATGGCTGAAACAAAAACATAGTTTAAAAAAAATCATTATTTTTCACTATTAACTGAAAAAACAATCATTTTAGGAAAATATTAAAATCTGAACCTAAGATAATTTTTTTATTCTTATTTAAAAAATTATATTATTTTCTAAATTATAATATATTAATGTTAAAAAAATTTATTATAATATTCAATCATAAAAAAAAGAAGACTCATTTTTTATTGAAACATTTGTATGATCAAATAAATGACATTTCTAAAAATTGTGTGATTATTTTCTAAACCCTTACCAATAGATTAATATTTAGTTGGACCATTATATTTATTTCATAAATTAGTTATTACTATTCATACTCTCCTCTTTAACATCTTTATTATAATAGTTATATTTTAATAATATTTATTAGCTCGTTGATGCTAGGAGTGGATTATCTTATACGCTATCAAACATAGTATTTACTTAAAAAAAAATTGGTTGTTACATTATACTATGTTTTTTAAAAATTTATACTCCTAATTCTTGATATCTAGATCGGTATGCAAGGTTTAAAATTTCTAAATGTCTATCTTGAGATCCAAGATAATTAAAATGATTAATAAAACATCATGTTGAAAATTGAGAAATGAAAATTTTAAGGTTACTTGATATGACACATACAAGGTTCCCAAGTAGTAGTACATAAGAGGGAAATAGAAACATGGATATGTAAGAGAAAATGTAGCACCCATGGACTGATATAGAGTGAGAGAGAACATGTTCATGAGAATATTCACCATTATAAAATCGTAAATCTGTGATGGGATAAAAATCCATTAAATCATCTACAGGAAATGTAAACAAATATTTTTTTTCATAATACCTTTTCTAGAGTAAAGAAATCACTTTATGTACTACTATAAGAACCTATGATAATATACTTATGTGAAAATAATAATTTCATCCTATAATCAATTTTCTCCACAAACTCATCTTTTTCTCCAAAAGATGAGTATTCAAGATGCATTTTTCCTACCTAAAGCTTTATAGTTATATATTATGGGTCAAAAAATCCACTAAAGATTAATAATTTATTCCACAATTTTTTATTAATTATGTAATACCAAAATGGTTAATAAAAGATAAAATAATTTCTAAAAGTAATAATTTTGAAAAATTACTTCAATCTCCATAATTAAACAATAATAACCAAGTTTTAGCATAGATCATTAAATAAATAACTATACATAATATTCATAAAAAAATTATGGTTTAAGATTGAATCCCAAAAAACTGAAGGATTTGATCACATAGTCTTCCAAAATAAATTTCGAAAATTATCTTCAAATTACATCAATCAATATTAATGTCTCATTCAAAAAATTGTAATTTCCTAAATCACATTATCTCCCATATATTCTAAACATTTTTATAAATAACCTGAATCACAATAAATCCACAATAAAATCATATATTATTCTAAAATATAATTAAAACATTATTCCATAAATATAATCATATAGTATTTTATTTAACTTAATCCTACAACATTCCTAAAATTTTTATTAAACTTATTCTGAAATAAAATTAATCACTTAATTACCAAATCAATTTCTAATCCCATGATTATCTTTACGATAAATTTTTTTTCCCCAAATCAACTTACTTTTCATCTATAAAGTAGTTTAACTAAAATGAAAATCTCATACTAACTGATACATCACGTAAGCTTGTTATAGGTGTTACACACTAGTCGCCCATAATTTATGGGTTTAAATAATTTTGAATTTCTAGATGCGATGGGTTTCTACCCGACCATTGAGCTTTAATTTTTATAAAATTATAATTCATATATCTTTCCTTGAAATTTTGAAAATATCCTATAAAATCATCATAATATATTCAATATTAAATAAATGTTTTAACCTCAAAGGTTGTCTAAAACCTTTCATTATTCATCCATAAATTGTAATAACCCATAATTACCTCAAAAATAAATGTAATTAAAAATATCAGCAGTCACCATAAAATTTCATAATCTAAAGCAATAAAAGGTTTTTCTAATACATTTATCTATTGGTCAACTATAAAATTATAATCATATAATGGTATCCAAAACTCTTAATATAACCTCACACAATGAAATCCTAATCTTCACAGTTGTCTAACCCCTCATATGAAACCAACTCTAAGGACCCAACCATAAAAATTACATATAATAGTGTTTCTGAGTAATAAATCACTTACATAAAAATTTTAGGATAATTTTAGTTTAGAGTTTTTATGGATTAGGTCTAAATCTTACAAATTAATCCCACACATTACACCTAGAAACTTATACTCAATATCTATTTTCCACAAAAAACAAAACATTGTAAAATAAAAAATTGTTTCTTATCATGATAAATCTTCATAATTTTTATCCTGACCATTGAAAATCCCATATTCATCGTTAGACACTGTGAAAATAATTTTACAATTATAGGATTAGTAAAAAATATCTATAAGGGACATAAAAAATGAAAATAATTTATCTAGTGAAAAACATGAAAATAAATAATATACTTACCTTTATAACATTATTATTTTCGATTATGGTATTAATATTTTCAATATAAAAACACACACATTTTTCTTAATGAAAAATATTAAAACCCATAGAAAAATAGATAAAACATGTTAGGAACATAGGGAATCATTGGAGTAACCACCACAGCTCCTCATGGAAGACTTCATGGTAAACTTCCGACCATTAAATTAGAGTAACCATCAATGATAATCATGGTTAAGCATTGTAGTTAATCATGGAAGAACCATTTTATTATATTCTTATTATCTATTATTAGAAAACAAATTGGTTAACACCATCTCATATATGGAATAACTATACAATCAACTTCCATATTTAGTGTACCCAATGCATTGGATATTATAATGTAACCAACCATACTTGGTTTATCACCAAACCACTCTTAATTTGTCAATAATGAAACAAAATATCATTAAAAACAATTCAAAATGACTACATCATAATCTTTACACAATAATTATTGCACCATATAAGTATTTATATGGAAAATAATGTTCTCATTTTTAAATAACACATTTTACAAAAAACTACGCACATACAAAGGATAAAATTTAACTTTAAAATAACAAAGTACACATCTAGTGGAATCTTTAAAGAATTAATGTTTCATTACTATGATAAAATCCACTGATTATATATAATTTTATTAGAAATTCCTTTTTTACTTTTATGAAAAATTATAGTGGAACTTTAAAAGGGGGTTTTAAAAGAAATTTCTTTACCTTTAGTTTGATTCGTCACATATGTCCTTTATTATTATGAATAATAAATTTATTTTAATTTTATAATTTCATAAGAAATTTTTTGAAATTTTTATTACCTTTATATAAATTATTACCATGTTATATATAATTACTAAATAATTTAATTTTATGATAGACATTTTGAGAATATTCAGTACTTAAGTCCAAAATGACATTTGAATGATGAGTATGGTTATAGTGGTCATCATTAGATTATCTGGAGAATAGTACTCATGACATAATTATCATTTTTTACATAATTTATAATTTTAATTCTACCCATTAAATATTGTTATTAAAAAATTAACTACGTTTCAACCATGGCGATGAGATGTCGTTAGTATGCATGAGTAACACTTCCATTTTTCAATGACCGTTATAAAAAGATGTTAAGTATTATTTTATCATTATAGAATTAAAATAATATAAATAATATCATATTATTTATATAAATATACTTATTTATTTATCATCCATTTTATTTGGTGTTAAAATTTGAATCACAACACTTCATGGACGTGACAATTAACATGTATGCATGAATGATGTTATCATTTTTCTATGCACTGAATGATAAGAAACCAAATGATAAATTACCCTTTGATAAGGATAAATATTTCATTAATATCACATATATATATATTAATTCAATAATTATAACCAATCTTAATAGACGGTGATGGAAAATTAATTATATCTGTTCGTGAGGTGGTAGTCAGTTGTACACTAGAACGATGAATTATTTTACCATTTGATGTAAGAGGAGGAAGGTATATGTGTAAAGACCCATAAATTTAAAGGAAATATTTTTCTTAATTTATTTGGAATTTTACGAGTCAGTAGCTTCTGAAGGCTCTTGATTCCGAGGCCCGGTGTGTCCGGAATCAATTTCCAAAGTTTAGATCGGGTACGTTCAGTGAACGAAACGAGCGAGTTTTTCTGTCTTTTAAACCGGTGCTTGGAATTGAAATCCAAGGGCACCGATGAACTCGCAGTTCCAGTAATTTCTTAAGGTGACATTTACCGTAGTTGTGTTTTATGTGGGTTGAGAATTTTTATTTGGGGAATTAGTTCAAAATAAATAAAATTGTTGAACAATTTTATTTTGTAACCTTGGAAGTTAAACCCTCCCACATGTGGTTTTATGAGAGGTGGGGCCCACACGAGCCCCAATCTTCCATCTTCCCCAAAACACCTTCCTTTAATATGTTAACTCCTCTTTTAATTGTGTAACTCTTCATTTCCTCTATCTCCCACTTGTTTAATTTAGCCATCACACTTTAATTAATGAGTTGAATCACTTCAAGTAATTAATTAAATATGTGTTTTGAATTTTGAATTTCGAATGGCTTGGGTGAATAAAATAATATCTTAGATATTATTTTATTTTGGATTTGGGTTGTGTTGGATGTTTGTGGGAGCTCTTAAGAATTAGAGAAGGGTGTTCTTCACTCGAAGAAAGAACACCATTATACCAACGAACAACCGCCGAGGAACATCATATTCACCTTCGATCTTCGGCCTAGATAAAGGATTAAAAGCCACATGCAAGGAACGCCAATGAAGATGTGCCTTCCTTATTCATCACCACAAAAAGTGAGGAGATGCTGATTCCTCCTTGGATACACCCCGACATCCACAGAATCAACTTCCGATCTCTGCGACGCCGTTCTCCCAGACGCCCGACATGCGACGTTAATTATTGAGGTAGGGGTTGTTATGTCCAAGTTTTAACACCATTCAACATCATTCTTCAATTCTTGAGTTTCGTTTGGCCGTATGATACCATCTTGATGAGGAAGGGCTCAGACCGCACGAACACGGTCCGACCCTTCCCCACTTGTTTGTTTTTTGTGGACGATGGAGGCAGACTGCGAAGAATCGGCCGGCGTCGGGCAAACCACGAGTGGATCGTTAACGCATGATTGTCAGGTTGCCGCAAAGGCGCAACACCATCATGCCGTGCAGAGTAGAGCTGGGCCGCAGCGGTGGGGCGCGGCGCCACCTCGCCGCGCCGGTTGAACAAAGCTGTGGTCTAAGGCCGCGGCAGATCTGGAAGGGCAGACGGCTGTGCTGGATACCGGTGCCATCAAGAGGCGGGACCCGAGGGGGGTCCCACGGTTACCCAAGGGATGACCATCATGGCCGGTTGTTTTGTAAAACCGGGGGGGGGGGGGGGGGGTGTAACCCCCCCGCTCCGCGCAACGCTTGGCTGCTTGGCCGAGCCGCAACAGGCCGCAACAGGCCAGGCCGGGCCATGCCGGCCGGGCCAGGCCGTGCCCAACTGGGCTGGACCCGGACCTGAGTCAGGTCGACCCAATTTGTGCCGACCCAGGGGGTGTTGGGCCGGGTCGAACCGGGCCCAGACCCCTATTTTTAGACCATCTTCAGTTAAACGCCCATAACTTGAGTTGTGGACCTCTGATTGATGCACCGTCAGTTGCGTAGGATTCCTTGGATCGAGAAGGTAGTTTCGGTATATTAAACTCAAGGATTATTTGATGTTCGTGTATGGCCGGGTTGGTTCGATCCTGAAACCAACCGGACCCTCGGAGCGGACACACTTATATCTTGAGCTCCGGACGTCCGATTGACGTGCCGTCGACTTTGTTGGATTCTCTTGATGAGACGGTTATTTTTGAATACTTAACCTGAGGTTTGGACATAGTTGGAGTATGGATGGTTTGGATTGTACCCGAAATCCAACCGGGCCTCTGGAACGAAAATGCTAATAACTCACAGACCGGGCGTCTGATTGATGCGTCGTCTATTGCATTGAGACCCCTATGACGAGGCGGTCCTTTGAGATACTTCTGCATGAGATTACGTGACCCTTGGAAGTAACGACCAATATCTCATGGAGAGGACCCTCCCGGAGATAAGCGTACGGAGTACGGAGACCTTGTAGCTGGCTGAGACCTGATGAATGCTTGTCCGATTCGATTCAGAGTGACTAGACTATCCCAATGGGGAGCACTACTGTTTTGGGGTGGAAGACCCATGGCGGGGAGCACTACTGTGTTGGGGTGGCAGACCCGCGGTACTCGACAGAAGGAGTTCCCTTATAGGCTACTAGGGGGAGCACTACTGTGTTGGGGTGGCATACCCATGGCGGGGAGCACTACTATGTTGGGGTGGCAGACCCGCGGTACATGGCAGGTGGAGTACCTCAGCAGTCTAAGGTTAGTGAGCAGCTCCTCAGAGTCGCGACAGGATCACTGCACTCGACAAAGGAGGAGCTCTTCAACATTTGTTGTTTCGATAATGAAAATCCTGATTTGAGCCGAGTCAATAACCTTTGTGTTTTCCTCATGATTGAGATGGGTTACTTGATAACTTAGGTATATGTACGGGTATATACCTAAGTAAAGGTTATCTATTGAGATCTTTCTTTGTGGTTTATCCTTGTTGGATTTTAGTGAGACCTTGAGGGTCTCGAGGTCCCTACTGAGTATCGTTATACTCACCCCTGCATGAGCAACGCCCGCACCTCGTTGTGTTGGTTGCAGATGACGGAAATCACTGATCGTGGTTGAGGATTGTAGAGCTGGACGATACCCAGAGGCGGACTTCATCATGAGACAGTAACTGGAGGTGACAGATGGACATGGAGAGATGAGGTGGTCATCTATACCTACCCTTCAGGTAGGAACCCCAGATGATGATCCAGGAGCATCTTGACACCTTCCTGCTATTTTGTATTTTCCTTGTAATTTACTATTGTGCTTGTATTTATGGCCCCTTTACTTTCTAGCACATCTTTTAGTATATAGTATTTACTTATTGTTTTCTTCGACCTGTACTATGTTGTATTGTTTACTTTTATAAATGCAATACATTCCCTTTTTATTGGGATTTATGCCTTTGGTGCTAGTCGCCAGCCCCTGGCTTATGGAAGGCGGGCTTGGGGTAGTCACGACACAAGCCCCGAGGATGGGTCGTGAAAAATTGGTATCTTAGGAGTTGGTTCTATCGCAGAACTTATAACTCTGATATTTATTTTCTGTGAAGGAATAGTGTTAAGGGTACCGAGTGTAGTTTTCAGTTCAGGGAGTCCAGTGTTGGTGTTGCGGCTGACGTATCCATACACCAGGACCCTGACTTCTGATTTCCGACTCAGTGCACGAAAACACTGATTGTGTGTGTGTTTTCAAAAGTTTCTTGTAAATTAGCTCAAACTTGACAGCTCACCAAGTATAGTCTTTTGACCGTGTCGCATCTGTTCTTTCAGGATGCCTCCCCAGGACGATCAGCTAGAGCCCTAACAGTTGTACGTACTGACAGGCTATTGAGAAATGAGGCCTCAGTACAGGGCCCTCTTCGAGATCAGACACCAGCGGAGAGTGCACACCGCTTAAGCGCGCTGCACGAGTTCCAGCAACAGAGGCCTCCGAGGTTTCGATGCGAGTCTGATTTTCAGATGGCTGGGCACTGGCTGGATTTTATAACACGAGCTTTCCGCACACCTGGGACATCCGCAGACTTGATGGTGTACCTAGCTGTTAGCCTCTTCCAGGGAGCAGCTGAGAGGTGGTGGAGCCAGATGCTCCAGTTTTGCGACGTGGCAACCTTCACCAATGGAGACTTCGAGACTTTCTTTAAGGTGGAGTTTATACCAACGACTCTACACTCTGAGTGTGCTCAGGAGCTGCTGCCCTTGCAGAATGGTTTTCTGTCAGTATCCGAGTCATCTGTAGGCAGAAGACAGATGATGAATATGTACAAGAGGACCAGACCAGCAGGTGGGCGACCTCCGGTTATAGGTTCGGTTGTGCGAGGCAAACAAAAAAGAGACAGCCATACGAGGAGAAGGAAGTGCTATGCATGTGGCAAGTAGGGTCATTTGGCTCGAGACTACCCGACCTATCCAGCAGATGAGCAGTAAGAAGTAGAGGAACCTACTAGACCGAGACAGAGGAGCTGGCTGTACAGACGGTGGTGTACGATGCTTCAAGGAGTTTCCACCACCACCAGGAGGTCCACCCCAACCATATGGAATGGGTGCATATGGGAGAGCACAGTTTCAGGCATTGGAGATCCGGAAGTAGGTGGACAGGAGCGGAACTAGTTCCAGGCATGGAGGCCTTTGTTCTTGGTGCTTCTAGTTTTTTGTTGTTTTTGTTGTTATTGCTTTGTGTCTTTGTACTTTGAGATACAGTAATAAAAGACACTTATCTTTGTGACGTTTACTTTCCTATCCTTTTTGTATGGTTGATACTGAGAGGTCCCGGTTAAAACTGTTGACTTGACCCTCACTTTCAAGATTCCTGTTGGAGGAGACCCAATGACCACACACTGATTCCGACAGTGTGACTCAACCCATAGAGACGAGAGTGATAGTTGGATCTCTAGGTAGTAGCGTCGTGTCATTATGACGTCATCCAAGACATGAATTGTGCTGTTCATGTCAGGATGGATAGTATTAGGCAATGGGCGTGGTTCATCCAAGGGATGAGATTGAGTTTCTATTTTTGGAAAAGGAGAAATCTTTGCAGCTCTTACAGATCGTAGGCGAAGAAGGGTGATTGTTGACCGACTTACCAAGTCAGCCAACTTCCTACCGACCAGAGATGGTATACGCTACGACGGAGAAGGTGCAGATCATCTAGGAGTGGATGAAGACTACATAGAGAAGGCAGAAATCCTATGTTGATAGTATATGGAGACCTGGGCATGTAAAATGTTTCAGGAAGAGGAAGTGTCAAGGATAGATGAATCTGCAGAGTAGAAGACGTGGGAAGCAGAGCTAATAGAGCAACGTGAGGTGGTGTACATTTCAACATGTTACAACCACCCACCTTTATTGTCCCTTCCAGGCTCAGGGAGCTGGAGGGCAGGGAAAGAGAGTAGATGCATGCAGTCAAGGAGTGTGACCCAAGGGCTCTAAGAATGATTTGAGGGATGGTCTGTGTCCACTACTAGCTTCTGTAACAACAGACATTGATACGAATCATTCATTCCTTCCACGAATATTGTCCCAGACCTAGAGTTTCCAGTTAAGCCGTTGAATTGACCCTCATGTCTGGAGATACCTTTGGGAGGAGACTCGATAATCACACTTATAGTGATGGTGTTATCTGACCCTTGAGGCGAGAGTTTCGGTTGGAACCTCTTGGTGGCAGTGTTGAGGCCTTACGACGTAAGTTTTGGTATAGACTGGGCAACCACAGTTCATACACAGATTGACTGTATTAGGAAAAACGTTTGTGGTTTATCTACAACGTTTGGATGGGGTTTTACCTTGGTCGGCAAAAAGGGAAACCCAGGTAGCACAAGATAAACTCATGCATAGGAGGGTGTGGCCGATCACTCTTAAGACAACCAACCTTACCCTAGTGACAGTAGGAGATTCGAGTTTTCAGTTCCAAACAAGAAACAGAGGCCTCTAGAGTTCGAGGATGGTGACCACGTCTTTATATGGGTCTCACCTCTACAAGGTCTATGGAGATGTGGCCGAAGTAGCAAGTTATCTCCGAGGTTCATCGGACCCTTCTAGGTCTTCAACAGGGTAGGTGAGGTGGTTTATCGCTTGACCATTCCATCACAGTTGCACCGGGGGCACTACATCTTCCACATATCTTATCTGAGAAGATACGTGCACAACCCTTCACACATCATTGACAAAGGAGAGCTGTACATCGATGTCGGGGCGACTTTCATAGGGTAACAATAGAGGTTGAGGATTGACAGGAGCGGGTCCTATGGGGACGGTCGATTCCCCTTGTGCACTTTCGCTGGCAGCCCGGGAACCTCCAGGAGAGGACATGGGAGCGGGAGGCTTAGATGCATGCTTGGTACCTACTTTAGTTTCCTTAATTTGTGTTATAGATTTACAAGGACATAAATCCCTAAGGTTAGAGTAATGTAAAGACTCAGAAATTTCGAGGAATTTTTTTTCTTAATTTCTTTGAAATTTTACGAGTCTTTAGCTTCTAACGGAGCTTGATTCCGAGGCCTGGTGTGCCCGGAATCAATTTCTGAAGTTTAGCTTGGGTACGTTTAGTGAACGAATGAGCGAGTTTTTCTATCTTTTGAACCATTGCTCAGAATTAAAATCTGAGGGCACTGATGAACTTGTAGTACCAGTAATTGCTTATGGGGACCTTTACCACAGTTGCGTTTTAAGGGGGTTGAGAATTATTATTTGGGGAATTAGTTAAAAATAAATAAAATTGTTGAACAATTTTATTTTGTAAACTTAGAATTTAAACCCTCCCAAGTGTGGTTTTATGAGATGTGGGGCCCACACGATCCCCAACCTTCCATCTTCTCTAAACCCCTTCATTTAATATGTTAACTCCTCTTTTAATTGTGTAACTCTTCATTTACTCTCTCTCCCTCTTGTTTAATTTAGCCAACACACTTTAATTAATGAGTTGAATCACCTAAATTAATTAATTCAATATGTGTTATGAATTTATAATTTTGAATGGATTGGGTGAATAAAAGAATATCTTAGCTATTCTTTTATTTTGGCTTTGGGTTGTGTTGGAACTTTGGGGGAGCTCTTAAGAATTAGGGAAGGGTGTTCTTCTCTCGAAGAAAGAACACAATTCTACCAATGAACAACCGCCGAGGAAAGTCATCTTCACCTTCGATGTTCATCCTAGCCAAAGGAGTAGAAGCCACCAGCAAGGAACACCAATGACGACGTTCCTTCCTTCTTTATCTCCACAACAAGGGAGGAGATGCCGATTCCTCCTCGGACGCACCCTAACGTCCATGAAATCGACGTCCGATCTCTGAGATTCCTGACGTGCGATGTCAATTACTGAGGTAGGGGTTGTTATTTCCAAGTTTTAATTCGATTCAACAACATTCTTTAATTATTGAGTTTCGTTTGGCCGCATGATACCATCTTGATGAGGAAGGGCTCGAAACGCACGAACACGATATGATCCTTCCCCTCTCGTTTGTTGTTTGTGGATGATGGATGCAGACTACGAAGAACTGGACCGTGTCGGGCCTACTATGAGAAGATCGTTATCTCATGATTTTCGGGTCGCTGCAAAGGCGCGACACCATCGTGCTGCTTGGAGTGGAGTAAGGCCGCGGCCGGGGCGGGCCGCGGCGGAGGGGCTTGGCGCCGTCGCGCCGTGCCGGTTGAAAAAAGATGCGGCCTAAGGCCACAACGGATCTGGAAGGGCGGCCGGCTGTGCCGGCCGCCGGTGCCATCAAGAGGCGGGACCCGTGGTTAACCAAGGCCCAACCATCATGGCCGGCCGTTTCGTAAAACCGGGGGGGGGGGGGGGGGGGGTGTAACCCCCCCGCTCCGCACAACGCTCGACCGCTTGGCCGAGCTGAAATCAGTCACCGGGACAGGCCGTGCCCAACCGGGCCGGATCGGTACATGAGTCGGGTCAACCCGTTTCGGGCTGACCCAGGGGGTGTTGGGCCGGGTCAGACCGGGCCTAGACCCCCTATTTTCGTACCACCTCCAGTTAAACACCCATAACTTGAGTTGTGGATCTCTGATCAACGCACCGCCAGTTGGGTAGGATTCCTTGGATCGAGATAGTCGTTTCGGTATATTACACTCAAGGTTTTGGAGAATTTTGGATACGACCGGATTGGTTCGAACCCGAAACCAACCGGGCCCTCGGAGCGGAAACACTTATAACTTGAGCTACGGACGTCCGATTGAAGTGTCGTCGACATTGTTGGATTACTATTGATGAGACGGTTATTTTGGAATAATTTAACTGATTTTTGGACATAGTTGGAGTATGAATGGGTTGGATTGTACCCGAAATCCAACCGGGCCCCTAGAACGAAAATGCTAATAACTCACAGACCGGACATCCAGTTGACACGCCGTCTGTTGCGTTGAGACGCCTATGACGAGGCAGTCCTTTGAGATACTTCCGCATGAGATTCCGTGACTCTTGGAAGTAACGACCAGTATCTCGTGGATTGGACCCTCCCAGAGACGAGCGTATGGAGTACTGAGACCATGTAGCTAGCTGAGACCTGAATACTACCTGTCCGATTCGATTCAGAGTGACTAGACTAGCCTAGTGGGGAGCACTAATGTGTTGGGGTGGTAGAACCATGGCGGGGAGCACTACTGTGTTGGGGTGTAAGACCTGCGGTACTCGACAAAAGGAGTACCTCTGTAGGCTACTAGGGGGAGCGCTACTGTGTTGGGGCGGCAGACCCATGGCGGGGAGAACTACTGTGTTGGGGTGGCAGACCCGCGATAATCGACAGGAGGAGTACCTCAGTAGTCTAAGGTTAGTGGGCAGTGCCTCAGATTCATGACGGGATCACTACACTCTATAGAGGAGGAGCTCTTCACTAGTTGTGGTTTTGATAATGAAAATCCTGGTTTGAGCTGAGTCAATGACCTTTGTGTTTTCCTCATGATTGAGATGGGTTACTTGATAACTTAGGTATATGAATGGACATATACCTAAGTAAAGCTTATCTGTTGAGATCTTTCTTTGTGGTTTATCCTTGTTGGATTTTAGTGAGACCTTGAGGGTCTCAGGGTCCCTACTGAGTATCGTTATACTCACCCCTGCACGGGCTACGCCCGCACCTCATTGTGTTGGTTGCAGACGATGGACGACACTGATCGTGGTTGAGGCTTGTAGAGTTGGACGGTACCTGAAGGTGGACTTCATGATGAGACAGTACCTAGAGGTGACAGACGGACGTGGAGAGGTGAGGTGGCCATCTGTACCTACCCTTCAGGTAGGAACCCCAGAGGACAATCCAGGAGCAGCTTGACACCTTCCTGCTATTTTTTCTTTTTCTTGTACTTTACTGTTGGGATTTTATTTCTGGCCCCTTTACTTTTGAGCACATCTTTTAGTATATAGTGTTTACTTATTGTTTTCTTCCGCTTGTACTCTGTTGTATTTTTTACTTTTATAAAGGAAATGCCTTCCCTTTTTATTGGGATTCACGCCTTTGGTGCTAGTCTCCAGCCCTTGGCCTATGAAAGGCGGACTTGGGGTAGTCACGGTACGAGCCCTGAGGAAGGATTGTGACAATAGGTCATGAAACTAACGTAATAAAATATTATTATGTGTATAATACTGAAGTTATTATTTTTTCATCGTTTAAAAAGGTTTTGGGTGTTTTTTAAAATTAAAAAACAGAAACACTCAATTAAAAATGATACATATTCTTTAGACAATCTCCAATGAATAACACCTTAGGACCACTATGGGTTGTGTTCAGTCTAAAAAATGCCTCTACAATGAGGGGGAGATTCTAAGAAGGTGTTTTGTTAGGTATTGGATAACCCAAAATGGGTTTTATGTATGTATAGAATGGAATAAGAGGTGGAAATTTATAAGATATGGGAGGTGCACTCTTGAGTGTTTTTAAAATAATAAATTAATATAAAATTATTTTTAATATTAAATGTATTGAAACATATTAATATAGAATATATGGTAAGTATGGGTCAAAAAAACATTATACAATAAAATTAAACTTGTTTTTACTACATTTCTACCCTTATCTTTTTTTAACCCTCATTTAACCACATTTACTCTTACCCCGACATCATGATTTTTTACTCATTGAGGGTTAATATAGTAAAAATAAAATGAAAAATAACCAATAAATAAATCATAGTTGATATTTTAATCAACATCAAAATCACCTGGAATAACATTAAATTTTAGGAATTTTATATCATTTAATAAATTATTATTTTTAATAAAACAACAATAATGACTATTTTTAGAACTATTCCTTAAATTGATATTAATAGAATTAATATAACACTTATAATTAGAAAAAAATTATTATATTCCTATCAGGTAAAGATATTATTTATAACTAATTTAATACATTAATTATCTGAAATTATATTTATTTTAATATATTTCATATTATATATTTGATTTTTTCATTTATTGTATAATTACTATGTCAGCATTGAGTAAACATTTATGGTAATTATTTAATCACTAAATATTATAGAAAATTTACTATGATGAATAAAAATATTTTATATTTAAATAGACTATTTATAATCGAATATATTATATATATATATCCATATTAAAATTATTATAATTATTAAAAATAATAGTGTGACATGATTGACATTTCTTAAAATAAAATACTATAAAAGTTATAATCTATTCCAAGTGGACCAAGAAGGAAATAATTAAAATTTTTTCATGAATATAGTTTCTTATGATAAAAAAAACTTATATTTATTATGTATTTCTTGTTACTCACATCTCTACCATGAGAACACATTTAATGTTTTATTTTTGACATTGTTGGCCTTACACCAGCATTGCACATAACATTTGGAAAATAAACTTGTTATATAACTCAAAAATTGATTTCTAAACAGAAAAATAATAGACAATATTTAATATTACAGTCAATAAAGTACATATCTCATCCCAATTAGTGTTTTTAGGATACCATATTTTAATTTCCTAGTGCTTCATAGGCTCTGTGTCAAGAATGAAAGTTAATTTCGTATTTATTATGGAATAAATTCTAATATCTATGTTTTGAATTTTTTTCAATGAAATTTATATAATTTTATCACACATGATATCTTCAATATGTTTTATAAATTTTAATATTATTTTATTTTCTAAAATATAACAAAAAAGATATTATATTTCAAAAAACAACACTTTTTTAATATTTAATAAAAAAATTAACTTATGCAGAAAAATTTAAAAATATCATCCCTTGATAAATTTGAATTTTTGAAGTAAAAAATAAATTTAATTTTATTAAATAACATTATTATTATAATTTATAGTATTTATTTTCAAAATGAGTATGAAAAACGTGAAGAAACTAGTTTCTAATAAAAAATACAGTTTTTCTTAAATATGCGTATTTATTTATTAAAGGTGATTTCATATTAGATTAATTATAAAATTGCTTCCAAATAACACAATAGAATGATTCATCAAATTATAAGACTGATTTTTTTTTAAAACATTTCAAATTAAAATGGAACTTTGAATTTTTTTAAAAAATACATTTTAATAATAAAATTTGGTATTTTTCAATATTCACTGGAAAATTAATATTTTCATAAAAAATAAACAAATTTTATGAAAATATAATTATTTTTTTTATTATTATTAAAATTGTATTATTTTTATAAAATAAATTTTATATAAATTCAAAATATTGATTAATTATACACTGATAAAATAAAAGAAACACCATTTTTGAAGAAAAAATATTTTTGAAGAATAAAATGATTACTAAAAACTATGTGATTATTTCAACAAACTAATAAATAAATTCCTATTGTGTTGAATATGTACATTTATTTCATATATCATTAATTTCTATTCATACCTGTTAATTTAGATTCCTGCTTTTATTTTCACAATTAAATAATATTTATTTTTTCATTTATGATTAGTGTGGTTTATCTCATATGATATCAAACATATCATTTCGGTTTAAAAATATCAATATATTAAAAAACGTTAGACAATGAAGTTTATTTCATGTCTAAGTAAATGATTAATTTTAGAACAACCCAAATTATGTAAAACTGAAGACATTACTAAGGGTTCTCTTAAATTTCAAATTGATTAATGGGATTATTTTTCATTTTACAACATTTAATAAGAAGTGTTTTGTTCATATAACATTTTGAAATGTGTCTCAAATGGATAAAGGATGTGCAGGGAATTTATCAAGTTAAATGGCGACACTTCCTGAATAAATAAAAAATTCCATGAATTAAACTTGTGTGTAAACATAATAATCTAATTTTTTGGAAAAAATGTACACTATTGGAAGGGGCCTACATTTTTATTTATATTTTCTTGATTCACTAAAAAATATTGCCAAAATTAACCTGGAATTGTTAGAAATTGAAAATATATTCACTAATATTATTATTATACATTGTTTAAGCTAAGGGTCCATATAGTTGGTATCAATGTAAAGTAATAAATAAAATTAGAGGTTCAAATATTATCAAGGAAACTTAATTTAGGGGTAATAATATATATTTTTTACAAAGAGATACTTTTATAGGGATACAATGTGTGTTTTTCTAAATTATCACTATTTTTAGATTCTTTTTCGATAGAAGAACAAGTGTGAATGAGGTAGGGAAAATAAAAAATATAATATCCATGGTAAGATGAAACATGAAAGTAATAGAGTTGAAACCGAGTAAATTTATAATTTTTTAACTCAATTAACACAATATATAAATGGAATCCATGTCAGAGAATATCAAAATTCAATGTAGGGAAACATGTCAGTAGTGTATAATTTTATGTGAAAACATATTTTATATTTTAGTAGAGTATTCTTCCTAGATGTGGAAGAAGGAAGGTTCAATGGTTTTTGAGAAGATATTTGATTTGTTAGGTTATTCAAATAAAATAATGCAACTCTTTCTATTTATGGTCTTAAATGTGATTTTGACAAAAGTGGTTTTATATTTTCAATAATATTGAGAATAATGAAATTGATACTATGGAGTGGATAAAATATAATGAACTTTTATTTATTAAATATATTCTAATTGGAATCAACATATAATTGAAACTATATTTGTTCATTTAAATAAAATTTATGATGAAAAAGTGGATATTTATGTAGAAAATATTACCATATTTGGAAGGTATGGACTGGATATTTTTTTAAAAATTGAAATTTTGATTTGATATATTTTAAACAGTTTTGAAAATATGTTTTTGAAGGTCTGTATTTAATAATGAATTTGTGATCTAAGAGAAAACTATTTTCTATCTTGAGAAGGATTAGTTAGAGTATATTAATATGATTATGTCTCGTAACAAAAAGGATATGAAAAGAAAAATGTGGAAAAAATGTAGAAATAGTTAATAATTAATTATGAATGTAAATTTATACCATGATGTAACTAAATTTAAAATCATTTTGGAGAGTGTCTAATAGGATTAAAGATATATTAATCTTGTGGTTAGATAAAAAAATTTGCACATAAATAAATGAAATGAGTAATTGTAATTGAGAGACCAGTAATGGTAATAATGTATACAAATGATTCATTTTTAATAAGATGAGACATTTGGATATTTTATTCCCTATGATAATTATGAAAGGTGGATATAATCAGAAATATAGAAAAAATGATTAAAAAAATCATATCCTATTATGTTTTATAACAATGAGACTATAAAGGACATATAAAATGTATGAATTATTTTAATAGTTTCGCTGATGTTATTGTATATATATTGATGTATCATAGGATAAAATTAATTTTTAATTATAGGAATGGTATATTATATCGAAACACAAAACTGATATTATAAAGGTTCTGATTTATGTTTAGTGCCAGAAGTTTCTATATATTGGGTTTCAAGAGACATGATATTGTTGAAATATATTTAATCATTGATAAATTTAAGAACAATTATAAGTTTATGGGAAATTATATCCTAGAAGATAGAGTTTCAGTTAATTAAATATACTAGGAGATATAAATATTTTGGTTTTAATAGAATAATTTGGTATATACAACACTTATGATAATAATGTGTTTTATATTGATGGTTATTTAGGATGAATGTCCCTATTTTGTGGATATAAGAAACATTAATGGTTTATTTAATCTTTTATGTGGATTTAATTATGGTTAACAGGGATAAATTTTAATTTCATTTTAAAAAATATGTTTTATCATTTACATTACAAAATTAATAAAATGTTATTTGGTGAATAGGTGATTGATGTTATTTTTTATGAAGTTACCTATATTTTGGAACACTATATGTTTATGGTTAATATAATTTATGTAAAAAATATTTAGTTAGTTTTTCGAATCATATATGATTTTTTTTCATTATAGTGATTTAGATTATGTATAGAATATAATCGTATATAATTGAGATTATTTAATTTTTTAAAATAAATTCTTATTTTATAGAATTTATAAGTGCTTAATATTTCATTGAAATAAATTTTTTATTTATTTCTAAAGAATATGTTATTAAATATGTATACTATTTGATTTTGAATTTGGGAATAAGAATTATAGAATAATTTTATGGTTAATTATTTTTGGAATGATTAAAATTAATAATTGAGTTTTAATTTTTATTTTATGAAGATGAATGTATTAATTGATCATAAAAAGGTCTGTTCATATTGGATATTATCATGAATTTATAAAACCATTATGGTTTTTAATTTATATATACTTAAAGAATAACATTCTATATTCTATGGAAGTCATGATCTATAGAAAGTTTTTTTGTTTTCATAAAAAATAACATTTCAATATTTTCATATATAATTCTGAATATATAATTATATAGAGTATAAAAAATGGTCAAAATAGAAATTAGGGATGAAATTTTTGAACGAAAGAAATTAAATATATTTTCACATATTCTCTAGATCAATGGAAAATGAAATTATTCAAAACAATTTTGTGAATGATAAAACAATCAATTATTATCACTATTCTCTCAATGTATGATTTTGGAATCAAATTTACAAGTTTTGGTTTTTAAATATTTTTTTAATATATAAATTACTTGTCATGACAAAATGAACATATGATTTTATTTCTATTATTGTGATACACTAATTTTTATAATAACAAATTAAATATTGACTAGATGAAACTTATTTTATGGGGTACTGTAAAAAATAAAATATTTTATTTTAAAATAAAAAATATGTTTTATTTCATACACAACATGCAATATTGAACATAAAACAGACTACAATATACTATAAAAATGTTATCATATATATATGACTTTTAAAAACTAGCTGTTTTATTCACAGTTTTGGAAAAGAGTGAGATTATGATAAAATATATTTATAAATATTTCCGAAACTAAAAATGTACAGATTAATGCTTACAAAAAAGAGAGATTAATTTTAAATATAATAACATAAAACTTATGGATATATTTTTCACAGAACTGATTTATAAGAACATTCTTTTTTATCAAGGTACATTTTGTTATCCACTATAGATGAATAATTTTAATAATGTATATATATATATATATATATTATTTAGTGAAATAAATTAACATTCATCCAGTGGATATAAATATATATGTAATGAGTATAAAATAAATTTATAAAACAAAAATATATTTTGTGTAAAAATAATTTTTATTTTATTTTATGTGTGGATATTATGATCAATATCTAAAATATTTTTAAAATTTATATGATTAAATGGAAATATTTTTTGAAATTATTATTTAAAAATAATATTATAACAACTTTTGCAAATATTTATGAAAACATTTTTTTCTAGTTGAATGGTGACAATTACTCATTTTGTATAAACATTCATTTTATTCACTTAATCAAATAAATTTAAATATCCAATTAGGTTTTTTATATTTTTTTAATACCCATGTATTTTATATTGTAGAACATAATCTAATAAATAATTTTGGAATCAATATTAGGATTAATTTTGTATAAATCCCTTTTATGCTTAAATTGGTATATTTGTAAAAAAACATGGGCTTTCATTGATTTTTTTTTGCATCTATATTAAAATTTATTTTTAAAACATCTAGAAATTAAATATTAAATATTTTATTGTTTAATATTTATCATAATTTTAATTTTTTTAATTATGACCCTTTTATTTTTTCCTAAATAAAAAATTTACCACTGTAAAATGTGTCATGATGATAATGGGTAAAATGAGTTAATTAAGGTCAAAACTATTTGATAGGAATAAAATATATTATCCGATAATGGGTCGATGAACCATTCTCAACCACTTCCTTATACATAGTAAAATGTGGACCATTTTGGATCCACATGATATTAATATGACTTCAGTTTTTACATTAATAAAATTAAATTTAAAAATTTTCTACTTTCTCTTAATAAATATATTAATTATGGTTTAATTGTAAGGATAACAGTAAATGTACATTATGAATGTAATTATAATAAATTAATTATGTTTAATAAATTATAATCATTTTTATAATTATTTTAAAAAAATTTATATATATTTTAAAATCCTTACATCACGTTAACAAAATGTTTATAAAACAAATAGAAAAATCATTTGAATGATTTCAAAAACATTACATGAAATATGTTCTTGATGAATTATGATGATATATAAATATTATAAATAATTATGAATTATAATTTATTATTTATGTTTTTTAATTCTCATCAAATTTTTGTCCTGATATATTTGTAGTCACATTTTCTAAAAAGACCCTATAATGAACTTAAATGGTATTTAATTCTTACCGATTATTTTTAACTCACAAATAGTCATAAAATAAATCCTATAATTAATATAGTGGATTTAAAACTATCATACATATAATTAGTGGTGTATTAATGTATACTTTTAAATTTTAAAATAATAATATTTTCCATTTAATATTGAAAAAATGTGAAAATATAATGGATATTTTCCTATAAAAGGGACTCATTTAAACCATTTGAAAACAAAAATAAGGTTCAATTTTCATAAAATGTCATACCAAATATACTGAAAAAATTCATTATAACATACCTAATCCCATGGAATTACCATAATCCTTCCATAAAAATGATTAAGCTTAATAAAAAAGAGGATACCAAAAGAGGATGTATAAATCATAACCATTTTATTTTATGCTTATTTTCCCCTATCTATCCATCACTTCAATAATGAACATGATTATATTACAACACGAGTATATACAATATATTTAAATTCTATTATGTTAATGGTTAAACCATTTTCCATCACCTTTTCCATCCTATGTAAAATGAACACTTAGATCGTTAGTATGTATGGAGTAATGTCTCTACCAAGAATTGTATTTCATCTTTCACTAGCACCTAATATTTCTAGTCAAAATGGTAGATAAAGTGAATATATATATATATGATATTTATAAAATAACTATAAATCTTTAAATATGATATATGACTTACACTCATTCCCACCCATCCATTAATAATAATTACATTACTAATGTGTATATATGAACTACCACTAACATGAATCGATAAAAGTCATTTTTCATTTTTTCTATAGATATTGTAATGGTATGTGTATAATTAATAAATAAGATATTTAAAATATGATTATTATTCCATTAAGTTAAACCACCATCTATTATATTTCTTTTTGAACAATAAAAAATTGAAAATCTCATTGATACATAAATAAAGACTACAATCTCTAGGAAACGACGTGCTTCACTTCTCAAGAGTTCCTAACATGTATTCCTATAAATGTGTCTATCATTTATTATAATGATAATTTTTATCATTTTATAATTATTGATATTATGGAACTATGAATCATTTCAAAATGGTTGATGTTTAAATATTGTTTTGATGTTACAAATAGAGTGACACTAAAACATTCAATGTGAACTTAACTATTTTATTACCTAAATAAAACATAATAAAAAATAAAATAAAATGGTTAAAAATAATGTAATAAACAATAAATTGGATCATAATTAAATATAAAATTATTTAAATTTTATTACTCTATAATTTAAAGGATGTATGTGGTGGGTTTAGAAACTGGGTAAGTAATTTTTCATTAAAATATTGTTTAAATTTTTTTAAAAACGTTTATGGTATATAAATGTTAATTTAATTGTTTTGTGAAGGTATTTATTTATAATTCAATCATTTTTTATATTTAAATTCTACAAATTTTGACTTAATATACAATGGCTTGAAAAGAAATCATTTCTAGTTTTTTTATAAAGGTTATTTTTTACACTATTCACTAAACTATATTTAGTTTTTTTAAATATAATAATTGAATAGATTTTAAGCCATCATGTCCATTCATCTTTATAAATATTATTTTAAAATTTTCTATTATTCTTAAAATAAAGTAATATTTATATTATTATTATAATTTATAGTTTAAAAAATCCCAATGAAGGGAACATATCTTATTCTTTTTATAATAAATATATATGTTTATTAAATAATTTGATGAAATATCAATTAATAAGTGAGTTATGATGAAAATAATATTTTATTTGTTTTCTTTACGTTATGGTACATGGAAATTTTTTATGATAATAGTTGGGTCTAATATTGTCCTCTAATTCATTGGTTAATATGGATAGAGTTAAATCTTTATAAGTTACTCACGATAAGATGAAATTATATATTGATTCTACTATCATTTAATTAAGTATTATATATTTTTTACTTGATAATGAACCAGGTATGTGTTGGACATTGAAGAAAATAGGTTTCCAAGGTTTCAAAGAAGAATCTAAAGAAAAAGGCCATAAATGTTCATTACAGATCGTGAAACCGACTTACATGATGTATAAGGGCCATTCATAGTATGTTAAAATCTGTGAATAAATTCATGAAGGAATTAAAATCCATGAAATGATTACCTAAAATTAATTTCCAATACACTTTGTGCAATGTTATAAATTTAATTCCCACTTTGAAGATCCATCATAAGGAAGAAACATGTTGTGAAGAACGATTAAATGTTGTGAGAGGATTTAATCATTCAAATCCAAAAAAATCAGCATGATATTCATGTGAGATTTGTGTCAGATTCAAAATTCATAGAGAAAATCAAGGATTGAAGTCACCCAACATTTAATTGTTTACATTTTGTGTAAATACACTACTATTTACATTCCATACGCACACATTATTGACAAAACATACTTCATTATTTGATTTTTTGTTTTCTCTCACGTTCATTCTTATTCTTCTGTTCTTCATTCTCTCCCAACTAAACCTACATCAATTATTTTTGTTGTTTTACATCTATTTAATCATTGTGGACCAGTTTTCAAGCATTCTTTATTCTGTTATATAGCCAATACCATGTTACTTGAGTTCTCTATTTCAATCACGGTTCAACGATGAACCCTTGCTATGATCATCCTTGTTTCATGTTTCAAGAAAGTTATTAGTTTCCATTGTGATTGATTTTTTTAAAAATAATTTTTATTGAATGCATGATCATTAACTTATTGATCTCAATTCATATTGGTAAGATAAACACGTGTTCAATTCTTTACTTTATCTTGATCAATTATACCATGAGTGGATACATCTCTTAGGGTATGAGTCGAGAGTTGGTTTTTTTAATATAATGAATCTTTAATTCTCAACTTGGTAACCCTATGTTTAATAATCAATTCATAAAACAATCATTTATCTAATTCATCTAGAAAACTATGACCATGGGGAGTTTGAATTAATGACCCTGACCTGATTGGAGTGGAATAGGTTATGACCAATAGCCTAGGATAATTTATTCCTTAGAATCTATGCTTAATGCATCTAGTTTGTAGCTATATTCAGACCGAGGAATAGTTTCCTATTAGATAGATCAAGTCAGTTTTAATATATTCACTAGCAAATTTTTCTTTCTTCTCATCCTAAACATTAGGACCATTCAAAGTTAGGATTAAGATTATATTTTTACATGAACCCAAAAATTGATCATGATCCCTTCTCTATCTCTCTCTTTGATCTTAATATCGAATCCCCCAACAATGGCTTACTTCCAAACATAATCAATTCACGAGGAATCATACAAATAGGATTCAAGACCTAAGTTCCTATCATTTAGTTCAATCCTCATGGGACTAAACCCACACCATCACTATTCTATGCTTTATTAAAAATTGTTGTTTGGGAAACAATAATCTAATCTGACCATATATTGGGAAAATTAAATGAATCATGCAGGTGTGTTAAATTTTGGCCCCACTTCCATTTTCAAGGAATGTTATTTGGCATGACAACCAGTATTAATAACCTAGGATTACCTCAACAGATCCCCTTTCAATTTTATTTTATTTTTTTCTTTTCTCTTTTGTGGATGATGTTATATCCTTCTTCTTCTTGAGGCTTTGTGCATTCATCAGGGTACTATGACTCATTCAAAGATCCTTGATGCACAAGAACTACTTACCTTTGAACCAAAAATTGAAAGTTATTTGCACACTGCCATTCAGGAATGGCTAACCACCATAATTCTATCGGTCTAAACTCACAAAACATGAAATATGAATCAGTAGTTATACAAGAAGGAAAACCCAACATTCAATAATAATGAAAAATTAAATATTAAATCTTTCTGTAAGTCCATGATTCTACACCCTACATTATAAGACCTCCTGTTTTGGAGAAAAGCATCAAGAATAATCCTGGAATCATTCATATAACCTATAATATGGGCCAGTTTAGTGGGATTCAAAGTGAGGAAAACCCATGAGCATATATTGAACTTATTAAAAGCCTGTAATAACTTTAAAAATCTAGGAGTATTATTTAATGCTATAAAACTTAGAGACTTTACCATATCTCTACGAGACTGAGCCAAGGATTGGATCAAAATTATAGCTCCCAAGTCAATCACAACTTGGGATGATTTAGATAAGAAATTCCAGGATAAGTAATTCCCCCATCCAGACATGGAATTTATGAAATGACATCTAGAATTTCGCTCAATCTGATAGAGATTAGACATGGGAGGCATATGATATAATAATGGAACTCACCAAAAAGTGACCACATCTTGGTATTGATATGTGGATACATATCCAAAATTTCTATCAAGGCCTCCAACCAGCTACTCACATAGTTGTAGATTCCAACACTGATTGAGAGTTTATATTCAAAACACCTGAGGCTAGTCAAACAATTTTTGATGAAGTATCTCATAATTCTAGTCTATGGAGGAGTGATTATGGACCAACCTTTTATGGAATCCACCAAGTTGAGGAACATAATAGACTATATGCACAAGTATAGGCCTTAACCAAGCTACTAAAATCCTTTAAGATACCAGTAACACTACCTCCCCCTCCCACTCCTGTAAAGGAGATACAATACCTTGAAATGTAAAGTGGCCCACATCTATATCATGAATGCATGATTGGTGTTAAGGAACAAAATATTTAAGATTGTAATTAAAAAAATTAAAATCATAAAAATCAATAATTCCATCCACCTTAGCAGTATTATCAATAATTTATTATTCAATAGCCCCCAAAAAATACTCTGGTTCTATCAACAAAGAAATTTTTTGGCACCATTCAAGAACTCAGAAACATAAGGATATCTTTCAATGAATCATGTTCCTAGAACACCAAAAAAATTAACCCAAATACACTTCCCTTATAGATCACAAAAACAATTTTAACCTACTCCACTAAGACCTAGACAACCCACCATTCCCCTTCATTTTTTTTGAAAATTTATTCTCAACCTTTGTAAAAAAGGCAGATCAGAGGATAAACAACCAAGAGATAGAGATGCAGAATCAAAGGGAAGCTCATCAAAATCTCTATAATCAAATGTTTCAAATCTCAATTATCACGTCATAGAGATTACCAGGTACTCTACCTAGTAATACAGAGATATACCCAATGGAAGAGGCAAAGATGGTGGTTTTGAGGAGTGGAAAAGTTCTTGACATTCAGAAACCATGCATAGGAGAAGAATTTTTTTTTGAAAACCCAAAAAATAAAACAACAGTCAAATAAGAAGAAGATGATAACAAGTAAAAGTAAACTACCTAAGAAATCCCTATCAAAGTATCACCTCCAAAAAAAAATTAATTCAATAACAACCAAAAGAAGATGACTACATTGCACTACCACCTTATAATCTACCTCTCCCTATTCTGTAAAGAGTAAGGCAAAAAAGTTTTGATGTGAAATATAATATATGGTTAGATATGTTAAAACAATTACAAATCAATATTCAATTTCCTGATACAATCATTAAAATTCCTAGATATGAGAAATTTCTTAAGCAACTACATTCCAAAAAAATAAAAATGGAAGACTTAGGAGTAATCTCATTGAATGAGGAATGCTATAAAATTATTCAGCTAAAAATTTCATTGAAAATGAGAGACATGAGGAGATTCTCAATTCTATGCACCATTTGAGAATGTAACTTTTGAAGAGATATATACAATTTAGGAGATATCATCAACCTTATATAAATGATTATATTTCTCATTTCAGTACATGAGGAACTCAAACTAACATGAGTGGAACTCCAATTAAATGAATGTTCAATATGGTATCCCTAAGGAATTATCAATAACATCCTAATCAAAATTGGAATGATTATTTTTCTAGAAGACTACCTCATTTAGGACATAGAAGATGATAGAGATGTTCCAATAAGCCTAGGAAGACCATTCCTAGCCACTGCAAAGGCACTAATTGAGGTGAATAAATCCAAACTCGTATTTTGATTAGGTAATAGAAAAGTTTTGTTTAACCTGGTAAAATCATAAAAACAAATAGATTATTATTTTGATGTCCAAGATATATTTCTCAGAGACCAGGGAGATAACTACTTAAAAATAAAAGTTTAAAGTGATGAGATGTCTCATTTTGAGGAGAAAGAATAGGACCTTGAGGAATTAAACTACATAGAACCTCTTACAAGGGAAAATATCCCAAAAATTCATAACCTCAATTATTTTTTCATTGAAACTACTACTGAAACCCCTCCCAATCAAACTCAAGTATTATTTTCTAGAGACTACAGATGCGTTAAAATTAATCAAGAACTCAGAACTTGTAGATACCAAAAGCTTGATGTACATAGACATTACATTACTTTTGCGGAATACTTATAATAAAAACAGATTCCCAAAGACCATATTAGTTTAGTGTCTTTGGAAACTCAAAACATAAACTTATAATCATGGTGAAAGATCTTCAACATCTCCCATAAAGATCTTCCCCTTTTTTTCTTACCTAAAACCTTCCTTTATATCCTTGGTGAAAAGAAAACATAAAATGGGTGTTCTAAAATTCTCAGTAAGGTTAATCATAGAGAACATAAAAACAATCCATAAATATTTGGACGTAAAAACATGAACATAAAACATCAAAATCTTGAGAAATGACATAAATTTTGGCAGTACATAAGGCATTGATCATAATGGAACATTAATCATGATAAAATAGCATGGGAATAAAACATGTAATTGTGGAAAACCATTATGAACATGATATGATTTCCATAGTATCCAAGGCATTGTTTCAAAGACCATCATAGTGGACAAATTCCATTACTGAACTGAGTTTACTTGTCGTTCCAGCCCTATATTACTGAACCAGATTTACTTACCATTCCATCCATGTCTATCTCATGAGATATAAATCTTTACCTAATGCATTAGAAGGAGATATAAGTCCCACCAATCTCATATTGAAATCATTATTACGTGTTCCATAACACAATTATAAATCATTCATCATAACCCAAAGAATAAAATGGGTTTCATAAACATCATTCCATCATAACATAATCCAAATAAAACAAATGGATATAATTTCATCATAATAAAAATCAAAACATGTAAATAATAGCGACATTATACTTGAAACATAAACATACTAAATAATTTCATCTTAGATGGAAAATAGTTTTGATAAAACACTTGAAATGAAATATTGAGGAAAATATCCTTTCTTCTTTAAAATAATTTTATTTTCACAAAATTCTATGTAATTTTAAAAGAAAAGGATTTTATTGGAAATAATCATGAAATGTTATAGAGTAAGCTTCATGAAAATAAGGCATTATGAAACCGTAAAAATCCGTTCATTCCATATAATTTTTTAAAAAAATTCTCCTCATACTTTGGTCGGAAAAGTAAAAAAGTTCCTCATATGGTAATGAAAAGAAAGTTTCCTTCCATACCATGTGGTAAAAGTAAAAAATGGATAAAAAGGATTTTAAAAATACATAAAAACATTTTTTGAAAACATGGACATGGATGAAAATAATAACCGCAGTAAATACTTTCGAATAAACAATCTCTGATTTGAATGAGATTGGAATAAATATCCCTTACCTTATGTACAATTTCTTACGTATGTGTCAGAGACTCATATATAGTGGTTTTATAAATATTATTAACTTGTATCAGAACCATAATAATATTTATTATATCATACATGATTCACTTACGACTATATATTACCCATTAATTTGTTAATTCCATGTTAAAGCATCCTTTTGGGTAAAATCATTTCATTTGTCGTATGTGTTTTGACTTGTAATTATTCATATGATTACTTAGATCATGATTATCTACTTCCAAAATGTAAAAATTTATTTATATAAAATATATATTCAAAATATAAATATAAATAATAGATATATAAATGGAATGAAATACACCGTTCATGGAGATAGTAGGCCGTACGTACGCATGAACGCTGTTTTCCTTTCCATATTGAATTGAATGGAAGTAAGTTGATGTAATATATATATATATATATACAAACATAAATCCAGTGGCATTATTATGTAATATATTTCATTATTATTCATTATATATACTTTATAATCATTCTTGAATGGTTAACATGTAGAATGAATCTCATCACGTTGTGGAGACGGTAATCCGTACGTATGCACGAGCGATGATATCATTCCCATAATTATTGAATGGGATTGGGGTGGATGAAATAATATCTCAGAATCCGTATGATATTATAATAATCAAACATATTTTTTATTTCTACCATTATACCCATCCAAGTATGGTGGCGGTGGAAAACAGATTACACCACGACGTGGAGACGGTATTCCGTACGTATGCACACACGGTGATTTCGTTTTCCGTAGGATGGGTAGGAGGTGAAATAGGGTTGTTTCATATTTATAATAAAATATTAGTATATAATTAATACTGATGTTATTACTATATAATTAAACAACTAAAGAAGAAGAATTAGAAGAAGAAAAAACTTGAAAGAAACGGTAGAAGGGATTACCTATTCCTCGACGTGCCTCTTTTAAACATCCTCTTAGGGAACTAGAGTTGGTCTTTTGAGAATACTAGAACCTCTATTATATAAATAAAGAGTTTTATAAGAGTAATTGACAGGTTTTGGGTGATCTTGAATGCTCAAAATGGTGTGAAGAGAAGAGGGAGGAGGTTCCCTTTTATAAGGGAGGAGAGGGGCACCTTTGGAATCCTCAAAAGTATTAATTTAATATAAATTAAAACCCCACTTAAAAACCTCAAAAATGACTCAATTCAAATATGAGATGATATAGTGTTGTAATCTCATCAACCAATAAAATTTATATATGTTTTGAGTTTATTTTAAACCTTATCATTTTGATTTATACATATTTAATCTATTTAATTTTATTTGTGGTAATAATATTATAATTTTTAAATTGTTATAAATAATTACTTATGTGTTGTGAATTTTACATAATTAGATACATTATTACATTTTCTAACATAAAATTTTTAAATATTTTTGTTATTTTTAAACAATTTAATAATATGTTATTTTTATAAAATATCAATAGTGTCAATTTTGACACTATTCAATTAATTGAATTTAAATAAACTCCATAGAGAAGATATATTCGATACAAAATATTTAATAGATTCCTAAAATGTCATATTTATCTATAAAATTAGTGTATCACATTAAATAGTTCATATAATATTTATTTTAATATTTTTAAAGCCATTTATTTGATATTTCGCTTAATTAAATAATTACTACAACATTTTTTTATAATTATTTAATATACCTATTTGTTGCATAAAAATTAAAAATAAAATCCTATTATGAAGATAAATCTATTAACTTTCATAATAACACTTAACTAGAATTTATCATCTTAAAATAAAAACATTTAAATTGTTATATTTATTAAGTTATGTAGGTGACAACTTTGACATTATTAAAAATAAAATAATATAAATGTCATAATATCTTTTATAAGGCTCAAAATGGTCCCAAAGTATACCCTTGGATTATTATGGTATATATATACTCAAAAAATAAGTTTTGGTTAGGTATTTGGCCTTTTTATGGGTATTATTAGTTTAATAAAAACTATATTATTGATTTTGCACTAAATAAATAATTTCTGCATCATTAATGTATAAGCTATTAAGGTAATTATATATTTCTTAAAAATTACAAATAAACTACCATGATAAATAAAAAAAAATTAGATTTCAAATGAGTATTTATAACCGAATTTATATTCTGTATAACCTTATATTAAAAATACTTTAATTATTAAAGTTTGAGTGAGACGTATTTCACTTTCCTTTAAATAAAATAAACTAAAGGTCTTAATCACATCCAAGTGGGTTAAAATAGAATCCATTTAGACCAAAGTATGTTTTAGGACTAAATATAATCATCCAATTATATTAAGACATGTTTTAGAGTAATTTTATAATATTATATTTACCCTTAATTACCCGATTTACGTTAAACTATGGAAAATAAAATTTAATGTAGTTACTATTGATGATGCCCAAAAATAAAAGTAGACTATTAACATAATTAGGACCTAATGATTCCAAATATGTAATAAAAAATTTTAATTTCATGACACAGAAGTTAAAGAAATTAATTTAAAATTAATCCCATTGTTATGAAAACGAGTTTTAAAAGTTAAAACATTGTCAAAGATTGAAATGTTTTTACCTATGAATTCAATGTAAAATTAAGGATACTGACTTAAATTATATTAAATGGTAAAAAGATATTCTATTTAAACTTTAAAAAAATTCAATATTATAATTTAACCATATAAATTATCTTGATGAAAAAGTTGTTTTTAATTAAAACTTAGCATATTTTTACTATTCATCCAAATATGAATGTTATCAGAAAAATATAAAAACTTTATCCAATGTAAATTTTTATATTCTGATTCAAAAGAAGAAGTTTATTTTTTAAAATTGAACTTATTAAAATTTTAACAATTATATTTAAAATGGGTGCTCCATCAAAAGGAGGCAAAACTACATTTTTTGAAAAATACTTATTTTACTCGAAATATTTATTTTGTTCTCATACCATGATTTAGAAAATGTGTAAGATAAATTATAATGTTATAAAATTCAAAATTTAGTTAATACTATTCATAACGTCTAGTTTATAAAAATATTATAAAAATATATCGTTTAGTGAAACTCGGTATTACGTACAACACACACTATCGAGGAAGGTCACTCTTGCGTGTAATGCAAGCCATGTCAGGGTTGTCTATAGTGCATGATTACTTTGGTGTTTTATATAACATAATAAAAACATAGTTCATTTATACATAGATCAAAATCTATACTCGGTGTTGTGTAAAAATGAATTTTATTCGAAAGAACTTGAAATTGTGTGCAAAACAAGCCAAGAATTGTGTTGCGTATACTGCAAGCTAATACAGTGTTGCGTATAGCGCAAGATAATCTTGGTGTAACATACAACACAAGACATCAAAGAAATTAAATAGAATATTTTTTCATAAAATCTCGGGGTTTTACATTCTACCCCCCCTTAAAATGAAATTTTACCTCAAAATTCGTCGGGGTTATAAATGGTTTACTACTTGATAGTTTCTTTCATTGAAACCCACATCGTAAAAAGGAATACTAAAACTTAATTTTAAAAAGGAAAGTTAGAAACATAACAGTCACCCAATGTAACTCAGCACTGGGTTTCCACATATGAGAATATAGGTGAAAATATAGATATGGAGGAGAAATCTAACCATCATGTTCTGATGAAGAGTGGTAGAGAACATGGCTAGGAAAAAGCCAACGATCACAAAGCCATAAATTTGTGATGATCTAAGGTACCATCTGATTCATCATATATGAGGTAATTAGGACAACATTTTTGGTTTTCAAGATCATTTCCCTAAAGTTGATGAATTTGTGAATTAAAATAAATACTTACTTGATTTTGGTACAATCTCACTGTTGTTTGTACCTTGAACAATTTCCACTTTATATCTTAAAGAAATGAAGTTGAATTTGTCTTACATGATGTGTTATCAGATCAGGCGATAGAATGATAGGTCATTTATCTGTCTCAAACATAAGGCTAGCAAAAGTTATATACATAAGTCCATCTACGGTGAGATTAATCGTATATGGTTCAAAAAATGGACTTATACTTCATATATCATAACAGTTAATAAAATAAAACTAGTTTCTACTAATTAGGGACTTCTTGTAGGCTAGTGGTAGGAGATAAAGGCCTGTCTCACTTCGTTTGTGGGTTCAATTCCCACAACCTTGTTCGACGCGATGGGTTATCGCCCATCCTATGGGTTGTATTTTTTATAAAAATACATTATTATAACATTCCAGCAATCATATGAAAAAACTTTCTAACTTTAAACAATACAATCTTATGTCCAACATAATCCATTCCAATATTTAGGCTTATCCGAAATACTTCTGTCCAATATCATAGTATAAAGAAAAATATTACTAGAGAGGTCATCTACCAAGCATGTGAATATCATCATTTATCTCCCATATATTCATAAGATATATCTTTTTGGTCACATTCCAAACATGTGAATACCTTAATCATGTATTCTATTGAAACATGAATTACCATAGAACCTTAGTGAAAACATGAATGCTGTCAAAAGTTAACTCTTTCCACATACTAAAATCCCAATATTTATGTATACTCAAACCATGATATCACTTTGTCCTTATATCAACCATGAGCTCATTAATACTATTAAACATATTATTTTATGCTTATCCCTTCATTATGCACATATCATCAGATTTCCAAAAATATTTCAATCACTTTTCATGGTTACCGGTACCATATTATAATTAAAAACCAGAATGAACCAATACATAGATATTCTAATATTCCATGATACTATTTTGAAATCCCATTACATAAATAGTTAATTATTCCACCACATCATTTTCATACTCAACATCACAAATACTGATTTCATGTGACTTCCCTTTTTTCCTTTTCCTTAAGAGGATGTTGATGTCGATTATCATTAACAATTGGATTAGGGAATTGGTTAGCATAATGACCCATTTCCTTGGACTTGTAGCATTGAAGTGTTGGTGGCGCGTTCTCTATAGTCTTTTCTCTATTCACATCATTATCTACCCTTTTTCTATTACTTCGACACTCAGCTTCTCATTGACCTTCTTTTCTACACATAAAAATTTTCTAGTTTATTTAAGACAATCCACACCATGCTTCTTTCCACACTTTGATCATAATGAAACATTTGACTTCTTTTCACCATTGTTTTGAGATTTTTCCTTAAACGCCATATTTAATTTCTTGTCAAAACCATTATATGGATATGTGACACCAACTTCCAGTTATACCGTGATAGAACAACACACAATTTCTTCATAGCTATTGAAGTCTCTTATAGCTAATTCCCTTCGAAGACTTGGTTTTAAGACACTGAAGAATCGATCAACTTTACATTTAGGTTGGATGATAAATCCAGATTCATACCTTGCAAGTCTTGTAAAATTCTCTTCTTATATACCAACAAATTCATCATCCTTTTTCTTAAGCTCAAGGAACTCCTTTTCCATCTTCGTTCAAAGAATATGAGGAAAATACTTATTGAAAAACAAGTTCTTGAACTCATCCCATTCCATGGATTCAATTTCATCTTGGGGACTTGTATTCTTAATTAGAGTCCACCACTGGTCTGCTTCACCTTCTAAACAGTAAACATCCAAAATGACCTTTTCATGTTTTGAACAGAGAAGTATGTAAAATAGCTTTTCAATGGTACTGATCCATTGTTCAGTAATAAGTGGATCAGAAGACCCATTGAAAGAAGGTGGACATTGCCTCATGAAGGACTCAATAGAATATTGTTCCCTTCTCTACTCATTTGGAAGTCCAGAATGATTCATAGCTTGTGTAAGTATAGAAATAATATTTTTCACTCCCTATCCCATAACATTGGTTTGTTCAGGAGGAAAATCATTGCATTGTCCATTACATTGATAACACGGTTCTTTCGGGTTCCAGCCATCATCTAAAACCCAAAAAGAATAGTGTGAGAGGAAAAAATTCATGTTAGGAAACAACATAATAAAGGGGGAGTACCTTTAACATCTAACATATTAGGTTTACTTCTATGATCGTTATCGTAATTCTAGGACTATAACCTATACTTATACTTAACCTTAGTGACATCCCTAGACATACCTTAGAAATATCTCTAGGGATCTCACTAAAGTTTTCGAATCCTAGTTTCCAAAGGATAACTAGACCTTCACTCTGATACCAACTATAGACACGCAAAGCTTTATGTACATGGACATTACATTACTTTTTTTGGAATACTTATAACAAAAATAGATGCTCAAAGACCGTATTAGTTTAGTGTCTTTGGAAACATAGAACATAAACTTCTAATCATGGTGAAAGATCTTCAATATCTCCCATAAAGATCTTACCCTTTGTTTTATTACCTAAAACCTTCCTTTAGATCCTGGGTGAAAAGAAAGAATAAAAAGGGTGAGCTCAAATGCCCAGTAAGGGTAAGCATGGAGAACATAAAAACAATCCATAAACATTTGGACGTAAAAATATGAACATAAAACATCAAAATCTTGAGCAATGATATAAATTTTGGCAGTATATAAGACATTGATCATAAAGGAACATTAATCATGATACAATAGCATGGGAATAAAAAATATATTTGTGGAAAACCATTAAGCACATGATATGATTTCCATAGTATCCAAGACATTGTTTCTAAGACCATCACAGTGGACAATGTACATTACTGAATCAGGTTTACTTGCTGTTCCATCCCTATATTACTGAACCAGATTTACTTGCCATTCCAGCCATGTCTATCTCATGAGATATAAATCTTTAACCAATGCATTGGAGGGAGATATAGGTCTTACCCATCTCATATTGAAATCATTCTTACATGTTCCACAAAACAATCATAAATAATTCCTCATAACCCAAAGAATAAAATAGGTTTCATAAATATCATTCCATCATAACATAATCCATATAAAACAAATGGATATAATTTCATCATAAGAAAAATCAAACCATGTAAATAATAGAGACGTTATACTTGAAACATAAACACACTAAATAATGCCATCTTAGAAGGAAAACAGTTTTGGTAAAACACTTGAAATGAATTCTTAAGGAAAATATCCTTTATTCTTCAAAATAATTTTCTTTTCAAAAAATTCAACGAAATTTTAAAAGAAAATGATTTTATTGAAAGTAATCATGAAATATTGTAGAGGAATATTCATGAAAATAAGGCTTTATGAAACCGTAAAAATCCGTTCATGGCGTATAAGTTAAAAAAACATTCTCCTCGTACTTTTGTTGGAAAAGTCAAAAAGCTCATCGTATGGTAAAAAAAAGAAAGATTCCTTCCATACCATGTGGTAAAAGTAAAAAATGGGTAAAAAGGACTTTAAACATACATGAAAACATTTTTAGGAAACATGGAAATGTATGATAACAATAACCCGAGTAAATACTTACGAATAAACAATCTTGGATAAGAATGAGATTGGAATAATTATCCCTTACCTTATGTCCAATTTCTTCCATATGTGTCCAAGAGTCCGGTATAGTGCGTTTAAACATATTATTTACTTTTATTAGTACCATAATAATATTTATCATATCATACATGATTCACTTACGACTTTATATTACTCGTTAATTTGTTAATTCCATGTTAAAGCATCGTTTTGGGTAAAATCATTTCATTTGTCATACATGTTTTGACTTGTAGTTATTCATATGATTACTTAGATCATGTTTATCTACTTATAGAATGTAAAACATGATTTATATATAATATATATTCATAATATAAATATATATAATAGATCGATAAATGGAATGAAATACACCGTTCATGGAGACGGTAGGCCGTACGTACGCATTAACACTGTTTTCCTTTCCTTATTGAATTGAATGAAAGTAAGTAGATGAAATATATATATATATATACACATAAATAAAGTGGAATTATTATGTCATATATTTCATTATTATTCATTATATATACTGTATAATCGTTCTTGAATGGTTAACATGGAGAATTAATCTCATCACGTCGTGGAGACGGTAATCCGTACGTACGCACGAACAATGATATCGTTACCATAATTATTTAATGGGATTGGAGTGGATGAAATAATATATCATAATCTGTATGATGTTATAATAATCATAAATATTTATTATTTATACCATTATACCCATCCAAGAATGGTGGTGGTGGAAAAACAGATTACACCACGGCGTGGAGACGGTATTTCGTACGTACGCCCGCACGGTGATTTCTTTTTCCGTAGGATGGATAAGAGGTTAAATAGGGTTGTTTAATATTTATAATAACATATCAGTATATAATTAATACTTATGTTATTACTTTATAATGAAACAACTAATGAAGAGGAAGTAGAAGAAGAAAGAAACTTGAAAGAAACGGTAAAAGGGATTACCTCTTCCTCGATGTGCCTCTTTTAAACATCCTCTTAGGGCACTAGAGTTGGTCTTTTGAGAAGAAAAGAACCTCTATGATATAAATAAAGAGTTTGATAAGAGGAATTGGCATGGTTTTTCTGAGCTTGAAGGCTCAAAATGGTGTGAAGAGAAGAGGGAGGAGGTTCCCTTTTATAAGGGAGGAGAGGGGCACCTTTGGAATCCTCAAAAATATTAATTTAATATAAATTTAAACCCCACATAAAAACATCCAAAAATGACTCAATTTGAATATGAGATGAGTTAGGGTTGTAATCTCATCAACCAAATAAAATTTATACATTTTTTGAGTTTAGTTTAAACCTTATCATTTTGATTTATCCTTATTTTATCTATTTAATTTTATTTGTGGTAATAATATTCCAATTTTTAAATTGTTATAAATACTTACTTATGTGTTATGAATTTTCCATAATTAGATACATTTTTACATTTTCTAACATATAATTTTCATTTTTTAATTTTTAAATAATTTTTTTTATTTTTAAAAATTTAATAATATGTTATTTTTATAAAATATCAATAGTGTCAATTTTGATACTATTCAATTATTTGAATTTAAATAAAATCCACAGAGAAGATATATTCGATCCAAAATATTTAATAGATTCCTAAAATGTCATATTTATCTATAAAATTAGTTTATCACATTAAATAGTTCATATAATATTTATTTTAATATTTTTAAAACCATTTATTTGATATTTCTCTTAATAAAATAATTACTACAACATTTTTGTATAATTATTTAATATACTTATTTGTTGCATAAAAACTAAAAATAAAATAATATTATGAATATATATATATATTAAATTTCATAATAACACTTAACTAGAATATATCATCTTAAACTCATAATAGTTAAATTTTTATATTTATTAAGTTATGACGGTGACATATTTGACATTATTAGAAATAAAATAATATAAATGTCATAATATCTTTTATACAGCTCCAAATGGTCCCAAAGTTGACACATGGATCTTTATGGTATATATATACTCTACCAATAAGTTTTTTTAGGTATTTTGGCTTTTTATGGGTATTATTAGTTTAATAAAAACTATATTATTGATTTGTCACTTAATAAATAATTTCTGCATCATTAATGTATAAGCTATTAAGGTAATTAAATATTTCTTAAAAATTACAAATAAATTACCATGACAAATAAAAAAATTTTAGATTTCAAATGAGTATTTATAACCGAATTTATATTCTGTATTACTTTATATTAAAAATACATTAATTATTAAAGTTTGAGTGAGACATATTTCACTTTTCTTTAAATAAAATAAACTAAAAGTCTTAATCACATCCAAGTGGGTTACAATAGATTAAATTTCGACCCAAGTATGTTTTAGGATGAAATATAATCATCCAATTATATTAAGACAAGTGTTAGGGTAATTTTATAATATTATATTTTCCCTTAATTACCCAATTTACCTTTAACTATGGTAAATAAAATTTACCGTAGTTTCTATTCATTATGACCAAAAATAAAAGTATCCTATAAAAAGAATTGGGACCTACTGATTCCAAATATGTAATCCATTTTTTTAAAATCAAGATACAGAAGTTTCAGAAATTAATTTAAAATTAATCCCATTGTTATGAAAACAGGTTTTAAAAGTTAAACATTATCAAAGATTGAAATGTTTTTACATATGGATTCAATGTAAAATTAATGCTAATGACATAAATTATATTAAATGGTGAAAATATATTCTATTTATACTTTAAAAACATTCAATATTATAATTTAACCATATAAATTATCTTGATGAAAAAAGTTATTTTTAATTAAAATTTAGCGTATTTTTACTATTCATCAAAATATGAATGTTATCATAAAAATATCAAAAATTTATCCAACGTAATTTTTTATATCCTGATTCACAAGAAGTTTATTTTGTAAAATTTAACTTATAAAATTGTTAAAAATTATATTTAAAATGGGTGCTCCATCAAAAGGCGGCAAAACTGAATTTTTTGAAAAGTACTTATTTTACCCGAAATATTTATTTTGTTCTAATACCATGATCTAGAAAATGTGTAAGATGAATGATAATGTTATAAAATTAAAAAATTAGTTAATAATATTCATAATGTCTAGTTCATAATAATATTATAGTAATATCCCGTTTAGTGAAACTCGGTATTGCATACAACACACGCTATCAAGGAATGTCTCTTTTGCGTGTAATGCAAGCCAAGTCAGGGTTACGTGTAGTGCAAGATTCCTTTGGTGTTGCATATAACATAATAAAAACATATTTCATTTATAAATAGATCAAAATCTATACTTGGTGTTGTGTGAAAATTAATTTTATTCAAAAGAACTTGAAATTGTGTGCAACACAAGCCAAGAATAGTGTTGCGTATACTGCAAGCTAATACATTGTTGCATATAGTGAAAGCTAATCTTGGTGTAGCATAAAACAAAATACATCAAAGAAATTAAATAGAATATTTCTCATAAAATCTTGGGGTGTTACAGAACTGACATAGTTACAAGAGGAAAAATTGATTGATGTCCTATAAAGATATAAGAAGTCAATATCATGGGGCTGGCTGACATCAAATGAATCAATCCTAATGTTTTCACCAATAATATTTTAATATAATAATGGAAAAAAACTAAATCACAACCCTAAAAACCACTCACACCACCAATTAAGGAGGTTCTAAATAAATATGCACCGAAACTTCCAGAATCTAGAGTAATTTTTTCAATCTCTGCTAGTGAGTGGGTGAGCCTGCTATAGGTCATTCCAAAGAAAGGAAGGCTCACAGTTAAAAAAAATATGAAGATGAAATGATTTCACCTCAAACCATCACTGGCTGGAACATATGCATAGAGTACATAAACTAAAATGTAGAAACCTATAAAATTTTTTTCCCCTTTCCCTTCATAGGTAAAATTATAGAGATACTCGTGAGACATGAAATCTACTATTTCCTCAAGGAATATTTAGGATATAATAATACTTTATTAAACCCATAAGAATACTCTACAAAACATTTTTTTGTTTATTTGGTACCTTTACCTGTAGATGCATGTTTTTCAGTATGTGTAGTGCACCAGAGACCTTTCAAAGGTTCATGACACACACATTCTATGATATCGTAGAGGAATTAATAGAAATTTCATGGATGGATTTTTAGTATGTGTAATATATTTTGAGGTCTGACTAATTAATCCTGAGTTAGTCTAGCAATGTTGTAAGGATAAGTTCCCAGTTTTAAATTAAGAAAAATTACACTTCATGGTCTAAGGAGGCATAGTCCTTGGAAATAAAATCTCCAGGGATGGAAGGGAAGTGGATACTATAAAAATAATATTATTCAAATAACTACTTGTTCCCAAAATAGTTAAAGTAATAATGAGATTTATAGGATATTCTTATTTCAATCGGTGATCTAAAAAATATTTTGTGAATGTTTACTCCCACATGAAACACATATTGTCAAAATAAACTTCAATTGAATTAATTAATTAATGGTGGGGGAATTCAACACTTTAAATAAAATCCTAATATCTTCTCCTGTTATAATTTCACTAGTTTTGGAAAAAGTGTTTGAGTTACTGTGAGATGCCAATCACATTGCATTTGAACCTATTTTCATACAATGAGTCAGTAAAATATTTAGTCCCATATACTATGATATCCACACACTGTTTGAAGCTCAGGTAAACAATATGACTATAAAGAAGGATCACGTAACAGTTTTCATTACATTAGATAAATTTTCCTCCTTTTTAGTTTTGTTAAAAGTAATTATGCATACTGACTGTACTGCCTGATGATATTTGATTAATAGAAAGGATTCCAATCAAATATTGATTCAGGGGATCCTATTGCTTCAAGAATTTGACATTGTCTCAAATATACCAAATGAATAGAAAATTATTTCTCAAATAATATATATTGAAATAAAATACATATTATTAAAGATGATAACAATCTTGACATTTTCCCTCAAAAAACTATCTTCAATATAAAATCAAAACCATTGTTTTCAGATACATAAAACTATCTCACTATGGGATATTTATACCCATACTTCTCTTACCTGCAAAGGAGAGTATTTTTATTCGATGTTTCATATTACTATTGGGATGAACAACTAATTTTTAAACATTGTGATAATAGTTTATTGAGACATTAAACCCCATAGAAAGATATTAAATGTGTTTTATACATGTGTCACACATCACCAACTGGAGTAAATCATGGAACATTATGAATAGTTGCAAAATTATTGTAGAGCGGACTTTTCTGGACCACACTCCACCAAGATGCAAGAGATTATTGTAAAAGCTCTAATCATTTCCAATAAACTAGCACCATTAGAAAAAGGAATGAAATCAACCAACACTCCATCATGGAAGTTGAAACCTTTGATGTAAGGGTAATAGATTTTAGAGGAATATTTCCAAATTCACATGGAAAGTCTTACTTCCTTATTAGCATTGTCTATGAATCAAAATGGGTAGAATCTGATTCTAAGACACATGAAACCGCATAGGTGGTCAAGAATTTCTAAAAGAATAATGTGTTTTTTTATTCAGGTTCCTCTGACTACTCATTAGTGATCGAGGAACACATTTCTTCAATAATTATCTTAAAGGATCACTAAAGAAATACGGCATTAATAATAACACTAAAACTCTCTACCACCCTCAAACAAGAAGACATGTTGCATTTTCAAACAAGAAAATTAAATAAATCCTAGAAAATTTATTGAACACAATTTTAAATGAATTGAGACTATAATTAGATGACACGATTTGGGAAAACTACACCACCCAAAAAACACCCATAGGCACCACACAATTCTGATTTATACATGGGAATCCATGTCATTTTCCGGTAGATCTACGACATCGATCATATTGTGAAATTATAAAGATAAATATTTATTTTCATAATACTACGGAATCCATGATGCTATAATTAGATGAATTAGAGGAGTTAATAAATGATTCTTATAAAAATTACAAGATCTACAAAGAGAAAACCAAGATGTGTCATGATCAGTGCATAACACGATGAATTTTTGTCCTTGGGAATAAGGTTTTTTATTCAACTAAAGATTAAAAATATTCTTTAGAAAGATGAAATATGTATGGTCAGGACCCTTTGAGGTGATTCAATTATTACCTTAAATGACCATAAAAATTCAGAAAGAATGTAATTCGCATTTTAATGTTAATTTCCAAAGGATGAAAATCCACTAAGAACCCTTCTGTGAGGGGTGTGACATCAGCTTGAAATTAATTTGAGCACCACAACGTCAAGTTCTCGATGTGAAAGGAAGCACTGAGTGGGAAAAGGCACAGGAGAGGTCACCATAGGCTATATTAGTTTAGGAAAATCTTTATTATTGTTTAAAGTCCTAGGAGAAAATGACTAATGTCTGACTCAAATTTGAGAAAAAAGTACAAATTATATGTCGTGTAATCATGATTCAAGATGTGTAATTTTCACTACCAAATAAAATTAAATTACCAAATTAAACATAATGAGTCACATTAAATAACATGTAATTTCTTCATCCTTTTAAGTCATGACCCTAAGGAGTCGGGCAATAGTGATTCCAGGTTCATGGGATGCCAAGGTATGAAATAATTAAATTATAATCATGCAGTCATCAAAATCAGGTCCTAGCGAGTTCAATGGTCATGATAAACACATTACATCCCAAACTCTCCTTTTCTTAGGGACATGTACTTTGGATTACAATGTATGGGTAACCAAAAACCTAGTTTAAACATAGGGAAGATATAAACCCACTGGTCATGGAAAAAATATAAACCGCATATCGTAAATTAAATAAATTCATTCAATATACTTAGGACATGTTCTTGCTCAAAGAAAGATAGAATTTAAAAATATTTCCCAACCCCACTCACAATGATAATGCAAGAGTAAATTATGAAAGAGATAAAAATGAAGTACAAATATGAAATCCCAACATGAATTTTATTAAAATATAAAATACCTTGTATAATCAATCCCCGCCCATCATGCATGCCACAAAACAAAGAAATCACCCTCTCATTCTAACCATGAGAAGTTGTAGAAAATAAATAAATGAAAATCCTACAGAAATTAGAGAATCAGGTGGGTGTGTCCTCCGATAGGAATCCCTCATTGAAGCTCTATCCAGAATTGATGCCAAATAGTGTGACCATGGGGCAATATTTATAATGAAAATATTCCATATCTCCACTACATCTGCAATTAATTTTTTTCGGCACTGCTTTTACAACATGTAACTGGGTTATATGTCGTGTAATCCAGATTTGAGTCTTCCTATATGTGTAAAATTCTCACATGAATCTCATACATTGATTTAGATCATTAACTGCTTTCACAATGTCTAATCATGGATTAGGACATGTAATCATCTTTCACAGCATGAAACATCTTCATGACTTGTGTTGGTAGTGACTGTTTCCTTTGATGAAGTCACGAAATGTAATGAAATTACACAACATGTAATCATTTTCCTCCCAGTTTTCTAGCTATGTATTTTCTTCAAAAATCTGGTGTCGCACTGCTTTGCTTCACTTGTGGGGTGAAGTGTCTTTTTTTGCTCCAATTTCCACCTCTTTTTATTCATTTTTCAAATATTCATTATTTCCTACAATAAAACATAAAATAGGTCAATTTACTCCAAAATTGGAAAGTTTATTCAATTAAATACATAAATCAATAAATTAAAATACCCTAAATATATATACATGAAATACACTTATCAATATTATATTGGTGAAGTGAAGAGGAGGTTTTTCACCTCCAGCACCTACTGCACCTTCCTTCTCTACCTTCACTACAGTCCCTAAAGAGAAATCTATTCTAGATAAATCTCATTCCAACTCAAGTGGGCCGTATGATGATGAATGCCCCCATTGGCTCCACATACTCCATTTTTTCTACCCATAACACCATTGGGCAGTCAAACATTAGTAGGAGAAACCAATTAGGTTGAAAACAACTCTAGTTATGGCCATCCTCTCTTTCCTTAATATCATCCAGGTTGTCCACCAACTCCACGAATGCCTAAAATTTTCCTTTATTATTGATTTCTCTGATGAGACATACGAAGAGCTATTCCTCTAGCTTCATAACAATTTTGAGGTCACCACTGACAGCCTCCACTTCAGATTAGAAGAATGACCTAACAAGATTTATTTTTTAGTGTTCAACATAGGAATCGAGACTCATATCGATGATATTACCACATCTAAGGTATTATATACCTTTTACCTTGATCCACCAAAGTTAAATTCTAAAAGTCTATGGATGATTATTGCACGAGATTTTCACATTGAGCATGATCCCAAGATCACAAAGTCCTTAAAACTCTACAGATCATCACTCCACATTCTTCCTTGTAAATTAATACATTCCTAGTTCACTCATATCGAGTATCATGGTAGTGTTATCTAGATGGATGAAATCATAGAGCGGATGAGGAATGCCCAAAAATATGAGGTATCCTTTTTCAATAGAGGATTGTGGACATTAGAGTTATATTAGGAGATATTTTATTATAGAATATCATTAATCATATATGGTTATATATATTTGGATAAAGAGGGAGTCTATTTATGTGGTTGATAGTTACTTTTTACAGATACTACATTGGGTTAGCGAGGTGGCATATGGTTAAACCCTTTGATCACTGTCAAACTACATGCTTAGTTGTTTCCACATGTCATAGCTGAGAAGATAGTCAAAGGCTCATTGTCTGATGTTCGATAGGTTGGGATGAAAATCATATATAGATTTTATTTTCATATTACCTAGTGGTGTTTGAAATCAATCAAGAGAAGACCCTTTTTGGGAATGTGATTCTCTTAGGTACTCATTTAGTAACAACACAAGGACCATATGAAATTACTGATGGTGTGGGAGACCCATTTGAGAGATTATTACTAATAATTTATATATATTTTATAGGATGAAAATACTAGATTTTGGGGAGAGTGTAGTGCTCATGTTTTTCCTTTTAATACTATAGAATGTTTCTTTGAATATTATCAGCTCCAGGTGATGAGGTGGCATGATATTTCGATTCTCGATGAGATAAGAATTGATATTATAAAAATATTAAATTTTTTAATATTAAATGACCATTTTTTTACATAAAAATTGGAATATATATTTAATGGAGCGACATATCCAAAATATGATACCATGGTTGACTCTAAAATTTAGGGTTTACACAAGTGAAGATATATATTTGGTCAGTTCCATATGTCTAGTTGTAGCAGCCATTAAATTTGCATTAATTAAAAATAAATAAATAAATTTATTTTCTTTATTTAATAATCCAAATAAATACTCTCTTAAAAAATATGTTTTTATGACTATTTTACATATTTATCTGGATAACCCTTTCGAGATATGAGAGTACGAGAAGAGAATTATTCATTAATGGATCGACTTATAACAATGAATTAAAACCAAATCGAGGTGGATCAGGAGGCATAGGACATAGTGGGTATTCTCCATTAATGGAGAACACATTCATCACCAAATATCGATCCAAAATAAATATATGTCTCATTAAATTTTGGTTTCCATCCCTTTTGATTAAAGTATTATTCATGGATAATTAATCATCTATTGATCTACAATAATCAGTTGTTTTCCTGAGCCTATCTAGTATGATTAAATTATTTGATCAATTTATATTATTTTATTCTATATATCTCCCCTATAAATCCCTAATATATAAATGTTTTCCAAGAATGCATTGTAAAATTTTAGATTTACCATGTCCTTATGCATTTACACCCTTATTATTTGAATTCTTTGATGTTGTCACATGGTATTTTGGTTTGACATTAATGGGGCTCGTTCGAGCAAGATCGAAGCCACAGATTCATGGTGGACTAGTGAAATATGATATTATTGGTGATTTACAGATGGATCATGATTTTTTACGAGATTCGGGGTGATACCTCTATTAATACGGGGTCTAGAGTTGAAAAAAAGTGTGAACATCGAGGGTGGGAGAATCCTTGAGGAGTTTGGGTACCATGAATCCAGCCTTCCTCAATAGATCAGGCACAAGTGGCCCCTGGATCCAATATAATTAACACGATCTATGGTGGAAACAATAGCAGTGACTGTTTGGTGAATACACGAGATGAAACATGGGTTTCTATGGAAAATACAACTACAGAGAGTGTATCCATGTTAAATATGATGTGTGTCCCCACCCATCTAGGGAGGATAGGTTTTTTGGGAAGATAAGGATCACCCACCATGTGGTTGGTCCCACATACGATGCTAAACATTTCGATCAATCAGGATATATTCTAGCTACACACTCCCGGGACCCCATCTAGGAGGAAACACCTTGCACTTAAGGTGTACACATACATAGCCTAGTACCCTAGCAGGGCCAGTTACACAACCATGAAATTACCATGAGAACATGGTAAGACACTATTTTATAGTGACATATCGTGTGGTTGAACTAAATTTCATGTACAAAAACATGAAAATCCAACCCATGTGCTGGTAGGAAGATGTCCATGAGTATAGGTGATGTCAAATATCATGTGACCCTTATTTCACACCATGTACTTTTCCTGGGACCTACCACTATGTGTATCTCTATTAACTAGAATTAGATATTTTCAATTTAGTATCCTATATTTAGCTTTTTTCTGCATAGATGATGATGGTAACTTTTATAGTGGTATTTGAGAAATGACATGAAAATTTTATGGGTATGTCACTTATTTAGGAAATGTATAATGATGGAATTGATTAGAAAATATTTTTAGAGAGAGTATAGGGTAGAAAAAACTCTTTTCTCACTAATTTATGGTTCCCCAATCCTCCTTGAACTAGTTTAAGTGGAAAATTTTTATAGTATTATGGTATGGAACCATTAAACACTGATTGTAAACCACTATGGTATTAGGATACATGTCCTCAATATATAGAGTGGAAATATCCCACAGTACTAGTTCACATGCCATCCACATATAGAGTGTAATCCCATTATTTTTCTAGGGAATATGTCTTCTATTTATACCCATCGAGTGAAACCCATATAATGCACTCCTGCGTGGGTCCTCCACATCCAAGTCGGAACCCACCTGATGCACGTGGGCATGGGTCCTCTATCACTATTTTGAGTGGAATCCCCCGGATACACTAGTGTGTGGTTCCTATACATCATGAGTGTCACCCCTATGAAGTAATAGGGTTAATTTCCTCTATATATATATGATGATTGGAACCCCTATGATGTAATATGGTGTAGGTTCTCATTCAAAAGAGTGGCACTCCATTGTCTCACCTAGGTGCAGGTCCTCCAATAGAGATTTTCCCCCCTCAACTATGGAGTGTTTTGGTGAGGTGTCAGTCCTACACATAAACTCTTGAAAGGATACATGAGATGCATGTTTAGATATTATTCTCCCTTGATTTTGGAGAATATAGGCTTATAGTGGTTTACTAACTCTATTCCAAGAATGGTTATGTGGGATGTATAGTTAGGAGATAGCCCCCCCACTGTGTATCATATTGACAAGGTGTGGGTCCTCTATGATGTTACATTTATTGGATACATGAGATGAAGGGTATCTAAGAGGAATCCATTTGATATATAGGAAAAATCATCATTCTTAGTTGGTTTATGAATATGGAGATCCCCTTTCTCTATCATTTGGTTTTCTTATGTGCATAAATATTATTGTGTTTATGTTCCCTCTTATAAGGAGTTGAGCTTTCATTTTCTGTATCTTCTTATTACCCCCATTGAATTTTTTCACACACCCTACTAGTTATTTGAAAAATTAACCTTGAATGGTATTTCCTTCATGTTTCATCTCTAATTTAGATGGAAGGTATATTGACAGAGACATCGGTGGAGCTTAGTGATACTTTGGTGTGTTCAACCACGTATGGTGGTCAAGATTTGGATAGTAGAATCTGGTCTCTCTTCATTTCTTTTATTTAAGTTATTTTTAATTTGGGAAATCATTTTTTTGGGTGTGTATTTTTACACATTACATTATAGTTTTTACAAACATACACTATTATATTTCCTAGAGGTTATTTCATGCTTAGTAAACTCAAGATGATATTATCATCCTTTTTTTATCTGCACATTACATGGAGATAGTTGGGTACGTTTTTATAGGTACATAGGGGAAGACCTCCCATTTTTGTTATGCCTTCTAGGTGCATGATGCAAGAACCTACCCTATTGGTGAGGGGGGGGGGGGCTTGGGCTTGTGAATGGTCAACCTTCCACCATCTAGGTGGGCCCCAATGGGTCGTGTTGTTAAATTATATCTAAATGTATTCAATGTTTTTATTAGAATTTTTATTTTAATTTAAAATTATTTATTTATTGAAATTTAATAGTTTTATATGTAATACTATACATTCTAACAGATATAAAAACTATACAGGATTTAATCAATCAATTTTATCATTTAAAAATTTTATCATAATACTTTTTAATAAAAATTAATTTTATTTAAAACCTATAAATATATTAAAAAATATTATATTAACATAATTTAAATAAAATTAATTTCTAAAAATTAAATTTCTATTTCTCCCTTGGTACACGAAACATTTTTTTTTGTATTTTCAAATAAATCACTTTATGGTTGAGTGAGAACCAAATAAGAGGATGCCCAAGGGGATCTACTATTGCAGACATGAGACAAAACAAACCCAAAAAGCACATGGTTGGGTGAGAACCAAAAGATACACCTAAAAATAATCTTCATACATACCTTCAGAAACATCTTGTTCCCTCTCAGAATCAAGAGTCGAATCCTCAGATGTAAGACCAGATTGACGGCTGATGGAGCGAGTATGCGTCCTACCCAACCAGCCTGCCTCTTAACTGACATTGACCTATAATGAAACACCCAAATTGAATATCTCTCTTGCTTTCCCCCATAGTTTTGGATTTCTTTTTGGTTGGGTCATAGTAATGGGTGCCACTTGTTCCCCAGACCCACCACCTACAACAATGACACTTCCTTTGTCTCAATTAGTTTTTGGTAAACAATGCAGTGTTGGGTCGTCTCTTCTCCCATTAGGGTCATCCCTTCGCCCATCAATGTCATCCACCACACCGGGAACAATATTGGCATAAGAAGGGCCATCACCACGAGAAAACACAACAACGATGCCCTTGCCTTTCTTGTCTCCCCTCGGTTCAAGCGGCTTTGGCACAAAAGGAGGTTCATGGGCGGCAGAACCTGGTATACCAGCAGCAGGCGATGAAGGTGTAGGATTGAAATAATGATGTAGATGATCAATATACAAGAGGGGGGTAAATTATACGCTTTAAAAATTCATTTGGAACCTTTATAAAGTTGGTTACGAATAACTATGTTTTCCTTAAACAAGGAAAGATCTATGTTTAAAATAGTTAAACTAAGAAAATTAACAACACCTCTAACACCAATTGAAAGATTTGGACAAAGTATGAAGTTACAAACTTCAAGTTCTATACACTTTCTTAAAACTGGAAAGTGATTCCAAAAAACCAGTTCCGGAAATATGATTCCGAAAATATGGATCCGAAAATATGGTTCCAGAGAACTGAAACTTAATGAAAGTTTACAATATGAGATTCTACCTTAAATCATATAGAATCTAAATGAATTAGATTACAAGTGTAAGGAAATATAAGAAGGTTATACTTTCCTTACAATACAACATATAGCGGAAAAACTTGTAACAAAAACAAGTAATAAGATATAAATCTTTTAACCCGAAGAGAAGGGTATCCAACAAACTTGGATAAAGGTCCCTTGATTTATACTTTCAAGAATGTCTTTATTTCCCACACCCAGGTAAGCTCTCGATACGAAGATCAGAGTCTCTATCTTGCTATCCCCTCAATCCCTCAACTTCAAGCTAGTTGGAACCTATGTCTTCCTCAGCAAGGAAGTCCTCACCTTCAAGGGGTTGGGACCTCTGTCTTCCTATCCCCGGAAGCCCTTGAATGTAATCACCAAGATTAGGAGTCACACGAAGAATGTATGCACAAGTAAAAGTTTGAACAAGCTATTCAAAATTTTTGCACAAATCTTGAGAGTTGATAAGAGCCTCTCTCTCTAGAAATCACTTCAATAGCGTGTAAGAACTGATATCAAAGTTGTATCAAAGTTCTATGATTCGTTTCAAATGATCTTCTATTTATAGGCAAAGCTCCAACGGTCGGCTCCCTCCTCCAATGGTCATATTTCTCCTTAAATTTCAGAGGGACGTCTACACGTGTCACTCAACCAACAGTTAGATAATAACTAAAACCACAACATCGTTTTGTAATGAAACAAGTGTAAGTATTGGTAAAACTAAAGTTCAGAATGTAACCAAAATAAATTTTCGGAGTCTAACCAAAATGGAATTCTGAGTCTATAATAGAGAGATATTCGGATTCTATTTTGTAAGAGTTCGGAACCCAAATTCTGTAGAAATCCGGAGTCTGAATTTCAAAGAAATTTGGAATCTGGTTTCATTCAAAATTCGGAACCAGAATTAACAAAGTTCGGAGTCAGAGTTCATGAGAATTCAGAGTTAGAACTTAGATAAGTTCGTAATCAGAATTCAGAGTTGAACTACATGAGAGTTCGTATCCATAATTAGGAATGGAACTTCATGAGAGTTCATATCCAGAATTTGGAGTGGAAATTAATTACAGTTCATATCCAGAATTTGGAGTGAAACTTCGTTACAGTTCACATCTAGAATTTTGAGTGGAACTTCATTATAGTTCACATATAGAATTTGGAGTGGAACTTCATTACAGTTCACATCAAGAATTCGAAGTGGAACTTCATTATAGTTTACATCTAGAATTCAAAGTGGAAATTCATTACAGTTCACATCTAGAATTTGGAGCCTAAAACAAAATGCTTCATATTTAATTATTATATGATTCCTAGGTTTTTTATTTGAATTCGATTTTTATAGTTAAGAAAAATAATGATTTGAACAATGAAAACATGGTAAGGGTAAATTCCTTTGAGAAGGAAATTTTACTTATATAAGTAAAATGTAGATTTTCTTAAGTATAGGGTGCTTGTGATTTTTAAAACAAGAAGGAATGGAAAAAGTCATAAGAAAAACCTTATTGACTTAACAATCTCCCCCCTTTTGGAAATCACAAACAACCTTACTGAAAAAAATATAAAAGAATTTGGAAAATTTCTTTAGACTTTGAAATTAAAACTTATCTCCCTTTGTTCATAGATGATAGTGAATACAACTAACTCCCCCTTAGGATTTGGAACACTAAGGATTTTATTCTAAATTTCTAGAATGGGATTTTCATTAGAATGAAGGAATCATAATGAGAACCCCCCCTTACTTAAGGAGGGTTCTTCACTTAGAAATTTTTCATTTTAGATTTTTCCTTATCCCCTTTTGAGTAGTTAATTTTCCTTCTCCCCCTTTGTGATTTAAAAAAAGAATTTTAGGGAATGTAAAAGAAATATGGTACTTGAAATATTAGTAAAGACATGCATGTAAAACAAGCAACCATAGTTCTATTATAATTGGAGTAATTTTTACAAGAAAGATCAAATGAAACAAAAGATCATATTGAAACTTATTTTTCTTCCTTTTCATTTAGGATCAGCTTCTTTAAGAGGGTTTTCAGTTTCTTTAAATCTTTATGATCCTCCTTAACTTGCTTCTCCAAAGCTGTGATCCTTTCTTGTTGAGCATTCAAGACTTCTGTCTGAGCCTTCATGGCCTCTTCCTACATCTCCAGCAACTCATCTTGCTTTAATAGATTTTCTTGGAGCTCAATCCAGAGATCTCTATCCCTTTTAAAATTCTGAGCAAGAGAGTTAACCTTATCATTCAAGTCCTTCACTTATTGATTCCAGGAATTTTGCTCAAGGATTATATTCTTATGATGATTCTTTATCTTTGAATCCTCATTATCAAAAGCATCTTTTACCTCAATATGAAAATTATCATACTCAACCAAGTCATCATCGACTTTCTTTGACCACATAGTGCCTTTGCTGCATGATTTTCTGTGAACATCAAAATTTATGGGGAAATTTCTATGATCTGCTTCAATCTTCACACACTTATCCATCACCATTGATAAGGATTCTGACTTCTGATTCAGACTATGTTGAAGCATCTGGCATCTGGAATCTATGGTGGGAAAGATCGGAATAGTGTCCACCAACTTTTTCAAAGACTCAACAACAAAGTCATGGCCCTATACTAACGATTCCGAATCAGACACTTTGCTTGGAGATTGTTCTTCTTCATTCTGCACCAAATTCCTTCTAGAAGAACTACCAACTTCTTTCTTCCTGATGATATCTTTTGTTGGTGTATCCATGAGCACTTGCTTACCTTTATCAGTTTTCAGAATGGGTTGATCATCTGGAGATTATTCTTCACTTTATAATAGTTTAACGATCTTGTCTTCATCTATTTTATCCTTCTCTGCTCCTTCCTCAAGAAAATTCTTCTCATAGGTCTCTTCCTCAGACATTTCATACTCTTTATCTTCCTCTTCCTTATCATCATCTTTCTTACCTTCTTTCTCAACTCCCTTTTCCAGAGTGACATGTTTTGAGGATTCAGCCTTTTCTGGATAATCCTCAACTTGTTTAATTAGTTCATCTAGATCAGAACTTCCTTCTTCCACTTCTTCTTCTTCTTCTTATATTTCTTCTTCAATTTCTTCCACTTCTTCTTCACCAGCTCCTTTCTCTACTTCTTCAAAAACTTATTTCCCTTTGGACTTTTCCAGAGTGAAATACTTCTTTCCTGGGGTCTGTGGTAATGGTTCAGTAAGGAAAGTCTCTATAACTGGAATCTGCTCAAAAGCCATCTCTGTTTATCTCAAAAGAGATTGGACAATATCTTCCTCTGACATCTTCTTCTTCATCTTCTTTTCTTTTTCTTGCCTCTGTAACTCATCCACAACTTTTTCTCTTAAGGCCTTAGCCTCAGCAGGGTCCAATCCGAACTGTGGATCCCCTTAATTCCTCTTCTCTTTATCTTCTCTCCATTTAGCAGCCACCTCATATGGATAGGCTTTTTGTTTTTTCAGCTTGGGAGGTTTGGATTGGGTTTCCTTAGCTTTGGGGTTATTGTCTTCAACTACCACTTCTTTCAATTTCCTCTTCGTAGAAACCTTCTTCACTGGTTCAGCCTTCTCCATAATTTCCGGATTGGCATCAGCCTCTTCCTCTAGCAAATTATAAAACTCTCTTGTTTCCTTGGAATAAGCCATATTCATTTTTTTCAAGGCATCATCACTAACGAGCATAACCTTGCAATTCCGATCCTTAGACTTACATGAAATCTTGAAAGAATCCAGACACCGAACTATCATCTTTGATAGTAAGGAAGGGAACATAATGATTTGAGCTCTAAAATTTCCTTCTTTGATGATCTTTATTGTCACAAGAACATGCCTCATCAGATTTATTTTTATTAGATTCACCAAGTAGTCTAAGTAATATATATCACTTTTTTTCAGGGTATCTTTGTCACCCTTTCTCGGATCAAAGAAACCTTGTACCCATAACTGAAGAATCCGATTATTAGAGGAAAGGTGAGAAATCTTGGTTGTCTTTACATCATCAAGCCCAATACACTCCAAGGCCTTTACCTTAACAAAATTTCCCTAAACATTCAGAAGTTTATGTGAGTAAAATTCAGCCTCTCCATAATAAGCTAGCCCTACCAAGCTTGCTGCCTTGGTGTAAGTAAGTTTGTAAGTCTTCCCATAAGACTTGAAAGAAAACTTTTCTCTTCCCTGTTCTTCATAAAAGCTTGCTGATTCATAGAATTCTACAAGTAACTCTAGATAGACCACATCTTGATCACCAGGATTAGATAAACATACATCTCCCCAACCATTCAGCTTGATATTCTTAGAGATGATGGAATCGTACATGTAAAAGTTTGGATGGACCGGCCTTTCACTATAAACTTTCCATTTTGAAATTGGCTTCATGGTTGACATATCTTGGGAAGTTTCTTCTAAAAAAATTCGGAATAGAGAGTTCTAGAATATTTGGAACGAGTTTTAAGAATAGAGGCATAGCTTCAACACGCGAAAGCTTGGAGATCGATGTGGGACACAAAAGGGGGTGCCCTTTATATAGGTGATGGAGCTGACCTTTGACCTTCCAAAACCAATCTAAAGGTTGAAAATTTCTCTGATCTGATCTGATGGTTAAAATCATACCACAAGGAAATATTGAATCCAATCTTTTGAGTTTTTCACAAAAACATTCGGATTTAAGAGAAAACGAATCTGAGAAATTTTCAAAAAAACTACCAGAAACTAAAAATGAGTACGAAAACTTAAGTAAGGAAGTCATACCTTTCGAAGTGGCTAGGAAGTTTATTCTTAATAGGTGATATTATTCTTGAAGAAAATTTAACTACGAAAAACTCACTACGAAAAACTCATTATGAAAAACTCATTATGAAAAACTCATTACAAAAAATGATGAGTACGAAAATTCCCATTACGAAAATTATTATTACGAAAATTCTCATTACGAAAATTCTTATTACGAAAATTATCATTACAAAAATTTCATTATGAAAATTCTCATTACGAAAGTTTTCATTACGAAAATTTCATTAAGAAAGTTCCAGTATGAAAATTTCATTACGAAAGTTCCAATAAATTTTTTTTGGAAATCTTATTACGATTTTTTTTGAAAAGGTAACAAATGTACTCCCCATATGAAAAGGAGTTTATTACTCTACGGAGATTGTTTCAACAAGATTTCAATGAAGGAATATTACCTTACGGTTATCATTCTTAACTTCTATTTAATGTATTAAAATCTATCAGAAGGTAAAAATTTTGTGAAAATATCAGCAAGTTGATCTTGGGTTCCGATAAATTGAAGAATAATATCTCATTTTAGTGTGTGATACTTAAGAAAGTTATTCCTAATATCTATGTGTTTTGCACGAGAGTGATGTGTAGGTTTTTTACTAAGGGCAATGGAACATGTGTTATCACACAAAATTTGAGTCATAGTAAAACTCAAGCCATATTATGTGAGTGTGTGTTGCATCCACAACACTTGAGCACAACAACTTCCAGCTGCTACATATTCAGCTTCAGCAGTGGAGAGTGCTACTGAGTGTTGCTTATTATAGGACCAAGAAACTAATGAATCTCCTATGAAATTACATGTTCCGGATGTACTCTTTATATCCATTATACATCCACCAATGTCAGCATCCAAAAAACTCTTTAAAAAAAATCATTTCCAGAATTATATAATAATCCTAGATCCATGGTTCCCATTAAGTAGCGAAAAATTATTTTCACTGCCTTTAAATGAGATTCCTTAGGATTGGATTGATATCTGGAACATAAGCATACTGAAAACATCAAGTCTGGTCGACTAGATGTTAAGTAAAGTAGACTTCCTATCATACCTCTAAAAGATGTTTGATCTATTGGTTTCCCAACTTCATCAAGATCAAGTGTGTTTGAGGTACCGATAGGAGTACTTATACTTTTAGTGTTGTCATACCCATACTTTTTAAGAAGATATTTAATATACTTGTGTTGAGATATATAAGTTCCTTCTGGTTTTTGAGAAATTTAAAAACCAAGGAAAAATGTTAACTCTCCCATCATACTCATTTCAAACTCAGATTTCATTAGACTTGCAAAGAAATCAATTAAAGATTGCTGAGTTAAACCATATATGATGTCATCAACATAAATTTGAACAATAAAAACATTTTTCTTATATTTATTTATAAAAAGGGTTGGATCTGCATTTCCCTTAACATAGTTATTTTAAAGCAAAAATCCTGTAAGTCTATCATACCAAGCTCATGGGGCTTGTTTAAGGACATACAATGCTTTGGTTAGTTTAAAAACATGATCAGGATATTTTTTTCTTCAAATTTAGGAGGTTGTTCAACGAAAACTTCCTCTTGGACATAACCGTTAAGAAAAGCACATTTCACATCCATTTGAAAAAGTTTAAAATTGAAGAATGCAGCAAAGGCAAGTAAGATACAAATAGATTCAAGTTTAGATACTAGAGCATAGGTTTCTTCATAGTATATTCCTTCTTGATGATTATAGCCTTTAGCAACTAGTTTAGATTTATTTCTAACAACGACTCCATTTTCATCACACTTATTTCTGAAGACCCATTTTACTCTAATAACAAAAGTTTCCTTAGGTCTTTCAACCAAGGTCTAGACTTTATTCCTTTAGAATTCATTTAGTTCATCTTGCATGGATTTTATCAAATTAACATCAAGTACTTACAGGTTGATTCACATGACCAATGATACTATCACTAGGATTATTCTTATGAAATGACTGATTTGGGTTTTGTAAAACTTGTTCATCAACATGGGGTAGGAAATCTTCTGGGGTAAATGTTTCAGAAGTATCTTCTTGAACATTTTCCTTATCAGAAGGATTTTCTATCAATGGTTGATAATCAGTTTTTGGAAACACATCTGAAGATGTAGAATGAGGTTGTTTAAAAACAAAAGGATTAGTTTCATCAAATTTAACATGTACTGTTTCTTCAAGAGTGTAAGTGTTTTTGTTGAAAACTCTATAAGCCTTAGAAGTTGTGGATTAGCCTAAAAAAACTCCTTCATCAGATTTTGGTGCGAATTTAAGTAATTTATCTTTGGTATTCAGAACTAATACTTTGCAACCAAAAACCTTGAAGTAGGAAAGTCTAGGTTTTCTACCATTCCATAACTCATAAGGAGTTTTATTAAGAAAGGGTCTAATCAAAACTCGATTTATAGTATATCAAGAAGTACTTATAGTTTCAGCCAAAAAATCTCTAGCTATATAATATTCACTCAACATGGTTCTAGTTATCTCTTGAAGAATTCTATTTCTTCTTTCAACAACACCATTTTTTTGAGGAGTTCTGGGTGCTGAGAAGTTGTGAGTAATAACTTTTCTACTACAAATAGTTTCAAAATCATAATTTTGAAATTCTCCTCCATGATCACTATGAATAGTTTTCAATGGAAGGTTTTTCTCATTTTTAACTTGGGATCTAAAACTTTTGAAATAAGAAAAATCTTCAAACTTCTTTGCTAGGAAATATACCCATGTAAATCTAGTCTAATCATAAACTAGAACAAACACATATTACTTGACTCCAATGATTCCAGTTTGTGTTGGACCAAAAAGATCCATGTGCACCCACTGTAATGTATCAGTTGTTGAGACTTCACCGAATGATTTAAAACTATATTTATGTTGCTTTCCATATTGAAAAGGATTACAAAATTTAGAATAATCTAATCTAAGCTCCGGTAGATCCTTAACTAGTTTCTTCTTAGAGAGTTTACATAAGTTCCTAAGGTTGTAATGTCCTAACCTTCTATGCCACAACTAGGAATGATCTTCCATTTCACTTAGGCAAGGTAAGTCTTGGCTCCTAAGGTCTTCTAAGTTCAAAGTGTAAACATTCTCTTGCCTATGGGATGAGAGAATAAACTCTTCAATGGAATTTTGTACTAAGCACTTATCATTCCTAAAATTCACAAGGTAACCTTCATCACATAATTGACTTATGCTAATGAGGTTGTTCTTAAGACCCTTAACAAACAAAATGTTTAAAATCAATGTTTTACCAAGAAGAACAATATTACCTATACCAACAATTTATCCCTGAGCATTACCTCCAAAATTTACTTTTCCTCATTTTGTCTTGATAATTTTTTCAAAGATGCTTTTGTTACCAGTCATATGCCGGGAACATCCACTATCCATGTACCATGTACTGCTGTTATTACTTCCTTTATCTTCTTAAAAATAAGAAAAGAATTAGACTTTCAGAATCCAAACTTTTTTGGATCCGAGATTTTCAGATAACAAAATTTTGGGTACCCACATCTTCTTAGAAAAATAAGCTTGATGAAAACCTAAATAATGGGTTTTGTTTAAAGAACAAGTCTTTGCCCAGTGACCACCACATTGACACATGGTACAAAATGGGACAATTTGAGGAACAAAATAATTATTGCTAAAAGTTGGTTTTACATGGGTATAACCAAATCCGGATTTGTTTCTTAAAGGTCATATTTGTAAATACATCTTATCAAAATATTATTTACCTAAGGTAAAGTTTGACAAACACTTCTTTAAGGAAAATATTTCAGACTTGAGTTTATAACCAAGTTTTTATCTTCAAAATCATTAGATTTGGAACTAGAGCTAGCCTCTAAGGCATTTTTCTTAGAAACTAATTTTTCTAGATCTTTAGAAAGTTTATTCTTCTTAGAATTCACTTACTTATTATTTTTTAAAATGTTATCAAAATAATCATTTTTCTTATCAATATATTTAAAAATATATGATATTTCTTTAGTAAGAATAATATTCCTAGATATTTCCTTATCAAGTTTTTTATTGAGTTTTTAATTCTCAATCTCAAGAAGTTCAGCAAACCTAGAAACTTATTTATAGGTACGTAAAGTATTATCTTCATCAGAATAGGATTCTTCATCCAAAGAGTTATAATATTTACTATCATTATAATTCAAAGAAACATTGGTCAATGATTCATCATTGCGTACCTTAGCCATAAAGCAATGATTTTCAATTGGTAGCCTGGATATAAGATCAATATTCTTCTGTCTTGAAGATTCGTAATCTAAAGATTCATCTAAAGAGTCACCACCACTGGCACTACAGGTATCATTAGCTTTAAGAACTTTCTTAGCTTTAGATTTGTAACACTTCTTCCTATTATTTTCAGAATGGCTTTCTTTCCTTTCATTCTTTTTGAGCCAAGGAAAATATGGTCTTATGTGTCCAGCTCTCTTGCATTAATAAAAAGTAACTTCTTCATCTTTCTTATCTTTCATATCCTTCTACTTATACATGGATTGGAAATTTCTTTGTCCAGCTATCTTGTTCATCCTTCGAGCAAGATTTTCTATCTCATTCTTTGAGACTTCAATTTCACTATATTCGGATTGGATAATAACTTTCTTAGATTTGGATATAGTAACTCTCTCAGGAGTCTTAGATTTCATGTTATTTGATGTTGTAGTAAAAGAAATAGTACAATTTCCATTCTTCTTTTTGATGTTGTCAGCATCTCTCTTCATCCTTGTTTCATGTTGGAGAAGAGTTCCAAATAATTCATCAAGAGTAATCTGAGAAACCTTCCTATTCTAATCAATAACAGTTCTCTTTGACTCTAACTCATTGGGCATAATATCAATGATCTTGTCAACAAGAGCTTCATCATCCATACCATTCTCTCCCATAGATTGTAAGTTGTTCACGATTTTCATGAATCTTTGTTGCACATTACAAATGGGTTCTCCATAAATAAAATTAAAACCATGATACTTAGTCCTCAACATAGCTCTCCTAGTCTCAATGACTTCAGAGTACCAAAATGTGTAACTTCAAGTTACTTCTAGATACAGTTAGCTTCTTCACAAGAAGAAATTTGTCTCTATAAGTTCCTAGTCATTGAACAAAGAAAATTATTGCGTACCTTATAGTTGAGTTGATAATCATGCTTCTCTTGGTTTGTGAAAGTACTAACTTCCTTATCAGGAATTTGATAACCTCCAGTAAGCATAACAAAATTTTCTATTATAGTATTGATAACAAATGTCTGCATTCGATATCGCTAATACTCATAGTTATTACCATAAAAAATTGGTGGTCTTGTTGGATTTAGGTTGTTGATGGAACCAACATTGATTCCTTCCATCCTTAAAAAATCATTCCACACAAAAACTTGTTAATAACAAAAGTTCAGATTCAAGGAAAATATATTCCTAAGCAAGTAAAATATATAACAATGAAAAACTGAGCAAGAAAAACTTATATGTGAATATAAGTATTTCAGAGGACTCCTATGATACTAATTGTAAGATCAAAATAATGATGTAGATGCTCAATAAACAAGAGGGGGGGGGGGTGAATTGTACACTTTAAAAATTCCTTTGTAACCTTTAAATTTGGTTACGAATAACTAAGTTTTCCTGAAACAAGGAAAGATATAAGTTTAACAAAGTTAAACTAACAAAATTCACAACACCTATAACACTAATTGAAAGATTGGGACAAAGTATGAAGTTAAAAACTTCTAGTTATATAAACTTGATTAAAACTGGAAAGTGATTCCGAAAAACCGGTTCCTAAATATGATTCTGAAAAGATGGATCCAGAAATATGATTCTGGAAAACTGAAACTTAATGAAAGTTTACAATATGAGATTCTACCTTAAAGCATATAGAATGTAAATGAATCAGAGTACAAGTGTAAGGAAATATAAGAAGGTTATAATTTCCTTACAATACAAAATGCAGCGGAAAAAATTGTAACAAAAACAAGTAACAAGATATAAATCTTTTAACCCAAAGAGAAGGGTATCCAACAACCTTGGATAAAGGTACCTTGATTTATACTTTCAATAAATTTTGTCTTACCCACACCCGGGTAAGACCTCGATATGAAGATCGGAGTCTCGGTCTTGAGATCCCCGCAAGCCCTCAACATCAAGGTAGTTGGAACCTCTGTCTTCCACAGTAAGGAAACCCTCAACTTCAAGGTGTTAGAACCTCTGTTTTCCTTTCCCCGGAAGCCCTCGAATGTAATCACCAACATTCGGAGTCGCACGAAGTGAGTCTACACAAGGAAAAGTTTGACCAAGCTGTTCAAACTTTCTACACGAAGCTTGATAGTTGATAAGAGCCTCTATCTCTAGAAATCACTTCAACAGTGTGTAAGCACCGATATCAAAGTTGTGTCAAATTTATGTGCTTCATTTCAAATGAGCTCTTATTTATGGGTGAAGCTGCAACGGTCGGCTCCCTCCTCCAATGGTCATATTTCTACTTAAATTTTGGAGGGACCTGTACACGTGTCACTCAACCAACAGTTAGTCAATAACTTAAAGCACAACATCATTTTGTAATGAAAAAAGTGTAAGTATAGGTAAAACTGATGTTCGTAATGTAACCAAAATAAAAGTTTGGAGTCTAACCAAAATGGAATTCAGAGTCTATAATAGAGAGAAATTCGAATTCTGTTTTATAAGAGTTCAGATCCTAAATTCTGTAGAAATCCAGGGTCTGAATTTCAAGGAAGATCAGAATCTAGTTTCATTCAGAATTCGGAACCAGAAATAACAATGTTTGGAGTCAAAATTCATGAGAATTTGGAGTCAGAACTCATAAGAGTTCGGAGTCTGAATTCAGTGAACTCGGAGTCAGAACTTAGATGAGTTCGTAATCATAATTCGGAGTCGAACTACATGAGAGGTCATATCCATAATTCGGAATGGATCTTCATGAGGGTTCGTATCCAGAATTTGGAGTGGAACTTCATTACAGTTCATATCTAGAATTCAGTGTGGAACTTCATTACAGTTCACATCTAGAATTTGGAGTGGAACTTCATTAAAGTTCACATCTAGAATTCAGAGTGGAACTTCATTACAGTTCACATCCATAATTTGGAGTGTAACTTTATTACAGTTCACATCCAGAATTTGGAGTGGAACATCATTACAGTTCACATCCAGAATATGGATCCTAAAACAGAATGCTTCATATCTAAGTATTATATGATTCCTAGGTTTTTGATATGAATCCTATTTTTATACTTAAGAAAAAAAATTATATGAACAATGAAAACATTGTAAGGGTAAATTCCTTTGAGAAGGAAATTTTCCTTATATAATTAAAATGTAGATTTTCTTAATTATAGGGTGTTTGTGATTTTCAAAACAAGAAGGAATGGAAAAATTCATAAGAAACACCTTATTGACTTAACAGAGGGATTGCTAGGTCTTGAAGTGGCCAGAGCCCGTTGGAAGTCTGAGAGGGTGGGAGGTGGGTGATGACCATCCAACGGACATCTTGGACTCACTCCAACACCAGAATGAGACATTCCAATAGTAGCCTGAGGGAATGTGGGAGCAAGGGTGTCATTAGGTTGAGCTGTCGCTCCCTTGTGATCTCGCCTCCCACATCAAGAGAAGAAAGATGGCCAGTGGCCTTGTCGATAGAAAATCAAACAAAAAGAAAAGGTGTCTTCATAATGAATTTGTTTCCAAAAATTAAACGCACCTTCCACCTGAAGACGAAAACGATTTGGGAGAGGCACTAAGAGGTCCATCTCAACGCAGAGATGAGCAAAGCCAAGTTGCTTCATACAAAGAGTATCAGCGTAAATTTGAAGAAAAAAACCGATCCTATCACCAATACCTTTAAGAAAGGATGGGTTCTGAAAGAGGAGTGGAAGGCGGGGAAGTTGAATCCACACTGTCGCACGCTTGCAATCATGACCACGATCAAAGTCGACTGTCCAGCGAAAGAGATGGAAGTGAAGATTACCACACAGGCGTGACTCCGACGACCAGGCACGAGTGAAATCATCATCAGAAAAAAGGTGAATCCTCAGATTCTGATGATCAAGAACTCCCAAAGCCACCCGGGAACAAAGACCCCACATAGAGTTGATGTAACCCTCAAATAACTCCGACGAAGGTCGATCACCACCAAATCTAGCCACAATCTTCTTGGAGTTGTAGGCAGAAACATCCTCAAATTCTAACATGGAAATACAAAAAGCTAGGGATCCCTTGAAAGAAGATGGATCCTTCGGTGAAATTGCAATTGGGGGAATCTGTGAAAAATGTGGAAGAATCGGAGAAGATACTGGGGAAAGAGGTCGCGACAGATCCAAACCAAATGAGAGGTGGGGAATCTTTGGCCGGACTTCTCCGTAGGCGATGACTCCAGCTCCTTCATCTGGATCTGACAAGACTTCCGACTGAAGAGGATTTCACTCCTCCCGCCTCACGTCACTTACATCGCCTGCCTAAGGAATCCAACCGAAGAGGGTTTCCCAATAGTGGAATTAGTTTTAAATAATAATAAATATAAAAAATTATTATTGTCTGATGGTCAAGATTTCCATCAACCATACAATCTAATAATCATAGTGTCAAACTACCATATTTCCCTATATATACAGCATCATTATCACTTTATTATATGATACTTTACCTATAAATGTTCTTACACATCCATTGATTATGTTTATTATTTTCATAATACATGTCTCCTTTTTATAGTAATTATGGATGGAGTGATCTTTATAGTGGAAATCAATCCTATATAGTACCATTTTGTTATTATAATATTATTTTTTATTTACATTGAATAATAATTCATATTTTTCACTTTTTAATATTAACATATGATGTGTAATGAAATGAAAGAGTCTATATGCATGAATATATTATCAAAAATAAAAAATAGTTGTTGATAGATAATGCGTATTTTATTAGAAGAATATGTTTCAAGATATTACATTCTCCCCATTATGAAATTTTTTCCTCCAAATTTGGCTCGAATATAAAATATCCCAATGTTCCTTGGAATCAGTTTTCCTCAATCACCTTTAAAATTTAGACCACATTATAAAAGTTCCCAGGCTCTCCACAATTGAATAATTACACCAGTAGATGTTATTACACAATCCTTCCATCATCTATAAAATTAATGGGTTCAGTATTTCTATCGTTGGGATAGTTTTGAGGGATGTGTCTAGCCTTTCCACCATTATATCACATCCACTCTCCTTAAAGAAAATTTCATGAGTCTATTTTCGTAATGTTGTTATACAAGAGTTGTTTTATTTTATTCCCTTATTTTCATGGTTAGGATCCTTCCCAAAAATTTCTTTAATCCTTCTCATTTAATTATCCTATATCTGGGATCAATTTCCACCTCTAAATTATATCTCAATGATTAGAGAATAGTAAAATAATTTATCATAGCTCTAGAAGTCATATATTACCGTGGGTTTTCATTGATGATGTATAATCCCACCAATGAGTTGATTGATAATTAAAATTCCTTCTGAAATTCATCTCATAACTTCCCATAGTTTCACAATAATGTTTCTTCAACTCAATAAATTTCCATTCTATTTTTTTTCCAGATAGTGAGAGGAAAATACTTATAAAAAAAGTCTTATTTTGAGGTCTTCCCAATTTATAGCATCAATTTCATCCATAGGATTTGTTTTTTATTAATTACAACCATTGAAATTCATCCCCATACAAGGAAAAAATATTCTATGTGATATTATATTTCTCATAAAAATACTTTTTTGAAAATATCATTACTGTAGAATCAGTTCATTACTTCAGGATCAGGGGGTCAGATGTTCAACTAAAAAAGATTTATTTTTGGGTAATATATAATTAAATGGATTTATATTCTCTCCTATGTGAATCCATAATAGTTAAATAGTTCAAGTTATTATTTTTATCCTGGGAAAACAACATCAAGATATTTTATTCTCCAACTTCAATCTTTTCAATAAGATAACATTTCATTTCCTCTTGAATCTATTATTCACATGAGACTATCTATTTCATTAAATTTAGAAAATGAAAATATCAAATAATAAGGTGGATACATTTAACAATCATTATTATATTATATTCCAAATAAACAATTAATCCTACATTTTTTATAATATAGGTTTCTAGGATAATTTACTTTAATATTTAATTTCCTTTATGAAGGATAAATTTACACTTCCTATACATCATTCCATGGTTATTCATAAATTTCAAATGAGAACCCAATAATATAACCTAATAGTTTCATACTAGGTGCAAAGTGGGGCTCTTCATCATGCACCAGGTCATGATTGGGTTAATAAAAAATTCTCCTTTTTTGGGGTTATTATCCCTATGTATAAATGTTCTCGAGACACAACAAATTACACTATCAAGAAAGGGATTTAATTTCATGTAATCCACTTAGTTTATACTTTAGAAAATTTTATAAATATTTAATACATTTATAAATAACCATAAGGTTCTTACTAATAATTTATATTCATAATTTTCCTAAATAACTAAACCTTTCATTGATACAAACTATGTCGTCCAACATTTTTTATAAATAATTTTAAACACAATTACATGAAAAATATATATGAATAACTCAGAAGTACTTTTTAGATTATCTTTATTAGATTCTAGTTACATAGTATAATTCATATATAAAATCAAGAATAATCTATTTTTTAACTCTCTTTAAGGGTTTCTTTATTATCCCATCCAAGATCACCTCATTATATTGGAATTCAAGGGGAGATTAATCAAAACATAAGGGAGAGAGTAAGGCCAAGTAATAGATATTCAATGTCAAAAAACATCATTGATGAAACATAAGCATATCATAAGAACATAAACATAAGAACACAAGGAAAAATGAATGTAAAAAACACAATAACATGAGGAATAACATTGGAATGAGGCTATGAAATAGACATGAGTAATTACTAAACATATCACCAAAACCCATCAGTAAGGCATCATAGAAAAATACCCATGATTCTAACTAAGTCTTCATAATATATTACAATGTAAATTATTCCAAATACGATTAACATGCCACATTTACAAATTAACATTTTACCCAAAGAATGGTTCTCTATCAAGGCTAAAAATTCATATGTATAAAATTATATGTTCCATATGTATCATATATCATAAGTAGATATCATTTTAATCCAATTTTTAGGGAATGTGGATTTCATACATAGATTTACCAAAAAAATTATTTCAAGATACATCTATATGAATTCCATTAAATGAAAAATATTTTTGTGTATTCATGACATGGTAATATGGAATTGGAAATCAGAGGTTGATTTCAACAACATAACTACTATAAAAAATAGATCATGGAATTGGTATAATGAGAGATAATGGAAGTATATAATTATGAAATCACCATATATATGATATTTTTGTTGTATAGAAACAAATTACCATTTAATAAATTTTGAATTGAATGTCTTAAACAAATGAATTACTTTAAATGAAAAAATAGGAGGAATATATCTATTACCTTGAGAGGTTTCCTTATAGAGATAGTGTGACACATATTATAACAACATAATCACTGTGCAGATACTCTTGAAAGTAGATTACTATGTGTATTTATTCCCGAAGGCTCTATAGTGGGGCGTGCGAAAATAATTTTAGGGTATTTACAATAGATCAATGGTGGTTTTAAGGTATAAAATAAGGATTTTTTAAATTAAGGGTAATAACATTTGGTTTTAATTAATTGTAATGATTTTTTTTGAAAAAAATCATTATGAGTTGGGTTGATGTCATGAAATTTATCAACAACTAATTTAAATATTTAATTTTTAGTTACTAAATCATTATTCGTTTTAATTTTAACATTTTACATTATTTTACCTTTACTGTAGGAAATCTTTTTTACCAGAATGATTTTTTATTAGAAATGATATTTCCATCATTAAATAATTTAGACATAATAATTCAAAATATTGAATCCATTTTACTTGATTTAAATTATAAATTTGAGAAAACTAATTCTCATATAACACACATATATCACATATTTTTTTAAATGAAATAATAATGGTTCTAAAATACAAATAATATGTCTATAAATGTAATGAATTTTGTACGATGTTATTCTATAAATACATTTTTAATCATTAATATGGATTAATAAATTTTATTCCCTATTAATATTAGGATTATATCATTCATTTATATTTTTCATAAAAATGGGATTTATTACTTTTTACTCTAGAAATATACATTTTAGGAATTTAACCTCAATTTAGCATAAGATAATTTTTATATGGTGATTTAAAAAATTTATAATTTTTATCAAAATAAATCAAAAAATATGTTAATTATGTATTTTAAATAAAAAACCTTATTTATTAAAATTAGAAATTAATATAACATAACAAATATTATGAATCATAGAAAAATTACAATAGATTTCACTAATATATATTATAATTTTACATTTTTTTGAGATATTATTTCATAAAAATATAGTATATTTAAAACATGTGAAATTATAAAAAACATACTTTTAATGGAATATGTATATAATTAATTTCAAAAAATATAATTTTGGTATCTTCCATAAATATCATAAAATAATCCCAAATATCATTTAATTGTATGAAAATTAATAATATCAAAATATATTATTTTCCAACGGTCATATTTACCATCGAGATTATATTTTAATAGTCAAAATACTAAAAAAAAATATTCTATAATAATATGCCATAATTATCATTATATCATTTATTTCACTTACTATAGTTTATACACATCCTTTTATATTGTTTATCAGATTCATAACTCTTCACATTTATTTATATTCATTATGTTCAGAGTGAGATTTTTTGAAAAATTCAGGCCTATGGAGTAGCTTTTAGTTATCAAACTTTTCTTCTAGGTTTATATCTCTTTATTATCCTATTTGTATTATTCAATATTTAAACATGTTGTACTAAAATTTAATTATCTCTATGTGTTCTTCTGTTATAATATATGTTCGATTAGTTTTTCAGAGGCATGGGTTAATTTATTAATAGATTAATATTTTTTAGGATATTTGAAAAAATATACTCTAATATTGGATTATCCTATAACAATTTAATAGTATTTTGATGATAGGATTCACTCAATATTAGTGAATCTCCTGAAGAATTTTTTAAGACCTTATAAAACCATGATGTGAAATTTGAATCCATATCTATTGGTATTCTCAAAAGAGATCAACAGAGGCATTCAACATCTTATACATACTTCTTTCAAAATTCATCAATGGAAGTGGTCTTAGAAAAAAATAAAGTGAAACTTTTGTTAGCCGATTAGCTTTCCCTCAAATAATTTCATGACAAATTGAGGTCCTAGGTAACCACTTAATGAAGTTCATCATCACATCATCCCACTTTCATATAGGGCCTAGATTTGACAGATTAAAATTAAAATTATGTTGATGCTTTTAGTTTATCCTCTTGAAGTTAAATTATAATGAATTAAATTGAGAAATGTATCTCTTCATACCTGGCCATCATAAAAGATGTATGATATAACAGTACATGTGCGATAACCCTAAATTGATTTCCCACTTTAGTGAATGATATTATATCATAATATCTTCCATCAAGGAAACTAACACTACTTCTATCACATTAAAAAATATCAGGTCGTCATCATAGAAGGACCACTATTGAACAAAATCATCACCATCCAAGCTCATCCTCATCACAATACACTAAAGAACCAAATCTAGGATTTTCATTACAAAATACACTACTAATGATTTTATAATCATGTAAGCACATAATATAACATTAACATCCTCACATACATCAACAATCCATATAACTAAAAAACTAATCATTTGTCATTCCTCATTTGAAAGAAAATATCTAAGATCATACATCTCCAACATTTTCCAACTAATTTTTTTAGAACTAAATACCATTCTCTTGGTTAATGGCCATATAAAATTCTAATGCCTATATGTATTATAAAAAAATCTTCTTCCTCATGTTCATATCCTACTTAGAGAAGATGTATACAATTCTATGTTGGTCAATATAGATGATAATTATTTTATATTAGAGATAATGTCTCTAACATTATGGACTATGGACCACACCTACCGACACTAAGTCAAGAGGTAGGTAGTTCTACTCATGGGTTTTCATATTATGTAACCTATAAGATACAACCTTATCACGTTACATCAACATAACTTATAACCCAAAACTTTATAAATAACATTAAACATTTTATCCTATCCTAGAGTATTGAAGAATAAAAATTATATCTATTTTGAATAATTTATTTATCTATTTGAAGTCCTATTCATGTATATTAGTCTACTAAAAAACCATCACAATTTTTGTTAGCTCTATCATCAACACATCTAAGTAGAAGAAGTCCTAGTTGAAGCATCAAAAATACCACAAAATCATAAGGAAAATCAGGATCTCAACAATATTCTAGGGATGTTCCCATCACATCACGACCTCTTCGTTATTTGGGTCCACTAAAATAACTCCCTCCAGAAAAACATTCTCAATGAATCACACCTAAAGAATCAATATGTAGTGACCCCAACTATAAGGCCCCAGCCTTAAACCTTACTTAATCTTGAGTTATTACAAGATTTCACATTGAGGATCTTTTCGGGTTTAGAGTTTTAGAGAATTAGATCATAAAACTTGCATTACATTCCACATATAAACAAAGTGGTTACATAAAGATAGTATTCTTCATTCCCATCAATGGAAACACATTTAAAATAAAACATGGATTATTTCTTGACACATCCTTGACTCTATCATCTTATCATGTACCTTTCCCTTGACCTGTGAAAAACATTTCAAAAACTTGGGATGAGCATAAAAACTCAGTATGGGTTATAAAAAAACATGGAAAGGAAACATGAGTTCATATATACATAAGAATGAAATCATACTTTACCCACAAAACATAGGCACTTTAACATACCTCATAAAATCATGAATAAATCATAGAAATCATAAGACATAAAGGTAACTTGAGGCATTCATAACATTCTTACGTAGGGAGTAACCCTCTTGGTTACGTTTGGAATACCCATCACAGTATATTCCCTAAAATCTCTTCAGAGAAACCTTAACGTTTCACTCCTTCGCGTTACCCAATGCATTGGAGAGCTATAACGGGCTCACCCGCCCTTAGTTTATCACGGAACCAACCGTCTTCATAATAATGCCCAAGAACCATAACATAATCATCTCACATAAAACATGCATAAAGGAAACATAACATTCCCACATTTCAATCACGAGATATCAATACAACACATTGATATAATAAAAAACATTATGAAAACCATTTTCAATACCAAAGTAAAACATGGTATTTATTTTTCTTTAAAAAAAAGAAGGTATGGCTTGTAGAGGAAGCCGAAACTCAAATAACGGTTATGACGGCGGAGAAGTCGTTGTCGCCGCATACGTACAACAAAAACATTCCCTTTTTTCGTTTAGTAAACGCTTTGTATAAAAAAGATTCCTTTTGAATAAACGTAAAATTCAAAGGGGTTTATACACCGTATAAAAGAAAGTTGTGTATAAAATAAAATATGTCTCAATGAAAGGAGATCGAGACGAAGTCCCATACCTCGTATCCTACTTGACCCGACCGTTATTTAATCTCCTGAATAATAAACTTGAGTTAATCTATACTTGCTTATGAATCTTTTTCAAGTTCATTATTCCTTTTATACCATGTTATGAACATCATGTAATCAGTTAAGTTAATAATGTTCATTTTGTCGGTATTTGGTTCTTAAGTCAAAAATTGACTTCTTATACTTACATGTTGTTAATTTGGTCAAAGGTTCATTATATCCAGAATTTTATTCATGATGTAGATATCATATATGTCATATATACCCAGTACATACATTCATTTATAATATTACATCACATTTAGAGGTAAGAAATGAAATGCACCGTTCATGGAGACGGTAAGCCGTACGTACGCATGAACGCTACTTCCATTTCTATTTCATATTTTCTGGAATGGAATCATAATGATATAAGAGTATATTATAATTCCAGTATAATAACATATATAATATCATTAACTTTATCCTTTACACATCCCACATATGGTATTAACGAATCAAATCACTTTTAGGGGGCGGTAGTCCGCACTTCCTAAAATGAAGATATCGTGTTTTACCCATAATGGAAACCATAAAGGTATGCCCAAAATGAAAAAAACAGAAGCTTAAGTAAAACATAAAAATATTATATATCATATATAAAAATAGTGACATCATAATGGCCACCTTTGAAGGTGTTAAATGAGTATTGAACAATCATCGTTCCGGGAGGTAGAATTTCGCCATCCACGGAAACCGTATGTTCTTTAACCATTTGATGTAGTTGTGTGAGAGTGTAGCTCAAATATATCTTATAAAAACATCCTAGTATATTTAAGATACTGGTGTTGTTACAAAAGAAGTAAATAAAAAGAGTTTAGGGGGTTGGAGAAGCAAAATAAAACAAATGAACATGAGAGAATGAATTACCTTAAAAAGTGTAACTCCTTTTGGTTTGAGCCTAAAGGCTTCCTTTGAAAGGATTCTTCCAAAAGGGAATCCTCTAGGATGAGGAGAGGGATGTGGAGAGAGCAAATGGGCAGGGTTTGGCCGAGCCAAAGGCTTTATAAGTGTGTGAAATGAGGTAGAGGTGGGGGCCTTTTATAAGAGGAGAGGAGGGGCACTTTTGGAAAGTAAAGAAACATTACTTTATTTGAAAATGTGTTTCGGTTTTAAAAGGTCCCACATTGATATAATTCGTGTATAAGGTGATAAGGTTTCTAAATCCTCTCATCCAATTTGTTTTGGACATGTGTAGTTCATAGATATTACATTATCTTTCCATTTTATTTAAATCGTCAAATAATGATGTCATCGCTGCATCATTATTATGTCATAAATAATTAAATTTATTTAATGTCTAAAAATTATAAAACAAAATACTATGATATAGGAAATCTTTTTAGCTTTCCAATTACTATTTATAATCAAAATTTGGACTTGTATAACCCCACTTAAAAATTGTTTTTGCAAAACATATTATGTTTGTGTCATTTTCACTTTAACATTAAATAAAAAGTAATTTATGTCATTTCCCAACAAAAGTGGATCCATGGGGTCCCCAAGTTGACCCATGGCTTGTCTTGGTCGGCCATGACACAACCAATGAGGTTGGGACATGTGTCTAGGTCATTTCATATTATTAAAGCATTATTTATACCTTAAACTACCCTAATTACCACTAATCGTGATTAAGAACTTAATAAGTTACTATTCACCAAAAAATTATTATAATCTCATTGAACCACATTTTACTTCTTAATGACAACCATGTATGTCGGATTTTCAAAATTCAGTACACATTAGTGGTAAACTTTCATTTAACTGAAAAATCAGTTTGCTTGATTACCACTTAGTGCTTTCACTATTCATCAAAAATTGAAGTTTTTCAGAAAATTAGCAAAAATTCACCCTAAGCTATATTTGATATTCCGAATTCAAAAATGAAGTCTATTTTACAAAATTCAAATCATATAAGTCACATTTATTAATTTAATAATTAATTCCCGCTGCCAGGGCAAATAGCGTGTTTTTACAAAACAATAAGTATCAAAAGATTGACACCAGTTTAAGTCTAATTCCAAAGTGAAATTGATTCCAATGACCACCATTGGATAAATTGGTAAAAATATATTCTAATTTCACTTCAAAACCAATTCAAAACATAATATAATCATATAAATAAATTAGATTAAAAAGCAGTTTTGATGTAAAATGCAGTATTTTTCACTATTCATTAAAAAATGAACATTGTCAGAAAAATACCAAAAATTCACACAAGGTAAATTTTGATGTCCCAATCATAAAGGATAAGTTTATTTTGACAAATATAGTATATAAAATTGTCAAAATCTAGATTCAAAAATGGTTTGCCATCAAAAGGCAGTAAAACAATCTTTTAAGAATATTAGTGTATTTCATGCATAAGATTGTATTTATTTTCATTTTAAGCCTCTATAACACTATCTTAATCATTAATAGACATAGATAAAAATATCTATTATTCATTACTTACTTGGGATGTTACACCAACTCTTATAACATGAAGCTAGTGATTTAATTTAATACGTTGGAAGACATACAATGGTTTAATCCTTAAGGTCCAAACAATTCAATAATCTTATAAAAATATATACATAAATGATTATATTTGATTACACAAATAACAACATAATTTTTTATTCTTTTATTTTTAAATCATAACCAAATTATACCTAGAATATCCCAAAATATAAATCATAGTATACTTAATGGATTCCTGAGAAAGGAAATGAAATAAGGCTGTGCTCAAATGCTTAGTAAGGGTTAAGTACAACAGAAGCTGACATGAATTAATATAAATAATCAATATAGAAACGCATGTAACTGAGAACACATTATATTTAAATGACTAAATAAGGAATAATAATTATGGAAAGTTAAATAACTAAGCACAGATCACATTTAATCAATAAAATGAGAATTAAATGTATCTATAGATTTTTTTCATAGTGAAATTGGAATGGATAATAATAACTAAATTATAAATTAATGAAATACATAATTATTGGACATAATGTCTCCAGAACATGAAAACATATAATTTAATGATATATCCTTATGATTTTTTTAAAAAAACTATGTCAAACCCCATCTAATTTTTTTTCGGACAATTTAAAAATCTCTAAATCCAAATCCATCATATAGATAATTTAAAACTTCTAGTTTACAAATGTGATTGATTTATACCAAATTATTTCATTTGAGGAGACTACCCATACATCAAGATTATTTCCTTAACTACTCCCCAAATTAAGTCTTCATGTCCAAATCATTCCCCATTTATCAAATAATTGATTTAATTCAACAAAAATGAGTCTTATAATAACGTATTCGTATCGAGTGAGTAATAAAATTTTATTAACATATACCAAAATGAGAAGATAAAGTTCAATGTAAACTACTGTATATAAAAGAGGGATACCATTTATGAAATAATAATATCCATGATAAATTATATTGATAATTTGGGGAAATTTAATTTCCAAAGACAATAAGAAAGTGAATATTTCAAGGAGCAGTTAACAATTACAAAATTCATCAAAGATAGTAATTTAAATACTACCCAGGAAAAAATAATTATAATCCATAAAGATGAAAAATATGGATAGTATAAATATAATAGATACCCTTTGTAATAAAAATAAACAATTATTGTTTTTGAAGAAACAAAACATAACTTTAAAAACATTCTTGAGGAAAATATGGTTTTTATTTTGATTTTTTGAAAATATATATCATTAAAAATCAGTTTTAAAAATATTTTCTTTAAAATTATCATCCTAAACATGAAATGAAATATTTAATGAAATTATGGTGAGTAATTATATATATGTTATACAAGGTAAAAATAACATTACTTTTAAATTCTAAAAGGTTTATAAAATTGAATTATAAAGAAAAAGACAAAAATATTCCTTTAAAAACATTTTTTATAAAGGAAAATGTGTGAAAATGTATTCTATTAAATCATATAGAAAATTATTAACAATTTTGAAAACATATTTATTATACATGGTTATAAAATAAATCATATTTTTTTTATTGAAATGACATATGACGTCCTATTTTCATAAAAACATTTTCTAAAACAATTATATGCACCAAAGAGTAGAAATTTTTTACTATTACTTGGAAAGGGTCATGAGTAACCCATGTGTTAGAAAATAAAAGGGTTAATTAAATAATTATCAAATAATAACCCTCAATTAAAATTCATGTGTGATCAATCTCTATAAAAATGAGATTTTGATGTAAACCCTTAGAAAGATCATTTAATCGACATGAGAATAATAAAATGAATAAAATATTTTTATCAATTTTAAATCCACATAATATGATTGTAAATACAAAATAATACGAGAAGAAGTAATTATACTCATAATCATATAATATTAATGATATAAAATAAGTAATATAACTCAATGAGAATAAATTGAGTTATGAAATACTTTACAACTTTTTTAATTCTTAAGTCAAATCCCCTAGGATGAAATAATTAAAATTGATAATTAAAATACCATTTACTATGAATAATTAGTGATATTTGATGTAAAATGAAATTTATGTACACCATGTATAAGAAATTAGATTCCCAATAAAAAATTATGCCTCAATGAATTGAAATTGAGACGAAACCCCTTAACTGCAATTCCTTTTTTATTGTATATTATTTATCATTATGTTTAAAAAAATACTTTATTATTATAAATCCATTATAGAACCATATATATATATAATAACATATATTTTTTAATAATTATCATTTATTACCAGTTTATTAAAAATTCATTGTAAAAGTTACGTTCCGTGTAATAACATCATTATTTTTATTTCATGTTTTGATTTGTTATAACTTTGGTTATTTTACCTTAATCATGATTTAATAATATTTTATATGAAATAAATTATATATATTTCATATATAATCATTATTTATTAATTTATAAAAATATATAATATTTGGTGAGAGGAAAAGAAATACAATATTCATGGAGATAATAGGTTGTACATACTCATTAAGGTTGCTTTCATTTTCTTGTCATGTTGAATGAAAGTGAATTAAATGATATATATGTATTTTATAATTACAGTATCATATTTATTTCATATACTTCATATTATTTTAATAAAATCATCCTTAATTCAATCTATGTAAATCATGAATGAATCATATCACTTCGTGAGATGGTAGTAAACCATACACACAAATGACATTATCGTATTCACACAAAATATAACGAATGGAAGTATGTGTGGTATATAAATTACATAATAATAATAAAATCATAAAAATAATATATATCAGATATAAATATTATTTATATAATTAATCTCATCCTTGAAATGTGGTAATGGAAAAATGAACGACATCTGTTTGCGAGCTAGTAGTCCACTATACAGAAGAATGATGGTTGTATATCCCATTTGATGTAAGTGTGTGAAGGTGTAAATTATACCCATAACATGATAGAATATACAGATATATATATATATATATAGATTATGAAGTTATTATATAATCATAATATAAAAATAATTGATGGAGGTGGGGAAGGAAATAAAATAAAAATGCTTTTCGATGATCATTACATCTTCATCGAGTTTTCTCCTAAAATTTTCACTAAAATCATAAAAGGATTGATTTCATTACACTATAAGGATTATAGGAGGAGGTGATGGAATTATTGAAGTTATTTAATGATGTAATTTTTGGTCTAATTTTTTTTAGAGGTCTAAAAAAGAGAGGATACAAAGAGGCCTTTTATAAGTGAGGTGAGTGGAAAACATGTAATTTTTTTAAAGTTTGAATTCCACCCACACTTTTCCAATTTCATGTGGCTAAAATAATGTACCAAAATCTATACTTCATGTTATATGGTTGAAATATGTAATGAAACTTGGTAATTTACATTTTTCTAGGTCATTTAGACCCTTTTATTTTAAGTTTAACAGCTATGTAAACTCATTTTTACCTTAATTGCTTTAATTAATTTTACTTTTTTTCATTAATATCATTGTAAAAAATTTAATTTTACCATATTTTAAATTTGATATAATTATGATTCCAAATATGGATTCCATTTTTTCTAATTTAAAATCACAGAAGTGAAAACAGTTAATTTAAAATAAATCCTATAGAAGGGATGGGAAACCGAGTTTCTAAATTTAAAATGATCAAATGATTGAAGAGTTATTATGAATAAATTCAATATGAAAATTATTAGTTTGAAATAAATTTTAATAATAAATATTAAATTTAATATATGTTTCTTGAAAACCAATTAATAATATAGTTTAACAATATATGTTATTTAAATGAAAAGTTAGTTTCAAATTAACATCCAGTATTTCTCACTATTTATAAAAATATAAAACCTCTAATTAAAATAACAAAAATTTATAATAAGATAATTTTTGTATTATTATTTAAAAAATGAATTTTATTTTTTCATATAATATTTATAAATGACTAAAAATTTAGTTTTAGAATTATTGATCATTAAAAGGAAGAAAAAATTCTTTTAGGAAAATACAAATTTTTATATGTAAAATTGGATTTGTTATTTTATTATGCCTATAAAATCTATTGGATGAATTTGAAAACATATAATAGATTATAAAATTTATAATTTTTTTAATATAATTAATAAATATTAATTAATTTAATTTATTAAGATAAATTCCCTTTGGGATCCTAAACATAATTTTTTCAAAAAACTTTTACTTTATATTGAATTTGTTTTTATATTCACTTATAATTAATTGGTAACCAATAAATTCAATAATATATTTTCATAAGTTAGTTAGTCCCATTCATAACATCAAATTTAATGGTTAGTTTTCAGTTTTCCTTTAAAATTATAATATTAATAGTATTTTACAAGACTCGGTCTTGTGTGTGACACAAGATACCAAAGGAAGCCATTGTTTTATGTAACACAAGATGACTTAGTGTTGAGTGAATTTCAAGGTATATCATAGATTTAATTTATTTAAATTTGTAAATATATTTTAATGTATTAGGATGTTATATTACCTTCTATGTTTGGTGTTGTGTGTCACATATGAAATCAAATACAATGTCCTTATTTTAGAATATTGGTTTGTTACTTTCTACCAACATTAAATAAATTGCTTCATCATAATTCAAAATTATTATTGGTAATAATGTTTTTGATATTATCAAAATTCAACTTTTTAAAACCCACATCGTAAACGAGTTGATAAAACACCTTATTATTAAAAGAGGAATGGAAGTGAAAATGATATATGGAATAACACATAACTAGGTTTCTACACAGTAGAGCACAAGTGGGAATTGAAAACAAGGAATTAGATGAAATGCTTAAATAATTATAGAGAGTGATTGATTTCATTGATCCCAAGAAAGTGAGTGATCAATGGAAATTTAAGGATTTAAAAAAAAAATCTGCGATGATCTAAAAGTCATTTTAACTCATTGGATTTGAATGTAATAGGACATCATTTTCATTTTAGGACCCATTTCCTAAAGTTGAGGAATTATTTTACTGTGTTATAATGTAAGGAAAAATACTTACATGATGCATTTATAATTTTATTAACGATTTTATCCTTTGGTTTTTCTTTGTTTAATTTCTAATTCATGGATTAATCCAAGAAAAAAATATCCAAAAATGAATATTATTTATGTATAAAGCACTAAAATTAAATTTTAACGGATCATATGATCCAAATACAATTCTTTCCTTATATACTATACTATTTTCAAAAAAATAATAATATAATTATCAAAAGTTATAAATTAATCTCTAAACCTCAAAAAGTAATACTACTAGCTCATTTTTAATATTTATTCATCAAATTTTTTCAACTAAATACAGTGATTTATTGAGAACAACTTCATGTATGCCAGTGGTAGGTGTGAAACCCTTCTCATCCTTATCTTAAGGGATCAAGCCCCACCACCATGCCAAAAATGATAGTTTTTCACCCAGCATGCATGTTTTACTTTTTCTAAACAATATTAATATATTTTTTACAACATTCTCAATAGAATATGATGGATATACTTGAAATAAAATTAATCAATAAATAATATTTTTACTATGTTTCTTAATTCAACTATTTTTTTTCAATGTATAATAATGGAGTTTGTATATCAACCCTAACGGTTATTGAATCCTTTATAATAATGTCAATAAAATTTAAAGGAATTATTCAATAAATAATTTTTTTAATAAAAAATATTCTTTTTAGAAAAATTCTCCCAAAAAATCCATAATCTTGGTAGAAACTTATCACATGAAACCTAAATAAATTTGTTTTATGACATAGAACTTATGATAAATATTTAAATAATAAAACCATGACATTATCAGTAATTTATATGTAAATGAATACACATTTTCTTTTAAAATTATATTCAATCCTTTTATGTTTTATAAATTTTATATCCAAAATAAAATTGGTAAAGTACTTCTAAAATTTGATTCTTGAATCTAAATACATAAATACTTCATCCATTTTATTTCTATATAGGTCCTTATTTGGTCACGGTTTTAACCAAGGTCATTCATTACCATCATATATTCCGATATTTCATAATGGTTTATAAATAAAATGTGAATTATCCTAATAATATTATAATTACCTGGCCTTATTACATTACATAATCTTGAATTTAGTCAAGAAATAATTTCATTTTACATTAAGGATCATTTCAATTTTAAAAATTTATAGAATTGGGACATAATATTATCATAAAATTACACATTATTACAGAGCGGATAAAATAGATACAATATTCCTTTCTTGAAAAATTTAAAACTTTTCACATAAAACAATATTTATTTGAAAAATCTTCAAACATTTAACATGGATTTATTATTCATCTTACACAACCTTATAACCTATTAAAATCATTTAAAAACTTTGGATGAGCACAAAAATCACCGTAAGGGGTATAAATGAAAGGAAAGAAGACATTAGTCCATGGACACTTGTAACATATGAAATCATTTTTAAAAGACATACTTGTCACCCATATATACTTACTTTGTGAAACATGAGATTTAAACAATATCCAAAAAAAACATAAGAACATAAATATAACCATAAATTTATCTTGAGGGATTACTTACATAATATTATAACTATATTAGATACCTTATAATTTGTAACCCTCACAACTACCTTACAATTTATGTAACCATCGCAGTTACACTTGGAATAACCATACAACTGAATTTTAACATACACATACCCAATGAATTAGAGGGAGATATAGGTCCCAAAATTCATCTTAAACAATTCCAAATAACCAAAACACAATCACACAATATGAATAATTGCATAAAATCATTTCTTTTGAATCTTGTAAAACATAATTTTTAAAAGATGATTTTAGAAGTAAACCCCCTTACGAAATCATATAATTGAAGTGGGACTTATTAGAGTGGATGGAATATTTATTTAGACTATAAATAAATTAATTCAACATAGTATAAACAAAACTCATCACACAAACAATTTAAATACAATATAAATAACGAAGTAGGAGGTTAACCTAATGAATAGAAATTGGGTTAAGAATTCCCCTACCTTAGGTTTTTCTTACTTCCAACCTTTTTAAACCATATGTATAATGGTTAAAAGAGTGTTATTAATATATTAAAGAAGCATATTCATCTTTATAATACCTTATATTATCATTTAATTAAATTATTTTACACTTTAATTGTTAGTATTTTGTTCCTCGCACTGTTTTGGGTGAGTTATTTATGAGATTTCCATGATTGGTTCATGATGGTTGTTCTTGTCAATTGGAAGTGAAACGATAGAATTGAAATGGAGTGGTATTTACTTATTTACAGTACCATAAATTATACTATTTATCATTTTTAATTATTACATTATGATGATTCAAAAGTTAAAAAATTAATGATGTTTGTTTAGATCATTTTAGTGGTTCTTTGATAATAACGACCTCATTTTGTTTTATAAATTAAAAATAATTTGTAAAAAATATTTCTCAAACCATTTATGGACATAATACATATATTATTACCTGGTTAAACCATAAAAATGGTTTCATGACAATTCTTGAATGAAATAAAATAAATCAAAATCACATCGTCCATGATGTCTGTAAATCGACACATCACGAACGGTGTTTAAATTCCATGAATAAGTGGGAGAGGAGAAGAATAATGATGATTAATTTTCTATGAAACTATGAAAATACATAATATACAAGATTGTTGGGCTTTCATTCCTCTTGGATAAGAGGAGGCGGGGAAAGAATAAGAAAAAAGGAGCTTAAAATAAAAGAAGAGTTGAGAAATCCCTTACGAAATTTCAGAAGCTAACGACATCGCTCAAAATTTCAAAAAATATTTTTATGAGAGAAAAGTGGTATCTCATCATTCTTACATAATTTGGGTAGAACGGGGGATATGTAATGAAATTTACCAACATAATCCAAATGGAATTTAAATAATAACAAAAAATGAAAGAAAAGAAAAAAACAAAAGAGGTTGTTTACCTCTTGATCTCTTCTCCTTGAGATCCTTCTTAAGGCATTTGGTTTTGGCCTTTTGGTGAGACAAGAAGCTCTATAAAGTGGGGGAATAGTCTTGGGAGGAGTATTTGGAATAAATTAGGTAATTATCAATGCTTGAGAGGTGTGGGAGGAAGAGGGAAATGAGGGTGGTATTTATAGTGGAGGGGAGGGGGTATTTTTCATTATTTTAATCTTTATTATAATATTTTTGCTGAAGATTATAAATAGTCTTAATTAAAGTGACCCCAAATAGTAATAATGGTATCTTATTTAGAACCAAGTGGGATTAAATCACTTATGAATTCATAAATACTGTATTTAACTGATAATTTGAATATACGGTATTTTACCGTATTTCCCTATTCATTGAAAATTCAAGAATTTCAGAAAAATCCTAAAAATTCAAGCTTATCATTTTTCAACGTGTAGAATTCAAAAATTAAGTCCATTTTTTGAAAATAGTTTTCTAAATATCATTAATTTAATTTTTAAATAAAATCATACTTAATTAAAAAATTAATAACATAAAAACAATTACTACTTTTATATCACATTGAAAAATTAATCAAGATGTAATTATCTTAAAGCCGTAAGAAAATAAAATAATAATACAATTTACTATTCATTAGTGTCATGTTACTATTCATATTACTATTCATAAGGGTATGTATTATTTACCAAAAAAATAAGTTGGTTCCATTAGACTCTAAATAACACACTAAACACAATTGTAGATGACCATTTTTCGAAATTCAAAACATAGAAGTGGTGAAATTATTTTTAAAGGATAGTTATGAATATCTAATTAAAACAATGCTCTATGCACTTCAAATTATTTTTAAAACCTTGGGGTGTTACATTATCCCCACCTTCTGGAAATTGAATCCTCGCAATTTTATTTACTTATTAAACAAGTGATGACAACTTTCTCTCATAGTATTTTCATACTCCCATGTTTCTTATTATACCATGTGGTTTATCCATAAAAACGTTACCTAGTGGATCACGTTATTCTGAAATACATGCTTCCTTAGATCAAGAATCTGAATTGGGTTCTCTTCATAAGAAAGGTTCTCTTCTAGCTAAACTGCTTATGGGCTCAAGACATGTGATGAATCTGGAACATAATTCCTCAACATCAAAACAAGAAAAACATTATGTACCTGAGATAAAATAGAAGTAAAATATACTCAGTATTAAACTAGTCCAAAATTTTCTAGGATTTCAAATGGACCGATGAACTGTGGACTTAGCTTCCCTTTCTTACCAAAACACATCACACTTTTCCATGGAGAGATTTTAAGAAAAACATAGTCACCTACCTCGAGAGAGATGTCTTTCCTTCTGTTTTCTACATAACTTTTCTGGCTTCTCTGAGCTTCCCTCATGTGCTATTGGATTATCTTCACTTTCTTAGCCACTTCCTCTAAAAATTTTGGCTCCATCAACTTTCTTTCCCCAACTTTATCCCAAAAAGTTGGAGTCTGATACCACTTCCCATACAATGCCTCAAAAGATTCCATCTCTATACTAGAATGAAAACAATTATTATAAAAAAATTAAACTAAAGAAATATGACGATCTCAACTTCCCAGATTGTACATTGAATAAGCTCAAAGCATATCCTCCAATGTCTGAATCTTTCATTTTGACTACCCATATAATTGAGGATGAAATGTTGTACTGAAATTTAATTTTTTTCCCAATGACTTTTGAATTCCCATCAAAAAGTTATAAGTGATCCTGGGATCCCGGTCAGATACAATGGAAAGAGAACCTCCATATAACCTAACAATCTCTGTGAGGTACAGTTAAGAAAGATGATCCAAAGACATTTTATCTTGAATAGAAAGAAAATGTGTAAAATTTGTTAGCTAATCAATAATAAACCAAATTGCATTGTTACCTCGAGATGTCCTAGGAAGTCCCACCACAAAGTCCATGGATATATTCTCCCATTTCCACTTTGGAACTGGTAAAGGATGAAGCATCCCCTTCGGTAATTATCACTCTGCTTTAACCTGTTGACATGTCAACCATTTCATGCTAAAACTAGAAATATTCCTTTTCATTCCATCTCACCAGTAATACTTCTGAAGGTATCTGTACATCATAGTACTACCAGGATGAACTGAAAATAGAGATCTATGAGCATAACAAAACAAATCCTTCTTCAACTGACAATCACATGGCACACACAACCATTTTACCAATCTTAAAACACAATCTTTATCAAGGTTAAATTTTGGAAACTTACCCATTTTTACCAATTCTACCTTTTTCTTTAGCTTATTATCTTCTTTCCGTGCATGCTTAATTCTGTATAATAACAATGACTACACTGAAACCTGAAACAAAATAGAGTTATTTCCTACACCAACAACTTCTAATCCAAAATTCATCAAATCATTAATCAAGGGATCATGTGCCAAATGTAACATGGTTAATGATTCATGGTGTTTTCGACTAAAGGAATCATCCACTTTGTATTCTTTTCCCGGATGGTAATTAATAATGAAATCATAATCCTTTATCAGTTCAAGTCATCTCCACTGCCTCATATTTAATTATTTTTGAGTGAATATATACGTCAGAATTTTATAGTCAGCATATATTTGACATTTGGCTCCGTATAAATAATGCCTCCATATTTTCAAAGAAAAAACCACAGCTAACAATTCCAAATCATGTGTGAGTTAATTTAACTCATGAGGTTTAATTTGTCTTGAAGCATAAGAAATTACCTGATAATTTTTAATCAAAACAAAACCAAGTCCCTTCAAAGAAGTATCAATGTAGATGACAAACTCACCATTTTGGGAAGGCCAGGAAAAAATTGAAGCATTCAACAATCTCTTCTTTAGTTTCTAAAAACAAACATCACATTCTTATATCCAAAAAAATATAAACCCTTTTCATGTTAACTTAGTTACCATGCAAGATAGCTGTGCAAATTTATTAACAAACTGTCGGTAATAATATGCTAATCCAAGAAAACTATGAATCTCTGTAACATTTGTGGGTATTGTCCATTCATAAACCACTTTATTTTGGTAGGATCAACTGTTAATCCATCCTTATTTACAATGTTCCCAAGAAATAAAATCTGTTGCAACCAAAAATCACACATGATGAATTTTACATATAGCTTCTTTTCTTTTAAGGCTGGTAAAACAACCCTTAGATGTTTTTCATGCTCCTCATTATTTTTAGGAAATAAAATAATGCCATCAATAAACACAACCACAAACTTATACAAGAACTCATTAAATATTCTATTCCTAAGATTAATAAATACAGTAGGTGCATTAGTTAACCCAAATGACATAACAACAAATTCATAATTCCCATATCTAGTACGAAAGGAATATTTCGGGATGTCATCCTCCTTCACCTTTAGCTAATGGTATCTGGATCTCAAGTCAATCTTGGAAATGTAATGAGCTCCCTGGGGATGATCAAACAAGTCATCGTTGTGAGGTAAAGGTTAATTTTTTTAATAGTGATGTTATTCAAAGCTCTATAATCAATGAAAAGTCTCATTGGAACCTTCTTTCTTTTTAACAAACAAAACAGGAGCACCCCATGGTGAAGTGATGGGATAAATAAAGCCTTTATCAAGAAAATCCTGCAACTTATTTTCCAATTCAAGAAGTTATATTTGATCTATATGATATGTGAGTTTTGAAATTAGCTTAGCATCAGGAACTAAGTCAATTGTGAATTCGACTTCTCGATTAGGTATGACATCAGGTAACTAATCAGCAAAAACATCAAGGTATTTAGTTACCACTAGTACATCATCAATCTGAACAGTTACATTGTTTTCAACAATATGGGAAAGATAAATTTAATTTACATCTTTCAACAGTTTCTCAGCTTCCTAATATGTTATCAATTGTATGGGTTCTTTATTATATAAAAACTGAAACTCTTTCTGAAAAACAACTTCTTTATCTCTATAGTCAATCTTACAATGATAAACAGAAATCCAATCCATTGCCAGAATAACATCAAACTCGAATAAGGGTAAAACAAGAAGGTTTGCAGGTAAAGTCATTCGATATACCAAAATAGAAAGATTATTATAATTTTTCTTTTCTAGAATATTTCCCCTAGTGTTTTAACAAAAATTTTCAGTCTCATTGTTTGAGTTGATATTTCCAATTTACCATAAAATTTCTCAGAAATGAAAGAATGTATAGACCCCATATTGAATAAAACATTAGGAAAATCTGAGTAAACAAATAGAGTACCTAATAAAACTTCATTGGATTTCCTAAAATCTTCTGAAATAGTCACAAAGGATCCCACTACACCTTTCTTCTTATAGTCTAGCTTCTTTGCATCATTCAGAACTCTCTTTTGGCAGTCATTTTCATAATGAAAAATCTCACCACATTTAAAACAATCTATAGTTTGCTTATCAGTATTAGTCTTAAGATCATTTTCATTACAATATCAGGACATATGTCCAAACATACCACATTTAAAACACTTATCAGTTTTGGTAATACATTCCCCAGGGTGATTCTGGCCACACTTTTTAAAATTGGAAACTTGATTTTATTACCATCAGATTTATTTTGTTGATTCTTACACATCACTTTCCATCTGGACCTCTTATTCTCCTTGTTTCCAAAATGTATGTGATCATTAGAAAACTCCAACTTTACCCTCTCATCACACCAGACATGTTTCTCACAACTTTTGAATTCATGGGAGGCCAACGCCCTTAGATAACTTGGATTTAGTCTTAAGTAAAAGTGGTTGATTTTCCATCAAGATCTAGAATGAGATTTGGATCATACCTTGCCAGTCAAGTGAATTTCACTTTATAAATTACCACTGAATCTTCCTCCTTCTATTTCAACTCATGGAATTGTTTCTCCATCTTATGTCGCACCACCTTCGGAAAATATTTTTCAAGGAAAACACTTTTAAATCCATCCCACTCTTAGGCATCAAAATCCTCTCTATACCTGATATTCCTTACCATTGACCACCACTAATCAGCTTCATCTTAAAAATGATAAATGGAAAGACTTATCTTTTTATTGTCTAAACATTCCATAACATCAAATATCTTTTCGAGGGAGTTAATCCATCCTTCAGCCGCTACAGGGTCAGAAGATCCATTGAAAGTAGGAGGGTGTTCTGTCATAAAATGTTCCACTATTGTCATGTTCTATTGTGGTACCTCTAGTTGTTCTCTAGCATAAATTCCCCCACCATTTATTTAATTCATTATATAATCCATTACTATCACTAAATTCTCAGTTCTAATCCCTACCATCCTAGGCTGCAGATTTGGAAGGATGTCGTTCTATCAGTGCCTCTCCTCTTCAACTTCCCTATTTCTTCTGCAGACAACCATTCTGAACAAAAATATCTTAAATGAAGCAACATATTAATCTTTAAATTATTTAATATCTCAAATTAATCATAGAGTAAAAATCATTTATGGTATTCTTTTAACATCATCATAACCCCTATAGTTATCTAAACCATCCTATGATACCAACTATAACGACCTGACATTATTATATTACATAATCTTGAGTTTTGTCAAGAAATATTTTATTTTACATTAAGTATATTTTCAAGTTTAGAGATTTACAGAATTGGGACAAAATTCATTCATAAAATTACACATTATTATAGAGTGGATACCATAAATACAGTATTCATTTCTTGCAAAATATAAAAAATTTCACATAAAATATGATTTCTTTGAAAAATCATAAAACATTTAACATGGATACCTTATTGTTCTTAAAAATCTTTATAACCTATGAGAATAATTTAAAAACTTGGGATGAGCACAAAAATCTCATCAAGGGATATAAAAATAAGGAAAGAACACATTAGTCCATGAACACTTGTAACGTATGAAATCATTTTCAAAATACATACTTGTCACCCATATATAATTACATTGTTAAACATGAGATTTATATAAGATACAAATGAACATAAGAACATAGATTTTACCATAAAGGTATCTTGGGGAATTACTTATATAATATTATAACCCTCTAGACAACCATATAATTTTTAACCCTCACAGATACCTTACAATTTCTGTAACCATCGCATTTACACTTGGAGTAACAATACGACCGACCTCTAAAATACACATACCCAATTAATTGGAGGGTGATACAGGTACCAAACTTCATATTAAACACTTACCAATAACCAGAAAACTATCATTAAACTTGAATAATTTCATAAAAACATTGCTTTTGAATTATGTAAAACTGAATTTGTAGAAGAGGATTTTAAAAGTAAAACCCCTTACAAAAATTCATATAATTGAAGTGAGACATAATAGAGTAGATGTAATATTTATGTAAACTGTAAATAAACATAATTAAACATATTATAAACGAAACTAATCACACAAATCATATAAATACCACATTAATAACGAAGTATAATGTTAACCCAAAGAATGGAAATCGGGTTAAGAATTCCCTTACCTCAGGTTTGTCTTACTTACAAATCATTTAAACCTCATGTATAATGGTTAAGATAGTGTTTTTAATATCTTAAAAAAAACATATCTATATTTATAATACCTTATATGATCATTTCATTACATCATTTTACCCTTTAATTGTTAGTATTTTTTTCCTTGCACTATTTTGGGTGAGTTCTTTACATGATTTCCATGATTGGTTCCTGATGGTTGTTCTTTTCAATTGGAAGTGAAAATATAGAATCGTAATAGAGATGTATTTACATATTTCCAGTACAATAAATTATACGATTTATTATTTTGAATTCTTACATGAGGAAGATTTATAAGTTAAAAAATTAATGATGTTCGTTTAGATCATTTTAGTGGTTCTTTGATAACAACAAAATCATTTTGTTTTATAAATTAAAACTGTGTGTAAAAAAGAGTTACAAAACCACTGATGAGACATAATAGATATATTATAATCTGGTTCAACCATAAACATGGTTTCATGACCAGTATTTATAGAAATAAAATAAATTTAAATCACATCGTCCATGATGTCGGTAAAGCGACACATCACAGACAGTGTTTAAAATCCTCGAATAAGTTGGAGAAGAGAAGAAGAATGATGATGAATATTCCATGAACATGAGAAAATCCAAAATATACAAGATTCTGAATCTTTCATGCCTCTTGGATAATAGGAGGTGAGGAAAGAATAAGAAAATAAAGGATCTCAAAATAAAAGAAAAATTGGGAAATCCCTTATGAAATTTCTGCAGCCTAACGACGTCGCTCAAAATTTCATAAAATATTTTGATGAGAGAAAAAGGGTGTCTCATAATTATTACATATTATGTGTAGTAATGGGGATATGGAATGGTTTATCCCAATATAATCCAAAGGTAATTAAAATAATAACTTAAAATGAAAGAAAAGGAAAATCAAAAGAGGATGTTTACCTCTTGATCACTTCTCCTTGAGATCTTTCTTAAGGCCTTTGGTTTTGGCCTTTTGGTGAGATTAGAAGCTCTAGGATGTGGAGAATAGTCTTGGGAGGAGTATTGGCAAGAATTTAGCTAAGTCTCAATGCTTGAGAGGTGTGGGAGGAAGAGGGAAATGAGGGTGGTATTTATAGTGGAGGGGAGGGGGTATTTTTCATTATTTTAGTCATTATTATAATATTTTTGATCAAGAATATGAATAATATTAATTCATGTGACCCAAAATAGTAATAATGGAACGTGAGTTCTAAAAAAGAGGGTTTACATCACTTATGATGTCATAAATAGTGTATTTAACTGATAATTTGAATATATTGTATTTTACCATATTTCACTATTCATCGAAAATTCAAGAATTTTAGAAAAATCCCAAAAATTCACCCTTACTATTTCTCAATGTGTAGAATTCAAAAATTAAATCCATTTTTGGAAAATAATTTTCTAAATATAATTAATTTAATTTTTAAATAAAATCATAATTAATTCAAAAATTAATAATTTAAAAACTATAATTATTTTTATATCACATTGAAAAATTAATCAAAATGACATTATATTAAATCCTTAAGAAAATAAAATAATAATACAATTTATTATTCATTAGGATCATATTTCTATTAATATTACTATTCATAAGGGAATGTTACTATTCACCAAAAAAAAAACAAGTTGGTTTCATTAGACTCCAAATAACATACTGAACACAACTGTAGATGACCATTTTTCAAAATTCAAAACATAGAAGTGACAAAATTATTTTTAAAGGATAGTTATAAATATATACTTAAAAAATTTTTTTTATGGATTTCAAATTATTTTTAAAACCTTGGGGTGTTACAAATATTCCCTACTAGTGTCAAACCAGGTGTGAAGAATGTTCTGTTGTCATGTAACATGTTATGCTCAAGTCAATCCCAAAACACCCTTTTTAGAGTTATTACACCTAGGTAAATTTCTTCCAGAACCATGTCCTCTTTTAGTATTCATACAGAGATGTATTTCTAGGGAAAACCACACAATATCTATCTTAGAATAACTTTTGGATGTTCTTCTATACTTATCCACAATGTATGTCTTAGTTTTAGGTTTCATAAACTATGTTTTCATAAATCTAGTACTCAAGGTTTCTACTAAATGGATCTCTGAAACCAAATGTAATGACCCAACTCTAGTAACCCAAAGACAGTGCCATAAGTTTATACATTGGAATAGATACAAGGGTGTAATCTTAATGGATAGATCATTTTGGTATTCCCAGTAAAATATATACATAAACGATTACATTTGAAAACAAAAATAACAATATATTATTTTCATCAATTATTTTTTGAGAATAATATAATGACCTCTGGAATATCCCTCCATATGAAACATAATATGCTTCATGTATTCCAGAGAATGGAAAAAAATAATAGTGAGCTCAAATTCTTAGTAGAGTTAATGTACAGTGGAAGATGACATGAATCAATAAAAATAATCAATTTGGAAAGGTAAATAACTAATCAAACATTCAATTTAAATAAATAGAGAAGGAATAATAAATATGAAAAGTTAAATAACCTAGAACACATGACATTTAATCAATATACTAACAATGAAATTCATCAATATATTTTTCCATTGTAAAAGTATCATGGATAAAAATAACATAATTGTAAGTTAAATAAATACTTAATTATGGGATTTCATATATTAGGAGCATGAAATCCTATATCGTCAAGATCTACCCACAAGTCACAATAAAACATAATGGGTAAAAAAAATCTATTTTGTGACCAGAAATTTTATAAGACACTACATTCATGATCTATCATCTAGATAGTTTGAAAATGATTAGTTAGAAATACAAAGGAGTTTTAGATAACTGATTTTCTCTCATGATACTACATATGCATCAAGGTTCTATCCATAATAGTTCCCCAACTCGTGTCAGTATGTCCAAAGAAATCCCAATATATCCAATAATCTATTTAATTGATCAAAAATTTTTATGATCATAAAATATCTATATTGAGTAAAGAATATGGATTTATCAATATTACATAAAATAAAAAAAATAACATTCAATGTAAAACACCATATATATAATTGAGATAAAGTTTAAGAAATAATCATATCCATGATAAATTATTTGGATAATTAGGGAAAATATAATTTCCTATGATCATTTCAATGTGAATATTTATAGGTGAAGTTAATGACTAAAAAATGCATTAAGGAAGTGACTTCCAATTGTATCCTTGGAAAAAATAATCATAATACTTTGGGAGGAAGAATAAGGATGTAATTAATATAACATATACCCATTGTTATATAAATAATTTGAGATCTATGTCGATAAAATAAAAAACAACAATAAAAAATTCTATGGGAAAATAACCTTTCCATTTTGAAAAAAATTTAAAAAAAAAATTTATTTGAAAATAACTTTTCAAAATATTATCATTTAAAATATCTTGATAAATATGAAAATTAAGGTTTAATTAAATTATGGTAGGTAATTCTATAAATGTTTTATAATGTAAAAAGAATATTCCTTTTGTTTTATAAAATAATATAAAATATCCCTATTTATAAAATGGCAAGAAGTATACATTGAAAAAATTTTGTAAAAAGGAAAAAAGGGTAATTTTTTTAATAGTTTAATTTTTAAAGAAATGAAAATTATGATTTTTCTTAGAAAACATGATAATAAAAGAAATAAGTTTTCCTACCAAAGAATGAAATTATATCGATTTTTTATAAAATCATTTTCCAAAACATTTTAATTACCAAAGAGTTAAAAATGGTAATATTAAATGAAAATGATAATGTATAACCATAGTATAATAAAATTAAATGGTTTATTAAAAATTATCAAATAATATCTTTTAATGGAAGTTTAAGTGTAACTAATCCTGATTGAAAATTGATTATGAAGTAAACCCTAGGAATGATCATTACATGGTTGCTAGAATTAACCAATGATTAAATTTTGTGTATCAACTATAAATACATATAAAATAAGTTTAAATACAAAATAGGATAGAAGAAATAATTATACACACAATGTTATAATAATTAAAACAATGGGGATGTAATATAACCCAATGAAAATAAATTGAGTTATGAAATTATTTATTACTTTTTAATAATTAATTAAAATACAATTAGGAGAAATGATTCAAATTGAAACATAAAATAACATGATATTTGAATAATTCATGATATCACATGTTAAGTGGGTAGTATTTACACCATATATATGAAATTATGTTTACACTAATAAATTATTCTTCAATGAATAAAAATTGAGAGGATGTTCGTTACCATGTGATTTCTTTTTCATTGCATGTTCATTAAACCACTTTATAATAAAAATAATTTTATTATAAATACAATAAAGAATAATATTTATATATAAAAAACAATATATTATTTTTTTATTTCATTTTTGTACCCATTTATTAATAATTCTATGTTAAATTTACATATTGGGTAATAACTACCTTATTTTGTATATGTTTTGATTAGTTAAGAATTTATTCCTTTCACCATAATCATGATTTAATAATATTTAGAATTATAAAAATGATATAAATATAATATATAATAAGTATATATGTATTTATAATAATCCAAATATTTTTTCAATTGGAAATGAAATACACTATTCATGGAGACGACAGCTCGTATGCCCCCATGAACCTCATTTCCATTTTGTTGTCTTAGAGAATGAATGAAACTTAAACACATATATATGTATATTATAATTATAGTTTCATATATGTGTCATATACATCACATATGTTAAAATCATCCTTAACAAATTCCGTATAAATATTGGATAAATCACATCGCTTCGCAAGGAGACAGTCCACCGAACACACAAATTGTGTTATAGTATTCCAAAAAATGGAAATTATGAATGTATATTTTATATATAAAATTAAAAAACAAAATATAATGATAAAAATAATATATATCATATATAAACTACATTTACATAATTATTATAAACCTTGAAATGTGGTAATGGAAGAACGATCTATATATATTAGCTAGACGGTAGTACCCTCTACCCATAAATGCTGATTCCAATTACAAAAAATTTATTAACATATATGGGTTTTAAATTATTCTAATTTTTAAAAAAATATGGTTTAACAATATAAATTATTTAAACAAATTTGTAGTTTTCTATTAAAATATAATATTTTTAGATTTTTGATCAGTAAATGATACTTCTTAGAAAAACACCAAAAAATCACCCTAAAAATATTTTGGTATTCCACTTTATAAAATTATGTTGTTTTTTTCATATAAATTTATTAAATATGTACAAATTTATTTTTTACAAAAATTACAATTAAATGGATGAAAAAATTTCCTTAAAAGTTATACCTTTTTCTTCACAAAATTGAATTTATTCCTATATTCATACTATAAAACTTATTGGATGAATATCAAATAATTTGTTTGAATGTATAATATATAAATTACATTAATATCAATGAATAATAGTAGTTACTTTATTTTATTAAGATAAATCACCATTGGTCTCCTCAAAACTGTTTTTTATAAAATAATTTCATTGATATTCTATTGTTTTTTATATTAATATCTAATTAATTGGCATCCAATGAATGAAATCAAATATTTTAATATGTTAGTTAATACCATTAATAACCAAAAATTTTAAAAATAATTTATAATTTTTCTTTTTAATAATAATAATATTAATAGTATTCAGTAATACATAGTCTTGCAAGTAACACAAGATATCAAAGAAAGTCGTTGTTTTATTAAACACATGCTGACTCTATGTTGTATTCATTGCAAGCTATATTATAGATTGAATTTATTTAAAATAGTAAATATATTATAATGTATTAGGATGTTATATCCCCTTCTACACGTGGTGTTCTGTTTCACATACACTATAAAAAACAATGTCATTATTTTTGAATATCATGGTGTTACACAATATGTGAAACTTCAAAAGCTTAGAATAACGTTTTTGTTTTTGAAGTTTAATCAATAAAATCTCAATGTGGATCCCAAGAATATATGATTTCATCAAATATATCAGGATTTCATCCTTAAATAAAATAGTTAAGGAGTCATGTTATGGATTAAATATCCTATTCATGGTGGATGAGAATGACATTGGATTAGTTCATGGAAGAAAAGTAATTAAAAGACACTCATACAGTCCATATCTACTACTAAAAATAGTATTGGGAATCTTATTTTCTTTGAAAAGCAGCTGAAGGGTTCATGAAGAATGATTGATCTTTTAAAATTATCAACCTCAACATAAATTATAAAATTTTCACCAATCATGGGTAAATGGAACCTATTCATAATATTTACATGATTAAGCTTCTTATTTCCAACACAGATCAATAGACTACTATTTGAAATCGTAGAGTACAACATTGGGGAATCCCTAGGGGATTTGAATTGATTTATAAATCCATTAACCACCAAATAATTCATGTTATCCTTCATCTCTCCCAACTATTATTCTAACACATGACAAAGAGGAATCAATAATAATTTTACCCCTTTTATGACATTAATTGAAATTAAAATTCATATATCTTGAGGAATACCTGATAATTAATTTGTGAAGGAATCCTGATAGAAATACCCCACATGAGGTAAAAATAGTGGGATACATCTAAATCCTCTACAAGATCCAATATTGTCACTTTCAACATGATAACAACTATCATGATTAAGTCTGGCCCGATCTTAAAAGCTCTAATATCTAACTCACAAATTAACACAATAATCTCACCTCTTGCTGTGGTGAAAATACAAATCTCTAGTATAAATCTAGTTTTTCTAAATAAATCATAAATTATAAAATTATTAATATCACATTGATAATTTTAATCTATATAATCTTAGAGATCTAAATGTTTCCATATAAAAAAACTATGTGGCACTAAGGACATCATTTGAAATGATCTACATTCATTCCCAATGGCATTTGAAGAGAAAGAAACATATATGTTTAATTAAATAGTGAATCTAGGACATAAATTATTTGAGAAGATATTAATTAATCAGAAACTACTGTATCAAATAAAGAGTTATATAGAATTCATGTAATCAATAATTTATCTCGGACTATAGATAGACCCCCTCAACTGATGGATAACATCACCCATCACGTACATCCTTCATGTCTGAGCTCCATAGTCATTACATTATAGTGTAGTACTATAATGGGTTACTGAAATCTAGAAGGCCATTTTTATAGTGGAACACCCCTATTAAACCACAACGTCATAGTTTATGTCTTCCCTAAAACCCATTTTCAGCTTATCAACAATGACCATGAATATAACTTTTGATGGAATCTAATATTTCCATATCCACAACTTGTGATCTATGGTTACAATTGTTCTTAATAGTTGGAAAAATTTAAAATGTGGTACCACAACCCATAAATATAGTTTAAGAATGTGACACGTGGAGTTTTTATTATATTTTTTTAAATAAATATAATCTCTTTGATGGTTGTGATACATGAAAAACTATGTTTAAATGGACCACAATATAAATAATATTATCCAAATGTGATTCTTATAATATAGAGAATAAAAATTGGTGATATGAATATCTATAAAAACATATTAAAATTATTCACAATGATTTTAGTTAAATAAATTAATTGGTGAATATGTACTTAATTTTTAGTAACGTCATTATATCCATCATAATACATTTTTCATAAAAAAATGGTTTCTATTTACCTTTATGAAAAGTTTATATAAATAATGTTTTCTAATTTTAGATTTTTTTTAAAAATTTAAAAAAAAATTAAAATCAGAATGTCAATATTATCTTGTAGTGAAATTTAGAGGTGTTTTAGAAAATATTATTTTTTAATGTATATTGAAAATAAGGTTTATTTAAAATTCATTTTTGTTTAAAATATTTATAATGTTAAATTATAATTTAAAATGATTTTTGGAGTAAAATTAGTAAAATAATAATATTATTAATCCAATTTTTCTCAATGGAATCAATTTTATGTTCAATTTTGATATAAAAACATCTTGTACTTATGAAAACAATTTATTTTTAAATTGTTTTTTCATCACATCTTTTGGTATAGTATCAATTAAAATTTGATAAAATAATAAAAAAATATCTCATATATATAAATATGTTATTATATTAATTTAATAACATATATCCATCTCCACTTCCAAATAATGGGAAACAAAACTGTCGATCTTTTGTATGACAGACTACCATCTCATGAACTAATGTAATTCATTTTCCATCACCACCTATCACGGATGAATATAAAATAAATTTATCAAATTTATATAATATTTTTCATAAAATAAAACAACATTAATTGTAATATCACATCTACTTTTTTACTTTCAAATAAATTGGAAATTTATAATGTCACTCGTGTGTACATGTGGACTACTGCCTCCACAATGCTAAGTGAAAAATTTTTCATTTTATTTTCAATTTGATGGTATTAAAGGTAAATTTATTGATGATAAATTATTTATATGATATAATTTTAATTATATAAACTTGAAATATTATTTACCTTTCTATTCCATAATCCATTTAAAAATAGAAATAACAGTTTTGCTTATGTTAGACATACACTCTCCATGAATGGGGTAATTCATCTCATTATCTATGACTTATATGGGTAACTCTATAAATAAATATATATAATATTTATATTATTATTATTATTCATGAAATTATGAAATCATGATCAATGTAAAATATCCAAAGATACCAAACCAGAAGATAAAATAAAAACAGAGCAGTTATCATAAAAAAATTATTATAATAAAGAATTGTGAATAATGGGTGATGAAAGATAATAGGTAAATCATATAAAATTATATATATGTTTATTTTTATTGAAAAAATTAATATTAAATCTATATTTGTGATACAAGAGTTTCAAACATGTATGAAGGGAATCATTCCTATGGTAAGGGTTTCTCTTCTCACTTTTACTTCTGAAAGATATATTCAATATTCACTACATATTTCAATTTTGTAGTGTATATAATTACAATGAATAAATTTTATTATTTGTATTATGAATTTTATGTTGATTTTCATATCAAAAATGGTTCTTTATTTCATGGGGAATATTATTCAAAATTTTATATATTGTAAGGACTTATTTTATAATCTCAGTATTATTTGTGATTTTTTATGATTAAGTATACCAAGGGAGATCTATTTGATATTTCTATCATTAAACCAATATATATTCTTATCATATGGTTATTTGTAAAATTTTTAGGTAAGGTTACTATTTTTGTATCTTTATTACTTAAATTGGTTGAGTGAATGATTTTCAGAAAATATGACATTATTTCCCTCTTTGGTGTAATATCCTATTTCATCCATATGAATTTTTCTTCTAAAAATATTTTTTAAAATATTTTTAAAATTCTCTAATTGATTCATTAAAGAGTATTTTACCCATATTTGACTTTTTATAAAATGTTTTTATAGTTATATTCTTTTCATTTTCCAAATGAGATTATTTTTACCCTTTTTATAATAATATGAATGGAATGAATTTTTTATCTTATCAGGAATGTATTGAATTTACAGTTATCACGACCACTCACTTCATTAAATAATTTATTTTATGGTTTCAATGATATCTTAATTTAAATTTTTTCCATAGTTTTTTTGTATCATTTAATATTTCATATAATTTTATTCAAATGGATAAAGGTATTTTCCTCATGAAAAGTTCCATTGAGCTTTTTAAAGTATCTTCCTCTATGTCCACAACCATTATTGTATATTATATATTACTATGGATTTAATCTTATGATATTGTCCACCAAGATTATATGGATGGTTTATAACCTGTTTTGATGATAGTAAGCATTGCTATTTTGTATTCTAATTGATTCAATATGTAAATTTATTAATATTAATGAATAACGATTAAGTTGTGTTTATTATTCATATGATGAATGTTTTAGACATATTTATTTATGGGTGGGGCAAAAAATTACATATCCCCCTGATGCATTGTTATTTTCCATGCGAAAAACTAGTTTGTGTATTTTTTTGAGGCCTTACCCATTTATGTGAGAAGTCATGGATTGAGGCCACAATGGTATGTTTTAGATGTTATATATTATGGATTATGTCATTATGAAATCCATTACTAATGTCCATGTGATTAGTTTTTTGTTATGTTATCCATTTATGAGTTTTTATCTCATTTTTTTATTTATATGGTTTTATTTTCTCATAATTTATTCTTAAAATATTATCTATTCCTTATTAGATTCCTCCATACGCATACCCTTACTATAAATCTAAGAACACCATGGTATTGTGTTTAATTTCCCTATGATGCCAAGAAGTGTATTATTGTTGATATGAAGGTAAATTATAAAGGGATTAGTGGCGTTCTAAGACAAAATACTATGTTTTATGATATGTTTTCAAGTGTAATATGGAAATAAATTATGTATCTATTTTACTAAGACTAATAAAATATTTTATAAATTGAGATGTGATTCCTCATATCTGGTGCTAATAAAATAAAAGAACAACAAACTCTGGGCTATTAGGGTTTCAGCCTTTATAGTTGGTATTAGAAAAATATTAGATGATTCCTTTAGAACAATATTTTGGAATATATAGATTATGAAATATATCCATATGGCCGACTATAAATATAAGTCTATGTATAAGATAACATCATAATATTTGGAAAAGAAAAGGATTATATTTTTTTCCTATAAATATATCTCTATATAGATACTATATATGGTTGTGGCTCTAGAATATTTTTACCTAGTGGTAATAACTCCAAAATAGGGGAATTGGGATTTGAATCGATTATCACATGGTGCATGACTGCGGACCTAGCTACACACTTGGTTTGAGACTGTCAAGTGACATGGATTATCTAATTCAAATTATCATTACAACACTTTGTGACATATTTGATATTATTTTTATGATATGATAATATCCCAAAAGAAACCAATTTTATGATTATGAGATTAACTACACATAAATTCCTCCATTTATGTTATGTGTTTAACTAGTTTTGGGATTATAAAATATGATTCATAATGTAATGATCTAATATAGTGTATTCCATTTTTTATAAAGTTCCTATATGAAGTAATGGTAACCATATCAATGCATATAATATATGTTGGTATTTACCTCTTGGGAAAGAAAATGGGGATGATCTAGAACTACAACTCAAATAGATAAAATTATAATCATATTAGGGCATCTGACTCAGGTTATCAGAAATAAAATTTATATTATTGATCATTCTATAGGTACGCCATGCGGTGTAAAAATATTATATTTCATCATGTTTTAGAATCATCCATCATTAAATGTTATTAAAACTTAAATTTTAGTTATCAAATTAATAAGTTTATTAGATAAGATATTTCATTTATTAGGATGTAATTATAAGGAGAAGGTTTTAATGGAATATTATCATCACTCTTGGGATTAAGATTAATGATTTTTATTGATTCAAAACACTATGGATGATGAGAAAATGTTTATAAAAGATTAAAATGGTTTTAAGGAACATTTATTAAAAAAAACTTACCCATGAATAGTGATTAGATATAGAGAGGAACTTATTTTGTCTAAGAAAAAAGGATGAGGAAAATATTTCTATGTATGAAGATAACTTTACAAGGTTATCAAGGCTTGTTTTAAACTATATAAATAATCCGAAGAGAAAGATTCACAACATCATTGGTGGTATTAAATAAAACCTTCAATAGTAACTATCATCCTAGAAATCATCATAATATAAGGATATAACACCATTTTCTATCAATATAGAGAAATAATTATCTTTATCTTATGACTATGAAAGAATGTTGGAGAAAAAGTGGACTATAGAATATAAAATGGATAAGGGGAGGAATAGAAAAAGTAATTTTACAACATGTGATAGGTGTGAAAAAACACCTTAGTACATACCTAAAATGTAAAAAAATATTTCATCAATTGCAGAGAAGATGTCCCTTATTCTCGTGAATGTAAGGGTAGGGTAGAATACCACATTGTATAGTGCATTAAATATAATGAAATAGAACACTACACTAACAAATGATCAAAATTTCAAGGGAAAATAAAAAATATAATACAAGGAGGGAATGCCAAGAATATGAACTTAGTATAACCGACATTGATATTCCAAATGATGTGGTGATAGATACACTTATCATCCAAACCAGAATTGAAAATGTTTTATTTGATCATGGTTACTATGAAAACCCTTGAATTTATTAAATATTAAATCCTGATTTATTACATAATATTAAAATTAATAAAACCCAAAATATTGTTAATTTTACTATTATTAAGAATTATGTAAATTACATAACAACTTAAAATATGAATTACACCATAATTTTTGAAAACTTCTTTAAAATTCTTGTACTTATAACTACATGGGATAACCTACTGACATACATAATAATGGGGTGAAATATAAATCCTAGTGAGGGAAAAAACGTGGAATAACATGAATAAAGTAATACATATTTAGAAATTGGAATATAAATGGGGAATAAAAGGAGGGAGAATCATAAAAATGAACAATTATGCATAATATATCAAGTTAACACAAAATAAACGTTGGGAATGTGAAAAAATCATAAAACACTACATCATAAACATAGGTCAAGGTAGACTTCCAAGTAATCACGAGGGTTAAAGTCCCAAATAGGAAGAAGTTTTAATCCTTATCCCAATACGATGCATCATGAGACAAAACATTATCCAATCCATTAGAGAAATATATAATTCTGGGTTCACCCATAAATTTCATTTCATTATCATACATAACTGTGAGGTATAGATAATAAAACACTGATTAATTCATCATTATATTTAATTCCCCAATCAAGGATTTTGGAATAAATACATTTAAGTCCCATATCAATTAATTATAAGTGTATAATGGTGATATACCTTGATAACACATGTGTATAGTATTCACTACACAATTGTTTTGGCATGAAGAATCATGATGAAATTTTTGCTGCATAATCGCGTCACATAAAATTTCATTAAATGGATTGATGAGAGATAATGGGTATATCATAATTTGAAAATAAAATTGATAGTAATAGGGACATGGTAAAAAACATCTCAGCATTATGAATTTAAAATATATGGCATAAGATAATGAAAAAACATTATTAAAGAGGAGAATGAGAGGACCCCTTACATGAGTGTGTTACTCCAAATTATAGGGTGAAGCTTCTTGAGTTCTTGAGGGAACCTTTGGAGGACACTAGAGATGTGTGGGAATATCTTTTATGCGATAATGGTATTTTATGTGAATAAGAATGGGAGCATGTGTGGGATTATATTGTAAAAGAGAGGGGAGTTCTTTATTATTTCCCAAACACTCTGTTTGGACTCTATATAATAAAAAAACCACAAACCTTACCATGGGTTTTCCCATTTTTTTTCCAATGTGGGGTAGTTTTAACTAATTTATAATGTTAAGGTCTAAACATAATAAAATAATCCCCTTTCTAATCAGGAAGTGAGTCATACTTTTAAATAAATTATTTCAAAACCAAAAATTATATTATATGATTTATAATGGATTTATAAAATTAATCAAATAAACATAAAATAAAATTATTTTAAAGTTAAAACACATATTTGGTTCTGGATATGCATTATGGTATTTATTTCATCACTTTTGGGCCATTACGAAGTCATAATATGTACTATTTATTTATACAATATTTTATTTTTTCCATAACATTCAGCTATCTCAAAAAATTATGAAAAATTCACTATTATTTAATATTGATGTTCTGATTCCTAAAATAATAATACTTTTATAAAAACTATTTTCTAAATATATTTATTTTCATTATTAAAATAAAACTTTACACTTATTGATAAATGATGGATTTTTTTAACAATAATAGTTTTTAAACCATTGACATCATAAAAATTATATTATCAATTACATTTATCATTCATAAATTAAAAATTATTTTTTTTTTAAAATATCACCTATTCCAAAAAATAAACTAAATCATAAAATATAAATTTTGAATTGAAATTTTATTTTACTTAAAAATGAAATTTGTGTTTTATCGCATAAAAATATATTTTTCATCATACTAATAACTTAATCATTTATAGCAGAAAAAAATTTAGGAATAAATATAGAATTATTTCAATTAAAATTAAATATATATATATACACTATTATTTTTAACGTGTTTGAAGCATTTTTCAAATTATTTCTACCCTTAATTAATATATTTTTCTTTTATAGTGGTAAAAAATATTTACTACAATTACTATTCACATTGAAAAAATATTATGTCAACCTTATTACCAAATATTAATTATGATGATTATATTTAATGAATCAAATTTATCAATATAAATTCATAGATATGGAAGAATTAAATTTAATATAAAACCTATAATCATTATGGATATTAGTTTTTCAAAAAATCCATTCATTCATGGAAATGATGATTTCACTTTAACTATATAACTAGTAATCTTCATTATATGAATTTAAATTCACAATGATAAACATATAATCTAAAATAAATTCATTTAAATCATTTTTTATTATATTTTATTTTAGTTATTTATAACAGGGAAACATTATGCATTTCAAAATAGTTTTCATAAAAATATGTTTTATGCTTAAAAATAAACCTATACTAAAATATTGAACAAAAGATTTAAGTGTAATTATATGAATTATATATAACTAAATAATAATTATTTTCACTTAAGATAACTCTAAAATAAAATTTTAACTTTTAAACTATTTAATTTTTCAAAAGAAATGTAGTTTTAAAAAAATCGGTATTTTTCAATATTCACTGGAAAATCTATATTTTTAGGAAAATACTAAATGTTTACCCTAAGATAATTTTGATATGTTATTGTCATAAATGGAGTTAATTTAATCAAATAAATTTCCTAAATATTCTATAAATTAATTATAATATATTTTCATACAAAAATATTTTGGAAGAAAATATATTTTGATGAATAAAAAAATTACTAAAAATTAATTTATTATTTACTTAGAATTGAAAAATATATTTATTAAATATATATGGATATTTCATAATTTAGTTAATCATTCTATTTTTTTTGAAAATTTATTGGAAATGATAAAATTTTAATATTTAATTTATCATTGTTTGATTGGGATCAGTGTTGCATATTGCATACGCAATAAAAAATTGTTTTCTCTTATAAAAACTCAGGGAACTAAATTCTTCCCCACTATATGTAATTTCTTCCTCAAAATTTAAACTTGAACAAGGTAAGAAATGTTTTGACACTTGTAAATAGGTTTATTGAAACCCCACATCATAAAAAGTGTTAATAAAACATCCTTTTAAAGAGATGGAAGGGGATGTATGAAGGTCATCACATAACTGGGTTTCCATGTAGGAGAACAATAGTTGGATATGAAAACAATAAAATGGAATAAAATAACTAACATCAAATAACTAATAGATTGTGATAGATAAATGGTTAGGAGAAATTCAATGACCACAAAACCATAAATCCATGATGGATTTAATGATAAAAAATTCATCAAAAATGATCATAATATGAAACCATTTTAGATTGAAGATTTTTTTCATAGAATTATAGAATTTCTTTATCATCTAGAATATCAACATTAGAAAACATTCATCCTTGACCAATATAACTAATTTACACTACAATCTCATATTTTTATTTAAATTATGAGAACTCAAGAAATGAAAATTTTTCATTCATAATGCACTAGAATACGTTTATTACAAATCACATAATCCATCAAATAAAAAAAAGTTATTTCTACTATCTTTAATAAATTCATATATTATCTTAAGGATGATAATTTTGAAAATATTAAACACATTGTAAGATCCCAACCATTTCTAAAGTTATCTCGGATGAAATATTAGGTACTTTTTGTTTTTATTTAAGTACATTTGATAAGAGTTATGACTTGGGGTGAGTTTGGGTGGAGTAGTGAAAAAATTTGGGGAAAAGTGGTTATCTGTGGTCAGCACACGGTTCGGGAAAATAATGCACCTTGCCTAGGTAACCATGCATCCCTAGACAGAGAGGTCCACATTATTAGTGCACGGTTTGACTAATCATGCTAGAAAACCATGCGAGCCCCCTTAAGGCAGAAGCAAGAGCACAATTATTATACAATTTGACTAACCATGTGACTAAACCATGTCCAGGTCAGTAGTTAGATCCTAATAATGTGGATCTAAATAGTTTCTACCTTTTAGTGTCTCATTTTCCTCCTATACAGCCCAAAATATGGATTTTTCTTCTCCAAAGTTTAAGGATGGTTCTCCCATCGACCTAGAGGAGTTCTAAGGCTATCCAACCTCAGTTCTTTAAGATTTAAAGCCCAAATCGGAGATCCTCTCTTCTCCCAGTAATTGGATCTCATCGCGATTCCTATTACATTCATTCTTCATTTTTCATAAGATCTTTTTGGGTAAATTATCCACTTATTCTCTATATTTAAAGCTATTTGTTGAGATCTAGATGTAGTATTGTATATCTAGATCTAGATTGATTATATTTTAATAATCCTTGATCTTGATTTTGGGATTTAGATCATGAACTCAGATCTATGTCATTGCAATAATCATATTTTGGGGATTTCTACTGATTGAATTCCTATTAATGAATTAAGGAAGATGCTTTAAAATATAATTCTCATATTAGTGGATTTGATGCGTGTATAAAAAATAGAAAAATTACTAGAATTCATTAGCAATTGAATTACTAAATTGGGTTAATTATGATGGCCAATTGTTTTACTGAATAATTGTTTAATTAAATGATCAATTGAAGAATTGATCATGAGATTTGGGTAAAGTAATCTTAGATAATTAATTATGGGATTACTTATGAAGAGTTGATATTTAGAATGAGATAATTAATTCTATAAAATTAATTACGGGACATGAATTGTGATATTGGATAATTAATTGATGAATTAATTAATGGGATTGAACCACTTAGTTAATTGTTGAGTTATATAATATATTTGATGTATTTTTTTTGAATTAGTAATGGAATTTATGTGGATAATTAATTATGAATTAATTATGTTTGAATGAATAGGAATGTGGTCATTCTAAATTTAGAAGTATACATGGTAACATAGTCATTATACTTATGAGTAAGAGAATGGGAACATGGTCATTCTATTGAGAAGTATACATGGTAACATAGTCATTATACTTATGAGTAAGAGAGTGGGAACATGGTCATTATATTGAGGAGTAAACATGGTAATATGGTCATATTACTTATGAATTTTACTTCAGAAAATGTGGCATTTAAATGTGAAATTAATGAATGGGATTAATGGAAAACCAAGTTATGGCCTCACATGAGAATACTTTTAACTTATGAATGATTCAAATCAAGTAATGAGATATCATGCCACCTTTGAATACATTGAGCTCTATTATGAGTCAAAGTAGGTATTAAGATACGATATTACCTAGGGAACACTTCAAGATATGACATGATATGAAGCTAGTATTGAGGTAGAGGTCTTCTTGGGAACCCTAGAGTTAATGTGGTTAGATAAGAATAAATGATAATGTAATAACTGATTATTTATGAATTGAACTTATTTCTAATAGAACTGAAAACACTATCTTTTGTCTGGAATTGTTTCAGACACCATTGGTGGTGGCCTACTGAGTTGTACTCACTCCCTATTTAGGATGCCTGATCAGTACCTGAATAGAATTTTCTTTTTCAAGACATATTAAGGGAAAAATCCATATGATAGATTTCTGATTGGGGATAGAGCATGGATGAGGGAACCAAACGTGGTTCAGGACCCTCTTGTGAGTCGTTAGTGTCTTTTTGGACCATATATGTTGTTGGCCACTATCTCTAACTAAAGGTTTTAATTATCACAAATCATTTCATATATTAACATATATCTTATTTCATGTTAGATATTATATTATGACACAACATTATCTTAAATATCAGATCATGTCATTCATATAAATTTTTTTGTATGCTTAAGCCTAAAAAAGATTTTAAATGATTATCTATGTTCAATTAATAAGATTACCAGTTTCTAACATTGTTAAATTACAATACAGATCATCTAAAATTGTCTATGTATAAGTCACTGAAATTGAAAAGCTGATGAATCACCGCCAGACATATGTATTGTTCACAGACAGACCACACATGCATATTTTCTAAGTATGTGAAGTTGAAACTATTACAAAGGACTCACCACTTGATGTGACATCGAAAAATAAAGGACTCATCATTGCACAAGCTACCGACTCAAACGACCAACCATTAGTGCAAGTGAAATACCCTTTCATAATGATACCAACGTAAGGACTCACCATTAGTTAAAATGAGTCACTATTGGCTCAACTATCTTGCCAACAGGAGGAAGGACTCACCATTTATACGAGTCATTATTAGTTCATATGTCTCACCATTTATCAGTCACACCTATAGTTCAAGTGAGTCACTGATTGGTGTCACGCCAATTGTTATAAATGATTCAACGATACCAATGGAAAGGACCCAATGATACACAGAGTCACCGATGCTGACTGACCAATGATGACAGAACAATGAAAATGAGTCACTGATACTTGTGACTCACCAATAGTCATAAAGTTTGTTTTTATATTATTAATTAAAATTTTTATCTAATGATAATATTTATAAAAATTAATGTTTCTGAAAATATTTAATGTTTTCTATAGGACATTCAGTAGAAAGTATGAGGTGCATACATGTGGGGAGATCTTCATGCCTCTTGGATCACGAAGAATAAAATAATTACATACTAGATCATTTGAAATACAATGAGGAATATGATGAAAATAAAAAGAGGAAACATAAGAACTAAAAATACTCCTAAAACACTCAAGATTTCTTCAAAGTACCAAGAACTCAAAGCAATAACATATGGGAACATCAATAAGATGAGAAAGACCTGCTAAACTGCACCAAACATCTCTCCACAAAAGTGTTGAACACTTCACACTCTTGAAGAAACCTATCCACAGAGTCTGTGATACTCTATTTTGGAGACTAATTCTAGAAGAGGACTCAAACAATATTACCTCTTCATCAGATGAGTCTAGAACTTCGTTTCATATCACACAAATTCTTCTAAAATCTATTCTACATATTTAGCTCTGTTTTGTTCTTTTGTTTACATTTTTGAACAGTGTGTGTATCTGTCTGTTACAAACACATTGACTCCGATGCATAACTAGAGGATACCAAATATCCTCAATATCATACTCTTTATTATCTTCTATATCCCACAACTAATAGTTGAAGATGTCAAGTGTGACTCGTTTCTTTTTCATGAATAACTGTGGTTGAGGTCTGGTGTGACCTGTACAACCTTGTGTGCTGTTGTGAACCCCGATCCAGGGTGTGAATCAAAATATTTATTAATATAAACTTCTTGGTGGAAGGTGATCACCAAGTGGATAGAAATAAGTCTCAAATTGAGACTAAACCTCTTGTTTATTTCTATTGTGTTTTTTCACTTTAGTTTTACTCTTTAATTTTACTCTTTAATTTTACTCTATTTTATCACCATTTCATAAAACTAAATTGAACTTTGAAAATTAGTTTATCATGTGTTTATATCTATTTCGAACTAGTAAGTTCATTAAAAAAGATAAAAATATTTTCAGATTAGTATATATGGGAACTAATCAATCTTTTGAGAAATTAATTGAACATTCCAGACCTTTAGAAATTCACTACAAACTGACTTTGATTATATTTTAATTTGGGTAAATTTTTCAAATGAATAACTTGAACAGAAATTTTTATAGATACTCAATCCACCCCCTTTCTTGAGTAATCTACTCTAACCAACATTTGGTATTAGAGGTTGTTTTTAAAAAAAAATTAGTTTTCAAATCTTGTTAAATCTTTTTCAACTGTGATTGTAGTTTTCTTGTAAGGATCTTAAATTTTTTGTAATTTATAAATATTTATCTCTTTGAACACAATTTATAATTCGTATTATGGACAATCATTTATAAGGAGATGCTAATAATAGACCACATTTTTTCAATGGAACCAATTATACTTAGTAGAAGAATAAAATGAAAATGCACTTAGAAAGCATGGATTTGAAATCTGCACTGCTATTGATAGTAAACATGCAATTCCTGAAACTGATAGAAACACATGGGATAAACCTACCAAGACTTCCTATAATAATAATTGAAAATCAATGAATGCTCTATAATTTTCTTTAAGAGATTAAGAGTTTAATCATATTTCTGCTTGTAAAACTACCTATGAATTTTGGGACACTTTGTCTGTTTATCATGAGGAAACATCTAATGTTATAGAAATGAGATTAAATAATTATACTATTAAATATGATAATTTTAGAATAAATCCTGATGAATCTATTTCTGATATGTATCTCAGATTCAATGAAATTTTCAACATAATGATTTCTCTTGGAAGAGAAGTCACAACCAATGAAAAAATCACGAGGATTCAAAAAAATTTACCTGATAGATGGAGAGGAACCTCTGTCTCAATTAGAGAATCATGTGACATCATAAAATTACCTATCAAATAACTCATTTGAAAGCTAATAATGTATGAAGAAGAACCGAAAGTCAACAAAGATGAGGATGATGAACCTAAGAGAACTTATGTAGCTTTCAAGACTACTGCCTCTAAAAATAAAGACCAAAGAGAAAGTTCAAGATGAAGTTGAAAGATCTAGTAGTGAAGAATTAGCTTTAGATAGTGATCAAGATATGGCTCAGCTGGCTAGAAGATTCAAGAAATTTTATAGGAAAAAGAATTTTTTTTTCAGAAATCCCAATTACAAATGAAGGTATGATAACAAGGGAAATTAGAGAAATTGTTGGAGGAGAAATGATAAATTAGAAGAGATAGTGTGATACAAATGTAAAAGGAAAGGACATGTCAAAGATGACTGTACAAAGATCAAATACAAAATGATGTATGTTAACTAGGATAGAAAATATAAGAAATCCATGAAGGCCACTTGGAGTGCCCCTGAGGATAGCTCCAGTGAATATGCTTCTTCTCATGATGTGAAAAAAATATGGAAAATATGTGTTTTATGAAAAACATAGTTGAGGTAATCTTAGACTCTCCAGTTCAACATTCTTACTATTCTAAAAATGAAAGTGAGTCTGAAAATATGTAAGGTGAGGAATTATTTTAATATTGAAACATTATGGAAGAGACATGTAATGAACTAAAGGATAAGTATAAATATTTAAAGAAACAACATGCTCTAACTATAACTATGAAATCATATCTTACTATAAAAAAAGAAAAGAGTTCTCAGCTACTCAAGGAAAACAATGAATTAAAGCTATCTAATGAGAAATTGAAGAAGGATCTTGAAAAGTTTACAAATGGAAAAAAGCACACTTACAAATATTCTTTGTAAATAGATAGCTCATAAGTACACTTTTGGAATAGTATATCAACCAGGACAAAGAATCTTATCAAAAACACATTTTATGACCAAATCTGGAAAATCTATTTCTTTATGCAAAAACCAGAATTTTACTACAAGCTCCAGTTCTAAATATTCTTTTACTGCATCTATTTATTTTGGACCAAACAGAGTTTTTTTTTCAAATTATCTATAATTTTCATATATAAAACCCATAAGATAAGTTTGGGTTTCTAAATATTTCATTAATAATGTTTGTGTACCTTGACAAATATGGGTACCAAAATCGTTTCTTGGATAAATTGTTTTGTAGGTAAACCGAGTAAAGGGTTCCTGTAGAAATATATGGTATTTGGATAGTGGGCGTACAAGAAACATGATAGGGGAATACTCTAGATTCAAAAGTCTTATCAAAATTGATGAAGGACATGTCACTTTTGGTGAAAATGTTAAAGTAAAATCATCAGTCTAGGACAGATTGGCAACCCTAATTCTATTTCAATTTCCAAAGTAATTTATGTTGATGGATTTATGTATGATCTTCTGAGTACATCTCAAATGCGTGATGATGGATTTAATGTAAAATTTAAAAATTATTCATGCCATATTTTTAATAAAAACAATAACTTAGTATTTACTTCTTTAGAAATGATAATGTATATGCTATAAATTTAGACACACTAGCCTCACAAAATGTATCTTTTCTATGTTCCTTTTACAAAGAGTCTTGGATATGGGACAAAAGATTAGGACATTGAATTATACAATCCCTTATAAAACTTACAATAAAAGTACTAGTCAAGGATCTACTAAAATTAGAGTTTCCAAACAATAAAGAGTGAAATCCTTGTCAAAAAGAAAAGCAACATAAAATTTCCTTCAAATCAATGAAATAAGTGTCAACTTCCCAACCTTTAGAGTTGGTTCTCATGGATTTTTTGGACCATCTCAAGTCTCTAGTTTAAATGGGAAGCACTATGTTTATGTTATTGTAGATGAATATTCTAGGTATACTTGGACTTATTTCTTATCTTACAAAAGTGAAGCGTGTACTTACTTCAATAAGTATGATAAAATGGTATAAAATATTAGTGGACTTAAAATTAAATCACTAAGAAGTGATCATGGATGTTAGTTAAAAAATAAATACTTCGAATAATTTTTCTGACACAGTGGCTATAATCATAACTTCTCTTCCCCTAGGACACCTTAACAAAATGGATTTTTAGAAATAAGAAATAGAACCTTTTGAGAAATTTCCTGAACTATGATTAATGAATATGACCTACAAATTTAATTCTGGGCTAAAGCTATTAATATAGCTTGTTATTTAATAAACAGATTCATAGTCCGACTTATCCTTAAGAAGACTCCCAATGTGTTATAGAATAATAGGAATCCCAAAGTTGGTTATTTTAATGTGTTTATATGTAATTTTATATTTTGAACACTAAATAAAATCTAGAAAAATTCGCATCCAAAAGTGATGAAGGAATCTTCCTAGGTTACTCAACCTATAGTAAAGCCTATAGAGTTTTTAACAAAAGAACTAAATGTTTGGAGGAATCTGTCCATATCATATTTGATGATATATATCCACATGGTCCTAAGACCTATCTAGAGAATCTTGGGGATGATATGTCAAATCTGGACATCATTGCTAAATCATCTAACTATCCTGTAAAGGAGTCTGTAAAAACTTCCGGTTCTAGAAATTCTCTAGATTCAAGTCATAATGAACCCAAACCTACTAAAGAATCTGAAATAAGTAGCCCATATTTTTCTAGATCTGTAAGAACCCTTAAGAACCATCTTATATATTCTGTTGTTGGAGACTTAGAAAAAAGAACACAAACTGAGGATTCTCTTAGAAATCAGGTTGAACATCAAGCCTTCTTTTCCCAAATTGAACCTAAAAATATCAATGATGCAATTAATAATGAATTTTGGGTGATGGATATGCAAGAATTAATCAATAAATTTGAAATAAATAAAGTTTGGAAACTTGTGTATAGATCCAAATACACCTTGATCATAAGAACTAAGTGGGTGTTTAGAAATAAAGTAGTTTTAGCTGGAAATATTGTTAGAAATAATGCTATATTAGTTGAACAAGGCTATTGTCAAGAGGAAGGCATTGGCTATGAAGAAACCTATTCACCTGTTTCTATACTTGAAGCCATCAGAATCTTGCTTTCTTATGCTTCCCATCTTAATTTCAAACTATATCAAATGGATGTTAATATTGCATTCTTAAATGGTTATATAGTTGAGGATGTTTTGTTGAAAACCCCTGGTTTTACAAATCCCCAATTTCAAAATCATGTTTTCAAATTATTAAAAGCATTATATTGTTTAAAACATTCTCTAAGAGCTTGGTACGATAGATTGATCAATTTTCTTATTTCAAAATGTTTTACAAAAGGAATTGTTGATCCTACTCTTTTTAGAAAGTGAATGTTTAAATATGTTTTATTAGTCCAAATTTATGTTGATGATATTATTTTTGGATCTTAAAGAAATTATTTATGTATTTAATTTTCTAAAATGATGCAAAATGAATTTGAAATGAGTTTAATGGGTGAACTCCAATTTTGTCATGGATTTAAATTTTTTCAAAATATATAAGGTATCACTTTAAATCAAAGTTAGTATATAGAAGATATTTTAAAAAGATTTGGTTATAATAGAATTAAAAGTAGCGACACTACCATGAGTACTACTTGTAAGTAGGATCTTGATGAAGATGGTAAATTTGTTGATCAAACAAATTATAGAGGAATGATTAGAGGCCTGCTCTACTTCATTGCTAATAGTCCAGATATAATGTTTAGTGTGTGTATGTGTGCCTATTTTCAAGCTAATCCCAAAGAATCTCACTTAAGTTATATTAAAATAATTTTCAAATACCTCAAACATACTATCAATTTAGGCTTTTTTACCCCAAATGACAATCATTTGATATAGTGAGTTATTCTGATGTGGATTTTGGTGGATGTAAGTCAGATAGAAAGAGAACCTCTGGGACTTGCCACTTTTTGGGAAAATATTTTGTTTCATGGTGTAGTATGGAGAAAAATTTGGTTGCACTATCTACTGCCGAAGCTGAATACATAGCTACTGGTAGCTATTCTGTACAAATTTTGTGGATATAACACAATCTTCTAGAGTATGAATATAAAATTAGACATGTACCTATAAAATGTGACAACACAAGTGCTATTAGCATATCTAAAAATCTAGTTTATCAATCTAGAATGAAACATATCGATGTAAGACATCACTTTTTAAGAGATCATTATAAAAAGGGTGATATTAATTTAGAATTTATTGGTAAAAAATATCATATTGATGATATATTTACTAAGACATTAAACTATGAAAGGATAAATTACATCATACATGAGATAGGAATGATCAATCAGTAAGACCCTGTGTTTATATCTCCTTTAATATGTCTCTGTGATGTTTTCATTCCAACACCATTGTCATGATGACACCATTGTCTTGCCGACACTGTTGTCATGCCAACACCATTATCATGTAAACACCATTGTCAAGCCGACACTGTTGATGTTTTTTGATGTCTTTCATACCAACACCGATGAATCATTACTTTTATATGCTGTATGTTTTTATCAAAATGACATTGTTTCATTAATTGTAGTGAATTCAATTCACGATTTTGCAATTGTAAAATCTTAAAATCCATAAATGATATAAATTTGAATTGATCAACTCTAACCTCATTACCAATACTCTCTCTCTTTTTTCTACCGTTCTCTTTCTCTACATCCAACCTTTCACCTCCTATCCTTCAAGCAGAACTGATCAGAATGGAAGGCGTAAAGTGAGATCTAGAAGAGGGTGAGTCTCTTCCTTCCAAGAAATAGAAAGGGGAGTCAAGAAAATCATTAGGTCCAATGAATCCCAGTCTGGTAAACTGTGTTGTAACTTCAGAGATGGAAGTTTTAGTTTAATGGCTCTTGTAGAGTAAATATCTAACGTTGAAAGTGCTAAGAGATCAAGGATGGCTTGAATGTTTCTCAAATAATGATATAGTATTTTCTCCAAAGCTATTTTATGAGATTAAATGAATCTAGAACTTCTACTAGAAGGAAGTGATGTTGCATGGATGAAGTAGATTGTGAAAGGTAAGAGAATCTAATTCTCTTCAAAAAAATTTTGCCGAGTGTATTAAGGTACCTCATGAAGGAAGGATTGATGATTACCAAGGTAATTCACCCCCTGAAAGTGATTTTTTTGTTATGATACTGCTCTAAAGGATCTAACTAGAAATGAAGAACATAGGAGACCCTTTACCTCAGAATTGAATGGTGAGTGTAGAATTATTTTTAAGTTTATTCAACATCAGATGTATCCCAGTAAAGGGGACTTTTATTCTCTCAAGTATCAATATGTATAATTTATTTACTTACTTAATAGAAATATTAAATGAAATCTTTTTAGATATTTGATGGTTCACATAAATGAATTGATAAAACATGGGTGTAAATCTAATTCTCTATTTTATTCAAGAATGATTTCAGCTATTTTAAAGGAGAATGGTTTTGTAAATGAAGTTGAGGATGTAGTAGTTAGTGATTGTAGTGGAATATAATTAATCTCTGACATTTTTAAAAGGATAAAAATGAATTGGAATCCTTTAAAGAAATAATGGGTTGGTGATGAAGATAGATTGTATGAGAAGTTCAATCCCAAAGATCATCCTATTAGACCAAAGGATCTAGTGGATCCTCGTCTCAGTCCAGATGAACAAGTATCCTATTCTTTAGATAAGGAAGAAGAACCTGCTACTCCTATTAGAGACTTGGGATCACCAGTTGATGATCGAAGTGACCCAGACACTACTGGACCATCAAAAAGAATCTCTATTGGACCTGCAAGTCAACGTATGGATTTACCCTCTCATGAAGCTATTCTAAAATCCTCATGTAGTGAAGAAAACAAATGTGAAGGCAGTGTAGAGTATGTTAGTGAATACAATAAACAATATGAAGAAGAATATGGAGAGTAAGAAACTGAAAGTGGTGAAAATGGTTCAGATTAAAGATGGGAATAAAGAGAAGAACAAGCCGAATGAGCAGAATAAAGATGGTAATGATGAAGAAACAAGTGAAAGTTAAAGTGAGAGTGACTTCAGTCACCCTGATGAAAATCCAGATGCTGTGTGTATAGATTTTATTAAATATAATATTGGTATCTCTATTGAGGGTGCTACTCATGAAGAAAATGTGGCTCCAGATGAACCTATTTCTCATGTTGTGTACACTAGGAAAAGAACTCTTCTTAAGGAAAAGAAACCTTTCTAAGAAACCTTGACTGAGGGTGAGCCATCTGACCTAATAGATGAAACTGAGGGGGAGCCTCAAGTACTAGTTTTTCAAGTTGATAAAGAGAATCAACCAAGAAGAGTAATGCTTGATACTATTTCTCCTTTGGATTCGGATATTCTTGTTGAATGGATAAGGAATCCTGGTTATGTAGCCATGGGTTTGGATTATGAAGATTCTGATGATGATATTGTTTGTCTTTCAAGAAAGGAACCAGTGGATGAGAACACTTCTAGTGACTATGCCACGAAATCTGATTTAGAATATTTCAAGGAAGAAATGTGTGCCTCCATAAGACACTCTGTGAAATCTCAAATGAGGAATTAGATTGATGAAAATAGGAGACAAAATATTGACCTGACTAGGAATTTGAAAGCAATCAGTTCTGTGGTGGATGGTTTAAATAAAACTGGTGATTCTAGATCATCTCCTGCTTTAACTAATACCTCTCAAGATGATTCTACTTATGTTTCAATGTTAGTGAAAAAAGAGATTCTTCCAAATCTAATCACAACTGCAGAGAAAATTGTGACAAGAAATACCAATCTTGGAAATGATATCAAGAAGTTGACAATTGTGATCAATGATTTGACCTCAGAGTGTAGGACTACAATGGAAAAAATAATGAAATGAATTTATAACCTTGTTTCTCATTTTAAAGATCTTGAGTTTGCCAAGATGAGGAAAGAAGTTCAAGATCTCACCTCTTTGGTTCTAGCTTCAAGTTCTGCTTTACCAGCTCAGTCCTCTCACTATGTAGATCTTGTTTTTGTTAGTTCAATGTTCAAAGAGAAGCTGCAATCTTTGATTGCAAGTCTGGCCAAAGTTGAGGATAATTTATATAAAGTGCATGATAAATTCAAGTATTATTCTCGGAGTGCTTCTCAAACTCAGGAAGAGTTGACTAAATGGCTTAATGAGTTGTCTCCAAACTCATCAAAAAGGACAAAATAAATATTCTATTCAAGTACTTTTCCATAAATCTTACTCTTCCTCTAGTAACAAAGGAATTTAAGGATCAAATTCAAAAACATGGAAAATTTACAACTTTTTTGGATAAGTATATAGAAAAAAAGGATGATTTTGAGAAGGCCATGAAATGTGGTGCAGAGATCATTGAAGAATTCATCAAGCTGCTAAAACTATATCTTCCTGTCTAGAGTGAAGAAATTGTTGTACCTCCTCCTACAGATCTTAGCCCTGTTAGTTTTGTGGCTGCTCAACCTTAAATGTCAGATTCTCAGGACTTATCTCACATCAGACCAGTCATCACAGAAACTGTTCCATCTCTAGTTCTTTCTTAACAAAAACATACCCTTGCTTCAATAGTTCCTAAAGGAGTTCCTTTTCCTCCTCTCACAATCCATTTGGACCCTCCTTCTCCTCATCCTACCTCTCCTGATTGACCTTCTATTGATACTTATGATAAGGGGAAGGCACCCCTTGACCCTACCTCTTGATCCTGTAGTGTGGAGTGTTTTTAATTTGATACGGCTGCCTTCTTGTATTTATTTTTTAAGTACTAGGTTTTTGAATGCTATTTCATTGTACCTACTTTACTGTTGTTCTTATTCTTTTCTCCTATTACTTTTTTTAATCCCAAAAGGGTGAGAACTTTTGCAATTTGATAATTCTATGATTTGTGATTATCAAAAGGGGGGAGATTATTGGCCCATAGATGTTGTTGGCCATTATCTCTAATGAAAGGTTTTTATTATCAAAAATAATTTCATATATTAACATATATCTTTTTTCATGTTAGATATTATATTATGACACAACATTATCTTGAATATCAGATCATGACATTCATATAATGACTTATGTGTGCTTAAGTCTGAACATGCTTTTAATTGACTATCTATGTGTAATTAAGAGGATTACCAGTTTCTAACTTTATTGAATTACAAGACAGATCATCTAAAATTTTCTATGTATAATCCACTAACACTGAAAATCTGGTGACTCACCGTCAGACATATGTCTTGCTAACAGACAGATCAAACATGCATATTTTCTAAGTATGTGAGGCTGACACTATTACAAAGGACTCATCATTGTACGTGACACTAACAAATAGAGGACTAACCATTTCACATGATACTGACGGAAATGACTGACCGTTAGTGCAAGTGACCTACCGTTGCATAATGCTACCAATGAAAGGACTCACTGTCGGTTAAAATGAGTCACCTTTGGATCGACTATCTCAACAAAAGGCGGAAGGACTCATCGTTCATATGATTCACCGTTAGTTCATCTGTCTCACTGTTGATCAGTTGCACCAATAATTCAAGCGAGTCACCGATGGGTGTTACACCGATTGTTGTAAATGAATCACCGATACTGATGGAAAGGAATCACTGATACACAAAGTCACTGATATTGATTTAATAATGATGATAGACCGATGCAAAAGAGTCACCAATATGGTGACTCACCGATAGTCATAAAATATGTTTTATTATTATTTGAAATTTATATCTAATGGTTATATTTAGAAAAATTAATGTTTCTGACATTATTTAATGCTTTCTGTAGAACAATTAGTAGATAGTACGAGGTTAATACCCATGGGGAGATCTTCATACCTACTGGATCATGAAGTATAAAAGAATTACAAATAGGATCATCTGAAATATGAGGAGGAATATGTTGAAAAGAAAAATAGGAAACAGAATAACTAAAAATACTTCTGAAACACTCATGCTTTCTTCAAAGTCCCAAGAACTAAAAGCATGAACATACAATAACATCAATAAGATGATAAAGACCTACTAAACTGCACCAAAAAGCTTTCCACCAAAGTGATGAACACTTCACACTCCTTCAGAAACCAATCCACAGAGTCTACGATACCTTGTTTTGAAGCTGAATTCTAGAAGAGGACTCCAGCTTCATTCCCTCTTCATCAGAAGAGTCCATAACTTCATTCCATAGCACAAAAAAAATTCTAAACTCTATTTTAAATATTTAGATCTGTTTTGTTATTTTGTTTACATTTTTGAGAAGTGTGTGTATCTATCTGTTACACACACATTGACTCCTATACATAACTATAGGATACCTGATATCCTCAATATCACCCTATTTATTATATTCTGTATCCCATGTAGAATAGTGGAAGAGGTCAAGTGTAACCTATTTTTTGTTTTCCCTGTGAATAATTGTGGTAGAGGTTAGGTGTGACCTAGATAGCCTTGTGTGCTATTGTGAACCCTGATCCAGGGTGTGGATCAAACTATTTATTAATATAAACTTCTTGGTGGTAGGTGATCACCAAGTAGAAAGGACTAAGTCTCAACTTGAGACTCAACCTCTTTTTTATTTCTACTGTGTTTTTACTCTATAGTTTTACTCTATTTATCAGCATTTCATAAAACTAAATTGACTTTTATAGTTAGTTTACCAAGTGTTTATATCCTTTTTGAACTAGTAAGTTGGTTTCAAACGTTAAACCAATCTTCATATTAGTATATCCGAGAACTAATCAATCTTCTGAGAAATTAATTGAACATTTAGGACCCTTATAAATTCACTACAAAATGACTTTGATTATATTTTAAATTGAGGAAATTTTTCAAAGAACCAACTTTAGCATAAATTTTTATAGATACTCAATTAACCCCCCTTATTGAGTAATCTACTTTGACCAACATTATTTATCTTAGAATTCATTTTATGCACTTTGAAACTTATATTGGCATATCTTGTTTTCCCATTTGATTAAACATTGTCATTGTTTTTTTTGTTATCTTATGACATTGGTATTTTTTTGTTATATATGTTTCCTATTTTTATTATCTACTTATGATGGTTTTTACTCTGATAAAAGAGGGTATACTTTCCCCATGACTGACTTACCAGACCCTTGTTTCTAGTCAGAAGCCTCTAGATTACATGGAGGCATTCTTGTGGTCATGTGGCTGACTGGATTGGGGCAATGTCAAGTGGTTCCTAGTTCGGGACGTCACAAAGTTGTATCAGAGCTCCAGTTTTATTTCTTCTACTTTTGTCTTACTTTTTGGGGGAAGAAAGAGAGTATACTAGGAATAGTCAAGGGTTTGGTAAGGAGCTCATGCATGGGAGTGTCAAACCCATGTATGGGGGAAAACCGAGCACTCAGAGTGGGATTTTTGTTATTATTGTTTTCTGTTATAGTTGAATATTACTTCACCTTGGGTGATTCACTTGTTGTGAGATGTGATTATTGTTTTTGAGAATTTTTTGATTATTGATTCTTGGTCCAAAATGGCATGAGAGTTGAGTCTGAGTGCATCATTCTAGTCACTTAGGGATATTGGGATATGCATAATTTTTGGAATTCATGGGAAAACATTTTATGGGTAATTGGTTCAACTTGAATTATTTTTCCTAGTTTGTGAAATTGAAATGAAAAATAGTTCCTAACATGAATTGAGAATGATTTTAAAATGATGAAAAATGAGAATAATTGGGTGTCTATATGAGGAACATGAGTATTATAGTGTGTTTACCCTTGAATAAATGTTATAAGGTTTTTCTATGAGACCTAAGAGTGTGTTTGGAATTGTAGATAATATGCCTCCATGATGCTTGTTGATGGGATGACTGAGAGGCTTGGCTAGGAATGGTATTCTAGTCATGGAACTCAAGGCACTGATGGTGCCAGCTAAAGATAAAGGGGAGTAGTTCCAAGATAACTTTTCTCCCGTCATGCAATTCAAGGAAAGAGGCCCAGAGTGGGTAGTGAAAAGCATGTCTAACTTTTACTAGAGTGGGTGGACCTGAGGGAGATGAATTCTGGGTTGAGTCCATTGAGACAATACATGACCATTTGGAGACTCCAGCTAAGAGGAGGGTCAAGTTGGCTATTTATATGCTATAGGGATTAGTGAAACACGGGAGGGACATTTGGGTGTGAACTAGAAAAACTAACAGTATGTTATAGAATGAATTCTTGGAGAGGTTCTTAGAGCACTCCTATCTAGAGATGGTGATAGAAAATAAATATTTTTAATTTATTCATATGACCTAGGGGAGAATGTACATGATGTATTATGATGGATGCTTCACAGATCTGGAACTTTTTTCTCTAGAATTAGTAGGTGATGAGGTAGCTACAATGAAATACTTTCAGGACAGACTTATGTTCGTGAGTAAGTCCCAAGTAAATATTTTCCAATTAAAGAAGTTTCCTGAAGTGGTGGATTAGGATCTAATAAATGAAGGGACCTTGAGATGAGATTACATTATTAGATAAGCAGTTGTTACCGAATGATCAGGATGTGTGAATCCTGAGCGCAGGAATCTTCCTTATGAAAAATTTATCCAGGGCAGTGGGAAGCAGATTACACAGATAGGAGGGTCAGTTGGATAGAACCTTACTGGGGTGATCTGTCATTATTGTTGTAGGATATGACACTATATTCGACACTATCCTCAACCAAAAGTATAGTGCTGGTCCTATGGTAGGATGGGACACCTACAAAAGTCCTATCTGTTGTAGTGACGTACTGGTATTGAGGGAGAAACTAGGCAATGTCAGAGCATGGGAAGGGGAACTTATACACTATATTGGTCCAACAGTTGGAGTTTTATTGGATAAGGATGTAGGGGTATTTGAAATGGTTAATCAGGGATAGATTTCCCTTATTAGCAGAGTGGTGCTACTCAGGGGAGTCAGACAACATCATAGAGAAGAGGGGCATGATAGTTACATACAGTGCAACCTACACTTGTGGAGAGAGAGGATGGTCCATCAATATTTAGAGGTACTATTCTATTAGCTTCTACTCTAGATAGTGTCTAGTTTGACATGGGTGTCTCTCATTCCTTTATATCATCAAAACTTATTAATGTTTATAGCCTGATAGTGGATTTTTTAACTAGGGTAATGAATATAGATACACCTTTGGGGGTATGGTCGAGAGACATTTGTATGTGCAAGGGATGTTCTCTTGAGATCGAGGAGTATTGTTTTCTGTGGAATCTATATATGCTTGACCTTAAAGGATTCAAACTAATTATGGGTATGGACTGGCTAGTCGCATACCGATCTGACATTGACTCATACTATAGGATAGTTACATTTGTGTCTCCTAAGGGTGACCTTTAAATTCACCATGGGAAGTGGTAGATCAGGGAAGGCCAAGAAAGGCCAATTACTCAGCAACTGGGAGATATCATATCCTAGGTCGCTAGTGTATTTCTGTATGATGGGCGTGTCAGGAAAGATATCCTTCCAGAAGTAGTAGAACACTTTTAGGATGTATTTGTTGAAGACTTATTTGGGCTACCACCTGAGAGAGATATGTAATTAACTATTGAGATCATGTTGTTGGTTGATCCAGTATCTATTCCAATGTATAGAATGGAACCAACTGATCTTTGTGAACTCAACAATCAGTTAGATGAGTTGTAGGATAAGATATTTATCCATCCAAGTACATCTCCTTGGGGATTACTTTTTTTTTTGCAAGGAAGGCTGATAGGAGTTTATATTTTTGTGTCAATTACTGAAAGATGAACAAAATGACTATAAAGAACCGATATCCTCTTCCATGTATCGATGATCTATTTGACCAGTTGATGGAAGATTGTGTGTTCTCAAAGATTTATTTGAGATGCTGGTATCATCAGTTGAGATTTGAGACTTTTGATATACCGAGGACTAATTTTAAGAGCATGTAAGGACTTTATGAGTTTTTTGTAATGTTTTTTGGGTTAAAAAATGCACCATCAGTGTTTATGGATTTGATGAACACGATCTTTCATCAGTATCTAGAGTAGTTTTTGGTGGTGTTTAAGGAGGAAATTTTGGTGTACTCTAAGACTCATGAAGATCATTACCAATATCTTTACATCTTCCTAGGTACACTAAGAGAGAATCAGCTATATGACAAGATATCTAAGTGTCAGTTTTGGATTGAACTTGTATACTTTTTAGGACACATAATCTCAGAGGAAGGTGTGTTAGTTCACACAGAAATGGATTAGGCAGTTGTTTCTTTGGGGCATCCTAAGAATGTTTTCGATATCTGGAGATTTTAAGGATTAGATAGATATTATATAAGATTCATCTAAGAATTTTCCCATTTGGTAAAACCAATTTTGGGTTTGACCAAAAAGGGAATAAAGTTTGAGTGGTCAGAGGCTTGTAAGGAAACTTTTTAAGAGTCAAAGAAGTTTTTAAATTCAGGAAAATATTTGATCCTACCCGATTCAAGTGAAGTGTACACGATGTATTGCGACTCTTCTAAGATAGGAATCAGAGATGTGTTGATGCAAGGGGATAATATTGCAGTGTTTGGGTCTCAGTAGTTGAGTCCACATGAAAAGAATTACCCTACACATAAAATTAAGTTAGAAGCAGTGGTTTATGTTATGAGGTATTGGAAACATTACCTCTTGGGTGAAAAGTTAATAGTTTATAGTGACCACAAGATCTTGAGGTATATATTTTCACAGCGCAATTTGAATCTTTGACAGTGGATATGGTTTGAATATATGAAGTTATTTGATTTTGAGTTGGAATACACACCCGAGAAAGGAAAAAATTTGGTTGATGATTTAAGTAGGAGAACTCAAACTTAGATGGTTCAGGTGTTGAGTACAGAGTAGAGGATAATGACTATGGTAGCTAAAATGGATGTTGTGGTTCAGAAGAATCAAGAGAAGATGACTTTGGTTTTAGTTGTAGTGGATTATGCACTTCTAAGAAAAATCATAGATTGATAGTATGAGGATACAGAGTGCTTATCCTTGAGGGAAATCTTTAAAGGAAAGGATACCCCTTTAGAATGGATGATAGATGAGGATGAGATCATCTATGTGAGGAATCAGGTTGTTGTGCCTATGAACATGTGAGAGGATCTCATGAGATAATTTCATTCCTCCAAGTGGGTGGTGTATCCAAGAGTGAACAAAAGTTAATGTGACCTAGGATGAAATTTTTGGAGGTGAGGTATGTAGAAGGAGATAGTAGGGTTCGTGACATGATGCTTCACCTATTAGTAGGTGAAGGTGGAGCATCAATGACCTAGAGGTTTACTACAACCTTTACCTATTATGGAGTGGAAGTGATATGAATCGACCATAAAATTTAGGGTAGGTATTCCTAATAAACATAGGATGAATGAAACTATTTGTGTCTTTGTGGATCAACTGAAAAAGGTAGCATATTTCTTTCCTATAAGAGAAACCTTTACAATAGAGCATTTATGAGAACTATATGTTCAGGAGATAGTCCGTCTGCACGGGGTATCGTAGACTATAATATTAGATCATGATTCACATTTTACTTCACACTTAGAGAAGGTCTTACAAAAGGCACTTGGCACATAGGTGTTTTTGAGTACAGATTTCCACTCACAAAGAGATGGGCAGTTGGAGCATACTATACAAGTGCTTGAGGATATGTTACAGGATTATGGTCTAGACTTTGGTGGGTCGATGGACAAACAATTGGAAATAGTGGATTTCAACTATAACAAAATTTATCCAGAAAATATAAATATGGAACCATACGAGTCCCTTTATGGTAGGCCTTGTAGATCATTGCTATGCTGGATGTAAGTAGGTGAGTTAGGGTTGTTGGGACCAAGTCTCGCGTAGCAGACATCAGAATAGGTACAGTTGATTTGGAAACATATTTATATGGCCCAAAGTTAGTAGAAGTCATATGCTAATAGGAATTGATGAACCCTATAACTTACAGAGTGTGATCATGTATTCCTTCAGGTGTCACCTAGGTTGGGTCACCACAAGATATAGAGATATGGAAAGGTGGAGCCCAGGTTTGTTGGACCATTTTAGGTAGTGGAGAGAATCAGGCCAGTGGCATACCAATTTTCTCTACTGCATAAATAAAGTGAAATGCATGATGTTTTCTATGTGTCAAAACTTTGGCAGTATCATCCTGACACTTCTTATGTGATCGATATAGATGAGGATCACTTGGAGATAAATGCATCCTTTTAGGAGCATCTAATACACGTACTGGATCACACTGAGAAAGTGTTGAGGGGAAATATTGTGCCAATAGTTCATGTATTATGAGAACATGGGTCTGTACATGAGGAGACATGAGAATGGGAAGCTGATAGATAGGCTCAGTGGACCAATATTTTTGGATCAAAATCTTAGAAAAGTTTGGAAGTGCATCTTGAGGAAGAGCTATTATAAGGTGGGAAATTGTAAGATCCTGGCCATTTCTGGTGTTATCTCAAGTGAAATTTCAGGTACTTTTTATTTTTATTTATGTAACGTTGATTGGAGTTATGAATTAGGGTGAGTTTGGGTGGAGTTTTGAGAAAATTTTACAAAAAAGTGGACATGTGTGGTTGGATCACAGTTAGAGAAAAATGTTCACCCAACCCAGGTTACCGTGCATCCCCAGGAAGAGAGGTTCACATGGTTGGCACACAGTTTGAATAACCGTGTGAGAAAATCATGAGAGGCCCCCTTAAGGCAGAAGAAAGAGCACAATTTGTGCACAGTTTGTCTAACTATATGACTAAATCATTCATAGGTCAATAGTTAGATCCTAAAATTATGGATTTAACTCATTTCTACCTTTTAGTGTTTCTTTTTACCTTCTACATGGCCATAACTCGGTATTTTTATTCTCAAGAGCTTAAGGAAGGTTATCGCATTGACCCAAAGGAGTTCCCAGGCCATCCAACCTTCGATCTTCAAAATTCAAAGATTGAATTAGAAATCTATTCTCTCGGTAAGTAGATCTCATCCCAATGCCTATTACATTCATTCTTCTTTCTTCCTATGATCTTTTGGTGGAAATTATCCACTGATTCTCCAAATATAAACCAATTTGGTGAGATATAGATCTAGGATTGTAGATATAGATCTATATTGATTAGATCTTGATAATCCTTTATCTTAATACAGGGATTCAGATCCGGAACTCATATCTACATTGTTGTGCTGCTCAGATTTTGGGAATTTCCATTAAATGAACGCCTGCCAATGAATTGAGGTAGGTGATCTAAAATTAATTCCCATAGTTTAGGATTTGATGTGTTTATGAAAAATAGTAAAATTTCTATCATTCTTTAGAAATTGAATTATGAAATTGGGTTAATTAGGATGTCCAATTGATTTATTGAAGAATTGTTGAATTAAATGATTAATTGAATAATTGGTCACGAGATTAAGGGGAAGACCTATTCGATAATTAATTGTGGGATTAATTAATAAGAGTTAAGATTTATAATGAGATAATTAATTTTGGAAAATTAATTATGGGACATGAATTGTGATATTGGATAATTAGTTGATGAATTAATTAATGGGATTGACACACTTAGTTACTTGTTGAATTAACTAATAGATATGATGTATTTTTCTAATTGTTGAATTAGTAATGGAATTGATGTGGATAATTAATTATTAATTAATTATTTGTGAATTAAGGGGAAAATGTTAATTTTAAATTGAGAAGTATACATGGTAACATGGTCATTATACTTATGAGTAAGAGAATGGGAACATGGTCATTATATTGAGAAGTATACAAGGTAACATGATCATTATACCTATGAGTAAGTGAGTGGGAATGTGGAAATTATATTGAGGAGTAAGCATGGTAACATGGTCATATTGCTTATGAATTTAACTTTGGAAATGTGGCATTTAAATATGAAATTAAATAATGGGATTAATGGAACTCCGAGTTATGGCCTCACTTGAGAATACTTACAACTCCGACATGAGTCAAATAAAATAATTAAATATAATGTTACCTTTGAATAATTCATGCTCTATAATGAGTTGAAGAAGGTATTTAGATATTCTATTACCTAAGGAACACTTCGGGATCTGGCACGAGCCGTAGCTAGTATTGAGGTATGGGTCTCCTTGTGAACTCTAGAGATAATGTAGTTAGATAGGAATAAACGATAATGTAATAACTGGTTATTTATGCATTGCACTTATTTCTTATAGAACTGCATACACTATCTTTTGATAGGACTAGTTTTAGAAATCTTAGGTGGTAGCTTAGTGAGTTGTACTCACACCATATTTAGGCTGCCTGATCGGTACCTGAATATACTTTATGGTTACATGACATGTTAAGGGAAAGTGACCTATGTTAGATTTCTGATTGGGGATAAATCTTGGATGAGGGAACAAGACATGGTTTGGGACCCTTTTGAGAGTTGTTAGTGTCTTTATTTTCATATGTATTTTAAGAACTTTGACACTTATACTAGAATATCATGTTTTCTCTTTTAGTAGAATATTTTCATTACTATTTTTTTATCTTATGACACTGGTATTGTTCTGGTTATATATGCTTTCTCTATTTCTTATCTACTTCCACTCGTGTTTTACTCTAAAAAATAGGGTATAATCTCCCTATGACTGACTTACCAGACCCTTATTGCTTGTCGGCGGCCTCAAGGATACGGGGAGGCGTACTTGCAATCATGTGACCAACCATCTTGAGGCGCCATCATGTGTCTCCCATTTCTAGACGTCACACACATAAATGGGAAACCAAATAAATTAAAGTGATAACTTATAAATGACATCTTTTCTTTAACTTATGAATTTCTAGGCTTCAATATATGTTATCCATGATCTATTTTCTAATATAAAAACTTATTTTAATTTTATTCCCTTAATAATCTATCATAATGAAATTTTGAATTTTACAAATCACGTACCCCTAGAATGTCAAAACATGTGTGCAGTAAGGCCCATTGTCTTGAACCAGTTCCAGGATGAATCTATCTCAACGCGTTGTTTTCAGGTGTTACCGCTATGTACATATATGCTAGATCCACATCCACTTGTTTTATGTAGAAAGGTATTAATTATATTTATAAACCAAATAACCTATACTTACAAAAACAATGGGATGCTTATTATACTCTGTCATATACCTAAGGCATTCTCTAGATGTTTCTAATCCAATTCCCAAAACACCTAAACTTTTCCTTTCATAAAAACTATGAAAACCCTTCCCTTTATAACATATTAATTCATGATTTGTTACAATAGATTACACTTAATACAACATATATGGTCAATAAATCCAAATTCATTGTGAATTAGGTACATTACATAACAACTAAAAACAGAGAATACACCATCACTATTGAAAACTTCCTTAACATGCTCATACTTAATACTTCATGGGATAACCTGTGGACATTCATAAGAAATGAGAGTGTTATAAATCCAATTTAGGGAATAAAAATGTAATATTATAAAGAATGTAATAAATTTTATTTAATAGGAATATAAATGGTCCATAAATTAGGTGATAATATTAAACATGAATAATGAGGCATGATATAGAATTATAACATAATAACCACATGGGAAATGAGGAAACAACTTAAAACACTACATCATAAATATAGTGAAAGTCTAACTCCATAGACATCATGATATTAAAATTCTCATAATGGAATAATATTTAGTTACTATCCAAACAGGACATATCATGCGACTAAACATTATCCAATGCATTTGAGAGCTATATAATTACTGGTGTACCCATCACTTTTATTTCATTGTCATGATCATATGTTCCACATAGATCACACAACATGAATTTATTAACCATCATATTTTATTCTAAGATCAAGGATTTTGGAATAAATAAATTTGTGTCTGAATTCAATGATGTATAAGTGTGTAAAGGTGAACACCCATGATAGTAAATGGGTATAATATTCACTACAAAATTGTTTTGGCATTGAAAATCTTGGTAAAATTTTGGCAGCATAACGACGTCACATAAAAATTATTAACAAGGGTTGATGAGAGATAAATGGGAATCTAATGATTTTGAAATAATATGTATAGTAATAGGGACATGGAAAAATATTTAAATATTTTGAATTGGAAATATAAGGCATAAGACAATAAAAAAATTTAATAAATAAGAGAATGAGAGGATCCATTACATGAGTGTGTGACTCCAAATTATTGGGAGGATTTTATTTAGAGATTTTTGAATCCATTGGAGTACTATAGAGTGTGTAGAAAAGAGTAATTACATGATCCAATAATTTTTAGTAAAGAGAAATGGAATCATGGGTGGATTTATATCGAAAAAGAGAGGGGAGTTCATTATTATTTCGGAAACATATGTTTTGGACTCTATATAATAAAATAACCAAAACAAAAAAACATACCATGATTTTTAAAAATGGTTCTACAAAAAGGTATGGTTTTAATTATTTTAATATTATAAGGGTCGAACTTATTAAAATAATACACTTGCTGATGTGGAAGTGAGTCATACCCTTAATGAAATTATTTTAAAACCTAAAAATATGTTATAGGTTTTGGAGGATTAATAATGGATTGATAAACTTAATCATATAAAATTAAAATCATATTATTTTAAAGGGAAAAAATATTTTTTTGTACACCCTTTATAGAATTTATTACATCACTTTTTGGAATTTCCATTTCATAATACACCCCATATCTTTATACCGTATTAAAATTTTACCTGAAGATATGAGTGTCTCAAAAAATTATAAAAAATTAACCATTGGTTAAATTTGACGTTTTTATTCAAAAACCAATATTCATTTTATCTGAATATATATATATATATATTCATTTTTAAAATATGAATCTATATTTATAAACAAATGATGGGTTTTTTATAATAACCATTTTTGAAAAATTATAGATATTATAGTTGATATCATTAAAATTATAATATCAATTATATTTATCAAAAATTATTTAATAATTTTATTTTATTAAAATATAATATATTTTAAAATCCATTAATTCATAAAAAGGAATATCTTAATTAAAATTTCATATTACTTAAAAATTTAATTTGTGTTTTATCGTATAAAATTTTAATTTTTATCATACTGATTACTTAATAATTTATCGAGTAAAACAATAAGGATAAAATAAAATAAAATAAAAATTTAAATTAAAAGAATATATATATATTTATATTCATACTATTATATTTAATTTTTTTATAGTATTTTTTATTTTTTTCCATTAATTAACCTATTTTCCGTTTTCTCTTATAATAAATATTTAGTATAGTTACTATTCATATTATCCAAAAAGTAAGTTGATATTATTAAATAATGTTAACTGTTATTATTCCATATAAAAAATACAATTTATCAAAATCCATTCATTGAGGTGCTATACTTTAATTTAATATAAAACCTGTAATCATGATTGAAAGCAGTTTTCCGAAAAATCCATATATTCCAGGAATATATGATTTTAATTAAACTATATAACTAGTAATATTCTTTATATGAATTTAAATTAAAAAATATAGATATAAAATATAAAAAAATATTTTAAATCATTTCTCAATATGGGTTATTTTAAATAATTATAATTGAGAAACAATTTGCATTTCAAAACATTTTTTAGAAAAATGTTTTTTTGCTTCAAAATAGAATTATAATAAAATCCTTTAAAAATTTGATTTAAATGTAATTAATTAAATTAAATATAACTAAATAATACATATGTTAACTTGAATTAAAATTAAAAATCATATTAATACTTTAAAATTAATTAATTTATCAAAAGAAATGACAATTTTAAATAAAAATGGCATTTTCACTATTCATTTAAAAATATATATTTTTGGTAAAATAAATAATTTTCACCCTAAATTAATTTTTATATTTTTATATAAAAAATGGAGTTTATTTTATCAAATACATTTCAAAAATACTATAGAAAAAATGGTAATGTTTTTTTCATAAGAATAAATAAAAATTATTTTGATGAAAAAAAATTTCATTTAAAAAAGACATTAATAATTTTGTTTGTATATTTAATAAGAATTTATAAATACAATTATGACATATATATATTTTTATATCCTAATGTAGTTAATACTACTCATATATGAAAATTTAATGAAAAGGTTGAAATAGTCGCATATAAATAATCATTATTTGTTTGGGTTCAGTGTTGTATATATTATACGCTATCTATCATAGTTTTATCTTATAAAAAATGGGGTATTACACTTATACAAACTATTTTATATAAAAATTATTTTCATAGGGTATCACATCACCACCTCAACAATTATCTTTTGAGATAATAGTGAAATCTCTTATTTGAACGATGGTCATATTTCATGTAAATGGTTCATCTCCAATTGATGTTATGGGAATGTGAAACCTAAAAATCTTGTTACACTCCCTCTCACTACTCGAATTTATGGCCACAAAAATGGTTCATAACTATTGGTATAGGATGGATAACCCTTGGAATAGCATATACTAATGGTTCTCCAAATCGTTGGCTAATTGTCTGTTGGTATAGGCACAAAGCAATGGTTTTCAATTAAATGTTTGTATAAGGATACTAAAATGTTATCTTACCAAAAGTTTTGGATCAACTATTAGAATAGTGATCCCAGAACTCCATAAGAAACAATAACACCCAAAACAGCCTAAACAGCCCACATATTCAACCATAAATCTTAACTGTACTGGTTCAATTACCAACAAAAAAACATCGCCAAAAAATATACAAAAAATAATTACACAATAAACTGATTAATTCATCATCCACTGATAACACACATTTTAAACCTCACATATATTCTTTCATAACTAATCACAAAAAAAAATTCATTAATAAAATTAAAAAAATGTAAAGGATTAATTTTTCCCTCATCACCATCACCATCACCAACAAAATCACTATTACTTTCATCCTCTCCAAAAACCTCACCATCATCCTCGTAGTAAAACTAACTAGAATCCTCATTATGATCCTCATATTCAACCACACCATGATCCTCTCCATCGTCATCACTAGTAATGTCATCGTCCCTACCATCACTAGAACCCCCAACCAATGCACTAAAAAACAAGCGTTTCATAGACATATATGAATCACAATAATTTACAACTTAGTGAAACCTAAAATAAAACCATAAGTGGACCAATATATAGTTGGTACAATACACTTCCCTGGTCGACAATGTACTCTTCCATGGATCTCATCTCCCAAAACCCGATGTAAATCATTATTTTGCCCATTGTTGTTAGATTCCTTCCAATCAAGGGCATCCAAAGCACAATATTACTAATCTAAATGGATAATTTAGTAACAAAATAGATTTTAAATTTTTAAATAAGCAACATAAAACATAAAAACTTCTATTATGTCAGATCATTTACCATGCTTCCATCTATATTCCTTCAGCTTGATAAACAAATTTCCACGATGCAAATGTCCTACAATAATAAAAAACTCCCTATGTAAATACATAAAATATAGAGAGCTATTACTGAAAAAATGGTCAATGATACTTAATTTCATAACTGAAATCAATTGAATATATTCTAGGATGAAATATTATTTTATATAATGATTGACTAATTTATACTAGTATGATATGAGTTGGTTAAAAAAATAAATTTTATATAATAAATTGAGATATGGGAGAACAATATTAAATAATTATTTGATAAATTAACATAAATTGGGATTTAAGGATTATTGTTACCTATATTATATCCATAAATATAAGGGAAATTTAATTATAGAAGAATAGAAATGGAATGTCTTTACAGAAAAAACTAATCAAGATAAAATAAATGTATAATATGGTATTATGGAAATGTGATATGTATGCTAGATGTGTTCCTATTTGAATTTCTACATTTCTATTATTTAATTTGGAAGGGGTTAAGATAGGGAAAATCAAAATAACATTTTAGTTGGTGAATATTAATGACATAATATAGTAAATATTGTTGTATTTTTCTTAAAAAGTCACATAAAGAATTGTATTTATTGTTTATTTAGTTAAAGAATGTTAATGTTTAGTTACCATGAGAGTATGTAAGGTCATCTTGTTTTTTATCCTTATTGTTCCTATCCAGTTTTACATGTTATAATTTTTTTAGACCTTTTTAACTCAACTTGGTTATTTTGGATTGAATTCATTTTTTTGGTTTAATTATAATCAATTTATATTAATGACGTGCCATTTCATTATGTTTGGCTTATTTTTTTCACCATAATCTAGTTTGGTTTACTGTATATCATATTTATTTATTCTTATTCACATATATTTATTTATAACTTTTCAATATAATTTGATTTTATTTTTTCATCCCTCACATGATTCAGTTTGGTATACATTAATTTATATTAATATTGTTATATTATATTTCATTTGATTTACATTACTCAATTGAATTCAATTTTATTAGTTTTTGGTGTGATTTTTTTGATTTTGTACTCACTTTTATGGATCATGTTAAAACTAGTAAATTTAGGTTATTTCTTTTAATATTATTTTCACTTTTATTTAGGTTGGTTCAGTTTCATCACATTCCATTCATTTAAGTTTTGTATTGTTAACAATTTTTTCATTATTGATTTAGTTATATTTTTGATTGGTTGGTTCATGATGCATTGATTTGTTTTATCTCCTTTGTTAATGGTATATATAGTATCATATTCATTCAATTATAGATGATTTAGGTATAATTACATCTTCTATATTTAGTTTGAATTGATTAAAATTATGATAGTTATATTTTATTTTCATTTTATAACATTTAATTTTAAAAACTTTTAATTGAATTTAATTTTGTATTTGGTGGATTCGATTTTTTTGAACAAATTGGGTTGTTTGTTCGGGTCTATTCATTTTGATTCAGTGCAATTAAATCCAATTATAGTTGGATTTTTTCTATTTCTTTGATTTTTCTTTGAGTTGTTTCAGGTCATATTATATCAATATAGATTGTATTGGTTGGTTTTATTTGATTCCCATTGCATTGGTAATTTTTTTGGTTTACATTGTTTTCTTATTTTAGTTTATTTTTTTATATTTAATTTTAATCAATTTATATTACATTCAATATAGTTTATTTCATGAATCATTAGATTACATTGATTTAGTTTTTATAGATTCTATTTGGTTTAGCTTATTTTGGTTTAATATGGTTCATTACATTTTCGCTAAAAGGGGTTGGTTTTGTATGTATGTTTTAGGTTCATCTCTATCTTATTGATTTTATTATAATCCATTAACTTCAAATCAGTTTCCAATTTTTTACTATATTTTGGGAGGGTCCAATTTCATATTTATTATTATATTGTATTTGATTTTCAATTGGTTATGTTTAATTTGGAATATGTATCAATTTTTTCGAGCTAAAATCATATAATGTTTGTTGTTGTATATATTTTGTAGTCATCAATTGTTATAGATCTAGATTTATTTCTATAATAATTGGTTCATTGGTATTTAGGTGGAAAAAATTGAGAAAAAATCATCCATAACTGATATCACAAAATCATCTAAATATGAAATTTCATTACATGAGCACAAAAATAAACATAATAATCCTAAAATTTTATTACACTCTAAATACATTTAATAATAAACAAAATAATACCTGATAGTTTATCTAGACCAATTAGAAATGGAATAAAATATAAAGGAGACAAAATAAAGTGCATGTCCTAACGAAAACAATGGAAATCATAAGAGAAACTCCACACCCATTTTCCTATAGTATCCTAAATAAAACATATAACATTCACACATGATTAAGAGGTTAAATAGGATTCCAGAAGAATAAATTATAGGTTAACCAACATTTTACAATTCCATATAACAATGATATATTTAACTTATACTAAACACTATATTATTCAATATAATTTTTTTGAAAAAATTATAATGAATACATATAATATACAATTGAGGAAATTTTATTTCCATAATTCATTTAAGTAGAAATTATATAAACAACTATCGTACCATATTTCACTAATGGTACAACATCATAGTCCACCCTAATGTGTGGAGGTATTTGGTAGCATCTTTTACTTATTCCATCCCGATGCTTTCTAATTTTTTTAATAATATAAATCTATGAATTAATGAAAATATTGGTAATTTTACTTCAAAAACCTAAAATTTGATTAATAACGTGAACTACATACTATACTAATATTTAATCATTTCCAAATAATATGTTACTTAACACTCATTCATGGTACATGTGGTTGTAAATTCATACAAACTTTAGCATGACAACCAGTATAAAACTCATTCTTATATTCTCTCTACATTTCAACTATTTCCATGATCTCTACTATCCTCATAGCCTTACCATCAGGAAAACTACAATTAATATGTAACAAAATTACTAATTCATATAAATTAAATAATACAATAAAATTAAATCCAATGAACTTTCTTACCCATATTTTCTCCCAAGCATTATCCTTTACTTAATTTGGATAGTGTATCAAAGAGAGTGGCCTAATGTGAATTTTTTCAGATTATTTGGAAATCACCAACATAAAACTCATACACCTCACTTTCAGTAATTTTATTTTCATCAATTTACTCAAAAATTAGTTATGTGTGCTGATTCCACACCAAGAACATGTGTGTATACCCATGCCTCTGAGAGGAAAATTCAGTTGTGAAAGAAAAAAATAGAAATATTATATCAATAAATATTATAGTGAATATAAATTATGGTCAACAATTTTACTAGGGTTCAATAAATATACATCAAGCATCCAGATCAGTGTGTCCCACTAGATTCCTAAGATATGAAATAACACAAACCTATACGGAAGAAGTATCACCGAACATATACTCCAAATGATCATAATGTATTAGAGTAGAAGTATAAGGGGAATAAATGTAGATGATCAGGGAGAAGTAAGCAGAAGAAATAGAGGATGGACTATAATTATATCTTAATGTATAATATGGATGTGATGTTTGAGGCATCATCAGATAAGGGAATGATACCTGATGAGGATCATATGAAAATGGTGGAAAAAAGGTGGGTTACATATCTCAGGTACCTCTAAAAAATTGTGATATAATATGGTATTATAGATGGTATGTTGAAAGAAAGGATAGGGTGTGAATGAGTATTCCCAGTGGTGTATGTATCTCTAATACCACCCCTAGTATTGTCTGGAAAAGAACTGGTACCTCTAGGGTCATGGTATAATAATTAATGCATAGTTAGTGGATCCTTATTAAAATTTTAAAACAAAATTAGTCACATGAAATTCTATTTTATTGATATATATATTTGAATTATAATACTCACAATAGGCACCAATGGAGGTATGACTAACCCTATAATTCATCCATTATTCTTTGTCATCATTTTCCTTCATATCACATTAGTGTTTTTCATTTCATGTATTTGAAAAAAATAAGTAATTGAATAGAAATACATAACTAATGTTTAATAAAATCATGAAAGTATATGGGAAATGAAATAATTATAGAATATCAATTGTCAAATCATATAAATGATACATAGTGATATAACAAAATAATTTTATACATAGTGGGAAGGATATCAATACATAAATTATATATCATTGAGAAATTTATACATTCATGTTAGCATGTTTATTATGGGTATGATATAGTTTTATTCGATTTTTAATTTGATTTGATATAGTTTTGGTTCAGTCATATGGTTAATTTTGGTTAATATATTAGGGAATTTGTCTATTTTTAGGTCATTTTACCATTTTTTGTAAGGGAATACTTTTCATTTGTTTGATTTTAATTTTAATTATATTAATATATTTTAATTCAACTCATCATGTTATTTGTTCCAATTTAGTTGATTATGTTTTTTTGGTTTGGTAAGTTCTAACACATTTCAATTCGATATTTGAAAATCAAATTCAAAGAAAACTGCAACCAATATATATTTAAAATGATAAATAAGGCCAAGTTGGATACAAAATATTTTTATTCAACAGTAAATAAATATTAATAGTACGAACCTTATCCACCAAAGTCTAACTAAACCAATATAACTATGAACTCAAATAAATGATTATGTATATTTCCCATAATAAATTTATGTTCATAACCAACTATTACAACTGTAATATTGGATTCATCATAAGTAATAAACTGATCAGGAGAAACGAGAGGAGGGACTATGTCAAATTCATTATAACCATCATAAAAATATGTCTTCAGGTTACTTAAATAATGAAACCAAATTCAGGTCACATATTATCATTCACAGAAAAATATTGTTTCTCTATTGATTATAATAAATATGGATCATTATTAGAAAAAGTTTGATTCATGTCAATAAATTGAAATGCATAATAATTAATAAATGTTCCATGCCTCATCATTGATTCAAACCACTTTCATTTCATCATAGTAACTCCACCATGATAGTAATGAACAAATATTAAATGAATCCAACATTAGATAGTTTTTAAAAAACAAGGTATAATATCTGATCCACTGGTTTAATATTATATTGTTGAAGTTACAATAACACCATCATGTTTTGTTATCATGTTTATTTCTCATTTAGTGATAAATATTTTTCCCATTGATCATAATTGAATTGCATTCACGAACCAAATAATTAGGACCAAAAGATAAAGATCTTATTTCCATAGAGATAGAGTCAGTAGGAAAAATCAATACCTAATATATAAAATAATATTAAAATTAACTAAATATTAATTTTATTAATTTATTACAATAATAATTAATCTTCAATTTCAAAAAAGAAGAAAACTTTTTCTATGAAAATTCTATCGCCTTCTCAAAGATATTTAATGATTCTTTATAATTATCATTTTTTATGTTCCCTTATAAAAAAATGGTATAAAAGATATGAAAAATTACATGAGATAAGATACCATATACATGTTTGATTTACATACTTGATGTATTCAACGAACAAATAACATTTAATCAAAACTGTGTGATGTGCCATCTCCTAATCTTCAAGATTAATATTGTTAATGCATATGATTATGGAATTCTCCCTGTTTGGGGAAGTGATGGAAATATGAGTTCAATTTTACCATACTTCTATTCTTCAGTTCTCATTGGTCTATTTCGTATCACAGTTAAATTACACAAATAGACTAAAAATTAATCCATACATTCTTGATCCAAGTAACATATCATGATAGAACCTTTTTGTTGATTCCTATTCTGGATAGAATATTTCAATGTGTATATATATTTTTTAGTTGGATACATCTAATTGGAAATAAACAGGTCCTCCAAGAATTATTTTGTTTGTAATATGAAAAGTTAGATGTAGCTTGCATGTGAAATATAATTGGGAAAATATTTTCCCTAAATCAAAAAAAATCATGAGTGCCTCTTCCAACATTTTTGGAATGAAATACCTAGATAACATCATAGAACACACACACACATATATATATATATACAAATTCAAAACATAATAAATTCCACCCTTACATTATTGGATTGTAGATGATCAATTTCTATTTGAATTTACTCATTTATATAGATGTGATAATCATGAGTATTCAAATATTTAATAATCAACTCTATTTTGTTAACTGATTTTTATATGTTTCCTAAATAGACATCAAGACCTTTAGTAGTCTCTAGTACTTTTATAATTTTATTTTCTCTTTAGGTGTCATCACATAAGAAGCACATATAACATTCCATTTATTTTAAATGATATACATAATATGAAATTCATGTTCGACACCACAATCCAATAAGTCATAAAGAGATTATAAATTACCCTTTTTTCCTTTCCCTTTAAATTTAGAATAATTGAAAAAAAAATTCAGATATATTTTTTTCAATGCGAGTTAAATCTAAGAAATGAAAAAACAAATTAGGTGACCAATAATGAATCTCATTGAAGATACTTTTCATCCATGAATTGTAATTATTTCCAGGGGAAACATTATTCCTCATTATAGATATCATATGACCCTTCCTGAATGAAAAGAATACATATGTCAATTCCTTAGGAACATCATTTCCAAACATATGATTAGGTTGATTTTCAGTCTAAATGGTATTATCAAAACTTTGATGATTATTCCTATATAGATGATCCATTATCAAGAATCATTTATGTACCATAATAAATAAGCTATGATAATATTTAATTTATCTATATCATATATTATTTTAAAAAATCAGACATGATATTATGCCCTTCATGCTCCATCCAAAAACCATTTCACAAAAAATGAGATCACTTATCTTCTACATAAACACAACAGACATATGAAATATTTCTTTTAAACATTATCATATGTGAACCCACCCACATTCCAAAGATATTTCATCTCTTTTAGTATAGTATTCCTGTATACATCTATAACATTTATAGGATAATATGATCTAGATATGATTATAGTCATAAAGGTTAAAGGAATTTTTATACACATCCAATGAGGAAGGTTATAAATGTGTATGAATATCATCCATGTGATGTTGAAAGTAAATATCTATCAAATAATATTAAAACCATCACATGATAGACCCAACCTTATATTACACACATTATCTTGAAATTTAGGATATCGAGCATAAAATGTTAGCCATCAAAATCCATCAATGGGATGAATGAACTCATCATTATCCTTATTTATATTAATGTAATGAAATCATATTTTTATTGATAATTTATCAGACATGAAATGGTTCTATAGTATAGGAATTAATGGAAAGTTCCACATTACATTCCAGGGCACAGAGTATAGTGTTCCCATAGTATTTGGATTCGATCGGGATGTGCCACATCTTATAAAATAATTTTTTTCTGTCATTTCCACCCAAAATAAGAATTAACATTTCAGGAAATCATGATCTATTTATAAAATTCTAGTTTTTCAAATAACTTCCATAACATATAAATAATTGGATGAATATCTCCATCATCTAGATTTAATTCCTTCAAAAATTTAATTATATGAACGATGCAATTATTAGAAATCCCGAACATGGTTTTTCCATGAAATTGTCAGATTAAAAAATCTAGCTATTTCATTTTAAATCATTGAGGATATACAGGAGTCATGGTAGCCTCATTCAGTTTATTCACACTTTCATCATCATTATTTTCATTACATGAATCATGTACACTAATATCGAAGTCTTCTTGGGTCAGCATCCTTTCTTTCTCATGATTATAAACAAAAAAATCTAGTCATCTAATAGATTCTCTAATCCAATCCTCTCATTCAGATCATGAACATTTGGAGATCACATTTTTTTCCCATTGTAATACCACACATAGTAGTTTGTTTGAAAACCATATTTAGTTATATGTTAGCCTAACTCTTCAAAACATATCCAAGGTTTTCCAATAACATTATAACATGGGAAGTATGTATGAAAACTATCTCAAGCATTTTTTAGTGAATAATATAAAAATATCTTCAACATATGTTTAAAATTTCTTAAGATCTAATCAGTTTTATAAATAGAAATTCTATCCATTATATAAAAAATAAATTATATTTCATCTTTTAAAATAAATGAAATAACAAGGAAGTTAAACCATAATTATATTTAATGAAGTTATAATTCTTCAAATTATATGAAACCTTAAGTGAAAAACTAGTCTATACAAGAATCATAATATAAAAGACAATAAAATAGAATATATATATATTAAAAAATAATATAAATATAATACTATGATAGTGAATTACATTATATATATTAATAATAAGTATACATAATACTAAAAAAAATATGCCTATATTTTCTTTTTTTTATTTTTTTGTTATTTAACAAAAAAATTTATTGTGTCATGATGAGGGAAAGTGCGATATAAGTGAATCATTTGATGAAGAGTATAAAATAGTAGAAAAACTAAATTAAAAGTGTGTGAAATGCAATGCATGAGAAGAAATGAGAAAGTGTGAATAATAAGTATATAAGATAAAATTCTGAGCATGTAAAAGATGTAATGAAAAAATTGTTCAAATTAATAAAATAATTCTAAAGGTGGATTCATTTGAATTGGCTTGCAAGAGAATTTTTTATGGTTATAAACTTATATTAAAGGATAATCGGGCCTTTTCTAATATAGTTTTTTATAATTTTTGTTTTTATTTTTCCATAATAATCTATTCAATTTTAATCTAATGTTATTATTATTCGATAAATTCATGTATAAAATATTATTATTTCTATGAAACCATGATCTATGTTGTTTGGCCACTCTCTGACATATTCAATATTTAATTTAATTTAAAATTTATTCATTAGTTATTATAAATGTTATAATTATTTTTTAGTAGTTCATGGAATGTTATAGGGAGTTTCTTCATTTTTTTTTCATTTGGGTTGGTTTGGTTTGAGTTGGTATGGTTTGGATTGATTCAATTTAGGATTAGCCAAATTATTTTAATTAATAAATATATGTTCAGTTTGAGATGATTGTATTTGATTTAATTCATGTTATATAAATTTTTTATACTTCAGGTTGAGATGAATCATTTTATATTTTTTTGTTTAATTATAATTAATCAGGTTTATTTGAATTTAGTTTTGGTTTTGTTCGGGTAGGTATTTTTTTATTGATTTAGTCTAGTTCAACTCAGATATTGTTTTGTATCTTTTGTTCAAGTCCCTGTGGTTTGTTTCAATTTAATTTTTTTAAATATGGATAGTTTTATTCATAGTGTATTAGTTTGGTTTAAATCAGTACTCTTTTGTTTAGTTTGAATCAATTCTAGTTGGTTTGGTTTGGTGATATTTTATATGGATTGGTTCAATTTGGTATGGTGTGGTTTTATTCATGTTGGGTCAGTTGGGATTGGTTTAGTTTAAATATTTTCCTTTCTAGTTTTGTTGCCCATGTTGTCTTAGTTTAAATCAGTAATATATCATTTAGGAGGGTTAGATTCGATTTAGATAAGATTAATTAATTTTTCGTATCTTTGGATTTTGTCAATACAATTTTATTATATTTTTTCTAGTAGATTGTTTTTGTGTTATGTTAGTTTATTTTTTATTTTTTGGGTTTTTTGGGATGGGTATGGATAATTATATACATTTATTGTCTTTGGTTCTATATTTTATATTAAATTCATATCATATTCTTCATTCTATTTGTTTATGTTTGTATCAGTTCTGGTAAATTTAGTCTTTTTTATTTGGATTGGGTAGGTGTATTCCTACTAGGGATTTATATAATAATATTTAAGTTTGATGATTTTTGTTCAATGCTATTAAATATCATTTAGTTAGGTTCAATTTAGTTCAATTATTTTTATTTTTGTTCATTTTTCTGCAGTTGAGAGTATTTTAGGTTTACTCAAGTCTACTTGGGTTAGATCAAGTAATTTTTATTAAATTTATTTGTTTTGGACGAGTTTGTTCAAATATGATATAGATAAGATCTGTTTTTTAATTAGGTTTCAGTGTGGAAAGAATTTATTATTTCAACTCATTTATTTTGAAGCCTAGATATGTTGGTTTGGTATAATTCATAATTATTATGGTCAGATTATTTCATTTCAAATTATTTTATTTAGTGTTGAATTAGGTCATCATGGTATATTTCACTTTTTGTTAATTTGGTTTGGTTTTTTTTGTTTAAATAATAAAAATTCAATTAAATTTTGTTATATATGATTAAAATTAATTTTTATCAATTTAATCCCATTTAAGTTATGTTGATTTGGGTATTGTCAGCTCAGTCTAGTTTGGATTAGGTCGATCTAAAGAATTTCCATTCATGTGGGTTGTGTTCCCATTTTTTTAGTTTGATATTATTCAATCTAGTTTTGTTCTAGTCTAGTCATTGTGGTTTTATTTTCTTCAACTCAGTTTTATTTTTGGTTTCATTTTATTTTAGTATTGTTTAGTTCTATAGATTTTAGTTTCATTTTATTTGGTTTTTTATTCATTTTATGATGAGTAAAGTTGATTTTGTTTTGTTTGATTGTTGTTTATTCTTTTCATTTTAATTTAAGGATTTTTACATAAAATAAGTTTAAAATAATTTAATTTAGGTCAGGTAGAGTCTGAATAGATCTAGAGGGACTTGATCTTAACTAATCAAAATCTACCCAAATCATAGAAAAAAACTAAAACAAAACTGATATAATTGAACCATACATAATTGAATGAAACTAACCAAAATGAACACATATTTTCTGAATAACACCTAAAATTGTACTAAACCAATCTAAAACAAACTAGACCAAAATGAATAAAAACAAACGATAATAAAAACAATTGAACTGAATGAACCTAATGCTAACCAGACTGGTCTAAACTAACTCAAATAGATATAAACTAAATATAAGAAATCCTAAACCGAACCTGATAACTCAAGACCAAAATAATTTAAACGTGGAAAAAAGAATCAACCGTGGTATTTTTGATCTATAATAAATATGAAATTGATGTTTGATATAATAACTTAAGGATTTGGAATTCAACGATTTAATATTAAATAAAAATGAAATTAAAGAAACAACATATCAGAGATTCCCATGGGTTAGGATAAAAGTCTCACTTCGAAGGCTTTTTTACATAGGTTCTAGATGATAAATCGATGAGAGGAGGGATGCATATGTAGTTTTGTATTAGGGTATTTCCTATTCTATTTTGTTTCTAAAACTTTTGGCATATCATTTTCTATAACAATGATTTCAAAAAACTATTGGTATTCATTCATCAATATAGACATTTTTTTAATATCATTGGGATTGGTTTTATATAACCTACCTATGACAAATGTTTTACATAAACATTGGGATAAATAAAAATATAACAAATGTTTTTTCAAACTATTGTTATAGGACCAGGGATATAGGCCACATTTCTAATAGTCCTATGGTTGAATTTTATGTGATCCTATGCATGGAGTGGCATTGAATACATAAATCCCACATCAATTATTGAGTAAGAGATGTAATTTTCGATATTAATAACAAACCTATGATTATATTTCATTGTGAAAATAAATATTAAAATCCAATTGAAATCATATACACTATATGGGTCTTTATTCCTATTAAAATGTGGTGTTTATTTCAGATGGTTGGGGGAAAATTTGATATCAATGATTTTCTTGTTGTGTGGGGATTTATTGATTTCTTTCTAGATGAGTTAACTAGTGTTCATCCAAATCATGAATCTGTGTTTTCAATAGATCTCATATGTGGTGGTTCACGTATAAAAATGACACACTAGAGAATTTCCCTCACTGAGTTATGAGAATTAGTGAACAATAAAAAGTGGAATCTTAATAATAGATTCATTTAGGAAAGTGTGTCAACATCAGGTGCGAAAGATATTTTTTTAAGAATAAACACATAACTATTATACTATGAATTGATAATCAAGAACATAACAAGATCACTATCAATAAAAAGTGGCATGCACCCCATATCGATTATTTTGTTGATCAATTATGAGGAGCTCAGTTTGGTCAAAAAAATTATCTTTAATATGGGTACTATAAGGTGGGGGTAAAATGAAGAAATAACTAAGAAAACCTTATATATAATGTAGAGACACTAGGAAATTATTGTGATTCCATTTGATCTTACATATTCCCCATCTTTATTTCGGGATTTAATGAACATAGACTTTAGAGATTACCTAGATTAGTTTGTGATAGTATTAATTGATTATATTTTTATATATTAAATAAGAAATTAAGAGTATCATGATCATTTGTGAATTGTTTCCAAGACCCTAAGGATGGGGATGTTGTATTAAAAAATTACCATGTGTGAATTTTGATTCAAAATTTTTTACTCATGGGTTATATATTATCAAGTGAGGTTATATCTACAGATCCTTCGATGATGGGAATTATTGAGAAATGGGTTATACTGCCCATTGATTCTATAATCTGAAGTTTTCATGGTTTGGATCGAAATTATGATAACTATTAGGATAATTTATCATATATTTATAATCATCCTCACCATATCAACTCTGAAGATATTTGAGTTCATCTGGATAGTTGAATGTGAGGAAAACATCATGGACTGAATAAATGTTAAGTTAGAGAACATTTTCTTAAAATACCATGAAGTGGTGAAGGGTTTTTAATTTTTAGTGATGAAACGATGAAGGTATTTGGATTATTTATCATGAATAATGTTATGGTTATATCTTCTCCCTCTTGAAAATTGAAAGTTAGTGAGAAAAATTAAACAAAACATGTTTTTGAGTTAGTTGCAGTAATTTTTTCAATAAAGATATAGATTCATTATATATATGGAGAAGTATGTGATATATATAATAATCGTAAAATTTTAATGTAAATATCCACTCATAAATAGTTGAATATGGATCATAGAAGACAATTGGAGCTAATTAATGATGATAATTTCTCAACAGATCACCACCATGGGAAGGAATATATGGTGGATGATGATCTACATTAGAATTAATCTTCTAGATTATCTATAAATATGATCATAAAAGATCCAATATTTATGTATTCCTGAATGATGGATTATGAATTCACAATGGAAGGGTAGAAATATTATCTTTCTAAAATGAATGTTAAACCCTATATCCATGAGAGGATTAAATTGTGGCAGAATCAGGATATGTAATTGTAGAAGAAGGTCATATGTTTTCCTAAAATCATCCTCAATTGAGTTTAATTGATAAGGTTCAAGAACCCGGATTGCGTCCCCTCATTTTCAGTTCTAAAGAAGGAGTTATTTTAAAAATCTCATAGCTATAAAATCTCGACTCATTCTACAAGTACAAAGGCATATTGATTTTAATAAGAGTATTTATGGTGGAATGGAATAAAGTGAAATATCATATAATTTCTGTATTGATGATATCTATATCATAAATATAATTATAACATTAAAAATTCCAAGGGGACATTACAACCATTACCTATAAAAATTAAAATGGAAAGACATCACCATGTATTTTTCAATTGGACTCCCTAATAAATAAACATGGAAAAATTCTATATAGATTTTATTTTATCTACTTACGATGTTATCATAATTAATTTCAATCAAATAAGACTAATATATTGTTTATATCGCTAGAATTTACATTATTGAATTTTTAAGGTTTCATGGAATAACACATTATTTGGTATCTAATCAAGATATGAATTTTACTTTGAACATCTTGAAATAAATTTAGTATGCTCCTGATATGGATTTTTGTTTTATCAATATGTATCATTTCTAGATAAATGTTTAGTATGATTAAATATTTCATACCCTAGAGGTTATGGTGACAACCTTTTTTATTGATTTCAAAGGTAGTTGTGATCGACACCTTCCTCGATTCGAGTATTCATACAAGAATATCTTACAATTTAGAACTCAAATGGATTATTATGAATCCATATATGGAAAGAAGTGTAGAAATCCTATTTTCTATGATGATGTTGGAGAAATAATATTTTTGGGACCATATATAGCCGAATAAATGGTAGATAGGGTTAGTTCAAATGAGAAACACAAAAGGGAAACAAAAAAGTTAAAAGAAATGTTAAACTAAAAATAATCGATAGGATATGATGTTCTAATTTGGTAATAATGTGTTTAATTAAATGTATACATAGTATAATGTAATTATATTTGGGAACAAATGCAATCTAATCCCCAAGAATATTACCCCTTTTGATATTCTGGATCGAGACATGATGGTAGCTTATCATTTGGTGCTTCCACCCATCCTCTTGTATATTCATGATGTTTTACATGTATCTATCTAGAGGAACTGCATAACCAATCCATAACATGTAATAAAATTAATAGTAATTATATTTTATAATTTTCATTTCTATTATGGAAATATTGTGGAGATTTTGGATCATAGTTATAAACTTCTATGAAATAATACCAATAATATGGTCATTGTTTTATGAAGAGACCACGATTTCGAGGATGCTACAAGGGAATCTAATGATATGATGAGAAAAAACTACTCTCTATAAAATGTATCTAAGTGATTGAATTTTGAGGGATAAATTCATTTTTTGGTGGGTGGAATATATCAAAATGATATTTCTTGGAATTTATTTTTCAAATAAACATAATATCTTTGACAGCTTATGATACAAAAAACCTGGGTATAAACGAACCAAAATATAAATAATATTATTCAAACAAGAATATTATAAAATAGTCATTTAAAATACTTACTATGAGTATGAATAAAAACATTTTGAAAATATGTATAAATTTTATAGGAAAATATAATAAATTGGTAAATAAGTACTTAAGTTTATGTAATGTCTTGATATGCTTTAAAATTCTTTTTTTTTTGTGAAAACTGTTTTTAATGAATCTGTATGGGAAAATAATATAATTAAATTATAAAACATATTTATTTATTAATTCTTAAATATAATTCTTTATTGAAATAATCACTCCAAATTTATCATAGAGTGAATGTTTTTATAATTTTCAGAATAGATTAATGTTTTGGTGAATACTGAAAAGTATCCATTTAAATTGAAAACTATGTTTTTTAATGTATTTAAAATTTTAAAATATAATTTAAATTTAAATAAAAAGTATCATAAATTAAATTAAATTATATTTAATTCAATTTTTGTAAATGGAATCAATTTCATGTTAATGTTTGATATAAAAACATCATATACTTTTGAAAACTTTTCTTTGTAAAACTATATTTTCATCACCTTCGTGGGATAAAATTTAAAATAAAATTTCCCAACATTATGAATTTAATTTTTTAAAATAAAATATATATTATAAATTAGATAAATTAAAATTATATATTATTATGAAATTAATTATCTTCAAAATGAATCGTAAAAATTTTACAAATTAATTACTACGGCTAATGTCAAAACTGATTCACCAAGGGGTTACACTAAAATGAAATGTGTTAAAATTAACTTGAAATGTTTTCAATTCTTATTTTATGACTATATATTGAACTTATATCATCTATGGATTTATAATTATCCATTATGGGGCCTCATGGTATATTTAAACAAGGATATGACACTTTCTTCTAAAAAATTCCAACTATGTCCTCTCCCCCACTTATAAAAGGCCATATCCTCTCCTCTCCTCATAACATTTCTAAATCCATTTGGTTTATCCATGACCCAAAAAAATCACTTAGTAAATCACTTCTTTAAATCACTACCTAAAACTTATAGTCCATTTTACGATATGAAAATAATGGTAGGAAGGATAATGGTATAAACCTAAAGGGGTTATTTGGGTAAGATATATAGTTCTTAACCATGTGTTATTAATTTATTTCTTCTTATAACTTAGTAAAATATTAATCTACTAAAATAAAATAATAACACCATTATATAAAATAAAATAATATTTTATTACATTATTTAAATTACCAATATCTGTCATCTGTTCTTTCAAATGGGAAAAAAATTCTCTCATGTGTATAGAGGAATGCCGCCCCACAAACTGATGTAATTTGTTTTCCATTATCACCTCTCATAGACATTATTAATATTGATTTAACCCATCGATATGATATTTAGTTCATAATTATACTTATATCATTATTGTATCATATCAATATTTTTTTATTTTCCAATCCATTTGAAAATAATAACATCGCTTGTGCATTCGTGTGGACTACCCCCTTCATGAAGCGACATGAAATTTTTTTAATTTTATGTTTATATTGGTAGTAATAAGTATTAATTTAACAAATATATTATATATATATATATATATTATATAATAATTAATTTTTAATGTTTAAATACTATTTACCTATCCTTCTCCCCATTTGATAAAAATTGGGAGTGTACACTCATACGTATGGTCCACCATCTCCATGAACAGTGTAATTCATTTTTTTCTATAACTTTTATAGATAAATATAGTCATATAAATAATGAATATATATTATATTGATATAATGATTTATATTATGTTGATTTTTTAACCAAAAACAAATTAAAATGTCCAAATTTACCGAATGAGAACATACATGAATAAGAGAGCACTTATCACCCTGAATTGTGGTTTCTATAAAATAATTTTTAATAAACAAGTGATAAAAGGTTATAATTAAATCATATATGAAATGATATATATTTTTATGGTTCTATAATAAATTTATAATAATCTATATTTATTATAAATGATTTTCCTACATATATGAAGGGAATGAAACCTAAGCTAAGGTTTTCTTGTCCCACTTTTACTTCCATGAGATATATTCCATATTAACCACTTGTTTATTTTTTGTTCTGTATATGGATCCAATGAATCCATATTATGATGATCTTATGATTGTTATTAGGATTTCATATCCAACTTGGTTTATTTCAATCATGGGGATTATTATTAAATAATTACATAATATTAATGGTTTATTTCACAATCTCATCATTATTTGGGTTGTTTATGTTTAAGTCACCCTTTGAATATTTTTTTGATATTTTCCTATTAAACCCAATCTATATTTATCTTCTCTGGTTATTAATTGAAATTTCATGTAATTTTACCACTTAATTATTTTTGGTACTCAAAATGAATGATAAAATTATATTAAAATTATATCTATATTTATCAATTCGGTTGAAAATCATTTATCTTTTATATAAATGTTTTCTAAAAATATTTTATCTATACTTTTATAATTATCAAGATTATTAATTACAGAAATTTTTACACATGTTTTACTTTTTTCTCATTGGTTTCAAAGGAACCATCTTTTTATTTTTTGAATGAGGTACTTTCTAACCATTTTACAATAGTGTGAAAGGAATTATTTTTAAACCTACATGAAATATATGGAATTTTATATCATTATAACCATACATTTCATTGATTAATCTGTTAAAATTTTATAATGTTAATTTTCCAATAAATTGATTTCTTACTGTTTAGGAAACATTTATGATATTATATAAGTTATTCCAGAGTGATAAATGGTATTTTACTCAATAAAATTTCCATTGATCTTTTTAAAGTAATTTCACATACATCAACATACTATGTTGGATATTATTCATAATTGAGGATACACTCTTATAATACCATTCAAATATTTTTTTTGATGGTTTATGATAAGTTTTAAAATAGAATGTATTGTTATTTTTTATTTCAGTACCCCTATTATGTATAATTGCTGATTGTAACTCAATTTGATTAAGTTATATTGATTATTCATATGAAGAATGCAATTGACTTGTTATGTGATGGGTAGGACCTGAATTACATAGTCTCTAAATGAATCAGTATGTCTCATGAGACAAACAAGTTTGGGTATTGGATTAGGCCATACACATGTATATAAAATATCCTAGAACGAATCCTCAATGGTAGGTTATAGATGACCGATATTATGCATTCCATCATTAAGAATTCAGTTATTGATTCACATGTGACTATTTTTTTTGTTATGTTAACCATGGATAATTATTTAGCTCATGTGTTTATTTATATCCCATTATTTATTCATCAATTATATGTTTAATATTATTCATAGCTTATAATATGCCATAGTATTCATACCCTTACTAGGAATATTATCTCACCCTTTTCATATGTTTCTTTTACCCAATATTCTATTATGTGTATTATGATTGATATACTGGGATATTCTAATGATAATAATGTTGTTCTCAATGAAAATACAATGATTTAATTTTTATTTTTAAGAGTAGTGTGGAATTCAAGTATGTATCCATTTTAACAATACTATTAAACTATATAATCCTTTAGGATGTTATTCCATGTATATAGTGACATAGTTATAAATTAACCATTGAATCGAGGAAACTAGGGTTGAGGACTTTACAAAGAAGTCTTACTCTTCTCCACCTATATTCCTCCCCACTACACATCCTTAGCCTTCATGTTCCTAAAACTGGGTGTGGAATATCCTATAGCACTGAGATTTTAGGTCTCTAGCACACCCTAAGATGGGTGAAACCTGTAATCAATCCCACCACCATCCCCTAATTAAATGTCAATTCCTTTTAAAGAAAATTAGAATATATTTTCATTTAAAACCCCATACCGTAACATATATCCTCTAGATGAAGTCCAATATCAATATTCCTGGAATTATATGCCTCATTCCATGATAAAGTTGGAACAATGTTTTTGAATTTGAAAAAAAGTGTAGGGTTATAGGAAATTGAAATAATACCCTACTAAATATATATTAACCATTGTTCACAAACAAGAAACAATATATCATAAAATAACTCCTCAAATAAAGTCCCCATGGTGGCCTCCCATATAAGAATATCACAATTGCTAGCCTACCCCATAACATCCCAACACATCTAGGAGTGTTCCTGAAAAATAAAGATATCCACGATCACTCTCATACCTATATGATTATATATGATGTAATATATTATATCAATGATGTTAAACTATTCTATAAAATACTAAGAACCACATGTTCGCTAGAATGTTGGAGGATGGTGGAGTTGAAACTATCATGAATTGTCAACCATCACCCTCTATAATCATACTACCCATGAGGCTTAAATATTTAAGGATTTTATATGGTGTGGGCTTACCACATGAACCACCAGAGTTGGTGTGGGAGTATGCTCAGTTCCATCATCTTTCATATCATGCGATAGAACTTCCATATGACCAATAATAAGAGCATTCCAACATCTATGGGGAAACAATTTTATTTAAGGTAAAATAAAACTCTATAATTCCTATATAAATATTATTAATAGAAAAAATCAACATGTTACATGATACGAATATGTGATTTCAACTAGAAGGCATATACTTAGAGATACTCACAGAAAACATAAAACCCTCATAGTTTTACCAATGGATCGAGCCTAGTACTTCATACTTCAATGTTAGTCATAAACATAGATATATATATGATAACATTATGTACATGAATAAATATATAATTCCAAACTAAATATATTCTATAACAGCTGAGTGTACAAAATATCACAAAAAAGGTACAACTAATGTAATTTGTTTAATAAACTATTGTATAAGAAAAAACAATCACATATATATTATATGTAATCTGACATGTATTCTCCTATTACATGAACACACCCAAATGCATAAATATTAACTCAATTTTCGGTTAAACATGAGATGAATAGGCTCATGGAAAATTCCCTAACTAAGTTCTAGAAAACTTATCCCTTTTTAACCATTTCGTCGAATTTTCAAGAAGAAATGAAAGGAAACACATGATTTGATACCATTTTGTTACACCCAATCCCAAAAAATCACGTCTTAGTACGAAGATCCCCATAACCTCATACATTCATCCAAGTTTTCATTATAATTTTATCTATAAATAAGGATATTAAATATTAAGGGGAGATTATACCCTCATTAATCATAGTTTTATTCTGATAAATAATGACATTAACCTAATCAAAAAATCATATCAACATAAAAAATATATGAATATTAAATAATATATTTCATGTTATATCATAAAATAATAATAAAAAAGGCAATTAATGTTTTCAGTCAATAATATATTAGTAAAACTAAGTATAAATAAATAAAAGGTTTTTGTTGAAACTTTCTTGAGTACATATTAATACCACAACCATATACCAACATTATTATCCTTAGTAACTATCTACAGGAACCATTCCCATTTTTATATCCATCATAATTAATTCTATAAGTGCATGGAAATTATTGTGAAGGGATTGAGTATAAAAATAACAGGGATCCATAAATTGTTTCCTTAACATATGTTCATATGCATACTATTTTATTCCAAAAAATAGGTAAATTTACATAAAAAAATTCAATATCGTGTTGAGTAGTCATGTTAAAACTATGCCTCTATGATCCAAGTTTACACCATATTAAATGTTTTTTCAAAAGGGAAATCATAATAGATGATTTAATCATTGGGAAAACCACAAGTACACCCAATATATCAATTAATATACACCCCTACCTCATCCTCGGTAGAGGCCATATACCCACCATATCTTTCTTTTATCTCAGGAAAAGATAAAAGGTTTTCATATTCAATCATTTTCATTAGTAAGTCAACATTGCCATTGTACACCTACTTATGTATCAGTACATCGTTATCAATTCCACATTACAGGTAGTCTCCTTCTCAAAGGGATAAAAAATAATAATGGTCCACCAATAATTTTATCCTAGAAAAAAAATACTCTAATACAAATAATTCCATATACAATAGGGTATAACATATACCAGAACAATATAACACATAAAGAATAAGTATTAGTTGCCACAAACAGAGACACACACAAGATATCATTATCAAATACATGTCATCTAAGATACACATGTTCACACATGTAATTATTAACTACCATGGGCCTCATGGGTTACAAAGAAACACACATAAGATCAAACTAAAAAATGGGAATCACAAGCGACACAAACACACACAAGTTATTAATATCATTAATGGGTATCATGGGATACACACACACACAAGTAATTAAACTCAAGAATGGGTCATAAGTCACATAATCACATATATTCATATCATGCCAAAAATTATATAGAGGGGATTGAAAATGTACAGGGCTTCCTATATTTATATTTTTATATCAAAATTTCATGATATCATTAAGATCAACTAATGGATCATCCTTGTCCAACAACATTCATTAGGTAAAGTTACAATCCATCAACATAGAAAGTCTAGAATTTGAAATCAAGGATGAATAATTCTAAGGGATAAAATCCAAATTAAAATACCAAATGTGATGCTTTCTGAATGGTAGATTTATATGTGATCAAGGAGAGGCCGCCAATTTCCTATAATCCATAACTAATAAAACAAATAATCATGAATCATATATTCGATCAATATAGAGTGCATTGTTATGAAATTCATTGCTTTAACTATGATTCAAATAAATAGAGTAATATTATATATCGAAAATATGATAAGAACATAGGGATAAAAAAATGATACTTTGAATCCACATTATTTGATGCCATAAATACATCATATTTATAGAATGAAAGATGTGGAATCATATGGAACCACCATTATAGTCCCTAGTTTATAGAACCATTGGTGTAGAAGAATGAATGAGAGTTTTTTAATAGTTTTGATTACTAAAATACAATTTTTTGAATAATTATCTCACCAAACATGATTTGTTTCCCCATTTACGTAATAGTCCACCAACTATTTTAGGCATTCTATCTCTTCTCAGAAGACACAATGTTTGGCCACACAATTTTTTAAATCGCATTCCAACCAATGTCATGTGCCATATAATTTTTAGGGAAACTCACACCACTATATCTATCCATGGGAAAACAATTTTACACCCATTTTACATATCAAAAATACATCCTATTATCATAATAAAAACAAAATATTTTCTAGTAATTGTGTGCCAAATATGATCCCCCAAAAGGCCTAAAAACCCTCAAAACCAACCTGATGTTACCCAATACTTCAAATAATAAAATCCCAACACAAAAACACTTAGATAAGTATTGAATGTATGGAATAATGTAAATGAAAAACTATTTTATATTACAATTATTCATACAATTTTTCTTTGGTTTCAAGAAAACTATTACAAATTGGATATTCCTAATGATAATAAAGGATTAGGACCTGTCGAAACCAACTGCCCTAATGTCATAGTGAGAGCATGGTATGTTCTAATAGCCCAATAGTATCATCACTATAATTATATTTTGTGTCATTTTATGGTATGTTATATGTTTCTAATTATATATTTTCAAGATCCTTTAATGTAAATTAGAAATATTGAATCTCGAAATTCCACAGGTGGATTAGTTTTTATTGTTTAACTCTATATATTAGAATAATTATTTTTTAAAATATTATTTTTTATATTATTTTATAATATTCTCAATAATCTTAACGTTCTGGTAAACTAGTAATATGGGGATTTGAAAAATTTATGGAAAGGAAAATATTTTTCATAATAGTTTTTATATTTAAATTATTGAGGAGTATTTGATAATTTATTGTTTAATTTTTGGATTAAGAATATAAAAAAAAATAAGGAATGTATAATTTTTTGAATGATTCTATATTCTACGAATAAAATCATATAATTAAAATTACTCATTAATCCTATGTAATTAAATTTTTTAAATAATCAATATTTTTTAAAATTCATCAAAATGTGATGTTTTTTTAAATTGTTTTTTATTTATAGAATGATAATTTATAGAATTAGTTTATCAAGTGTAGATTATTTTATCTGATCATGATCATAAGAAACATGGAATTATTCATATTTAAATATACCAATAATGTATTGAATCCCAGTACATACACATGAAGTTAATTAATTAATGTAGAAAGGATTTCATCTGTTGATAAATTTCTATTGTGTTGACTGTATAAACACATTATTTGAAATTAACTTATAATGAATAAATTATATTCACATTAAAAAATGAAAAAATAGAATAATTTTGTTTGAAAATATTATTTTATTACATACGTTTTCATTAGATTTATCAGTTATTAATTATCTATAACAATGGTGTCAATAATGTCATTTTTTAATTTTTTCAGAACTAGAATACATAAATAACATATAAAATTCATCAACTATACACATTTGGATTAATATTTATGAAATATAATGATTCATTAAAAAAATATTTTATTTAAAAAATCTATATAAAGAAATCAATGAAAAAAATGAATAGCTAAATATATTTTTATGATCCTATACAAACAAAATTATTTTAATATTTTCTTTTATAATTTTAAAAATAAAAAGATATTTTTATTATTTAAAATGATATTACATCCTATTAAAAAAATATGGGGATAATAGCTCAAAATAATATATATGGGAAAAAATGGATAACCCCTCAAAAACATTTTCCAAGTTGAAAATATTGATGACTCAATATCAGGGTAGTCACCATTTTATTTATCAATTTCTACAGTCAGCCACAAAATTTCCTTCCATGATAAAAGATTAAAAATATAATCCTCAAAATTTCCTTTTACACTATAATAGATCCCACCACACTGATTTCATCAATGTTTCAGGCTCATAATTTCTCTACACACCAAGAACATCCATATCATAGTAATCATTATCTCTATATTTTTCATCCTAAAGTGTATATTATTGTTTTAAATGGATATTTTTTTAATTATTACATGTATAATATTATGGTTAATTAAATGTATATTTATGTAAATGATTAAAATGAACAATTTAGTGGTGAATTTAATATTACAAATATGTTTGATTGAAATTAATGATTGAACCATTATATATGAAAAGCATAAAATTTGGAATATAACACGCTGACCTAGGATCCACTAAACTGGTTCCCTGAGTTGGTTCACTACATAACCTCAAGCATTCCTCCTTGTTTAGCAGTTCATTATGACTAGATGTAGGGTTATAAAACGGAACATTTAGGAGACTATATCACCTTATTAGACTACACACCAAGAATTACTAACTAGTCAACATACACATTAGAGTAAGAGAAAAAAAAAGTAATCTGAAACAGATCATGCAATAATTTAAAAGGAAAATATGGATGGCCTAAATGACCATGTTATATATATAACATTGGTCTCCCACTAGACTGAAGTAATATTTAAAACAAACAACAACAAAAAATTTATTATTCCATACAATAACACCAACCCTAACCACACAAAAAATCTAGATACAATCTAATCCATCCTACGCAATCATGAAAGAATCAACAAGGACCTAAACACAAATATTTTCCAACAATATACATGTGAGAGCTTCTTGGGTACCCATGTGTAATGGTGGAATCAGCATGGTGTGATTAGAACATAGTATTCCACAACCAATGGTGTCTAAAAAAATCATTCAGTGCAACTATTTATAAAGATAAACAGTTGGATTGATAAACCAGAAAATAGGATATGCATGATAACAATTAGGAAGTTATTATTTAATATTTTTAACTATTGGGTTCATTGGTATAATCCAACTAGAAAAATAAACTTTTCCCATGATGAAAGTATGAATCATATTTCAAAGTGAGTAACAGGTAACCATACATGGAGAATGAGTTAATATATCCAACATCAATTCATAATTCCTTGTATGACCATCTTAGAAATACATAATACTAGTTTTTCCTAGAGAGTCAATGCAACACCTTATCCATGGATGAGGAATTCCATATTCAATACCCTAATCCTTTGGTATAAAAATCAATGTCCATACCATTGGATTTAGGATCATCAGTCTATCCTATGAAAACAATGATACATTAGGGATCTTAGAGCATCGACCTTACCTTACCAAGGGAGAGGACCATCAGTCTGACATTCCACAAACTATATATATATATATATATATAATAGTATTTTTTAGAATAAAATTCCATCACTAATCTAGGGATGAGTAATTCAATGTCCAACATCCTAAACCACTACTTCATAAATCAATTTTCATTTATCAAGGTTAAACATACATTACCATTTTAACCTATTAACATCAATGGTGAAAAAATTCATTTATTAATAATAAAAACCTATAATAAATTTCATCATTTACCAAGGTCCCAATTAGACATTATGACTATAACATGCCTCGAAAAAAACAAACACTTTTCACATGTCATTCAATTACCAAAATGAAAAAATATTATTAATCGTTTGGAACTGACCCCTTTAAAACACAACCCTTCTCTTTTAACACCCAACAAGGCCCATGATGTTCATTTTACGTTAAATCCATTAAAATATTCATCAGTAAAATTTCATCAAAATGGAACAAAACATCTATTTCAATTCAAAATTTGAAACACATTAGATAAATACATTCCAAATAACTTTGAGGTTGACGCCAGCTATAAAAACAACATCCATTTTAAAAAATAGCATTCCTATATTAGAATGCACAACCGAATAAATATACAAGGCTGCCATTTAAATATTTAAATAGACCTCATAGAATTTTTAAAAAATAATCTGAAAAAATAGTCAATTATTCAAATTCGGTACACCCCATGGGTGGATATAGGTAATGAATCACAACACCAATTATCCAATGGAGTCTGTGTAAGGTCAAATGAAACAAAAAAATCCCTAATCCATAAAATTAAACCTATGGGGAAAAGCATCCACACAAGGGATCTAAGGAACATACCACATACACATGAAAAACAATTATCAAGAAAATGGTTAATTATCTTATCCCACATACCTAATTAACAGAAATGTCCATAATATTTCCATAGTTCGAAAGCCATTCCAAAGACTATATAAGTTTTTTCCAACCTATTTTGTATGTAAATGAGCTATTTACAACATCCTTCCCTATAATGGCATGCCAATCAAAAAAAATTAATAAATTATAATGATTATAATTATTTTATTAATTAAACTATAGCTCTCTATATTCCTAGAAGACTCTTGGGTCCTCAACTCTTATCGAAAATCTTTGAATCTTCCATAGGAGGCCCACAATGAAATATTGACACCATTGATAGGAAAATGAATAATATGTGATACTATTTATGAAATTAATTAATTTATTCTACTGGGAAAAAAGTATTTAAAAATTCACCATGAAAACACACTTTAATTAAACATCATAGAACAACGTAATGAATCGATATTAGGGCCTACTCTTTACAGGCCAACCAAAATCCCCATGAGAAACCAGTGATTCCACCCAGGTATAGTGGAATCATAAAATTATCATATGCTAGAGAACTCCAAAATCAGATAGGATGAAGAAGATGGAAGGAAGTTACTAGAGGTAGATTAGTCACTAAAAATGATAATGAACCACCATAAACACACATGAAATTAGTGATTGGATAAGGAGAAAGGTGGTTGGTAACCTTCTGGTTTTTCCACATAGAATGTAAAATAATGGTTATGGAGTGGATATAAATATAGAGGCAATATTTTGGTTATTTCCCTCTTTTTATAAGAAATCTAGAGAGACAATAACCATTTTAATATGCTCCATTGTTTTTCTGTAACCATAAATTGGACATGAACCAAATAAATTCCCTCCTCATCCTTGTACTATTTCCACTTGAACCTCACATGGTTTATCCTTAACCTTTTGGTAACCATGTATCATAACTATGCTCAGTTTTAATTGAAATTAACCTAACGACAACATCAATGTGTTTCTTAATCTCTCCTAAACCATGCACACCAATTCATGCACCCTGAAATGAAATCTCAAAAAATATAAAAACTTAACCCAAAGATATTTAATCTAATTATAACACCCTAGACACCTCCCAGACATAATTCATCACCTCATAAGAACACATTTATGGATTCTAAAATTCAACATTCCATTTTATGAATTGATTCAATATGGGATACATGTAAAAAATTAATATATATATATATATATATATCTTCATATGTTTAAAAAACCTATAGAAATGGAATCATACAACTTCCCTACCAAAATTCAACTCTTACCAGGGAATTTATAGTGGTAATTCATCTTCACGTCCCAACCTATGTTGGCCACAAGTTATAGACAATGGCCTCATTCAATTTTTGAATGGAAACAACATAGAAAAAGGAAAACCTTTAACTCAAGGTTCTTGATAGGACAAAACTCATCCCAAAACTCATTATTAAATAAAAAATACAATTGTACTTACTTGAGGAAATCCATTATAAAAATTGAATACAACATCACCTGATCACTCATTGGCCTAATTTTTTTTCCCACTATAAGCTCTAGCTTACAACCACCACCAACTATTTCATAACACTATTGCCCTCATAAAATACCAAATCACTAAAACTCTCTCTCCCAATACACACCCAATATAGATCCCAATGTATCGTACCCCATCATCCAGGATAACACAAATCATTATTATCTTACATCCTCGTCATCAAATACCAACAAGAACATACACACACCTTCTACCCATATTGGAACTATGAATATGCATATTTTCCTTGAAGGACCAATTCGAACTTGAAACAAAACCATCATTAATAAATTGAAACAATAGACGTAGAATGAATCCTTACACAATTACATTTTGTGGTAACCCATGTTGGAATATCCTTAGAAGATGCTTCTAAAAAATGTTCAGATCTAAAATGCATACATCAAATTACCTTTTAGAACCAAATATATTTGGAAGATAATACTTAACTAAACCCTCCTCCACAACTAAATGTCCATTATCATTCCCTAGAGAATTTATGAATGCCCCCTAAAAGTCTTTCACTATAATAAAAAAATCCACCATGACCTATCTACAACAATTTACAAACACATATGATCCTTCCAGCATGTGGGTTGTATCTCCATGACAGATACATCACTCCCAACATTAGGAGTGTCATTTTAATCACCTCAATCAAGAAAATAAAATCGCCACAGCCTAAATTGCATTCACTACAAGAAAAGGTATTGGACATGGATGCTTTTCTATCATTGAAGAAACAAAACAAGACATCAATTATCAGCCATCCCCAATACTCGGGAATGTTTCCCTAAGTAGTCATATACCTCCAATACATCACAAGGATACACTCACAAGAAGATATTAGTTAACCACAATAATACAAAACACCTTACTCCACCCTAGGAGCACCAATATAAGGCCTCGGCCTTAATCCTTACTTAATATTGAATTAAATGAATAATTCACGTTGAGGATCTTTTCAGGTTTAGAGTTTTAGAGAATTAGAACATAACTATTACATCTCAAAAGATTACAATGTAGACATTTCTACTAAGTTTCCATAGAATAATAAAAAAAACTCTTAAAAAGAAACATGTCTAGTTCCATGTTTTATAAAGCATGACTTTCCCTTGATCCCATCCTTGACCCTATTCCACATTAAGTCCTTTGAAAAACATTTCAAAAAAACTTGGGGTGATCATAAAAAGCTCATTAAGGGATACAAAAAGAATGAAAATTGTTAGTTTTTTCAAAACAACAAGTAAACCATGTATACTTTATCAAAGTAATACTTTTCACCTTTATGAAGTAATAAGAACTCTTCACTGAATAAAGTATCATTACTTACCTTTTTGTAACCAAATGATTACCATAAAACCCATATAAAGAACACATAACATATATAAAGGTAACTTGGGACATAAACATACTTAAGTGGAATAACCATACGGTTGACTTCCACACATATAACTTAATGGAATACCCATACGGCCAATTTCCATACATACTTAATGGAATAGCCATACGGCCGACTTCCATACCCAATGCATTGGAGGTTATAACGTAACCACTCGTCCTGGTATTCAAGGCACCACCCGTCATATGGTTTATAATGTAACCACCCGTTAAATGTCCATGTACCAATATAAAATCATAAAACATAAAACCAATATAAAGGAATGATAACATTTCCACATTTCAATCACAATATATCATAAATATATTGACATAATATAATCCTTTTTCAAAACCATTTTCAATACCAAAATACATAAAAGAGTATATGGTATTTATTTTATTTTAAAAAACATTACGGCTTGTTGAGAAAGCCAAAGACCAAATAATACTCGCGGTGGCGGAAAAGGTCATTGTCACCGCGTACGTTAAGAAAAACATTCCTTTTTGTCGTTTAGTAAAACGCTTCGTAGAAAAAGATTCCTTTTGTATAAAAGTATAAGTCAAAGGGTTTTATACACCGTATAAAATAAATTTGTGTATAAAACGAAATATTCCTCAATGAAAGGAGATTGAGACGAAGTCCCTTACCTCGGGTCCGACTTGACTCGATCGTTCTTTAACGTCCTGAATAATAAACATTAGTTAATTTATACTTGATTAAGAAACGTTTTAAATTTCATTATTCCTTTTATATCACTTATTTCCATGTTATAAACTTTTTGTAACCATTTAAGTTAATAATGTTTGTTTTGTCAATATTTGGTTCTTAAGTCGAAAGTTGACTTCTTACAATTACATGTTGTTCATGTGGTCAAAAGTTCTTTATATCCAGAATGAAATTCCCGATTTTGACATAATATGTATCATATATATCCAGCATATACATGTATTTATAATATTACATAATCATTTAGAGGTAAGAAATGAAATGCACCGTTCATGGAGACGGTAAGCCGTACGTACGCATGAACGCTACTTTCATTTCTTTGTCATATTAATGGAATTAAAACTAAATGAGAGGTATGTATATTTTAATTCCAGAATTATATTCATCATTTAGATATATCATTCATTATATATATCCATTATATACATGTACATTTAATAGTACATTACATTTGGGGATAAGAAATGAAATGCACCGTTCATGGAGACGGTAAGCCGTACGTACGCATGAACGCTACTTTCATTTCTATCTCATACTTTAACGGAAAGAAATAATAATGATATAGAGGTATATTATAATTCTAGTATAACATCATATATAATAACTTTAAATCCATCCTTTACACATCCCACATATGCCATTAACGAATCACATCACTTTGAGGGGGCGGTAGTCCGCACTTCCTTAAATGAAGATATCGTGTTTACCCATAATGGAAACCATAAAGGTATGACAAAAATGAAAAATACAGAAGCTTAAAGAAAACATAAACATATTATATATAATATATAAAAATAGTGACATCATAATGGCCACCTTTGAAGGTGTTAAATGAGTATTGAACAATCATCGTTTCGGGAGGCAGAATTTTTCCATCCACGGAAACCGTATGTTCTTTAACCATTTGATGTATTTGTGTGAGAGTGTAGCTCGAATAAATCTTATAACAACATACTAGTATATTGAATATACTGGTGTTGTTAAAAATAAGTAAATAAAAAGAGTTTAGAGGGTTGGAGAAGCAAAATAAAAACAAATGAACAAGAGAGAATGAATTACCTTTAAAAGTGTAACTCCCTTTTGATTTGAGCCTAAAGGCTTCCATTGAAAGGATTATGCCCAAAGGAAATCCTCTAGGATGAGGAGAGGGATGTGGAGAGAGTAAATGGTCAGGGGTTGGCCGAGCCAAAGGCTTGAGTAGTGTGTGTAAGGTGGTAGAGGTGGGGGCCTTTTATAAGAGGAGAGGAGGGGCACTTTTGGAAAGTAAAGAGATATTACTTTATTTGAAAATGTGTTTCGGTTTTAAAAGGTCCCAAATTGATATAATTCGTGTATAAGGTGATAAGGCTTCGAAATACACTCATCCAATTGGTTTTGGCCATGTGTAGGATTTATATTTTTCATTATCTTTCCATTTTATTTAAATCGTCAAATAATGATGTCATCGCTGCATCATTATTATGTCATAAATAATTTATTTTATTTAATGTCTAAAAATTATAAAAAAATTACTATGATGTAGTAAATCTTTTCAGCTTTCCAATGACTATTTATAATCAAAATTTGTATTTGTGTAACCCACTTAAAAAGTATTTTAGTAAAACAATTTATGTTAGTGTAATTTTCACTTTAACATTAAATAAAAATATAATAATGTCATTTTCCAACTAAAGTGGCTCCATGGGGTCCCCAAGTTGGCCCATGGCTTGTCTTGGTCGGCCATGACTCACCCAATAGGTGTAGGACAAGTGTCATGGTGTTTTCACATTCTTATAATATCATTTTTACCTTAAACTACACTAATTACCTCTAATCGCGATTAATGAAAAAAAGTTACTATTCACCAAAAAATTATTTTCATCCCATTGAACCACATTTTACATACTAATGACAACCATGTATGTCAGATTTTCAAAATTCAAAACACAATGATGGCAAAATTTCATTTAAACGGAAAATCAGTTTTTGTAAGTACCACTTAGTGGTTTTACTATTCATCCAAAATTGAAGTGTTTCAGAAAATTACCAAAAATTCACCCTAAGCTATATTTGATATTACGAATTCAAAAATGAAGTCTATTTTACAAAATTCAAAACATATGAGTCAAATTAATTAATTTAATAATTAATTCCCGCTGTCATGACAAATAACGTATTTTTGTGAAACAATAAGTATCAAAAGATTGACACTAGTTTAAGTCTAATTTCAAAGTGAAATTAATTCCAATGACCACTATTGGATTTAATGGTAAAAATATTTTCTAATTTCACTTAAAAACCAAATCAAAAGATATTCTAATCATATAAATAAATTAGATTAAAAGATGTTTTGAATTAAAACACAACATTTTACACTATTCATTAAAAAAATGAACTTTATCGGAAAAATACCAAAAAATTACACAAAGTAAAATTTGATGTCCCGATTCTTAATAAGAGTTTTATTTGGTCTAAAGTAATGTATAAGAGTGATCAAAACTATACTTAATGACGGTTCACCATTAAAAGGTGATAAGTGAACCTTTAGTGAAAATTAGAGTATATATGCCTAAAATTGAACTCTTTCCGTATTTTAAGCCTTTATCTTTTATTGGGTAAATGTATAAACATTTAAAAACATATCTAATCATATTTTAGTTATTTCTATCCATTCCCGCCAGTATAATGGCTACTTGTTAACTAACATTTAAAATAATATTATTATATTACTAGTGTGCTACGTAAGTTTCAAAGAAACTCATCGTTGCGTATCGGGTACGCTATCGAACATAGAAACCCCTTTAAAATAAAATTAATATTTAATTCGTAAATATTAATAAATATGAAAATTCTTTATTCTTTATTTACCTGGGATGTTACATCCTTCCCCCTTTTGGGAATTGTGTCCTCACAATTTTATTCACTTATCAAAATAAGTGGGGGTATTTATCCCTCATAGCATTTTCAGATTCCCACATTGCCTCTTCAATCACATGGTTTTTCCACAAAACCTTTACCTGATGAATTACCTTATTCCGTAACACCTGCTCCCTGTGGTCAAGAATCTGGGCCGGTTGTTCCTCATAAGATAGGTTCTCTTCCATCTGAACTACCTCTAGACTCAATACATGAGATGGATCTGGCATATACTTCCTCAACATTGAAACATGAAAAACATTGTGTACCTGAGATAAATTCGGAGGTAAAGCCACTCGGTATGCAACTGATCCAACTCTTTCCAGAATTTCATATTGTCCAATAAACCTTGGACTCAACTATCCTTTCTTACCAAATCTCATCACACTTTTCCAAGGAGAAACCTTGAGAAAAACATGATCACCTACCTCGAAAGATAGATACTTCCTCTGGTTATCCGCATAACTCTTCTGCCTGCTCTGAGCTGTTCTCATGTATTTCTGAATCAGCTGAACTTTTTCTGCCAACTCTTCTACCAATTCTCGTCCCATCAACTTCCTTTCACCAACTTCATCCCAGAAAGCTGGAGTTCGACACCGCTTCCCATATAATTCCTGAAATGGTGCCATCTGTATTCTAGAATGAAAGCTGTTATTATAAGAAAACTCAACCAAAGAAAGATTTTGGTCCCAACTACCCTGATCATCCATAGAACAAGCTCGTAGAATATCCTCCAATGTCTGAATTGTTCGTTCTGACTGCCCATCTGATTGAGGATGAAAAGCTGTACTAAAATTTAATTCAGTACCCAACGACTTCTGAAGGCCTTTCCAAAAGTTAGAAGTAAACTTGGGATCATGATCCGATACAATGGAGAGAGGAACTCCATGTAACCTGACTATTTCTTTAAGATACAAATGGGAAAGTTGATCAAGAGAGAAAGTATCTCGTATAGCAAGGAAATGAGCAGATTTGGTCAAGCGATCAACAATAACCCAGATTGCATTATTACCTCGAGATGTCCTTGGTAATCCCACAACAAAGTCCATGGATATGTTTTCCCATTTCCACTCTGGCACAGGTCAAGGCTGAAGCATCCCTTTCGGTAACTGCAGCTCTGCTTTAACCTGTTGACATGTCAAACACTTCACAGTAAAATCAGAAATGTCTCTTTTCATTCCATCCCACCAGTAATACTCCCACAGATCTCTGTACATCTTAGTACTGCCTGGATGAACTGAAAACGGAGAACTATGAGCTTCACATAACAACTCTCTCTTCAACTGTGAATCACAAGGCACACACAACCTCTTCCCAAACCTCAAAACACAAACACAAACATATCCAAGAACTCATGGAAAATTTTATTCATAAGGTTCATGAATACAACAGGTGCATTGGTTAACCCAAAAGGCATAACTACAAATTCATAATGGCCATATCTAGTACGGAACGCAGTCTTCGGAACGTCTGCTTCTTTTACTTTCAACTGATGGTACCCCGACCTCAAGTCAATCTTCGAAAAATACTAAGCTCCCTGGAGCTGATACCACTTCATTCGATGGCCCAACATCTGCTGAAGTTGTTGCAAAGGATTTCACCACCCCTTTCTGCTTGTAGTCTAACCGCTTCCCATCACTCAAGCTCTTTGTCGGACACTCATTTGCATAGTGACCCATCTCATTGCACTTATAACATCTTACCGTTGTCTTTTCATTTCCTGCTTGATCATCTTCCTTACAGTTACGAGCAATATGACCAGACTTACCACACCTAAAGCACTTACCAGACTTGGATAAACATTCGCTAGGATGCATTTTACCACACTTCTCACAGGATGGATATTTGGTTTTTTTACCTCCTTGATTCTTTGATGAATTCTTCCCCTTTGCCTGCCAACTAGACCTCTTATTCTGTTGTTTGTCATAGAACACCTGATCATCGGCAAACTCCATTTCCACCTTCTCCGCACATCGAACAAGTTTTTCATAACTTTTGAACTCACGAGAAGCTAAAGCCCTTCGATACTTTGGCTTTAACCCTGAGTAAAAACGGTTTATTTTACTATCAAGATCTCGTATGAAGTTTGGAGCATACCTTGCCAATCGAGTGAACTTTTCCTCATAAGCAGCCACTGAATCATCCTCCTGCCTCAATTCTAGGAACTGTTTTTCCATCCTAAGACGAACCACCTTAGGAAAATATTTCTCAAGAAACATACCTTTGAATTCGTCCCAGTGAAGATCCTCAATCTCATCACTATCCCTTATATTTTTCACCATCAACCACCACTGATCAGCTTCACCTTCAAAACGGTAAACAGCAAGACTAACCTTTTGACGTTCTAAACACCCCATGACATCAAAAATCTTCTCCAGTGCTTTAATCCACTCTTCATCTTGCACAGGGTCAGATGATCCTCGGAATGATGGGGGATGTTGCCTCATGAATTGTTCCACCACTGACATGTTCCTCTGTGGTTGATATGGCTGATCTCATGCATGGATACCACCACCATTTATAGCCTGAGTCAACTTTTCCATCACTACAACAAACTGTTCAGTTCCAATTCCGACCATCTCAGGTTGCTGATTTGGAAGGTTATCTTCCTCCTGATGTCGTCCCAACATATCTGCTTTGTTTCCTCTGCGGAAAACCATTCTGAACACAGAAATATCTTAGGCGAAGCAACATGGTAATCCGTAAATGCTATATCATTTCAATCATATTATAAGTTAACACTTTTCTAACTCCTAAAGTTGTCTAAACCGACCTCTAATACCAACTATAAGACCCCGGCCTTAAACCTTACTTAATATTGAATTAAATGAATAATTCACGTTGAGGATCTTTTCAGGTTTAGAGTTTTAGAGAATTAGAACATAACTATTACATCTCAAAAGATTACAAAGTAGACATTTCTACTAAGTTTCCATAGAATAATAAAAAAAACTCTTAAAAAGAAACATGTCTAGTTCCATGTTTTATAAAGCATGACTTTCCCTTGATCCCATCCTTGACCCTATTCCACATTAAGTCCTGTGAAAAACATTTCAAAAAAACTTGGGGTGAGCATAAAAAGCTCAGTAAGGGATACACAAAGAATGAAAATTGTTAGTTTTTTCAAAACAACAAGTAAACCATGTATACTTTATCAAAGTAATACTTTTCACCTTTATGAAGTGATAAAAACTCTTCACTGAATAAAGTATCATTACTTACCTTTTTGTAACCAAAGGATTACCATAAAACCCATATAAGGAACACATAACATATATAAAGGTAACTTGGGACATAAACATACTTAAGTGGAATAACCATACGTTTGACTTCCACACATATAACTTAATGGAATAGCCATACGGCCAATTTCCATACATACTTAATGGAATAGCCATACGGCCGACTTCCATACCCAATGCATTGGAGGTTATAACGTAACCACCCGTCCTGGTATTCACGGCACCACCCGTCATATGGTTTATAACGTAACCACCCGTTAAATGTCCAAGTACCAATATAAAATCATAAAACATAAAACCAATATAAAGGAATGATAACATTTCCACATTTCAATCACAATATATCATAAATATATTGACATAATATAATCCTATTTCAAAACCATTTTCAATACCAAAATACATAAAAGAGTATATGGTATTTACTTTATTTTAAAAAACATTACGGCTTTTTGATAAAGCCAAAGACCAAATAATACTCGCGGCGGCGGAAAAGGTCGTTGTCACCGCGTACGTTAAAAAAACATTCCTTTTTGTCGTTTAGTAAAACGCTTCGTAGAAAAAGATTCCTTTTGTATAAAAGTATAAGTCAGAGGGTTTTATACACCTTATAAAAGAAATTTGTGTATAAAACGAAATATGCCTCAATGAAAGGAGATTGAGACGAAGTCCCTTACCTCGGGTCCGACTTGACTCGATCGTTCTTTAACGTCCTGAATAATAAACTTGAGTTAATTTATACTTGATTAAGAACCTTTTTAAATTTCATTATTCCTTTTATATCACTTATTTCCATGTTATAAACTTTATGTAACCATTTAAGTTAATAATGTTTGTTTTGTCAATATTTGGTTCTTAAGTCGAAAGTTGACTTCTTACAATTACATGTTGTTCATGTGGTCAAAAGTTCTTTATATCCAGAATGAAATTCCCGATTTTGACATAATATGTATCATATATATCCAGCATATACATGTATTTATAATATTACATAATCATTTAGAGGTAAGAAATGAAATGCACCGTTCATGTAGACGGTAAGCCGTACGTACGCATGAACGCTACTTTCATTTCTTTGTCATATTAATGGAATTAAAACTAAATGAGAGGTATGTATATTTTAATTCCAGAATTATATTCATCATTTAGATATATCATTCATTATATATATCCATTATATATATGTACTTTTAATTGTACATTACATTTGGGGATAAGAAATGAAATGCACCGTTCATGGAGACGGTAAGCCGTACGTACGCATGAACGCTACTTTCATTTCTATCTCATACTTTAACAGAAAGAAATAATAATGATATAGAGGTATATTATAATTCTAGTATAACATCATATATAATAACTTTAAATCCATCCTTTACACATCCCACATATGGCATTAACAAATCACATCACTTTGAGGGGGCGGTAGTCCGCACTTCCTTAAATGAAGATATCGTGTTTACCCATAATGGAAACCATAAAGGTATGACAAAAATGAAAAATACAGAAGCTTAAAGAAAACATAAACATATTATATATAATATATAAAAATAGTGACATCATAATGGCCACCTTTGAAGGTGTTAAATGAGTATTGAACAATCATCGTTTCGGGAGGCAGAATTTCGCCATCCACGGAAACCGTATGTTCTTTAACCATTTGATGTAGTTGTGTGAGAGTGTAGCTAGAATAAATCTTATAACAACATCCTAGTATATGGAAGATACTGGTGTTGTTACAAAAGAAGTAAATAAAAAGAGTTTAGAGGGTTGGAGAAGCAAAATAAAACAAATGAACAAGAGAGAATGAATTACCTTTAAAAGTGTAACTCCCTTTTGATTTGAGCCTAAAGGCTTCCATTGAAAGGATTATGCCCAAATGGAATCCTCTAGGATTAGGAGAGGGATGTGGATAGACTAAATGGGCAGGGGTTGGCCGAGCCAAAGGCTTGAGTAGTGTGTGTAAGGTGGTAGAGGTGGGGGCCTTTTATAAGAGGAGAGGAGGGGCACTTTTGGAAAGTAAAGAGATATTACTTTATTTGAAAATGTGTTTCGGTTTTAAAAGGTCCCACATTGATATAATTCGTGGATAAGGTGATAAGGCTTCGAAATCCACTCATCCAATTGGTTTTGGCCATGTGTAGGTTTTATATTTTTCATTATCTTTCCATTTTATTTAAATCGTCAAATAATGATGTCATCGCTGCATCATTATTATGTCATAAATAATTTATTTTATTTAATGTCTAAAAATTATAAAAAAATTACTATGATGTAGGAAATCGTTTCAGCTTAACAATGACTATTTATAATCAAAATTGGGACTTGTGTAACCCCACTTAAAAATTATTTTAGTAAAACAATTTATGTTAGTCTAATTTTCACTTTAACATTAAATAAAAATATATTAATGTCATTTTCCAACTAAAGTGGCTCCATGGGGTCCCCAAGTTGGCCCATGGCTTGTCTTGGTCGGCCATGACTCACCCAATAGGTGTAGGACAAGTGTCATGGTGTTTTCACATTCTTATAATATCATTTTTACCTTAAACTACACTAATTACCTCTAATCGCGATTAATGAAAAAAAGATACTATTCACCAAAAAATTATTTTCATCCCATTGAACCACATTTTACATACTAATGACAACCATGTATGTCGGATTTTCAAAATTCAAAACACAATGATGGCAAAATTTCATTTAAACGGAAAATCGGTTTTTATAAGTACCACTTAGTGGTTTCACTATTCATCAAAAATTGAAGTTTTTCAGAAAATTACCAAAATTTCACCCTAAGCTATATTTGATATTACGAATTCAAAAATGAAGTCTATTTTACAAAATTCAAAACATATGAGTCAAATTAATTAATTTAATAATTAATTCCCGCTGTCATGACAAGTAGCGTATTTTTGTGAAACAATAAGTATCAAAAGATTGACACTAGTTTAAGTCTGATTTCAAAGTGAAATTAATTCCAACGACCACTATTGGATTTAATGGTAAAAATATTTTCTAATTTCACTTAAAAACCAAATAAAAAGATATTCTAATCATATAAATAAATTAGATTTAAAGATATTTTGAATTAAAACACAACATGTTACACTATTCATTAAAAAAATGAACTTTATCGGAAAAATACCAAAAAATTATACAAAGTAAAATTTGATGTCCCGATTCTTAATAAGAGTTTTATTTGGTCCAAAAGAATGTATATGAGTGATCAAAACTATATTTAATGACGGTTCACCATTAAAAGGTGATAAGTGAACCTTTAGTGAAAATTAGAGTATATATGCCTAAAATTGAACTCTTTCCGTATTTTAAGCCTTTATCTTTTATTGGGTAAATGTATAAACATTTAAAAACATATCTAATCATATTTTAGTTATTTATATCCATTCCCGCCAGTACAACGGCTACTTGTTAACTAACATTTAAAATAATATTATTATATTACTAGTGTGCTACGTAAGTTTCAAAGAAACTCATCGTTGCGTATCGGGTACGCTATCGAACATAGAAACCCCTTTAAAATAAAATTAATATTTAATTCATAAATATTAATAAATATGAAAATTATTTATTCTTTATTTACCTGGGATGTTAAAACCAACCCCATCGAGGTCCTACATTAATCAATAAGAAAAATTATGTTAAAAAGGCGTATATCCATTTTTCTATCAACATACTTTAAAAATTATCAATATATTGGACAATATCATCTCTATATTGAGAGTTAAGTAATATGTCATCATTGGAGACCACCAAATCCCATCCATTTCCAATGTCAACTATAACTATAGGGACATATCAAACCCATTTAGAGGTCTCAGACCTCCATCCCAACAAGTGTATCCTCAAACCCACATCATTACTAAGCCTACACATGAATTCCAGTACAACCAATGATACTTTAGATTATGCCTCCATATTGTCCTTTCGGTAAGCTAGGATACATAACATGGATCCTCTCAGTTAGTTTAAAAACCCCATTAACTTTTATTCATTACTTGATCTTTCATAACCCAACCACAAAACGCTTCCCCAACTCTAATGAGTCATGTCTCACCAAAAAACAACTCATATTTTTAATTCACTATCCATGACCTCTTCTCATCCCCAGATCACCAAATGTAGGTAACAACTGGTGTTTCCTAAAACCAATGGGAAATCCATAAAACAAAACCTCTGGCAGATCATCTCATCTCTCGAGAATCATTCGGGAGACCCACTAAGATCATTTATAGGTTCACAACATTCTTGGGTATGAATCAAAAATAAAATTGGACTAGTAAAATAACATTTACTACCCTTATAATATAGATGAATGATCCAATCATCAAAAATATCAATTCTTTACATCCCAAATAAAATTATAAATCAGCACATGCACTATACCAAAATAAAATCATATTTATAGTCTCTACTCAATGATAACCCACAAACCTAAAATAGAATTCTCTCAAGAACCAATTAGGATATTGTTCAAGATCATTACCATCATACACAACCCATATTCACAACCACTATATGGGATTGGAACCAGAATGAGCCTACACCTCTAGAGACTAACCACAAATATGAAACAATATTACTCAGGTGATCCTTTAAAATCAAAAAAGCAATCCAGCACACTTATACCACATACCATGCTGAAAATTCTATCCACCATTGTTAAAATCAAAAATCATCCACCCAATACTCACAACAAAAAAAAACTCCAAACTCTTCCCACCTCTTTAATGGGTCACCCTTGATTATCAAACATAAATAACAACCTAAACTGGAGTCATGTAAAGAAGTCCACTGACCCCTCCCATCGAACCCAACTAGTAAGGTCTCACAAAAAGTCAATGGGTCCAACCAACTAGGTATATACCATATCAATGAAGGAAAAAAAACTAACATAGAGTTAAAACATTAATGCCTTAACACCACATGAATGAAAAATTTCAAAACACCCTGGACTATGGTCTCATGTTTGAATGTCGTTGCTTATAAAGTCATCAACCCATAACTAGGGAACCTATAATCTCTAACCAACAACACTTTATACCTCTCCCAAGATGACCATTCCACATACAATGACACATATACTGGTAATTAATACAGACAAGAACCACCCAAAACTAGGGTGTCCATAATCTCATAGAAAATACAAATTAGATATCTCCCTTGAGGACCCAAACAAGAATCCATTCTTAATAAAAACCACCATGATGTTCTAGAAGTTATTCACCTATATCACACTGACCACCAACATCAAAAAACCGACATTGTATGAGGATCACACTGGAATCATCATCATCGAGTGTCTCACATTAGATCTATATAACATGAAATCAAAATAAAATAAATAAAATCACAAACTATAATACATACACTATGTTGATCATATCTTCCTAACATGATGCATGAGATTCATATTGCGTCTATAGGCTAAGAGTAAAAATTGAACTATATGCCTCTTGAAAATTGGGTAAGTGACATAAATACTTAATAATCCATAAAATCCAAAAAAATGAGTATGAATCAATGAAAAAATAATATAGAACCGTAATACAACATACATGATATTCAATCCCATCAATATTTACATGGAATTCCTACTGGAACATGTGTTTATGACTCACTAGCTCAATATCGATGACAGGCTCTAACACATTCCCATATCTATTATCTACCAAATCCAAATTTGTAAAATAATTTGAAATTAAAATTCTTTAATAACACTTGGTAATGTACCAACTATGGATCCACTAAACTAGGTCCCCTAGTTAGTCCACCACAAGATCTCAAGTGCTCCTACTATTATGATAGATGTTTTCAACTAGTATTCAGGGTTTAAAGTGGATCTTTGAGGAGAATATACCCCCATATATGAGTACACAATAATAAGTGAATAACCATAAATCATAATCATGAGAGTATATAGAATGAATAAGTAAACATAAATAGATCATGTTAAAATATAAAATGAACTTTTGGAGGGAATAAACATCCACTTCATATGTACAACACTAGTATCCCACTAGGATAACCTCATATATAGAATAAATGACCAACAATATGTAAACTAGTCTTTATACAAAAAATAAGTCAAACATCACCCCAATACCAGATTCCATTGGAGCTATCCTACCCAATCACAAAAGACTCAACACAGGCATTATCCCAAACCTATGGATCCAATAATCATGTGATAGGATCTTGGGTACCCATGTTTCACATAAAACATTGCAGGTTGTGAGTGTAACATAGTAGGCCACCTAAAAATAGTGTCTAATGAAAATACCAGTTGGTAAAATTTTTTATGAAGATATATAATATCTTAAATAAATTAGACAATAGAGAATCATGTTTACAATTAAATGTTTATTTTTTAGTTATTTAACTCTTTTATAACATCATGTCATCCAACCAACCAAAATTGATCTATTCATACTGAAAGTATGAGCAGTTAGTAAATGGGGGTCAAAATTCAGAATATAAGAAGAATTGGCCCATGTTTTCAATCGGGATTCAAAAAACCATGTCCAACACACCCATCCATACATAATTCTTGTGATTTGTAGGGAGTAAGTCTAAAACCAAATCCGTGGATATAGAATTCCTTGTATAATACCATAATCTATCAATATGGTACATGATGTCTATACCCTTGGATTTAGGAGAATAATTCCTTCCTCAATAAAAAATGTTGTGTCTGGGATCTTGGAGAATCAGTATAGACTTCCCAAGGGAGAGAATCATTAATACAACATCCATACAACCATTTATATAATAATAGTGCCTTCTAGAGAATCATTTTGACACTTAGTCCATTGATATAGAACATCCTGTTTAACATTATAAACCATCTTTTCATTATTCAATTTTATTAAAAAAGGTTCAACATACATGTATAAACCCAACCTTTTTTGGAAATGTGTTGATATCATTTACAGTTACTCTTTTGCATTTTTTATGTATATTTTGTCCTGGGATTGATCTGGGGTTTGTTTGGGTGGAAATTGGATGTTTCGAGAGATTTTTCTCATAGTGAACGGTTGGGGAATGCTTTTCCCAAACTATACGCCTTCCACCATCAAACCATGTAACCCCTATAAGAGAGGGATTTCATGGCTATAACATGGTTTTTCAAACCATGCACCCTCTTTGGAGTACCCATTCACCCCATGTCCCAAGAATAGGTGCATTTTCTTGGATCAGTATTTGTCAAAATGTGCACCCTTCCCAGGAAATAATGCATTCTAGTTTATGTAATCCAATAATATGTTTTAAAATTCATAAACCCCCAATACATCTACCAAAGTCAACCAAATTAGACCATAACCTATTTATCTCATTATTGGAGGCTTATTAATGAATCCATAGTGATATAAAACACAATTCTTGATGAATCAATGGCTGGATTGATGGATATGCATCTCTTTGGGTATGTGGTTTCTTCCCATTTAGGTTTCTCTTTATCCAATCTCTCTTTCTGGATAAAGAGGTGATGTTATTCCTCCATTGGTGTTGGATTTAGATCTAGGTTTAATGGATCCAGATTGTTTTAGTATTTGATCTAGGTTTAAATCAAGATATTGTTATTTATCTTGATTTTGGTTGTTCATATTCAATTGGGAACTTTCATTGGTCATGGTTTTTTTAATTATGAGGAATGTAGAACCAGGGTTCAAGTATAATTGTAGAAATTAAATAAATTTAATGAATTGGATTATTATCCTTGGATTTATCATGATATTATGAACCACATTTTTAAATACCATGAGATCATTTTCTTTCTATCACTATAAATACATAGGATATACTTATAGTGACCAAGTAACACTTTTTCCTTATGGTGAACTACCATGGGTACACCCTTATGGACATCACATGTTTATAAACATACATCCCATTGTAATTAAATTTCATTATATACTAGAGGTGCATATGGACACCTTGGTAATATTAATCGGTAGCTAAACAAACTTCTTGTATTAATGTTGGGGTAATTATAATCTCTCTACTTAGGATTAATGATTATATATTATTATAGGAGAATGGTGGGAGATGATTGAGATAGTTCTTGACATGATCATGCATAGTTTATAGTATTTTATATCTTTTATAGAGTTATATTTAAATCCACATTCATTTATTCATGTTCCCATTGTATTACCCCACATTGTATAAGTTCATGATATGATCATTTTTTTGTATTTAATTATTTCCGAAAGATTTACATACAATGTTTTTTTATTAATATGACTCAACTATTTATTCTTTCAGTATACCAAATTTCTTATACTCTTATCATGAAGGTATAACTATATACTGTTCAACCATTGATCATCGATGATTGTTAGAATCCTTAGGCATAAGAGGATGGATGCTTGGGACATGTTTTCAACAAGGATTAGTTATTTATGAGTGAAATAGACTTGTGGGGTTCTAAAATAGTATCAATGGACTTTTCCTTTTTCATTAGTATTTGGAGTTGGTGGTACCATAGACTAAGAATGTTTTGGGATTGGTATTGAGCTATTCATAGTATTAACTATCCCATGTATAGGGACAATCCTGATTACCATGAAAGGAAAATTGTTGTTTTGGATTTTTCATGTTACAGTAGTACTGATACAACCATTGGGTGACACAATTGATATGTGATATTCATTATTATTATGATGTTTCATTTTACTATTTTCTCATTATGGCAATGAAGTGTTACTATTAAATCATTATATGAACCTAAGGATTCTGATGTCACATTTATTACATGTCATATTTAATATTTTGTGCTTTTTACTATAGCATGTAATACTATCTAAGTTATTTTATCAATACATCCTCTAACATTTCAAATAGGGAGAAAATAATAGGATAAAATAACTTGAAAAACTTAACATAAAAAGTTATATCCTTAATAAATTGAGGGTTTCACCTTAATAATCTAATTGTCACATGTTTGGGTTGTAACTCCCTGACCCCAGTTACCCAGAGTCGGTGCATTATTTTAATACATTGGCATGATTACAAGGAATCATGTCCCAAAGGACCGATCAGTTTAGCAGTCTTGGAAAATAGATTACAAACATGAATGTTACATTACACTTTATAACATACAAAACAACATAAATAATCTTTTACGAACTCCATTATTCCCTTGTCTTAACCCTGCATATCCATCACAATACACTTTGTGGAATCCTGTGAAAATAAAACATTGAAAGGGGTGAGCTCAAATGCTCAGTAAGGGTAAGCAATATATTGGAAACTTTAAAAATAAGCATAAACATTTAAGGAAATGTATAAAACAAAAACAAAAGCCTTTTAAACTTAAACTTCAGCATAATATGGAAAAGATAAAATGAAATAATTCCATTTACTTATTCACATGGATATTTTACTAGTTGAATAATCACATTCAATATTAGTAACCACTTTCATAATGATGGAATGCATAATGCCAGACTATCATAACCACGCAGTGAAGGCCTCGTGCCAATAATACAAATAATATTTTGTCAAGGCCTCGTGCCAAGACACTAGTTTGTCTCAAGAGACCTACAGATGCATCGAGGAGCTATAGCGGGCTCCACCCGTCACTTACTAAGTCCCATGCATTCCTCATATGACTAGGTTTAAACATAACATAATCATTCGTATTAAAAATAGAATAGGAAATGTCAATACTTTCTCCATAAACCATGAATGGTATAAAAATAACACATCCACAGTCAAACATATCACAAAACCTTCAATACGATATAGAAGTTTTGTATCATAATAAATCAACTTCAAATAAGTTTAAAATCCATCAAAGGATGTTGACATAGATGAAAATAATTTGTAAAACTCTTTGAGAGAAATATCCCTTTTTCATGAAAACAATTAAAAGTCGCATAATTTAGAAAGGAAGAAATTTAAATACATTTTTGAATCAAAGTTTCCCATACCACTTTGAATCTTTTGAAAGGAATTAAAACTTTAAAAACATTCAAGTCCATATAAATAAATCCTTAAAACCAATTTTGAAGACATGGACATTAATGAGAATGATTTAGAAGAAGAAATATTTAAAAATTTTGATATGATGTTTTAGTAAAAAGTCCCTTAAAAGAATCCCTTTGAAAACTGTTTCATAAAACATGGACATGGATAATAAATATGTCCCAGTAGATACTTATGTAAAAACAACCTCGGATAATAAAGAGATTGTGAAATTAACCCTTACCAATTTGGTAACTTACGAAACATACACCCCATGAAAGAGGTATCATACAATGAATATGTAAATACACATAAATTAAAGTGTATTACATAATAATACAATTATGGGTAGTATATACACCACACAAAATGTAATAGTGGAAATATGGCATGAATCTCATGAGAATAAGGAGTGAGATGAAAACCACTTACCTTGAACTTTCCTTTAGTCGAGGGTACATTTAGCCTCCTGTATGAAGACTATAGTATGTTATTAAAATATACCAGATCCATATTAATATTTATGATATCATAAATTAGTCATTTGTGACTTTATACTACCCATTTAATAATAATTTCCATGTTATATTAATATTTCGAGTAATAATCGCTTTCTTTATCGTACGTGTTTTAGCTTGTTACTCTTGATTGTATCACTTAGATCATGATTTAAATACATCCAGAATATATAACATTATTTAGTTATAAAATATATTTAGAATATAAAAATTTATAATAGACATATATATGAAATGTAAAACACCGTTTATGGAGATGGTAGTCCGTACGTACGCATAAACGCAGTTTCTGTTTTCATATAGTATTGAACAGATGTAAGTGAATAAGATATATGTAAGTACATAAATAATTATATATATAAATATATATATATATATCTCCAGTAGCATTATTATGTCATATATTACATAATTATTAGTAATATATATTTTTATAATCGTCGATGAATGGTGAACTTGGAAATGAATCTCATCGCGTCGTGGAGACGGCAATCCGTACGTACGCACGAGCGAAAATATCATTCTTTTAATATTAATATAATATATAATTGGATGGTATATAATATATACATAATACTTATCATGTTATATTTATTATTTACATCAAATAGATGTCATTATTATACCCATCCAAATAATACTGTATTGAATAACAATTACACCACGACTTGGAGACGGTAAGCCGTACATACGCACGTATGGTGACATGTCATTCAAAGGATGGATAGAATAATGAATATGGTTGTACCATATTTATAATAACATCACAGTATATAGAAGATAATGGATTTATTATTTTAGAAAGGAAATAACAAATAAAGTAGAAGTTGAAGAAGAAAGGAACTTGAAAAAGGGTGGTGAAAACATTACTTCTTTCTTCGGGTTCTTCCTTTGGATTTGATCAAAACGGATTCTTAGGATGGATTTATGATAAAACTAAGTTCTCTAGGTTGAAGTTATAGAAGTTGAGAGAGTATTTTGGCAGGTTTTGTCTGAGATAAAAGGCTTTGAAGCTGTGAAGAATTGGTCAGAAGTGGTGTCCTTTTATAAGGGGGAGGAGGGGCTTTTTAAGAAAAAACATAAAGTATTATTTTATAATAAATTCATATTCGGTTTCTAATGGCTTAAAAGTGGATTATTAAAATTATAAGGTGGGTATGGGTTAAAATACTTTCAACCAATTGATTTTATATAGGGTTGTGTCATTATATTAACCTTATCAATTATATTTAACTCTTAGTTAATTAGATTGACATTAACCATGTCACTTTGTATTTTTATATTATATAGTTAATAAACATAATATATACATCCAAGATACCCCCAAGTGGTCCATTAATGATACAACTATCATGATATAAGTCATTTGGCTGATCCATATATTTTTAGAAATATAATATCAATTAATAATATAATATTTGTTTTAAAAACTCTTTTATGTCAATTTTGACACTATTGGGTATTTTGTTTTTGATAAATTCATAACAACATTATTACTTAAAACCAAATTCATATAACCAGTCCTAATATGTCATATTAACCTATAAAATTATTGGAATTCATAAAAAGTTTCAAATTACATTTATTTTGATATTTATAATATCAATTATTCTAATTTTTTATTAATTAGGTAATTACTGCATCACCATTGTGTCATAAATAAATTAAATTATTTAATGTCTAAAAATTATAAATAAAATACCATTATATAGTAAATATTTTTATATTTCTAATTAATATTTATAGTCGAAAATATAACATATATAACCATATGTAAAAATTGTTTTGATAAAAGATATATGCTTATGTCATTATTGTTTTTACTTTAACTTAATTAATATAAAGTGTCCTTATCACCTACAAGTGGATCCATGGGGTCCCAAAATCGACCCAATGATGCCCATGGTCGGAAATGTATCAACAAATAAGGTTAGGAAAAGTTTTAGGGTAATTTATTATTATTATAACATTATTTGTTTACCCTAATTTACCGGATTTACCCTTTAACCATGGTAAATAAAATATTTACCGAATTAATTATTCAAAATGTCTAAAAATAAAAGTTACCTATTTACACAATTTAGACTTCTTGATTCCAAATATGGAATCAAATTTTACAAATTCAAAACATAGGGCTGACAGAAATTAATTTAAAATTAATTCCCGCTGTCAAAATAAAAAGCGTGTTTTTAAGAAATAATAACTATCAAAATATTGACACTTGTTTATGTCCGGTTTAAATGTGAAATTATGTCCAATAACCAAAATTGTATTAAATGTTAAAAATATATTCAAAATATACTTTAATACCGCCCAAATTCATAATTTATCACTATTAATTATTTTGATTAGAAAATTTGTTTTTAATTAAAATTTATTAATTTTCACTATTCATCAAAATATAAAAGTTATCCGAAAAGTACAAAAATTTTACCCTAGGATAATTTCGATATTACGAATCCAAAAATGAAGTCCATTTTGTGAGATAAAATTTATAAAATTTCAAAAAGTGGGTATTACTATTTATAACGGCTGCTTTGATTGGTCGCGGTGTGTTAGAATCTTCGAAGTTGCGTACAACACACGCTACTGTATTATTCGAAGAGAATCATACCGTGGAATATTGGGGTGTTACATTCTACCCTCCTTCAATAAATTGCATCCTCATAACTGGATATTGTTCTTCAAAAATAAAAAGTTGAAAATAGAAAACATCTTTGTGGGAAAACCCACATCGGAAATTGGGTTAACAACATTTAGTCTTAATAAGAGGAAAAGGGAAATGAAAGGGTCACCACCAAATAATGATCTCGGTTAGGAGAACATTAGTGTAAATTAAATACATATAATTGGAGGAAAAATGTAATTATCTATAGGTAGTTATTGATCTCATCAATCACAAACAAGTGTAAAATTGAGGGCCTTAAATTCATCAATCTATGATGATTTTAAATACCATTGGTTCAACAAAACGTATGGTATTAGGACAACACATTTTTGGTTTTAAGATCATTTCACTAAAGTATAAGAATTAATTTCATCTTAGAATAAGAGAAGAAGAAAAATATATACTTGAAAAGTATAGTCCCATCCTTCAATTAATTTCTACCACAAACTCATCTTTCACTCTAAAAGATAATAGAACATAAAAATAATATTCTATTTATCCTATTCGTATAGGGTTCAGAAAATTGAATTTATAATTCATCTAACATATTTTTTTTAAAACTACATTATTCAATCCAGGACATCTCATGGGCTAGTGGTAGGTGATACACCCTGGTCGCCCTTCAGTTGAGGGTTCAAGTCTCATGGCTATGCCGGACGCGACAGGTTACCGCCCAACCTCCAGGTTGCCATTTTATGGAAATCCAAAATTAATCTCAAACTAGAATTATCCAAAATACTTTTGTCCAAACTCATAGTCCAAAATTTATAAGTAAGTTAAACACAATGAAGATCCTTTTTTCCACTTAATAATATGTGAACACCTTCATCATGTATTCTTTTAAAACACTGCAACATCCTGAATTACCATAAAACCATATTGATTAAATTTATGATCCCTTATTCCTTATGGAATACTGGATATACATCATCCATTAAAAATTTTTGTAAACTCCAACAATGATGGAATATACAAATCTTTAATTAGTTTCAAGGCAATCAAGAATATCAAATATAATTTACCCAAATTAACCATATCTTATTCCAAAATTAGTACCTCAATATTAGGACCATATTAAGGTTTATATTTCCTTCAACCATGTAATTTTCAAATAGTTTAACTCACTATAGAGTCACTTTTCTTAGCACCAAAATATCATAAATCCTCAATGAAATAATACTGCAGTAAATCCTTATTTATTTCCAGTACATCATTGATACAACACTTCAATGAAATAATTCCAAAATAACAACATAAGAACACTAGTCATTCCTCTTCATCTGTGGTAGTATCATAACTTGATTATTATCCAATAGCATCATTTATGGCATATTATAATGACTGGGACATTGGTCCAAGTAGTGTCCAAACTCCTTACAGATGAAGCATTGTACATTTGAAACCTTTTTCTTACCCTTATAGTCACGTACTTGGTGTCCTTTTTCTCCACACTAATAATAAACTCCCATTCCCTTAAAAAAATTTCTAGGGTGTTTCTTCCCACAGTTATCACATATGGTAAAATTTTTCTTTTCCCTATTCCCTTTATCCATCTTTCTCTCTTCCATCCTTTTCTTCTCTTGATTTCCTTCAATGTCGTAGGACTTAGATAATTATTTACTTATCTTATTAACACATGATAATATTTCTTCATATGTTGAGAATACATGGGAGACTATTTCTCTTCTAAATGTTGGATTAATACTATGAACGATATGATCCTTCTTACTCTTTGGATCATACGTATTGCTGGAGTTCACATTCCTTCTACTGGGTGCAATTTCTATACAATAGCATAAACTAGTTTAGTTTATGAATTGCAATGAATAATTCAAAACTTGTAAAATACCTAATGTAAATTGAACAGTTTATGGATATAATCCATAATCATAAAAATGTTTTTTTAAGGAAGTATATACTAATAAACCCTTCATAATGGTTCATAAAGAAAATGAGTATTATCCTAAGCATATCCCCCAGGAGTGTTGTAACCAAGAGTGCAGCAAGTCCTGTTTTCGTGCACCAGTTCTCATTCGAGTCTAGCTCAAAGCAGTGTTTTCGGGTTTTACCTCTAGGTACATCTGTGCCAGAGCCACCTCTACCTGCTCGTATCCAGATAAGGATGTATTTCTTGGAAAACTCACAAAATCTCTCCAATACCAAAATTCTAGGAAGTTCTTCTATACTAATCCTCAAAGTCCATCTTAGGTCTATGTTCTCTAATCAGAGTTTATCTAAATCTAGCTTCCAAGGTTATTAGTAAACTTACTCTGATACCAAATATAATGCCCCAACCCCAATTACCCAGAGTCGATCCATTATTTTAATAAATTGGCATGATTACAAGGAATCAAGTCCCGAAGGACCGATCAGTTTTGCAGTCTTGGAAAATAGATTATATACATGAATGTTACATTACACTTTATAACATACACAACAACATAAATAATCCTTTATGAACACCATTATTCCCATGGATTAACCCTGTATATCCATTGAAATACACTTCATGGAATCCTGGGAAAATAAAATATTGAAAGGGGTGAGCTCAAACGCTCTGTAAGGGTAAGAAATACAATGAAAACTTTCAAAAATAAGCATAAACATTTAAGGAAATGTATAAAACTAAAACTAAAGCCTTTTAAACTTGAACTTCAGCATAATATTGCAAAGATAAAATGAAATAATGCAATTTACTTATTTACAGGGTTATTCTACTTTTCGAATAATCACATGAAATATCAATAACCACTTTTATATCAATGGAATGCATAATGCCAGACTATCATAACCACATAGCCAAGGTCTCGTGCCGAGACTACAAATAAGATTTTCTCAAGGCCTCATGCCATGACACTAGTTTGTATCATGAGACCTACCGATGCATCGAGGAGCTATAGCGGGCTACACCCATCACTTACTAAGTCCAATGCATTCCTCATATGAACAGGTTTAAACATAACATAATAATTCATAATAAAAATAGCATAATAAATGTCAATACTTTCTCCATATACCATGAATGGTATAAAAATAACACATCCACAATCAAACATATCACAAAACTTTCAATACAATATCGAAGTTTTGTATCATAATAAATCAACTTCAAACAAGTTTAAAATCCATCAAAGTATGTTGACATAGATGAAAATAGTTTGTAAATATCTTTGATAGAAATATCCCTTCTTCATGAAAACATTTAAAAGTCACACAATTTAGAACCGAATAAATTTAAATAAATTTTTTAATCAAAGTGTCCCATACTACTTTGAAACTTTTTAAAGTAATTAACATTATAAAAACATTCATGTCCATATAAATAAATCCTTAAAACCAATTTTGAAGACATGGAAATTAATGAGAATGATTTAGAAGAAGAAATATTTAAAACATTTGAAATGATGTTTTAGTAAAAAGTACCTTAAAATAATCCCTTTGAAAACTCTTTCATAAAACATGGACATGGATAATAAATATGTCCCTATAGATACTTACATAAAAACAACCTTAGATAATAAAGAGATTGTGAAATTAACCCTTACCAATTTGGTAACTTATGAAACATACACCCCATGAAAGAGGTATCATACAATGAATATGTGAATACACATAAACTAAAGTGTATTAAATAAAGAATACAATTATGTCCAGTACATACACCACACAAAAGGTAATAGTGGAAATATGGCATGAATCTCATGGGAATAAGGAGTGAGATGAAAACCCCTTACCTTGCACATTCCTTTAGTCGAGGGTACATTTATCCTCATGTATGAAGAATATAGTATGTTGTTAAATTATACCAGAACCATATTAATATTTATAATATCATAAATTATTCATTTATGACTTTATATTACCCATTTAATAATAATTTCCATGTTATATTAATATTTCGGGTAATAATCACTTTCTTTATCGTACACGTTTTAACTTGTTACTCTTGATTGTATCACTTAGATCATGATTTAAATAATTACAGAATATAAAACATTATTTATTTATCATATATATTTATAATATAAAAATTTATAATAGACATATATATGAAATGGAAAACACCATTTATGGAGACGGTAGTCCGTACGTACGCATAAACGCTATTTTCGTTTTCATATAGTATAGAACGAATGTAAGTGAATAAGGTATATGTAAGTACATAAATACTTATATATATAAATATATATATCTCCAATAGCATTATTATGTCATATATTAAATACTTATTAGTAATATATATTTTCATAATCGTCGATGAATTGTGAACTTTGAAATGAATCTCATCGCGTTGTGGAGACAGTAATCCGTACGTACGCATGAGCGAAAATATCATTATTTTAATATTAATATAATATATAATTGGATGGTATATAATATATAAAGAATCCTTATCATGTTATATTTATTATTTACATTAAATACACATCATTATTATACACATCCAAATAATAATTTATTGAATAACAATTACACCACAATGTGGAGACGGTAAGCTGTACCTATGCACGTATGGTGACATGTCATTCAAAGGATGGATAGAATACTGAATATGGTTGTAACATATTTATAATAACATAAAAGTATATAGAAGATACTGGATTTATTATTTTAGAAAGTAAATAACAAAGAAGGAAGAAGTTGAAGAAGAAAGGAACTTGATAAAGGGTGGTGAAAACATTACCTCTTTCTTCAGGTTCTTCCTTTTGATTTGATCAAAAGGGCTCCTTAGGATGGATTTCTGATAAAACTAAGGTCTCTAGGTTGAATTTAGGGACGTTTAGAGAGTATTTGGTTAGGGTTTTACTGAGACAAAAGGCTTTTAAGGTGTGACTAATTGGATAGAAGTGATGTCCTTTTATAAGGGGGAGGAGGGGCTCTTTAGAAAAAATTTAATGTATTATTTTATAGTAAATTAATATTCGGTTTATAATGGCTTCAAAGTGGATTATTCAAAGTATAAGGTCGGGATGGGTTTAAATCCTTTCAACCAATATATTTTATACAGGTTTGGGTCATTATATTAACCTTATCATTTATATTTAACTCTATGTTAATTAGATTGACATTAACCATGTCACTTTGTATTTTTATATTATATAGTTAATAAACGTACTATATAGATACAAGTGACCCCCAAGTGTTCCATTAATGATACAAATATCTTGATATAAGTCATTTTACCAATCCTTGGATTTTTAGGAATAGAATATCAATTAATAATATAATTTTTTTTAAACTCTTTTATGTCAATTTTGACACTATTGGGTATTTTGTTTTTGATAAATTCATAACAATATTATTACTTCAAAAAAAATTCATATAACCAGTACTAATATGTAATATTAACCTATAAAATTAGTGGAATTCATAAGAAGTTCCAAATTACATTTATTTTGATATTTATAATATCAATTATTATAATTTCCCATTAATTAGGTAATTACTGCATCACCATTGTGTCAAAAATAAAATAAATTATTTAATTTCTAAAAATTATAAATAAAATACCATTATGTATGAAATATTTTTAGATTTCTAATGAATATTTATAGTTGATAATATAAAATATATAACCCTATGTAAAAATTGTTTTTCTTAAAGATATATGCTTTTGTCATTTTTGTATTTACATTAACTTAATTAATATAAAGTGTCCTTATCACCTACAAGTGGCTCCATGGAGTCCCAAAATCGACCCAAAAATGCCAATGGTCGGACATGTATCCACCAATAACGTTAGGACACATTTTATGGTAATTTTTTATTATTATAATATTATTTGTTTACCCTTATTTACCGTATTTACCCTTAACCATAGTAAATAATATATTTACTGAAGTAATTATTCAAATTGTCTAAAAATAAATGTTACCTATTTACACAATTTATACATCCTGATTCCAAATATGGAATCCATTTTTCCAAATTCAAAACACAGGAGTGGAAGAAATTAATTTAAAATTAATTACCGCTGTCAAAACAAAAAGCGTGTTTTTATGAAATAATAACTATCAAAAGATTGACACTTGTTTATGTCCGATTTAAATGTGAAATTATGTCCAATGACCAAAATTGTATTAAATGGTAAAAATATATTCTAAATATACTTTAAAACCACTCAAATTCATAATTTATCACTATTAATTATTTTTATTAAAAAAGTTGTTTTTAATTAAAATTTAGTAATTTTCACTATTCATCAAAATATAAAAGTTATCCGAAAAGTACCAGAATTTTACCCTAGGAAAAATTTTGATATTACATATCCAAGAATGAAGTCCATTTTGTGAGATAAAATTTAAGAAAATTTCAAAAAGTGGGTATTACTATTCATAACGGCTACTTTTATTGGTCGCGGTGTGTTAGAATCATCGAAGTTACGTACAACACACACTACTGTATTATTTCAAGAGAATCATACCGTGGAAGCTTGTGGTTTTACATGGGTCATGGAATATTTGTTACACGTATTTAAATGTTATTTTTTTGTTAAATAAATAACAACTAAAATTCATAAATTGTGTTGGAATTTATATATTTAGATTGGTGATTCCTATAATTGAGCCTCCGTTCATGACCTATAACATTATACGACACAATGTAAAAGGATGGTTTATGTTACATGACATTTCAATTGTATATTATAACACTATAATCACATAATATTGGAATAGTGGTTCATATTACTAGACCATGATTAATATAAATAATAATTTAAACTTTAATATTAAATAAATAACACTCTCTAACCCAAACATAGTAGTGGGAAATATGGAACATATCAAATAGTCGGGTTGGATCATTTATGTCACCTTGAATTGGATTTTAGAGTAGGCAGAGTGGTGACGAATCATTTATAAAAATTGTCATTCCTTTAATACACTTAAAATTGTGATATCTAGTTATAAAATCTTATTATGAAGTATGTTTATGGGAATTCTTGATATATTCCACCACGTTAGCCTTGGATTGTGTGATATGAGGGAGGAAGTGACCATGATCCATAGGTGGTTGTTTTTGATCCAATAGTGGTACATCTAGAAGTTCCATATATGGAACCTCAAGCTATTTATAATCTGGGAATTGATTATTAGTATCGATATGAATATTGAAATCTATGAAAAGAGGTCAGTGGCCTATCGATTCTATGGAAAGAGTTCTCAAGTAGTAGCATTCTACTACCTTTTTAGGGGAACAAAGTCTGTAGGATGTTGAGTCATTTATATTGGTCATGTTTTCTATAATTGATCACCTCAAGACACCTCTTGAGATGAAGGTCAATATTACAGAGTATATGATAAGAGGATTTCCCATGATATGGTGGGATATATTGAACCAATCTAAGAAGAATTGAGTTAGAGCATGGAAGGCTTTCCATTCAGCTTTATATGACTAATTCTTTACTGAGACATTGATATGTGATGGGGATAGAGAGTTTATTCACCTGGAGCATTTCACCTTTTTAGTTATGAATACTCTAATTATTTCACTAATCATTAGAATTTCCATCCTTCAATTTTTAGTGATTATATGTCAAGGGAAATTAAATTTTAGATGGTATTGTGTATTCCATATGGTCATAGGTGAATGTGAACTTTTTTACTATCGTCAATGAGATATTAAACAAGGACCTCAACATATATCATAATATTAGAGAGGGTCAAGGTTTGTGTTCGGGTTGTTTAGAAACACAATAGGTAGTTTTTATTCAATAAGATGAATTCATAAACGTTTTTCCTTCACATGGAGGAAACATTATATTGAGTTTATTCTTGATTAATGTCACCAGTGTGGTAGGTCGGGAAAAACAAATACCCATTATTTCATGGACCTCATTGATTACTAGGATTGTGGAATAATGGATCATATTAAATAGTTTTATATATCATTCCATCTTTAAATTAGTGAAATAGGATCTGCAGTTACTCAAGGATCTGGGGTCAGATCAACAAATCCATGTATATCTAGGAACTAGAGTGTTACTAGCCAATCATGTCAGGAATGTAGTCATGGAAGTGGTATAAAGGAACCTATTGTAAAGTTATAGTAGACTCAACCTATCTAGGGAAGTCAGGTTGTATCTCAAGGTTAGTTATTGATAAAGAATTATGTAGTATAGCCGACAACCGAGGATCAGAGTGTCATTCCATTAACTCTTCAATGTATTATTTTAGTTCCCTATAATTTACTATCTATTTTATCTGACATAGAAACATCCCACTGTATTATATCAGTGGTGATTGTGTAATAATTGATCTCCAAATTCAATATTTATTTTAAACGATGACACTTGACACTCTACTTCACTGGGGATCCATTTGAGAGTGTGTGTTGGTTCTTGGAGTGACCACTAAGAGAGGCCGTTATTGTATCATATGATCCATTTTTTACTAAGATGATGGATATTTACATAATTCCCAATATTTACATGTTGCTTCGTTTTCACTCCCATTTTTATTTATATAAATACTGGTTGTCCTTTACATCACCCAATGGTGGTAATTATATTCATAGGGTTTAAGTGAATTTCCAAGAGAGTCAATATGGGCTCGAGCTTCATGGGTTGGGATTAGTGATAGACCATATTGATATTGTTTATCTAGAGTATTAGGTAATGAATGTTATAGACTTATTTACGATAGTGGTTCATCTCATGGACTTCCTCCCTGATGAATATTTAGAGATACATCCTAAGAAAGAGGTAAATTATTGTTTTTATCAAGTTCTTGGAGAACCATAAATCTTTATTCATCTATGATGAATGGGTATAAATATGATTTAGTAATATAAAAGTTAGTTATTAGATCAAGAAGACTTGGAGTTTATATGACGTAGTACCTCACCATGGGTTTTCCCATCTTTATCCCTATGAAGATGGATGGTACCTATAGGTTTTTTGTGGATTTATGATTATTGAATCAGATTATGGTTCCGAACCATTATTTACTTCTATAAATAAATAATCACTTTGACCAACTACTTGGAAAACTTTTTTTCTTGAAAATTGATATGTGGTTAGCCAATCACCTAGTACATTTCAGACCACTAGACATGCCACAGACAACATTCCATATTATGTATGTCCTGTATGAGTATCTATTTTTTTTGTTCTTCCATACGAAGGTGCCTCCAAATATTATAGACATAATGAATTGTGTTTTCCTCTTGTATCAAGATTATTTTGTGATATTATTTTTGGATGAAAAATTAGTGAACTCACATACCCGACATGATCATGGAAATAATATTGTTATCATTTTTTGTACTCTAAGGGCACATAATTTTTATTCTAATATCACCAAATGAAATTTTTGGATTGAAAATGATCACTTACTGGGAAAAATTATATTATAATTAGTAGTATCCCTTCTCTTAGAGTGGTTTACCATATTCATTTCCAGGGATAATCCAAAGAATGTCTTTGATATCTAATGATTCTTGTGGATGGATGGATATTACTTGCATTTTATTCCATATTTCTCATACATTATTTCACCTATTATAGGAATGAATAATAAAGGAGTTAAATTTTAATGGTTATAAGAATGTGTTAAATCATTTTAGGGGATGAAAGGATGATTTACTTAAGTATCGATCCTAATTTTATATGAGCATAGAATAGTCTCTATTGTTTATTGGGATGTTTCTGGCTTTGTACCATGAGTCGTTCTAATGGATGGATTCTGAGTCATGGAATACAGGTCTGATAAATTGATAACTCATGAGTAGAACTACCATACACATGATGGTGAGCCATTTTATGTGGTTCATGACTTTTATTGTGAGAGCCATTAATTTCACAGAGAGTTGTTTTTGGTGTATTTGGACAAAAAAGCCCCAAGTATATCATCACACAACATGAAGTGAATCTGATAAAAAACAAATGAGTTTAATACCTATATTATTTTTAATATAATATTTACAATATATGATGAAACTTAAATTCAATGAACAAAGCTATGAGAAGGATGAATCTAATATAGGTAATACAAAAGAAAATTATCAAGTTGCGGCTTATGGAACTTTTTTTGATATGCATTTGGAGGTGCATGAACTTTATGGGAAAGCTATAATAACATTATTATTAATGGTATATTTACTAATGGATAGAGTAAGGATGATGTATCTATCTGGTACTGTGGGACTAGTATTATGTGAGAGAGTTTTATGTGATGACCTACCACATGGATTGGTCACTAATGGGGGAAATATCATGCACATTCCTGGATGTGTATAGGTTCCAGTAGTAATCTAAGAGTAACTAATGTGAGAGTAACATAAAAATTAATGGGAATTGATTCCCATTATAACATAGATTTATCATGACATACAAATGATGTGTTGGTGTCACGATATGAATCATGATGTAGTGGGTATTATTATTAGGTGTTACACCTATCATGAGTTGATGGAAGAGAAGAAGTATCCAACCAATCATTTATATCCATTTCTAATCCATGAGTGGAAGTGGGATTATGTAATCATATATTTAGTGATAGGTTTTCCAAAATCCCATTGAGAAAATAATGATTTATGGGTTTTCATTTACGGGTTGATGAATGTCACACACTTCTTTATAATTTGGGGCACACTCTCAGTGGATGAGATTGAGTGAATTTTTTTTTTGTATAGTTATTATGACTTCACATGATTCCCTGAACAATAATTTTATATAAGGATTATCATTATAGATCATGGTTCTGGAAGGCATTCTAGATGGATTTGTGTATACAAGTACTATTTTGTACAACATATCACCCAAAAAGAGCAGTTATCCTGATTATAAAATTATGGTGTTAGAGGACATGATCAGAGCATGCATCCATGACTCTAGAGGTTCATAGTAGAATCACAAACCCCTTGTTATATTTTAATAGGATAATAGATTTCATTAAATGAGATATATGGATCCTTATGAGGCCCTATATGAGAGTCCATATCATTCACCACTATGTTTGTTAAAGGAATGAGAGGAATCACTAATGGGACCTTCTTATAAGAAACATATGGTACCAACACAATCTATAAAAAATATTATTCTGATTTCAACTGATGAAATATGGAGTATGAGGTTAGGAATCTGGTTTTCTTATGTGTAATTCCAGGATTGGATTATTAGAATATTCATAAATAATGGATTTCTTAGCTTAGGTTCATTATCCCCATTGATAATCTTAATAGATTCAGGCCAATAGCCCATTTTTTTGTAGCTACCTCAAAGTTATTAGGCCATGCATGAAATCTACCACATTTCATAGCTTTTACATTATTATTTGGATATATATCATTTACATCAACTTGATGAGGTTGATATGTAAAATCATGATTCTTTTGATGAGTATCCCCTTTAAATATTTGATTGCATCAAAAATACACTCAGAAGAAGCTTAGTTTTCCTTTAGTTTGGGAGATATGGAAGCATAGTCGTGTCTATGATGGGACATTGGAGTGATACACTGATGTAAATTCTCATTTTCTAGAGTAATTATTAGATTATTCCAAGACTTCCTCTAAAGAGGAACATGGGTATGATTTGTTTTATGTGGTGGTGTTCATATGATCCTGGTAGTTAAAAGAGGATCAGATCATTGAAATTTTAATTTTAGTGTTTAGGTTTATCATAACATGGACACATAAGATGTTGGAAATTATTTCAAGATCATCCAAGGTTCTTTTGGAACTAGTAGCTACAGTTTTTTGAGACGAAGGGTTGAAAAATTGTTTGTTTAAATCATTCAACTATGGCCTCATTCCTATGGGGGTCTGTAGTGGGTTACAGAGGGGTCACACAAGCTATGAATAATTTTCTAAAATCATGTTCCAACAAATATATGGTCATACCCTTGGATAGTAGGGTTCACACGAGCTAGAAATAGTTTGAGAAACGACGAATCTATCCCATGAAATGCATTTTCCATCATTGTTATGGGTGCACATGATTTTCATACATTTTTTCCTACTGTGTTTCCATTCTATGCACCCCTTAAAAATTGGGTAATATAAATCTTTCCCTCTACATCAATAACTATTCCTCCCCCCTTTCTATTCTAAATTTCATAGAATCCTTCTCTTGAGATAAAGATGTCACGCCCAGACTTCATTGAGGTACAAATTTAAGTTTAAATTATTATTTCATGAATTATTTTTCTGTTTATTTAAATTGTTTTGGTTGTAGCACGTGCTGAACCCGATGCGGGTTGCCCGTGGCGGCAACGATGTGTGCACGTGAGCCTTACGCCACTCGGTGCACGGGCAGGGCACGTGCGAAGCCGTGCGATTTTGACATTTTATGGTGCGGTGTCCATCGCGCGGATGTTTCAAATAACAGATGGTTAACTTCAGTTCTATTATTATTATTATTATTATTATTATTATTGTTTCTATCATTGTTATTATTATTATTATTATTATTAGTATTAGTAATATCATCATCATTATTATTATTATCATTATGTTATTATAATTATTATTAGATTGTTTGTTAATTTACTTTTTTTACCCTCCCTTGCTAACCCTAACCCTAGCCGCCCCCACCACCTATTTAATTTTCTTTCTTTTTTTTTATTTTCTTTTTCCTTCCTCCCCACGCATTTCCTCTCTCTCTTTCTCCCTCTTCTCTCCTTTTTCTCCTCCCTCACCGGCTGCACCCTCCTTCCCCGGATCTCTTTTTTTTCTTTCCATGCGCGCTCCCTTCTCCTTCTCTCCTTCTTCTTCTTCTCCTTCTTCTTCTTCTTATTTTCTTCCTCTCCTTCCTTCTCTTCTCTTCTGCCTCACTCCACCTCCCTTATCTCCTCCAACAGGCTGCCGTCCTTCCCCAGCTCGGCCACGCCTCCTGCTCGACCACCCGCTCGGCCGCCCCTCCAGCTCGGCCACGCCTTCTGCTCGGCCACCCGCTCGGTCGCGCCTCCTGCTCGGCCACACCTCCCCACTCGGCCATGCCTCCCCGCTCCCGCACCTCCCTGCTCGGCCGCCCTCCCTGCTACCTCCGTCAGGCCGGTCGACGCCCCTTCTCCTCTACTCGCCGGACAAGGTTTTGTTCATTTTATTTTATTTTATTATTTTATTTTATTTAATATGTTATTAAGGTTTAATCATGTAATTATTATTATGTTATTATTATTACTATATTATTGTTATTATTATTATTATTATGTTAATATTATTATTATTATTGTTATCATTATTATGTTATTATTATTATTATTATGTTATTATTATGATTATGATATTATTATTATGATATTATTATTATTATTGTAATTATTATTATATTATTATTATTAATATTGATATTATTTTATTATTATTATTATTATTATGCTATTATTATTACTATTATTATGTTATTGTTATTAGTATTATTATTATGTTATTATTATTAAAACGGGTTAAATTGATAATTGATTTAGTTGATGATCATTACATTGACAAAATGTTAATTAATTTAATTGATTGTGTTAACCATCTATTTAATCGAAGTTGTTAAATTTTTTAAAGAATTAATTTGGTTAGTTTTGGAGTTTTAAATTTAATTAACTGTTTGGTTTAATTGTTAATTAATTTATTTAATTATTACTGAACCTGTTAAACAATTAACTGAATTATTTAATTTACGATGATTTTTTATGGACTGCTGATATTTCACGGGGTTGGCATTGAGTGTATTTGGTCGACTATTTTAGGTCCCTTTTGACATATTCTTATGGTGCGACCATTGCACAACGGGAGTTTTGCACCGTGTCTCTTCACGCACCTGTTTGAGGTGGGTGGTTTCGAATGCTTCGGGCATTTGATCTTTTAGTCTGCTGGTTTGATTAATTTAATATGTCTTTTATTTAAATACTACAGTGAGTTGTCGGTTTAACTGGTAGAGCGTGGTGGTTTACTATTATTAGTGGCTTGTTTAGATTGCTGGGTTTATACTGTGTTGTGCCTTGGTTTTTGAACGAATGCAGCAATTGAAATTGATCTTGGTTACAGTCTTAGTGTGCGTCAGAGTGGGTTCTGCACTATTGGTTGTGTTGTTTTATTTTCTTAAAACTTATAAACCAGTTTTCCAAATGTTTGATAAACTTTAGTTTGACCCTCGAAATTTCTTAGTTCTTGCATGTTGTTTGGTTCTATGTTGTGTTTTGTGTCTTGAACATGATTAGTAGGGTGAACTTGGAATAATGAGCACAAAAGGGGAAGCCTGGGTATTAGGTGGGTGGACTAGACTAGCGTGCTAGTGATACGAGAGTGTCCTTGACCCAGTTTCACTTAGCGGGATTGACGCTTACAACACTAACTAAACATTTGATGATGACTGGAGACTACTATGGTAGGAGGTGTCTCCCTGCCGGTGGCTCGTGCATGGGAAATGTATGGTATGGTTCACCGAGATGTGAGGTTCTAGGGTCCCACAAGGCTTTAGTACTTAGGTCCTCTCCCACTTTTGTTGCTCCTGTGCGATTATATACTCATCACTGGTTGGTTGGTGACTCCTGTGGTTTCAAAAGGTAAGAGTGTTTCTTTTTCTTTCAATTTCAAAAACCCCTTTTTCCTATTTTGAAACTGTCTTCCTTTCTTTAAAAATTATTTACATCAAAATGTTAGTTCATTTATTTACTTTCCCTAAAATTTGAACATGCGAACTGCTTTGGTCCTCTAACCCTTTTCATGAGAAATATTTTCTTTGGTGCCAACCTATTGAGCGTTGCTCACACCCTACTTAGACCTTTGGGTGTAAGTAGATATGATTATGTCTGATGTAGGAAAATGCCAAGGTTTTGAGCATGGTGCCCCGAGTTGTTAGTCGACTCATCTGTTTTGGCGTTGGTGGCGGAGGCCTGATAGGGATATTCTTCCACCAGGTGACTATTTCTGGTTTGGTTTTTGGTCACCTTTTTGGTAGTTGGTTGTGTTTGGGTTGTAGTTTCCCTTTTGTTGAGACTCGTTCGGGATTTTTGTTAAACCTGTTGTTGAAATGATGCTTTCAGATTTCAGTTTACTTATGGGTTGTTGTACAGGTAAATCATTCCCAAAAACTATAATGTTATACCCGGGCACTTGTGCCAGCCCGTGGGGATCGGGAACGCCCTCCGAGCCTTGCCGCGGGCCGGGTCGGGCGTCGGGTTGATAGCGAACCTATTCGATTCATGAAAAAATGGTATCAGAGGCAATACCCAGCAGAAGTGCTTAGGCACTGCCTGGGTTTGAGGCTTGGGGTCCACAATGAGGGCGTTGTGCTTTAAAGAGGTGGATAATGTAACACCCTTGGAAAAGTGAAACTTAAAATGGATAAATGTTACTACCCATGTCAGCAAGGTGAACCTTTTTTTTCGGGAGCCTACCTGACTAGAACTCCAAAGTTAAGCATGCTTGACATGGAGTAGTAATTAGGATGGGTGACCTTCTGGGAAGTTTCCTAGGGTGTGTGTGAGTGAGGACAAAACACACTGAAAGAACATGTGTTGGCCTGTAGGGACAATCATTAGTCTGATAAGCAACCCTAGTGAGTAATACCCTATGGTGTGCTAGGAAGGCAACCAAGGCATTACAGGAGACCCATGGGGTCATATGATAATGTTCAAGACCTGGGGAGGCGAGTCGTGACAAATGGAATCAGAGGGGAAGGTTAACTCTTGGTCTATGTTATTTGGGGCGAGTCTGGTTATACAGGAGCTGGGTCTATCGGGTCTCAAAATTCATGTTGGGAGTAGGGTGCCTAGCCATCATGCCTCGTGACAGATACTGAGTCACCATGGGATGTCAGGGTGCTTGTTTCAATTATTTTCTAGGTGGGATATGCAGGCTGCAGACTGTATGTGGACACAAGGCAAGAAAGTATAGTTTTGACATGAAGTCTTTTTGAATGGTTGGTATACTTATGGTTATTTATCTTGCTGAAAAAAAATTAGTTCCTTTTTAGATATGTGATATTGATGGTATTACTTCTTGATTTTTTCCCTTTGTAGTAAGATGCCTTGATGAAGCTAATATTTTCACATATTTTATACTGTAATTTAATGTTTATAAACCCACAATAGTGTTATTTAATGGGAAATTGTTACATATTTAGGTTTTGGTGTTATTTTGAGCCTAAATGCAAAAATGGCCTAATTCTGGATTTTTAACAGATTTTTATCACAGGGGTATTTTGGTCATTTCTTATAAAATATATTTCCAAATTTTGTGATTCGAATTTTTTTGGAACCCATATTTTATTTCCTACAACTTTGTCTTCAGGACCAGTGGCTGAATCGATATGCATGGTGCCCAAAAAAATCAATGAAATTGACAAAGTTTTCCGGGCGGACTGCATTGAATCCACCATATTAATGGAAGCAAATTTCGGCCTACACTACTCCACATGATGCGATTCTACCTGGATATGACAGAGGAATCCAAGGCACGTCTCCTCAATAAATTTCAATCCGTTTGGAATCCTTTATGATGGTCGTTTAGTGATAGATATGTGAAGGAAGCTTCCAGGAAGCTTCATCTAGAGAAATATATTTTCAATAGAAAAACCATAAATCCTTCAATACGCGTCCAATTAATCTGCAATTTTGAGGGTGGACGGACAAGATATTGATAAACAATATTTATGAAGAGGTCAATGCGTGAATCGGCCATATAATGGGTCTAAAACGCGACAACTTTGTGAAGATAAAATCTTCCTATAAAAGGAGGGGAGCTCCTACCTCACAAGATATTCCATTCTTCACCACACCATCCGTCACAAAGGGGTTTGGCTTGAGGGAGCAAGAGTATAGGAGTATTAAATGATGTAATAAAGCCATGAAGGGCTAAATCCAAGTGGTGGTGGGCAACGGAGATCCGAAGACATTTCCCTTTTTGAGTTTGTGCTTTCATTGTAAAATATTTTCTTTTAAACTATCCTGGAACTTGTTTACATGAATGAATGAGGTCTTCTTCTATCGTGTTTTCAATTTCTTATAAATTATTCTAGATTTCTTATATTCTAATGAATTTAAAGTGGTTTTACTCATGGTTTAAATTTCTTTGGCGAGGTCTCTCTTTTGAGCACGATGAGTTCATCCTGTTTTGGTTACTCGGAGGTCTTCGGGTAATCAGAACACTTTCATTAGAAGATCAGCACCCATGTATGAGGTTTCAATATGTTATCTAGATTATTTAGGTGTATACCTTGAGGTATTAAGGTATAAATTGGATAATTTAATGAAAATATATTCGTAAACAATGATAAAGGGAGTGTCCAACGATCAACGTTTGTCCACCGCTGCTACCTTTAACTTGCTCTTTCCAGTTCGATTTTCTTTGGTATTTTAATTGATAATGTAGATTTAATATTTCATTTTGATTTAATTTTCATAATCAAAATCCCCCATATATATTATATATGTTAGTTTTATATTATTTAAATTAAAAAGTGACAATTGAAAATATAGTGCGTATAAGCGGCCTTCTTGTGATCGACCCTAGGTTGTGCCACTATGGTACACTCTTAGGAAAATAAGAATTTAATTGAGTAGGGTAAAGCGACTGAAATCTCCATACATCAATTTGGCGCCGTTTCCGGGGAGGCCAAGTGGTTACACACACTATTTTTCAAAGAAAAAAAAACAAAAAAAAGAGCCTTGTTGCATATCATTCATTTCATCAGCCAATATGGATTTTTATAGAAATTATTATAATTATTGGAATGTGGATAACTTTTATGATGTGCCAAGTAGGGAAGATAAATTGAGTATTAAAATTCTTGAAAATTCCCAACAATTGAAAGAAAATGCCTTGATAATTCAAGAGAATTGCAGAAATATGGAAAAAGCGAGCAAGATGATATCATCGCTGGTCGCCCAAGTTGAAGATGTTAAAGTCTTATGGATGGAACGACAACAAATAAAAGCTGAGGAGAATGAAATACTTGACCCACCTACATTTAATGAAGATATTGATGAGGTTGAAGAAAATCTTAAGGACCCACTTCCCTCGCCAACAAATGAGTTCCCAGCTGCCTTGCTTGAGGAAAAGGGTTCTAAAGCTGAAATTTCTGAGGGAGTTTTAAATTATGAGCATTCATTTCATTCAAATTTCATTAATTTTGAATTTAAATCTAATATCCCTTATTCTGAATTTTTAGATTCAGCATCACTACTGCGGGATCTAGATGAAGAAGAAGAAGAAGGTCCTCTTGTTGAGGAGAGAATGGAGGTGCCTGTTGAGTTATGCATTGGTGCATTTGAGGATGATGGCAAAAAAGAAGAAATATTTGAAGAACCAATTTACGAACTTGAACCAGAAGAGAAGCCACTTCCTATTCTTCTATTTTCAACACCGGTGGACACAACTCCTCCAGATTACAAAAAAAGGGAGCACCCCTACATCCTTTTCCCTCCCCCTCTTAATCTCAAATTCTATTTTCCATCTCTTCTAGGGGTTGGGGATATTTTTCTTTTCTTTGGGGGTTCTCACTTTTGGCATCCACATATGGATATCGGGAGAAATAATTTGTGGTGGTTTCTAAGAAAGAAACCCCATCCACCTTCGGATTGGGGTTAACCTACTGCAACTGCCTGACTAGGGTCAGTAAAAACCTAGCACCTGCTTGGGGGTCAAACCAAGCATTATCACTTCCCTTTCACCTTTCTATTTTTTTTCTAATTCATTTGTTTATTTATTGCTTTATAGGAAGAAGTGGTGCCAACTAGGAGCTTAAATCAATGGTACTGCTAAAAAAAATAAAGTCAGGTTGTATCTTTCCTTATATTTAGTTTTTTTTCTCTTCCCTTATTAATATTTTATCAAGACAAAATGAAGGGTATTTAAATATAATTGAGGGGGGAGTGTCGACCTGCTTATTTGTTTTTGTGTGCTATCATTTTTTTCATTTTTTAGGAACCTTGAGCTTTAATGATAATTCTGATCACATTTCACACAATAATTTATTTTGATAAAATTGAAATGATTTTTGAAAAAAAAGGATCTTAAATGATTATTGATGTGAATTTTTTTTCCTTAAATTGGATTTTCAATCATTTTTATGAGTTTAACTGATTTTTGAAATCCATGGACCTGAAATACTGACTCAAAATATTTTTCTCATCCTGTGAGGTATTCTAAAACACTTTTACATATTCTTTCTAATACCCACACTTTCTTGAGGGAAACCTGGATTTTTTGTGAGAACCAGAATTTGTGATTTTTCTCTTTCGAAGCTTTGGATTTCATTGAATGTTTTTAATATGATTGAGGCACTACTTTGGCTAGCCACATATTATCCTGAGACTTACCATTACATTTATCCTTCGTTATCCCTTAGATGCCATGAATTGCCTTATAGGTTTAAGCCACAATACAAGCTAATTTATCCTTACCTACCCATTCTCTTGGTATTGTTGCATGGATATTTCAAGTTTGAGTGTGGGGGAAGGGCCATTCGTGTGCGTTCATTGGGATTTGTTTTATTGATGGGTATTGTGTGGTATGCATCAACATTTTGGGAAATGAAATAATTGGGAATGAGTCATAATATTATTATGCTTCATTTTGTTTCATTCAGTTCTCCTTCAAAAAAAATGAAAATAAAGCTGTGCCTTTCTGGAGCTTTAAAAAAAAATGGGGAGAACATGGATGATTTAATACCTTGAAATCATTGATTGGATCATGTACCATTTAAAATAAATGGGGGTGGTGTTTTGTTTCACATTCTCAAGGTGGATTGAGTGAGGAAATTTCTGGGTTTTCACTTGATTATTCATGCATTGTACCTTAGAGTCAAACCTTCTCTTTCTAGCCTTGATCTTTTAAATCATTTAACCACCAACCCTAAGCCACAGAGTCATTTGAACCGTTGATGAAAGCCCTCATGATTGAATTCATTTTTATGTTTCACGCTGTGGATAAATGAGAATTGTCACAAGCCTATGGTGATACATGCAATTTCCAAGTATGAGCATAACTATAGAATTTATTTCTCTTGAGTGAAGAGTGACATAAAATTCAATGCGAGGTAGGTTGTGAGTGATCCATGGATGGATTTATGAGGTTAGAAAAATTTAAATTTTTGGAATGAAAATAAAAGGAAATTATTTTTCATAGAAGAGACATGATGAAATTTGGTTTTTAATAAGATCATGGATGTTTTCTCATTTTTGATTGTTGTGTGAATTTTGATTTGAATATATGATAATTGCTCAGGAGTGCAATGGTTAAGTGTGGGGGATTGATGAAGCTGATATTTTCACATATTTTATACTGTAATTTAATGTTTATAAACCCACAATAGTGTTATTTAATGGGCAATTGTTACATATTTAGGTTTTGGTGTTATTTTGAGCCTAAATGCAAAAATGGCCTAATTCTGGATTTTTAACAGATTTTTATCACAGGGGTATTTTGGTCATTTATTATAAAATATATTTTCAAATTTAGTGATTCGAATTTTTTTGGAACCCATATTTTATTTCCTACAACTTTGTCTTCAGGACCAGTGGCTGAATCGATATGCATGGTGCCCAAACAAATCAATGAAGTTGACAATTTTTTCCGGGCGGACTGCATTGACTCCACCATATTAATGGAAGCAAATTTCGGCCGAAACTACTCCAAATGATGCGCTTATACCTGGATATGACAGAGGACTCCAAGGCGCGTCTCCTCAATAAATTTTATGCCGTTTGGAATCCTTTATGATGGTCGTTTAGTGATAGATTTGTGAAGGAAGCTTCCAAGAAGCTTCATCCAGAGAAATATATTTTCAATAGAAAAACCATAAATCCTTCAATACGCGTCCAATTAATCTGAAATTGTGAGGGTTGACGGACAAGATATTTATGAACAATATTTATGAAGAGGTCAACATGTGAATCGGCAATTTAGTGGGTCTAAAACGCGACAACTTTGTGAAGATAAAATCTTCCTATAAAAGGAGGGGAGCTCCTACCTCACAAGATATTCCATTCTTCACCACACCATCCTTCACAAAGGGGTTTGGCTTGAGAGAGCAAGAGTATAGGAGTATTAAATGATGTAATCAAGCCATGAAGGGCTAAATCCAAGTGGTGGTGGGCAACGGAGATCCGAAGACATTTCTCTTTTTGAGTTTGTGCTTTCATTGTAAAATATTTTCTTTTAAACTATCCTGGAACTTGTTTACATGAATGAATGAGGTCTTGTTCTCTCGTATTTTCAATTTCTTATAAATTATTCTAGATTGCTTATATTCTAATGAATTTAAAGTGGTTTTACTCATGGTTTAAATTTCTTTGGCGAGGTCTCGCTTTTGAGCACGATGAGTTCATCCTGTTTTGGTTACTCGGAGGTCTTCGGGTAATCAGAACACTTTCATTAGAAGATCGGCACCCATGTATGAGGTTTAAATATGGTATCTAGATTATTTAGGTGTATACCTTGAGTTATTAAGGTATACATTGGATAATTTAATGAAAATATATTCGTAAACAATGATAAAGGGAGTGTCCAACGATCAACGTTTGTCCACCGCTGCTACCTTTAACTTGCTCTTTCCAGTTCGATTTTCTTTGGTATTTTAATTGATAATGTAGATTTAATATTTCATTTTGATTTAATTTTCATAATCAAAATCCCCCATATATATTATATATGTTAGTTTTATATTAGTTAAATTAAAAAGTGACAATTGAAAATATAGTGCGTATAAGCGGCCTCCTTGTGATCGACCCTAGGTTGTGCCACTATGGTACACTCTTAGGAAAATAAGAATTTAATTGAGTAGGGTAAAGCGACTGAAATCTCCATAAATCAATTTGGCGCCGTTGCCGGGGAGGCCAAGTGCTTACACACACTATTTTTCAAAGAAAAAAAACAAAAAAAAGAGCCTTGTTGCATATCATTCATTTCATCAGCCAATATGGATTTTTATAGAAATTATTATAATTATTGGCATGTGGATAACTTTTATGATGAGCCAAGTAGGGAAGATACATTGAGTATTAAAATTCTTGAAAATTCCCAACAATTGAAAGAAAATGCCTTGATAATTCAAGAGAATTGCAGAAATATGGAAAAAGCAAGCAAGATGATATCATCGCTGGTCGCCCAAGTTGAAGATGTTAAAGTCTTATGGATGGAACGACAACAAATAAAAGCTGAGGAGAATGAAATACTTGATCCACCTACATTTAATGAAGATATTGATGATGTTGAAGAAAATCTTAAGGACCCACTTCCCTCGCCAACAAATGAGTTCCCAGCTGCCTTGCTTGAAGAAAAGGGTTCTAAAGCTGAAATTTATGAGGGAGTTTTAAATTATGAGCATTCATTTCATTCAAATTTCATTAATTTTGAATTTAAATCTAATATCCCTTATTCTGAATTTGTAGATTCAGCATCACTACTGCGGGATCTAGATGAAGAAGAAGAAGAAGGTCCGCTTGTTGAGGAGAGAATGGAGGTGCCTGTTGAGTTATGCATTGGTGAATTTGAGGATGATGGAAAAAAAGAAGAAATATTTGAAGACCCAATTTACGAACTTGAACCAGAAGAGAAGCCACTTCCTATTCTTCTATTTTCAACACCGGTGGACACCACTCCTCCAGATTACAAAAACAGGGAGCACCCCTACATCCTTTTCCCTCCCCCTCTTAATCTCAAATTATATTTTCCATCTCTTCTAGGGGTTGGGGATATTTTTCTTTTCTTTGGGGGTTCTCACTTTTGGCATCCACATATGGATATCGGGGGAAATAATTTGTGGTGGTTTCTAAGAAAGAAACCCCATCCACCTTCGGATTGGGGTTAACCTACTGCAACTGCCTGACTAGGGGCAGTAAAAACCTAGCACCCGCTTGGGGGTCAAACCAAGCATTATCACTTCCCTTTAACCTTTCTATTTTTTTCTAATTCATTTGTTTATTTATTGCTTTATAGGAAGAAGTGGTGCCAACTAGGAGCTTAAATCAATGGTACTGCTAAAAAAAATAAAGTCAGGTTGTATCTTTCCTTATATTTAGTTTTTTTTCTCTTCCCTTATTAATATTTTATCAAGACAAAATGAAGGGTATTTAAATTTAATTGAGGGGGGAGTGTCGACCTGCTTATTTGTTTTTGTGCGCTTTCATTTTTTTTCATTTTTTAGGAACCTTGAGCTTTAATGATAATTCTGATCACATTTCACACAATAATTTATTTTGATAAAATTGAAATGATTTTTGAAAAAAAAGGATCTTAAATGATTGTTGATGTGAATTTTTTTTCCTTAAATTAGATTTTAAATCATTTTTATTAGTTTAACTGATTTTTGAAATCCATGGACCTGAAACACTGACTCAAAATATTTTTCTCATCCTGTGAGGTATTCTAAAACACTTTTACATATTCTTTCTAATACCCACACTTTCTTGAGGGAAACCTGGATTTTTTGTGAGAACCAGAATTTGTGATTTTTCTCTTTCGAAGCTTTGGATTTCATTGAATGTTTTTAATATGATTGAGGCACTACTTTGGCTAGCCACATATTATCCTGAGACTTACCATTACATTTATCCTTCGTTATCCCTTAGATGTCATGAATTGCCTTATAGGTTTAAGCCACAATACAAGCTAATTTATCCTTACCTTCCCATTCTCTTGGTATTGTTGCATGGATATTTCAAGTTTGAGTGTGGGGGAAGGGCCATTCGTGTGCGTTCATTGGGATTTGTTTTATTGATGGGTATTGTGTGGTATGCATCGACATTTTGGGAAATGAAATAATTGGGAATGAGTCATAATCTTATTATGCTTCATTTTGTTTCATTCAGTTCTCCTTCAAAAAAAATGAAAATAAAGTTGTGCCTTTCTGGAGCTTTAAAAAAAAATGGGGAGAACTTGGATGATTTAATACCTTGAAATCATTGATTGGCTAATGTACCATTTAAAATAAATGGGGGTGGTGTTTTGTTTCACATTCTCAAGGTGGATTGAGTGAGGAAATTTCTGGGTTTTCACTTGATTATTCATGCATTGTACCTTAGAGTCAAACCTTCTCTTTCTAGCCTCGATCTTTTAAATCATTTAACCACCAACCCTAAGCCACAGAGTCATTTGAACCGTTGATGAAAGCCCTCATGATTGAATTCATTTTTATGTTTCACGCTGTGGAGAAATGAGAATTGTCACAAGCCTATGGTGATACATGCAATTTCCAAGTATGAGCATAACTATAGAATTTATTTCTCTTGAGTGAAGAGTGACATAAAATTCAATGCGAGGTAGGTTGTGATTGATCCATGGATGGATTTATGAGGTTGGACAAATTTAAATTTTTGGAATGAAAATAAAAGGAAATTGTTTTTCATAGAAGAGACATGATGAAATTTGGTTTTTAATAAGATCATGGATGTTTTCTCATTTTTGATTGTTGTGTGAATTTTGATTTGAATATATGATAATTGCTCAGAAGTGCAATGCTTAAGTGTGGGGGATTGATGAAGCTAATATTTTCACATATTTTATACTGTAATTTAATGTTTATAAACCCACAATAGTGTTATTTAATGGGCAATTGTTACATATTTAGGTTTTGGTGTTATTTTGAGCCTAAATGCAAAAATGGCCTAATTCTGGATTTTTAACAGATTTTTATCACATGGGTATTTTGGTCATTTATTATAAAATATATTTCCAAATTTAGTGATTCGAATTTTGTTGGAACCCATATTTTATTTCCTACAACATTGTCTTCAAGACCAGTCTCTGAATCGATATGCATGGTGCCCAAACAAATCAATGAAGTTGACAATTCTTTCCGGGCGGACTGCATTGACTCCACCATATTAATGGAAGCAAATTTCGGCCTACACTACTCCAAATGATGCGATTATACCTGGATATGACAGAGGACTCCAAGGCGCGTCTCCTCAATAAATTTCAAGCCGTTTGGAATCCTTTATGATGGTCTTTTAGTGATAGATTTGTGAAGGAAGCTTCCAGGAAGCTTCATCCAGAGAAATATATTTTCAATAGAAAAACCATAAATCCTTCAATACGCGTCCAATTAATCTGAAATGTTGAGGGTGGACGGACACGATATTGAAGAACAATATTGATGAAGAGGTCAACGCGTGAATCAGCCATTTAATGGGTCTAAAACGCGACAACTTTGTGAAGATGAAATCTTCCTATAAAAGGAGGGGAGCTCCTACCTCACAAGATATTCCATTCTTCACCACACCATCCTTCACAAAGGGGTTTGGCTTGAGAGAGAAAGAGTATAGGAGTATTACATGATGTAATCAAGCCATGAAGGGCTAAATCCAAGTGGTGGTGGGCAACGGAGATCCGAAGACATTTCCCTTTTTGAGTTTGTGCTTTCATTGTAAAATATTTTCTTTTAAACTATCCTGGAACTTGTTTACATGAATGAATGAGGTCTTGTTCTCTCGTGTTTTCAATTTATTATAAATTATTCTAGATTGCTTATATTCTAATGAATTTAAAGTGTTTTTACTCTTGGTTTAAATTTCTTTGGCGAGGTCTCGCTTTTGAGCACGATGAGTTCATCCTGTTTTGGTTACTCGGAGGTCTTCGGGTAATCAGAACACTTTCATTAGAAGATCAGCACCCATGTATGAGGTTTCAATATGGTATCTAGATTATTTAGGTGTATACCTTGAGGTATTAAGGTATACATTGGATAATTTAATGAAAATATATTCGTAAATAATGATAAAGGGAGTGTCCAACGATCAGCGTTTGTCCACCGCTACTACCTTTAACTTGCTCTTTCCAGTTCGATTTTCTTTGGTATTTTAATTGATAATGTAGATTTAATATTTCATTTTGATTTAATTTTCATAATCAAAATCCCCCATATATATTATATATGTTAGTTTTATATTAGTTAAATTAAAAAGTGACAATTGAAAATATAGTGCGTATAAGCGGCCTCCTTGTGATCGACCCTAGGTTGTGCCACTATGGTACACTCTTAGGAAAATAAGAATTTAATTGAGTAGGGTAAAGAGACTGAAATCTCCATACATCAATTTGGCGCCGTTGCCGGGGAGGCCAAGTGCTTACACACACTATTTTTCAAAGAAAAAAAAACAAAAAAAAGAGCCTTGTTGCATATCATTCATTTCATCAGCCAATATGGATTTTTATGGAAATTATTATAATTATTGGCATGTGGATAACTTTTATGATGAGCCAAGTAGGGAAGATACATTGAGTATTAAAATTCTTGAAAATTCCCAACAATTGAAAGAAAATTCCTTGATAATTCAAGAGAATTGCAGAAATATGGAAAAAGCAAGCAAGATGATATCATCGCTGGTCGCCCAAGTTGAAGATGTTAAAGTCTTATGGATGGAACGACAACAAATAAAAGCTGAGGAGAATGAAATACTTGATCCACCTACATTTAATGAAGATATTGATGAGGTTGAAGAAAATCTTAGGGACCCACTTCCCTCGCCAACAAATGAGTTCCCAGCTGCCTTGCTTGAGGAAAAGGGTTCTAAAGCTGAAATTTCTGAGGGAGTTTTAAATTATGAGCATTCATTTCATTCAAATTTCATTAATTTTGAATTTAAATCTAATATCCCTTATTCTGAATTTGTAGATTCAGCATCACTACTGCGGGATCTAGATGAAGAAGAAGAAGAAGGTCCGCTTGTTGAGGAGAGAATGGAGGTGCCTGTTGAGTTATGCATTGGTGCATTTGAGGATGATGGCAAAAAAGAAGAAATATTTGAAGAACCAATTTACGAACTTGAACCAGAAGATAAGCCACTTCCTATTCTTCTATTTTCAACACCGGTGGACACCACTCCTCCAGATTACAAAAACAGGGAGCACCCCTACATCCTTTTCCCTCCCCCTCTTAATCTCAAATTCTATTTTCCATCTCTTCTAGGGGTTGGGGATATTTTTCTTTTCTTTGGGGGTTCTCACTTTTGGCATCCACATATGGATATCAGGAGAAATAATTTGTGGTGGTTTCTAAGAAAGAAACCCCATCCACCTTCGGATTGGGGTTAACCTACTGCAACTGCCTGACTAGGGGCAGTAAAAACCTAGCACCCGCTTGGGGGTCAAACCAAGCATTATCACTTCCCTTTCACCTTTCTATTTTTTTTCTAATTCATTTGATTATTTATTGCTTTATAGGAAGAAGTGGTGCCAACTAGGAGCTTAAATCAATGGTACTGCTAAAAAAAATAAAGTCAGGTTGTATCTTTCCTTATATTTAGTTTTTTTTTCTCTTCCCTTATTAATATTTTATCAAGACAAAATGAAGGGTATTTAAATTTAATTGAGGGGGGAGTGTCGACCTGCTTATTTGTTTTTGTGTGCTTTCATTTTTTTTCATTTTTTAGGAACCTTTAGCTTTAATGATAATTCTGATCACATTTCACACAATAATTTATTTTGATAAAATTGAAATGATTTTTGAAAAAAAGGATCTTAAATGATTGTTGATGTGAATTTTTTTTCCTTAAATTGGATTTTCAATCATTTTTATGAGTTTAACTGATTTTTGAAATCCATGGACCTGAAACACTGACTCAAAATATTTTTCTCATCCTGTGAGGTATTCTAAAACACTTTTACATATTCTTTCTAATACCCACACTTTCTTGAGGGAAACCTGGATTTTTTGTGAGAACCAGAATTTGTGATTTTTCTCTTTCGAAGATTTGGATTTCATTGAATGTTTTTAATATGATTGAGGCACTAATTTGGCTAGCCACATATTATCCTGAGACTTACCATTACATTTATCCTTCATTATCCCTTAGATGTCATGAATTGCCTTATAGGTTTAAGCCACAATACAAGCTAATTTATCCTTACCTACCCATTCTCTTGGTATTGTTGCATGGATAATTCAAGTTTGAGTGTGGGGGAAGGGCCATTCGTGTGCATTCATTGGGATTTGTTTTATTGATGGGTATTATGTGGTATGCATCAACATTTTGGGAAATGAAATAATTGGGAATGAGTCATAATCTTATTATGCTTCATTTTGTTTCATTCAGTTCTCCTTCAAAAAAAAATGAAAATAAAGCTGTGTCTTTCTGGAGCTTTAAAAAAAATGGGGAGAACTTGGATGATTTAATACCTTGAAATCATTGATTGGATCATGTACCATTTAAAATAAATGGGGGTGGTGTTTTGTTTCACATTCTCAAGGTGGATTGAGTGAGGAAATTTCTGGGTTTTCACTTGATTATTCATGCATTGTACCTTTGAGTCAAACCTTCTCTTTCTAGCCTTGATCTTTTAAATCATTTAACCACCAACCCTAAGCCACAGAGTCATTTGAACCGTTGATGAAAGCCCTCATGATTGAATTCATTTTTATGTTTCACGCTGTGGAGAAATGAGAATTGTCACAAGCCTATGGTGATACATGCAATTTCCAAGTATGAGCATAACTATAGAATTTATTTCTCTTGAGTGAAGAGTGACATAAAATTCAATGCGAGGTAGGTTGTGATTGATCCATGGATGGATTTATGAGGTTGGAAAAATTTAAATTTTTTGGAATGAAAATAAAAGGAAGTTGTTTTTCATAGAAGAGACATGATGAAATTTGGTTTTTAATAAGATCATGGATGTTTTCTGATTTTTGATTGTTGTGTGAATTTTGATTTGAATATATGATAATTGCTCAGAAGTGCAATGCTTAAGTGTGGGGGATTGATGAAGCTAATATTTTCACATATTTTATACTGTAATTTAATGTTTATAAACCCACAATAGTGTTATTTAATGGGCAATTGTTACATATTTAGGTTTTGGTGTTATTTTGAGCCTAAATGCAAAAATGGCCTAATTCTGGATTTTTAACAGTTTTTTATCACAGGGGTATTTTGGTCATTTCTTATAAAATATATTTCCAAATTTAGTGATTCGAATTTTTTTGTAACCCATATTTTATTTCCTACAACGTTGTATTCAAAACCAGTGGCTGAATCGATATGCATGGTGCCCAAACAAATCAATGAAGATGACAATTTTTTCCGGGCGGACTGCATTGACTCCACCATATTAATGGAAGCAAATGTCGGCCTACACTACTCCAAATGATGCGATTCTACCTGGATATGACAGAGGACTCCAAGGCGCGTCTCCTCAATAAATTGCAAGCCGTTTGGAATCCTTTATGATGGTCGTTTAGTGATAGATTTGTGAAGGAAGCTTCCAGGAAGCTTCATCCAGAGAAATATATTTTCAATAGAAAAACCATATATCCTTCAATACGCGTCCAATTAATCTGATATTTTGAGGGTGGACGGACAGGAAATTGATGAACAATATTGATGAAGAGGTCAACGCGTGAATCGGCCATTTAATGGGTCTAAAACGCGACAACTTTGTGAAGATAAAATCATCCTATAAAAGGAGATGAGCTCCTACCTCACAAGATATTCCATTCTTCACCACACCATCCGTCACAAAGGGGTTTGGCTTGAGAGAGCAAGAGTATAGGAGTATTAAATGATGTAATCAAGCCATGAAGGGCTAAATCCAAGTGGTGGTGGGCAACGGAGATCCGAAGACATTTCCCTTTTTGAGTTTGTGCTTTCATTGTAAAATATTTTCTTTTAAACTATCCTGGAACTTGTTTACATGAATGAATGAGGTCTTGTTCTCTCGTGTTTTCAATTTCTTATAAATTATTCTAGATTTATTATATTCTAATGAATTTAAAGTGGTTTTACTCATGGTTTAAATTTCTTTGGCGAGGTCTCACTTTTGAGCACGATGAGTTCATCCTGTTTTGGTTACTCGGAGGTCTTCGGGTAATCAGAACACTTTCATTAGAAGATCAGCACCCATGTATGAGATTTAAATATGGTATCTAGATTATTTAGGTGTATACCTTGAGGTATTAAGGTATACATTGGATAATTTAATGAAAATATATTCGTAAACAATGATAAAGGGAGTGTCCAACGATCAACGTTTGTCCACCGCTGCTACCTTTAACTTGCTCTTTCCAGTTCGATTTTCTTTGGTATTTTAATTGATAATGTAGATTTAATATTTCATTTTGATTTAATTTTCATAATCAATATCCCTCATATATATTATATATGTTAGTTTTATATTAGTTAAATTAAAAAGTGACAATTGAAAATATAGTGCGTATAAGCGGCCTCCTTGTGATCGACCCTAGGTTGTGCCACTATGGTACACTCTTAGGAAAATAAGAATTTAATTGAGTAGGGTAAAGCGACTGAAATCTCCATACATCAATTTGGTGCCGTTTCCGGGGAGGCCAAGTGCTTACACACACTATTTTTCAAAGAAAAAAAAACAAAAAAAAGAGCCTTGTTGCATATCATTCATTTCATCAGCCAATATGGATTTTTATGGAAATTATTATAATTATTGGCATGTAGATAACTTTTATGATGAGCCAAGTAGGGAAGATACATTGAGTATTAAATTTTTTGAAAATTCCCAACAATTGAAAGAAAATGCCTTGATAATTCAAGAGAATTGCAGAAATATGGAAAAAGCATGCAAGATGATATCATCGCTGGTCGCCCAAGTTGAAGATGTTAAAGTCTTATGGATGGAACGACAACAAATAAAAGCTGAGGAGAATGAAATACTTGATCCACCTACATTTAATGAAGATATTGATGAGGTTGAAGAAAATCTTAAGGACCCACTTCCCTCGCCAACAAATGAGTTCCCAGCTGCCTTGCTTGAGGAAAAGGGTTCTAAAGCTGAAATTTCTGAGGGAGTTTTAAATTATGAGCATTCATTTCATTCAAATTTCATTAATTTTGAATTTAAATCTAATATCCCTTATTCTAAATTTGTAGATTCAGCATCACTACTGCGGGATCTAGATGAAGAAGAAGAAGAAGGTCCGCTTGTTGAGGAGAGAATGGAGGTGCCTATTGAGTTATGCATTGGTGCATTTGAGGATGATGGCAAAAAAGAAGAAATATTTGAAGAACCAATTTACGAACTTGAACCAGAAGAGAAGCCACTTCCTATTCTTCTATTTTCAACACCGGTGGACCCCACTCCTCCAGATTACAAAAACAGGGAGCACCCCTACATCCTTTTCCCTCCCCCTCTTAATCTCAAATTCTATTTTCCATCTCTTCTAGGGGTTGGGGATATTTTTCTTTTCTTTGGGGGTTCTCACTTTTGGCATCCACATATGGATATCGGGAGAAATAATTTGTGGTGGTTTCTAAGAAAGAAACCCCATCCACCTTCGGATTGGGGTTAACCTACTGCAACTACCTGACTAGGGGCAGTAAAGACCTAGCACCCGCTTGGGGGTCAAACCAAGCATTATCACTTCCCTTTCACCTTTCTATTTTTTTTTCTAATTCATTTGTTTATTTATTGCTTTATAGGAAGAAGTGGTGCCAACTAGGAGCTTAAATCAATGGTACTGCTAAAAAAATAAAGTCAGGTTGTATCTTTCCTTATATTTAGTTTTTTTTCTCTTCCCTTATTAATATTTTATCAAGACAAAATGAAGGGTATTTAAATTTAATTGAGGGGGGAGTGTCGACCTGCTTATTTGTTTTTTTGTGCTTTCATTTTTTTTCATTTTTTAGGAACCTTGAGCTTTAATGATAATTCTGATCACATTTCACACAATAATTTATTTTGATAAAATTGAAATGATTTTTGAAAAAAAAGGATCTTAAATGATTGTTGATGTGAATTTTTTTTCCTTAAATTGGATTTTCAATCATTTTTATGAGTTTAACTGATTTTTGAAATCCATGGACCTGAAACACTGACTCAAAATATTTTTCTCATCCTGTGAGGTATTCTAAAACACTTTTACATATTCTTTCTAATACCCACACTTTCTTGAGGGAAACCTGGATTTTTTGTGAGAACCAGAATTTGTGATTTTTCTCTTTCAAAGTTTTGGATTTCATTGAATGTTTTTAATATGATTGAGGCACTACTTTGGCTAGCCACATATTATCCTGAGACTTACCGTTACATTTATCCTTCGTTATCCCTTAGATGCCATGAATTGCCTTATAGGTTTAAGCCATAATACAAGCTAATTTATCCTTACCTACCCATTCTCTTGGTATTGTTGCATGGATATTTCAAGTTTGAGTGTGGGGGAAGGGACATTCGTGTGCGTTCATTAGGATTTGTTTTATTGATGGGTATTGTGTGGTATGCATCAACATTTTGGGAAATGAAATAATTGGGAATGAGTCATAATCTTATTATGCTTCATTTTGTTTCATTCAGTTCTCCTTAAAAAAAAATGAAAATAAAGCTGTGCCTTTCTGGAGCTTTAAAAAAAAATGGGGAGAACTTGGATGATTTAATACCTTGAAATCATTGATTGGCTCATGTACCATTTAAAATAAATGGGGGTGGTGTTTTGTTTCACATTCTCAAGGTGGATTGAGTGAGGAAATTTCTGGGTTTTCACTTGATTATTCATGCATTGTACCTTAGAGTCAAACCTTCTCTTTCTAGCCTTGATCTTTTAAATCATTTAACCACCAACCCTAAGCCACAGAGTCATTTGAACCATTGATCAAAGCACTCATGATTGAATTCATTTTTATGTTTCACGCTGTGGAGAAATGAGAATTGTCACAAGTCTATGTTGATACATGCAATTTCCAAGTATGAGCATAACTATAGAATTTATTTCTCTTGAGTGAAGAGTGACATAAAATTCAATGCGAGGTAGGTTATGATTGATCCATGGATGGATTTATGAGGTTGGAAAAATTTAAATTTTTGGAATGAAAATAAAAGGAAATTGTTTTTCATAGAAGAGACATGATGAAATTTGGTTTTTAATAAGATCATGGATGTTTTCTCATTTTTGATTGTTGTGTGAATTTTGATTTGAATATATGATAATTGCTCATGAGTGCAATGCTTAAGTGTGGGGGATTGATGAAGCTAATATTTTCACATATTTTATACTGTAATTTAATATTTATAAACCCACAATAGTGTTATTTAATGGGCAATTGTTACATATTTAGGTTTTGGTGTTATTTTGAGCCTAAATGCAAAAATGGCCTAATTCTGGATTTTTAACAGATTTTTATCATAGGGGTATTTTGGTCGTTTCTTATAAAATATATTTCCAAATTTAGTGACTCGAATTTTTTTGGAACCCATATTTTATTTCCTACAACTTTGTCTTCAGGACCAGTGGCTGAATCGATACGCATGGTGCCCAAACAAATCAATGAAGTTGACAATTTTTTCCGGGAGGACTGCATTGACTCCACCATATTAATGGAAGCAAATTTCGGCCTACACTACTCTAAATGATGCGATTCTACCTGGATATGACAGAGGACTCCAAGGCGCGTCTCCTTAATAAATTTCAAGCCGTTTGAAATCCTTTATGATGGTAGTTTAGTGATAGATTTGTGAAGGAAGCTTCCAGGAAGCTTCATCCAGAGAAATATATTTTCAATAGAAAAACCATAAATCCTTCAATACGCGTCCAATTAATCTGGAATTTTGAGGGTGGACGGAAAAGATATTGATGAACAATATTGATGAAGAGGTCAACGCGTGAAACGGCCATTTAATTGGTCTAAAACGCGACAACTTTGTGAAGATAAAATCTTCCTATAAAAGGAGGGGAGCTCCTACCTCACAAGATATTCCATTATTCACCACACCATCCGCCACAAAGGGGTTTGGCTTGAGAGAGCAAGAGTATAGGAGTATTAAATTATGTAATCAAGCCATGAAGGGCTAAATCCAAGTGGTGGTGGGCAACGGAGATCCGAAGACATTTCCCTTTTTGAGTTTGTGCTTTCATTATAAAATATTTTCTTTTAAACTATCCTGCAACTTGTTTACATGAATGAATGAGGTCTTGTTCTCTCGTGTTTTCAATTTCTTATAAATTATTCTAGATTGATTATATTCTAATGAATTTAAAGTGGTTTTACTCATGGTTTAAATTTCTTTGGCGAGGTCTCGCTTTTGAGCACGATGAGTTCATCCTGTTTTGGTTACTCGGAGGTCTTCGGGTAATCAGAACACTTTCATTAGAAGATCAGCACCCATGTATGAGGTTTCAATATGATATCTAGATTATTTAGGTGTATAACTTGAGGTATTAAGGTATACATTGGATAATTTAATGAAAATATATTCGTAAACAATGATAAAGGGAGTGTCCAACGATCAACGTTTGTCCACCGCTGCTACCTTTAACTTGCTCTTTCCAGTTCGATTTTCTTTGGTATTTTAATTGATAATGTAGATTTAATATTTCATTTTGATTTAATTTTCATAATCAAAATCCCCCATATATATTATATATGTTAGTTTTATATTAGTTAAATTAAAAAGTGACAATTGAAAATATAGTAAGTATAAGCGGCCTCCTTGTGATCGACCCTAGGTTGTGCCTATATGGTACACTCTTAGGAAAATAAGAATTTAATTGAGTAGGGTAAAGCGACTGAAATATCCATACATCAATTTGGCACCGTTTCCGGGGAGGCCAAGTGCTTACACACACTATTTTTCAAAAAAAAAAAAACAAAAAAAAAAGAGCCTTGTTGCATATCATTCATTTCATCAGCCAATATGGATTTTTATGGAAATTATTATAATTATTGGCATGTGGATAACTTTTATGATGTGGCAAGTAGGGAAGACACATTGAGTATTAAAATTCTTGAAAATTCCCAACAATTGAAAGAAAATGCCTTGATAATTCAAGAGAATTGCAGAAATATGGAAAAAGCAAGCAAGATGATATCATCGCTGGTCGCCCAAGTTGAAGATGTTAAAGTCTTATGGATGGAACGACAACAAATAAAAGCTGAGGAGAATGAAATACTTGATCCACCTACATTTAATGAAGATATTGATGAGGTTGAAGAAGATCTTAAGGACCCACTTCCCTCGCCAACAAATGAGTTCCCAGCTGCCTTGCTTGAGGAAAAGGGTTCTAAAGCTGAAATTTCTGAGGGCGTTTTAAATTATGAGCATTCATTTCATTCAAATTTCATTAATTTTGAATTTAAATCTAATATACCTTATTCTGAATTTGTAGATTCATCATCACTACTGTGGGATCTAGATGAAGAATAAGAAGAAGGTCCGCTTGTTGAGGAGAGAATGGAGGTGCCTGTTGAGTTATGCATTGGTGCATTTGAGGATGATGGCAAAAAAGAAGAAATATTTGAAGAACCAATTTACGAACATGAACCAGAAGAGAAGCCACTTCCTATTCTTCTATTTTCAACACCGGTGGACACCACTCCTCCAGATTACAAAAACAGGGAGCACCCCTACATCCTTTTCCCTCCCCCTCTTAATCTCAAATTCTATTTTCCATCTCTTCTAGGGGTTGGGGATATTTTTCTTTTCTTTGGGGGTTCTCACTTTTGGCATCCACATATGGATATCGGGAGAAATAATTTGTGGTGGTTTCTAAGAATGAAACCCCATCCACCTTCGGATTGGGGTTAACCTACTGCAACTGCCTGACTAGGGGCAGTAAAAACCTAGCACCCGCTTGGGGGTCAAACCAAGCATTATCACTTCCCTTTCACCTTTCTATTTTTTTTTCTAATTCATTTGTTTATTTATTGCTTTATAGGAAGAAGTGGTGCCAACTAGGAGCTTAAATCAATGGTACTGCTAAAAAAAATAAAGTCAGGTTGTATCTTTCCTTATATTTAGTTTTTTTTTCTCTTCCCTTATTATTATTTTATCAAGACAAAATGAAGGGTATTTAAATTTAATTGAGGGGGGAGTGTCGACCTGCTTATTTGTTTTTGTGTGCTTTCATTTTTTTTCATTTTTTAGGAACCTTGAGCTTTAATGATAATTCTGATCACATTTCACACAATAATTTATTTTGATAAAATTGAAATGATTTTTGAAAAAAAAGGATCTTAAATGATTGTTGATATGAATTTTTTTTCCTTAAATTGGATTTTCAATCATTTTTATGAGTTTAAATGATTTTTGAAATCCATGGACCTGAAACACTGACTCAAAATATTTTTCTCATCCTGTGAGGTATTCTAAAACACTTTTACATATTCTTTCTAATACCCACACTTTCTTGAGGGAAACCTGGATTTTTTGTGGGAACCAGAATTTGTGATTTTTCTCTTTCGAAGCTTTGGATTTCATTGAATGTTTTTAATATGATTGAGGCACTACTTTGGCTAGCCACATATTATCCTGAGACTTACCATTACATTTACCCTTCGTTATCCCTTAGATTCCATGAATTTCCTTATAGGTTTAAGCCACAATACAAGCTAATTTATCCTTACCTACCCATTCTCTTGGTATTGTTGCATGGATATTTCAAGTTTGAGTGTGGGGGAAGGGCCATTCGTGTGCGTTAATTGGGATTTGTTTTATTGATGGGTATTGTGTGGTATGCATCAACATTTTGGGAAATGAAATAATTGGGAATGAGTCATAATCTTATTATGCTTCATTTTGTTTCATTCAGTTCTCCTTCAAAAAAAATGAAAATAAAGCTGTGCCTTTCTGGAACTTTAAAAAAAAATGGGGAGAACTTGGATGATTTAATACCTTGAAATCATTGATTGGCTCATGTACCATTTAAAATAAATGGGGGTGGTGTTTTGTTTCACATTCTCAAGGTGGATTGAGTGAGGAAATTTCTGGGTTTTCACTTGATTATTCATGCATTGTACCTTAGAGTCAAACCTTCTCTTTCTAACCTTGATCTTTTAAATCATTTAACCACCAACCCTAAGCCACAGAGTCATTTGAACCGTTGATGAAAGCCCTCATGATTGAATTCATTTTTATGTTTCACGCTGTGGAGAAATGAGAATTGTCACAAGCCTATGGTGATACATGCAATTTCCAAGTATGAGCATAACTATAGAATTTATTTCTCTTGAGTGAAGAGTGACATAAAATTCAATGCGAGGTAGGTTGTGATTGATCCATGGATGGATTTATGAGGTTGGACAAATTTAATTTTTTGTAATGAAAATAAAAGGAAATTTTTTTTCATATAAGAGACATGATGAAATTTGGTTTTTAATAAGATCATGGATGTTTTCTCATTTTTGATTGTTGTGTGAATTTTGATTTGAATATATGATAATTGCTCAGGAGTGCAATGCTTAAGTGTGGGGGATTGATGAAGCTAATATTTTCACATATTTTATACTGTAATTTAATGTTTATAAACCCACAATAGTGTTATTTAATGGGCAATTGTTACATATTTAGGTTTTGGTGTTATTTTGAGCCTAAATGCAAAAATGGCCAAATTCTGGATTTTTAACAGATTTTTATCACAAGGGTATTTTGGTCATTTCGTATAAAATATATTTCCAAATTTAGTGATTCTAATTTTGTTGGAACCCATATTTTATTTCCTACAACTGTGTCTTCAGGACCAGTGGCTGAATCGATATGCATGGTGCCCAAAAAAATCAATGAAGTTGACAATTTTTTCCGGGCGGACTGCATTGACTCCACCATATTAATGGAAGCAAATTTCGGCCTACACTACTCTAAATGATGCGATTCTACCTGGATATGACAGAGGACTCCACGGCGCGTCTCCTCGATAAATTTCAAGCCGTTTCGAATCCTTTATGATGGTCGTTTAGTGATAGATTTGTGAAGGAAGCTTCCAGGAAGCTTCATCCAGAGAAATATATTTTCAATAGAAAAACCATAAATCCTTCAATACGCGTCCAATTAATCTGAAATGTTGAGGGTGGACGGACAAGATATTGATAAACAATATTGATGAAGAGGTCAATGCGTGAATCGGCCATTTAATGGGTCTAAAACGCGACAAATTTGTGAAGATAAAATCATCCTATAAAAGGAGGGGAGCTCCTACATCACAAGATATTCCATTATTCACCACACCATCCGTCACAAAGGGGTTTGGCTTGAGAGAGCAAGATTATAGTAGTATTAAATGATTTAATCAAGCCATGAAGGTCTAAATCCAAGTGGTGGTGGGCAACGGAGATCCGAAGACATTTCCCTTTTTGAGTTTGTGCTTTCATTGTAAAATATTTTCTTTTAAACTATCCTGGAACTTGTTTACATGAATGAATGAGGTCTTGTTCTCTCGTGTTTTCAATTTCTTATAAATTATTCTAGATTGCTTATATTCTAATGAATTTAAAGTGGTTTTACTCATGGTTTAAATTTCTTTGGCGAGGTCTCGCTTTTGAGCACGATGAGTTCATCCTGTTTTGGTTACTCGGAGGTCTTCGGGTAATCAGAACACTTTCATTAGAAGATCAGCACCCATGTATGAGGTTTCAATATGGTATCTAGATTATTTAGGTGTATAACTTGAGGTATTAAGGTATACATTTGATAATTTAATGAAAATATATTCGTAAACAATGATAAAGGGAGTGTCCAACGATCAACGTTTGTCCACCGCTGCTACCTTTAACTTTCTCTTTCCAGTTCGATTTTCTTTGGTATTTTAATTGATAATGTAGATTTAATATTTCATTTTGATTTAATTTTCATAATCAAAATCCCCCATATATATTATATATGTTAGTTTTATATTAGTTAAATTAAAAAGTGACAATTGAAAATATAGTGCGTATAAGCGGCCTCCTTGTGATCGACCCTAGGTTGTGCCACTATGGTACACTCTTAGGAAAATAAGAATTTAATTGAGTAGGGTAAAGCGACTGAAATCTCCATACATCAATTTGGCGCCGTTGCCGGGGAGGCCAAGTGCTTACACACACTATTTTTCAAAGAAAAAAAAACAAAAAAAAGAGCCTTGTTGCATATCATTCATTTCATCAGCCAATATGGATTTTTATGGAAATTATTATAATTATTGGCATGTGGATAACTTTTATGATGAACCAAGTAGGGAAGATACATTGAGTATTAAAATTCTTGAAAATTCCCAACAATTGAAAGAAAATGCCTTGATAATTCAAGAGAATTGCAGAAATATGGAAAAAGCAAGCAAGATGATATCATCGCTGGTCGCCCAAGTTGAAGATGTTAAAGTCTTATGGATGGAACGACAACAAATAAAAGCTGAGGAGAATGAAATACTTGATCCACCTACATTTAATGAAGATATTGATGAGGTTGAAGAAAATCTTAAGGACCCACTTCCCTCGCCAACAAATGAGTTCCCATCTGCCTTGCTTGAGGAAAAGGGTTCTAAAGCTGAAATTTCTGAGGGAGTTTTAAATTATGAGCATTCATTTCATTCAAATTTCATTAATTTTGAATTTAAATCTAATATCCCTTATTCTGAATTTGTAGATTCAGCATCACTACTGCGGGATCTAGATGAAGAAGAAGAAGAAGGTCCTCTTGTTGAGGAGAGAATGGAGGTGCCTGTTGAGTTATGCATTGGTGCATTTGAGGATGATGGCAAAAAAGAAGAAATATTTGAAGAACCAATTTACGAACTTGAACCAGAAGAGAAGCCACTTCCTATTCTTCTATTTTCAACACTGGTGGACACCACTCCTCCAGATTACAAAAACAGGGAGCACCCCTACATCCTTTTCCCTCCCCCTCTTAATCTCAAATTCTATTTTCCATCTCTTCTAGGGGTTGGGGATATTTTTCTTTTCTTTGGGGGTTCTCACTTTTGGCATCCACATATGGATATCGGGAGAAATAATTTGTGGTGGTTTCTAAGAAAGAAACCCCATCCACCTTCGGATTGGGGTTAACCTACTGCAACTGCCTGACTAGGGGCAGTAAAAACCTAGCACCCGCTTGGGGGTCAAACCAAGCATTATCACTTCCCTTTCACCTTTCTATTTTTTTTTCTAATTCATTTGTTTATTTATTGCTTTATAGGAAGAAGTGGTGCCAACTAGGAGCTTAAATCAATGGTACTGCTAAAAAAAATAAAGTCAGGTTGTATCTTTCCTTATATTTAGTTTTTTTTTCTCTTCCCTTATTAATATTTTATCAAGACAAAATGAAGGGTATTTAAATTTAATTGAGGGGGGAGTGTCGACCTGCTTATTTGTTTTTGTGTGCTTTCATTTTTTTTCATTTTTTAGGAACCTTGAGCTTTAATGATAATTCTGATCACATTTCACACAATAATTTATTTTGATAAAATTGAAAAGATTTTTGAAAAAAAAGGATCTTAAATGACTGTTGATGTGAATTTTTTTTCCTTAAATTGGATTTTCAATCATTTTTATGAGTTTAACTGATTTTTGAAATCCATGGACCTGAAACACTGACTCAAAATTTTTTTCTCATCCTGTGAGGTATTCTAAAACACTTTTACATATTCTTTCTAATACCCACACTTTCTTGAGGGAAACCTGGATTTTTTTAGAGAACCAGAATTTGTGATTTTTCTCTTTCGAAGCTTTGGATTTCATTGAATGTTTTTAATATGATTGAGGCACTACTTTGGCTAGCCACATATTATCCTGAGACTTACCATTACATTTATCCTTCGTTATCCCTTAGATTCCATGAATTTCCTTATAGGTTTAAGCCACAATACAAGCTAATTTATCCTTACCTACCCATTCTCTTGGTATTGCTGCATGGATATTTCAAGTTTGAGTGTGGGGGAAGGGCCATTCGTGTGCGTTCATTGGGATTTGTTTTATTGATGGGTATTGTGTGGTATGCATCAACATTTTGGGAAATGAAATAATTGGGAATGAGTCATAATCTTATTATGCTTCATTTTGTTTCATTCAGTTCTCCTTAAAAAAAATGAAAATAAAGTTGTGCCTTTCTGGAGCTTTAAAAAAAATGGGGAGAACTTGGATGATTTAATACCTTGAAATCATTGATTGGCTCATGTACCATTTAAAATAAATGGGGGTGGTGTTTTGTTTCACATTCTCAAGGTGGATTGAGTGAGGAAATTTCTGGGTTTTCACTTGATTATTCATGCATTGTACCTTAGAGTCAAACCTTCTCTTTCTAGCCTTGATCTTTTAAATCATTTAACCACCAACCCTAAGCCACAGAGTCATTTGAACCGTTGATGAAATCCCTCATGATTGAATTCATTTTTATGTTTCACGCTGTGGAGAAATGAGAATTGTCACAAGCCTATGGTGATACATGCAATTTCCAAGTATGAGCATAACTATAGAATTTATTTCTCTTGAGTGAAGAGTGACATAAAATTCAATGCGAGGTAGGTTGTGATTGATCCATGGATGGATTTATGAGGTTGGACAAATTAAAATTTTTGGAATGAAAATAAAAGGAAATTGTTTTTCATAGAAGAGACATGATGAAATTTGGTTTTTAATAAGATCATGGATGTTTTCTCATTTTTGATTGTTGTGTGAATTTTGATTTGAATATATGATAATTGCTCAAGAGTGCAATGCTTAAGTGTGGGGGATTGATGAAGCTAATATTTTTACATATTTTATACTGTAATTTAATGTTTATAAACCCACAATAGTGTTATTTAATGGGCAATTGTTACATATTTAGGTTTTGGTGTTATTTTGAGCCTAAATGCAAAAATGGCCTAATTCTGGATTTTTAACAGATTTTTATCACAGGGGTATTTTGGTCATTTCGTATAAAATGTATTTCCAAATTTAGTGATTAGAATTTTGTTGGAATCCATATTTTATTTCCTACAACTTTGTCTTCAGGACCAGTGGCTGAATCGATATGCATGGTGCCCAACAAAATCAATGAAGTTGACAATTTTTTCCGGGCGGACTGCATTGACTCCACCATATTAATGGAAGCAAATTTCGGCCTACACAACTCCAAATGATACGATTCAACCTGGATATGACAGAGGACTCCAAGGCTCATCTCCTCAATAAATTTCAAGCCGTTTAGAATCCTTTATGATGGTCGTTTAGTGATAGATTTGTGAAGGAAGCTTCCAGGAAGCTTCATCCAGAGAAATATATTTTCAATAGAAAAACCATAAATCCTTCAATAAGCGCCCAATTAATCTGAAATTTTGAGGGTGGACGGACAAGATATTGGTGAAAAATATTGATCAAGAGGTAAACGCGTGAATCGGCCATTTAATGGGTCTAAAACGCGACCACTTTGTGAAGATAAAATCTTCCTATAAAAGGAGGGGAGCTCCTACCTCACAAGATATTCCATTCTTCACCACACCATCCGTCACAAAGGGGTTTGGCTTGAGAGAGCAAGAGTATAGGAGTATTAAATGATGTAATAAAGCCATGAAGGGCTAAATCCAAGTGGTGGTGGGCAACGGAGATCCGAAGACATTTCCCTTTTTGAGTTTGTGCTTTCATTGTAAAATATTTTCTTTTAAACTATCCTGGAACTTGTTTACATGAATGAATGAGGTCTTGTTCTCTCGTGTTTTCAATTTCTTCTAAATTATTCTAGATTGATTATATTCTAATGAATTTAAAGTGGTTTTACTCATGGTTTAAATTTCTTTGGCGAGGTCTCGCTTTTGAGCACGATGAGTTCATCCTGTTTTGGTTACTCGGAGGTCTTCGGGTAATCAGAACACTTTCATTAGAAGATCAGCACCCATGTATGAGGTTTCAATATGGTATCTAGATTATTTAGGTGTATACCTTGAGGTATTAAGGTATACATTGGATAATTTAATGAAAATATATTCGTAAACAATGATAAAGGGAGTGTCCAACGATCAACGTTTGTCCACCGCTGCTACCTTTAACTTGCTCTTTCCAGTTCGATTTTCTTTGGTATTTTAATTGATAATGTAGATTTAATATTTCATTTTGATTTAATTTTCATAATAAAAATCCCCCATATATATTATATATGTTAGTTTTATATTAGTTAAATTAAAAAGTGACAATTGAAAATATAGTGCGTATAAGCGGCCTCCTTGTGATCGACCCTAGGTTGTGCCACTATGGTACACTCTTAGGAAAATAAGAATTTAATTGAGTAGGGTAAAGCGACTGAAATCTCCATACATCATGCCTCCCCGGATAGCTCCCATGCACCCACGGGAGGATGCCGAAGAGAGTTCTCCTGCTCCGCTTGATCAAATATTGGTAGAGGCTATGGTCTGAGTCATTTAGGCTTTGGGACAAGGGGTGACTCCTGCCCCTGCCCCTATTCCAGATAGAGGGGAAGAATCTGGCACCAGGAAGGATAGAGCTCAAGAGTTTCTGAAGAACAAATCTCCTACTTTCCGAGGCAGTTCAGAACCTCAAGACGAAGAGGAATGGCTTGAAAAGATAGAATGCATGTTAGATTTTCTTGACATGCCCGAGGAAGTCAGGGTGAAGTGTGCCTCATTCCAGCTAGAGGGTTCCAGTCGCAAATGGTGGGAATTAGTGGTTCAGGCTGGGAAACATGAGAACATGAGCTGGAAAGATTTCAAGGGTATCTTTAACGAGCAGTATTGTCCAGAGTTTCTATCCTACGCTAGATCTCGGGAGTTCATGGAGCTTTCGCAGGGGAATCAGACAGTGATAGAATATGCGAACCGCTTTGCTGAGCTGGTGCGGTACGCACCCGAGATAGTTTCGAGCGAATTCTTGAAAGCTCAGAAGTTTGAGAAGGGCCTTCGACCAGAAATCCACTCTCAGGTTTTCTTATTCAAGATGAAGACTTATGCTGAGGTGGTCAATCGTGCTTGCATGGCCGAGATTGACCAGAGAGGAAATTCAGGGTTTTCTAGATCAGTATCAAGCTTTGGCAGTGGCAGTTCCTCAGAGAAGAAGAGGAAGCGTGTTGAGCAGTGGAAAAAGAGTGGTGGCGGCTTAGGCCATCCCTCCAGGCAGGCATCATCTGAGGCTTCTAATGTGAGGCCCATTGTGTGCCATCAGTGCGGAAAGGCAGGGCACATCTGACCTGTGTGTCCACATCCTCCCAGACCTTGCTATGGGTGTGGAGTCATGGGGAACCTACAAAATTTCTACGGGACTGTATGCCCTTACTAGATTGGGACTGGATCTGTAGCTTCCATGGGTGTATCAGTGCAGCCAGAGCCGACCAGGACGCCAGGATCTTGGTTCGGTGGTCGTGGTGGCAGGACCGGATCATCTTCTGGGCAGAGCCAGATTAGGGAAGAGCCATAGGCGAGCGGTCATTCTCAGGCAGGGACCAGACAACTGCATGCTGTGGATCAGGCACCAGTGGGATCTGATGTAGGGCCTTCGACGGTTTGAGGTACTATTCTGGTTGTATCTTCTATAGCTGCAGTTTTATTTGATACTGGTGCTTCAGTTTCTTTTTTATCTACTCGCCTTGTGAATCTGCTGAACCTACCAACTGAGATGTTATCGTTTGCTATGGAGTTGGAAACACCGTTGGGGAAAAAGAGGGAGCAGGGCCTTAGGTGACCATCGTGCGCACTCTCTGTGTCAGGAGTCGACATGGAATGGGCTTTCTTGGTCCTTGACATGGACCTATTTGATGTGATCCTTGGTATGGACTGGCTGGTGCGCTTTCAGGCGCACATTGATTGCTATCGGCGCCGAGTCAGTTTTACGGCACTAGATGAGACTCCCCCATTATTTCACGGGGAATGGGATCCTCGGTCGGGACGCGCGGGACCTCCACTCCCTGAGTTAGTAAATATTTCTTATCAGTTGTTGTCGCTCGTACTAGAAGACGATGGTGGTGTTTTATAGGGTGGGTTACCTCGTGTAGTTGATGAGTTCCCAGAGGTCTTCATAGATGATTTTTCTGGATTACCCCCAGAGCGGGACATGGAGTTCTCGATTGAGTTGGTGCCGGGAACACAGCCTATATCTCTTCCATCATATCGCATGGCCCCCACCGAATTGAGGGAATTAAAGATACAGCTAGACGATTTGGAATCCAAAGGATTCATTCGCCCGAGTGTCTCTCCTTGGGCCGCCCCAGTTTTATTTGCAAAGAAGGCTGATGGAACCCTCCGGTTGTGCATTGATTACTGGAAATTGAACAAGGTAACCATCAAGAATAAATACCCTTTGCCTCAGATTGATGATTTTTTCGACCAGATGAAGGGGGAAAAGTGGTTCTTCAAGATTGATTTGCGTTCGGGGTACCACCAGCTCAGGGTGAGAGAAGAAGATATCCCGAAGTCGGCTTTCCAAAGCAGGTACGGTCACTTCGAGTACTTGGTCATGCCTTTCGGACTGACGAATGCTCCTGCAGTTTTCATGGAACTCATGAATAGGGTGTTCCACCAATATCTCGACTCATTTTTTGTGGTATTCGTGGATGACATCTTGGTTTATTCTAGATCTGAGGAGGAGCATGAGCATCACCTGCGCGTTGTTTTGGGCACTTTGCGGGATCACCGCTTGTATGCCAAACTCTCTAAGTGCACATTCTGGATTAGTGAAGTGAAGTTTATGGGGCATGTCATCTCAGAACAAGGGGTTTCAGTGGATCCTGTGAAGATTAGGGCGGTTATGTCATGGTAGGAGCTGAGAAATGTGTTTGAGATCAGGAGTTCTCTGGGCTTGGCTGGTTATTACAGGTGCTTTGTCTGGGACTTCTCGTGACATGCCTCCCCCATGACCGCACTCACTCGGAAAGGGGTGAAGTTTTAGTGGAGCCCTCGGTGTCAGGCATCCTTCGAGGAGTTGAAGCGACGGTTGACCACCGCCCATGTGCTGACCTTACCAGAGTCGGGAAAGGGCTATGTGGTTTACTGTGATGCTTCAGGTATGGGCCTTGGATGTGTGCTCATGCAAGATGACCATGTTGTGGCTTACGGTTCTCTCCATCTCCGGCCGCATGAGAAGAATTATCCAACTCGCGACTTAGAGCTGGCAGTGGTGATGCATGCTTTGAAGACGTGGCATCACTATCTCTTTGGGGAGAAGTTTGTGGTTTATTCTGACCATAAGAGCCTGGCCTACATTTTCACTCAGAAGGATCTCAATTTGAGGCAGTGCCGCTGGGTAGAGTACCTGCAGGGTTATGATTTTGATATTGTCTATACCCCTGTCAAGGGTAATGTGGTAGCTGTTGCTTTAAGCAGAAAATTACCCGTGCAGGCATTGAGGAATTCCAGCGATGAGTGGACTTTTATGGGGCTCTTAGCCCAGATGCACTTGGAGAGCAGGGAGCATAGTTGAGGTACTTTCTTGGCTAGCATCCAGTTGACTCCTGCTCTTCTAGAGTTGATTCAGTGGGAGCAGCCTAGTGATGAGTTGTGTCGGCGATCTATGCAGTTTCTTCTTGGTGGGGAGACTCCTTCTGATTGGTCTTTGTCTTCCCAGAGGGTCTTATGCTTCAAGGGTCGTGCTGTGGTGCCGTTGTCTCTGCGGAAGGTGGTGATGCAGGATAGCCACAAATCTCAGTGGGTCATCCATCCTGGTACCACCAAGATTTATTACGATGTTTTCCGTTAGTTCTAGTGGCCAGGTATGAGACGGGACATAGCCGACTTTGTGTCGAGGTGCTACACTTTCCAGCAGGAAAAAGCAGGGCATCCGAGACCATCTGGCCTACTCCAACCACTACCCATTCCTACCTGGAAGTGGGGTGAGGTCACCATAGACTTCATTATTGGATTGCCTCATACACCTCGGGGGTGGAATGCTATCTAGGTTGTGATTGAATGCTTAACCAAGTCAGCTCACTTTATCCCGATCAGAGATACAGCGAAGGTAGAGGAGCTGGGCCGCTTGTATGTTCAGGAGGTGGTCAGACTTCATGGTGTGTCATCGGCAGCTGTTTATAATAGAGACCCCTGCTTTACATCTCAGTTTTGGGGAGGCCTCCGGAAGGCTTTAGGGTCACAGATTAAGATGAGCACGACATACCATCCGCAGACCGACGGTCAGACGGAGCGGGCGAATCAAATTCTGGAAAAAATGCCCCGAGCCTGTGTGTTAGATTTTGGAGGCTCATGGGATAGCCATTTGGTACTCGTCGAGTTTGATTATAATAACAGTTACCAGTCTTCCATCAGAATTGAACCCTTTGAGGCACTCTATGGTTGACTTTGTCGATCTCCCCTATGTTGGGCTGAGGTAGGAGAGACCTCACTCTTGGGACCGAGCCTTGTTTAGGTGACGTCTGGGAAGGTCATGCTGATTAGGCAGCGATTGTTGACAGCTCAGAGTCACCACCAGTCTTATGCAGATCAGAGGTGGTGGGATCTTTAGTTTTCAGTGGGGGATAGAGTGTTCCTGGAAGTGGCCCCTCCCTTGGGTCACCGTTGTTTGGGGAAACTGGGGAAGCTGACACCGAGGTATGTCGGAACTTTCGAGATTCTTGAGTGGATTGTAAAGGTGGCATACAGGTTAGATTTGCCCTCGCAGTTGACGTCGATTCATGACATATTTCATGTCTCCCAAGTAAAGAAGTACAACCCCGATCCGTCGCATGTGCTGAATTGGGAAGAGTTGGAGATAGAGTCCGACTTATCTATGTTTGAGCGACCAGTGCGAATAGTGGATTCTCAGGAGAAGGTGCTGCGTGGAAAGTCCATTCCTCTGGTCCATATTCTCTGGCGGCACGGGAATGATGAGCATGAGACTTGGGAGTGGAAGTCATGGGTTGAGCAGGAGTACCCATTTCTATTCTCTGATCAGGCATCGAGCTGACTTTCCAAGGGTGGAAAGTATTCATGGTGGGGAGATTTGTCACGCCTGGACTTCATATAGGTACAAATTTAATTTTAAATTATTATTTTGTGAATTATTTTTTTGTTTATTTAAATTCTTTTGGCTGCAGCATGGGTTGAACCCGATGCGGGTTTCCCGTTGTGGCAACGATGTGTGCGCACGAGCCTTACGCCGCTCGGCACACGGGCAGGGCATGGGCAAAGCCGTGCGATTTTGACATTTTATGGTGCGGTGTCCGTCACACGGACATTTCAAATAACATATGGCTATCTTCAGTTCAATTATTATTATTATTATTATTATTGTTACTATCATTGTTATTATTATTATTATTATTATTAGTATTAGTAATATCATCATCATTATTATTATTATCATTATGTTATTATAATTATTATTAGTTTGTTTATTAATTTACTTTTTTTACCCTCCCTTGATAACCCTAACCCTAGCCGCCCCCACCACCTATTTATTTTTCTTTATTTATTTTCTTTTCTTTTTTCCTTCCTCCCCACGCATTCCCTCTCTCTCTCTTTCTCCCTCTTCCCTCCTTTTTCTCCTCCCTCACCCGCTGCACCCTCCTTCCCTGGATCTCTTTTTTTCTTTCCCTATGCGCTCCCTTCTCCTTATCTCCTTCTTCTTATCCTCCTCCTTCTTCTTCTTTTCTTCCTCTCCTTCCTTCTATTATCTTCTGCCGCGCTCCACCTCCCTTCTCTCCTCCAACTGGCCGCCACCCTTCCCCAGCTTAGCCACGCCTCTTGCTTGGCCACCCACTCGGTCGCGCCTCCAGCTCGGCCACGCCTCCTGCTCGGCCACCCGCTCAACCACACCTCCTACTCAGCCACCCGCTCGGCCGCACCTCCTGCTCGGCCACGCCTCCCCACTCGGCCGTGCCACCCCACTCCCATGCCTCCCTAATCGGCCGCCCTCCCTGCCACCTCCGTCAGGTCAGTCAACGTCCCTTCTCCTCTTCTCACCGGACAAGGTTTTGTTCCTTTTATTTTATTTTATTATTTTATTTTATTTAATAAGTTATTAAAGTTTTATCATGTTATTATTATTATGTTATTATTATTACAATATTATCGTTATTATTATTATTATATTAATATTATTATTATTATTGTTATTATTATTATGTTATTATTATTATTATGTTATTTTTATGATTATGCTATTATTATTATTATTATATTATTATTATTTTTTATTATTATTATTATATTATTATTAATATTGATATTATGTTATTATTATGATATTTTTATGCTATTATTATTACTATTATTATGTTATTGTTATTAGTATTATTATTATGTTATTATTATTAAAACTGGTTAAATTGATAATTTATTTAGTTGATGATCATTAAATTGACAAAATGTTAATTAATTTAATTGATTGTGTTAACAATCTATTTAATCGAAGTCATTAAATTTTTTAAATAATTAATTTTGTTAGTTTCGGAGTTGTAAAATCAATTAAATGTTTTGATTTAATTGTTAATTAATTTATTTAATTATTACTGAACCTGTTAAACGGTTAACTAAATTATTTAACTGCCGATGTTTTTTTATGGACTGATGATGTTTCACTGGGTTGGAATTGGGTGTATTTGGTCCACTGTTTTAGGGCCCTTTTGACAGCTTCTTACGGTGTGACCGTTTCACAACGGGAGTTTTGTGCCATGTTACGTCACGCACCTGTTTGAGGTGGGTGGTTTCGCATGCTTTGGGCATTTGTTCTTTTAGTCTGCTGGTTTGATTAATTTAATATGTCTTTTATTTAAATGCTGTTGTGAGTTGTCGGTTTGACTGGTAGAGCATGGTGGTTTACTCTTATTAGTGGATTATTTAGATTACTGGGTTTATACTGTGTTGTGCCTTGGTTTTTGAACGAATATAGTAATTGAAATTGATCCTGGTTACAGTCTTAGTGTTGGTCAGAGTGGGTTCTTCACTGTTGGTTGTGTTGTTTTATTTTCTTGAAACTTATAAATCAGTTTTCCAAATGTTTGATAAACTTTAATTTGACCCTCAAAATTTCGTAGTTCTTGCATGTTGTGTGGTTCTATGTTGTGTTTTGTGTCTTGACCTTGATGAGTAGGGTGAACTTGGAATAATGAGCACAAAAGGTGAAGCCTGGGTATTAGGTGGGTAGACTAGACTAGCATGCTAGTGATATGGGAGTGGCCTCGGCCCAGTTTCACTTAGCAGGATTGACGCTTACAACACTAACTAAACATTTGATGATGACTGGAGACCACTACGGTAGGAGGTGTTTCCATACCAGTGGATCATTCACGGGAAATGTATCGTATGTTTCACCGAGATGTGAGGTTATAGGGTCCCACACGGCTTTAGTACTTAGGGACTCTCCCACTTTTGTTGCTCCTGTGCGATTATATACTCATCACTGGTTGGTTGGTGACTCCTGCGGTTTCAAAAGGTAAGAGTGTTTCTTTTTATTTCAATTTCAAAAATCCTGTTTTCCTATTTTGAAACTGTCTTTTTTTCTTTAAAAATTGTTTACATCAAGATATTAGTGCATTTATTTACTTTCCCTAAAATTTGAACCTGTGAACTGCTTTGGTCATCTAACCCTTTTCAGGTGAAATATTTTCTTTGGTGCCAACCTATTGAGCGTTGCTCACACCCTACTTACACCTTTGGGTGTAAGTAGATCTGATTATGCCTGATGCAGGAAAATGCCAAGGTTTTGAGCATGGTGGCCCGAGTTATTAGTCAACTCATCTGTTTTGGCGTTGGTGGCAGAGGCCTGATAGGGATATTCTTCCACCAGGTGACTATTGTTGGTTTGGTTTTTGGTCACCTTTTTGGGATTTGGTTGTGTTTGGTTGTATTTTCGCATTGAGTCTCATTCGGGAATTTTGTAAAACTTTTTGTTGAAATGTTGCTTTCAGATTTTAGTTTACTTATGGGTTGTTGTATGGGTAAATCGTTTCCAAAAACTATAAAGTTATACCCGGGCACTTGTGCCAGCCGGTGGGGATCAGGAACGCCATTCAGGCCTTGCCGCGGGCCGGGTCGGGCATCGGGTTGATGGCGACCGTATTCGGTTCGTGACAACCACTACATTCATCCAATATGTTTATTTGGGTGACAATTAGTAGCCTGAACTAGGTCTGACATTTTCCCAGTAGGAAACCAATAATTGAATATAGAACTATCAACATTTTAACATATAATGATAATTTTATAGGTAATAATTATTGTTAAAATGAATAAATAAAACCTTGTCAGACTGGGATCCTCATGGTACACCCGTCCAACACTACATTTTTTGTAATAATATGGTATGGAATAGAGAATTTAAAATTTTAGGTTTATGTATATATGTTTCTGGCAAATGGAATACTACCATGAAATCCATGGTTAGTGATGGTCAGGAAATTTCATTGATCTCTATGGACTTTATGACTATAAATAGGTGATTTCTATATGGTTATACCCTTGGTAGTTCACTAATAGTGATAAGTGACACCTGATACCTTGGAAAATGACCCGTGTAGAATTAGTTATGAACATAATTTGAGACTAGGGTAATAAACAAGGTGTTATTTACTATCATTTTGAATCAAAGGAGTTTAATCCAAGGAGTTAAATTTATTTAATATATATAAATATAGTAGAAACATTTGTGTGAATTTATGGAATTCATATCTATTACAACCACAAAATGAATTTGTGGTTTTACTCACATCTGATGCATCAAATATTATTTGGTATCCCATGATTCCATCCATGTAAAACTATTACTTGAGTCCATGTATCTATTAGGGAATTCCTGAAAGTTAAATAATTCAATTTCTATGATAGTAATAATTTATGATTTAAAAATAATTCCATAATTAAATTATAGGAAACCTATTATTTTTAATGAATAGGGGACCATGTGACATGATGATGCTATTCACCATTCATTTTTATGATCATGAAAAAATTTTATATTAAAAGGTAACTCACCTAAAAATGTGGTACTATTTCATAGACTATGATTAGGAGTCCTAGAAAATTCATCATACCATTTAATTTATCTAAGGAAAATTAAATATCCTCAAAAGTTATTTTAAAATTTATTCTAAGGAATCACATAGATGGGCCTTAAATATGGCACACACTATGGGGGGATCATATTGAGGTAAATAAACTACAATGATCCATTATAATTGTAACATCCCAAGTAAGTAATGAATAATAGATATTTTTATCTATGTCTATTAATGATTAAGATAGTGTTATAGAGGCTTAAAATGAAAATAAATACAATCTTATGCATGGAATACACTAATATTCTTAAAAGATTGTTTTACTGCCTTTTGATGGCAAACCATTTTTGAATCTACATTTTGACAATTTTATAAACTATGTTTGTCAAAATAAACTTATCCTTTATGATTGGGACATCAAAATTTACCTTGTGTGAATTTATGGTATTTTTCTGACAATGTTCATTTTTTAATGAATAGTGAAAAATACTGCATTTTACATCAAAACTGCTTTTTAATCTAATTTATTTATATGATTAGATTATGTTTTGAATTGGTTTTGAAGTGAAATTAGAATATATTTTTACCATTTTATCCAATGGTGGTCATTGGAATCAATTTCACTTTGAAATTAGACTTAAACTGGTGTCAATCTTTTGATACTTATTGTTTTGTAAAAACACGCTATTTGCTCTGGCAGCGGGAATTAATTATTAAATTAATTAATGTGACTTATATGATTTGAATTTTGTAAAATAGACTTCATTTTTGAATTCGGAATATCAAATATAGCTTAGAGTGAATTTTTGGTAATTTTATGAAAAACTTCAATTTTTGATGAATAGTGAAACCACTAAGTGGTAATCAAGCAAACTGATTTTTCAGTTAAATGAAAGTTTACCACTAATGTGTATTGAATTTTGAAAATCCGACATACATGGTTGTCACTAAGAAGTAAAATGTGGTTCAATGAGATTAAAATAATTTTTTGGTGAATAGTAACTTATTAAGTTTTTAATCGTGATTAGTGGTAATTAGTGTAGTTTAAGGTATAAATAATGCTTTAATAATATGAAATGTCCTAGACACATGTCCCAACCTTATTGGTTGTGTCATGGCCGACAAAAAAAAGCCATGGGTCAACTTGGGGACCCCATGGAGACATTTTGGTTGGGAAATGACATAAATAACTTTTTATTTAATGTAAAAGTAAAAATGACACAAACATAATATGTTTTACGAAAACGATTTTTACATGGGGTTATAAAGATCATATATTTTATTATAAATAGTCATTGGAAAACTAAAAAGATTTCCTACATCATAGTATTTTTTTTTGATTTTTTTACATTAAATAAATTAAATTATTTATGACATAATAATGATGCAGCGATGACATCATTATTTGACGATTTAAATAAAATGGAAAGACAAAGTAAAATATATGAACTACACATGGCCAAAACCAATTGGATGAGTGGATTTCGAACCCTTGTCACCTTATCCACGAATTATATCAATGTGGGTCCTTTTAAAAACGAAACACATTTTCAAATAAAGTAATATTTCTTTACTTTCCAAAAGAGCCCCTCCTCTCCTCTTATAAAAGGCCCCCACCTATACCTCATTTAACACACTCGTCAAGCCTTTGGCTCGGCCAAACCCTGCCCATTTACTCTCTCCACATCCCTCTCCTAATTCTAGAGCATTCCCTTTGGGAAGAATCCTTTCAAAGGAAGCCTTTAGGCTCAAATCAAAAGGAGTTACACTTTTAAAGGTAATTCATTCTCTCATGTTCATTTGTTTTATTTTGCTTATCCAACCCCCTAAAATCTTTTTATTTACTTCTTTTGTAACAAAACCAGTATCGTCAATGTACTAGGATGTTGTTATAAGATTTATTTGAGCTACACTCTCACAAAACTACATCAAATGGTTAAATAACGTACGGTTTCCGTGGATGGCGAAATTCTGCCTCCCGAAACGATGATTGTTCAATACTCATTTAACACCTTAAAAGGTGGCCATTATGATGTCACTATTTTTATATATGATATATAATATGTTTATGTTTTCCTTAAGCTTCTGTTTTTTTTCATTTTGGTCATACCTTTATGGTTTCCATTATGGGTAAACACGATATCTTTATTTTAGGAAGTGCGGACTACCGCCCCCTCAAAGTGATTTGATTCGTTAAATACCATATGTGGGACATATAAAGGATGGAACTATGATATTATATATGATATTATACTGGAATTATAATATACCATTATATCATTATGAATCCATTCTATAAAATACGAAATAGAAATGAAAGTAGCGTTCATGCGTACGTACGGCTTACCTTCTCCATGAACGGTGCATTTCATTTCTTACCTCTAAATGATTATGTAATATTATAAATGCATGTATGTACTGGATATATATGACATATAAGATATCTACATCATGAATACCATTCTGGATATAATGAATACATGAACAACATGTAACTATAAAGGGCTTATTTTTGACTCAAGTACTAATGATCGTTAAAACGACTGTTTTTAACTTAAATAATTACATAGTGTTCATGACATGGTAATAAGTGATATAAAAGGAATAATGAACTTGAAAAAGGTTCTTAAGCAAGTAGAAATTAACTAAGGTTTATTATTCAGGACATTAAAGAACGATCGAGTCAAGTCGGACCTGAGGTATGGGACTTCGTCTCAATCTTCTTTCATTAAGGCATATTTTATTTTATACACAAATTTCTTTTATATGGTGTATAAACCCCTTTGAAATTTACGTTTATTCAAAAGGAATCTTTTTTATACGAAGCGTTTACTAAACGACAAAAGGGAATGTTTTTGTCGTACGTATGCGGTGACAACGACTTCTCCGCCGTCGTGACCGTTATTTGAGTTTCGGATTCCTCTACAAGCCATACCTTTTTTTTAAAAAAAATGAAAAATAAATACCATGTTTTACTTTGGTATTGAAAATGGTTTTCATAATGTTTTTATTATATCAATGTGTTGTATTGGTATCTCGTGATTGAAATGTGGAAATGTTATGTTTCCTTTATGCATGTTTTATGTGATATGATTATGTTATGGTTCTTGGGCATTATTATGAAGATGGGTGGTTCCGTGATAAACTAAGGGTGGGTGAGCCTGTTATAGATCTCCAATGCATTGGGTAACGCGAAGGAGTGAAACGTTAAGGTTTATCCGAAGAGATTTAGGGAATATACTGTGATGGGTATTCAAACGTAACCAAGACGGTTACTCCCTACGTAAGAATGTTATGAATGCCTCAAGTTACCTTTATGTCTTCTGATTTCTATGATTTATTCATGATTTTATGAGGTATGTTAAAGTGCATATGTTTTATGGGTAAAGTATGATTTCATTCTTATGTATATATGAACTCATGTTTCCTTTCCATGTTTTTTATAACCCATACTGAGTTTTTATGCTCATCCCAAGTTTTTGAAATGTTTTTCACAGGTCAAGGGAAAGGTACTTGATAAGATGATAGAGTCAAGGATGTGTCAAGAAATAATCCATGTTTTATTTTAAATGTGTTTCCATTGATGGGAATGAAGAATACTATCTTTATGTAACAGCTTTGTTTATATGTGGAATGTAATGCAAGTTTTATGATCTAATTCTCTAAAACTCTATACCCGAAAATATCCTCAATGTGTAATCTTGTAATAACTGAAGATTAAGTAAGGTTTAAGGCTGGGGCCTTATAGTTGGTATCAAAGGTTGGTTTAGATAACTTTAGGAGTTAGAATTCTATTAAATGATTATCCAAAAATATTTTTTTCGAAATGATATAGCATTTAAAGATTACCATGTTGCTTCATCTAAGACATGTTTGTTCAGAATGGTTTTCCATAGAGGAAACAGGGAAGCAGTGCTAAGAAGGCATACAAAAGGAAATAACCTTCTGAATCAGCATCCAGAAATGGTCAGAATTGGAACTGAACAGTTTGTTGCAGTAATGGTGCAGTTGAATCAAGCGATAAATGGCGGTGGTATCCATGCACGAGATCAGCCAGATCAACCGCAGAGGAACATGTCAGTGGTGGAACATTTCATGAGGCAACATCCACCATCATTCAGAGGATCATCTGGCCCTGTGCTAGCTGAAGGGTGGATTAAAGCTCTGGAGAAGATTTTTGATGTCATGGGGTGTTCAGACAATCAAAAGGATAGTCTTTCTATTTACCGTTTGGAGGGTGAAGCAGATCAGTAGTGGTCTATGGTTAAAAATATCAGGGACGCCGATGAGAATGATGCTCTTGACTGGGATGAATTCAAAGGTATGTTTCTTGAGAAGTATTTTCCTAAGGCTGTTCGACTTAGGATGGAAAATCAATTCTTGGAATTGAGGCAAGAGGGAGACTCAGTGGCTGCCTATGAAGAAAGGTTCACTCGATTGGAAAGGTATGCTCCAAATTTTATCCGGGACCTTGATAGTAAAATCAATCATTTTTACTCAGGATTAAAGCCAAAATATCGAAGGGCATTAGCTTCTCGTGAGTTTAAAAGTTTTGAAAATCTTGTTCGATGTGCTGAGAAGGTGGAAATAGAGTTTGCCGATGACCAAGTTTTCTATAACAACCAGCAGAAGAAGAGACTGAGGTGGCAGGAGAAAGGTAAGAATTCTTCAAAAAAGTCTAATGGTAAGAGAACTAAGTTTCCAGTTTGTGATAAATGTGGCAAAAGGCATGCTGAGGAATGTCTTCTGAATTCTGAGAAGTGCTACCGATATGGTAAGATGGGACATAAGGCTCGTGATTGCACTGAAAAGGATCAAGGTGAAGGTAAGAACAAATTTGATTTACAGTTAGTGAAATGTTATAAGTGCAATGAGATGGGTCACTATGCAAACGATTGTCCGACAAGGAGCTTGAGTGATGGGAAGCAGTTAGACTACAAGCAGAAAGGGGTGGTGAAATCCTTTGCAACTACTTCAGTAGATGTCAGGCCATCAAATGAAGTTGTATCAGGTACTTTGTTTGTTTTTTCAGATTATGCCAGTGTGTTGTTTGATTCTGGGTCTACACATTCTTTCATCTCTGAAACCTTTTCTAGTAAAATGGGAATACCATCTAAAGAAATGACTCCTGAACTTTTGGTAAAAACACCTAGGGGGAATGTTGAGGCAAAAAGAATTTATAAGAATCTTCCTATCCTTAGATGTGGAAAGAACCTACTTGAAAACCTTATTGTTCTACCTCTAGTAGAGTTTGATGTTATCCTGGGTATGGATTGCCTCTCTATTTACCATGCTAAGATTGACTGTAGAGATAAAGAAGTTTCTTTTCAAAAAGACTTTCGGTTTGTTTACAAGAATGAACCCTTACTTTTGATAACATATCAAGAGGCCGAGAAACTTGTAAAAGATGGAAATGAATGTTACCTTGCACACGTCGTTGAAAATAAAGGAACTATTCAGATTAATGATGTGCCAGTGGTAAATGAGTATCCTGATGTTTTTCCTGATGAGTTGCCTGGAATAATACCAGATCGGGAAGTTGAGTTTACTGTTGACTTAGTTCCTGATGCTAATCCAATTTCAAAACCCCCTTATCGAATGGCACAAATTGAACTTTTAGAGTTGAAGGAGCAATTGCAAGATTTATTAGAGAAAGGTTTCATTAGACCTAGAACATCACAATGGGGTGCTCCTATTTTATTTGTTAAAAAGAAAGATGGTTCTATGAGAATTTTTATTGATTATAGAGCCTTTAATAATATCACTGTTAAGAACAAATATCCTTTTCCTCATATCGATGATATGTTTGATCAGCTCCAGGGAGCTCAGTTTTTTTTTCAAAGATTGACTTGAGATCGGGGTACCATCAGCTGAAGGTAAAGGAGGAAGATATTCCGAAGACCGCGTTCCGTACGAGATATGGCCATTATGAATTTGTAGTAATGCCTTTTGGGCTAACCAATGCACCTGCTGTATTCATGGACTTAATGAATAGAATTTTCCATGAGTTCTTGGATAAGTTTGTGGTGGTTTTCATTGATGATATTTTGGTGTTTTCTAAAAGTAAAGAGGAGCATGAAAAACATTTAAGGGTTATCTTGCAAACCTTAAAAGAAAAGAAACTGTATGGGAAATTCAGCAAGTGTGAGTTTTGTTTGCAACAAATTTCTTTCCTTGGTCACATTGTTTCTAAAGATGGAATAACTGTTGATCCTGCAAAAACAGAAGTTGTGGAAGAATGGCCAAGACCCACAAATGTAACTGAGATTCGTAGCTTCCTTGGTTTGGTGGGATATTACCGATGGTTTGTTAGAAATTTTTCACGGTTATCTAGTCCAATGACTAAGCTAACTCGGAAGGGTGTTAAGTTTATCTGGACAAAAGAATGTGATGATTGTTTTCAGGAATTGAAAAGAAGATTGGTGAATGCTCCAGTTTTGGCACTACCTTCCAGGAATGGTGAGTTTGTTATATACAGTGATGCTTCATTGAAAGGACTTGGTTGCGTCCTAATACAGAATGATCAGGTAATTGCTTATGCTTCACGACAGTTGAAAACTCATGAGGTAAATTACCCTACACATGATTTGGAATTAGCTGCTGTTGTTTTTGCTTTAAAAATTTGGAGGCATCATTTGTATGGAGTAAAGTGTGAAATATATACCGATCACAAAAGATTAAAGTATATATTCACTTAGAAAGAGTTAAACATGAGACAAAGGAGATGGCTGGAATTAATCAAGGATTATGATTGTGCAATTCATTACCATCCGGGAAAATCAAATAAAGTGGCTGATGCTTTGAGTCGAAAAAGTAATGATTCATTAACAATGTTGCGGTTGGAACGTGATCCTTTGGTTAATGATTTGATGAACTTTGGCATAGAAGTTGTTGGTGCAGGAAGTCCTTCTATTTTGTTTCAGGTATCAGTGAGATCTTCTCTATCAGATAGAATCAAGCAAGCACAGAAGCAAGACAGTGAGTTGCAGAAAAAGGTAGAGATGGTTCAGAAAGGTAAGTTGGCTGAATTCAACATTGATAATGATTTTGTTTTGAGATTTGGGAAGAGACTGTGTGTGCCTTGTGATTCACAATTGAAGAGAGAGTTGTTATGTGAAGCTCATAATTCTCCTTTTTCAGCTCATCCGGGCAGTACTAAGATGTATAGAGATCTGCGGGAGTATTACTGGTGGGATGGAATGAAAAGAGATATTGCTGATTTTACTGTGAAGTGTTTGACTTGTCAGCAGGTTAAAGCAGAGCGTCAGTTACCGAAAGGGATGCTTCAGCCTTTACCAGTGCCAGAGTGGAAATGGGAGAATATATCCAAGGACTTTGTTGTTGGATTACCGAAGACATCTCGAGGTAATAATGCAATCTGGGTTATTGTTGATCGCTTGACCAAATCTGCTCATTTCCTTACTATACGAGATACTTTCTCTCTTGATCAACTTTCCCTTTTGTATCTTAAAGAGATAGTTAGGTTACATGGAGTTCCTCTCTCCATTGTATCGGATCGTGATCCCAGGTTTACTTCTAACTTTTGGAAAGGCCTTCAGAAGTCGTTGGGTACTGAGTTAAATTTTAGTACAGCTTTTCATCCTCAATCAGATGGGCAGTCAGAATGAACAATTCAGACATTGGAGGATATGCTACGAGCTTGTTCTATGGATTATCAGGGAAGTTGGGACCAACATCTTTCTTTGGTTGAGTTTTCATATAATAACAGTTTTCATTCCAGTATACAGATGGCACCATTTCAGGCATTATATGGGAAGCGGTGTCGAACTCCAGCTTTCCGGGATGAAGTGGGTGAAAGGAAGTTGATAGGACCAGAATTGGTAGAAGAGATGGCTGAAAAAGTTCAGCTGATTCCGAAACACATGAGAACAGCTCAGAGCAGACAGAAGAGTTATGCGGATAACCGGAGGAAGGATCTATCTTTCGAGGTAGGTGATCATGTTTTTCTCAAGGTTTCTCCTTGGAAAAGTGTGATGAGATTTAGTAAGAAAGGAAAGTTGAGTTAATGTTCATTGGACCATATGAAATTTTGGAGAGAGTGGGATCAGTTGCATACCGAGTGGCTTTACCTCTGAGTTTATCTAAGGAAAACAATGTTTTTCACATTTGGATGTTGAGAAAGTATATGCCAAATACATCTCATGTTTTGAGTCCAGAGGTAGTTCAGCTGGAAGAGAACCTATCTTATGAGGAACAACCAGTCCAGATTCTTGACCACAGGGAGCAAGTGTTACAGAATAAGGTGATTCACCAGGTAAAGGTTTTGTGAAAAAACCACATGATTGAAGAGGCAACATGGGAATCTGAAAATGCAATGAGGGATAAGTACCCCCATTTATTCGATAAGTAAATAAATTGCGGGGGCACAATTTTATAAAGGGGGGAAGGATGTAACATCCCAGGTAAGTAATGAATAATAGATATTTTTATCTATGTCTATTAATGATTAAGATAGTGTTATAGAGGCTTAAAATGAAAATAAATACAATCTTATGCATGTAATACACTAATATTCTTAAAAGATTATTTTACTGCCTTTTGATGGCAAACCATTTTTGAATCTAAATTTTGACAATTTTATAAACTATGTTTTTCAAAAGAAACTTATCCTTTATGATTGGGACATCAAAAATAACCTTGTGTGAATTTTTGGTATTTTTCTGACAATGTTCATTTTTTAATGAATAGTGAAAAATACTGCATTTTACATCAAAACTGCTTTTTAATCTAATTTATTTATATGATTAGATTATGTTTTAAATTGGTTTTGAAGTGAAATTAGAATATATTTTTACCATTTTATCCAATGGTGGTCATTGGAATCAATTTCACTTTGAAATTAGACTTAAACTGGTGTCAATCTTTTGATACTTATTGTTTTGTAAAAACACGCTATTTGCTCTGGCAACGGGAATTAATTATTAAGTTAATTAATGTGACTAATATGATTTGAATTTTGTAAAATAGACTTCATTTTTGAATTCGGAATATCAAATATAGCTTAGGGTGAATTTTTGGTAATTTTCTGAAAAACTTCAATTTTTGATGAATAGTGAAACCACTAAGTGGTAATCAAGCAAACTGATTTTTCAGTTAAATGAAAGTTTACCACTAATGTGTATTGAATTTTTAAAATCAGACATACATGGTTGTCATTAAGAAGTAAAATATGGTTCAATGAGATTAAAATAATTTTTTGGTGAATAGTAACTTATTAAGTTTTTAATCGCGATTAGTGGTAATTAGTGTAGTTTAAGGTATAAATAATGCTTTAGTAATATGAAATGACCTAGACACATGTCCCAACCTTATTGGTTGTGTCATGGCCGACCAAGACAAGCCATGGGTCAACTTGGGGACCCCATGGAGACATTTGGGTTGGGAAATGACATAAATAACTTTTTATTTAATGTAAAAGTAAAAATGACAAAAACATAATATGTTTTACGAAAACGATTTTTACATGGGGTTATAAAGATCAGATATTTGATTATAAATAGTAATTGGAAAGCTAAAAGGATTTCCTACATCATAGTATTTGTTTTATGATTTTTAGACATTAAATAAATTAAATTATTAATGACATAATAATGATGCAGCGATGACATCATTATTTGACGATTTAAATAAAATGGAAAGACAATGTAAAATCTATGAACTACACATGGCCAAAACCAATTGGATGAGTGGATTTCGAACCCTTATCACCTTATCCTCGAATTATATCAATGTGGGACCTTTTAAAACCGAGAAACATTTTCAAATAAAGAAATATTTCTTTACTTTCCAAAAGTGCCCCTCCTCTCCTCTTATAAAAGGCCCCCACCTCTACCTCATTTCACACACTCCTCAAGCCTTTGGCTCGGCCAAACCCTGCCCATTTACTCTCTCCACATCCCTCTCCTCATCCTAGAGGATTCCCTTTGGGCAGAATCCTTTCAAAGGAAGCCTTTAGGCTCAAATCAAAAGGAATTACACTTTTAAAGGTAATTCATTCTCTCATGTTCATTTGTTTTATTTTGCTTCTCCAACCCCCTAAACTCTTTTTATTTACTTCTTTTGTAACAACACCAGTATCTTCAATGTAATAGGATGTTGTTATAAGATTTATTTGAGCTACACTCTCACACAACTACATAAAATGGTTAAAAAACATACGGTTTCCGTGGATGGCGAAATTCTCCTCCCGAAACGATGATTGTTCAATACTCATTTAACACCTTCAAAGGTGGCCATTATGATGTCACTATTTATATATATGATATATAATATGTTTATTGTTTCCTTAATCTTCTCTTTTTTTCATTTTGGGCATACCATTATGGTTTTCATTATGGGTAAACACGATATCTTCATTTTAGGAAGTGCGGACTACCGCCCCCTTAAAGTGATTTGATTCGTTAAATACCATATGTGGGACATATAAAGGATGGAACTATGATATTATATATGATATTATACTGGAATTATAATATACCTTTATATCATTATGATTCCATTCTATAAAATACGAAATAGAAATGAAAGTAGCGTTCATGCGTACGTACGACTTACCTTCTCCATGAACGGTGCATTTCATTTCTTACCTCTAAATGATTATGTAATATTATAAATGCATGTATGTACTGGATATATATGACATATATGATATCTACATCATGAATACCATTCTGGATATAATGAATACATGAACAACATGTAACTATAAAGGGTTTATTTTTGACTCAAGTGCTAATGATCGTTAAAACGACTGTTATTAACTTAAATAATTACATAGTGTTCATGACATGGTAATAAGTGATATAAAAAGAATAATGAACTTGAAAAAGGTTCTTAAGAAAGTAGAAATTAACTAAGGTTTATTATTCAGGACATTAGAGAACGATCGAGTCAAGTCGGACCTGAGGTATGGGACTTCGTCTCAATCTTCTTTCATTGAGGCATATTTTATTTTATACACAAATTTCTTTTATACGGTGTATAAACCCCTTTGACTTTTAAGATTATTCAAAGGGAATCTTTTTTATACGAAGCATTTACTAAACGAAAAAAGGGAATGTTTTTGTCGTACGTATGCGGCGACAACGACTTCTCCGCTGTCATGCCCGTTATTTGAGTTTCGGCTTCCTCTACAATCCATACCTTTTTTTAAAAAAAACGAAAAATAAATACCATGTTTTACTTTGGTATCGAAAATGGTTTTCATAATGTTTTTATTATATCAATGTGTTGTATTGATATCTCGTGATTGAAATGTGGAAATGTTATGTTTCCTTTATGCATGTTTTATGTGATATGATTATGTTATGGTTCTTGGTCATTATTATGATGACGGGTGGTTCCGTGATAAACTAAGGGCGGGTGAGCCCGTTATAGATCTCCAATGCATTGGGTAACGCGAAGGAGTGAAACGTTAAGGTTTCTCCGAAGAGATTTAGGGAATATACTGTGATGGATATTCCAAACGTAACCAAGAGGGTTACACCCTACGTAAGAATGTTATGAATGCCTCAAGTTACCTTTATGTCTTATGATTTCTATGATTTATTCATGATTTTATGAGGTATGTTAAGGTGCCTATGTTTTATGGGTAAAGTAAGATTTCATTCTTATGTATATATGAACTCATGTTTCCTTTACATGTTTTTTTATAACCCATACTGAGTTTTTATGCTCATCCAAAGTTTTTGAAATGTTTTTCACAGGTCAAGGGAAAGGTACTTGATAAGATGATAGAGTCAAGGATGTGTCAAGAAATAATCCATGTTTTATTTTAAATGTGTTTCCATTGATGGGAATGAAGAATACTATCTTTATGTAACAACTTTGTTTATATGTGGAATGTAATGCAAGTTTTATGATCTAATTCTCTAAAACTCTAAACCCGAAAAGATCCTCAATGTGTAATCTTGTAATAACTAAAGATTAAGTAAGGTTTAAGGCTGGGGCCTTATAATAATGTTTAATGACATCCCATTCCATGTAACAAAATTTTAATAAAATAATTTATCATTTTATAGAGTGTAACATAGGATGTATTGTGTATGGAACAATGCCTCATAATATGATTCTCAATACATTTAGTTAAAAGGGATAAACTACCTCCCTTAGACAGGTTGTAGATTCCACAATAGTTATCAGCTAGGGATTATTTCTGGATTAGTAGAAAATGGGGGAATAGAAAAAATACATGATAATATAGAATATTAACATGTTTATAAAAATAATCGAAGACAACATAGTAAACCAAGAAATGATGGATACAGATTATTTCACTTATTAATAGAGATCCATCATGATGAATAACACTTAAATCAGAGTGTGATCAATAGAGTATGATCAAACCTTGGAGAAGAGGACTGATATCCTTTGTCATGACTCACCTCCCCGGGTCATGAACCTTATCATATGACCCCATGGGTCTCCTGTAATACCTTGGTTGCCTTCCCAGCACACCATAGGCTGTTACTCACTAGGGTTTCTTATCAGACTAATGAGTGTCCTCACAGGCCAACACATGTTCTTTCAGTGCATTTTTTCCTCACTCACACACACCCTGGGAAACTTCCCAGAAGGCCACCCATCCTGATTACTACTCCATGTCAAGCATGCTTGACTTTGGAGTTCTAGTTAGGTAGGCTCCTGAAAATAATGGTGCACCTTGTTGACATGGGTAGTAACATTTAGCCTTTTTAAGTCTCACTTTTCCAAGGGTGTTACATTATCCACCCCATTAAAGCACAACGCCCTCATTGTGGACCCCAAGCCTCAAACCCAGGCAGTGCCTAAGCACTTCCAGTTGGGTATTGGCTCTGATACCATTTTTTCATGAATCAAATAGGGTCGCCATCAACCCGACGCCCGACCCGGCCCGCGGCAAGGCCCGAAGGGCGTTCCCGATCCCCACGGGCTGGCACAAGTGCTTGGGTATAACATTATAGTTTTTGGGAGTGATTTACCCGTACAACAACCCATAAGTAAACTGAAATATGAAAGCAACATTTCAATAAAAAGTTTAACAAAAATCCCGAATGAGTCTCAACAAAATGGAAACTACAACCCAAACACAACCAACTCCCAAAAAGGGGACCAAAAACCAAACCAGCAACAGTCACCTGGTGGAAGAATATCCCTGTTAGGCCTCCGCCACCAACGCCAAAACAGATGAGTCGACTAACAACTCGGGCCACTGTGCTCAAAACCATGGCATTTTCTTGCATCATACATAATCAGATCTACTTACACCCAAAGGTGTAAGTAGGGTGTGAGCAACGCTCAATATGTTGGCACCAAAGAAATGATTTCTCATGAAAAGGGTTAGATGACCAAAGCAGTTCGTAGGTTCAAATTTTAGTTAAAGTAAATAAATGCACTAACATCTTGATGTAAACCGTTTTTAAAGAAAGGAAGATAGTTTCAAAATAAGAAAAAAGGGGTTTTTGAAATTGAAAGAAAAATATACACTCTTACCTTTTGAAACCATAGGAGTCACCAACCAACTAGTGATGAGTATATAATCACACAGGAGCAACAAAAGTGGGAGAGACCCTAAGTACTAAAGCCGTGTGGGACCCTAGAACCTCACGTCTCGGTGAACCATACCATACATTTCCCGTGCACGAGCCACCGGAAGGGAAACACAACCTACCATAGTGGTCTCCAGTCATCATCAAATGTTTATTTAGTGTTGTAAGCGTCAATCCCGCTAAGTGAAACTGGGCTGAGGCCACTCCCGTAACACTAGCACACTAGTCTTGTCCACCCACCTAATACCCATGCTTCCCCTTTTGTGCTCATTATTCCATGTTCACACTACTCATCAAGGTCAAGACACAAAACACAACACAGAACCACACAGCATGCAAGAAATACGAAATTTCGAGGGTCAAATTAAAGTTTATCAAACATTTGGAAAACTGGATTATAAGTTTTAAGAAAATAAAACAACACAACCAACTGTGCAGAACCCACTTTGACGCACACTAAGACTGTAACTAGGATCAATTTCAATTGCTGCATTCGTTCAAAAACAAAGGCACAACACAATATAATCCCAACAATCTAAACAAGCCACTAATAAGAGTATACCACCACGCTCTACCAGTCAAACCGGCAACTCACAACAGTATTTAAATAAAAGACATATTAAATTAATCAAACCAGCAGACTAAAAGATCAAATTCACGAAGCATGCGAAACCACCCACCTCAAATAGGTGCGTGAAGAGACACGACACAATAATCCCGTTGTGAAACGGTCGCACCATAAGAAGCTATCAAAAGGGTCCTAAAACAGTGGACCAAATACACTCAATGCCATCCCATTGAAACATCAATAGTCTATAAAAAAACATCGGCAATAAATAATTCAGTTAACTGTTTAACAGGTTCAGTAATAATTAAATAAATTAATTAAAAATTAAACCAAAACAGTTAATTAAGTTTACAACTTCGAAACTAAACAAATTAATTATTTAAAAAATTTAACGACTTCGATTAAATAGATGGTTAACACAATCAATTAAATTAATTAACATTTTTTCAATGTAATGATCATCAACTAAGTCAATTATCAATTTAACCAGTTTTAATAATAATAACATAATAATATTACTAATAACAATAACATAATAATAGTAATAATAATAGCATAATAATTATCATAATAATAACATAATATCAATATTAATAATAATATAATAATAATAATAACAATAATAATAATATAATAATAATAATAGCATAATCATAATAATAACATAATAATAATAATAATAATAACATAATAATAATAATAATAATAATATTATTAACATAATAATAATAATAATATAGTAATAATAATAACATAATAATAATAACATGATAAAACGTTAATAACTTATTAAATAAAATAAAATAATAAAATAAAAGGAATAAAACCTTTTCTGGCGAGCAGAGGAGAAGGGGCGCTGACCGGCCTGTCGGAGGTGGTAGGGAGGGCAGCCGAGCGGGGAGTCTCGGCCGAGCGGGGAGGCGTGGCCGAGCAGGAGGCGCGGCCGAGCGGGTGGTCGAGCTGGAGGCGCAGCTGAGCGGGTGGCCGACCAGGAGGCGAGGCCTAGCTGGGGAAGGGTGGCGGCCTGTTGGAGGAGAGAAGGGAGGTGGAGCATGGCAGAAGAGAAGAGAAGGAAGGAGAGGAAGAAAAGAAGAAGAAGGAGGAGAATAAGAAGGAGAGAAGGAGAAGGGAGCACGCAGGGAAAGAAAAAAAAGAGATCCGGGGAAGGAGGGTGCAGCGGGTGAGGGAGGAGAAAAATGAGAGAAGAGGGAGAAAGAGAAAGAGATAATGCATGGGGAGGAAGGAAAAAGAAAATAAAAAATAAAGAAAGAATAATAAATAGGTGGTGGGTGGGGGGGGGCTAGGGTTAGGGTTAGCAAGGGAGGGTAAAAAAAGGTAAATTAATAAACAAACTAAAAATAATTATAATAACATAATGATAATAATAATAATAATAATGACGATATTATTAATACTAATAATAATAATAATAACAATGATAGTAATAATAATAATAATTATAATAATAATAGAACTAATGTTATCCATCTGTTATTTGAAACGTCCGCGCGATGGACACGACACCTTAAAATGTGAAAATCGCACGGCTTCGCCCGTGCCCTGCCTGTGTGCCGAGCGGTGTAAGGCTCGCGCGCACACGTCGTTGCCATAACAGGCAACCCGCATCGGGTTCAGCCCATGGTAAAACCAAAAAAATTTAAATAAAGAGGCAAATAATTCACAAAATAATAATTTAAAATTAAATTCGTACCTCAACGAAGTCCGGGCGTGACAAAGGGAATCCACAATTTTTTGTCACATGATTATCTGTTAGGATGAGTGATTTGTAAAAGATCAATTATATGGTTATCTAGATTCTCATGGATATTTTTTCATAATTTTGTTTCTTTTTTTTGTATTTTAACATATGTCTGCATCCATTTATGAATCTTCCCCTTACATTATCCCTCATTGTATAACTACATGAAATTATTATCATTTTAAGTATGATTCTATCGAATTTATTTAAATCCACTTTTCTCTTTATTATTATGTTTTTTTATTATTTCAATTTATATACCACTATTATATTACTTTGACCATGAGGGTATAGTTGTCCTACATCCATACTAGGGACCCTCACAACTATTTGTAAGCCTTTTGAATATGTGGAGGCACGCTTGAGATCATGTGGCCAACTATGTTTGTTTAAAAATGAAGAAACCTAGGTGAAGATGAAAAAATGTTAATATGATCTAATATAATTATTCATTACTAGGAAATTTTTTCTCGATTCTATCCAACTTTATTCCTTGTATAGCTTAAAAAAATTTCTATGAACTTTTATATTAAACCAATCTCTCTTTCATGGGTTAATTAAGTGATATGGATTTTTTTCATGTCTTCTTATAACACATATGTATGGATTATTATTATTTGATGTGTGGGGTTTTATATTACCCTCCAATAATTTTGTTATTTTTTTTATTTTATACGCTCTATAGTGTACATGGTCGGTAAGACATATTGTAATTGAACATTGTTGGTATTCCAAATCCCATGATGGTATAGGTGAGATGATCCCAAGACTATGAGTACATAGCTGGTAACCCAAATACAAAGGGTGTATAACCAGAAATCTAAATCCCAAGAGGGTACATATGTAGTGAGCCCAAGCCTAGGAATCTACAAAAGAGTGTAAAACCATATCTGAATTTATGGAATATCACATAGGTGGGGGTTAAATTAGTTATCATTATTGTTTTCATATTTCTTTCAAAATTACCTTCTCCACTTGTTAGGATTTATTAATGATTTCCTTGAAACATGCAAAACAAAAAACAAACACAAGGGAACACACACAATTTAAAATGTACAACTCTCAATTTGATATGGTAAGTCCATGGTGTGATAGGGATTCACCTATCACCACACAACCAAAATGAATCATCATATGAGTATAAATAGTATGTGTAAAACCATGAATTGTAATATTTCAAGTGTCTTGACTATGCTATATTTCATCCCACACACAAGTTAATCCCACACATTATAATGATATATGTTTGGGTAAAAATATATTATTCTTCAACCAAATATAATTCTTTTAAATTTTTTATTTTGATGAAATCCCCCACATCCACTTTACATGTAAATCTTGTAAAAACAAAAAATTATTTTTTCATTCACAAGAACATGCTGTTTCTTAACTTCTTATATACCAAACATTTACACAATCACATTGTTTTTGTTCTTCCTTGTTGATTCATCTTCTATGTGTAAACATGAACAATAAAATATATTTGAAATTTTAAAACCATCTTCTTCTTATATCCCTCTTCTCCCTTTATACTTCTAAATCTTCACACCATATTCCCCATATTCAAATGTTCATGTTATAAAGATTCTTCAATAAAAAACTAATATTTGAATATAAATTTAATATTAAAATACATTTCATTAATCGCATCCATTGTATCATCTACTATCCAAATAATTATCATTAAATTCACATTTGGATTTATAAAATACCAATATAAACACCAGATTCAAAATATGAATCCAAGTCTGCATGGTTGTTCAAAAATCCCTGGTTTTATAGATATCCAATTTCATGGAACAACATTTTCTATTATGGAATGAGTTGTGAGTTAAAAGATGTTTTTCTTACTTTAAGTACTCAAAATAGAGTTATCATGTGTTGTGGAATGTAGATATTCTAATTTCTACACAGGATATAATCTCCAACAAACTCCCATTCATCGAGATCAATTCATTTCATTGTATTCAACCAAATTTAATCCAGACTACAATATAAAGGTCACAAATTCTACAAAGATGCCAAAATACTATCTCAAGTAACATTACAATGTGTTATCAATTCCACTGTGTGTACATAGTCATTTTATTTTGTTTATGATGCAATAATCTTATTATGACAAATAGGCCTATACAGAAAAAGGATTCCTAGATTTCAACTATTCTTCTCTGGAGTGTAGTATTCCTTCCACTATTAATGCACAAATATTCCCATAACATGTAAAGAAACTTGTAATACTATGTAAAAGATATCTATGATCGATCTTATCCTATAGAGTGGTCACTTACTTTATGGAATGAGAGCCGGTATACAATTTTCCACCCCATAACCATAGTTAATATCACCATAGAAAAGAAACCTCTATTATTCCATAGTCCAACATGATTTCATCTATTTATGGAATGGACGTCAACAACAGAATTGAATAATTTCTATAATCAACTTATACAATATAATATTTTTCATTATATTTTAGAAACCATTTTGATTCAAATTTTTAGCTACTAGTATGAGGAAAATTTATCATAAATATTGTCACACTGATCCGGATTTAGTATCACAGTAATTAAAATCTCAGAAAACCTTCAAATCACATGAAGTGTTAGTTTCAACATGATTTATGTGTCAAAAAAATATAATAAATCATATCAAATCCATAATCTTTTATGAACCTATAATAAAATCAACTCAACCCCTATTAACCTATATAATCTCTTTATTATAATTTAAATCTCAACCATGGAACATAAATAAATAGAAAAATATCCAAATACATAGCTATGGATCACTATTAAATAATTATTTTCCGATGCATGAAAAAAATTGTACGAAACAAGAACATTGAATAAATATTTCCATGTTGTCAAGAAAATAATAGTAATATATAACAATCAGACCATGATATCTTAAACTATCATGATGGTAAGATAAAACATGAATATTTAATCCATCATATTACAAAAATAAATTAAACAAAAACAGCAATATCATACAATATATCTTCCTTAAAAACAAGTATGCACATTAAAAAACTCTAAGGCAAGCACACATACACACACACTCACAAATGTTTAAATCACATCTTTCACCTTTTAAAAAATTTCTCAAAATATAAGCCACCTAATGAATATTCTGTGACATTACAAAAAATTCAAGGATAGAAATATATAGTAATATTTATGTCATTATTTTTTCACCCTTATAAAAATTACTATCAAAATAAAAAAATAGAGAGGTCAAAAAACAACTATTTTGTAACCTTGAGAAATATGAGGTAAAATTCCCAACAACAACCTTTGATTATAATATTAATCAATTTGAAATTTCATAGTGAAGAAATCAAAAATTAGTTTACTGTAAAAAATTCAACTTTTAACTTATTTCACTCCAAATGATTCGTGATTAAATGATATTTAAAATCAATATGTTTTCTAATATAATTTCAAAGTAGATTATTTAATAAATTTATTATACGTTGATTATCATATCCCTTTAGAAGTTGAAATATATATTCAACCTTCAAGTAATCCATATTTTTCATTATCCAAAATAAAAAAGTCATGGAATTAGTAGTATCCAAAAATTTATTCTTTAGATTTTCTTAAATTCACAAAAAATTACATCATACAATGAAAAAAATCACACCTATATCCATGATAGAATACTCCCATGGATCTTGAAATCCTATCACCATCATTGATTAAAGAAGTCAAGAAATCCATTTGTAATATCATGTATTTCCAAATGATATAATAACAAGAATGATTATAATGGATTCATTCCTTGGAAATGGTGCACATGACCCATAAATATCTACTCCCTAAACTTATGAATTTTTTTTTCACACCAATATTAATTTATATCTCCCTAATTATACCTTATCAGTCAATTTGATATGGAACAAACACTTCTTAAAAATGATATTATTTTATTTGGGAACCATTACCAACTCCCTAGTGTCATTCATCTCTACCTGATCTAGTTTATAATTTATAGGATCACCCCATTCCTGATGATTCTTTGCCTCGTCAATATATTTATGTTCCAAATGAGAGTACAATGAGTTATGAAATTTAGTCCTCATAGTTATTCTACTTTTCAATTTCTATCCAAGAACAATAATTATGTTCTTTACCAAAGCATTATTTATCAACCATGGATGAGATGAGTTAGATTTCAACTAATCATATGAAATGGATAAATCATCTTCACCAACATAATAATCTTCAATTATTTAATCTATTCTAGAAATTTTATCATGTTTTTTAAGAAAACCAACATCATCATCCCTTCTAGAAATTTATTTATCATGTTCAAGTTCTTCATTTGATTTATCTAGTAGATCCACATAAATAAAATATCTGATCATTAATATTTCAATGTTGAAGAAATAATAAACAATTCCATTTCATAGATATCCAATAATTATCCCAAAAATAACATTATTTCAAAATTTATAAGGATTCTAAACATTTACCTTGATAACCCAAGTGCTTCCAAACACATGAAGATACATCAAACATGGATATTGTTAATAATAACTATCAAAATGTGACATATCTAAAATTATTATTTTCGAATACTAGTTTAGGATTTTTACTCTAATAATAATAAACTATCTCTAAAAATATGAATATGTATTATTATTATCAATAAATCATTATTCAATCTTAACCAAAAATTTGTTCTTCTATTCAAATACACTTTTTGATGATGTGTTTATAAGTAACTATGTTCATATAAACTGAATTACTTATCTAGATAACATAAAAAATTAAAATTATTAAATCTAATTCCATTTTTTTTCAAATATTCATTAGATAAATACCATATAATTTTTATTTGCTTCATAAATAACTTCCCAATAGTTTTTAGTCCTCAAACATATACTTCTTGAAGAAGACACTAGTAAAAAGATTTATGTATTCAACCAAAATTTATAATGAAATTATCTTTATTTTATGATTTCTTCCTCATGGTCCCTCACACATATGAATGAATGATATCATAGAGTTTAATAGATTGAATATCCACCATCTTTTATGATGGGGTAGCAATACTTTATTTTTATCAAGTTGAGCATATCCAATATAATTTTATTCATAGAAATGGAAAATAATGAGAACTGTCTCATAAACTGGTAAAAAAATTATTTCCTCCATGATGACCATGTTTTGAATTCCACTTTTCATTTTATTCATTCATACCTTGATATCACATTATTTACATTATCACCCCTTGGAATGAATTTCTTTCAATGACCTTTCTGTTTTCATCACATTTCCATTTTAATTATTATTGACAAGGAAATCATCTTTCCTAATCCAAAAATAATTTAGATTATCACAATGTAATTAAACACTCAATAGATTATGTTTCAACAATAAAATATATAATTTTTTGGGTTTTCTGATTTTTTTCAAAATGATCATTCAACCAACTCCTTCAATCATGAGGGATCCATCTTTTCCAAAATTAAAAAATAATTCCTTGAAATATTATAAAGCGATAATGATTTTCAAGTCAAATATAATGTGAGATGAGAATATAATTCCCATGATCCATGGAAATTATATATTGGGAGATTAAAGTGATATATCCATTAATATGGAATTCTCATATTCATTTTCTTTCTTATTATAAGTATTATGAGTACTCCATATCACATTTATTTTTCAATAAAAATTGTAAGTGAATTATAAGATTGATCACTTGGATAATTAAACCTTCCATAATATACTTCATGAATATTAATCACGTTCTATTATTTCTCTAGAGGGTTCCATGACTAGTTAATGAACACCATATATTTGAGTGGACTGAATCCTAATAAATCCTTTCCTATCACACTATCCAGTTTCATTATGGTTTGTTAGTGGAACAAAAATATATTTATTATATGGTCTATTACATAAAAACTAAAATAATTATAATAGAAATAATATTTTCCTAGGAATTTAGTTTTTTTTATCTAGAGGTTTTCAACCATGTTTCTCCCATATAAGAGTCACAATTTTTAACTTCATTTTTTGAAATTGAATTTTAGGGAATTCTAAAATATTTTATTTTCACATCAACCTTAATTTAATCTCCTTTAGAAGAATAAGTGAGTCTAATTGCACGACTGTTGAAAAATATTAACAAATATTTTTTGCTTTGGGTTTTTCCTTGTATTCTCGTTCTCTTTTCAGCTACTTCTATTTTCTTAATTTCAATAAAAGGGGTCCAACCTCTATCTTTCTTTAAAAACATTCACCCATTTTAGTGATCCTATAATTTATAGATTTTACAAATTCACTGAAGTTTTCCATAATCTTCTTCTTCATGATTTATTTATTCATAGATGATTTTTACCAATATTTTCATCATTTTTCTCATAGTTATTGAATTATTAATATTTTTTCCTTAATAAAAATATTTATTTGATCATTCTACAATATTTTGAAAAGAATTATGTTCATTGGATCTATATGTCTTTTAATCATCTTATCCTCTATTAATTTTTTTTGTAACTGATCAATCTTATTTTATTTCTCCTTTAAAATTTCACACAACTATATTATATGAGCCTCATAATGATCATAGTAAATCATTAACCCATTAACATATTAAAGAATCAATGATTTTTCTTCTAAATTGATATATTCATTTCTACTGAGAATTATTCCTATTTCTTTAACAAATATATATCCTTATCCTATTTCAAAATAAAATAAAAAATTTATTATAATTCATTATTGAGAAAGAATTCCATCATACTCTATTTTTCATCTACACTTTCATAAATACACTCAACATTCAATTGAGCATTGAGTAGTTATTATAATCTATTACACCAATTAAAACCACATGATTATCTTAATTCTAATTTTTAATAACTTATTTAGACAAGAAGTTTCTATAATTATATATAGAAATGTTCTTACACTTTTTATTATATTAAACCTTCATTTTATTGGGGTTTTTCAATGAAAATATTTTAATAATATCAAACTCCACTCCAATATATTCCTTGTTTTTTTATTTTGAACAATTTTCAGAATATTTCAATGTATCCCCACATGCGAATTATTTTACCTAACGATTTAACTTTCAAATTTCTTTCCCTATTCACATGTTTATGAAGATTAAAGGAATAAAAAATCACGATTCTTCTATAAAAACTCGTTTTAATATAAAACATATTACTATTATTCAGAAATAAATTTTCACTTAAACATATGATTTATTTGTTATTTAAAATTGGTATATTTTTTTTCCTTCACATTCTTCTTTAATGCATTATTTATACTTATTTTATATATTATTAATGTATTATTCAAATATAAAAATATCACATGATAATTCACATCTAATGAAAAGAAAATTGATTCAAATATATTTATTAAGATATATATTATCATTTAACAATTCCATATATATTATAGAATATCACTATATCATATGATTATTCTAAAAACATTTACCCATATGAAGAGACAATAAATAAATTCATCATCATACATTCCAAGATCTTTAGACTTATATATCGAAAATGGGAACCTATATCCCTTCAAAATTGTTATTTTCTTCATTGATATTTTTCAATTAACATAGATATATTTTTTGATACTTTTGACAATGAAGAAATCACATTTTTAGAGTGATGATAGAATATAATTCATTATGTAGACATACATTTCCTAATTTATCTAAACTATTGTTTTCATACCAATGGCTTCATCCAGAGGGAATAAACCCATTATTCATAATGTCAAAACCATCATAATTCATATGTAATATTCATAATAACATCATATTTTTTTCATATGTCATTGATTTTATCATTAAATCTAGGAATCCCCTTCCTTTAATCGAATTTATAATATCCATTTTTGATAATATAAACTGGTAAATTCTTATTAAAATCAATTGAGGGAAATTTTAAATACCAATATCATAAAATATCTCAACAAAAATGAATGGAACTTAATCAGATGCAACTTATTGATCCACATCATCTTCAATGATTGATCCCATATAGGTATTTAAATCAATGATCAATATTAATTTATATTTAATTTAAAATTACAATCACCATAAACTGGGATGCAGTGATGCTAGTTGAAGAAAACCTGAACACATACTAACACAAAGGAACAAAATATTTATACAAGGATTAATAATAAATGTGAGAAGGATATCACTTGGTGTGATATATATCCCTATTGGATCAATTTACATACTATAATAATCATCTGAGTATAGATGAGATTCTTATATCTTTGAAGCTCAATTATATCGTCTCTTAACTATGCTTCTATATGTTCCACATGCATGTGCATCTCACACATTACAATGATAAATGATTTTGTAATAACAAAAATTCCTCAACCAAATAAATATCCACTAAGTTGTTGAGTGTGCTGAAGTCTTCAAAATTATCTATACCTTCTCTACATGAAAGAATAATAATTGTTTATCAACCATTCATAATATCATGTTTCTTCTTCACAATATTTTTTCTACACCTATAAAATAATACTTTGTACTTATTCTCATTTTCCAATTATTCTTAATTAGATAAATAAAGAAACTTCACTATATTATACATATCAGGAATAACTTATTATTCTCTATCTATTCCCCCTTTCCAAGTCTCAATAATTAAACTATCTTCCACACATTAAAATATTCACTGTTGACCCGTTCATCAAAAAGTAAATTAGATTTGATTTTAAATTTCAAATAGAAATCCCCTAACTCAATAACGGTTAATAAATCATCAACCATATACATATTTAACTTTAAATTAAAAATGCCAGTCATAATATCTTAAAATAAAAACTAAATTATTATTGTAATTTCAAGTCATCAAGTCTATTCAAACTAAACTTATTTTCCTAGAAATCAAATTTCATGTTGCATCATCCTCAATAACGGGATGAAGCTTGTGTAAAAACTAGTTTTTTATTGAATTTCTGAATAGTCTACTAAATGAGCGTTTGATTTGGTGTTGAAGCCATAAAAAGGCTATATAAACTAAAAACATCATCGAACTCCATTTAAAAGATATATATGCATTACATGAGGGTGTTCCACATTTTCCCTTGACTTTGGTGTGGAAAATGATCTGGGTGGGGAGGTACGAAATACATTTGAGCTAGTGAAATTATTTCAAAAAATACATTTTGGTGTAATGGTGGTTCTATAGTGCATATCTATTCTATTATTCAAGATGATTAAAAACCTCATTACAGTGTAGAGACATGTACACAAATAGTGTTACAAAAACTAAATTATTCTTCTTTGTGGTGTGGTTTGTCTTCTATGGAATAAACACAGATTTTTTGTAATTCATATAGTGAAACTTATATTATAATGGTGTAGATGTCTCTAATCAAGAATATCTTGAGTATTGGTCATATACTATTTGGTGGGAGGTACTACTTACTATTTTCTATCCCATAACCATATTTAGATTATCTACACTACTGACACCTCTATTATGGTGCAGTACATGAATATTTCAATAGTATGCATCTTGGAAATCAATTTCTATATATAATATATTCTCAAATGGTATTTTATGGAGAAAAAATATTATTATTATCATGGATCAATCTGATATTACATTTTAGTTGTTGCATGGTGAACTATTTTTCATGATCTACAATCATATTTAACTAGAATATGCATCATTTGAATTGTTATATCAGTCATCATATCCTCAGATGAAATTTGATTTTCAACATGAATTATTCATGGAAAACAAAATCATTCAGAATGAATCATATCCCCTCAAACTATTTTTACGATTATTTCAAAAACAAAACATCTCCACACATAATGGTCAAAGAAATGATGTTAGATCAAGACTTCTATGAGATGAATGACTTTTTGCAGAGCCATAAAATCTGATTTTGATACTTATTACTATTCTATATTCTTATGTCATTTAGTTTTCCCTTGTTACAATGAATCATGTCTTATTTCATTCTTCTAATATTGATTTTGGTTGTATAACAATGTTTTTTGTTAATTATTTACAGTTTTTTTTCTTAAATTTTGATTAGGATGTCATACAAACATGTATACCTTATTCTCACTTAACATCATTTTTTTTATTTTTTTACCATTTTAAAGAATTTATATCACCCATTTTTTATGTTTTAAATTCATTATGTTATAAATAAGACTATATTCCAAGAGATGTTAATATGGTGATCTAGGGTGGTGTGATTATTGAAAAATGGTAAAATTTATTTTAAAATATGCTTTATATGTTAATAATCTCCCAATAAAACTAAATGTAATAGTTTTCTATGTTTTTTTTGATTATTATGAAATTTTAAAATAATGTGAAGTACAAGAATGTTTACCCTTGGTTACCTTATATTTTATTGAATCATGATTTTGTAATGGTTTATCTTTAGAATCATAATTGGGAACATAAATATAGGTAATGTTAGTTGTTATTATATGAGTGTTTAGTAATTTATAGGTTTATTTTACTAATATGTTTCTATTAGGATAAAAATTTGTTAGTGAAAAAATAGTGGATTATTATATTTATAAAAATACATCACAATTTTTTTATAATGTAGATATTGTTTGGGTTGATCGAAATTACATCATTGTTAGGATACTTGATTGTATAAGTGGTTGAAGATTTTATTCACCAATTGTTAATAATACTTAAAAGAGATGGATATGTATCAGATATATCTCCACTGAATACTTCATGAGTGTCCCTAATAATACATTACTAGATATACACTCGTGGTGGTGATGCGTTTCATAAAAAGAATTATATTTATTAAAAATTATGTGAAATTTGAATATATAAAGGATATAATTACTAATTTTATATAACTTTGTACAACCTATATTTAATAACATAGATTCATTAGTCAGGTTATTCACATAATTTATGAGATAATTGTTTTCATTTTTGCAGTTTCCATTTAAAAAATAATAATTTTCACATTTCTTGACTCTCATTTGTCTATGTAATTACTAGAGCATGAAAAAAATTTAACATTGGGGGTATCAAAATATAAAGTTATTCTGCTAATGATTAATGAATTGGATTAAACCTGGTATTTAAAATATTATGGTAATTCTAACCTAAATATATCGATTTATGGTTAATGACATGAGTCTTTTTAAATATATGAATATGCTAATGAAAAAACGATTTATTTTTATATAATATCATGTGAATATAAAGACAAAAGAATGAATATACAACATTTTATTTTACAAAAATGATTCATGAATAACCCAAGGGAATGTATAAAAGGAAAAAAATAACTTTTTTAAGTATAAGATAATTGGGGATAAAGGTGCTTGTTGTTGAAATGGGATGAAGAAGCCAATCAACCAGATTAAGGATAAGAATATCAAGTATTTTAGATGTTAGTTTTTTCCATTATAAAAAATATTATGCAATCTAAATGACTAATGTGGATAAAAACATTAGAAACAATCAAAACCAAAGGATCAAGGGAAATTATATGTAATCACTACATGTGAGTGTATGTCCATAAAATGAATTATAAAAGGTACAGTAAGCCTAAAATCTATATTTTCAGATAAATAATTGGAATCTATATCTTTTAACTCTAGTATACCTAGATATATTCAAAGATAATCAGATCAACAACCCAGAGATTTGATATTATTAGAGAAACTATTGATGATTGTTTTATCCTAAATTGAATATTGTAAGAATATGTTCTATAAATGACTTATTAAACTCCATCTAGATGAAGTTAAAGTGATTTTTGAATTTTATTAGTTATATCTATATAGATTAATAAATACTTGTTGAAATAAAGAAATCACAACTCTTATCAACCTATCATAGTCTATCAATGAAAGTATTTATATAAGCACCATTTGAAAGTTTATTATATCATGTGGATCACCATGATAAATAACAAGAGGTTTTTATGACATATGGTTAGAAATAAAGTAAATATTAGTGATTAGTAAGTTCATATGAAATTATATGTATGTTTAGTTTGAATCGATGGAATATCTCTATAAAAAATATCTTTAGTCATGTCTCAATTCTAGACACCCATAGATAATTTAATTAGTATCTTAAAAGTACTATTTCATAAAGAAAATTTATTTATGGAAAGATAATATAATGGAAGAAAATGTAACTGCATATTTTTTACTTTAAATAATTATAATTTATTCGCTTTGTCACTCTAAATGAATTACTAAACATAAAGAAGTAGTGAATTATTAAATTAATATTTTTTTGAAAACTATCCCAATAAAAAATTTCAAGTAAATAAAATTATATTTATATAGTAATTTGTTTTAAATTTTGGAGATATATAATTAATTTGATTTTATTCATCATAAAACTATATTAAAACTGAAAGGATTGGGACTTTGGATTACCCAAAATAAGGAAATTATAAATAAAAATATAAACTAAAAGTTCTAAAAGAGGGAATCACATCGTTTTTATGGAAATCACTATAAGAATCAGATTTAATGAATCTATAATAGTAAATTTAGTTACAAAATAAAATATAGAGAAAGAACCTTGAATTAGATTCTTAGATAGTGTGGTCTCATTATAATTAGCCTCAACATAGGCATATGAAACATAAAGCAAGATAGTATTAGAATTATGTAGGCATTAGATCCCCTCCGAAATAATCCTCCAGGAATAATTTATTGAAATATTCTTCATGAAATCCAATGAAAGTGTTGAATTATATTCAACATAAAGGGGAGCCCATCCAATACTTGTCGCATATTTGATGGCATGAATCATTTCCCCTAATTAACCAACACACATATTCAATAGTTAATTTCCATCAAGCACTTTTTTACCTTTATCTTATTGGATGATATAACCCATTGTTGATCGACTGAAAAAGAGTCTTTTCCAATTCATTGTTTTCATATTTTTAATGTATCATAAATGTCTGTGATTTATCATCATTTCCTATATTATATGGATAAAATTGGACATTGTGACTACTTAGCTTTCTTAAATCTCCCACACCAAGTGTTTGGTCCAATGTATGTCTTCTTTTTTTAGACTTCTATGAGGAGTCTTGAATGAATGTTACATCATAACTACTTTGATGAAGATTCCATACCAACATCTTAGACTATGATATATCCTCTACGATTTTATCCATACCAGTCATTCATTAAATAGGATTATGACAATATTGTGTGGCATTGTCTCCACAATGGATCATATAACCAACAATTAAATAATTATATCCAATGAATTTAAGGGGTCCAATTTACTTGGATTTTAGTTATTCTATCACATTTTCATTACAAACTCCCTACCAACATCATTCACACTTATCCAATTAGGTACCAGATAATTCTAAAAAATTACTCAATCATCATGTATGATAGTCCCAATGAATCTATGTTCTACTTCCTACATTGTAATAGAAATATTGTGATAGATAGTTTAAATATATTGGATCTATATCACCAATATTATCGTGTTTTAAAAAAAACTAGGATCATCATTCATGAATCCTTTCACTACTAATATTGGATTCTATCCTTCTAGGAATAACCATGTCATCATTTATTCATGCATCAACAAATGTTCTATGTTATATGTCATGTGCCAAAATATTAAATTTCGTAGTGGAGGATGTGTCACTAATAACTTCCTTTCCATTTTCAAGACTGCTCTATCACACCACCTCAACGTGCCTAATTATTTTATAGATCTTACATTTCATGATTCATCTATAGTTTGAAATATATTTCCCAATAATGGTACGATCATTGAATAATTTAGGCCACATTTCATTGTGTTCACTTTGTTTTTTGGCATTTTCCATGTTATTTAGAACAACTTCCTCAACCAGTGTAGTTTCCTAGTATACTTCATCTATAAACCTTGAAAAATTCCCAATCATGACATTACTAGTTTTTTTTATCAAATTTTATGAGATTAAAAATTTAAAATGTACTGTTATGTAGAATTTGGGTGTGAAAATATATCTAATTCATCTATTAGATGGAATTCCAAATTTTATCCTATGTATTCTTTATAATGAAGTGATATATTCTGATCTCATTCCTAAATTATAGGAACACCTTCCTTGATGGAAATAGATCCAAAATTCCAATCCATTCACTTAGAATGATTTGATTGAAAAAAAATTTGGTAGTAACCTCTACCCACAGACATTGTAGTCCACTAAATTAATACATATGTATCTGAAATATTCCTAAGTAAAACCTCAATTTTCTATATTATTTCACATATTTGATGCACGGCCAACGAATTAAAAATATCTCCTCTATTCCACCACTTTATCTAGGTACTTAACTTCATATAAAAATATCTCCTTCTAGATTAACTACCTTTAAGGTGGTGTGATAATTATATAGAATGAGATATTTCCCATGTAATTGATGAAATCCTAATGTTTCTGTTTTAGATCCCTTGCATTTAGAACATATCTAGATGTATGAGTTCTCTAAAATTTCAATTGATGAAAAATATCCTTATAATATCTAAAATTTGATCGATTAAGTTGTGGATCTTGACCAATCTATGGATTCACTATGGGAATTTGGCACCCAACTTCCAAGATCAAAAAATGACCTTCCACGTTGTTTTCTCGCCATCATTTCTCACCCTATATTTATAAACTAATAATAATTTTTTAATGACCCCAACCCCAATATCCTGCATCCGGTGACTTACTTTATTACATCAGCATAGATACAAGTATTGAATCCCAAAGGACATATTAGTATAGTAGTTTTGGAAAATATATTACATATATGACCTTTACATTATAATTAAAAATCAAAACTATAACATAGAAAATAAATTGGACACCATTATTATCCTAGATTAACTCTACATACGAGTTATAAAAAACATCTTCACATATGAGGAACAATGAAACATAAGAAACAGGTGAGCTCAGATGCATAGTAAGGGTAAATAATACAACATAAGTTGTCATAAATAAGCATAAAATTTTAAAGAAAGGTATACAAATGAAACAAAATCCATTTAAAAATAATCATTGGAAATATATAGAAAGAATAAATCAAATTCTTCTCTACAAATAATCGCATATATATTATACTAGTCAAATAGTCACATGGAATATCAATAACTAATCTCATAACAAGGTATGAATAAATAAACAAATAAATAATGATGTTGAGGGATGCATAAATAAATAAATAAATAATGATGACAAGGGATGCATAATGTCAGACATTATAAGCATACTGTCATGGATTTGGCCAAGAAACCATCCATAAATGGGTAAAAACCATAACTAATTTGTCTCATGAGACATACTGATACATCGAGGGTCTATATAAGGCCCCACATATCACTTACTAATTCCAATTAATTCCTCACTTAAAAAATTTGAAACATAAAAAAAAGAACATTCTTATTAAAACTAGAAATCGAAATGTTAATACATTAACCATAAACCAGGAATTATATCAAACCTGCACATCCATAGTCAAATATATCATAAACCCTTCAATACAATATCATAGACTGTATCAGAATAAATCAACATCAATTAAGATTATAATCCAACAAAGTATTTTGAAATAGATGAAATTAATCTAATAAAACCATTAACGACTTCTTGAGAGAAATACCTCTTTTATATTGAAATTATTTTACAATTGGTTACACATTTTTCAAATAAATTTTTTTAGTGAAACGAGTCTTGTATTCTTGTAAAGGAATCTTCGTTCATGCCTTATAATTTTAAAAAATAACATTCCTTCTGTATTTTGTTGAAAATGTCATAAAGTACCACATTTGTAAAATAAAAATATTTTTTCTTTCAAAATATTTTATAAAAATTAAAAACTATGTATAAATGAATTTATATAATTTTAGAGTAATATAAATAATATTTTGAAATTTTTTTTTATGAAACATACACATGGATAAAATTTTTTTCCCAGTAAATACTTACATATAAACAATGCCTGATAATAATGAGATTTCAAAATTAACCCTTACCTTGTAATTTTCACTAGTTGAGGGTGATTTAACTTCATTTATAATGGAGAAATTGTGTTATTAATTTATACTATAACCATATATATATTTATGATATCATATATGATCTTATTATATAATTTTTTAACAATATTTCATTATTATCAATGTTTCTAGTGTTAACTACTTCATTTTCAAATACATGTTTTGTCACATAAGTCTCATTTCATACGAATAAGATATATTTTATTCATATATAGAATGATATTATGTTTATTAATGTTATATTTTTTCATCATATAAATTATAATAACCATTCTTTATTGGTTAACATAGTGAATGAATCTCATCGCATCGTGGAGACTGTAGGTCGTACATACGTGTGAGCAACAATATCATTTCCTTAATGGTAAAGTGGTAAGGAATTTGATGGTATATTAATTATACAGAATCAATATCAAGTCATATTTATTATTTATATCTATTAGATTCATCATTATACCCATCCAAATAAATTGGTGATGAAAAACAAATTACACCATAGCGTGCAGATGGTAAGTCATACGTACGCACACATGGTGATATTGTTATTAGTATGACGCTTAAAAGAAGGAATATAGTTATACCATAGGCATGATAACATCTAAAAATATAGATGATACTAGATTAATTATTTGAGTATGGATAAAACATAGTAATTAGAAGTAGAAGATTAAAATAATTTAAATTAATTGGTAATACAATTACCTCTTCTTCTATGGAATTTTTTTAGATCTCTTCTTAGAGACACTAGGGATGGATATTTTAGTAGACCAAAACGTCCAGAACATAGCTATGAATTTTGGGAGGAGAAATGGGAAGGTTTTGGCTGAGATAGAGGTATTAAGGTTGTGTGAGAAAGTGAGGGAGGATGTGCATTTTTATAAAAGAGGGGAGGGGTACTCTTTGAATCTACTAAAATATTAAATTTATATAATTTTATTTTGAGTAAAAATATCTCAAAAGTGATTTATTTTGAGTCAAATAAGAGTTTCGGTTGAAATTCACACAATTGATGTTTTTTATACATGTTTATTTCACAATATTAACCTTTTCTTTTGGAATTATCCCACAGTTAAACCATTTAACTCTTACTATGACAACTTGGATTTTTTACTTTTTAGGATAATATAGTTACAATAAAATTCCAAAGAAAACCAAAATGGATCATTGATTACATATTTATATCTATTATAGTTATGTGGAAGAATATTATAAATTTATTAATTTTATATAATTTAATAAAATATTATATAGTTCCAAGTATCATTTATATAAACTTTGATTCTATTATTTATTTGTCTTCTTAAAAATATCATATCAACATGATAATATTGAAAAAATAATTTTAATATATCACTAACATGTTTATGTTTTCTATATATTTTTTGGACGTCATTTATTATGTAAAATTATTTTTATTTAAATATTTTTTTTATTATTTAGTGTATATTTTGATTAATTAAATAATTATAGCATCACTATTATTCATCTCTTTAATTAAATGATTTATTCTCTAAAAATTAAAAATAAATTATCATGATAGAGATAAATTTATTATCTTTAAAATTACTCTTTATATTGAAAATTATCTTTTATATAACCATGTATTAAAAATTTAATAATTATTAAAAACATGAGTATGATATTTTTAACTTATCCTTAAATAAAATATAACAATTTTCACATTCTTTCCCGAGTTTCTCATAATGGATATAATTTCATCATAAGGTTTATTTTTTTTGAACCCACTCATTCACTGAATTTAGTACAAGTGTTAGGGTAACTTTATAATATTACAATATCGTTTTTACCTTTAATTGCATAATTTACACTTAATCCTAGTAAATAAAAATTCACTAATGGTACTATTAAAAATGTCCAATAAAATTAATTTCTTCCTATTAGAATAAAAATATCATATTTATTACAACCATTTATGTATTTTTTCCAAATTCAATTCATGGAAGTGGCTAAATTATGGTTAACACTAATCCTGTAGGTGCGGTGTGGAGGCAGGTAAAAGAGAAATTTAATGGTTCAATAAGTTTTTATATCTAATTTTAAAGTAAAAATGATTCCAATGACCTAAATTGGATTAATGTATATATTATTTATCCATTGATACTTTAAAAATAAATTTAAATTAATTTTAAATGAAAATATTGTTTTTTAATATAATGAATTATTTTTATCTGTTCATTAATAAATTAATCCTCTTAGAAAAATACGAAAAAATCACCCCCAAATAATTTTTATATTCCTGATTAAAAAATTAATTCTATTTTAAAATATAGGATATATAAATTTCCAAAATTTGTTTTTAAAATTAGAATTCCATTAAAATGTTATAAAATTGACTTTTTTTAAAAAATAATGTTTTTATGTGTAAAATCTATTTTTTTCTTATATAAATATCTAGGAAACACATAAGATGAATGGTAAAATTATATGTAACATACAAAAATTTCATGATGTGATTAATAAAACTCATAATCTCTATTCAAATGGGGAGTTTAGTAGATCTTTGTGCACTTAAGCTCAATCTTATGTGTAATGAAAGCTATTGAATTTATTTAAATGAAAACATACTGTAAAATCATGGTGTGTTAAATTCTTTCCACCTTTAAAACTTCCACCCTATAAAACTTTGAGAATATCACCTCATAAAATGATTCAGGTGGTTCTTCATCATAGATTTCATAGGTTCCCATGTCACCTATTTAATTTTATTGTTTTTCTAAATAACCTTTTCCAGTCGAGTTTTCGGATTCCTTAATAATTGTTCTCTGGTGTTAAGAATCTTGATAGGAACTTCAAAATAAGATAGATCAGGTTATAGTTCTATTTCTTCCTAGAAGAGTACATGCATTGGGTCTGGAATGTATTTCCTTAATAATTATATGTGGAACACATCATGAACTTTGGAGAAACTTTGAGTCATTGCTAAATGGTAAGGTACAACCCCAATTCATTCCTCAATTTCAAAAGTTTTCACATATCTAGGGTTTAATTTTTTTACCAGATCATATAACATCCTTCAATGGAGATAAATTCTTGATAATAAGATCTTTCACTTAAAATTAAAATTCCTTCCTTCAGTTATCGACATATCTCGTTTTCTTACTATGAGTTGCTTTGATATGGGTTCGAATAATCATCACCTTTTCTATTGTTTCCTCAACATGTTATGGGCCTTTAAGTTTTCTTTAAACAACATCATCCCAAAATGTTACTATATGACATCTATTTCCATATAACTCTTAATATTGTGTGATCTGAATACATGAATAAAAAATATTGTTATTAGAAAATTCTACCAGAGGTAAATACTGGTCCCACATATCTTGAATGTTATGTAAGAAAGACCTCAACTTGCCTTCTTAAGATTAAATATTCCTTTTAGATTGTCCATCGATTTGAGGGTGGTAATATTTTCCCAAATGAATCTTAATATCTATTCCATTTTGAATAATTTTCTAGAATATTTATGGAAAAAGGGGTTCTTAATTAGACACAATAGATAGAGGTACACCAGGAAGTCTTACATCTTAATTAATATAAATTCATTCTAGGAATTCTATAGGTAAAACATCTCATTTAACAAGAAAATGTTCGTATTTATTAAGATTATCAACAATAACCTATACCCTATCACTTCTTCTAGGATTATTTGGTAGCCTAGTGACAATTTCCATCATAATATCCTCCCATTTCCACACATGTATATGTAGAGGTTGCATGATTCTTGTAGGATGTTGTCATTCTACCTTCACATATCGAAAAACCAATCATCTTGAAACATAATCATAAATTTCCTACTTTATATTATCCCACAAAAAATGATCCTTCAAATTTAAATACATCTTACTACTACTAGGGTGTATAGAGAAATTTGAGTTATGGGCATCATCAAATAATTAACTTTTTAGCTCGAGTATATAGGGAAGACAAAGACTCTTCTAAAAGTTAAAAACTCCAATTTTATATAAGAATAAAACCAATATCCCATCATCTGAAACATTGATTTTCTTTTGGAAATCCACATAATCTGAATGAGAACATTTTATCCTTCCAGTAATGTTGTTTTGGAAACCATTAGAAAAAGAAGTGATGTTTCATCTTCCATGATAATTCCCATATCCATATTTACTAGATCTTTAAACATAGGATCCCGTTCAATTATAATTTTTCTCATAACTCCATGGTCCTTCCTTCTCAAAGCATAAGCCACCTTATTTTCCACCCCTTGGTGGTTGTGTATTGAGGATTGAAAATCCATTAATACATTGAGCCATCTCCTTTGCCTCATATTGAGTTCTTTATGTGAGAAAATATATTTAAAACTCTTGTGATCTGTATAAATTTCCCATGTTTCACCATAGAGATATTTTCTCTATATTTTCAGAGAAAATATTACCCCTACTATCACAAGACTATGAGTTTTGTAGTCTTATTAATGAAATTTTAACTACATAGATACATACACAATAACTCTATCATTCTATATAACGACACAAATATTTCCTTTCCTTGATGCATCAATAAAAATAACATGTCCATAATTTTTAGATATTAAAGTCATGATATGAGAATTGAATAATATTCTCATAAATTCTTAATTTTTTTCAAATAAAAAAAACATTACATGTGAGGATGGTTAACAGGTTATAAAATTGGACAAAATATGGAAGGAAACTCAAATAGTAATATGATAAACCAATAAAACTACATACCTAAATTATTCTCATTGGAGTGGGAAATTCTTGGATTTCCCTGGTCTTTATAGGATCAACTCATATTCCATACATGGAGACAATATAGCCAAGAAAATAAATTTATTGAATCCATAATTCAAACTTTATAAATTTACCATATAACTCATACCTTCTAAGAGTCTCAAGAATGAGTCTCAAGTGATTCTCATGGTATTAATTTCTTTTATAATATACCATAAAATAATCAATTAATACCACAAAAAAATGAACATTATATTATTTAAATACTTAGTTCATTAGATACATAAAAACTGAGGGCACATTATTCAATCCAAATGGCATTACTACAAATTCGTAATGTCCAAACCTCGTCTATGAAAATCTTTTAGAATGCCTTCCTTCTTCACATGAAATTAGTGATATCTAGGACAAAGGTCAATCATGGAAAATAATTTATCTCCATGAAGTTGATCATATAAATCATCAATATGAGGTAGGTGAAACTTTTTATCTATTGTAATAGCATTTATTTACCTATGATACAAACAAAACCTCATGGATACATCTTTCTTCATAACAAAGTGAATAAGTTCTCCCCATGGAGAAACACTATGGTGAATTAATCCCATTTACCCAACTCTTCATGTTGTTTCTTCAACTCCACTAATTCCATTGATCCATTCTATAGGGGATTTTTTATACGTGTTTTGAATAAGGTATTAAATTAATAGAGAACTCAAATTTACGCTCTGGGGGGTGTCCATGTAATTCCATATGAAATATATCAATGTATTAATTTATAATGAGTATATCTTCAACTTTATGATTATCTTCTTCATCCATAGATGTTTTTTTTTCTCTTCGTCCCCTTGAATTTCATTAAGTAAAGCTATTAAGGGTGGATATAGATACGATTAAAATGATTATGTATATTCTTTAAAGGTAAGGGATTCCTCTTATTTTTCTTCTTCTTCACAAATTGTAATTTCATTATTCTTGCAATAAATTTTCACATAACATTCTGAATTACAATCTATACTTATGATTATATTGAGTTCAGTCGTAGTTATGATAACATAGTCCATAACTAAAGTACATTTATGTGTTGTAAAGGGAATTTCCAAACATGTCATTATTGTAATGATACCTACCTTAGGATTCTTGACAGAAAAATCATTTGTTAAATAAAAATGAGAATATCCATGTTTATTAGAAAAATAGGAATATATAAAAAAATGTGATGATCTAGAATAAAATAAATAAATGAATAAGTTTTAAGAGATAATTAATGTACCTACGATAATAATTTTTAACATCAACCTCAGCAGTTGTGATCCCATAAGCTTCCCCTTTCTCCCTTGGAATTTTCTATGAAAAAATTTCTTAATTATTAGGAAAATAATTTTCATAATGTCCCATTTCTTTAAAAAAATCATATAACATTGATATCTTCTTTATTTCCCATGAAATAATGGTCTTAGTGTAATTTTTCTCCACACATGTAACAAACTCACATTCCCTTCATGAAAGTACCAATATGTTTCTTCCCACAATTATGCATGATGAAAACTCAACTCATGCATTCTTCCCCTTTTCCTTCTTTAATTTTTCAGAGTATTAAGTAGCCGTCTTCTTCACTTTATTTACATTAAATTAATATTATTTTTATAATTCATTATATATAACCATATCATAGGAGAACATATCTTCATATCATGATAATTTTTTGGAGACAATTTCCCATTAGTGGAATGGTTTTAGCCAATTTAAGAAAAGATCAATATTTATCTTTGTATTGTACATGTAATCCACATCATACCTTGATAATATTTTGAAGTTTTATTCATAATTTTGATCATTATAATCCTCCATTTTCCTCATTCATATAAATTATCTCTCTATATCTATTCATTGTTCATGAGGAAAGAATAGTTCATTTAAGTGTTCATAAAATTCACTCAGTTCCATGTTTTTTATTTCTTTATCCTCCTTTATTTGAATCAATGACTACCATTGATCCATATCTCTAGAGAGATAATAAATTTACATGACAAATTTCTCCCTTTAGTTACTTTCTAATATATGAAATATAATCCCTAATGATCTTATCTAATAATTAGCTACAATTGGATTTATAATTCCATTGAATGATGGAGGTTGTTGTTTTTTGAAGTGGTCTAACATTGTTCCTCTATGTTTTGGATTAGGATGATCCATATGGGTAAGGATATTGTTCATAAATTGAGTCATCTATCCCAGTATAGTTATATGATATTCAATAGTAGTTGTAGTTATAATTTCAATATCATTATCTTGCATAGGTGGGAAATCCTTACATGGATTATGTGTGTTGATACAATTTCAATTCATTATACTATGAACCATTTAAAAATAATAGTATACACTGGATTAGTTTATGAATCATAATGAATAATTTTGAACTACTAAAATAGTTAACATAAATTAAAAAAATTATGCATATAAAATATCATAATCATAAACAAGGATAATTTGGGTATATATTTACTCATAAATCATTCATAATAGTCTGAAAAGGAGATGATAATTATCCTAATAATATCCCCTACGAGTGTCAAACCAAGTGTGCAGTAAGACACATTTTCATCTATTGGGTTATGCCATGTTAGGCTAGACAAACCTTGTTAGATTTGTTACTCCTAGATACATATGTGCCAGAACCTTTCCTAGTTTTTGTATCCAAAAAGTGATGAATTACTAGAAATACCCACATAATCTCAAACTTACAAAAATTCTAGGATGATTTTCTATATTTATCCTCAAAGTATATCTTAGGGTTATGTTCCCTAATATATTTTTTCTAAATATAATTTCCATGGATTCTACTAATCTATCTCATATACCAATTGTAATGAAACCGACCCCATAATCCTGGAACTACTGCCTTACTTTATTACATTTTCATAGATACAAGTTTCGAATCCCAAAGGACCAATCAATTTAGATATTTTGGAAAATATATTACACACAAGTACCTTACCTAAAAATTAAAAATCTAAATTACAACATAGTGAATCATTTGAACACCATGATTACCCTAGCTTAGCCCTTCATATAAGAACAACAAACAACTGTACATCCTTGGAAAAATAAAACATAATAAATGGGTGAGATCAGATGCTCAGTGAGGGTATATAAAATAGTAGAATCTATCATAAATAAGAAAATAATTTTAAGGAAATGTATATAATGGATGCACATGACTTTTGAACATAATATTGACCATAATAAAGAAAGAATAAATTAAATATTTTGTTATAAATAATCACATGGATATTCCACTAATCGAATAATCACAATGAATATCAATAACTTATCTCATAATGAGGGAATCTATAATGTTGGACATCATAATCATACCATCAAGGATTTAGCTAAGACATCATCCATAAATAGTTAAAAACAAAAACTAGTTAGTCCCATGAGACCTACCAATTCATCAATGGGCTATAGTGGGACCTATCCATTATATTTTATGTCCAATGAATTCTTTATATGAACAGGGTGAAACATAACCAACATAAACATTCCTATTAAATTTTTCATTTCAAATTTTAATAAATTAACCATAAACCATGAATGTTATCTAAATATAATATCAATAATCAAACATTTCATAAAAACATTAATAAAATATGGTAGATTGTATCATAATTAATCAACATCACATAAGCATAAAATCCATCAAATTATGTCGATATAGATGAAAATAATCTAATAAAATCATTAAAAACTTATTGAGAGAAATAAACATTTTTATATTGAAATTATTTTAAAAAGGGCTTCACAATTTTAAAATAAAACATTTTTAGTTAAAATAATATTGTATTCTTGTAAAGTATGCTTCACGCATGCCATATATGTTAAAAAAGATCAATCCTTCTATATTTTGTTGAAAATTTCATAAAGTGCCATGTTTTGAAAATGACAAAAAGATTCACTTAAAAAAGATTTATAAAAATTCATAAATGGGTAAAAATGAAATTAAATAATTATATTGGAATATTAATAATATTTTGAAATATATTTTTATGAAACATGGACATGGATGATAAATATTTCCCAATAAATACTTACGTGTAAACAATACTGGATAATAATGAGATTGTGAAATTAACACTTAACTTGTAAATTCCATTTGTTGAGGGTTATTTAACAACCTGTATAATGGATAAATCATTTTATTAAATTATTAAAAAACCATATCCATATTTATTATATTATATATGATCATATTATATTGTTTTGATAATAATATTTCATTATTACCATTGTTTAAGGTGTTAAATGCTTCATTTTCCTATGCATGTTTTTCCATGTAAGTCTCGTTTACTATGAATAGGATATATTTTATTCATATATTGAATGATTTAATATTATTAAATATTATATTTAATTATAATATATATATTTTAATTAATTTTGAATGGTTAACATGGAGAATGTATCTCATAGCATCTTGGAGACAGTAGGTCTGACGTACACATGACCGATGATATCATTCCCTTAATGGTAATGTGGTATGAAATTGGACAGTATATTAATTAGAAAGATTAAATATCAAGTAAAATTTATTATTTAAATATATTACATTCATCATTATACCCATGCAAATAAAGTGGCGATGAAGAAAAAAATACACCACAACATGGAGATGGTAAGTTGTACGTATGCACACATAGTGATATTGTTTTTCATAGGATGGTAAAAGAAGGAATACAGTTGTACCATAATCATAATAAAATTTAATAATATAGATGATAATTTATTTATTACTTTATTATGGAAACAACATAGGAGGATGATGTAGAAGAAGAAAAGAATTTGAATGAATTGATAAAACAATTACCACTTATTCAATGCACATCCTTTGGATCTCATCTTAAGGACACTAGGGATGGTATTTTTGGAAATACAATACATCTAGAGCATTGATAAAATGTTGGGAAGTGAAATGGGTAGGGTTTTTCTGATTTAGAAGGCTCAAAGTCATATGAGTAAGTGAGGCAGGAGGTACCTTTTATAATAGTAGAGAAGTACTCTTGGAATTTGTTAAAAACATAAATTTATATAGATTTTTTTCGATATTAAATGGATAAAAATTGAGTTATTTCAAAGATAATATTAGGATGGGTTTCAATAATATCATCCAATTACTTTTAGACATGTTTAGGACAAAAAAATTAACCTCAGTTTTTGGCATTGACCCTCATATTAACCATTTAACAGTTATCGTGACAACATGGATTTTACTCTTTATGGTTAATATAGTAATAATAATACCCAAAAATAACCAAAAATCGATCATTTATGACATATTTAACCTTACTCTAGTTATTTGGCCAATTTTTAGATTTTAATTATTTTTTATCATTTAATAGAATATTTTTTTAAAGAATCATTTATGTCAATTTTGATACTATTCATTAGTTGTCTGTATAAAAATATCATAAATACATGATAACATTGAACCAATACATATAATATATCACTATTATGTCTAATTAATCAATAAAATTCTTGGATTTCATTTATCATGTCAAATTATATTTATTTAAATATTTTTAAAATCATTTATTTGATATTTACATTTATTAAACAATTAGTGTTTCATTATTAGTGGAGCCTTTAATTTAATTATTTATTATATAAAAATTAAAAATGAATTATAATGATTAAGATAAATTTATTATATTACAAATTAATATTTTTAGTAGAAATTATATTATGTATAACAATGTATTAAAAATTTAATACTTATTAAAAACACGAGTATTAAATTTTTAGCATAACTTTAAATAAAATATAAAAAATGTCTTATTCTTAACCATGAGGATTAAAAAGGTTATAATTTTGGATAGAGGTTGTTTTTTGTCTAAACCTACTCATACAACGAAATTAGGACATGTTTCAGGGTATATTTGTATTATTATAATATTATCATTACCATTAATTTCTAGATTTACCCTTACCTGTGGAAAATAATTTTTTTTAATGTTACTACTCATAATATCCAAAAAAATTAATTTGATCCTATTATATTCTATATATCATACGTATTACAACCATATTTTTTAATTTCTGCAAATTCAAATCACATATGTGACTAAATTATGTTTAACACTAATCTCGTAGATGAAGAGAGAAGGCGGGTAAAAGAGATGTTTAAAAGTTCAATAAGTTTTTGTATATAATTTTAATATAAAAATAATTATAATTTTCTAAATCAGATTAATATAATTATTATTATTATATTGTGACTTTATATATAAATTTTAATTAATTTTAAATGAAATTTCCATTCTTAACTACAATGAAGTATTTGATACTATTCATCAAAAAATGAAACCTCTTATAAAAATAGCAACAATTCAACTTATGATAAATTTGATATTCTTAATTCAAAAATTAAGTATATTTTTAAAATTAAAATATATAAAATTTGTAAATTTTTTTTAAAAATAGGTGCTCTATTAAAAGGTGGTGAAATTCCCATTTTTTTTTAAAAAATATCGTTTTTTGCATAAAATCAGATTTTTTTCTTAAATACTTTTCTAGGAAAAACATAAGATAAATGTTAAAATTATATGGAATATTTATAAATTTCATAATTTGGTTAATATTATTCATAAAAACTATTTAAATAGCTCGTTTATTTGATTTTCATGCACTCAAACCCAGTATTGCATGCAACACAAGAAATTGAATTTATTGAAAAGAGAATGTACCCTAAAACCTTGGGGTGTAATATATTTAATTGATGATTGTTAAATAAATATGAAAATAAATAATAATTAAATTTCTAAAATAACTTATTATCATTATTTATAGTATAAATTGGCATGAAATACTACTAAGAACACTTTATAATGACCCACTTATTCTCATTGGATTGAGAAGGCGGTGAATCATTACTAGTCCTTAAGTGACATCCCTAAGATGCAAAAGGCTTGAAATAAATGATGAAGGTTTTTGATAAAAGTGGGCGATGTTTTACCATTTAAGAATAAAAACACAAACAAACAAACTTCTACATGATTCATGTCAAGAACCAAGGAAACTCAACCATTTCCTTTATAAAAAATCCAATCAATGTGAGCTATAACGGAAGATAAAAAAAATATCCAAGTAAACAAAAAACTAATACTAATAAAATTCAAGATGAAAAAAGTCTCCATGATGTACAATCTCAATTCCCAAATGACCAAAGAACCTAAGTATCAATAGGTGGTGCTAAAGATGTGCGATACATTACCTTTTCCAATATCCTAGAAGATAGAATCTGCAAACGAACCAATGTGCCAAAGTATAGGTGAGTATAAAACTCAGTATGATTTTTCCAATAACATACCTACTCACGCCACTAGGATATAAATTTTATCAATATTTATATAAAACTATTAATATAAAATAATTTCTAAAACATTTTGTTTCCAATTAAAAATAACTTTTAAAAATTATTTGTAACAAAATATAAACAAGTGCAACAATAACCAATTTTCAAGCAATATATTTTCCTAAAAATAACCAAAAAGACTTTAAAATAAATTCTTGATACTAATTTTTTCATAACCATTCCATTTTACTTTTCTACACATCCAACCATGCCTAAAACATGGACCTCCCTATACTCGTGAGAGATGAGTTATCCTTCCACTAATCCATCTCTTAGTGGGCCACATTGATAGTTGTACTTCATGCCCATATCCATCCCAAACTTTGCATAGGGGTATTTTACACCCTTATCCATACCAATACATGTGAACACACACCACAACCCATGCCAAACCCAAGCCAAATCCAAGTGTGTTCCACCATTTCAACAAACCAGTTCTTTTTTTGAAAAACATTCAAAAAGCCAATCCAAAATAATTATTCCAATTAAATAAATCCATTAATTTTATTGAAAACACTTTAATAAAACAAACATTCCACAATTCCATAAAATCCCTTTTTAAATTCCACATTTCCAAATCTAGAACCAAAGCACTTTATTCAATAACACCAATTATCTAGATTTACACAATTTACCAAACCCTCATAAAAGAAGGTTTTCAATAATTTCTAAACAGCCAATTCAAAATCAAATAAACACAATACATTAAACTTGAAAGCATGAAAATAAATTATACTAAGTTGAGATGATAGTGAATCTGACTATATCGATTGTTTTGAATAAATTAGAAAACAGACGAACAACACCAATGAAACTGGGTAAAACTCCACAGAACAACCTTAGATCTCTTCCCATATCAACTAATAAGAAAAATATAAAATTATTTGGAATTATAAACCTTATATATACCTACATTAGTAATATATCTAAGAAAATTATAGAATTGGAGAAGTATAACTAAGAAATACAACAAGAATGATGAAGAACAAACACATACTGCAAGAATCAAGCTTCAACGTGCCGAGGGAAGGCTCCAGATCGATTCCAAATTGCTTGGGAGAGGTAATACAACCTTTGAGATAGAGGAATCCTGAGTTAGGGATGTTATGTGAAAATACAAGGTAATTATAGGTAAAAAGTAAGATCCCCCATTCTAGGATCTATGTTTGACTCTGTGCACAGTTTAGTCACATGGTTAGAAAAATCAGGCGCTAATCGTGTGTTAGACACTTCTCTAAGGGTGTCCCTCACATTTTCACCTCACACGGTCTCTATAACAACGAAAAATAGTGTTGAGTCCACTAACTCAAAAATTTCAAAGCCAAATTTCAATGCACACAGTCTTTCCTGGTTTGTCGCACTGTTTGGACAAATTGTGCACATCACGCACACCTTCCCTTTATCCCCAAAAGTCTTTGAAAGTTCCAAAAACTATCCCAAATTTTACCCTTTTAATTTATATACATAAAAATAATAGATAAATGGACAATTAAAATAAAAAAGGGGTACTACATTCTCCCCACCATTGGTCTTCCCATCCCAATAAATTAGAAAACCATCGTTGCACTGAAAGAGTTCTGGCCATTCCTATTTCATTTCCTTTTCGCATTCCCATGTCATTCCTAAATATGACCGTGTTTCCATAAAACAGTAACTAGACCATTATTTTTTACATGAAAGAATTTCTCTTTCCTATCCACAATCCACACTAGGATATGTACCAATGAAGCTTATGACTCTATGTCAACATGATCTCATATGATCACATGGTCAGGATTAGGCTAATACTTTTTCAACTAAGATATGTGGAACACATTATGCACTGAACTAAACTATGGTGGAAAATCCGAAAAATATTCCACCTCTCTAACCCATTCTAGTATCTCAAAAGGGCCTATGTATTGAAGAGATAACTTTCCATATTTCCCAAAATGACGATGTCCTTCACTTGGAGAAATCCTTAAGAATAAATGATCACTCACCATGAACGACAACAGTCAGCGATGACTATCTGAATAAGATTTATGAAAACTATAAGTTGTCTCCATATTCTTCCTGATTAACTAAATATTCTCTATCTTTTCATGGAAATGTATTTTCCCAACTAGGGAAATATCACCTATTTTCACCCAAAAAAGTGGAGAAACAAAAGGATGTCCAACCAACGCCTCAAAGGATACATATGTATCGAGTCCTGATAGTTGTTGTTGTATGAGAACTACACTAATGATACAAACTCATCCCATGAGATACCAAAATCTATTACACAATCCCAAAACATGTCTTCCAGTTTCTATATTGCCCTTTAAGATTTCCCATCCATTTGAGGATGATACGTCACACTCATAGTTAACTGAATCCTAGAGGATTTTTTATGGATTTATACAAATGGTATGTGAACCTCATATATATATCTTAGACTATAAAAACATGTACACCATGCCTATTTTCTACTTCTTGGATATATATTTTGGACAGATCCTCCATTGTATGAGTTTTATGAATTGGAATGAAATGGGTTCACTTGGTAAGCCAATTCACTATCAGCCGTATAGAATCATGTTTCCAAACCATTCTTGGGAGACTTATGAAAAAATCCATTGAAATATGCTCCCATATCCATACTGGAATAGGTATGGACTACAACATTACCACTGTCCAATGATGTTCTGCCTTAAATGTCTGAAAAGTTAACCATCTTGTGACAAACTCATCTACCCTCTATTTCATGCCAATCCACCAAAACTGTGCCGTTAACACCTTATACATCTTCTATATTCTCATATGGGAAACCCATATCGAATTGTGGTAATCATGAAAGGTTTGTTCCAAAAAATACATAGGTAAAATCCTCCTATCTCGAAACCTCATTACTGAATTTCAATCCAGTTTCCATCCCTCAATTGTCTCACCACCATTGGGTTTTGAACTCATTACAACACATTCCACATCAGACTACTATTCCCCCTTTACCATATTTACCAATCCAGGAACCATGAAAACTAAAAAGATAACTGTATCATCACCTCGGTCTTTACATTCCATATGCTTGTTGGTTAGGGATGACATTATCCTCCACTCATCAGAAGCTTATTTTTTCAAATAATCATTTGAATTTATTATTAATGTATCTTCCACCGAATTACCTTTTCCTGGTGTATACATCAAATAAAATTCAAATATCTGATGATACTCCATCTATCTATTTTTCGTCAAATAAAAATCTCATTGTGAGAAAATATGTTTCAAGATCTTATTATTCATGAACACAAAAAATTTCTCACTAAAGTGATAATGATGCCATGTTTTCAAATCATGGGTGACCGCATATAAATCCAAATCATTTGTTGGGTAATTCTTCTCATGCACTCTCTACTAACATGAACCATAAGAAACAACATGGTCTCCTTGCATGAGAACACATCCCATTCCAGATCTTGATGCATCATAGTACACCATGTACCTCTATCCTAATTATAGAAAAAATCAAGATAGGTACTCGTCTAAGATGAAATTTAAACTCTTGAAAAGACATCTGATATTCCTCACTCCATCATAATTGAATGTTATTCTTTTTCAATGATGTCATAGGTGATGATAGTTGTGAGAAATCATGAACAAAACATTAGTAATAACCATACAGACCAATAAAGATTCATATGTCAAAGACATTCTATGGTGGTTTCCAAGAGCTAATATCTTCTATAATTTTTTTAATCCAAAGAAACACTTTTTTTATAAATTACATGGAAAATAAATCATACGTCTTGAATCCAAAAATTAAACTAGGATAATTTTTCATATAACTAGTGGTCTCTCAAGATTTCCAACACTGGCTCCAAGTGTTTCTCATGCTCAACACGTTTTCTTAAATAGACCAAGATATTTTCCAAAAACACCACAAAAAATAATCAAGATATTTCTGAAATATTTTATTCATAAATTCCATAAAGACTATTGGTGTGTTCATATGACCGAAAGGCATCACCACAAACTCATAATTGCTATATCTTCTTCTAAATTCTATTTTTGGAATATCCTCCTTCTAAACTCGCAATTGGTGATATCCTGATTGCAATTCGATTTTAGATAACCAATGAGATTCCCTAAATTGGTCAAATATACCATAAATTTGTGGAATTGGGTATCTATTCTTTATTGTAACTTGATTAAGTTTACAATAATAAACGCACAACCGAAGAGTTCCATCTGCTTTCTTAATGAAAAAGATTGGTGCTTCCTAAGGAGACATGCTTGGATGAATGACAACATTTCTTTATCGCTCTTCCAATAGTACTTTTAATTCCCTTAACTCTGTTGGTTCCATCCTATAAGACATAAGATAAATTGGACTTGTCCCTGAGAGGAGATCAATCATAAACTTTAATTCCCCTAGAGGTGGTAACCCTGAGAAGTTATTTGGAAAGAAATATGGAAATTGATCTATGACTACTGAGAAACTATTTTCGTGGATCTCTTCCATCGATGCCAAAGTCAACACCCCCAACTAGTAAGAGATCATTCCCGCGGCTGGTTCCAACCAGCCCGTTGCACCTATTTTTTACAACCCATTGTCCTCTAAATAAATGCTTGATGCCATCCTCAATTTTGAAACTAACCGTTCAACTATAACAGTGGATGTAAGACTTGGACGTTTTCAACCAATCCATACCCAGGATTACGTCATAGAAAAACATCTAAAACATTGAGAAGTCCCATTTCAATCCATCTCCATCAATAGTTATAGAACATTCTCTACACACAAAGGCTCAACAGTCTCTTTCATTAAAAGGAGTTTGATGTTTTATAACAGAAGGCATTATCTAATGTTTTAAACATAGAAAATCAATAGCACGATAATAAGTGAAGGAATTATATTCAACAGTATCAAACAAAACTTGCATAAGGGAAGAATTAAATAGAGTCGTACCTCTCAATGTAGATGGTCCAACTTGATCATACCCAATAACCTGTACTGCTCTATACAATTTCTTTGTCGCTGCACTCTTTTTTTTTCCTTTTTTAGATTGGACTTGATAAGCTTTCATGGTATTCCTATAATAACCATGGATAATTCTGATCTACTAATGAGTCTGAATGTTCTGCCCACATCTTGTTGAGGCATATGATGCTTGTGACACTAGAAAAGTGTCCCGAGAACCTTACGTTGGAGCACTTTGAAAATAGCAATGAAGATTCTCCATATTCATCCAGTTATGGAATGATCTAGGTTTTTCTATACATTCATACATTATGTGGTCATGAGAACCACATTGTAAACAACCTACTTTTCTTTTGGTTCATAGAGGAAGACTCAATGATCTATCTGTTTGATTTTGATTTCCAATCCCTCCTTGAAAATAGGTGTCCCTCTTCCACTTTCTCCCAGAATTAGAGTTCCCACCATTTCTGATAGGCATCATCGTACGTCCTCCCCCCATAGCTCTTGAGATATACCATTCATCCATAGTTTCTCTATTCACTATCTCTGTATATTTTTTAATGCAGAGCACAACAGTCTTCAATCAAATCTCCTACTGTAGCCTTGATTCAACATTTCATGCCTTCAAGGCCGCACTAGTTGGAACCTCAGGTGAAGAGCACAATAAATTCTTGAATTTAGACTCAAAATCTATGATATACAGGTTTTCCTACTTTAGGATGAAGAATTTTGTCATTATTTAGATCCTAAATGTGTGAGGATAGAATTTTTACTTGAACAATTCCTCAAAATCCTCTAAACTAATGACATGATCCAATTTATCATGTACTGCTATATCCCACCACTGGCATGAAATATATTTGAAAATATATGTTTTCAGTTTAAATTTCAGCTCTGATAGTGTGTTGGTGAAATCAAAGTATAATTAAACCTATTCAACCATAACTTTACCCATTCTGGTTTATCATCACCGTGGAATATGGGTGGATTCTGCTTCTAGAATTGGATGGAATGATCCTCATGTCTTGGCTCATCCTTGGGGTTCCCCATGTCCCCAGCCTGAAATACACAAACAATACTCTAAAACAGCCCTTATCTCACCTGTGGCTCATGTGAAACCACATTCTCCCCAACTTCTTCTAGTTGGTTTCTACAACATCTACCAGGTTCCATTTTCTAAAGAAACAACAAACTTTATTAGTCTCACTCTCTAGAAACTAACGGCTTACAATTTGAAATTCTATCACATCAGCTATCACAACATTGTTTTTCAAAAACAATCTTTTCTACATTAAAATAGTTTTTAAAATTTTCTTCTCACTTTTAAAAATCAAACTATTTTCAAAACTCACCCACCATGAATTTTTCAAAATCATCCATTTGAAAACAATTTCATCATTTTTAAAAAATCAACACAATGCATCAAATCATATATCATTTCTCAAAATGAAAAAAGAAATCCTAGTGGGAATTAATTCCTATAATGCATTTAATTCTTATCACATTGCCTAATCCCATGACAATGAGATTCAAATATCCTATAAGTGTCTCTAAAACACTTATGTACCCAACTCCCTAGTAACTTTAAGTTTAGCATAAAAAGGTTAACTATGAATTTTTATGCTCTACATTTCAGGTCTTGACAATCCTATTCCTTTTTAAGATCACAACCCAAGGATTAAAAAAGAATGAATTAAACTCAAAGACCATGAAAACAAATTATTGGTTGTTCCAAAAGGGAAGGAACAAGATGATACCACTTATCTCAAACAAGATTTTAGATCAATAAAACTGATACCATTTGTCATGACCAACTTATTCCCATTAGCTTGAGAAGGCAGTGAATCGTTACTAGGCCTTAAGTGACATCCACAACATTCCAATTGCTAGAAATAAATTCCAAAGGGTCTTGATACAAGTAGGGAACAATTTACCCTTTAATAAAAAAACCACAACAAAACCAACTTCTATATGATGCTTCATAAGAAAGAAGACAACTCAACCATTCACTTTATAACAAAAACAACCAAAGTGTGATACAATAAAAGATAAACCAATATCAAAGTAAATAGTGGAAAGAATACTAATAAAATTCAATACAAAATCAAGAATCCATGCTCAACAAGATCCATGCTCATATCACAAAACTACCCAAGTATCACAAAGTAGTGCTAAATACATGTGATACTTTACCTTTTTCCCATATCTCGGAAGATATCATTTGCAAAAGCACCAAAGTTCCAAAGTGGGGGTGAGTATAAAACATAGTAGGATTTACCAAATTAATTCCATAATCATTCCACTATGATATAAAGCTTTTATACATTTATATAAAATAATTTATATAAAACAATTTCCAAAACAATTTGTATTCGAATACAAAAAAATTCTAAAAAAATTTATAACAAAATATAAACAAGTGAAACAATATCCAATTTTACAGAAATACATTTTCCATGAAAATATCCAAAGAAGGATTTGAACACATTTCTTAATACCTATTTTGGAAAAACCATTCTATTGTAATTATCCACATATCCAACTATGCACAAAACCTAGGCCTCCATATACTCATTAGTGGTGAGTTATCCTTCCACTAAGCCATCACTTAGTGGACCACATTGACGGGGTTACTTCACACCCATATCCATCCCAAACTTTTTGGGGGGTACTTGATGATATTATCCATCCCAATTCATATTAACACACACCACAACCCATGCCAAACCTAAGACAAATCCAAGCGTGTTAAAAAATTTCAATAAAACCATTATTTTATTGAAAACCATTAATAAATCTAATCCAAACTGATTATTCCATTTAAATAAAACCATTAATTTTATTGAAAACAATTTACTAAAATATATGTGCCACAATTTCAGAAAATCCACATTTCAAATACAAATTTCAATATCAAGAACCAAAGCACTTTATTCAGGAACACCAATTTTCTAGATTTCAACAATTTACCAAACTGTCACTAAAGTGGGTTTTCAATAATTTATAAATAAACAATTGATAATAATTTTCACAAAAAATCATTAAATTTAAAGTAATTCAAATTATTTCTACTAAGTTGAGTCAAGAGTGAATCCACCTACATCAGTTGTTTTTGGAAAAATCGAAAACAAAAGAAGAATGAAAACAAAACCAGGTAAAAACTCCATGGAACCGACTTATATCTCTTCCCCTATAAAAAAAGACAAATATAAACATATTTTGAATAAAAAACCTTATATATACTTATATTGGGAATTGATATAAGAATTATAGAGAATATGAGAAGTAGATCTAAGAAACGCAACAAGAACGACGAAGAATGAACACATACCATACGAATTAGGATTCAACGCTCCAAGGGAAGGCTACAGATACATTCTAAATCAGTTGGGAGAGGTTCTGCAGATTTTGTGAGATAGGAATCTCTATTTTGGTCTATTATGGGAAAAAATGATGCAATTAGAGGTCAAATCAGTGAGATCCCCATTTTCAAATCTAAGTTTGACTCTGTGCATGGTTTAGTCGCATGGTTAGAAAAATTGTGCGCTCACTATGTTTTAGCCACTGATCTAAGGGTGGAACTCATACATTCAGATTGAATGGTCTCCATTACCATGTTCCAACTAGTCCAAGTCCACTTCCTTAAAAATTTTCAAGCCAATTTTAAACACGTACAATTTTTCCTAGGCTGTCGCACAGTTTGGACAGACCGTGCGCATCCCGTGCACCTTACCTTTAGCCCCAAAACTCTTTGAATGTTTCCTAAACTCTCCTAAACATCACCCTTATACTTTATATAATTAAAATCATATATAATGGTTACTTTCCCAAAACTAGGGGGACTACAAACTTAATGTGTAAAAGTAAATTTTGAAATTAAAGAAGCTTTTCCTTATATATATATATATATTCATTCAAAAGATAAATATAAAATGTTTCAAATTTTAATTTGGTAAATATAATTATTTGGTGAATTTAATCAATAAAAATTATCTAATGATGAATGTTTGGGATTTTAATAAAATCCTTTATATATATATGTGAGTCCTAAAAAATAATGTTATGACTAATAATGGGTTGTTTATAACTTTATCATAAAGAAAATTTCATATAAAAATAAAGAAAAATTAATATATTAAATATCTATTAATGGATTAAAATTATTCATTTCAAAATAAAGTGTTTTATTTATAAAACATATGTTTATCTTTTTTGAAACTATTGAATTATTACACTCTAAAAACTATTTTAATTTGTGTATATTAAAATTTCTATTTAATCACATGTAAAAAATAAATCAAAAATGGATTTCATACGTTAGACCACCATTTATTATTTTATGTAATATGGTCAGTTTATTTTTTGGAATAATTTTTTTACTAATAATAAACATGATGACCTTGATAAAAGTGAAATAGTAATTTTCAATAAATTATTTTATTAATCTTGTTTAAATTTCATTTAATAAAATAAAATATTATTTTATATATAATAAAATTTATAGGATTTATACACTTATATAAAAATATATGATCCCAAATTTAATTGTTAATTAATTATATAAAATTTTAAGAACAATTAATGGTGAACAAATAGTTTTCCACGAAAGAAAATTTTACATATACAAAATGTTTTAATTTAAAAAATAAACATATCATGTTTTGTGATTGAATTGGGTAAAATAGAGTAAAAATTGACCTTTATAACACCAGTATATTTTAGGTGGTTTTATCTTATAATTTACTAAGTACATAAATTACATAGTTGAAAACACTTTATCATTTTAAAAAATGGAAAAATTGTAAAAATCCAATTGTATATATATCAATACATTTTTAAAAAATTAACTAAATTTATGTTTCAATATATATCAACACAATATTAACCTTCATATCATTATTTCAATATTTTAGATTGATTCACCCATTAATAGTGTCATCCATAATTGAAAATAAATGTTTATTTACAAAAAACAATTTTTATCACATAAAAGGAGATCAAGTTCACCATTTATTTGATACAATTTTTATTATAAATTTTATTAAAACTATTCACTGGTTACCTCTATATGATTTATATTTGATATTTATAATACCCTGGTATCTAGGAGATATCTTAGGTCTGTTATTTCTTTGATGAGTTAAAAGTAAATGTTTATGCTCTACAAATGTGAAATACATACTTCATAGACATTTTTTTCCTAAACTTACTCTTTAAAAAATATTATATCCATGAATTCATGATAAAATTAATATTTATTATATGATTAAATTTATTTATACTAATGTAATATTCATTTTTACCTTCCCAAAAACTATTTTAAAAAGTATTACATCACAATGAATAGTCTTTCATGAATGATGAATTATATTTTTCATCCCAATATTACATTCCCCATTTAAATGAGGTATTTAATAGATTAATATGATATCTATAATATACTTAAATATATTTAAATATAATATAATCTTTACCCTCCCTCACAGTTTGAAAAAATTAATGTTTCGCACATGTGTATGTGTGGACTGTTGCCTCCTTAAAGGGGCATGATTTTATTTTCATCATCACAATAATGGGATGGAGATAAATGATTATTTAAAATATTACTATTATATTTTATCATGATGTAAATTCTATAAAAATAATTCATTTCAAGTTATTCTTAGAGGCTCTTATTGTTTTATTCGGTTTATCCACCTTCAAGAACAACACTATGAATTTATATCATGGTAAACTAAGGAAACATATTTATAGATTATATTGTTAAATAATAACAAAAATATTGTTTTCCTATTGGTTTTATAATTTAAATATTTATATATTATCCATTATTAATGAACCAAATTCAGTTGTTAAATGAGACATAAACAAGCTTTTTGGTGTTTTTATGATCATGAATCGTAACTAAAATACATATGAAATGAAAATAGAACAATATAAATCATTATAAATCGTATTTTATGGTTTTAAAATTTGACTTATAATGAATAAATTTGAATATAAAATAATGAAATGAAACCACCATTAAAAAAAGTCCACTCAACAAACAATTAAAGTTATTCACATCGGATGAAGAAAAAAATATATAACTAAATTGATAATATATAATGACTATATATAATATGAGGGAATATATGGTAATATATATGATGACGATTAAAAAATAAAAAATGGTGATTGTTATTTTTATTTTATTGTTGGATATAGTGTGATTTTCTAAAAGGTTATATAAGGTATGGGTTTTATCTCAAAATTTCCATATTTGAGATAGGGTTTATATGATTCATATACCTTATTTTAGATGGTTTATCTAGTACCAAGATAAAATATTACAATATAATTTTCACTCCATTAATTTTATTTTGTGTTTTATATAAATTTCACTATATCGAAGGATTTTTGTTTGAATGTTACTCAATCCATGTGGATTTTCATAATTTAAATAATTTTCTAGATTCATAATTGTATATCTTTAACTATGGATTATAGAAGATCTTTTCATTATTTTATGAAAATATTATATTTATTTTCCTCCACAACTTCATTGAAATTACATTATCAAAGCAAAAAACTTTTCTTTGTTGAATTCCATTCTTCATATAATTTTATTAGGTAAATGATAAGTCTCATCATCTCAAAAATCACTTTTTATTATATGTATATATTTTACCTTAATTCCATTTCAATCAATTATAATTGGAATCCCAATTTTGTCTTATCACATGTGGAATTCATATTTTTATTTTCCTTTTATTAAAAGGTTTTTTTATTATCCATGTTTTCTATTTAGTATTATAAAAATCATTTTAAACATATTAAAATAGTTTTCCATTAATTATCATTTATTTAATAATCTACTCTACATTTCCGTAGGATACATTTTATATATTTTTCAAGGATCTAATATTTAATATTATTTTCAAATATAAATGTTCCCAAATGTTTCCCCATTAACTTTTTGGAAAATTATTTTTGAAGATACCTCAAATTTCATATTCACTAAAGTTATAAAAAAAATTCTTAACTCATTTATACTATCAATCCCACTGTACTTATCATCTATGAAGTACTATTTTAATTATGAATTTTTTTCATTAATTTCTAGCTAAATTTTAATTCATTTTATTATTTTTTCTGATTAAACTCATGGTATAAATTAAATCAATTCATGATTCTATATTATGAGTAAACATTTTATGTGTCCCTATATAAGTGTGTTTTCATTTATGTTAACATAAATCAATGTTTTTTAAGAATAAATAGTGATATGATATTCATATAACATACAACTTATTTTTAGTGATGAATTATGAAAATTTCATGGAAATATTTTATGGAACCCATCCCTTTTCCAGGAGTTAACATTGTAATTTGATTGTTTTTCATGTTTTATTATAACAAAGAAGTATGTATGATTATTATTTGATTGTAGGGGTCCTATATCACCCTCTAATATATTATTTGATGTTTTATATCTTATAAGATAAATATGGTACGTTCGAGTTAAGAACAATCCCAAGGTTACATGGGTTGTAAGTCTAAACATAATAATGTACATGGGAAGTGTTCCCATGACATAGGGAACATGGATAATTAGCCTAATAACATGGGTACACCAATCGTAATTCAATTCCAAATAGGGTACTTGGGAAGTGATCCAAATACCATGAAGGTACATTAGTAGTTATTCTATGCCTACTATGTTTTGAATTCCTTAGTGGGTAGACTTGGAATATTATATTAATGTTTATATTTGTGTTATAATTATATGTCTTATTATTTTCACATGTCATGAATAATAATATCTTATTTTATTATCAGATGAATGGTTTATGTTTTATGATACATGTTTATTTGGGAATTATTTAATAAATATTTTTCTTGGTAATATATTTTTCTATTATACCAACCTGATTACGTAATTTTGATTTATAGTATCAAATAGAATCACATAAGTTTACCCTTACTAAGGATATGAAATCACAAATTTATTATCTTTTCTATTCCACAGGTTATGATGTTGAGTACAATATTGTAGGTTTTTATATGAGTACCTAGTTTAGTGAAATTGTTGATAATTCTAAATGAGTGTTGTATATTATGTTTATTATTTTTCCAATCATCTAATAACGTGAAACCTAAATTTTCTATGAGTTTTGTGATATTATTTTTACATGTAATACTAATGTGAATTATTTGAATGTTTAGATTTGGTCATATAACATGGTGTAGAAGCCTATTTTTAATCATATCTATTATCTTATGTATACTCGGAAGAGTGGGTATTGGTTTGTATATAGAGGTCCAAACCATTTCCAATAAAATTCCTAAGGTTTGGGCATACACATAGATGAGTGATAAATATAATTATAATAAAATTCATTCACATGTATGAGGTCCACCCAAGAAACTATAAAATCAAATATTTAAACCCACAAAGTGTCCCCCAGTGTCTGTGGAGTCTCACCACATCATCCACATATTACCTCACCATATGATCCTCAATTATTAACTCCCAAATACCTATGAAATGGTGTGAAATATTCAAGTGATCTATAAAAACCTAAATAATGATTTCTCCTCCCTAATTCCAAGGAATATTGGTAATGAAATCCAGAATGATCTCATCGCATATCTAATAAGATACATATTAAGCCTACAAATATACTACAAGAACATTATGATTAGCCTTAAACTATTTATAGACCAATAAGCATTATTTAAGCTCTTTCATAGAATTCATTATCCAAAACCACTGAAACTAATCCCATAATCCATATCAACTTTTGGATACACTGGGATAAACTGCTAAAAATTAGCTGATCACATTGTTTTGGTCATATTAAATTTTATATAATATATTATCTAAATAATAATCATGCTATTACATTCAAACTTGGAAACTTTTTGGAATTCATAAAATTATAAAATGACCATTATAGGTAAAGGTAATTTCTGTATCATTCGAGGTAGAAAAGTATCATATAATAGAGTATAGAAGATTTATATTATTAATATGAATTTAGATTACAATATAACTTTTCATTTGGATAATAACAACCACAAATAATATAAGAATTTTTTTTACCACAATATAGATTATGTTTGATGGATTGAGTTGGGTTTCTAATCACCACAAAAAATTCTCTATGAAAATTTATCTTGTATTATAATCACATTTAAGATATATGATCCCAATTTAGAGAGTGAATAAGGTTATAATTGTAGAATAATAGGTTAATTGGAAATTTATTCAATGATATATAATAATATAGTCCTCTTATTTAATGGATTAGGGATTGAAATTTCATTGCAATTTGGGTATATCCAACAATTCTAAAATTATTACATGATACTGAGACATAAAATCTACAATTATATTGACATTCCCTAACAGGTGATTCATGTGGGAAAAGAGTAAATATAATAGTAATATTTGGGAAATGTAAGGAATTAAAAATTAAAATTATCACAAAATAAAAATTTTAAATTCCATAAAATTTATGGAAAGAAGAAAAAGACAATGTTATAGAATCTGAAGATTGCATAATCAAATATCTAGATGAATTTAAAAATTATTAAATCCTCAAATGAGGATACATTGAAAACATAGAAACTAATAATAAAAATAATTCATTATTAGAAAATATAGATGATATTAATAAACTCAAAAAAATTAGTAATGTAAAACCCTAGAAAAAAAATTTAGATAGTTATGGAGGAAGAAAATATTGAAAAAAATATCAACAGTGATGAATCACTTAATGTAGATATAAATAACATAATTAAACAATTAAATAATGAAAATATTGAAGTGATACTTGTACAATGTAACACTCTATGTGAAACAATTATTTAACAAGATAAGTACATGAAAATAATTGTATGGATCTGATCTCAAGAATATAAGAGAAGGAAAAAATCAAAGGGAATGATATGGACATCCCTAATGTTATACTCACTATTTTATGTATATAATATCTTTGATATGAAATGGAAAATAAATGGAGGAATGTTTTAGGACCTTATTGAATAAGGATTGGGAATGAATGGTTTATTAAAAGTGGAATAAAAACAATATATATGATTTTTTTTAATGTTGGTAATCCATGATGGGATCTATTAGAGTTTGGAACAAACACCATAAATGGGTGAATACCCTATGGTTTTTCAACTAAATTATTAAAAATTATATCAATAAAAGTCACCACATATAATGTGAAAGTATAGATGAAGAAGTAAATTAATAAATACAAGTAAAATAAAGATATTGTATTATTATATCAAGGCGTTCATTAACTATGATATATATGGAACCCTCTAAATCCATATTTTTTACCATAAAACTAGATTAATAGGCATAACTAGACATATTACTCCCTATTATAGTAGATATGAGGTATATTTTGTGAAACTATTTTATACATGGTTGGTTATCAATAATTTTATAGTGTAACTAGATAGAAAAAACTTCACTTATAATTTTTTTAAATACTTGCACTATTTAAAATATGGAATTGTTGATCATTGACTATTTTAAGTGGAAGGGGAAATATTATTTTCTTATTTTTTCATTATCATGATCAATTATTATGAATGGATAAATTTTTATAGGGTGATTCATGAATACTAAATGTGGATTAGTGGAACTAATATTTTTTATGGGAACTAAATAAAAATTTGGAGATAAAGGAGAGTCTTAGATCTCCAACACTATGTAGAGCATGGTTGGAATTAAGTACTATTTTTACAATAATCTTCTTATACAATTTAAACTCATCTTGGGAAAATAAATATAGTACAAAACACAAGGAAATAAAATAATTTCTTATAAATATTACTCGGTTATTTAAAATTGCATTACAATGAATGAAAATGATATTGTGACATGTGATACCTACCTAAGGTATAATTTAGTTTTTTACCATTGTTGTGATTTATTCTATGATAGTAGGAAAAATATAAATTTTAATTTTACAAAAAATAATTCTTGGAAAAAACATCTTGATTACAAGAAGATGGATAATGATGTTTGGAAATCTATCCAATCAATAAATGACTGTTATTCTTTTTTCATGAAGATCATAATGTTATATGAATGGTTGGTAAATTTGATCAAGAATATTTTCATCATATCAATGTGGAGAAGAATACTATGATATTAATTAATTATGGCTATAAGATATATTAATATTGAATAAATTTAGGGAAAACCTTTCTTAAGTGGAATTTAAAACTATTAAAGATCTCAACATAATGTTGAAGATGGACCATGAATTTCAAAAAGTAACTATTATATATAATGTGATTAATGGAAGGTTATGTGCTGGTTTTTGTCATCAAAACACCAAAAAATATTTTTCCCTTATAATAAAGTACAATGGTGACCACGAGGTTGTCGCTCGAGGAGGTTGCAATTGGAGTTACAAACTATCACTTTTGTTAGTTTGTTTAAGAAAGAAGAGAAAAATGGGGATTTGGTTTAACATTCTAAAAAATATTTTAAATATTAACTAAGGTGAAATAAAATTGAATGGAGATATAGATAAATTGGAAAAAATAAAATGGGTTTGAAAATCAGATTTAAAACAGTGGTCATTGATAAGAATAAACATCTCGGACACTCCCCTCTTCCTTGTAAAAAATGTTTCTCAATTTAATTTATAAATTCACCACCAAGTAACCCCATGTGAACACTCAAATTTGAAAATAAATCATATAAATACCTTAATATGATTTATGTCCCACATATTTATGTGATTCCATAACTTTAAGACCTCCAATAAATCAAACCAATTTGGAACCACTATAATCAATGGAAAGACTTCTCCAACGAAGTTTAAATAGTGGGGTAAATTATTCTACTTCATAGGTTGAAAAACCATCCAACCAGATTTGTTGAAAATATATTTTAATAAAGACTACAAATAGATTAATTTAGAAATACAGGTTCAAAATAAATTCAGAAAGAGGATACACCTTATGATTGAATCTTAGAAAAGTGTGTCTATCAGGTGTAGGCGTCCACAACCATATGCTACTTAGCTACTCATCGCTTGATATGCCCCTGTCATCTCTATCATAGTGTTGATGGGTTTAATCCTAAAAAATATCTCTATCTCCACACCTTCACCTAAAGAAGAATGCTAGCAGCTGTCTGTGGGTTTTTTCTAACATTGTGTCATCACAAACTGCCTTCAAAGGGAGGCCAAGGGGTGCGTTTTATAGTCAAACCCCAACAAAACCCATGGTCAGGGTTGCCCATTTTTTTATGTGTATCACTGAGTACATGATGTGTACCTGGGTTACATGGCATGTACTCCATATTTATTTTCTCCTATACATAATGAATATCATACTCTGGTTTGACTATTGGAATCACTACATGACGTGTACTAAGAATACACAATGTGTACATTATTTTCACACTGAGTTATGAAGTCACGAGATGTACTGTGCGACAATTTCATTGATGATAAGTCATGATGTGTACTGATATTACATGATGTGTGATGTTGTTTCTCCTATTTTTTCAGCACCGCATCATTCTCTACAATACGATGTCTCACCGCTTCACTTCACTCATGGTGAGAAGTGTCCTCTAGATATAGTCCTAGAATACATAAGAAAATTGAAACAGTTAATGGTCCAGAATTGTGAAATTTTATATTTCTATCTCAAAACATCCCTAAATTCTAAAAATGATTCAATTTCATGTAAAATGACACATTAGTGGGGTTTAAATCTTTATCTTAGATATGAAAAATGGTGGAAATTTTAGCTCAATTAGAAGGGTATAAAACCACTACCCTTTTTAATAAATTAAAATTATTTAGGAAAATATCCAAACCTATTTCTCATCTTCTGGATAGTGGCATTATGATTTATGAAAGGAATGTCCATGTAGGGAATATTTCCAATTTCATCAAGAACATTTTCAATTATAATTCCTTCTTTTCCATAAAACCTACTTATAATTTAATATCAAGAATAACTTATGAATATGAATAATTATATATTCATAAATATGATATTGTATGAGAATAAATCTGTTATACTTTATATTAAATCCTACACTTCCCCTAGCTTGGAAAGATTGTCTAATAATTTATTTCATGAGATCTAGGAAATTTTCTTCTTATATGTGATGGTTTAGGTTTTGAAAAGATTCTAGAATGAATGTTCCCCTAGTGTCACTAAAAATACATTTTTGAAATTCAACTATAAAGTGAAAAACTCATGTCAAATCTATAATTTTAGACTAGATTTCTTTTTAAAGACATTATGTAATAATCATTTAAATTACTTCCAATACATTTCCCTAAATTTTTAACAATGTTATCTCTATCAGATAATATGTATTCATTTATGGTAGGAATATTAAATAAATATAACTATTCATATAATTGTAGAGCATAATTAAGAAAATAAATTGAAATGGTAACATTGTTATCAATTTCAATTGTAATAATGTCTCTTAAAGAATGATTTGTGATTTTATATTTTCCATAATGAGATTTATCAGGCTCTATTAACCTATCATATTATTGGTGAAATTATCATTACCTTAGAAATATATGAATATTATATTATTATATATATCAATTATATTTTGGATGATTTAAAATTTAATTAAATTAATATGAATGAAAAAATTATAATTACATCTGACCTTCTCTGTAAATAAAATGTCCTAGTATTTTACTAAGGATATAGATGAAATATCACACCTATATATGAAATTTTCAAAAAAAATCAGGTTGTTTCTTTGGAATTATTTATGGTTTTTAAATCACTAATATATTTTTTGAATAACATATATACTTCTAGAAAAATTATTTTCAACAACCTTGGAATAATAAAACGTAATTTATCATTATTTTGGTTTTTTTCTTATTGTTTTTAGAGATTTCAATAGTGAAACACATAAATGAAGAGGTAAATTTTATTATTTAGAAATGATGAGCCTAAAAAGTGAATTAATTTTCATTGGTAGGTATGTCATTAATGATTAATTCACATATGTGTAAAATTATTTAAATAAAACTATAGAGAACATTATTTTCATTAAAGTTGAGCCCTCAAGAGACATATATATTAGAATTCCCACTAATTTTATTTATCCTTATAGGAAGATCAAGGGAATCATATGACCATAAAATTATATAATCAATGTATATATTCTTGAGAGCATTCTATGTCAAATTTATAACCTGACAGTTTTCATGGGATCTCTCCTAATATAATGGTTGATATCATCCCCAACATTGATCCACATATAACAATTTGAAATGATATTTAAATAAAAATTTAGAATGTAAATTTTATCATAAAGTAGAAATCTAAAAGAAAACCATTTAATTTAATAGGATGATATACTCATTTGGTAACCAATGTTAAATTTGGAACTCATCAGTGAAATATATTAATTATTCAAAAAAATTAATCCTAGTAATACATGGAAAATATTATAGAACATTCAAATACAATGGTAAAAACCCTTTGGAACCTAGTATCTATGGTGAAACTCCTAAAAAAGAATACCAACTGAATACTGACTAATGGTTTATGGATTCCAAGAGTGTTCTATTTTTATATTATAAAATTATAATAATGTAGATATGGGAAAACATAGTTATAAGAAACCATAGAAAATACAATATGGACTTGACTAACCCATTTGAGATTAATTTTATATGGGATACGAATATGGAGGGACATTTCGAAGATTATAGTATATAAAAAATCTCCAAATATCTTTAAAAAATTATTCATGATTCGATTTTAGAATCCTGATGGATCATATAGTATAGTAGAAATAAAATCATTTACAATTTTAACCCCCTGTAAATGAGAAAATTATTGAATCAAATCACAATTGTAGTGTAGCCTTAAATTAAGGTGTAGTGTAGCTGTATAGAGAAAACTAGTGGTTAATTTGGTCATAAAGAGGTTGGGAGTCAACCCACATAAAATTAACAATATAATTTATTAGTATTATATAGAAAATGAAGACCTAAGGTTGTACTTATATAAAAAATAAAAGGGATTCAAAATGGAATCTGATACATACTTGTTTTGGGGAAGTCTTCAAGAATTATCGGGGAAACATTATGGGAATCTTAATTAATCATTTTGGACAAAAAATTTCCATTTAAGTGGAAATGAATGTAGTCATCAATGCAGTATAGATCATGATATATAATGTATGGTGAAACTATAGATAGAATGTTAGTATTGAAAATTTTTATATGTATTCAAGAAAAAATTGTCTCATCTCTCTCTATAGATAATTCTGAAATGGATTTAATATTTTTATTATCACTAATCTATTATCATTACCATTTCAAATACCTTTTTGGATAAGAACATGTTAGATGATGGCCTCACAATAGAAATGGAAACTTGTAACCCCATGTATTTGATATGAGGTGTTCTACATTGTTTGGTCACCAAAGTCGTAAAATATATCTTTAAAGAATCTGGTTTCAAACTAGTGTTAAATTTAACTTCAATTGGAGAAACCAAAGTTCTGCAGTGCAATGGTTATGTTTCCAAATTATTTTTGGTTTCTGAGTGGTATGTTGAAAAAAATATTTTAAATTATTTTAATTCAATAAGTAATTTTTTAAATTATTCATATTTATCATGCATAATTTTTATTTTCTTTATAAAAAAATAGTTTTTTCAGTTAAATTAATATTTTCATTATATTCTCCTAATAATAATTTATAATTAAATGATTATAAATTTTATAGAAAATATATGTATGTATAAATAATTATTTTTCAAAATTAAATGATGGCATTATTTCTTCATGATTTTTAAATTTGTTAACATAAGGGGATATAGAAATAAAATGATATATTGAATTGGTCTATTAAATATAATTATTTCTCTCAAATTCAAGAATAATAAAGAGTTAATGCTAAAAAAATAAAAAACTTATTTCTAAATAAGAAATTAATAATTGAAAATACCATTTGAAATAATTTAATAAAGAAATTAAATTTTATCAAATTATACATTATGGGGTCCTGAAACAAATAAATTACTCAATTAATATAGTCAAAAATGATTTGACTGAATTTTTGAAAAAATTTCATTTTATATTAAATGGATCAAATAATTTGATGACTAAATATAAAGAAAATTTATTATGGTCAAACATATGTTCTTGAATTGGGTCATTTGAATGGTGGGAGTATTTTTGATATTTCCCTATCCCTAACTCCCTATCCCATTATAAAAACCCTAAGGATCAAGGATAATGATTTGATTGTTCCCAATTTTCATAGATAGGGTTTCCCTATCAAAAGGTGCTAGGAGGTGGTGGGGATTTGGAAATGGGTTACTAAAAAAGGGGAGACTTTACTACATAGGTTCAAGGATTTAGGATTCATGGATGGTGGGGTCGATTGAGATATAAAGGTGTGTAAGAGCTTATGGATGAGGCTTTAATAGGGGTGTTATTGATCCATTTATAGAGAATTATAGTCATTCTACCATTAGGATTGTATTGATATATAGTATATTACCACATAAATATTGTGATTTGAGGTAAAACATAAAGGACTAGAGATCCTCTACTAGAAACGAGATTATATTACAAGGAAAGGTGTAGTAATTGTAATTGAGGAGGATAAGAAATTAATGGGAATATTAGAATTCAATATCAGGATATATTTTATCTAAAAACTCTTACTAGGTTAATAGATGTGAAAAGAGTGAAAAGTTTTATTATATATTCTGGTTGGGAGTTTGGAAAGAGTTTAGATTTAGGCCTAGGTGTGGACTACACAGGTTTAATAGGTAAAAACTCACATTTAACCTATATTTTTCTTACTATAGTGGATAGGATGGAACATAGATATTTAATTCCCCTTGTGAAATATTCCAGAACCTTATTTTTCTGGAGTCCATATAATATAATTTTAACATATACACTTATCATCTAGTTAAATGACTAATATATCCAGGAAAAAATATGGTAGAAAATACCCTAAATTTTTGGGCATAAAATTCATCTGGGATCATGCATCATTTTCATAGTATGTAGTTATGATTATATATATATATATATTTAATTTTTCATTATTTTTTATTTATGTTTTACTATAAATATAATATTTACCCTCCATAGTTATGTTATATTATATTCTATTACATTTAATGTTAATATTCATGAAAAAATGAGGCGTTTAATATTATGTCATAAGATCCCTAGATATATTTTATGCATTTTGAAAAGATGCAGGATACAAAATAAACCATTTAAGGGTGGATATTAATTTATTATGTGATTTATAATATACATAGTTATATTGTATTTTTATTTAGTTAATGTAAAACCATTTCATAATGGTTATTTCCTAATGAAATGTTTTTTTATAGCATCTTGTTTTAGAAACTCATTGTCATTTTATAAGCTAGTGCCTATTATGTTTGAAAATATTATTTCATCAAAATGAATTTAATTCTATAATACCTTAAACTTATATATTATTTATTAGTTAAATCTTATTGTAATTTCTTTATTTTATTTAAATTGGAAGGATGTTTCATGTATTATATTATTTAATTAATGTGAATAATAAAATATAAATTAATTTTGATTATAAATAATGATTTATCATGATAATTAATGTCCAAATACATGTATGTGAAATTAATGATTCATTATTTAAATTTAGAGATATTTTAATAAATATGAATCGAATATTTTGGACAATGTTTCTAAAATATACACATTTTATTAGAAATTAGTTATAGAATCATGATAAAATAATTTACATATAAACATACTATTTCATCCCAAATGAATTTAATATGTTCCAAATATTTTATAACAATTGATGTTTTCTATGTTATTTATTTTATTTTTTTATTAAGTTAAAACATTCAAAGGTAAACTTTTTAAAAATAGTCAGTAATTTTAAAGAATCATATAATATGAATAAGTGAATTAATATATATCATCTATTTTGATATCAGATTTTTATGTGTATATTAAGAATATAAACACTTAATCTAAATATTCTATATACCCCCACAATATTCTCAACTCTAATGATTCATAATATACTATGTTGAGCTGTAGTTCATTTTTTAATTATTATGTGACGGTTTACCCTATTGATTATATACTTATTTAATCATATATCAAGAATTTAATGTTATTTTTTAAAATATCAAGATATGGAACTATGATATTGATGATGAAAACATACGAAGGAATAATATGGTATATTATGATAGATGTTCTTAATGGAATAATTATATCATTAATTTGGAATTCGGATTTAGATGAAGTAGTTTTTGGGTTATGATATGGGTGGTGATAGGCTGTTAGTAGATTTTTTATAATTCATTATTTTTTTAACTTTTAGCTACCACATATTTCATAATTTGATGTCACTAGATTATTTATATAACATATTCTATAAAATAATTGATATTAAAAAGGACTGTATTTTCTATATTTATTTAATTCATATTTTTTTTAAATATATGAAATAATTTTTATCATTTGTGGTCAAGAAAAAATATATTAAAAAAATTAATAGAATAATTATTTTGTTTTTATTATTGATGGGTACATGGTGTGATCATCTTTTATTATTTAATTTATTTTTGATCAACATTGGATATATATGTTTTCATCTTGAAATTTTTTCTGAAATTAAAAAAAAATATTTTTGTTTCATTAAACTAAAACCCAATTTTTGGACAGTGAAGTGATGTAATGTTCCATATTAGGTTGAATAAATATATGAGTTGTGATATATCCTTCAAATTAATTTGAAATTTTATTTTAAATGGTGGATGATACAGTATAGCTCTACATATAAGGGTTATGTTGTGTATTCATGTGGATATAGATGACAACAAAGTCACCAAAATAGGGTTGTTATTCTATTCACATTCATTCAAATAAGGAATATTAAATCTCAATAATTTAAGGATCAATGAGACTCTATTTCATTATTGATTAGTTATAGATAGATATTTTTCTCAAATGTTGGCTATCCTACAACTTTAACTAATTAAATCATAGATTAATTTTAAAATTTCTATCCTACATAACGACTTTAAAAAATGGAATGCATCAAAATCTAGATTAACCTATTTCATATAATTAAATCACATAATGGTTTTAATAATGTGGTCTTAAAAGATGAGTAGTTATAAAGAAATTATATCATGTTGGATATGTATATAAATTATAAAATATATTACTAATAAATTAAATAACTCAAAGAAATTTCTTTTTGAATTAAAATTTATTTTTAATGATGGTGTGTGTTGATATCTATAATCATAGAGGAATTTCTTTATAATGAATATAGTCTATAATACTGTAAAAATTTTATGTTCTTGACATGTTTTGAGATTTAAAATTCTCAAATTATTCAAAATTAATAATATAACACTAAAATGGGTATAAAATTTAATCATCTCCCTCTTCGATGTTTTTTTAGATTCACTTAGTAACAATGTTTCTTGAAAAAGGTATCATTCATTGAAATTTTAATTTATTTTAGAAAAATATTTAATACATATGAAAGTAATACACTCTATAGAAACACAAAAGTTTACTTTCATTGGAGAATATATCAATTATGAACAAATTTTAAAAAATATTATGAACATTTCTAAAAATTATCTTCTCATATTGTACCTTTATTTTTTATACCCTACATAAAACTTTCATTCATAACCATGGAAAAGTTGAAATAAAAAAAGGTCTCAGTTTAGATTATTAGTAATGGTAAACATGATATAGATCAATATATCAAAAGGTCAAATAATTCCATAGAATATAATGAATTTATAATAGATTAACAGTGTTAATTTTAAAACGTTCATTAATATATAATAAATCAAGATTTATGGCATAAAACATTAACATATAATTTTCCATGAAACATAAGTCTGTGGAATCCTCAATAATCGAACTAGTGTGATGAGAGAATATCATAAGTCAAAAAATATGTTAAAGGAATTGTTTTATAACCATAATCATATAAAATCATTTCATTAGACGACTCTCACTACTAATAAAATCATCACATAAAGGATAAAATCCCATAAATGATTGAGTTCACCCCCAAACATCTTGATATTCTTTGTGAATAGAGACCCTTAGTGGAATGGGTTCAATCATAATTCTATTTCATATTGTCTCATGAGAAATAAATCCTTAATAAATTATTTTGAGAGATAAAAAATCTCAAGCTTACCCATCACATACATAGGACTATAAATTTTTCTTCCATGAGATTACAAAACATTTCTCAATTCATCTTATTACAGCCTCAAAAAATTAATGGATTTTATCCTTTTTCCATCCTCAAAATATTTTAATCCATTCAAAAAAAATAACGGTTTATATCATTATATCATATATCTAATGAAGAATAAGAAATATCAATGTTTTTTTAAACAAATGAAACCACCAAAATAAGTTCATTCCAAAATTTATTTGAAAGGAAAGGGAAAATAAAATTTTACCTTTTTAACATTAAAAAAATCTCTGAATAATGTATTTAGATATTACTACGAAGATAAATATTCTGAATAATAATGGATAATTAATTATTAATAATTTTCATGATTTTATAAAATGTGGTCGAGCCATAATTGTTTAAAAATTATTTTAATGATTTAATAAAAGGAACCATATTTTTCATATAGAAAATGATAAAAAATAATCTGATTAATCATTTAGAATGAAGTTCAATGGTGTGGAGATTTTTTTAAAAGCATTCCATTATTGTTAAAATATTCAATAAAATTATTAGATTAACATTGATATTGATGAAAAGGATTCACAACTAATTGATGAAAATAAACTATTTTTTTCCACAAAAACATTTATCTAGTATTTTTTGAGTACCAAATAGAGGAAAAGAATATAATTATAAGAAAATATTTGAAATAAACATGTGATAATAATATAAATGGTTTATAAGAATGAAATAACACATTACTCTTCTAAGTATAAAATAAATCATATATAATCTATAGATAATGATAATGTATCAAAGACCATTACCTAAATTCAACACTTGGGATTCACATATTCGGTAACAAGAAATTATAAATTAATCATATCATGTAAGATAAATATCAATATTGATCAGTAATTAATTTATATTACATATGTAATATATATTAGTTCCTGATCAATATTGATATTTATATTACATGATATGATTCATTTATAATTTCTTGTTACTGAATAATTAATAATTCATCTTTAAAATCCATATTATAGTTGTTAACATCTTCATTTTCATGCATGTTTTAGTTCAGTAGTTCTGATCCATGATCATTATCCATTTTTCATAATATATATATATATAGATAATAATGATTCAATAAAAGTATTACTATGTAATTTTATAAGAATATTTCTTTCTTTAGATAATCATTTATTTCCTTAACATTATGACCACATTCATATAGGTGGTAAAATTGGCCCTGAAATGTTTTTGATCTAGATAAGAAATTAGTAAAGATATGATATATTATAACCATAGTAACATAATAACATAAAATTAGTTAATTCATATTTATTATATATATTCATTATATTAATTTTCAAAGCCACATAAGAAAGGAAAGAACTGAATAATTAAATATATTGATCATAGAGATGGTCATTGATTTATATACTTGAATGACACATTCATTTTTTAATTATGATGAATAAATGAAATAATACTACCCATATTATCATTATAGATTAATTAAAATATTATAAATATCATATATACTAACTAAATACATCATTACAACCATTTATTTGAAACTATGATAAAAAATGAAACACATAGCTTTATTATCCCGATAGTTCATATATATGAATGTTCAATGCTTTGATTTTTCATTAGATAGAAATGAGTTTGAAAATGGTTATTACATCGTTATAGTAATTTTTATTATGGGTAGGGTTATTATTTTATATAATTAATAAGGATACAAAAAATTAAACTAAAATTTAAGAAGATATAAACTTGAATGGTTTGGGTTAATATTATTACATATTACTTGGGAATCTTACTTTGGGTTACACATTATTCCTTCAAAGATCTTCGTTTTGGGAATAAAAAAAAACCTCTCAGATATAAGGTGGGATGTTATGAATTGATTTTTGGAATGTAGTGAAAAATCATGATTCCTATAACCATTAAATACTGAAAAATTTATTCCTTTTATATATCAAATGCTTTTAATGACCTGCTTTGATTAACCATATGTCTTGGGATAATAAGTGGAAAAAATGCAACCCTAAATCCATTTCATGACGATGAATTCCCTTCAATATTTATTTTATTCTTGGATCTCATTTATATATGATTGAGAGTTGTACTATATGAAACAATACATCTTCCTTAAGGAATATACTCTCAAACATTTGAAGAAAGAAATATTTATTAATATCAATGAAATGTTCTATTTTTATAATTTTATGGAAAGAAACCCAAATATAATTATTCTTTTTAGATGTCCAGTGGTGTACCATAGTGACATTCATGGTGATATTTTCTCATTTACATTCATATCTATGTAGGTTTTGTGACATCCCCTGATACTTATATTAGTCAGCATTGACCATCTATCATACCATGTACCAAAATACCTACTCCAAAGAATCTCCCTTCATGATAACCCATAGAAATTACACATTATAATCTCTGTAATTCTTTATAAATCATGAATAATTATAGAATTATGAACTAGTTGTGTCATGAAATAATTCCATATTCAATTTTGGAATTGGAAGGAGATATACTGTATTCAAAAACATTAACATTTTGTCCCTATCATGACTAAACTATAGAACATTGAAAACCTTATTTTGTAGCTCTAAATATTCATATTGTTCCTCAATTGTCAACAAATGAATATATTTTTGATGACACATCTGATTGATATATGATTCATCATGACCCATAATTTTTTCATGATACCAGGAAAGTCAGTCAGAGCTAGACCCTTGACAAATTATTAAATAAAAAGAAAAGTACAACAAGCACATACCGCAATTCAGAGACCGATTACATTTCATAAAAATCATACCCATCACAACCCCCGTTATAGTATCCTTCCGCAGTAGTCTTCTCCCCTTATGATCTTTCATAATGTCTTCGTATCTAGGAATACTTCCATATAAGGTTCCATTTCTCCAATGAGATCAACTCTTATCGAGATTGTTTGAAAGAGGATCTAGTGGACAACGGCTTCGGCAGCCCAGAGTAATCCTTATTTGTCCTTCGGCTTGTTGTGGTGGACACCACCTTTCCAGATTTTCTCTTCTCGTCCTTGAGAACCTCACAATAGGAAGGTTTAACCATCACATTTTCCTTTTCACTACCCGAGACATCCCCCCAATTTCCAGCAACCATAACAGCATGGAAACCATCATCCACCCCTCTGGCCTGTTCATTTCACCTGTTACAGTCAAGCAGTGCCAAACATGGTGGATGCCTTTCAATCTCTTGGCTAGCATCCACCTCCATCAGTTCATCAATCGAAACTAACTGCATATTATTACCTTATTTCATTGAAGCACCCACCTCCACTTGATATACCTCTTCAGGTTTCCCCTCAATCTCTTATCTAACATCCATCTCCTACGCTACATCAACTAAAATGCACTGCATATTGGTACCATCTTGTATTAAATCACCCACCTCCACTTGACAAACCTTATAAGGAACCAAGGCTTGGAACCAGTTACATGTTTCAATAGTACTCCCTAAAGTAGCAGGTTTCATTGCAGACATGCACTGGCATCCAAAATTTTCCCACACCCATCTGAATTCAAAATCACCCCCCTCGGACCAGCAAGGTTATACCCAACACCATCAACACACTGCTTAAGACCACAGACCCCATGCCCAGCAATAAAATCACACCCACTCTCAGGATGTGCCATTGCAGTATCCTGCCCCATGCCACCTCCAGGAGAAGCAGCATCCACATGACTCACACCGGCACTGAGGTCCTGCTTCAATCTCTCAAACACCACAACAATAACTGGGTTTCTCAAGTCCAAGCCACCCACTCCATTTCCAATCCTTGAAACATCGACAGTCATCTGTCCCTGACTAGTAGTTTTACCATTTCCTTTCACTGGAATTGGAATTCTTCCATTGTGACATTGATCATCATAGTGACCCAGATGATGAAATCCCGGACAGTAATCAACCTAGGATTCAAAGACCACCACTTGCGTCCAGAAAAACTCCTCACCAACCATAATCTAAATCCATTCAACTGGAGCCTTCGAAGCATCCACCTCAACACATAGTCATGGGTTAATAGGGTGTCTTACCGAGAACGTGCGATTATCAGAACAAAGAAAATGCCCCACCGGATTCTCTAATATACAGATAATCATGGGATTCTGAAAGGGAAAGGGAAAGTGGGAAAATCATACATAGTTGGTGATAGAGGGAGATTCTCGATTCATGTAGAGATCAAATGTCCATCGAAATAGAAAGAACCTACATCCACCATAGCGTCGAGGAGCTCTAGTGTAGGAAAAAATTAAGTCTTCCTCCGAGGAAAACATATCATCATATGGCACTTATCAATCAAACCCACCACCGTGTGATCCTGCAGATCCAACTTGCTAAACAAAAATCTATCGAACTCATCAAATGAAGTTCTTCAGTGATTAAAGCAAGACACCAGGGTCAAATTCAAGAGATTCGAAGCCTTAGAGAACTCTGAGGAAGAGATCGTAAGTTGAGGGTCCCACTACTGGAAATACAGCCTATACCAATGGTTCAAAACCGTGGGTATAACCTATAACCACGGTTTTGGGAACCATAGGGCTGAGAGGTGTCGCAATATGGGTCTGAGGCTATACCCACGATTTTCCCAAACCATGGGTATAGGGATGTCACAACACGACACCCTGATGTACCAGCGTGTCACACCACTACTCCCACGGTTTGAAAACCGTGGGTATTTATATTCCCAAAATCTATTTCGCGGGATTCCAACATGGGATGCCTCAACTGGACACTGCCCTCTCTGACAAACCGAGCTATCAATGCTTTTGATATATAAGTATATATCTATATAAATATAATAATATTACCGCATATCTAAAAAAGAGAATGGCACGATTTGAACACAGCACCAGTTGCAGGATATAAGTTGCTGAAACAACAAAGCTGCAGGAATATTTTTAATTTAGTCAGACATCTATTTACTTATATTAATTATAGGTAATTTATTAGAAAAAAAACTCAGCGAGAGTCGAACAGTGGATCGACTCAAACAAAAATATACATGACCAACCAAGCTACAAATACTTTTTGTATTAAGTTGTGTATGTTTGTAATTATATTAATGAAAACCATATTTCCACCAAATATTTTTCTTTCCCCATGATATTTTTTTCTGCCATATTGTGGGAAAGCTATACCCACGGTTTGGCCAAACCGTGGGTATTGGTCTTCCAAAAAAAACACCAACACCCACGATTCTTCAAAACCGTGGGTATAGGCCTTGTGAGAAAACCCTATACCCACGGTTTGGAAAAAACCATGGGTATAGGCCTTCTGAGAAATCACTATACCCACGGTTTGGGCAAAACCATGGGTATATATGACCTGTACCCACGGTTTTGGAAAATCGTAGGTATAGGTTCCTATATAATCCTTATGCCTACAGTTTAGGAAATCCGTGGGTACAGGGTACCCTATACCCACAGTTTTTTGATAAACCATGGTGATAGGTCCATTTTCCAGTAGTGTCTCCAAGATGAAAAAATGGAACCTTTGGACTCAAGGAAATTAACGGAAAATCTGAAAGAAAGCTAGGGTTAGAGAAAGGTACAAAAGACACCCGTGGAACCAGAGGTTGAGGGAGAACCTCTACCCCCCTCCCACCTCCAGGAAGGGGGGGGATCCGTCCACAGTCATGAGTTAGGGGTTATCGCCAGGAGCCATCGCCGATCACCATCGCCAGGAGTCGTCGCCGATCGACATCCTATATCATTATTTCATGATATGTCCTATAAAAATCAACATGTTCTGGATATATATCAATCCTTATATTATAAATGATAAAATGATTATTCCAATATATTTCATGGGAAACATTGTTCTACATACCGACATGTTAATTTATTTAGTAGTTATAATCATTAATCAAATACAATAATCTTCATTTCATCATTTTAAACACCTTATAGGTCAATATATAATTAAATATTTTTGTATTTGTATATTTTTTCATCTATTCACCTTAAAGAATCCAAATCTATATAGAAATATTGTCATTTTGAACTCCAAATCACGAGTTGGTTTATTTTAAAAATAAACATCCAATTACATATATGAATAAGATACCAATATTTCATTCATCATGAGAAAAAATCCATTCCAATTCATTGATGCATCACTTTTTATCACAATCCCCTATCCACTGTTGGGCATTGTGTGTCAAGTTGCAATGACAAACCATCTGTTCATTTCATTGGAATTACCTTCACATTAATCAATCCAATGAAAATTAGTTCCCTTTTAGTGTCAATATGTTTAGTATATTTGATATCTATTATAAATATCCCACAATATATCGATAGTAAATATCCAATCCAATAATTCTATAAATCTCTGTAAGCATGGTTGGTTTAGGCCAATGTTCAATAACATTTATCATTAAAGGACCCCTAATATCTCCAATATTGTTATGAAATGGCCTAAAAATGGAATTCATTGTAAATATAACTCACATTTACTAAATTTGGTATAATAAATATGCGTTGTAACAGTTTTCAACACAATCCCCAATGAAATTCTTGATCAGACTTACTCTTCAAATATATGATAATATAATCCATAATTACTACCATAAACTTATCATAGTAATTATACTGGAATATGTTCAGTATATCCATACATTTATTATGGAAATTGTTATGTCTAAATGGAATAACTATAAATTCATAGTTTTCATACCTCATATATATTTTTATCTTCTTTGTTTCCTCCCTTTTGACCCTAAACTATTGATATCCATTTCAGTGCAAAATAATTGAAGTGTACTGATATCCTCATAAGTGATAAAAAATGTAATCAATATGGGTTAAATTTTATATAATATTGATAATTATTATAAAACATTATTGAAAATTAATACAATGATCCATTGACCCAAAAGTCTTCATAATTTAAAGAACATTCCCACCACACGGTGAAATATTACACCGAATGAAGAAAATATAAAGAATCTCATGGGGAATTACATTAATTACTACAATAAAATTAGCTCCATTCTATAAAGACTATTTGAAATAGGCATTTCACAATGTATGAGTTATATTGAAAATTAAACATCATGATTAATGAGAAGACTAGGATATTATATATAAAATATATTGGCATATCCCCACAAAACAATCATATCTTCAATTTTAAGTTTTTCTTCAATGATATGAGATAAATGCACATCATGTTTATGTATTAACACCCAAACTATGGATGTAATTTCTGAAATTTTTCCATATTAATCATCATAGTATTATAGAATAATTGGTTCATTTGGAATATGAAATTTAACTTCTCTTCCATGGAAATCAATATTGGAAAATTATAAAGTATGAAAATCCATGCCCAAAATCAAATACAATTCACTAAGAAGGGGGATAAAAATAGTTTTAGGAAGAAAATTCTCACAAAATTATAATAAAGAGGAATTCTATAAATCAGATGAAATCATAATATCATTAGGAAAACTAATTTATAATTCAAAGTATAACCATTGATTTGGTTATCTGATACCCATATAAAATTTCTCATATGTATAACAATTGGTATAACTATAATTAAAATAGAAATTTATAGTTATGAATTAGATTATAAGTGTATTTTTCACCTGTTCATTCTCACGACCCATATCAAGGAAATTAATCATATGATATTTCCATTTATATCATGGTTTAAGTGGTTAATGAAAATTTTTGTCATCAATCAAAATCAGATTCATTCACTAGTTGGAATAATTACCGTAATCATTAATATTGTAAAATTGGATAATGGTTTGTTCATATAGATAATATTTCTACCCCATTTATTTCAATTCATATATATATTACATGTCTATAAAATTCAGCAGCTCGATGACCATAATTTCAATAGATGAATCAAGTACCAGTACCATAGAGAAAATTTACCCAATGCTTATTCCCATATTTTTAAAATGATATAATATCAATTTTCTTCTCACCATGGGTTTATTATTTAAAATTACCTAAAAATCATCTTTTTCATATGAAAGGTGATATTAAGGGGATTCTTTACTATCCATTTATATATTGTGAGAAAAAACAATGATTTCTTCATACCTACTAGTATATCATATGGACAATTCATTTTGGATACATGGTTTTAATCAACCAATGAGCTAGTAAATTTTTATTCTAGGGTTGATGATAAAACAAGAAGCGTACAAAACAAAAATTATAAATTTTAACTTATATTTACCAATCATCATTCTATAAATCAAGATCAATTAATTCATTATACATTTTCATGAAATTAATTATAGTAAGATACTTATTAAAAAATATCTTGTTGAACATATTACATTCATTTGATAAATTTTATTTATGTAACCTCATATTTTATATAATATCACACCACTGATCTACCTCACCATTAAAATAACATATATCCATGATAATTTTTTCATTATTAAATCATTGGAGAACAAAAAAATGGTACTAATCCATTTTTTGTGAACTAGTAGATTAATAAACCCACTAAATGATGCCAGATTTTCCGTTATGAAATAATCAATGGGGAATTGGTACCTCCAATATTCATTTAGATATTCGGTATAATTTGTGTCTTAAGATAGTTTTCATAGAATATCAGAAATATTTTTAATTATGAATACCCTTCCATTTAGTTTATTTTGGAAAAATGATTACATTATCTTCCACATTTGTTGTTAAAAATTTAATCTTAGTTCAAAACATTCACAAAAACCCAATATCATAATGTCAGTGTCAAGATAAAATAACCAAATTTTAGTAATAATATAATAAATAAAATCACTATGGTGATGTCTAAAATAATGACACAATTCTATCAACCTATGAAACGTTAGGTTCATGATATATAACATTTAGTTCATAATGGGTTTTATTATGTTATATCCTCATGTTCATCATAACCAATTCTCCAAAATAATCAAAAACATACATTGATACCATATATAGACATCATATAATCATTTAAATAAACATTACATCAATTTAGTTTTATATTATACAAAAATCATAATAATTCACTACAAAAATTATTAAATGATTAATGTGTTTAAACACTAGATCAATATTAATATTATTCAATTACTAATCATAATCATATCCCATAGTGTTCATATCACATAGTTAAACTCTTAGACATAAAATACATAAATATTTTCCTAATATCCTAGGGTAAATTGGAACATAATAAGGGATGATCACATATTCTCAGTACGGTTATAGAAGGGAGATACAAATAAAAAATAAGTGAGAATAATTGTATGAGATCATAATCAAGGTGCATGAGATTAATATTTTAAATTCATACCCAATGATTCATAGATCATAAATCATATGTTACAGAATAAATCTTTGTCATATAATAATTCATGAATCATAAGAATGAGGAATCATCAACATAAAATTAAGATCCGTGATAGAATATCATATGAAAAAAATCATATTAATTTTGAAAAAATCATAGGCATAGAATATTATTTCAATATCCAGGTCTCACTGAGAAGACCATCATTATATGGTGGAAAAGGTAAAATAATGGATTTCTTTTACTCCCCAACTTCTCTTCATTATTGGTGGATATATTTCCATACTATAAATGGTTCACTCATCATTATGTTGAAAATTATCTTAGGATACATAAATACTTACCCAATCTATTAAAGGGAAATATAATTCCATACCCACACATCAAAGAATGAAAAACCAGTAAATGTGTGGTATGAGATCTTAAAAAACCTCATCAATTCGTAATATCATATCATGTGGAAGAGGAATAAGTTTCATTTTTATTTCATTATTACATAATCATAATCCATCCAGAGACATAAAATTTATATAATTTAAAACTCATATCCCTAATAAAACATAAGAAACATCAAAGGATAATGAAATAGATGAAAACACCTTAATATGATTTTTTAAAAAATTCATTGAAAAATAAGAGATAATATCATTCCCTTTTTTATAAAATATATCAAAATAAATTTATTGAATGCTGAAAAAGATAATTTTATTGAATGAATAATGGGAATCATATAATGGAATCATGACAACGAATAGCATTCATGATGGAGTTAAAATGTTGTTGAATCATTATTATTAAAAATCATTTTTTTCATAATTAAATAATAATTAAAAATTGTTTCATATATAAGTTTTTTAAAAGATTGTTTTTAATCACATTTAATTAAATTCAATGTTTGATAAAATTACCTTCTAAAATAAATTTATAGATAAAAACATAAATATTTTTTTTAATAAAATGTCTATAGAGGAAAAATATTCCATAAGAAAAGATTATAATTATGGTTTTTTAAATCATTCTTTCAGAAATTGTTTTGTACCTAGGTGAGAAATAATGATACTATTACATGAAAAATATCAAAAAACCATAAAAGAATAAAAGTAATTAGTATTTAGAAAAAAATATTAAATTTACCCCAATTATAAATTAAAACATAAACTGTCTTCAAAAACTAAGATTGTAACATAATCACTAACCTCTGGCCCTATCTAACATCATACATACACTATCCTATAGTAAACTAAATTTAAAATTATTACAAATATAATGTATAACCATATTCAAAATTATTGTATCAGATATTATTAATTTATTATTTTTTAATTACCCATTATTTATTAATTCATTGTTAAAATCATTTTCTACAACGTTTACTCTTCATTTTTTTCATGTGTGTTTTAGCTTTAAAATTGTATTACATTACATTTTATTATTCTTACATAAACTATAAAATTATAATAATAATTAAATAAACATGTTATTAAATTATATTGCTTCAAATTTTTTTTCCCTTAATCAGACATTTTAGAAACAATAACACAATAATTATTCAGGTAGTAAAACTAACCCAATCAAGAGTGTGTTATAAATACAAAATGAGTATGAATGTGATATTTCATAATCATATTACAAAATTTAAGGTGTATTCTTAATTATTTAATTCTCATATATAATCAATATAAAAAATTATATTACCATCCATAAATTATGGATATTAAAAAATAAAATATATCGCTCATGGTGAAGGTAGTTTGTACATAGACATAAATGATACTATCATTTTCTAATGAGGAAAATGAAATGTTTGTAGATAATAATCTATCATTATATAATAATTATTATATAATTGATATCATATTTATTTTATATATAAATAATGATATCCATCACTATGAGGTTGTGTTTGAAAATGAAATAGGTCTCATTGTGGTGTCGTTAGTTTTTACGTATGCACGAGCGACACATACATTTGACATTTGATAGAATTGAGTGAGAAAATTATTTTTCCATAATCATTACAAAAATATAGTATATCTATGGTACTAATTTAATTTCATTAGGTTTTATAAAATAGATTTTATGGAGGTTAATGAATTTTGAATCTTGAATGAAGTATGTATTGATGATTACCTCTAATTTTTTAATCCTTCTTTTGAATATTACATAAGTATTTAAAGGAAAATATTTTATGAAAATAATCACCTATAGAACATTTTGAGGGATTATATAAAGATATTTGAGAATTTATTTTATCCTCAATATGGATTAATGTGTGTGAATATGTTAATGGAGGATGTTATCTTTAATATGTGAGTGTATGTTCCCATTTATAGGTGAGGGGATCTACCCAATTGTAATTATTCAATGTTTAAAAATAGTAATTCTTCATATTTTATATCTTGTTACATAAAATGGAATAATTTTTAATGATAGGATATGTTATGGTTTAAATAACACCACAAATCAAAATTTAGCATGTTTTTGTGATATTTTAAACCATGTCAATTGGATTTACCCTATTGTTGACCATTTGTTAGAGATCAGTTATTCTTAAAGGTGATTGGGAGTAAATATTGAGGATAAGTTATTATAATGTGGGAAGTTTTTAAGATCATGATCTTTTTTGGAAGATATATCATACAAATTTATAGGTATTTTTATTCTTCACTTTGAGTATAAGTTGTTTGGGTCTTAACTTGTGTGCATTTGGGTGAAATTTGAGAGTTTTGGAAGGAGGATGGAGGTTTCATTGTTTTTGTATGGTTTGACCATGGTTAAAAAATGTGTGTAGCCTAATCGCATGGTTTTCATTGGGTTAAAAAAAGATTGAAACCTAAGTGTGCAAGTGGTTGCACTATTTTCGGAGGGTTATTACTAATTTTGAGACTTCACCCAGCAAACCATGCATGGGAAAATAAAAGTTACAAAAATTTATTTTAAATTCTCTCAAACCCCCATATTAACCCCAAATTGACCCTTTCTTGACCCTAATGGATTTATATCATTCTTGGAGGCTCTCATAAGGTTTACTAAGGCTCTCAACCTACGTTATTTGTGAATTGAAACCCAGTTTTTAGATCTTCTTCTCTCTAGGTATATGGTTTTTTCCTAATTAATTACATATCGCTCTTTCATTCTTATCCACTCTTCTTATGTGGTTTTATCCTCTATTTTTTATCGAGATATAGATTCATTGAATCAAGATCTATTAATTTTGGATCAAGATCTATATTTTTTGAATCTAGATGTAGGAATTTTGGATCTAGATCAAGAGTTAAGAGATATTTTTTCTTTAAATCTTAGATTTAGGAATTAAATCAATATCTTATTCATCATAACATTCCTAAATAAATCTTCTTCAAATTTTCTGATTCTTCATGATAAAATTGAGGATTTGATTCATACTCTCATGTTATGTGGTTGTTCTTCTCAAATTTAGGATACCTATTAGAGAGCGTTCTTCATCACCATTTTTGAGGTAGGTGGTCAAAAATTCAATTCCCATAGTCATAATTTGGATTAAGTATATGCAAGTTGTATAATTTCTAGATATATTTAGCAATTGAGTTATTAATTTGAATTAATTAATATGGAAAATTAATTAATTGATATTTTTGTGAAATTGTAGGATTTTGGAATCGATGAACAAGATAATTTCATTGGAGTTTAATAAAGTGATTTTGGGAATTGATGAAATGGGATTAATAATTGTGGAAATATTTATCAAGTCCTGAACTGAGAAATTGGGGTTTTGATTGAATATTGGGAATCATCGATTTATGATAATTATTTTATAAGATCATTATCGGAAAAAATAATTGTAATAGTAGAATAATTAATTGGTGAATTAATAATTAGATTTTTTTAAAGGTTGGGGCCAAAGCCTCAATTTATTATTAAATCAATGATCTCTTTAGACTGGGTAGAGGGTGACCCATAATACAGACAGAAGGCCAAAGGCCAAGTGGCCTGAATACAAGGCTTGAAAGCCCGTTTTTTTGGCCCAAAGGACCCCTCGGTGAATAGTACTGATACAGTACCCAAGGTGCTACAGTCCCTGCTACAGTACTGCCACCGCTGTAGTGCTTGCTACAGGCCTTCCGATGCTATAGTGCCGCTGTTGCTACAGTTTTTCCACTGCTACAGTGCTGCTACAGTGCCCTGTTATAGTCTACTATAGTAACCCAGAAATTCACCTTTACCCGGAATTGATCCTAGGTCATTTGGATGCCAAGAAGGAGCTTGTACCACTAGGGTACAAGCTCATTGTCCTAGGTGTATTAATAATTAGATGATGAGTATGTGAATAGTTAACTAATTGTTGATTTAATTAGTCTAATATAGAGATTGTTGAGACTGAATAATTATTTGACTAATTAATTATTATTTTATTGAGGTTAATGAATAGAGATATTAAATTGTATAATTAATTATTGTTGTTGTTATGATTATTAATTTGATCGACACAGATCAGTTAATTGAGGAATTAGTTGGGGTAATTGATTTAATAGATATGGAACAATTTATTGAATTTTTTATAATTGGAATAATTAATTGTTAAATTAATTATTGGGAGTAGTGTTGTTATTTAATTATTTAATTAAATAATAGGATTGTGTTAGATTAATTAACTTTCTAAATTAATTAACAGACATAACATAGACAATTAATCAGATTATTAATTAAAGGGTTTGAGTTAGATTAATTAATTATGTAATTCATTGATTGAGGTGATATGGATTAATTGATTAGGGAATTGATTAAAGGATGTAATGTTATGAATTCTAAGTAAGATTAATTAATTAAAAAATTGATTAATGGTGATAGTTGTGATGTTATAATTGGATGAATTAATTAAAATAATTTGTAAATTAATTAAGGAGGATTTATGTGATATTGAGTTGATCATTTTGAATAATTAATTGATGAATTAATTATGTGACAATTATATTTATAAGCTGGATAATTAATTGTTGAATTAATTAGGGGATATTGAGATAGATGATTTGAGTTATTTAATTTCATAAATAATTATGATTTATTGATATTGTGAATGAGATAATTAATTATAGACTAAATTATGGGATTTAATGTTGTGGATATTTATTAATTAATAGATGAGTTAATTAATGAGATTTGACATACATAATTAATTAGGGAATTAGTTATGAGTATTAATGTTGTTTAATAATTTTTGATAAATGGGGTGATGTACATTATGATCTAACCGCAAAATAATAATATAAATGCATGATCAAATTGAGTAATTAATTGTGAAATTAGTTTCGAGATATGGATGATGCAATTTGAGATAATTAATTTGGAAATTAATTATGGGATATTGATGCATTGAAGTGAATAATTAATTGGAGAATTTATTATGAGGTACTTAATTAGTATGTTTGAAGAACTAATTGGTGAATTAATTATTGGATTTTTATTTTATGAAATGATTAATTACTTGTCGAATTAATTAATGAACTTGGATTAATTAATTTCTGAAATAATTTATAGTTTCAAAGGATTGGGTGCTAGACATGATGGTCTAGGATATAGTTATTGAATGAGGGATAGACATGATGATCTTTTCCAGTGGTAGATCTATCGGGGTGTTGAATTAATAGGGTGCCATACATGATGATCTAGACTAGTGGTAGGTGTGTACAAATGAGAATTGGGTGTTAGATCAGATTATTTACACCAATGGAATGTATGAATGTAGATAATTTGGATGTAAGGACCTGGATTTTCCATGTAATTTTAATTAAATTATATGGAGTTATTACGAGGCTGCGAAAATTGACGTCACATGATTCCGAGGCCCGGTGTGCCCGGAATGAATTTATGAACTTTTTTAAGGTAAATTGAATAAACGCGCGGGCGGCATTTTCTATATTTTGATCTAGTGCTCAGATTAAAAATATGAGGGAACCATTGAATCCACAGTTCCAGGATTCACTTATGGGAGGCTTCACTTCGATTGCAGTAAGTATGGAGAAAAAGATAGATTTTGGACTTTTTAAAATAATAATAAAATAACATTGTTATTTTATTTCTTTCTTTCTTTTCCTCCAAAAGTCAAGAGGCAGTGGTGGGACCAACGACATTTCAAGCCATTAAATGGATTGACTCCTCAAATCTTTTGTAACAGAGCTGTTAGAATTATAAAGGTTCCTATTAAATGAACCCCCATAAATTCCATGGGTATTACTCACCCTCCCCCTCTCCTATTTATATGGATCTTGGGGAGAGGTATTTGCACGGATTCACCAAGCGATGAAGTTCTGGTAAAGTGTCACGATTCCAATCACTTGGAGGACAGAGCCAGTTCCAGTGGGTGGTGATGAGGGATACTGAATCATGAACCGAAGGACGAAGTTTGAGCGTCCACGTTGGCAGCTTGTTCTGTGGACGATGAAAACCGACTCTTCCTCAATCGCAGGAATTCTCCAACGATCTTGAGGTAGGGGGTTTGATTAAAGTTCATCTTTGATCATTTAATTTCTTTTATTCGTTATCATATTAACACATAGGGTGCGGTCCAAACAAACAAGGCCCGGACCCCCCGTGCAGCACGGAAGAAACCACCAAACTACCGGCACGCCAGTTGATGGCGGTCGATGGTGGCCAGAGGAGACCCGCGGAAACCAGATGTGGGTGGAGGAGGATGACACATGATGGCACGCCACAGAGGCTGAAGGTGTCCAGCATGATCCGGCCGCACAGGACAAGGGGCGGTGACCGCAGGCGCTTTCGGTGGCTACAACTACGACCAGCGGGCTGCAGTAGGTGGAGAGTGGCACAGCCCTGCATCCTGCGGGTTGGCGGACCCCCGATTGGCCAAATCTGCCGACTGTTATGCGGTGGGGAAGCACCCCGCCTGCAGGCCAAAATGGCCCTGTACCCATGGACCATCTGAACAGTCCAGGCCAGACCTGGCCCAGCGGGCCGGGCCGAGCCCACGACCTAGTGGGCCAACGCGTGTGGGCCGAGCCCCACTCGACGGGCCGAGCCAACTGTGGCCCGAGCCCGCGAACCAAACTGGGCCAACCCCGATGGGCCGAACCCATTAAACAGGGATGACCCCAATGGGACGGATCCATTAAACCGGGCTAACCCTTAGAGGGCTGAACTTGAGTAGGATCAGGTAGACCCCAGGACCTGTTACGTCAGGCCGGCCTAATCGAGTCGGACCGGGCCCAGACCCAACTGGTCCCCGAATAAATAAATGCATGTAATTGATGAACTGGGTGTCTGTTCGACACATCATCAGTGGTATTGGGATCCCTTTTGGGAAGCTCTCCCTTTTTCATATTCCAGAGGGCCTGACCGAGCCAGGCCGTACCAAGGTGCGATCACCCCCGTTTCACGGAAAGGGGTGTAACTAACAGACCGAGCGTCCATTTGATGAACTTTCTTCATCGCCAGAACCCTTGGGATAAGGTGGTCCTTTTGGTATACTTTACTTGAGTTTTAGAGAATTTTGGAGTGCATCCTAGTTATATCAAAACTGAATCCAATGGAGTCTTCGGAACTAAAATGCTTAAAAGTCATAGACCAGGCGTTCGATTAATGTGCTATTTGTCACGTTGGAACCCATCGACATGATGGTCCTTTGGGATACTTCTTCATGGGGATTCATGGAGGTTGAGGTATGACCAATGGCTTAAGGATTAGATCCTCCTGGAATCAAGAATAAAATGATCAGGAATCCAGTGGTTGGTAGTGAGGCGGAGGTTGGAGATAGACCATACAGAGGTTAGTACTGAGCGATCCTATGTGGGTCAGCGCATACCGATCTTATGTGGGTCAGATCCTTTGTGGGTAATTACTCAGTGATCCTATGTGGGTCATCGCATACCGATCTTGTGTGGTTTAGATCCTGTGTGGGTCATTGAGGGGGTTAGTACCTATCATTCCTATGTGGGTTAGACTCCATATAGTCAGCAGTAGTGCCTCTCGATAGAATAATATGATATATCTTCTCAACTAATCATCTATAATTTTGTTCCTTAATTATACACCTAGTGTGAGATAAGTCTTTTACCATTGCAGTGTTACCTGTGTGGTACTTTTACCTTTGTGGTGTTACCTGTGTGGTATTTTTACCTTCGTGGTGTTACCTTCATGGTGTTACCTGTGTGGTACTTTTACCTTCATGGTGTTACCTACATGGTGTTACCTTTATGGTACTTTTACCTTCGCAGTGTTACCTTTTTGTCATTCTTCCCTCATGTATGAGACGATTATATCTTGATAACATAGGTATATGTATGGTCGTATACCTAAGTATAGTTGTTGACTACTACGTGCTTTGTGGTTGAGGTCTTGCTTTATGGTTTTTCCTTTGTGGAACTCTAGGAGACCATTGGGGGTCTCTAGGTCTCTACTGAGTATCTTTATACTCACCCCTGCACGGGCTACACTTGTACCTTATTTTGTATTGTGCAGACAACAGACATCATTGATCGAGGCTGAGGGAGCCAACACTGGATGGTTCTCGAAGGTGGACCATTGATGTGACGTTCTGTAGTGACTATTGATCATGAGCTATACCTACCGTTCTGGTAGGATCCTCGGTGGATGATCTAGGAGCTTTTTTTCAATTTTCATTTGTACTTGTACTTTTCAGTTGGGCTTTTATTCCAGCCCCGTTACATTCAGTACACTTTTTACTACAATAGTTTACATTATGGTTGCTTCTTGTTGTGTTCTCAGTTCCTGTGTTTGAACAAGTATAAAGAAAATTACTTCCCATTATAGGGATACACCTTTTCGGTGCTAGTCATCAGCCCCTGGCCTATGGAAGGCAGGATATGGTGTAGTCACATTATGGGCCCCCGTGTACAGGTCGTGACAAAGTGATATCAGAGGATTCAGTTCTACCAAAAAACTAGAACTATGATTTTTTCAATGTGGATATAGTGTTAAGTGTTATGAGTGTGTTTTTCAGTTTGGGGAATCCAATTTTGGTGTGTAGGGTGACGTATCCATACACCAGGACCCTGAATTTTGATTTTTGGCTCATTGCACAGAAATACAAATTGCATGTGTTTTGAAAAGTTTTATTATGTTTTCTTTATGTCAGCACACTTGGTATAACTTATTAAACATGGTGCAGGTTTTTTTCATTCTAGATTCCACCACATAGACATCCAACCAGGATTCCCAAGAGAGTACACGATGATGGACCACTGACCGATGAGGCTTTGGTGCATGGACCTCTTACGGTGATAGTACCATCGGGTGGTGCACCAATAACACCACCACCCAATGGGAAGTAGATGCCACCAACCCCACTAGCAGAGGGTGCACATTGACTAAGAGCATTTCACAAGTTTCAATGGTAGATACCTCTGAGGTTCTGAGGTGAGTTGGATCCATAGGCAGCTGAGGACTGGCTGGCGGCTATGGCTAGAGTTTTTCTCTTAGTTGGGACACTAGCTAATCTGATGGTGATCCTAGATGCCAATCTCTTTCAGGGAGCATTTGGGAGATAGTGGAGTCTGGAACATCAGATACACGGTGAGGTGAACCTCATCTGGGTGGAATTTGTGGGCCTTTTAGGGTAGAGTTCATCCCAAAGACTCTACACTAAGTGTGTATACAAGAGATGCTGCACTTACTGCAGGGCAGCATGACCGTGGCCCAATACTAGCCAAGGTTTACTGATCACTCCCTCTACTCCACTGACATTGTACTAGACCCTTTCTTTAGGGATCGAACCATTGATCAGGGTCTTCGATGAGAGATCACAGCATAGATGATATCGCTCATCATTCCAACGCAGGATGGGGTGCTAGAGCGAACACTTTTGGTGGAGAGATTCATAGATGAGCAGACACCGATAGCAAGAGCCACGTCCAAATGTCAGGTAGTGGAGTCATCCACAGTAGGCAGGAGACGAATGATGCATGGGACCAAGTGGGCCGGACCTTTTGGTGGACAACCTCAGGATATAGGGTCTGTGGTGAGAGGATCACGGGACAGAGGTGGACAATTGAGGATCAGGCATCGCTACTCGTGCGGTGGGTAGGTTCACATGGCTTGCGACTGCCCGACCCACTGTATGGAAGACCTACTGATGGTCGAAGGACTACTATGGTAGAGGTAGAGGTTCGAGTGAGGAGGCCTATAGGTCATCGTGCGTGGCATAGGAGATGGTCATGCAGCAGAAGGTGGGTGGTGATTCGAGGTTCTACTGCCACCACCTCCATGTGGTCCACCCTGACCCCCGGGAGCATGAGGATAAGGACGATCTTAGCTCCAGGCAGCTGAGGCCTATGACCACAGTGCTCTAGAGATGATTAGATGGATGATCTGTGTCTACTCCACCCTAGATGTAGTACTTATAAACACATGGTCCAGTCACTCTTTTATTTCCACGACCCATATTTGGAGATTGAAAATTCCGATGGAGCCGCCGGCTCGATCCTTATGGCTAGAGACTCCTACAGGAGGGGATTCAATGATTACACACCAGTTCTGGTAGTGTGAGATTGCTCTAGGAGGCGAGAGCTTTAGCTGGGATCTTCTAGTAGCAGCACCAAGGCCTTATGACATCATCTTGGGTATGGACTGGCTATCCACAGTCTATCCTCAGATTGACTTTATTAGCCACAAAGTGTGGTGTTTCCATGAGGATGGGACCATGTTTTCCTTAAACGATGAGTAGGGAACCTTTTCAGCATAGGATGGACTTACCCGGGGGATGGTGCAGCCGATCACACATAATTTGGCTAGCCTTACCCTTAGATTAGTTGATTTTGAGGGTCCGAGCTATCCTATAGTGGTGGACCAGTATGTCAATGTCTTTCTGGATGATGTTCTGGGACTACCTCCACATAGAGAGGTAGACTTTTACATCGCCATGTACCACATCACATCACTGATATCTAAACTAGCATATCATATGGCTCCCATGGGGATTCTTGAGTTACAGTTACAGCGGGAGGACTTATAGAGGAAGGGGTTTATAAGGCCTGATGTTTCTCCATCGGTAGCCCCAATTTTGTTCCCCAAGAAGGCAGATGGGATTTTGAGGATCTGTACAGATTATAGGTGCCTGAACTAGGTGATTGTGAATAACATGTATCCAATAATGAGGATTGATGATCTCTTTGATCAGTTGAAAAGAGCTCGATGGTTTTCAAAGATAAACCTCAAATCAGGGAATCATCAACTCAGGTTATGAGATGAGGATGAGTAGAAGATAGAATTTAGATGTTGGTATGGACACTATGAGTTCTCGGTTATGCCTTTCAGCATGAATAACGCCCCTACAGTGTTCATGGGACTCATAAACATTATCTTCCAGCCATACCTCGATCGCTTTGTGGTGGTCTTTATTGACGACATCATGGTGTACTCAGCGAAGGAGGATGAGCATGCCTACATCTGCAGATAGATCTGGATACACTTCAAGAGCACCAGGTTTATGGTAAGCTCTCGATGTTCTAGTTCTAGATATGAGAGGATCACTTTATGGTACACATTATCTCAAAGGCTCGAGTTGCAGTAGATTCGGAGAATATAGAGACTGTGCAAGCTTGGGAATCACTTGGGAGTGTGACCGAGGTGAGGAGTTTTGTGGGGTTGGTTGGGTACTACCGGAGATTCGTACTGGACTTTTACTATATTGAGGAATGCTTGTCATCGTTTATTAATAAGGGACATCCCTTCGTGTGGATAGATAGATGCTAGTAGAGTGTTCAGGAGCTGAGGCAGGTACTGACAAGTGCCCCCATCTTGAGGCTACCAGAAGAGGTTGTTGGGTATGTAGTCTACTGCGATGCATCAGGAACTAGTCTTGGGTGTGTCCTATAAAGCATAAATCTCTTATGGTTCGCGATAGCTGAGGCATCATGAGAAGAACTACACTACCCATGATCTGGAGTTAGCAACAGTGGTATTCGCCTTGAAGATGTTGCGACATTACTTGATGTGTGAATGTTTTACAGTCTACAATGATCACAAGAGTCTCAGGTATATCTTCTCACAGAAAGAACTAAACCTGAGACAGTGATGATGGCTAGAGTTCCTTCAAGACTATGACTTTGAGATAGTCTATACTCCTGGGAAGGGTAACGTAGTGGCAGACGCACTCAGTAGGAGGTCTAGTCTACAGTTGCTGAGTGAGGAGATAGAGCAGCTATCCACGTTGCAGATATCCTTTGTGGATAGAGATGGAGCAGCTTACCTCTAGTCTATGACTATCACTCACCCACTTCTTCAGTGATTTCAGGAGGGACAGCTTGGGGATAGTGACTGCGAGGCACGAAGTACTAATATATCCATAGGACAGGCACCTGATGGATTTTATGAATGTGGGGAACACGCCATCCTCTTTAGAGGACACACCATGGTACCTGTGGTGATATGGGAGAGTGTGTTGAAAGAGTTCAATACATCACCTCTGGCGGTACATCCTGGTGTGGCGAAGATGTACCGTGACCTCCAGTGTTAGCACTGGTGGCAAGGGATGAATAAGGCAGTGGCAGAGTTTATTTTACGATGCCTCACTTGTCAGCAAGTGAAGGCCGAGCATCAGGTTGCAGCAGGTGTAGCACAGCCACTATAGGTGCCAGAGTGGAAGTGGGATGGTATCCCCATGCACTTTTTATTAGGGATTCCACATACGTCTAGGGCACATGGTTCCATCTGGGTGATTGTTGACCGACTCACTAAGTCATCCCAATTTCTACCCATCTGAGAGCAGGGATCTGTAGCGGGCTTGGGATGCCTTTACGTACAGGAGATTGTGCGACTTTATGGGGTTCCGTCGATGATCATCTCGGACCATGACGCATGATTTACCTCATGTATGTGGAAGGGATTACTGGAGGTGTTTGGGACATAGCTATGATTGAGCACCGCCTTTCATCCTCCGACGGATGGTCAGATGGAACAGACTATCCAGATACTGGAGGACATGCTTCGTGCTTGCATCCAAGATTTTGGCTATAGTTGGGAGGATCACTTGCCCTTGGTGGAGTTCTCATACAACAACAACTATCACTCCACCATCGGTGTGGCACCATTTGAGGCCTTGTATAGTCAACCATGCAGATCACCTCTATGCTGGATAGACCTAGAAAAGTCAACACTTATGAATCTAGAGTTGGTATGGGCTACCACTAAGAAGGTGAAGATCATCCAGGAGATTATTAAGACTACACATAGAAGAGATAAGTCTTTTGATGATAGGAGATAGAGGCCCTTGGAGTTCGAGGAGGGAGACCACACATTCCTATGGGTCTCACCTTGACGAGGATTGTGAAGATTTGGTCGAGGCAGAAAACTCTCACTGAGGTTTATCAGATCATTTTTGATACTTTGGAAGATTTTTGAGCTAGCATACTGCTTGGCACTACCACCGTAGTTGGTGAGGATGCATGACGTCTTCCATGTATCCCACCTGAAAAGTTATGTGCATGACTCATCTCACATCATCGACCATGGAGAGATGGACTTTGATGATGGGGTGACGTTTACGGAGGATCCAGCGAAGATTGAGGATTGACAGAAGAAGGTCCTTTGTGGAAGATTGATACCTCTGGTGTGCATTCACGGGCCGCACAAGAACCTCTAGGAGACAACATGTGAACGGGAGGGTCAGATTTGTGCTCAGTACCCACATTTGTTTCCTTATTCTAGGTTGTGGTGTTCAAGGATGAAAATCCCTCAGGTGGGGAGAATGTAAAGACTTAGATTTTATATGTAATTTTTTTTAAATTATATGGAATTATTACGAGTCTGTGAAAATTGGTTGTGCATGATTCCGAGGCTGGGTGATCCTAGAATAAATTTCTGAACTTTTTTAAGGTGCGTTCAGTAAACGTGCGGGTGGCATTTTCTATCTTTTGAACTGGTGCTCGGATTAAAAATCTGAGGGAACTGTTGAATCTGCAACACCAGGATTCACTTAAGGGAGGTTTCACTTTGACCGTAGTAAGTCTGGAAAAAATGTTAGATTTTTGACTTTTTAAACGAATAATAAAATAACATTGTTATTTTATTTATTTATTTATTTTCCTAAAATGGCCAAGTGGAAGTGGCGGGACCAACGACATATCAATCCATTAAATGGATTGACTCCTCAAATCCTTTATAGTAGCACCGTTGGATTTAGGAAGGTTCCTATTAAATGAACCCCCATTAATTTCATTAGCATTACTCACCCTCCTCCTCTCCAATTTATATGGAACTTGGGGAGAGGTATTGGCACGACATCACCGAGTGATGAAGTTATGATAAAGTTATGTGACACCAATCACTTGGAGGATAGAGAAGGTTCTAGTGGCCGGTGATGAGAGACACTGAATCAAGAACTGAAGGATGATGTTTGAGCGGAAACGTAGGCGGCTTGTTGTGGGGACAACGAACATTGACTCTTCCTCAATCGTAGGTGTTCTCCAATGATCTTGAGGTAGGGGTTTGTTTAATGTTCATCTTTGATCTTTTACGTGATTTGTTTCGTTATCATAGTATCATGGAGGGTGTGGGACAAATGAACAAGTCCTAGACCCCCCACCAATCCATTTAAGTTTCATTCTTTGGGGATGTTTTCCTTAGGGTGATGGCAGCAAGAAGACAACGGTAGCCTGGAAGAAACCGTCGAACCGCCAGTGCACCAAGTCGGCGGTGGCTGGAGGAGACCCGCGGTAACCAGCCATAGGTGGAGGAGGGTGGTGCACAATGACACCTGTGGAGGATGGAGGCGGCCAGACTGATCTGGCCATGCTGGACAAGGGGTGGTGTCGTTGGCGGCTATAGCCACGACCAGTGGGTTGAGGTAGGTAGAGAGTGGCGTGGCCCCGCGCTGTGCCGGGTTGGCGGACCCCTAGTTGGCCAAAACGGCCAACTGTTACGTAGTGGGAAAGCGCCCCCCTGGCTGGCCAAAACGGCACTGCACCCATGGGCCTGCGGAGCAGGTCGTGCCAGACTTGGTCCAGCGGGCTGGGCCGAACCTACGGTCAAGTGGGCCAACATGGGTGGGCTGATCCGCACCCGACGGGCCGAGCCAATAGAGGCCCGGGCCCACGAACCAATCTTGGGCTGACCTCGATGGGCCGAACCCATTAAACAGGGCTGAGCCTGATGGGCCAGACCCAGAAAATCGGGTAGACCCTTAGTAGGAAGGACTCGAACGGGGTCAGCTAGACCCCGAGACTTGTTGCTTCGGGCCGGCCTGACTGAGTCAGATCGGGCCCCGACCCAACAGGTCCCCGAATAAAGAAACGCTCATAACTGACGAATTGGGTGTTTGTTCAACACGTCGTTTGTGGCATTGGGATTACTTTTGGGAAGCAGTCCCTTTGGCATATTCTGACAGGCCTGACCGAGCTAGGTCGGACCAAGGTGTGATCACCCCCATTTCACAGAAATAGGTGTAACTAACAGAACAGGTGTCCGTTTAATGAACCACCTGTAGCGCCGGAACCCTTAGGACGATGAAATCATTTTGTTATAACCCAATTGAGTTTTGGAGAATGTTCTATTGTTTCCAGGTTGGATCCAACCTGAATCTAACCGGGTCCTCGGAACTAAAACGCTTATAGGTCATAGACCTGTCGTCCGATTGACACACCGTCTGTCACATTGGAACCCTTACGACATGAAGATCCTTTGGGATAATTCTTCTTGGAGATTAATGGAGGTTGATGTGTGAACAATGTCTTGAGGAGTGAATCCTCTTGGAATCAAGCGTATAATGAGCGAGAATCCAGTGGCTGGCAGTGAGGCGGAAGTTCGAGATAGATCATACGGAGGTTAGTGCCAAGAAATCCTGTGTGGGTCATCACTTACTGATCCAATGTGGGTTAGATCCTGTGTGGGTTAGCACTCAGTAATCCTATGTGGGTCATCTCATACCGATCTTTTGTGGGTCAGATCCTGTGTGGGTCATCTCGGGGGTTAGTACCTATCGATCCTGTGTGGGTCAGACTTTGTATAGTTAGCAACAATGCCTCTCTATAGAATAATATGATCTAAAATCTCGACTAATCATCTGTACTTCTACGCCTTACTTACATACCTGGTGTGAGATGAGTCTTTTACCTTCGTGGTGTTACCTATGTGGTACTTTTACCATCATGGTGTTGTCTTCGTGGTGTTACCTATGTGGTACTTTTACCTTTGTGGTGTTACCTTTGTGTTACTTTTACCTTAGTGGTGTTACCTTTATAGTGTTACCTTTGTGGTGATTTATACTTCATGGTGTTACCTTTGTGGTATTCTTTTCTAATGTATGAGACAAGTATATCTTGATAACATAGGTATATGTATGGGCATATACCAAAGTAGTGTTTTTACTTCTCTGTGCTTTGTGGTTTTCCTTTTTGGAACTCAGGGAGACCTTCGAGGGTCTCGGAGTCCCTACTGAGTATTGTTATACTCACCTCTGCACGGGTTATGCCCGCACATTGTTGTTTCTTGTGCAGAAGATGGACAGTGTTGATCGAGGCTGAGGGAGCCAGGACTAGATAGTGTTTGGAGTTTGACCATTGATGTGACGTGCTGCAGTGACTACTGATCCTGAGTTGTACCTACCCTTTCGGTAGGATCCTCAGTGGATGAACCATGAGCGGTTTTTCTCTTTTCAGTTGTACTTGTACTTTTTAGTTGGGCTTGTATTTCGGCCCCTTTACTTTTAGTACACTTTTTACTAGAATAGTATACTTTATGGTTGCTTATTGTTGTGTTATTGGTTTGTGTGTTTGTACAGGTTTAAAGGTAATGCCTTCCAGTTATAGAAATACACCTTTTCGGTGCTAGTCGCCATCCCCTAGCCTATAGAAGTCAGGTTCGGGTAGTCACGACATGGGCTCTAGGGGACGCGTCATGACATCAGAGTCTATAAATTATTTTACATTTACATGATAAATTTTTAATTTTTAAATGATAAAAATGGTACTCTGAGATATGGCTTCACTCGAGAATAATTCAAACTCTGGCATGATTTGAATTACGTGTTGAGATATCATATTGCTTTCAAAACATTAAAGCTCTTGAATGATTGAAAATAGGTATTAAGATATGATATTAACTAGATAATTCTTTAATATCTAGCATGAGATAATGTTATTATGGAGGCACAAGTGTCCTCAGGAACCCTAGAGTTAATATGATTTAGTAATGAATAAATGATATTGTGATAACAATTTATTTATTTATTTCAATTATTTTCTTATAAAATTGAATACACTATTTATTGATTGGAATTGTTTTAGACATTATTGGTAGTGACCTACTAAGTTGTACTCACTCCCTATTTAGGCAGCCCAATCACTGCCTGAAAAGAATTTATTGTTACATGTTAGGTTAAGGGAAAAGGGAATCAGTAAGATTACTGATTGGGGATGGATATTGTAAGAGGGAACTGAATGTGTTTTAGGACCCGATTGGGAGTTGTTATTGTATTTACATTCAATTTAATTTTTGGACACTTTCACACTTACATTAGCATAGAATGTTTCCCATTTCAGTTGAGTACTATATTTACTTTTTTGGATATACTATGACATTAGTACTATTTATGATTGTATATACCTAAAAATCTATTTATTTATTTATCAATGGTGTATTTCTATGATAAAAAGAGTTTATAGTCTCCCCATGATCTACTTACTAGACTCTCATGGCTTATCAACATCCTCTAACATATGGGTATGCACACATGAGGCTATGTGACTGACTAGTTCAAGGAACCATTGGGTGGAACCCAGGCCAAGATGTCACAAAGTGGTATCAGATCCAGTTTTCCTTTCTTCTTCTTTTGTCATACTAATTGGGAAATTTAGACAAGATCTTACACAGAGTCAGAAACATTGTTATGAGTTCATGCATTGGAGAAGATAATCCATGAGTGTTGGATAACGCAGGTTTCTAGGGTGGTATTATTGTTATTGTTGATTTCTATTACAAATGAATATTATTTCTCCTATGGTGATGCACTTGTTTTTTGATGCAATTATTGTTTTTGAAATTTGTTTAGATTGACTAATGGACCTGAACATAATTAGAGATGAGTCGTTATTCATCATTCTTGCAACATTAAATGATTTTGTGGACACAAGTAATATTTTTAACGCACATCAAAATGGGATTTGGGTATGTTTTTGAACTTGAATTGTTTTTCTTTTCTTGTGAAATTGAAATGAAGATGGTGACTAAAATAAAATTGAAAAGGATTGTAAAATGATTTAGGATAAGAATAATTGATTTTCTAAATGATAAAATTAAATAATGATAATGTGTTTACCCTTGTTAACTAGGACCTAGGTGTAGGATGGTTAAGGTTAGAGGTAGTGCCTCCTTTATTACCATGCATTGGAAAAAATGTGGGAGAACATGAAAATTGTTTTGTGTAAATCCCTCTTATTAATTTTTTAATATTATTTATTAATAATTATTTGTTTGTTTATTTTTCCCTTTATTTGGATAGTTTTGTTAGTAATAATTCCCTAGTTTGAGAACTGAGTGGTGATTTGTTAGAAGGACTATATGGTTTTGGATCAGTGTGGTGAGATGTTGGTGGGCACATAAGCCCGACAATTTATAAAGTTTATGGTGTTTCTAAAATGGTAGGTAACATAAATAATGGATGATTGTAGGTAGTATTCATCAATGAATTCTTAGTATACATTTAATTAGTTATGATCTTTTCCGCTACCTTGGCATCATCCTGGGTATGTTAGAAAATCAATGCTTTTACAGCTAAATTCTAAATGTGTTTTGGTTAGATAGGGGTCCCCTTGGAGGTTGTTCTTATGATGAGGTATATATATGGAGATAGATTCTTCTAGTTATTCCCTCAGCTATTTATGTATGATGTTATCAAGATGGATTGGGGGTTGACGAATACAGTGGGTCATGAGACATGGGTTGTGGAAGCTAAGTTATTTGACAATGCGATGTTAATGAAGGTCCAAAAATTGGAAACGATGTGTCTGTATAATTTGTGTGGAGTAAGACCATGGTTTTGATGTTGTGGAATCGAAATGCCTATGAGGAAAATATAAGGTTCATGTTTAATTTTCCCATTGAAAGTTTGAGTGAGCCTTAGAGGTGGCGGAGGTACGTCCTTACCATAATTTTTTGATGGAATTTCTAAGTACCAATGGTGGGTGACTTCTTATAGTTGTTGGAAATAGATAGTTGGGAAATGGGTCGGGTATGTTATGGATATTGAGATTGATAATAATGTGTCTATTGAGGTGTATCGGATATGTGTCTTGGATCATAGTGAAATTGTGTTACAGGGAGTTACTTTTCTGATTGTTCATGAATTATGGGAAAAAATGGTTTTATGCCGGAAGAAAAATAGGGGAGAGAAGTGGATATGTGGGAATAGTAGCCCAACCATTATTTAACTTAGAATATTATGGAATCTAGTAAGTAAATCTCATGGATGAGTTGTTATAAGGTTGGTACATTGAAAGAAACCAATTTTCCTTAATGGTGTTTGAGAGTATAACTCAATAATGAGCTCTTATAAGGTGCAAAAATTGTTAGATACTGGCCTTTTTTGGAATACATCTCATTAACTTTTAGAGGTATTATTTTTCATCACATTGAGTTTAAATTGTTTGGGTATTAACATGGGTGAATTTGAGTGAAAATTGAAGAGTTTTTGAAGGAGGATAGGTGTTTTATGGTAAACACATGGTTTGCATAGGGTTAAACAATGTGTGTTGTCCAGTCACATGGTTTGTGCAGAGTTAAACAAAGTGTATATCCTATGATAGCAAGGAATTTCTTGGTTTGCTTAGGGTTAGTACTAATCATGCGACTTCACCCAGTAAACCATGTATGAGAAAATAAATGTTTCAAAAAATGATTTTAAATTCTCTTAAACCAACATATTAACACAAAATAGACCATAGCTAAAACCTAACGGATTTCTCTCATTCTTGGAGGCTCTTAGAAGTTTATATAAGGCTCTCAACCTCTATTCATGGAAATTTGAGGATTGGTTTTCAGATCTTCTTCCCACTAGGTATATGGTTTATTCTCAATTAATTACATGCCTATCTTTCATTATTCTCCCATTATTTTGGTGGGATTTTCCCCCTCTTTTTTTTAATTGAGATATAGATTTTTTTAATATAGATATAGTCATTTTGGATCAAGATAATGATTTTTTTAAACTAGATCTAGGCATTCTGGATCAAGATTTCGAATGAAGAGATGAATTATCACTAAAATATTTGATCTATTAATTGAATCAGGATCTTATTATTAATAATGATCATGATAAATCTGATTAAAATCAGGTGATTTTGTATGATCAAATTATTGAATTAAATCATGATCTCATGCTATGTGGTTGTTCTTCTTAAATTGAAGACATCTCTTGGAGAGCATTCTTTTTCACGATGATTGGGGTAGGTGGTATATAATTCAATTACCATAGTCATAATTTTGATTATATATATTAAGGATGTAACATTACACGATCTATTTAAAAATTTGATTTTTCATTTGAATTAATTAATGTGGAAAAATAATTAATTAATATTGTTGTGAAACATTGGGATATTTGGATCTATGGAAAAGATAATTGATTGGGAATTTAAAAATGAGATTTTTGGAATTGAGAAATTTGGATAATTAATTCATGAATTAATTATCAAGTCTTGAATTGAGAAATTGATGTTTTGATTGAAAATTGGGAATTATTTATTTAGGCTAATTAATTGATAAGTTAATTATCGATTGATGAATTTTAATTGGAGAATAATTAAAAGGATAATTAATTATTTGATTCCAAGTATGTGAATGGTTAATTTATTGTTGAATTATTTATACAAAGATAGAGATTATTGAGATTGAATAATTTATTGAAAAGTTACTTATTGTTTTATTGATTCTTTTTAATATTGATGGTCAGTTGTTGAATTAATTATTAGAGTTGTTTTGATAATTAAATTGATCTACATGGAAAAATTTAATTGTGTATTTATTAAGGGTAATTGATTTAACAGATATAGAACAATTAATTGATGAATTATTTATATATATAGAATTTTTTATATTGGGAATAATTAATTATTGAGTTAATTAGAGGGATTAGTGTTTTTATTTAATTATGGAATTAAATAACGGGATTGAGTTAGATTAATAAATTTGGGAAAATAATTAATGGAATTTCCATAGACAATTAATTGCTGAATTGATTAAAGGTTTTGAGTTAGATTAATTAATTATAGAAATCATTAATGGGGATGATTTGTATTAATTAATTGGTGGATTTATTAATGGGTGTAATGTTATGAGTTTTTAGTTGAATTAATAAATTTAAATTTTGATTAAGGGGGATTTTTGTAATGGTGTAATTGAATGAATAAATTAATTAATGTGGATTGTTGGTATATTGATTTTATAATATTGAATAGTTAATTGTTGAATAAATTATGGGGAAATGATATTTGTATGTTCAATAATTCATTATTGAATTTATTATAGGACATTGATATAGATGATTCAATATAATTAATTATATAATTAATTATGATTTATTGATATTATGGTTGAGATATATTAATTTTATAGTTAAATATGGGATTTAAATTTGTGGATATTGACTAATTAATGGATGAGTTAATGAATGGGATTTGATGTAATTAAATAATTGGGGAATTTTTTAATATGATTAAAGTCATTTAATCATGGTTAATCAATGGTGTGTTGGAACTAATGATATATGCCCATCATAATGATTTAAATTCATGGTTTAATTGAGTCTTTAATTTTGAAATTATTTTTGGGATACCGATGAAATAACTTTAGATAATTAATTGGGTAATTGATTATGGGATATTGATACCTTGAAATGAATAATCAATTGGTGAATTAATTATAATGTGTTAAATTAGTATGTTTTAATAAATAATTTTTGAATTAATTATTTGTTTTTTATTTTTTTAAATGATTAATTAATTGACTAATTAATTAATGGACTAGGATTAATTAATTTATGAATTTATTAATGGTTGTAAAGGATTTTTTTCTAGACCTGATGGCCTAGAATTATGCTGATATACATGCATTGTTTTTGAATGAGGGCTATACATGATGATATATAATAATGATAGACCTATTGGGTATTGAATTAATATGGTTCTAGACATGAATATCTACACTATTTATAGGTGCACACAAATGATAATTGGGTGTTACATGTGATGAATTACACCAATGGTATATATTCAAGTAGATAATTGGGAGGTTATAAATGATGTTCTATGACATGGATAAATTTTTAATTGGAGAATGATAATAATGGTACTCTGATATATGGACTCACATTAGAATAATTCAGTCTCTAGCATGATTTGAATTAGTTGTTGAGATATCATATCACTTTAGAATACATTGGTATCTGGCATGAGTTGATGAATGTATTAATATATGATATTACCTAGGGAATGTTTTGGTCTCCATCATGACCCGAAGTTAGTATTAAGTACAGGTTCACTTAGGAACCCTGGAGTTAATAAAACTAAATAAATAATAAATTATATTTTGATAATTGTTTATTTATGAATTGTACTTATATTCTTATAGAATTTCATATAATATATTTTGGCTGGAATTATTTTTGACCTCATTGGTGGGGGCCTACTGAGTTGTACTCACAAACTATTTGGGTCGGTTGACCAGTTCCTGAATAGACATTATTGTTATAGGACTATTCTAGGGAAAAGGCTCTATGTTATATTACCGAGTGGGGATAGATCTTGGATGAGTGAACCCGACATGGTTCTAGACCATCATGGGAGTCGTTAGTGTTTTTTCAATTAGTTGAATTTTTATACACTTTGACATTTACATTAGCATAGCATGTTTCTCCTTTCATTTGAGTACTGTATTTCCAATTCTGGTTATGCAGTGACATTGTTACTATTTATGAATATATATACTTCTGAATTGGTTTTTTATTTTCTACTGGTGTATTACTCTGAAAAAGAGAAGGTATATTCTACCCATGATCAACTTACCAAAACCTCTCTTCTAGTCGGCAGCTTCTAGTGTTTGGGAAGGCACGCTTGAGGTCATGTGACAGGCTGTCTCGGGTCACTATTGTGTGGAACACAGGATATGACGTTACAATATTTATAACACTTATTAATGAAATTATATTTATTTCCTGGGTAAATATTCATTTTGAAAACAATAAAATTGAAAACATTTGAAATTTTTATCATGATAAATATAAATATGAAAACCATTTTACCTTATTCAATTTCTATATGTGCTAGAAATTCATTTTAAAAAAATCATGCAATACATAATGAAAACTATTTTTATGAAAATTGAATTTTAAAACATAGATCTAAAATTATTCTTATTCATTTCCTAATAAAACAATAATAATATTTTTTAAATGATTTATTCAAATCATTTATAATATATCTTTAAAATAAATCATCTTTATAGATTAATATATTTCATTGTGATAAAATACATAGTACATATAACAATATTTTTCTCTAAAAATCTATTTTTACTTTTAAATAAATTTATTTCTTATTCTATCCTTTTGATTTAAGATGAATTAATTTTTTTCATGTGTAACAATTATTTTTAAATATGTATATTACTAAATATTAATTATTATTTAAAAAATAATATTTTAAAACATTGGAGGCCCAAGAATTTCATAAATAAGTAATACATCCTTTTATATGTATATTCAACACATATCATAAATATACACACCCAAAAACCACAATGATTTACATAATTATAATATTATATTACTAATCACCTCATTTCATGAGTAATATTAAAAAGAACCTTCAATGATATCCTTATATAGTATAGTTTATAGACACGCCCTACTTAAAACCTGTGTATATAACCTTGGAAATGGAAGCATAAGAAAGGTTGAGATCAAAGGCTCAGTAAGGGTAATCATAGGAGATATCAATCAATGATCATAGGAAGAATAAGATAATAAAAGTTTATGAGAACAAAATAATAACATACAAAAATCATATCCATTTAGTAAAGTGTCATATGTCTTAAATCATGGTGGAAGGATTTTTCATAACAAATGAGAAATGTCAAAAGTGCATGGAATTATCAATAATAAATAATAATCCATGTTAAAAAATACTAAGTTTAATACATATGTTAATTTCATACACATATTCACATAAAATAATTTCGATTGAAAAAGTTCAATGCTAATACTATCATTATGAACTAAGTGCAATCAATAAAAAATCATTTCCTAAGATAAGAATCACTCCCTAAATATTCATATTGTTCAATATAAATTATTGAACCAGGTTAACTCCATATTCCAATCCATATATTCTCATGAAACATCCATCTTCACCCAATAAATTGGTTGACCATATAATTTAATGCCCACTCATTACATAAGGAAACCCTACATATGTGGTCCATAAGATCATACAATAGTCAACATATCATCATTTTGAAACATATAAAAACGAACCATTTTTTAAAATAGTTTCATTATTTAATCAAACCATAAAACCTGGAAAATAAAAATCTTTCATAATGGTTTAATCATAACTACAATAACACACATTAATGTCATAGGATAAAGAGAATTACTATTTCATCACCATTTTTATAACACATCTGTAGAAATAAATTGGATAGTGTCATAAAAAATATTCCTATTGAGTCACTCAGAGCTATAAATTTTTTTTACATAAATGAAAAAATATTAATCCCTATTTTATCTATTGTTTAAAAACATGAGGAAAATAATTTTTTGTTTTTAAAACATCTTAATAAAAAATTATTAAAATAAATAACAAGTAAGTTTCATTGTAAATAACCATATACACATTTAATTAATTACAAAATGAAATTATAGGAAATGATGGTTGTAAAATTCTTCCACAATATATTTTTTGATATGGTAATTTCATTATACACTTTTATATAAAGTAAAAAAGGACTTATTCTAAAGTCATTAATTTGAAATGAATTTTGTAAAGATTGAGGTGTAGTGACCTAGTTATTGAAACAAAAAAAGAATCTAGTGAAGAGTACAAAGAAGAACCATTAGGTACCTCAGAATGATAGAACCAGATATATTACCCTATTCTAGAGCTTGTGCTCATATAGTGGTAAGGAAGGAACCCACCTTTTTCACAGGGGTGTTGACCCCTTCTATCAGTCCTTGCTTGCATCCACACACCACCTTCATCATCTGAAGGTTCTTCCACAATAATGGGAGTCATGATAGACATAGAGCGATCATCATTATTTGATCCAACATCTTTACAATTAGTAGTGATCATGTCAAATGGGTTATAAATGATAACATTACAAAGTACCTTCCCAAGAGGATATGCAAATTTCTACATAGATATCAGTATTTCCTTTGGTGTGGAAGCTTTATTCTTGTCTAACATCTTATGTGCCCCCTCTTCAATGTTGATGTTACTCGAGGACATCATGGTGTTGTGGGACTTATTTGACTGTTGACTCGTACTGCATTCATTGGGTAATCCTGTAGTCAGTTTGGACAATAGAGGATCAATATGAAGTAAAGGGGAGTCTTGGTCTAGCTCAGGATTAGTGTTGCAGCATGGGTCCTTAGTAACACAAGCAGGGACCTTAGAAACAACTAATTAATGTGATTTTTAAGGTTATTAATCCTTGAACTTAACCTTCTCAAAGGTCACAATATCTAGCACTATCTTACTCTTTCCATATTTAAGAGCATGCATCTCTTGCCTAACACTATCATCGGCAACTTATTGGGCTGAGAGCTCTCTATCTATTTGACTATCCTTTGAGTCTGATTCTTTTCCTTCACCTTCTGTGCACTTTACCAGAGCATCATTGAATGGAAGGCCTCTTTCAGATTGGTTATTACATTCAGAAATATCATCCCAACTGACCTTTCATGGTCCATCCAATTAAGGGGTGAAAGCATGTCCTTCATCCAGTATAAAAACTTGAGTTGCAGTATGTCCATGAGTCTTCAACTCAGACTGAGTCATCCCAGCATGGGCATTTTTAGAAGGATTAATTTGGCTGGTAGGAACCTGAGGTTCACCTGTGTAATTTATCAAGTTTGTATCATTCCATTAATAGGTTTTGATTCTCTAGTTTTTTCTACATTAAGACTCCTAATGACCTTTCATCATGCATTTGGAACAATTCATGGTAGATCGATAGCTAAACCTGGAGTGTCTTATCATGCAACAAACATCGCAAAATGGAGGTAGTTTTTCATAGACAATTCTAAATTTGATTTCATCTTGAGAAGTGGAGATCATCACCTTATCGATCAAAGTACATCCTTAATCAATTTCAACTAATATTCTAGAAAAATGGACATATATGGAATTATCAGTGTCTAGGTCCATTTGGATTGGAATGCATATTGAGGAGGAAACGTCAAATAGAACCTCATAGTTCCATAAAACCCAATTTAATCCATAAATATTGATCCAAACTTGAGAAAAAGTTCCCTTAAAACCATAAACACTAAAATTTGGGTTCCATTCATAAATTATAAGAGTTCTTGGTTTGAGGCTTATTGACCAAAAAACCCCATGATCGATCTTTTAGTTCAACTGATGGGAACCGAAAATGGAAAAATCCCCTCCCCAATGAGACACATTTAAAATAACGAGATCCCCATATCTTTGATAGGCGGTCAATAAGTTCAGAAATTTTCTAGGTTTGTGTACCCTTGGATAAGGATATTCGTGTGATGAAAGAGTTCTTGAAGAGTTATAAACTTTGCATGATCATGCCATCCTAAGTAGAGACATGATCAGTGGAACCCTTTTTAATAATACGTTGTGCAATGTGAATTACTGGGAAGATGAAAGAGCTAGTCAGAAATCCCAAGGGAGAGATAATGCATAGTTGTTCTTCAAGAGTCAGAACTTTATTTGTGACCTTCAAGATCCGGGGAGAATAGATATGTTTAGAGTCATAAGAGAAGAGGATCAAACATATTTTTTGGGATAGATCTACCCAGTCTCCATGCATCGAGGGTTTCTTCTTTTGTATCATCTCACTTTCATCCATCCCTCATCGAGTCCACTTCGCTTACCATTCTCAACCACTCATCATTAAATTGAAATGATTCATTTTAAACTATATTATACAATGTTTTATATAATAATAATTACCTATTTATAATGTTTAATCTATAGTTAAAAACATAAAAAATATATTTTTAATGGAATGGACATAGAAAAAAATTTCATCGACCAAAAAATATAATATGGTTGACTTTTAATTAAAAAAATTTCCAAAATTATTTTAAGTATAAAAAATATTTAAATGGTAATAATAAATTATCATTCCAGGAACAACCATAAAATAGTAGAATATATTAGTTTTAATGGATAAGATCAATATAATTTCCCTAAATGTAAATTTGGAATATTCAACCTTGAAAGGAAATGAAATTATATGATAAACTATTACCTTAAGTCCATGATTACATCATAATAATTCAAATATTATTTATAACAAAAAATATATTTATTTTTAAAATATTACATATTAATGTTAATAAAGTGTTTAAATAAATCTGTTTTTATAATGTTAAATTATCGTTTTATGAAAAACAATATTCAAATGAACTTTATGGTGAAAATGGAAAGTTTTCCATGAAGATTTCAGTTTGATTGTTATGGTAAATGAAAGTTTTCCATGTTTTCATCCTCTAATAAATATAAATATATATATATACTTATTATTCATCATATACACGTTTACAGGTAATAATTTAAAATTTTTATGAAAAATAATTAACATCACTTTGTGTAGACTGTAGTCTATATGTATACATATATGATGTCTAAATTTTTTGAGAGATATAATGAAAGTATTGAAATTAATAATTTAAAACTATATAATATTTTTTATATAAAAAATATCATATATTTTTATTAAATCTATCATAATTACATTCCATGTTATGCAATAATTAGTATCAAATTACATCACTTCGTTTAGGTGGTAGTACACAGATATACAGAAGAGAATTTCTAATTTTACAATATATTGAAAATTAATAAAGTAGAGTGTATCTTAAATTTCATAAAATTTATTATTTCATAAAAATCATACATGAAATTTAAATCTATCAGAATAAAAACCCATAAAAGAAGGTGATGGAAAATGAAATACATCATTTCATGATTTTGTAGTCTCACACATGCATAAACAATGACTTAGTTTACCAATTGAAAGAGAAAGAGTTGAATAATGGTTTCTCCATAAAATAAATAACATATTATTATGTGGTAGATGATTTTGACATTATATAATCATGGTTTCATATAATTTATTGAAGTAACAGAATAAATAAAATGAAAACACATAGTTAATAGCTAAAATTGTCTATTAGAAACCCCCGTTTGGATTACCACTTAATCCTTCTATAGTTGGTATTTTTATCAAAATAGGACATCTAGATCATTGGGATGGATTTTATGAAGTAAATTTTGTAGTTTATGAAATTTCTAGGTGGATTATTAATTGTGGGAAATAGAGAAGTGGTGGTGTCATTTTATTTGTTAGGGAGTGGATACACATAGTGTTATTCTACAGATTAAATTACATTAAAGTATTACTAGAGTTATGTTTCATAAAAATGAATAATAATAAGTTATTATAATTTTAAGGTAGAAATATCATTGTTGAATTAAATTAAATAAAAATTTTGGTGATATTTTAACCCCCTATCTCTTATATCAACAACACTTTTAACCCTTAGCATAGTAACTAGATTTTCACATGGTAAAAATTCATTTTGGATAAAAATTTATATGAACTAATTTGATAATATTAATTTTTGGATTCCAAATAAGTAATAAATTAATAAAAATGCAATTTTAGTAAGTTAATGGAATTATTTTTAATATATTTGATAAACAACCTTTTTATGAAAAATGCATTATATAACTGGGTTAACCATCATTACTTCATATGTAAAATAAAATGGAATATAATTTTCATACATAGAAATTATATATTATTAGTTAAATATTAATTATGTTATATAAATATTAATTCAAAAATTGTATAGGTTTCTTTCCTTTGAAAACATAGATATATAAAAAAATATTTATATAAGATGTATATAATCTCCCAATAAATTCTTTGTAACTGGAACCCTTCATATATATATCATACACATAACCATCCATTATATATGGGGTAAGATAAAACAAATAAGGGGTTATAAAAAATATTATGTAAGTGTAAAAAATGGAGTATTAATTATCACATAGTTATAATAATAACATTATAGTATGAGAATATGAGATTAACATTTGAAAACCATTCTATGCATATCATAGATCATAATCACGAGACATAGAATAAATATTGTTTGTTTATAAGATATGTATCATTATGGAATAAAGCCTCAAGATCCTTAAGAGTATAACATCTCCATACAAAATATATTTATAGTTTACACAAAAACATAGAAAATAATTACCACTGTAGTCAACCCTCACTGCTAATACTATCATAGTGGATTGTATTAACTCCCCATTCTATTGATTTGTCCAAATTTTACTCCCCATTCTAAAATAGTTTATATATCCACTTATTTCAAAGTGGTCACTCTCCATTAAAATATTTTTTATCTCATGATATATACATATTTAGCCAATGTATTTTATGGATATATAATTATATTCCCAACAATCACATAATTAATTTTATAAAAAAGAATTCAAAATGATAATAAAACGTTTTTCATGTCATAATCCATAATAAATAATTTTTTGTCACAAACATTTCAATCTAGTATAATACATTGTAACAAAATGGGATTAATAGTTATTTGGTCAATTCATCATACAATAAACAAGGTAAAATGAATGAGTTTCATTAAATTATTTTAATTAAAATATAAAACAAAATTTGGAATGAATAAGGGTGGTATAATTGAATAATATCACTAATAAATATTAGGAATCGTCAATTATATCATCGTAGATTAAAACTTCCTTGAAAAGGACCATTGGAACATTTATTGATGGAAATTCCATTTTAACATTGAAATCAAATAAAATCTAAAAAAATTACCAATATAAAAGAAGTAATTTTCATTTAAAATATCCATTTATTATTTAAATGGATGCTCGATATCATTTATTGGTCATGAGGGAAAAAATTCTGTTTCTGTTGTATATGTTAAAGAAAACATCTCTTTCATACATTTCTAAAAAAGTAAAAAAGTACCTCACTCAGTAAATGTCAAGCAATTAATAATTAATAATAATGTAAAATTTATATCAGGGGTAAAGATAAATTTAAAAAATATTCGATAAATATGTAAAATATTTTTGATATTATTTTTAGAAAACATTGATATGGAAGAAAATGCATTTTCTATCAAAGGGATAAATAAATTAGTTTTTCATTAAAAATATTATTTTAGAGTATTGAGTTTGAAAGGATATGAAAATTTATTAAAGACATGATACTTATAGAAATAACCATAGGTGAATAAAATATAGGACTTTCTTTGTAGGTATAAAATTCGATTTCATTATCTGTTCATAATTATAAACCATCCTGATAAAAAATAAAATTGAAACATAAAACCATTAATGTTATTTTTTTATTTAATTTTTTTCATTTGAAATACCTATATGATAAAAACATATTAATTTTAAATAAATTCATGTACTCATATATATATATATAATAACATATATTCTTTTAATATATCATCTTATCACCTATTTATAAACAATTCATTAGTAAAATAATTTTTCCAAATGATAACTACATCATGTTTCATATATGTTTCGGTACAATGATCAATTTCTTTATAATTTTACCATGGTTAAATCATCTCATAATTTCATCCAAGATATTTATATCATTTATATTTATTATAAAAATCCATATTTAGAGTAATCCCTAAAATATTGAAATGGAAAAATGAATTACACTATTTAACAAGATGGTAGGGCCTACATAAGAATGAATGGTGTTTCCATTTTACGATGGGTGGAATGAAAGGATGATAAATAATAATTCATATTTATAATGTAATAATAATATGATACATAAAAATTTATATTAAGTAGATTTATCATTATAACTATCCATGTAATGTGTTGATGACGGATGAATTACACTCTCACATGGAGAGGGTAAGTCGTACATACACACGAGTAATGTTTTCACTTTATATCTGATTGAATGAAGATAAATAATGGTTATTCAATACTAATTATAACAATTAAATACATTTAATATTATTATGTTTTATCTCATAATGTATACCATCTATTTAGAATTTTATAATGAAGAAATAAAATTGAAAAAACTCAGTTAATAATTATACAACTTTGTTGAAAACCCTATTTTTTCTTGCACCATAATCCTTGAAGGGATCTTTTATTAAAAAGAAGAAAAACATTATATTTTTATGAATTAATACATTAAGGTATTATGAAATGTATTGTCTAAGCTAAATATATCCAAATTTGTGAGGAAGATAGGATAATAGGAGCTCTTTATGAGTGAGGGGAGGGGAACTCATGGATTTATATAATTAGATAAAAATATAATTGATAGATTATCAGTATATATTCTTCCAAATTGTTAGAGATTATATTTCATAGAGAATATATCCTAAATTTCAATATCCAATGAATAATAGAAGGGATTTGGGGTCATTTTGAATCTTATCTTTTTTGTTAACTCTTTTGTTAACTAATTTAAACAATAATTGTGGAAATTTTTTCAATAATACTGAGTTATAATTTGACATATAATTATATCAAAAATTTCAAAATAATTTTACTATACACCATATATATCATCAAATTCCCCTTTTAATATTTCAATTGTTTTTATAAAATTTAATAAAATATTATTTTCAAAAAATATTATTAATGTCGTTTTTACACTATTAATTTAATTTCATTTTTTAAACAACAAGATAGAAATGGATTTTGAATATAAACCATAAAAACAACTAAAATATTATATATTAATCTATTTAATTTTTGTATCACAAAATTCAACCAAATTGTATTATTTTTAATATTTTTAATTTCATTTATTTTTAGTTTTAATTAATTGAATAAATATTATGTCACCATTGCATAAGAATTTAATTTAATTATTACATTAATAAAAAAATTAAATATTTTTATATTATATGAAAAATTAATTTGTCTTCAAAATCCATATTTATAACTGAACTTATAAACTTCTTATCATTATGTAAATTCATTTTGAGATGTTATAGTCAGGATAGTAACCTTTTTTATTTACTATTTTCTTAAAATAATATAAAGTATATAATAAAAAAAGTTTGTAACCCTCTTACCATATATTAGTTAATTGGATGGAAATGGGTGTACTATTTGTTAAAATAAAGATAACAGAATGTTTTTGAGAAATTTGAAAGCCACGTTGCAATGAATTTACACTATTCTACATGATGAAAATATTTTAATATAATTATTGTTCATATGTTATAAAATTATAATAAGAAAATTTAGAAAATTTGACCCACATTATTCCAAATATGGAATCAATTTTTCATTATTAGATATCTATATGTGGTATATATTCATTTTACAACTAGTGCAAAAAACATGATGAAACTGTATTTTAGAAAAGTAATTTTGTTTTTGCAAAAAACGTGATATATATTCTTACCCAATGACTAGAAAATAAGTAGATTAATGTTAAAAAACAATTTAATAATTAATATAAATTGTTTATTTAAACCATAAACTAATACTAGTTAATTTCATTTATTAATACATGAAAACAAATTTCTTTTATAAAAATAGTTTTCTACAAAACATCTATTTTACTTTTAGATGATTTTAATTTACTTTCTAAATATTTGATAATTAGATAATTTATTTTAAACCATTAATTTATCCTAATTTTGTAAGTCTTATTCATACAATTAAATTTAATTTCTAGGTTATAATGGTATATTATATTATGGTTTGTTTAGACTCACGATTTCTTATATCACATGTTATCAAATAAATTTAATTATGGTGAATTTGTTTTTCCCAATGTCACATTGTGATACATAAAAAATAAAAACTTAATGTTATGTTTTTTTATTAGATATATTATCTACACATTTAATTAAAATAATTCATCTATAGAGATTAATTAAATTTGTCACAGTCTTCATTTAAAAAAATCTAGAACATCGTTTCTTTCTACCAGAAAAGGATGTTATTTTAATTTATATCTAATTATTAAAACTAAGTAATTAATTTTATAAAAAATAATAAATATATATTAATAATATTTAACCATATTCATACCCTTTAATCCAACCACTATGTGATAATTTTCATATTAAATAATAATAATTCAATAGTATAGCACAATTCATTATAAATCATTGTTGTGTCTAAAAAAATTTATGAAATAAATTAATTTTTTAAAGGGATATATATCCAAAATATCTATTTCTTCAAAAATCTCTCTTAAAAATTTTTCAAAATATTTTTTTTGAGTCAATAATATTTTTTCCTTTAATTATAATTTTTTTAAACTATAATTTCCAAAAATTTAATAGAATGTGATTTATTTTATAATTTATGCCCATCATTCATAGAAGATCAAGGTTGTGCACATCATAATTTATCAAAAACATTTAATTTATTATTATAAAATAAATTTAAAAATATTTGGGCATCATATTCTACCAACCATTTATCAATTTTACCCTTTAAATTACATTACTAATGTAAAAATAGATTAAGATACCACTACGCCATCACACCATTGGATTCTCATTACTCCTCCATGAATATATAATGCATCTAGAGAACCATAAAAAAGTGATTTCTCTTATTATGTTTCATTTTATCACTATGAAAAATTCTTTCTAAAGGTTTCTGCTGAAAAGAATAAACAAGTTCCAATGATTGAGATATGAGTTTAGTACACATGATGAATATAGTATATAATTTCTTAGATGTGATACATAGATATAATTATTTAGTATTGAGATTATTGGAGGATTTTTCAATTCTTATAATACTGTTAGAATCCAATGAAGAATAACATGGGGATTAACATACACGGGGATGAACTTCTAGTTAGTTTTAAGTCTCAAAACTTACTTCCCATGTGATATGTAAAACAATATCATCTCTCTAATTTCTATCTATAGATCACATTTTTTATTATGAATATACCTCTACTATGTAATCCAAGGATCTCTAATATATTTTTATATATATATACTTAATTTTCATTTCCTCAAGTGCCTTAGATCCTAATTTTTTTCATTCTCCAACATCATACAATCGTTTTATTGTCAAGAACGTCATTCAATAAAGTGATTCATAAGGATCCGTCTAATTGATAATTGGAATGAAATACTTGTAAAATTATTACACTAGACAATTTTGTTGATCCCAGCCATAATTATTATCCATATATAAATACCACCACCTATCTTCTACTTTTAATGGTTCTCTTAAACCATTCATCTATCTGTATATGATATATTTTATGGAATCATAAATCATCAACAACATTATACATTAAAAGTAGCTAGAAAATAATGTTAAAACTCAAATTTTTATCTGAAAGGATTGAGTATGAAACTGTATTAAAGATCACCACTTTCTTATTATATATTTTGGGATTCTGATCAATAGTTAAATCATCTCGAATAGAATGAATTGTTTTCATTTCATAACATGGTTGAATATAAAACAAACATCATTACTCATATAAGATATCTTGGGGAGTGCCATTATGAAATACATAGTGATGTTTTAAAATAACAATATATCTATGGGTATGGTTGTAACATTCTCATATACATTTATCCCCAAATCATAAATTTCTTTCATACCAAGCATCGATATATATAATCTACAGTTTCTCAGTACATGTTATCCCTTCAAAATTTCTCCTTAATATCACTTGACTTCATTTCACTTCATGGATGAATATAAAGGATAATGTATGAGTCTTATCTATAATATACATATTTAATTATGAAATTAAAACTTCACACACTCTATTCCCGAACCTTATCATTTTATCACTGTGATAACTGATTAGTGTACATTATCTACCTTCTTCTATATCTATTTGTCTTCATTCAATACATATTTAATATTATATATGAAAAATCATATGAGTTATATATTATTTGACTCCTCAAAACCAATGAAAATACATAAGTATAGTTTCTCTTTCAATCATCATCATGGACATGTTGTAATGATCCTTTTACCTCCAAGCATCAGCCTCATTGTTCTCCTTCTCACCGTAGTAAGCAATTGAGTTGTCAAAAATATTTCATCAGAACAAAATTTATTCTTGGGTGTATATTCAAATATTTCTATTATAATACATACTTAATGATTTTACAATATGGATATGTGTAAAACATTTACCATAGTGATAGTTCATCAAAATATTTAACAATGAATTACCAATGCTAACTCCAAATCACGAGTTAGATAATGTTTCTGTTGAACCATAAATTTTCTAGATTAATAAGATACCACCTAATAATTATGTATGATAACACATCCCATTCACTACATCTATACATCACTAAATTTCACAATCATTTCTCCATTGCAAGGTAGTGTGAACAGAAATGCATTGACCAACCATCTCTTCAATTCAATGAATTTCATTTCCCATTCATATATCCATAGGATTTTATCTCCCGTTAATGTAAACATGTTTAATGTATTTTATATAAATGTGGTATTTATCATAATTTGTGGATAGTTTCCATCAAATATAAAAAACTACATATCCCAATGAACATGTCAAGCCTTGTCCAGTTTTTAGTAAAAGTAAAATTTGAATGATAAATTGATATCCCCTCACTTTTGATCATATAACCCAATAATGATAATTTTAATTTCTATAATTAATTTTTAGTATATTTATAATAAACATTTTAAATATTCATTATTTTCAACACTACCCACAAATGATCATCATGCTCTTCTATTCTCTTAGAATATATAAGAATATCTACTATAAATAAAAATAATTACTAGTCAAGGTGTTATATAAATTAAATAGCCATAAGATCCATTAAAAATCATGGTAAAATATAATTATAAATGTGATAAATATAAATTATTTTTTTTTATAACCAGTACATAAGGAATTATATAGTATTTTCTCCTTTCAAACCCCTAATTGATGATATATAGATCAATATTCAATCATAAAAAAGTATTCAGATGCTAAGAGTGGATTAAAAAATTCATCTATATAAGGAATAAGATACATATTATTGATCATGATTTTATCATGTTCACAATAATTAATTATGTGATACATTAATGAAAAATTATTCTAAAATAGAATAGTTTCCCTCTATAGTGATGCAATTTCCCATATGAATCCCTTATTATGACTCTCTTTGGAGTTTATTATTAAATTATTTTAAATTAATCAGATTTATTATATATGGATTCTCTAAAATAGTATTTTTCACTATATATGATTTTTATTGAAAACTCACCATAATTATTTGGGAGAATACAATGAGAGAGATCTGGAATTATGGTTTTATATTTTAGAATAAAAGGAATATCGACAATATTGAGTTTCTAACCAACTAATTGAGACATGTACCCATCATGAATATATAGAATGAAAAATATAATATATGTAATTTCATATAGAAGTTGAAATTTATCCTTCAACGAATTGGAAATCATTATTTTATTAAAAATATGAAATGTGACTTCTCTTCCCTAGAAATTAACATGGTATCTATATAAAGAGATATGATGTATACACATTAAGAAAAAGTTTATCAATATGGTGAAAAAACGTATTTGAAACATATTCCCAGAAACATATATTGAAGATTATCTATAAACATGAGAATAAAAAATTAGACCATTTTTAGTTTTCACTAATAATTAAACATCTAATAAAATAGGGGTTGATGTGGTACCCTTATAAAATTATATATATATATAATATAGTTAATAGAACTGAAACAAAATAACAAATTTCTAGTTTTTGAGTAGATATCATATATATCGTTCACTACTCGATTCTCATGACCCACATTAGTTATTCCAGTTACTTAAGAGATCTTATTTCAATGACTATTTTTTTGGTGAAAAAAAAATGTAGTAGTAAATGGTTACATTGATGAAATAGATGGCATTACTCACATACTCATTTATTCTATAGAATTGGAATATAGGAGGTGATTTTACCAAATATTTCTCTCCATTAATTTATTTTGTTAGCTTATTTACTTCTATTCAAATTTACATGAATAATTGAAAACATTTCCCCATATTAAACTTATACTATCCCCTTGGAAAAAATTCACCCATTATTTTTTCCACATTACATGAGTAATTTTTTATTAATTTTCTTTCAAACATGGATTTTTTATTGGAATTTATTCTAAGATCCATCACTAAAATCCAATAAAACCCATGAAATTTATGTGAATATTTATACACAATTTTTAAATTAAGCTCACATCAAACAATTTATTATTATATAATAATGCATATTATAGAAAACAACTTTTAGAGACTTATTTTTCCACCACTAATAAACCAATATTTTTTTATCATGGTAGATGAAAAAATAACAAGATTAACTCAAAAGGAATGAAATTATATCCACATTGGTATGTTATATTCTTAATCCTACAACAGATGATCATAAAAATTCCCTTTCCATTTTATTACTATGAGTTCAGTGAAAATACATACTGAAAATACACTCTTAAAATCATCAAATGACATAGACTCAATTTTTTTTCATATTTCATTATATTTTATTAAAACTAAAACATTTATATTCTTATACTAGTAAAGGGAAAAGAGTTAGGAAAAAACATTATACTATATGAACCAGAGAACAAATTATAAATTTTCAGTGTAACTAATATATTTCTTGACACATAGTGGGGGATGGTAGGCACTGAATAAATGTTTATGTTGTCTCATATAAGAATATATTCTATGTTGGTTCATTGTATTATCATTTATAATTTCCACATGATTCATGGACTGAGAGTGTCAGTTATGCATCCAGACATGGTTTTTAATTCCCACTCACAGTCCTTAAACCACACAAGAGGATAATTATTACATCGACTATCACAATAATTAGTAATAAGGATCTTACTAGTTATTTTATTAACTAAAAAATTGTAGTTTTTGGATAAATCTTAAATAATTACTTTAAGAAATTAAACAGTCATGAAAATCACTATTTAGATGTCATATATTTTGTAACCTTATTTTAGACATCTAAAACTATTAAGATTATCTAAAATAACTTTTAAATCATTATTGGTTTTCATATGTTATATAGTCTTTTTATTCATATCATAAGAACCAAAAATCACTAAACCATTCTTGGAAACCAACAATAGAGACGAAATATAGGATAAAATTAATATTAAATCATTTCAGATAAATATTTTGTACCTCTAACAATAATACATGTCTGATAACCATAAATTATTAGTATTCTTGGAGACTATATCCATAATAAAAATATTTCATGAAATATCATCAACATCTCCCTTAAATCATTTATTACAAAATAGAATTATTTGAAAAACAATTCTATAAACCATAGTTTATATCCTAGTGAAAATCAATTCATTTGAATAGGATAGCGTAGATGCTATGCAAGGCTAAACATTGGTGATATCAGCTGATTATAAGTGAGGATTATGATATGATATCCTAATCAATGTACATCACAATAAAAATATAAATCTATACCCAATTATTTTTAGATCATAAATTTTGACTAATGGCCTTAATATTTGGCATATCTTTTGTCATGGATCATAATAATCATGAATCATCCATAATTAATCACGAGTTGTGATATTATTTAATATGAAAAAAAATCCTAGGAATATTTTTATAATAATAAAAATAAATCAATTCATTTGTCATGTATCACTACCAATCCCACCACGACATAGGGAAAAAAGTTCCATAAAGTATTGGGGAAACTCCCCCATCGCCTTTACATTATTGGGGTATAGAGACCCTTAATGGATTCGAATCAATCCTTATTATTGATTATATTATCTCACAAGACATAAATATTTACCTAATTCATTGTATGACTATATAATTCATAACTACCCATTATAAAATTTAATTTATACATATCTATTCAATTATGTCAGAAAAAATCATTCTTTCATTATCTTATCGAAATTGAAAAAGTACGGGGTTTCATATAGATTCCCTCACCAAATTTTCATAATAAAAATCTAAAACTATGGGGCTTCATATAAACTCCCTCACCACATTATCATAATCAAAATAGAGAAGTAAAATCTATGGAATCATAACATCACATCCCTACTGATGAATATGAATCGTCAATGAATTTTTTCTTAGATGAAAACAAATTAATAAGATCATTCAATGATTTCATAAAAAAACATGGAATAGTATCCATTTACCTTTATAAAATTTATTAAAAAAATCTAGATGAATGGATATAAATATTTTAAATAAATGTACTATGAAAACATGTAATGTAATATCTATAAATCAAAATCCCTTACCTCAATTTAATATATACCTTTTACACGATGAAACATAAAGTATAATAGGATTAAATTTTCTAAAGATCTATAATAGAACCATATTAATAATTATATTTAAAATATTATGCATTTATAATTTTCTTATTCTCATTTATTAGTAATTTTTTAGTTAAGCCATCATTCTTGGTGTTAAGAATTCTCGTTTCCTTACATCTATCAATTCGGTAGTTCCTCTCCTTGAACATTGATCACAGTGACAACATATCCAAAATTATAATAATAATAATTCAATTGAAATAATATTACATATAATATATAATACATGACACTATTTAAACATTTAGGTCATAAACAATATAACATCATTCATGTATGAGGTAAAAACATCCCATATAAGAGGGTGTTATAAAGTCTGAATAATTATGAAAATGATACTTCATAATCCAAATTAAAATATTCCAGAGATATTTTAATTTGATATGTATGATATATATTCATTATATTATATCTTATAACCATCCATTGTTATTAGATATTAAAAAATAAAATATATCATTAAGGGAGACAATACTCCATAAACATGCAAGAACAATATTTTAAATAAAAATAAATAAAATTAAAATTAAATAAATTATAAAATATTTTACCATTTAGGAATCATTATTATGTCTATGATATCATATATTTTCCCAAAATATATAATTATAAACATATATTTGAGTTGGTGATAAGAAAAACACAACTAGTCACTTTGTTAATCCAATAGTTCATACGTATGTCTCACTAACATTTTCATTTTCCATTGTATGTAAATGAGTCCGGGAATAAGTTTTATATCAATATAGTTAAACTTTTTTATAATGATTATGTTGATTTAATGATATTAGTATGGATTTATCAAATTTTATTGTAGTTTAAGAAGTGAAAAAATTGAATGGAGTTGATTTTTACGATTACCTATTCTTTGGTAATCCTCCTTTTTCATGCACTATAAATATTCAATGGAATGTGTTTTAGGAAATTAAAAAACTCTAAGAAAATGAAAGATGTGTTTAGCTGATATTTTTTCATGTATTTAACAATATAGAATTCTCAACCTTTATAAGGATTTTATGGGAGGATGTGACATTATATAAGAGATGGGAGTGGAACAATTATAAATATTCAAATTATTAAAATAACATTAAATCATTTTCATTGTCACATGAATCCAAATGGAAACATTTTCAAATACATTATATGTTATAGTCAAAATCCATTTATCTAATACAAATTTTTGAAGACTATTTTATATTTTAAAATATATCTCTCAGTTTAGACCCCTCATTTTCCCTTATTAATCATTATCATGTCAATAAGATTATTAACATGGTAAAAATTCATAATGGTCAAAATGAAATTAACATCACTATTTATTTGTAACATTATAACTATAAATATCAAAACCATTTCACAATATTATCTTTATAAATCTTTTATATATTGTTATTAAAATGAGCACGTAAAACACGACGATAACCATTCAATGATAATTTAACTTTGAATAATAAAAATTAATTTATTATTATCCCATGATGACATAAAGAAATTAGATTAATAATAAATTATTTTAACTAATATGATATCTAAATATTTCAAAAATTCATTCAAAAGGAGTGGTTTGTTTATTTTATTATTATAAAATCACATTGCATGCATAAATGCAGTTTTCTAGAAAAACATATCCTTTTTACATTCAAATGAATATATTTTCATTTCTAAAAAATTGAAGACCATTTTATTAATTTTAGAATTGATTAGTCAATATTATTTAAATATATTTCATATAATAATTTTTTATATATAAAAAATATAAAAAAAAGTCAATGCTCATAAAGAATGTATTTCAAAAAAATCATTAAGATTAATAATATATACTAAGTGAATTAGAAATTAATTTAAATAATTTTATTTTATATAAATACCATATAATATTATTACTTTTATATAATATAATAACTGTTCACATACATTCAGTTCGGGATGGTTATGAAGATATTTAAAACATTTAATTTATTAGAGGTAAATACATTATAAAATCTATAGGTGTTACACTTTCATCATGATCAAGAGGTATCTCTCTGTATCTATTAGCTTTGAGATCTTCTAATTTGTTCTTAGTATTAATTAATGAGTAATGTAAGTGTTTTAGTGTTATATAATGTAAGAACTTGTATTTTCCCCAACCCATGCTTTTCCATTTTCCATGTATTGATGGATCATGAGCATGTCTTTAAATAAAATTATAGGTTTCAGAGGGATTAGATCAAATTTATATTAATATTAAATTAAATATTTATTCTTGTGGGTTTTACATGAATTTGAGAGAGGGAAAATAATATAATGCATAACTTTTAATTAAAAAAACATTTTTTTTTCAATTTTGTCTACCCTTATATAGGACTTCCTCCTAGTGTACAGGTAATTGAAAAAAATCCATTTCATGAGACCATAATTCTATAGAATTTTTTTCCAAATTTTATTTAATTTGATATCATCATATATAAATATGAATAAAATAATTCTTCTTCTATATAAAATTAGCATGTTAAACCCTTATTCTCTTCCTTCCTATATAAAGTTATCCTTATTTACCATTATATGAGATATTTTTAAATAATATTAGTCCCTTAAATATTTTAAGGTACATTCACCCCAACATAAACGTATAATTAGATGAAATTTTAATAGACCAATCATTTAGAATAATGGTAAACCACCCAACACATACACAATACCTCCCCTCCATTTAATGGTAACATCATTTAATTGAAAATTTCCATTATCATGAATAATATTTTTGTAATTAAAATTTATGATTTCAAAAGAGGAATTAGATAGTAAATATTTAGATTATTAATTGTTTTCATTATGAATATGATTCCCAATATCTATAACTTATTCCATTTAAATAAATGAATTATTATTAAGTGACATAGTATAAGACACTAAATACCAATGAAAAATTAGCTGAATTTTATTTTTTAAAAAATTATGATTATATAAAAGAGATCAAAAACATTAAAAATTAAAATTTTGTGTGTAACACCCTGTGATTTTGTGAAATATAATGTTTTTAATGTAATTTTTTTTATATTTTTCATTTCACACAAAATTGAATATAGATTTTTTCTATGAAAACACTATGTTTTGGATGCATTATACGCAACACCAAGTTATTCATATACTACATGAAATACTTATAATATTTTGTGATATATAAAAAATATTTCTTCCTTATGTTACACATAATTCTGAGTTCCTTCGATAGCATTTCTTACATGCAAGGCTGAGTTTTAGAGAATTCTAATATACTATTAATATTGTTATTAAGAAATTATTATAGTCAATACATAGTTATTTCAATGAGAGTTAGGATTAAGAATAACTAAAATGTGAAAATATTATTTTCCCATGTATATAAAATGATTCCTTTGGTTATAAATTTGTTATGAATTAAATTATGATCTATTAGAAAATAATGAAATTCTTTTTCTATGACAAAATTTATCTATGTATAAACACGATTTTATCATAATAAATAAAACGAACCACATTAGATGAATATTTTTTACCAAAAATTATATATTATATATTCAAATAATATTTTTGGACACTCATTTAATAAATTCTATAGTAATAAGATAAGAATAAACCCAATTATATGAATAAAATGAGGCATTTTTCTAAAATTTAATTTTACCTCTTTATAATGGTGATCCAATTATAAATTAAAATTTTGACACTTTTTATAATTTTTATTTGAAAACATATTCTTTCTTATAGATATTAATATCAAAATTTATATAGAGTGATTTTTTGTTATTTTTCTAAGAAGATTCATTTTTTTATGAATAGTAAAAAACTGAATTTTAATTCATAATTTCTTTTTTATATAATATATTTATATAGTTATATTATTTTATAATGTGGTTTTAAACTATAATTAGATCAATTTTACATTAATTAATCAAATTTAGGTTAATTTTAACCAATTTCACATTGATAATGTATATAAATACATTTAAAAATTTCAAGAATTTTCTCTTTAACAACCTTTCATGTTGTCTTGACTGTGGGATTATTATTAAAATAATTTCTAACTCATATGTTATTAGAATTTGTAAAATGGATTCGTTATTTGAATCAACATAATTTATACTTTTTAAATAGGTCAACATAATTTTTTACCAATGTGATTTGTAAAATTAATTAAAATTAATTATATAGATTTAGTTAAAAATAGTTTATTTGATGGATAAACTGTAATATTAAGGTTCCAAATTACATAGACACCTGTCCAAAAGAAAATGGTAGGCCATATTCTGACCATTTCCCCAATTTATGGAATATGATGTAAGGGATACCCGTCAATATTTTTTCATTTTTATATTTACAAAAATGAAACTCATCCTCCATTATAAAAGGGCACCACCCCCCCCCCCACACTTATTCACACATATAAATCCAATTGGATAGGCCAAAACCTATCCAGATATCCTAAAAAATACATAAATTCATCCTTAAAGCCACACATTGTGCATAAATCTATCCAATTAATCTCCTTTGTGTAAATCTAGGAAGAGTTACCCAAAGAAGAGGTAACAACCTTCTACAAGCAGATTTCTTTTCCTCATTTCTCCAAAAATATTATTATTCTTATTACATGATTATATAATAACTTCATTATCCTAAAAATTCTTATATATGTTTATTATAAGGTTTATACCTACACATACACAATCATTCAACAAATGAGTAATAAAAATATTGTTTCTGCATATGGTGGATAGTCACATCGAGAAATGATGTCATTCGGTTTCTTTTACTACCTCTAAAGGATGGTCATTATGATGGACATTATGTTTTTATATCATATATATGATATTTATTATACAATTATTATTATATAAAAAATAATTGTATACATTTAATTTTTAGTGAATACTATAACTTCATTTGTGGACATGTAAACTAATACATCCTCAAAGGGATGTGATTCATTCACACTTTACATGGTATGTATTAAAAATGGTTATAATGAATTCATATGATAAATATGACATAATAATTATATTTTAAATATAGTATATAATTATATAAATATATATCATTTAATTTATTTTATCCAATATTCCAGGAAAATGAAAAACAATTTTCATGCGTACATTCGCCCAACTATACATCCAAAAATTCTATTATAATTATAATATTCCATTTCATATATCTATCATTTATAGAATATTAAAAATATTTATATAATGAATATATATATGATAAATATATAATTTTTTACATTCTCTAAATATTTAAATCATGGTATAATTAATAGGATCATGAATAACAAGTCAAAACAAATACGAAAAACAAAGTTGATATTGTCTGAAACGTAACATTTACATGGATTTGTAAATAAATGGGTAATATAATGTCATAATAAAATCTTATATGCTGTTATATATAGTAATATGTTTCTTTGGAAAATTTATAATAATATTTTATTTATTATACATGAATTTTGAACATGTACGGAGAAAATCAAGACTAAAGGTAAGGGTTTTTCATTTCACATTTATTTTTGCGATCCTTATGTCATTTTCACCACTCAAATATTTATTGATGTGTATATATATCACATAAATATATTGTATGATTATTATCCTCATATTTATGGTTATTACCAAATAACATTGATGATACATTATTAATGGGACCTAAGGATTAACATTTATCACATCAGTAAATGAAATTATTTGTCACATTGCCTTCTTTCAAATAGATGTTATACTATGCACTTATATTTTTCTAAGAGGTGTATGTATAACCTTTTGGGAATTTTCATCATGAATAATAACTATTTAATGATATTTGGATCTTTATTTAATGTTATTCCTTAATGGGTAATATTAATCAACGTTACTAGAGTCATGATAGTTTATTTGAACAATCTAATCTTTTATCAGGATTTTTTATGATTATTATTTCATTCCTAAAAGGTTGTGATGCATATATCAAGAATAATAATTAATTTTATTATCCTATTGTTATTTATGATATAATAAATTAATTGTACAATTTTTTACACTCGTGTGTTCAAAATATAATTAACAACCTATTTCTATGAAAGTCGTACAATGTCTCTCTCTTTGATCAGAAATATGTATCATTTCAAGAACATATTTTATAAAAATGATTTCAAAAATGTTATATTATTCTCCATTGATATTTAAAAATATTTTTACCTATTATTTTCTATTAAAAATATTGTTATTAAAAATGACTCTTCATTTGGATTATTGATTGAGGAACTTTTCTAAACATTTTTACTGTATAAAATGATTGTTCGACATGTACGAATTTTCTGCAGTTCTAACCATCATTTCATTGATTCTTAATTCAAATGTTTACAATATTATTTTTTTACTAAAAAACGTTTCCCTTATATTTTGAAAACTAGTTTGTTTAAATTTGTTTTCAATGAAAAAGGTTTCCAAATTTAATTTTTGTTCAAGAAGGGTTTGAAATGATATTGAAAGTTTAAATTAATTTATTTCAAATATATTTTCAAAGAAAAATGATTTCAAAAATGTTAAATGATTAAAAAAAATTAAATTTTTTTAATATTTTTTTATATTTTTTAAGGAAAAGTATTTTAAAGTTATTTTCAAAATTATTATATATGTTTTCAATGATAAATGTTTTCAAAATGTTATTAATATTCATTTATAAGGTTTCTATAAAAATTGTTTTCAAAATGTTTCAAGATGCCATTATATATTTTCATGGTTATTTTCAAATAAAATGGTTTTAAAAATCATTTTTAATTTAAAAAGTATTTTTATTAGAAATAAATGGTGTTTTCCTCAATAAATTATTTTATATGATTTCAGAGTAACTATATTCCATCTAATATGACATCCATTGGTCTCACTCATGCCTTATGGGGGATATGATCTGAGGGATCCTTTCTTATTATTTTTGTAAATGGTTTATGTTTTTATGGAATGATGTTTATTAAATGTTTTTCCTTTTCACATGTTTTATTTTTATAAAACCCATTTCTCTTTCACAGGTTATATGTTTAAAAAATCTATTTATCTTTCATAAGTTATTTTTTTAGGAAACCCATTTATCTTCTATATGTTATATTATTATTAAACATGATTACTTTTAAGGGTTATTGTATGATTAGATAAATTTGAAAACTGCCTCAATTTTTTAGGGAATGAGATTATAAAATTTTTATGCTACCCATTTCATTACATATTTTATAATACGATGATAATGAAACACATTTTTTCAATGAGTCATGAAATGATGAATGTTTTACTATCTTTTGGGACATGTATATATAATTTCATTCTATGATGGCTGGGACCTATATTTCCTTCTAATTAATTGTGTAAATATTTAGATCTCAAGAGATATATAATTATGGAATGGGGAGTGAACTATATTTAGTAAAATTCATTGTCCGATAAGAAAGTCTTAGTAGTGAACCATGGCTACTAAAATGGTCTTCAGAGTGAATCTTAACATCTGAGATTGTTTGGTGAGTGAATTCATTCAATATAATGAAAGGGTTTTGATATAGGATGGTGGTGAGTCACTCCAAGTAGGAGTATCAGCCATGATGTTCCCTGGTACGGTTTGTAAATGATTCTTTACTTAAAGGGAATGACTCTATATGATTTCATGTATAGAACAAATTCTATGTCTTATTCTTTTTTCATTACCTCATGGATTATGTTTGTGATCCCATTGTGATTTATATCTTATGAACTGCCAATATTTATTCAATGACTTGTGTATATAATCACTGATATATAGTGTACGATCTTAAAAGGTTATACTCATATTCTCATACCCATATTCTCATGTTATACATATGTATCTACTTTATTAAACCTTAATGAGAAACTGTGCTCTCACATTGTTATGATTTATTCCCCAGGTTATGAAGAATGATTTTATGTTGAAATAATAAAGGGTATGATCTTTGTGGTAAACATTCAATAACTTTCACCACATTAGAAGATTGTGTTCCAAGATTCCAATGACATTAAACTATTAGCATCCTTGTGAATGTACTATTTTAATATGACTAATATTAATTTAAAATGATTCTATATTTATGTATATTAAGAAAGGGTTTCAATAGTTAGTATCAAAGTAATGGTTTAATAAGCCTTTTAAAAATTAGATAAATAAATTTAGTGATATACATGGGGATATTTCTGATGATATGTCTAGCTATGTCTCTAAGGGTAAGCATAAGGTGTCATAGATTTAAAAAATGGTTTCATAATTTAGAAATCTGGGAAGAGATTTTTCATGATTATGTGGTTATCATCTATGATATGTGATGCTCACACTATGATTTATTATTTTAGGCAATGGTGGGAACCAAAAGGAACTGGGTTAATGGTAAATATGATGTTAAATTTTCTAATGAGTAATAAAATTGGATTATCACTAGAGTAAATTATGTCATGATGATGGCTAATTAGTTTTCACAAAACATGATTAAAAATGTGTACCTTAAACAAATATCATACTAAAAAATGAATAAAATGGAGGATTTTGTTGATAATTTCGGTAATTGAAACCATAGAGGAAAATAATTTCATTTTATTTATGTCAATAATTTGGAAAGAATCACCGGATTGACTGTCTTATAAAAAAAATTTTTTTCTATGGAAAAGATGGATACAATGAAAATGAAAAAGAAAAAAATAGTTTGGTTAACACAATCGATGTGAATATTTTTCTCCCTAAAATATCATCGATGGTTAAATTATTTATGTGTGGAATGAATAGTTGTTATGTAAATCGATGGCCCAAGAGGAATGTTGGATAAGGGAATCAACAAATGGTATGAGTATTGGTTATATTGATGATGATTATGATGATGAGATTATAGATGAAATGTAAAATGAAATAGGTATTATGTAACAATATGAGGTATCCATGTTATGACTTAAGGATAATGTAGAACAAATTTTTTTTATGTTTTTATGATTCAAGAAAAATTAATGGTGAAATATATAGGGATTGTTTAGTTTATGTTTTTCATTAAGTATTTATAAGAATATGTTTCAAGGTTTCGATAGACTGGATATGTGATTTAATGGAAATGTGATGATCATGGGAAAAACATGATTAAAGTGAAGATAAAAATTAATATGTTCCTCATATTAAGATAATAATTCTTGGATAATAATGTGTTTGATAAGAATAATGAAATTGGAAAACAATGATTACCTTGGAACTGATTAAGGTGTTGTTAACAATGTGGTTTAGGATATCATTAATGAACAATACACCATTTTTTGGATTTAAGTAATATATCAAATGAACTTTGGAATAAGGAATCATGAATGATTTCAAAAAGGATTTATGGTAATTCAGTTCATTAACACGTTTCAAAAGAATATATGATGAAGGTGTTCACTTGTTTGGTAGGTGACATATAATAGCTACATTATGATTTATGAGGGACCATTGTTAAGATGATATTAAATATAGTGACCTTCTTTCTAAAGTTTTACACTTTTTTCTTTCAATGGGTTATAAGTTAAACCATTTATCAGATATTTTAGGTTAATCTTTGAATGATTTTGATATATTAAATTATCGTCTCACCATATGAGGATTTATAAATGTTGGATAACATTTAATAACTTTTTTTTGTGATAATGACTTATGGATTGACCAATAATTCATTTTATGAATCTCACTATCAACTAATACTTCAGGAATGAAATTCACTTTTATTTTATGAAATAATATATTAATTGGAAATTGATAAATGTACAAAAAATGGTGATGTTTCACTAAAATCATGTAATTATATTTATCATGAAAATTCCTCAACTTTAGGAGAAAGTGTATTGAAATAATTTTTTTTCCTATTATCATATTTTTTTATGATATCAATGACCTTTTTCAATCCTATTTGGGTTAGGGATTTGTGATCAGTAACATTATTATGACCATGTGCTATACCACTCTCCATAAGAACATGATTGTTATATTTCTCCTCCATAATCATGTTTTTTCCTTCAACCTATGCATCCGTACATGGATACCTAGTTATGAGTTACTTTTGGTAACCATTATGGTTTCAACATTCATATTTTAATGGATTTTTTGGTAATAATTTTTATGATGTGGGTTTCTATTAAAGGAAATTTCATGTTTTCAAACATTGATAACCTAGATTAAATTTTCAGGTGAAATTCCTTTTAAGAGGGCGTAATTTAACCTCCCATGAATCTATGAAAAACTTTTTGAATTAATATAATTATATTTATCATTTACATTTCACAGATCACTAAATATAGCTTCAGAAGTATGAAACAACTATATTTGTCTCACATTATATGAAACACCAATATAATCATATACTACACACAAAACATATATTATCATTCGGTACATAAAATATATTTTTGTCTTCTATTACACACAATGTCGAGTTCCTTTGATAGCTTGTGTTGCACAGAAGGTTGAGTTTTACCAAACTATAATAAAATAATAGTATTATTATTAAAATATTATTATAGTTTCCACCTAACCATTCTAGTCAATGATACAAATAAGAGTCACTGAAGTGTGAAAATATTATTCACATGTTTATATAAAATTATTCCTTTGGATATAATTAGTTTAAATAAATGTATGATCTATCAAAAATTAAAGAAATTTCTTTTCTATGGAACCTATTTCTCTATGTACATACCCCATTTTATATAAATTAATTAAAAAATAATATTTTGACGATTTTTTTAATAAAAAATTTATATTATATATTCAGTAAAATCTTTAAAAACTAATATGTTAGATTTTATAGGCATAATATAAGAATAAATTAATTTATGAGAATAAAATAGGTTTTTTTTATAAAATGTAATCTTTCAGCCTTTTAATGGAGGACCTATTTTAAAGATGAATTTTTAAAAAAAATTATTTTCTATTTGAAAAAATATATTTAACTTTTATATGTGTAATATCAAAATTTCCATAGAGTGAATGTTTTTTGAGATGATTCATTTCTTAACAAATAAGGAAAAAAAATTAATACAAAAATTATTTTTCATCATGATTATTTATATATTTAAATTATATTTTAATATTTTTTTATTGTATAATCAGAAAAAATATAAATCTATTATTCCAATTATTTTTATTGGAACCTATTTCACGTTTAAATTGGATATAAAAACATTTTAATGTTTTAGACATTTTCGTCTTAATAACTCACCATCCCATGCTATATGTGGGGAATATTAAAAATTTATTTATCCAAATTATGTGATTCTAATCTAGAAAAAATGCATTCAATATTTAGAATCTTAGAAATACATATTTTATAATAATGTAATCTTAATTTTTGACCAATGTTGTTGGTGAAGGATGTTACAATTATTTACAACAGTTAAGGTAAAAATGAGTTTACTTAATGGTTAAAATTAAATCTTATGGGGAAAGATGACATAGAAAATTTTCCAAGATCCATTGTATGGACACATGTAAACCATGTAACCTTTTTGTTTAAAAATGGACATTTTTATAATTCACATGATGTAAGGGATACCTCTTAATAGTATGTATCATTTTATATCAAAGAGAATGTCAATCATCCTCCATTATAAAAGGAAACTCACCCCCTTACTTCATCAAATCTATAAATACCATTGAATATTCCAAAAAACAACCCAAATCTCCTAAAAAATTCCCTAAATTTAACCTTGAATCATAAAATTGGGAATTAATAAATAAATAAAAGAATCATTTTTTTAAACCAAGAGGAGTTACCCAAATAAGTGGTAACATCCTTTCATAAGAAATTTTATTTTATTTCTTTCACCACCGCCATAATTATTCTTATTCCATGAATATATAATGAAAAAATATCCAAAATATATTTATATTTTTATTATAAGGGTTCTATGTACACATATGCACACATTAATCAAATAGGGGATGAACCTACCAATCGTTTGTATGGCAGACAACTGCCTCACAAAATGATGTCATTAATTTTTCTTTTACTACCTCTCATGGAAGGGAATTTTGATGGAAATTTTTTTTATATCCTATAAATTATATTTATGATTTAATTATTCTTCTTCAATAATTATATAAAAAATAACTTCATGCTTTTAATTTTGTGTAAATATGATAACTTCATTTAGAGGTGTGTGGGCTATCGCCTCTTCAAAGCGATGAGATTCATACAAACATTGCAAGGAATTTATTAAAGATGGGTTTGGTAAATACATATGATATTCGTGACATAATAATTATAATTTTGTGAGAATATATATTTATATATTTATATATTTATATATTTATATATTTATATATTTATATATTTTGTTTATATACTTTCATTAAATATTGTAAGAAAATAGATATAGCGTTCATAAGTACAAACAGCCTACTGTCTCCATAAAAGGTGTATTCCATTTCATATTTCTATCATATATAGATTATTATAAATATTTATATAATGAATAAATATGATATTTATATCATGATTTTAATTATATGAATTAGTAAATCATAATATATGTAAGAGGATCAATAATAATAGGTTATATAATATATGAAAAACAAATCTCATATTACCCGAAACGTGACATTTATATTGAGTTGTTAATAAATATGTAAAATAATGTGATAATAAAATAATATATAGATTTTTATATAATAATTTTTTTTTATAATAAACTTATATTTATTATAAATTAGGTTTGAACGTGTACAAAGAAATTTGAGACATACAGTAAGGGTTATCTTATTTCACTTTTATTTCTGTAAGACTTATGCCATTTTCCCAAATCATTTCATTTGTGTGGTGTATTTACTACCAATTAATTTATTCTATGATTCTTATCCATAAATATATCATTATGTAAATACCCCTTTTATGAACATCTTTCATAGGGTTTTTGATTTAAAATTTACCAAATCGGTAATGGAAATTGTGTCTCAAATTTCCTTCTTTGTGAAAAATGTTATGTTATGCACCAATATTATTTTACATGGTGTATGTACATCCTTTTGAAATTTTTAGCATTAATATAATACCTCTAATTATATTTTATGCTTTATATAAGGTTATTCTTTCATAATTATAATAATTAAATGTATCCAAAGTGGAAATAGTTTACTGGTATGACCTCATCGTTAATCATGATATTTTCTGATTATGTTTCCATTGAAGAAATATTATAATCCCACTCCCATGAATTATAATAAATTTTATTATACGATTTTTATTCAAGTTATTATCAAGTAATGGTACCATTCTTTCCACTCGTTAGTACATAGTTCAATTACGAATATGTTTTTAATAAAATCTAACTTTATATCTCCCTTCAGTCAGCATATCTGATCTTTCAAATCTATGTTTTTTGAAAATGTATTCAAAATTGTTCTACTATTCGACAATGATATTTAGAAGACATTTTTAGAATAATTTTCCTTTTAAAAAAATTGCTCCTTCAAAATGAATCTTCTTTTCATTTCCTAGTTGATAAAATTTTATAAACTTCTAACATCTCAAAAAGAATGTTTGGAATGTATGGATTTATCAGTCATCCTGATCACCATTTCATTGAAGCTTCCTTTGAACTTTGAGAAGTTTATTTTAAGAAAACAACTTTCCTAATATTTTTTAAATTCATTTTTATTATATAAGTTTTAAATGAAAAGGTATTTAGAAATATTTGTTGATAAATAAGTGTTTAAAATTATTTTCAAATATTTCATTAAATGTTTTTAATGATATTTTCAATGAAAAATTATCTAATTTTATTTTAAATTTCTATTCAAGATTATTTTATATTTTTTAATTGAGAATTTTTTTTATATTTTTTTGAAGACTATTTTATAGGTTTTCAAGGAAAAAACTATTCAATTTTTTTTAATCACCATTCATAAATTTTTGTGCAAAATGGTTTTCAAATAAATTTCAAGATTCTTTTTTATGACATTAATGTTATTTTCAAAGAAATGGATTTAATGTTTTTCAATGTTTTTAGATGTATTTCCTTTAAAGATATATGAACAATTTCCTCATGAAATAATTTTAAATGATTTCTATAAAGTTATGTTCCATCTAAATGGAATCTATTTGTGTTATTAATGCCCTACTGGTAATAACATCTAAGGGATCCATTCATATTTTTTCTTTAAATGAATTATGTTTTGATGGAATATTTTTTTATGAAACCCATTTCTCTTTCAAGGGTTATATAATTATGAATCCCATTTCTTATTCACAAGATATATTTTTATGAAAGATGTTTCTCTTTCATGAGTTATATGTTAATGAAACTTGTATCTATTACACAAGTTATATGATTATGAAATATAATTCCTTTCATGGACTATTATATAAATAAATGATTATGAAACTTGTATCCTTTCTACAGGTTCGTATATAATAAATAGTTTATGATACCCATTTCATTATAGGGGCTATGATATGATGTTTATGAAACCCATATTTTTTTTAGTCCATGGTATGATTAATGTTTTAGAATCTTTTGTTACACATATTTATGATTTCATTATGTTATGGGTGTGAACTGTATGTACCTCCAATTAATTGGGTACTGAGTTATATCTCATGGGATAGAAATAGTTGGAACTGGGAGTGAACTCAGTTCAGCAAAGGACATTGTCCTCTATGATGGACATGGGAGTAAACCAAGACAAAAAAGATCATATTGGGAGTGAGACTTGAATAATAATATGTATTATGGAGTAAAACCATTCAAATACAAGGAATGAGATGTGAATGGGGGTTGTTGATCTATAACGCCCAGTAGGTGTATCCCCTTTGATTTTTTTTGGTAGGTTTTGGCAGTGAGCCTTGGTTTATCTAGAATGATTTTATATGTTTTCATATATCACAAAAATTATATGTATTATTGTTATATTTTTCCCTCAGGTATTATGAATTTGATTCTATTATTATTCATGTATTATGATATTCCAATCTTTATACCATTACTCATATATATGATCTTTGATATCTAGGGTATTATCTTCAAATTTTATTCTCCTGTTCTTGTTCCCTTATGATCATGTTATGCTTTTGTATCACATATATTAACCCTTACTAAGAAACTTATCTCACCCATTATTATTTTTTCTATTCCCATGTTATGAAGTATAGTTTTAATTATATGTGCCAAATGGGAAGATCATTATGGGAAACATTTTAAATCTTTCACCAAGATAGAAGATTATGTTCCATGTTTTAAAAGTAGTAAAATAATATAGTCCTCGGGAATGTACATTTATAATATGGTAATATTTTTCTAAAATGATTTAATATCCTTGCATGTAAAGAAATGGTCACTATAAAGTGACTTTACTTAATTTTTTTATAATGGAATTTGTTTGTATTAATTTTTTTTTAAATAGAGGAAAATATGTTTATGAATATTAAATATTATAGGTGTTTTGGAGACTTTTATACATCTATTTTTACATATGAGTGACATGATTTCCATAAATCTTCTCTTATTACTTACTCTAAAACAATGTATGACCATTAACGGAAATAGGTTAATTACTAACAACCCTGAGCAGTCGAAAACATTAGCCTTAATAGTTAGTTTTATGATAATTTTTTGTATATATCTCTCTCACTTTTTATACAAGTATAACAAATCATAGATTTTCAACTATTTATATGGTTTTATGTATCTTCAAGTAAAAAAAATTCTTGTATTATTATATATTATTCTATGAATTCATCAACGATAACAAAACCATTACAATTCTATAACCATTGAAAATGATAATACGATTTATCATAATAGGTCACCTCAATTAATAGACCTCAAAAATCAGTGAGTGGAGTTATCAGAATTAATTTTTTTATACACCCATAAATCTTTCAATCTAAGAGTATATACTACATAAACAATTAATGATCTACCCACATCAAAATATCATTCAGTGATGGTATATTTATACTCTATACTTTGGCTCATTAATGATGATTTATTCTGAGAGTGTGGGGTGGCTATATATTTATTGAACATTAGAATCTCACTCCTCTGATAGGACCTTAATTATTCTGTGGGATATGGATTCTAAATATTATACTTTTGATTATATACTAAAATTCATGTTTAATTAAATTTCCATTATTCTAGTAATTCTTTATCCTTTATTTATTTTCATGATATCATTAAGTGTGTGTATCACTATTATGTGGATGAGTCATATTGATTTTCTGATATAATAATATCTAGTCATAAATAAGTATGATGGGGTAATTTTTAAAAGGGTAATTATAAATAATTGTGGATTTATAGTGGAAATATAGTATGAATTATGTTCCCATTAATATTTTATTTACTGATTATTTATATATTATGTTTCACTAATTAGTAGACATAATTATTTATGCATTTTCCGCAATTCATTATTAAATAATCGATATTAAAATTGTTGTGATGATTGAATGTATAATAAAGACTATATTTAGAATTAAGTCATATATTCTATTAATATAATAGTAAATATATCGTTATTTAATCTTTGTAAAATACATGGTAAGTATCAAATTTTCTATCTCATTAAATGTGAAAACATTGTACGTGCATACAAACAACATGCCATCTCCACATAGAGGTTTCATTTGGTTTTCATCACTACCATATTTGGATGCTTACAAATATAAACTAAAAATGTATATTTTATAGGAGACATTATTAATATAATTGATTTATAATATCATATCCTCCTTTATAAATTCCAATCCATTGGAAAATGATATTGTTGATCTTGTGTACTTTTGGACTACCACCACCACAAAGCAATGCGATCTATTTTTAATTTACTCAATTATCTATTGGCAATAAGGGAATATTTAATTAGTATATAAAGTTTAATTTATATAATAATGATTATATAAAGGTAAATTATTATTTAAAATTATTTCATTCAATTAGTATAATATTGAAAACAAAATACATGCATACATATGGGATGTTGTCAACATAAACTGTGTAATTATTTTTTATATGTCTTTGTTTTATGAATGAATATAAATATATAAAATAAATATATAAAATATATATATCATTAATAAATCATTGTTGATGATGGGAAAATAATCAATGTATGAGGACCAGAACTACCGTACAAAATTATTCATGAAAAATGAAATAATTATCACATCTAAAAAATGATTTCCAAAAGTTATTATTTAAAAATAGGTGTTTAAATGTATTGATTTGAACATATATGATATTAAAATAATTTAAATGAATTTTTAAAATAGTTTTATTAAATAAAAAATTATTACACATCTAGTTATATCACTTGTAATGAAATAAAATCATGGGGTAATAGGCTTCATCTAAATTTCCACTAAAATGAGTTCTATTTTGTTTTATGCATTTAGTAAACTTTATGTGGTGAATAAAAAACATCATTGAATTATTTTAGTTGAATATATTTTTGTTCACTATGATTAAATTTTCAATTAATTTTTCTCTATAAATTGATTACAATTTAAATGTTAACAATGATTATTGAATTTATTTTTAAATATAATTTTCTATGATTTCATATATTTTTCATTAACATAATCATAAAATATATCCTTTAAAAAAAATACATCAATTTTATTTTCATATGGATATTTAAAATTTTCACATGTTTTCAAATGACCTTTCCCATGTTTATAACTTGAATATTGAAAATAAATTTTTAAAATAAGAGCATATCATATTTATCTTTTTTTCAGGTATACTTTACTTACAATCTTATATTTTCCAAAAATTATTCATAAAAGTCCATTTAATTTACTCAAATGAATTATCAATGATTTTTTATTTTATCCTTCACTATTTATATGTTTTGAAATGAATCTTTATAATATTTTATGAATATTTCCTTTTCAACTACCATTACAAAATGTAAAAAGTGAAGTTTCATTTTATTTTATATGGAACTAATAGATTTTCACTATATGAAAACTAATTTATGATATTTCACTTATTGTACTTTTTTTCAAGGGATTTATAAATAAAACCCCTTAATGGAAACTTATTTTAATGTTCTCTTAATTTTTATTTATTTTTCTAGAGGATATTATTTAATTTTGAAACCCAATTTTTTTAGGAATTGAGGGAAATTATTCATATCTTATTAAATTTGTGGTCATTAACATTCTCCTAAAACATTCACTTTCTTGATGTCATGGAAATTAATTTCTAATAAATATAAATATTCCTTGAGTTTTAGATATGATTATGTCTAAAATTGTATAAAATTTATATATACATGTTTTATTTTGAATGTAATTTTATTAATAAGGGAATTGTAAATATTTTGTATTCTCTAATCAATATGGAAATTTTTTTTATACTACATATATTTTATGAATGAAATTAATCATTAAATATTTCTTTAATTCATTGGACATGAAATGACATGTGGGGACATATTATATATTCCCCCTTGAATCACATATAGGTCTATTGAGACAAATCAGTTGGTTAGCATTATTAATTGGGAATTTTATATATACATAGATATTGATTAAAATTTATTTCCAAAAACCCTTGATGGTTATGATATCATCAAATCTAAGACCATGATTTCCAACATTAAGTATTTCCTTCATTGATTATTTAGTTATAATAATCAATGATATTATTTCATTGATATTTTTAATGGACACATTTATTTCACAAGTTATTGATTAAATGTAATTTGTTATCATTTATTTATCTTCTATATTGATTCTAAAATATTTACTCATTATATAATCTAATTTACATAACCCATAGATAGTATCAGACATCACACTTCATTTGTTTTCTTTCTGATGTATATTCCCCGTTAGTAATCCTATCTAAAATTTTTTTATATAACTTGGGGAAAACATAAAATAGGGGTGATCATGTAGGATTGAAATAATGATGGAGATACTCAATATACAAGAGGGGGGTGAATTGTTCACTTTAAAAATTCCTTTGGAACCTTTAAAGTTGGTTACGGATAACTAAGTTTTCCTTAACCAAAGGAAAGGGCTAAGTTTAACAAAGTTAAAGTAAGCATATTTACAACACCTCTAACACCAAATGAAAACTTGGAATACCGAATGAAGTTATAAACATCAAGTCCTATGTTCTTTCTTAAATCTGGAAAGATATTCTGAAAGTAGGTTCCAGAAATATGGTTCTGGAAATTGAAACTTAACTAAAGATTACAATATGAGATTCTACATTAAATCCTATAGAATCTAAATGAAACAGAGTACAACTAAGTAAGTATAAGAAAGTTATACTTTCCTTACAAAACAATGTGTAGTGGAAACAAACAAGTAGTAAAACAACAAGTATCAAGATATAAGTATTTTAACCCAAAGAGAAGGGAATCCAACAACCTTGGATAAAGGTCCCTTGATTTATACTTTCAAGCAAGTCTGTCTTACCCACACCAGGGTAAGCCCTCGATACGAATATCGGAATCTCTGTCTTGTTATCCCCGCAAGCCCTCAACATCAAGGTAGTTGGAACCTCTATCTTCCTCAGCAAGGAAGCCCTCGAACTTTAAGGTAGTCTTCACCTCTGTCTTCCTATCCCCGGAAGTCCTTGAATGTAATCACCAACATTCAGAGTCGCACGAAGAAAAAACTAAACGAGCGGTTCAGTACGCACAAGGCATGAAAAGATTTCTCTCTCTATAAATCACCTTAGCAGCATGTGGTCTCTAGATCGATCAACTTCATTGTTAAATTGAGCTCTTTAAAATGAGCTCATATTTATAGGCAAGGTCGGCCTCTTTTCCAACGGTCATATTTTCCTTAAAAATCGGAGGCCCTTGTACACATGTAACTTAACCAACGGTTAGTTTATAATAGAATAGACGACATTGTTTTATAACAAAACTAGTGTAACAGAAAGTACGACATCGTTTTAAGTCTAACTGAAAATTTTGGAGTGATGGTTCGGAGTGTAAACAAAATGTCAAAGAGTAGACAAATTATAAAAGTTTAAGCAAAATGAAAGTTCAAAGTCTAACAAAAAATAATATTCGGTGTCTAAATAAATTCAGAGTGTATAATGAAAAGATGATCAGATTCTGTTTAATAGGTGAATTCAGAATGAGAATTCGGAATGAGAATTCGTCATCAGAATTCATAATTAGAATTCGTCCTCAGAATTCTTAATGAGAATTCGTCATCAGAATTTGTAATGAGAATTCGTCATTAGAATTTGTACTGAGAATTCATCATCAGAATTTGTAATGAGAATTCGATGTTGAGCTTCATGAGAATTTGTATCCAGAATTTGGAGTAGAACTTTATCAGAGTTCGTATCCGGAATTCGGAATGAAACTTCATTACAGTTCTCATTTGGAATTCGGAGTGAATCTTCATTATAGTTCTCATCCAGATTTCAGAACCTAAAACAGAATTCTTCATATCAAAGTTTCAAACAATTCCGAGAATATAGAAATGAATCCGAATCTTGTACATAAGAAATATATGGATGAAAATATGATAAGGATAATTTTTCCTTATAAAATCAATTTTCCTTATAAAAGTGATTTTCCTTATAAAATCGATTTTCCTTATAAAAGCAATTTTCCTTAAAGATAAGGTTTTTGTGATTTTCAAAACAAGAAGGAATGGAAAAGTCATAAGGAAAACCTTATTGACTCAACAATCTCCCCCTTTTTGGAAAGCACAAACATCCTTACGAAAAAGAAAGTCTAAGAAGAAAGAAGACATTAAAGCTTATCTCCCTTTGCTTATAGATGTTGATGAATACGACTAAGTCCCCCTTAGGCTTTGAAACTCTAAAGATCATATTCTAGATATCCGGAATTATATTTCATTAAGAATTAGAATGTCTTATTTAATGAAAAACTCCCCCTTTAGATAAACTCTATTAGAATTATTTTTCTTTCTCACCCTTTGTTAAGATTCTTTTTCCTTTTCCCCCTTTGTTAGGGTTCTTTTCCTTCTCCCCCTTTGTGATTTTCAAAAAGAATTTGAGGGAATGGAAAATATAACAAATTACCTGAAAAATTAGTAGCAATAACAAAAGATACGAGCAAGAACAATTTTCATTAAGTTTGTAAATTCAATAACAATGAAATTAAGACACAACAAAATATCGGATTTGCCTATTTTGGATCTTTTTCCTTTGCCATGAACCCCTTAAGAATATTCTTTATCTTCTTCAAGTCTTTATGATATTCCTCGTCTTGCTTTTCTAACACAACAATTCTTGCACTTTGAGCATCAATCTTTTCTTCCTGGGCTTGAAGCTTTTCTTCCGGAGCTTGAAGCTTTTCTTCCTGAGCATTCAATATTTGTTCTTGCTTTAAAAACTTCTCTTCAAACTCCATCCGATAATCCCTTTCATACTTCCAGTTTTGAGCAATATAATTCAGCTTCCCATTCAGATCTCTGACTTCTTGAATCCGGAAATTCTTTTCATCTGTCATCTTTTCTTCAAAGGATGATGTAAGTTCATTTATCTTCCAGTCTTCTGCCTCAAAGTCATCCTTAACATTATCTTGGAATTCATCAAAGAGCCTCATCTCTTCTACAATATTCCTCGAACAACTAGTCATTCTCTTGCAAGATCTTTTGTGGGCTTCATAGCTGACAAAGAAAGTTTTGAACTGAGCTTCAATCTCAACACATTTGTCCATAACCATGGATACAGAGTCTATTTTCTGATTCAAAACATGTTGGAGCATCTGACATCTTGAATCAATACTTGAAAAAGTCGGAATAGTACCCACCAACTTCTTTAATGACTGAACAGGAAAGTCATGCCCCAATGAAGATGACTCCGAATTCGAGACTTTTCTTGGAGAATTTTCTTCTTCAAAATGCTCAACCTTCTTCTTAGAAGAATCACCAACTTCCCTTATCTTTACAACCACATATCTCGAGGTATCAATAACAAGTTGCTTTCCTTGTCCTTTTTCAGAATGGATTCTTGTTCCGGAGTTCTCTTTTCACTGTCAGACACTTGAACAACATTGTCTTCCTCATCAACAAAATTTTGAGCACCATCCTCTACATTTTACTTTTGAACAATATCATGTAGATGTTTTTCTTCCTCTGCATGATAAGTTACTTCTTCTTCTCCTTTCTCCTCATCCTTCCCTAGAGTGACTAACTTAGATGATTCAGCTTCTGAAGTTCGGAGCGACAAATGTTCCGAAGGTGTCCCCTTATAAATATCTACTTGCTTCAAAATATCTCCAGTATCACCAATAGCTTCAACAACTTCTTCTTCTTCTTCCACTTGCTCTATCTGCTCAACTTCCTCAACAGGCTTAGCAACTTCCTCTTCCAGAGCGACAAAGTTTCTTTCTGGAGTCTCAGGTAGAGATTCCAAAGAAAAAGATCTCGGAACGAGAATGTTTCCGGAGGCCATCTCAGTAAAATTTAACAAAGTCTGAACCTCCTCATCTTCAGACATATTTTTCTTAAGATTCTTTTATTTCACTTGTTTTTCTAGTTCATCTGCTATTCTTTCCTTCAAGGCCTTACCCTCCGTAAGATTCTATCCAAACTGAGGCTCCCCTTTCACTCTCTTCTCTTTGATTTCCCTCCACTTAGAAACTACCTCATCTGGGTAAGCTTTCTTCTTCTTCGGTTTTGGAGGTGCGGAATGAACTTCCTTAGATTTGGTATTCTCTGCTTCAACATATACTTATTTCAACTTTCCCTTCCTCACTGGCTTAGAAGATTGAGGTTCAGCAACTTTTGGAACCATTTCTTCTTGTGCAGGTAAATCCACTAACTGACCAGTCTCTTTGTTGAAGGCTACATCCATCCTTTTGAGAGTACCATCACTCACCAACATAATCTTGAAAACTCTTGGCTTAGACTTGAAAGCCTCCTTGAAAGACTCAAGGCACCGAACTATCAATTTTGTGATGATTTATGGATACATTATGATCTGAGCTCTCAGATTCCCTTTCTTAACATTCTAAAGGGTAATAAGAATGTGTTTCATCAGATAAAACTTCCTCAGATTTATCAGAAAATATAGGATATAGATCTCACTCTTCTTCATACTATCTTTTTCACCCTTCCTCGGTACGATAAGACCTTGTACCCATAATTCTAGAATCCGAAAATTCGTAGATAGAGAGGAAATCTTCGGAGCCTTGTCATCTTCTAGTCTGAGAGTTTCCAATGCTTTTTCCTTTTTGAAGCTTCCTTTTGAATCCGGTAAAACATGAGAAATGAACTAGGCTTCTCCTTCATAGGTCAGCCCTACCAAGCTAGCTGCCTTGACATAAGAATGTTTATAAGTATTTCCATAAGACTTAAATGATAATTTCTCCATGACATCTTCCTTATAGAAGGAAACTATCTCATAGAATTCTATAAGCAAATCCGAATAAACTTCATCTTGATTTCCGGGCTTGGACACAGCAAAATCTTCCCATCCGTTAAGCTTAATATTATTGGATATAATAGAATCATACTTGTTGAAGAAATTAGGATGAACCAACCATTCTCTATATACTAACCACTTAGAAATCGGCTTAGTGGTTGACTTGTCTTGAGAAGCTGCTTCCATAGACATTCGAATCTGAAGACTTATGAGATGTTCGGAACGGAGAATAATGAAATTCGGAATGGCCTTAAAACAGAGAGGCAGAGCTTCAGGACGCTGGAGCTTGAATAACCGATGTAGGACAACCATTTGGGGTCCCCTTTATACAGGCAATGAAATGACGGTTCATCTTCGTCGGTTGATCAAACGGTTGAAACAAGCTGAGATCAGTTCTAATGGTTGAAAAGCAATTCTCAAGAAAACTTGAATCCAATCTTTTGAGGTTTTTATTAAAACAAAGATTTACAAAAACTATAATCCGAAAAAAAAATATAAGAAAACACCAGTAAGTAAAGTATGATTACGAAAACTTGATTAAGAAAATCATACCTTTCCGATTGGCTTAGGAGGATTATTCATAATGGGTAATATTCTTCTTATTGAAGAAAAATTAACTACAAAAGATCTTTACTACGAAACGACAAATTTCGCAAAACTCACTATGAAAAAAAACTCAACAAAGAAAATGAAAAAATCATTACCAGATTTTCAGCATTAACATTTCATTACAAATGTTTGAATACGAAAAGCTCATTATGAAAGTCTCGGTATGAAAATCCCTTTATGGAAACACCAGTATGAAATTTTCTATTCCGGAAGTTTTTAATGAAAAAATTTTTATTCCAGAAGTTTTCTATACGAAAATAACCATTCTGGAAAATTTCAGTTCTGAAAATTCCTATTCTGGAATTTTAGTTCCGAAAAGTATGAAAACAAACTTTGAAAAACTTAGTTACTCTAACAATAAAATATACTCCCCCTATGAAAAAGTGTTTATTACTGTAAGGAGACTTGTTCAACAAGAAGTTAATAGAGAAAGATTACCTTACGGTTATCATTCCTAACTTCTATTTAATGTATTCAAATCTATCAGAAGGAAAATATTTTGTGAAAATATCAGCAAGTTGATCTTGGGTTCCGATAAACTGAAGAATAATATCTCCTTTTAGTGTGTGATCCCTTACATTCTCTTGCCTATTGTCTAAGAGAATAAATTCTTCCATGGAATTGTGAACTAAGCACTTGTCATTCCAAAAATTCACAAGATAACATTCATCACACAACTGAATTATGCTAATGAGGTTGTGCTTAAGACCCTTAACAAAAAGAACATTTGAAATCAAAGTTTTACCTATAAGAACAATATTACCAATACCAACAATCTCTCCCTTAGAATTATCTCCAAAAGTTACCTTTACTCCTTTCATATTGATAATATTTTAAAAATAGCTTTTGTTACCAATCATGTGCCAGGAACATCCACTATCCATGTACCGTGTGTTGCTGTTGGTACTTTCATTATTTTCCAGAAATCAAGAAGAGAATTAGACTTTTAGAATCCAAACTTGTTTGGATCCGAGATTTCTAGACAACAAAATTTTAGGTACCCACATTTTCTTAGAGAAATAGGCTTTGTGAAATCCTAGAGATTGGTTTTTGTTTAAGGAACAATTCTTTTCCCAGTGACCACCACATTGACACTCTGTACAAAATGGGGCACTTTGAGGAACAAAATAATTGTTACTAAAAATTGGTTTTGCATGGGTATAACCAAATCTATATTTATTTCTTAAAGGTCGTATTTGGGAATACATTTTATCATATTTTTCTTTACCATGGGTAAAGTTTGATAAACATTTCTTTAAGGAAAAAATTACGGACTTGAGTTTTATAACCATGTTTTTGTCCCCAAAATCATTAGTTTTTGAACTAGAGCTAGGCTCAAAAACATTTTTCATAGAAATTACATTTTCTAACTCTTTAAAAAGTTTGTTCTTCTCATAATTTACTTCCTCAAGATTTTTTGAAATACATTCAAATCAGCATTTTTCATATCAAGATCTTTAGAAAGATATGATATTTCTTTCGTAAGAATAGAATTCCTAGAGTTTGCCTTATCAAGATTCTTATTGAGTTTGGATTTCTCAGTCTCAAGAAGTTCAACAAACCTAGAAACTTCTTCATAAGTAGGAAAAGTATTTTCTTCATCAGAAGAGGATTCTTCATCCGAAGAGTTATAATACTTACTATCATTAGAGTTTAAAGAAACATTAGTCAATGATTCAGCATTTCGTACCGTATCCATAAAACAATGATTACCAATAGGTATTCTGGCTGTATGACCAAGATTCTTCTGTCCTAAAGATTCATAATCAGAAGATTCATCTAAAGAGTCACCACCACTGGCACTCCATGTGTCATTTTCTTTCAAAACATTCTTATCTTTGGCTTTATAATACTTCTTTCTGTTCCTTTCTGAATTCCTTTCTTTCCTTTCTTCCTTTTTGAGCAAAGGACAATCAGGTATAATATGTCCAGCCCTCTTACATTCATAACAAGTGACTTCTCCATCTTTCATATATTTCCTTTCCTTCTTCTTATACTTAGATTGGAATGTTCTTTGGCTAGCTATCTTGTTCATTCTTCGAGCAAGATTTGCTAAATCATTCTCAAAGACTTCACTTTCACTAGAATCAGATTGGAAAATAACTTTCTTAGTCTTGGATATGGTTACTCTCTCTGGATTCTTGGCTTTCATTTGATTTGATGTTGTTGTAAAAGCAATAGTACCATTTCCATTCTTCTTCTTGATGTTGTCAGCATCTCTCTTCATTCTTGTTTCATGTTGAAGAAGAGTTCCAAATAGCTCATCAAGAGAAATTTGAGTGACCTTCCTATTGTAACGCCCCGACCCCAGTTACCCAGAGTCGGTGCATTAATTACATAACATTGGCATGATCACAAGAAAGATCAAATCTCGAAAGACCGATTGGTTTAGTAGCCTTGGAAACACTAGATATATTCATACGTTTTACATTACATCATCAAAATAAAAAAAACTACTACAACAACATATTGTATCCATAGTCCACACTATTAACCCCTCATAATATCCCTGCAAGTCTTTCATAATTTACTTCTTCACATCCTGGGAAAATAAAACATAGAAAAGGGGTGAGCTCAAATGCCCAGTAAGGATAACAATATAGCGGAAACTTTCATAAATAAGAATAAACATTTAAGGCAATGTATAACTAAAACAAAAGCCTTTTAAACTTTAACTTCAACATATTATGGCATAAATAAAATGAAATAATGCCATTTACTTATTCACATGGATATTCTACTAATCCAATAATCACATGCAATATCAATAACCACTTTCATAATGATGGAATGCATAATGCCAGACTATCATAACCACATAGCCAAGGCCTCGTGCCAAGATTACAAATAAGATTTTGCCAAGGCCTTATTCCAAGACACTAGTTTGTCTCATGAGACCTACCGATGCATCGAGGAGCTATAGTGGGCTCCACCCGTCACATATTAAGTCCAATGCATTCCCATATGAAAAGGTTTAAACATAACGTAAACATTCGTATTAAAACTAGCATATGAAATGTCAATACTTTCACCATAAACCATGAATGGTATATAAAAAACAGCACATCCACAGTCAAACATATCACAAAACCTTCAATACAATATAAAAGTTTTGTATCATAATATATCATCCTCAAATAAGAGTAAAATCCATTAAAGGATGTTGACATAGATGAAATCAAAACTCTTTTTAAAGAAATACCTCTTTCTATTTTGAAATCATTTAAGAGAAATATTTTTTTAAAATAAAACATTTTCTTTGAAAATATTCTTATAAGCTTGTAAGGGAAGCTTTGACGATTTTATAACGGCGGAAAATAACCGCACGCGCCGTATAAGTTAAAAAAACATTCTTATCTTAATTCTGTCGAAAAGGTTAAAAAGAACCTTTTTTGGAAAACGACTGAAAGATTCCCTTATAAACCTCTTATAAAAACTCAAACAATGATATAAATGACTTTAACCCATATTATTTTAAATATTAAAAATGTTTTAAAATACATTTTGAAGAAACATGGACGTGGATGATAACGAGGTCCCAGTAGATAATTATGTATAAACAACCTCGGATAATGAAGAGATTGCGAAATAAACCTTTACCTTGTACTTTTCCTTGGTTGGGGTAGGTTAACCTCCTATATAATGGTGAAATAATTGTTATTAAATTATAAAAGAATCATATACATTAATATGATATCATATATGATCTTTTAATATTGATTTGATAATAATATCTTAGTATTATGGTTGTTTCGGGTGTTAAATTACTTGTTTTATTTTATATGTTTTGTTACGTAAGCCATGTTTGTAATGGATAGGTTGTATATTATTCATATCCATAATGATATCAAGTCCTTAAACATCATTTTTAAATCATCAAATGATAATTATACTTGAATAGATACGATGGAGAATGAATCTTATCGCGTTTGTGGAGACGGTAGTCCGTACGTACGCACGAGCGACAATATCATTCTTTTGATATTAAAATAATATATAAATGGATGTTATATCATATATAAAGAATAATTAACATGTTATATTTATTATTTACATGATTTGAACATCATTATTATACCCATCCAAATAATAATATATTGAATAACAATTACACCACGACGTGGAGACGGTAAGCTGTACGTACGCACGTATGGTGACATGTTATTCAAAGGGTGGATAGAATACAGAAAATGGTTGTACCATATTTATAATAACATCATAGTATATGTGAGATACTGGAGTTATTATTTTAGAATGGTAAGAACAAAGAAAGAAGAAGTGGAAGAAGAAAGGAACTTGAAAAGGGGTGGTGAAAACATTACCTCTTCTTCAGGTTCTTCCTTTTGATTTGATCAAAAGGGCTCCTTAGGTTGGCTTTCTGATCAAAATAAGGACTCTAGGTTGTAGTGAGGGAAGTTGGGAGAGTATTTGGGAAGAGTTTGGCCGAGCCAAGTGGCTTGAGAGGAGTGAGGAATGAGTAGAAGTGGTCTCATTTTATAAGGGAGAGGAGGGGCTCTTTAGGAAAGAGTGAAAGTATTACTTTATAATATAATTATATTCGGTTTATAATGGTCCAAAAATCATTGAGGTCGAAGATAAGATGACTAATATTCTAAATAACATCAACCAATAAGAATTGGACAGGTTTTAGATAATAATTTAATCATTATAATCTTATTTATTTAAATGATTTATTAATGAGGTAAACATTGCATCATTATTGTGTCATTAATAATTTAAATTATTTGATGCCTAAAAATTATAAATAAAATATAATTATGTATGAAATCTTTTTAGTTTTCTAATGAATATTTATAATCAAAATCCAACATGTATAACCCTATGTAAAAATTGTTCTTCTAAAATATGTAAGCTTATGCCATTTTTATTTTTATTTTAACTTTATTAATATAATGTGTCCCTACCACATACAAGTGGCTCCAAGGGGTCCCCAAATCGACCCAAGGATGCCCATGGTCGGGTATGTGTCCACCAATAAGGTTAGGACACGTTTTAGGGTAATTTTGTATTATTATAATATTATTTTTAACCCTTATTTACCGGATTTACCCTTTAACCATGGTAAACAAAATATCTACCGCAGTAATTATTCAAAATGTGTAAAAATAAAAGTTATCTATTTACATAATTTGGACATCCTGATTCCAAATATGTAATCCGTTTTTCCAAATTCAAAACACAGAAGTGGCAGAAATTAATTTAAAATTAATTCCCGTTGTTAAAATAAAAAGCGTGTTTTTAAGAGATAATAACTATCAAAAGATTGACACTTGTTTATGTCTGGTTTAATTGTGAAATTATGTCCAATGACAAACATTAAATTAAATGGTAAAAATATATTCTAAATATACTTTAAAACCACTAAAATTCATAATTTATCAATATTAATTATTTTGATTTAAAAAGTTGATTTTAATTAAAATTTAGTAATTTTCACTATTCATCAAAATATTAAAGTTATCCGAAAAGTACCAAAATTTCACCCTAGGCTAATTTCAATATTCCAAATCCAAAAATGAAGTCCATTTTGAAATATAATATATATATAATTTTAAAAAGTAGGTATTACTATTCATAACGGCTAGTTTGATTAGTTGTGGTGTGTGTTAGAACTCGAGGTTGCGTACAACACACGCTATCGCATTATTCGAAGGGAAACGTACAGTGGAAGCTTGGGGTGTTACATTCTCCCCTCCTTCAAATAATTGCGTCCTCACAATTTCTAGGGTATTACTGCATAAAAAGACTCGGGTGGTTCTTCATCATAAGTTCCTCGGGTGCCCACGTTGCCTCTTCCATCTTATGGTTTCTCCACAAAACTTTTACCAGACGCGTCGTCCGGTTTCTCAGTACTTGTTCTCTTGTATCAAGAATCCTGACAGGCTCTTCACAATAAGACAGATCGGGTTCCAGTTCTAATTCCTCATAGGTGAGTACATGCATTGGGTCAGGCATGTATTTTCTCAACAGAGATACGTGGAACACATCGTGAACTTTGGAGAGACTTGGCGGCATTGCCAATCGGTAAGCTATAGCCCCAATTCATTCTAGAATTTCGAAAGGTCCGATGTACCTGGGACTCAATTTACCTTTCTTACCAAAACGTATGACTCCCTTCCATGGAGATACCTTCAGGAAAACATGATCACCGACTGGAAATTCCAAATCCTTCCTTCCATTATCGGCATAGCTTTTCTGCCTACTTTGAGCTGCTTTGATGTGATTTTGGATTACCTTCACCTTTTCCACCGTTTCCTCCACCATTTCTGGGCCTATAAGTTTTCTTTCACCAACCTCATCCCAACAGGTTGGTGTACAACATCTCTTTCCGTATAATTCTTCATATGGTGCCATCTGAATACTCGAATGGAAGCTATTGTTATAGGAAAATTCTACCAGTGGTAAATATTTATCCCACATACCCTGAAAGTCAAGTGAACAAGATCTCAACATGTCTTCTAGGGTTTGAATAATCCGTTCTGATTGTCCATCTGTCTAAGGGTGGTAAGCAGTGCTCAAATGAAGTTCAGTATCCAGGGATTTCTAAAGACTTTTCCAAAATCATGAAGTAAAACGGGGATCACGATCAGAAACAATCGATAGGGGTACTCCATGAAGTCTCACAACTTCATTAATGTATAGTCTTGCTAGACATTCCAGGGGTATATCTTCTATTATAGCAAGAAAATGTGCTGACTTGGTAAGACGATCAACAATAACCCATATTGCATCGTTCCTTCTAGGAGTCTTTGGTAGCCCCATGACAAAGTCCATCGTAATATTGTCCCATTTCCACTCCGATATGGGAAGAGGTTGCATGACTCCTCCAGGTTGTTGCCTTCCAGCTTTCACTTGTTGACAAACCATACATCTTGACACAAAATCAGCAATCTCCCCCTTCATGTTGTCCCACCAAAAATGTTCCTTCAAATATCTATACATTTTGGTGCTCCCAGGGTGTATAGAGAAATTGGAACTATGAGCATCATCCAGCAATTCCCTTTTCAGATCAGGTAAATCGGGAACACAAAGTCTCTTCCCGAATTTCAAATTTCCATCTTCATACACAAAGTCTCTCAATCTCCCATCATTCACAGCTTTAATCTTCTTCTGAAATTCTTCATCATCGGTCTGAGAACTCTTAATCCTTTCTAGTAAAGATGGTTTGGCAACCATTTGAAAAAGCATTGATGTTTCACCTTCCCTAGTTATTCCCATGTCTATCTTCACTAGATCCATGAAAATTGGATCCCTTTCAATTCTCATCATGTTCAAAACTCCATGGTATTTTCTTCTCAAAGCATCTGCCACCTTGTTTTCTTTCCTCGGGTGGTAGTATATCGTGCAATCATAATCCTTGAGTAATTCAAGCCATCTCCTTTGCCTCATGTTGAGTTCTTTTTGTGAGAAAATACACTTCAAACTCTTGTGATCATTATAAATCTCACATTTTTCACCATAGAGGTAGTGTCTCCATATCTTTAAAGAAAAGATCACAGCTGCTAACTCAAGATCATGAGTAGGATAGTTTTGTTCATGAATTTTCAACTGTCGTGATGCATAGGCAATAACTCTATCATTCTGCATAAGGACACAACCAAGTCCTTTCTTTGATGCATCACTATAAATAACGAACCCATCATTACCTGATGGTAGAGTCAATATAGGAGCATTGACTAATCTTCTCTTCAGTTCTTCGAAACATTCTTCACACACTTTTTTCCAAACAAATTAAACCCCTTTACGTGTGAGCTTCGTTAATGGGTTAGCCAATCGGGCAAAATTCTGGACGAAACGTCGATAATAACCTGCCAAACCAATAAAACTACGTACCTCAGTTATACTCGTAGGTGCTGGCCATTCATGGATTGCCTTGGTCTTAGAAGGATCAATAGAGATTCCATCTTTAGAGACAATATGGCCAAGAAAAGAAATATCCTGAAGCCAGAATTCACACTTGCTAAACTTCCCATATAATTCATGCCTCCTCAGAGTCTTCAAGATAATGCGCAAGTGATTTTCATGATCTTCGTAGGTTTTGGAGTATAACAAGATATCATCAATAAATACCACCAAAAATTCATCGAGATACTCCTTGAAAACTCTATTCATCAGATCCATGAATACAGAGGGTGCATTAGTCAATCCAAACGGCATTACGGTAAACTCGTAATGCCCGTACCTAGTTCGAAATGCTGTCTTTGGAATGTCTTCCTTCTTCACACACAACTGATGGTATCCAGATCGAAGGTCAATCTTTGAAAAGTATTGAGCTCCATGCAGTTGGTCAAATAAATCATCAATACGAGGTAGGGGATACTTGTTCTTTATCATTATAGCATTGATCTCCCTGTAGTCGATACATAACCTCATATATCCATCTTTCTTTTTAACAAAAAGAACAGGGGCTCCCCATGGAGAAACACTAGGGCGAATAAATCCCTTATTACTCAATTCCTCTAGTTGTTTATTTAGTTCGACTAATTCTACAGTGGCCATTCTATAAGGGGTCTTCGATATAGGCCTTGATCCAGGAATCAAATCAATGGAAAACTCAACTTCTCGTTCTGGAGGATGTCCAGGTAAATCTTCCGGAAATACATCTACAAATTCTTTCACAACAGGTACATCCTCTATTTGAACATTCCTTTCCTCACCGACAGTTATTTCATTCTCTTCCTCCCCAATAATTTAATTAAGTTGAGCTACTGGGGGTGGATCTAAATAAGAATTAGGTGGTGACGATTATGCTCTAAAAATAAGGTGTTCCTTATCATTATCATCAAGAATCGTAACCTCTTTCTTCTTACAATAAATCTTCCACTAGGCGCCATTTCTAAACAATGGCATAAACTAGATCAGTTTATGAATCAAAATACATAATCCCATACTTATAAAACACTTAACATAAATTGAACTATTTATGGATATAATCCATAATCATAAAAATGTTTTCTTTGAGGAATTATATACTCATAAACCCTTCATAATGATTTGTAAAGAAAATTAGAGTTATCCTAAGCATATCCCACGGGAGTGTCGTAACCAAGAGTGCAGCAAGGCCCGTTGTCGTGCACCAGTTCCCGTTCGAGTCTAGCTCAAAGCGGTGTTTTCGGGTTTTACCCCTAGGTACATCTGTGCCAGAGCCACCTCTACCTTCTCGTATCCAGACAGGGATGTATTGCTCGGAAAACTCACAAAATCTCTATAATACCAAAATTCTAGGAAGTTCTTCTATACTAATCCTAAAAGTTCATCTTAGGTCTACGTGCTCTAATCAGAGTTTATCTAAATCTAGCTTCCAAGGTTTGTACTAAACTTCCTCTGATACCAACTGTAACGCCCCGACCCCAGTTACCCAGAGTCGGTGCATTAATTACATAACATTGGCATGATCACAAGAAAGATCAAATCTCGAAAGACCGATTGGTTTAGTAGCCTTGGAAACACTAGATATATTCATAAGTTTTACATTACATCATCAAAATAAAAAAAACTACTACAACAACATATTGTCTCCATAGCCCACACTATTAACCCCTCATAATATCCCTGCAAGTCTTTCATAATTTACTTCTTCACATCCTGGGAAAATAAAACATAGAAAAGGGGTGAGCTCAAATGCCCCGTAAGGATAACAATATAGAGGAAACTTTCATAAATAAGAATAAACATTTAAGGAAATGTATAACTAAAACAAAAGCCTTTTAAACATTAACTTCAACATAGTATGGCATAAATAAAATGAAATGATGCCATTTACTTATTCACATGGATATTCTACTAATCGAATAATCACATGCAATATCAATAACCACTTTCATAATGATGGAATGCATAATGCCAGACTATCATAACCACATAGCCAAGGCCTCGTGCCAAGACTACAAATAAGATTTTGCCAAGGCCTTGTGCCAAGACACAAGTTTGTCTCATGAGACCTACCGATGCATCGAGGAGCTATAGCGGGCTCCACCCGTCACATATTAAGTCCAATGCATTCCCATATGAAAAGGTTTAAACATAACATAAACATTCGTATTAAAACTAGTATACGAAATGTCAATACTTTCACCATAAACCATGAATGGTATATAAAAAATAGCACATCCACAGTCAAACATATCACAAAACATTCAATACAATATAAAAGTTTTGTATCATAATAAATCATCCTCAAATAAGCGTAAAATCCATTAAAGGATGTTGACATAGATGAAATCAAAACTCTTTTTAAAGAAATACCTCTTTCTATTTTGAAATCATTTAAGAGACATATATTTATAAAATAAAAAATTTTCCTTGAAAATATTCTTATAATCTTGTAAGGGAAGCTTTGACTATTTTATAACGGCGGAAAATAACCGCACCCGCCGTATAAGTTAAAAAAAACATTCTTATCTTAATTTTGTCGAAAAGGTTAAAAAGCACATTGTTTGGAAAACGACGGAAAGATTCCCTTATAAACCTCTTATAAAAAGTCAAACAAGGGTATTAATGACTTTAACCCATATTCTATTAAATATTAAAAATGTTTTAAAATACATTTTTAAGAAACATGGACATGGATGATAACGAGGTCCCAGTATATAATTATGTATAAACAACCTCGGATAATGAAGAGATTGTGAAATAAACCCTTACCTTGTACTTTTCCTTGGTTTGGGTAGTTTAACCTCTGGTATAATGGTGAAATAATTGTTATTAAATTATAAAATAATCATATACATTAATATGATATCATATATGATCTTTTAATATTGATTTGATAATAATATCTTAGTATTATCGTTGTTTCGGGTGTTAACTTACTTGTTTTATTTTATATGTTTTGTTATGTAAGCCATGTTTGTAATGGATAGGTTGTATATTATTCATATCCAGAATGATATAAAGTCCTTAAACATCATTTTTAAATCATCAAATGATAATTATACTTGAATGGATACGATGGAGAATGAATCTTATCGCGTTTGTGGAGACGGTAGTCCGTACGTACGCACGAGCGACAATATCATTCTTTTGATATTAAAATAGTATATAAATGGATATTATATCATATATACAGAATAATTAACATGTTATATTTATTATTTACATGATTTTCACATCATTATTATACCCATCCAAATAATAATATATTGAATAACAATTACACCACGACGTGGAGACGGTAAGCCGTACGTACGCACGTATGGTGACATGTTATTCAAAGGGTGGATAGAATACTAAATATGGTTGTACCATATTTATAATAACATCACAGTATATGTGAGATACTGGAGTTATTATTTTAGAATGGTAAGAACAAAGAAATAAGAAGTGGAAGAAGAAAGGAACTTGAAAAGGGGTGGTGAAAACATTACCTCTTCTTCGGGTTCTTCCTTTTGATTTGATCAAAAGGGCTCCATAGGTTGGCTTTCTGATCAAACTAAGGCCTCTAGGTTGTAGTAAGGGAAGTTGGGAGAGTATTTGGGCAGATTTTGGCCGATCCAAGTGGCTTGAGAGGTGTGAGGAATGAGTAGAAGTGGTCTCCTTTTATAAGGGAGAGGAGGGGCTCTTTAGGAAAGAGTGAAAGTATTACTTTATAATATAATTATATTCGGTTTATAATGGTCCAAAAATCATTTAGGTCGAAGATAAGATGACTAATATTCTAGATAACATCAAGCAATAAGAATTCGACAGGTTTTAGATAATATTTTAATCATTATAATCTTATTTATTTAAATGATTTATTAATGAGGTAAACATTGCATCATTATTGTGTCATTAATAATTTAAATTATTTGATGTCTAAAAATTATAAATAAAATATAATTATGTAGGAAATATTTTTGGATTTCTAATGAATATTTATAATCGAAAATCCAACATGTATAACCCTATGTAAAAATTGTTCTTCTAAAAGATGTAAGCTTATGCCATTTTTATTTTTATTTTAACTTCATTAATATAATGTGTCCCTACCACATACAAGTGGCTCCAAGGGGTCCCCAAATCGACCCAAGGATGCCCATGGTCGTGTATGTGTCCACCAATAAGGTAAGGACACGTTTTAGGGTAATTATGTATTATTATAATATTATTTTTTAACCCTTATTTACTGGATTTACCCTTTAACCATGGTAAATAAAATATTTACCGCAGTAATTATTCAAAATGTGTAAAAATAAAAGTTACCTATTTACATAATTTGGACATCCTGATTCCAAATTTGTAATCCATTTTTCCAAATTCAAAACACAGAAGTGGCAGAAATTAATTTAAAATTAATTTCCGTTGTTAAAATAAAAAGCGTGTTTTTAAGAGATAATAACTATCAAAAGATTGACACTTGTTTATGTCTGGTTTAATTGTGAAATTATGTCCAATGACAAAAATTAAATTAAATGGTAAAATTTTATTTTAAATATACTTTAAAACCACTCAAATTCATAATTTATCAATATTAATTATTTTGATTAAAAAAGTTGATTTTAATTAAAATTTAGTAATTTTCACTATTCATCAAAATATAAAAGTTATCCGAAAAGTACCAAAATTTCACCCTAGGATAATTTCAATATTCCGAATCCAAAAATGAAGTCCATTTTGAAATATAAAATATATATAATTTTAAAAAGTAGGTATTACTATTCATAACGGATAGTTTGATTAGTTGTGGTGTGTGTTAGAACTCGAGGTTGCGTACAACACACGCTATCGCATTATTCGAAGGGAAACGTACAGTGGAAGCTTGGGGGGTTACACCTATTCTCATCTATAGTTGTTCTTTTGGATTCCCACTCGTTGGGCATAATATCAATTATCTTATCCAAAATTGCTTCATCATCTAACCCTTTCTCTCCCATAGACTGTAAACTATTGATAATAGTCATAAACCTCTGTTTAACTTTACAGATTGGTTCACCATATAGAAAATTGAAGCCATGGTATTCAGATATTAGCATAGATCTCATAGTCTCAATCACTTTAGAAGTTCCAAAGTGTGTAACCTCTAACTTCTTCCAGATACAATTGGCTGCTTCACAAGAAGACATTTGGCTATATATATTTCTAGTCATTGAACAAAGTAAAGTATTGCGTACCTTATAATTGAGTTGATACTCTTTCTTTTCCTAGTTAGTGAAAGTTCTAAATTTCTTATCAGGAATTTTATAATCACCAGTAAGCATAACAAAGTTGTCCACTCTAGTATTGATAACAAAATTCTTCATTTGATCTCTCCAGTACTCATAGTCATTACCATCAAAGATTGGTGGTCTTGTAGGATTTATATTATCAATGGAGCCAACATTGACTCCTTCCATACATAAAATAACCTTCGGCACACAAACTTGTTAGAAGCAAAAGTCCGTAATCACAAGGTTTGGAATGACAAAGTTCGGAATGAGAAAGTTCGGAATGATAAAGTTTAGAATGACAAAGTTCGGAATAATAAAGTGAGAAAGAAAAACTTATACGTGAGTATAATTATTTCAAATACCTCCTCTGATACCTAATGTAGGATCGAAATAATGATGTAGATGCTCAATATACAAGAGGGGGCGTGAATTGTTCACTTTAAAAATTCCTTTGGAACCTTTAAAGTTTGTTACGGATAACTAAGTTTTCCTTAAGCAAAGGAAATGGATAATTTAACAAAGTTAATCTAAGAAAATTGACAACACCTCTAACACCTAATGAAAACTTGGAATAAGGAATGAAGTTATAAACTTCAAGTCCTATGTGCTTGCTTAAATCTGGAAAGATATTCCGAAAGTAGGTTCCGGAAATATGGTTCCGGAAATTGAAATGTAACTAAAGATTACAATATGAGATTATACCTTAAAGCATATAGAATCGAAATGAAACAGAGTACAACCAAGGAAGTATAAGAAATGTATACTTTCCTTACAAAACAATGTACATCAGAAACAAACAAGTAGTAAAACTATAAGTAACAAGATATAATTCTTTTAACCCGAAGAGAAGGGTATCCAAAAACCGTGGATAAAGGTCCCTTGATTTATACTTTCAAGCAATTTTGTCTTACCCACACCATGGAAAGCCCTCAATACGAATATCAGAATCTTTGTCTTGCTATCCCCGCAAGCCCTCAACTTCAATGTAGTTGGAACCTCTATCTTCCTCCGCAAGGAAGACCTCGAACTTTAAGGTAGTCAACACCTCTGTCTTCATATCCCGAGAAGTCCTAGAATGTAATCACCTACATTTGGAGTCGCACGAAGAAAAAACTGAACGAGCGGTTCAGTACGCACAAGGAATGAAAATATTTCTCTCTCTAGAAATCACCTTAGTAGCATGTGGTCTCTATATCGATCAACTTCATTGTTATATTGTGCTCCTTCAAATGAGCTCCTATTTATAGGCAAGGTCGGCCTCCTTTACAATGGTCATATTTTCCTTAAAAATCGGAGGGACCTGTATACATGAAACATAACCAATTGTTAGTTTATAACAGAATAGACGACATCGTTTTATAACAAAACAAGTGTAACAGAAAGTACGACATCGTTTTAAGTCTAACTCAAAAGTTCAGAATGAAGGTTTGGAGTGTAAAAAAAATGTCAAAGAGTAGGAAAATTATAAAAGTGTAATCAAAATGAATGTTCGGAGTCTAACAAAAAATAATATTCAGTGTATAAATAAATTCGGAGTGTATAAAGCAAATATGATCAGATTCTGTTTAATAGGTGAATTCAGAATGAGAATTCAGAATGAGAATTCGTTATCAGAATTCGTAATGAGAATTCATCATCACAATTCGTAATGAGAATTCGTCATCAGAATTCTTACTAAGAATTCGTCATCAGAATTTGTAATGAGAATTTGAATTTGAGCATCATGAGAATTCATATCCAGAATTCGGAGTAGAACTTTATCAAAGTTCGTATCCAGAATTCGGAATGAAACTTCATTACAGTTCTGATTTGGAATTCGGAGTGAAACTTCATTACAGTTCTCATCCAAAATTCGGAACCTAAAACAGAATGCTTCATATCAAAGTTTCAAACGATTCCAGGAATATAGAAATGAATGTGAATCTTGTACTTAAGAAATATATGAATGAAAATATGATAAGTATAATTTTTCTTTATAAAAGAAATTTTCCTTATAAAAGAGATTTTCCTTATAAAAGTGATTTTCCTTAAAGATAAGGTGTTTGTGATTTTAAAAACAAGAAGGAATGGAAAAGTCATAAGGAAAACCTTATTGACTCAACAGATCACATATGCACAGTAAGGGTAAAAAGGGAGATTTGGAAACATAATCATGAGCATAATGGTATGAGAACATGATCTTGAAAATAGGAGACCTCACCCTAAATATCAAAGATCATAAAAATGAATCATGGAATAAATACTGGTAGTTCATAACAAAAGAATCATAATCAAATAAAGGAAATAATCCATGAAATAACAATATATGAATAAGACATGGAAATTGTGGAAGATGCATACACATATAATATGATTTCCATAGTATTAAAGATATCACTAACAAGTCCATATTAATAATATGGGTTCACTCCATATTCCATCTTGGTAGTCATTTATCACTCTCATGGACATCCAAGTAGTATGAGTTCACTCCACCAACCATCTTGATAGTAATGGTTCACTCCCATGGCCATCATAGTAGTCAAGCCTCAGTCCCAAGACCATATTAGTCTATATCGTAAGATATAAATCATTACCAAATTATTTTTCTTGAGATATAGGTCCCACCCATATCCAAATGAAATCATACATATATGTTCAATATCAATATAAATCATTTAGTATATCAAACCCTATGGAATAGAATGTGTTTCATAAAAATCATTCAAATATAACATAAACCCAGGAAAAGAAATAGGTTTCATAAATACCATTACAACATAAAAATAAAGAATTATTAGAATGAATAATAATGGAATAATTAAATTATATCCCTAATAAAAAATATGTGATAGAAAATAAAGTTATCTTAGATGGAAAATAATTTTTTCAGATCACTTGAAAATAATTCTAGAAGAAAATATAATTTCTTATTTAAAAAAGTTTTCTTTTCATAAAATGATGCTCAAATATAAAATAAATAATTTTATTTTAAAATAATCATATAATATTATAAGGTTATATTCATAGAAATATGGATTTATAAAATCATACAAATCCATTCATGATGTATATGTTAAAAGAAAACAAAAGGAGACTTGAAATGAATCAATCCCAATTATGGAAGAGACTGTGACATAAGAACTACTCACTTTATAATAAATAGAATCCAATTCACCATAAAGGAAATAAAAATATGAAAATAACATAATCATGTGTATAACAATAATAAATACATTAATGGTCAGTATATACTCCACATAGGGGAAATAAGTAATGTATAAGGCATGTGTCTCACAGAAACAAATGTGTGACAAAAATCATTTACTATATGTATGATTTCCTTCAAATGATTAGGAAACTCTTGTATAAAAGTTTAAATAATGTCATAAATTTATTAAATAACCATATTTATATTTAGGATATCATATTTGATCATATTATCACATTTTTAATAAAATATCATTATCACACTTCTTTCTATTGTTAATTGCTTCATTTTTCTGTGTATATTTTGTCATATAATTCCATGTTATAATTCATAGGTTATAGTTATATAATTTATATAATATAATTAAGGTATTACATATCGTATTAAATTATCATATATATTTATATAATCATTCATTAATGGTAAATATGGAAACATAATCCCATTGTGTCATGGAGATGGAAGGTGGTACGTACACAAAGCATTGGTATCATTTCCTTAATATAAAAAAGGTAAGAAGTGGAATGTATATATGTTGTTCAAAAATCAATATAATGTTATAATAAAAATATTATTCTATTATTTTCATCATTATACCCATCTAAATATTGTGGTAATGAAAAATAGATTACACAGTGGTGTGTAGACGATAGGCCATATGTACACAGGCATGGTGATTTTATCTTTTGTGGGATGGAAAGAAGGTAGAATATGGTTGTTACATAATCATATTAACATATAAGAATATATTTGATACAAGATTTATTATGTTATAATGGAAACAACATATTTAGAGGATATATAAGAAGAAATAATCTTGAGAAAGTCAGTAAATATGATTTCCTATTTTTTGGAGAGCTCTATCTAGAAATCCTCTTAGGGACACTATAGTTGTTCTATTAAGAATCAAAACAAATCTATAATATGGATTGGGATGTATATAAGGGAATTGGTAAGTGTGTGGATGATATTGTAGGATCAATGAGCTGTGAAGATGTAAGGGAGAATGATTCTTTTTATAATGGAGGATATGGGAACTTTGGGAATCTCCAAAAATATTAATTTGTAATAAAATCAATATTTCACCAAATACTAGAAAAATGTAATATATTTGAATATGATATAAGATATGTTTTTATCTCATAAAAAAATATATTTCTGGTAAATTTTTTTAGTGTTTTAATACTTATTATTTTGATTAACCTTTGTTTAATATTTTTTAATTTTAACTAAAGTAACAAATATTAAAATATTAAAAGTTGTAATTTCTATGTATTTGATTTTAATTAGACCATAAATGAAAATATTACTTAATTTTTTACAATACTATAATGATTTGTTCATTTTATTTATTTTTTATTATTTATAAATAATTTAATAAAACAATACTTTGAAAAAACATCAACAATGTCAATTTTGACAATATTCATTTTTTGTATTTTTAAAAATATCAATATAACAATTTAATATTGAACCAAATATTTTATTATATACCTAAGGACTTGAGGTACTCTAGATAATTCATTTGATGCATTAATTATTCCAAATGATATTTATTTTATTATTGTTAATATCATTTATTTGTTTTAATCATTAAATAAATAATTACTGCATTATCATTGAGAAAGCTATTAATGTAATCCATCAACCCTCATAAATTATAAATAAAATTACATGAATAATAAAATTATAATATATTTAAAATGGATATTGATGATTTAATTTTTTTTGTGAAACCATATATTAAATTTGTATACTAATTAAAAAATTATACTCTGGACAACTTGACTTCCTTTTAAATAACATATTATAATGGTCTTATTCATATTCATGTGGCTCCAAATGGCAATTAACTATAACAATGGATAACCATTGAAAATCTATAAAAAACTAAAAAATTTGAGTCATGTTTTTGGGTCATTTGATATTTCTTCAAATTTTATTTGAAAATATTTTATTTATTCTTTCTTCTACTTATACAAGCACTACATTAGCATTGTATAATCCATTAAAGTAATTAATTATTTCTATAAGATTAAAAATAAAATAACATGATAAATAAAAACATTTTATCTTTAAGATTTCAATTTACAGTCTAAATTTTATTCTATATAAATATTTAATAAAAATGATTTAGTTATAAAAATATGAGTATGACATCTTTAACTTTTCTTTAAATATAATATAATAAATGTCTTACTCTCATACAAGTGGCATCAAAAGGGTATAATTTCATCCCAATGATGATTTTTTTCTAAACCCACTAATAAAATAAAAATATTACAAGTTTTAATGTAATTATATATTATTAATAATATCAACTTTACCCTTAATTAATTGATTTTCCATTTACCATGTTAATAAAAATTTACTAAAGTTACTATTCATAATGCCCAAAAATAAAATAAAACTATCTACATAATTTGGAAACACTTATTCCAAATAAAAAATCCATTTTTAAAAATTAAAAAAATATATGCTATTGTAATTAAATTAATGTTAATCTCATTGATGGAAAGAGATAACGAGTTTTAAAAGTTAAAACATTCAAAAGATTGAAATTTTTTATCTCTAAATTCAATGTAAAATTTATTCTAATGACCCAAATGTCTTAAATGATAAAAAAATATAGTTATACATTAAAAAAATAAAAAATATAATTTAACACATCAATTTATTTTGATGAAAAATTATGTTTTTAATTAAAATTCATTATTTATCTCTATTCATCAAAAAATGATATTTATCATAAAATTTCCAAGAATATAACCAAATTAAATTGTTATATCCCACATTCAATGAATATGTTGTAATTTTCAAATATAATTTATAAATTTTTCAAAAATTAGATTTAAAATGCTTTCACTATTAAAAGGTAGTAAAATTATGTTTTAAAAATACATCATTTTATTCATAAAATTTCATTTTTTAATATCTGATGCCTATAAAATATATTGAATTAATATTAAAAATATTTGATTTAATATATAACATATATATTTCATTTTTTTCATAAAATAATTATAATTAATTTTGTTTATTAAGAAAAAATTACTATGGGGTATAAAAATAAAAATATTTCTTTTATATTCAGTTAGTATATATTTTCATTTCTAAGTAATTAGTAACCTATAAATACATCTTATAAACCCTATATTTTGATAATTTAGTTAATAATATTCATTATTTATAATGTAATGGTTAGTTTATTATCTTATAGTAATAAAATGATAATTCGTAGGAACTCAGTGTTGTATGTATCACAAGCTAAGCTGATGTTGTTTATAATTCCTGAAATCAATGAAATCAATCTGCCAAAAAAATAAATTTCCTAAAATTTATATGTTTTTACAGTATACCCCCTTAAAATTAATTTATCCAAAGAAATTTTTTTGGTTATCAATAATTTAATACTTCAAATATTCCTTCATATAAACCTACATCGCAAAAACAAATACTATAGTTTCCTCTTAAAAAATGATATTTAGAAACATAATGATTACCCAAAGTAACCCATAACTAGGTTAATATGTAGGAGAAAATAGGTTATAATTTTGGAATGGTGTAAAAGCATAAATAATCATTATAATTTATAAATATCATTGATCATAAGAAAGTGGGTGATCCATAGGATGTTAACCATCACAAACCCATCAACTAAAGATGTAGGAAATGGGTTATTGATATAATCAAAAAGATGATAACAGAACAACATTTTTACACCATGATATGTTTCCTAATGTTAAATAATATTAATTAGAAGACATATATATTTGATTTCATCACAATCTCACCCTTTTTTGTGACATGATAAATTCCACTTCATCACTTATTCTAAGAAATGAAGTTGAATTTTCACTCATGAAGCATTAAAAAATCATGAGATCCATAAATAGAATGATAGGTCATTACATCTGTAATTTTATAGAAAAAAGGTTTAAAAAGTAATAAAATATGAATAATTATACCTTTGGTGAGATAATACTTTAATGTCACAAACATCATCTGAAGATTAACTTAAACAATCCATGAAAGTATAACTATACAATCCTTCTAATGTATAAAAATCAAAAATATTATATGTCATGACCCCCTCCCAACAAGGTGTACCCATCCTAGGTCGGTAATGTGAGAAGGGAGATTGTGACCCCCAATTCCTGCCTCCAGTAGGCCCCGGGTTGCAGACTAGTAGAAAGGGTATCATAAACACAAAAATGGGAAGCATTACCCTCTAAGATAACACATGAAAAAGAGAGACATAAGACATACACCAACCAACTCCAACTCAGACAGCAATATAAAATAAATCCCAATTACAAATATGTAATGTCATGCAAAACTACTACAACTAATAGTGAAAAATTGCAAGTTCCAAAGGAAAGTAAAAATAGCATCAACCACAAGCCCGAACAGCTCTTGCAACCCCAAGCTAGTATAAACTAGATTGATCTCCAACTTGACCCAAGTAACCTGAAAAACAGTTTATATATACATAGGGTGAGTATAATAGTATACTCAACAGGAATCCTCCCTGGAGCCTCTCGTGAAAAATTAAAATAAAGCATGTTAAAGCACAATGAACAACAAGTGAAACTAACTCATCACCTAAACAGGTATACTATGTTCCCAAACTCACCATGGATACTCTCACCAAGTATCTCATAGAAGAGTATATAAAATAATAAATAACATCTTGGGTACCCTACTACTACTTCCCCACTGGTTTTCTTCTTTTCCCCAACGTCGCATGTCCCAAGCCATCTCTCTCCAAAAGGCTTGCTCACAGACACTTGGTTGAAGCACCATAACATGAACCTCGTGCAACAAAAACCACCACGTCTATGTAAGAAAAGTAAAAAGGTCATTTTTGGGAGCCACCATAGCTCGCATAATGTGTATCATATGCCGAGCATCATACCTCAAGCCATTACATCCCATAGACTGACTAAGGATCCTCAAGCCATCACAACCTATACACATTACACCTATTTTAGTCCATAGAAAACTATATCCATAATATAGGTGTGTGAATAACCGCAAACCATTACATCCCTCTACACACATATATGGGGAAAACTAACCTCTTTGCCTACCAGCACAAGTAAATACCAAGAGAAGAGATTGGGTCCAAAGGGGGTAGTCATCCATCAACCCACCCATCGGAATGTTGAGGAAAAACACCCCCAAGGTCTCAGAATCCCCGGGTTGTTAGTTTCCCTAACTAACATGGTAGAGTATCATATAGAAACACAAAAATTATAGAATATACTATATCTCACAACCACACTATGGGTATTAAATAGTCTTAGACTCAATTGTATCTAACTTCTCTCGGACTCCCGGCTGTGACTTTTATGACTAGGTATCCTACAAGCACACAACCATTTAAAGAGCTTGATTACATTCCTTCATTCCATTTTTATCAGTTGCACTTCACATTCATTAATTCTTTAAACAATAATTAACTATTAACAATTTTCACATTATTTTTCATTAGCATCACACCCAAAGTCCATTGTTCCTTTAAACATTTCAACCTCAGCGTTGTGTCCTAGCAAGCTCCAACCCCAAGGGTTAACATTATTTATTCAATCATTTATTAACAGCATTACTTTCCAATATTCCCAGGCATTCTAGAAAAACATTATAAGATGCAAAAAACAAGGGTCTCAACATAGTGAGTAGTTTAACTACTCTTCCAGTATTTTCCACATATAGCAGGAGCGTGGACCAATCCTCCCTCAAGAATCTAAACTCAGAAAGAACGTAGAATACCCTGTGCGTCTTCTCCCCTTTTGGAAGGATGGTAAGAAAACCAGGTGCCTTGAGCAGTGGGTAAAGAGGAGGAGATACACAACAAACAAGAATCATTAAGCATCCAAACATTCACATCCAACCCATTTCATCAAACCTAGTGTCCTCCCTGACACCCACATGCATAAACTGATGCATCTTGGAACTCTAGGCATCAACTTTTACCATATACAATAGGCCTCTCTACCCCCCTCATATCACAACATCCTTCCAGGATCACATCACAACACAAGAATTAGCAAAACAAACACCATATCAACTGGGCTCTTGGCCCTTAAACAAGTAAGAGGGTAACTCAAAACCCTAAAAGGAATTATCTTTTATCAAACAACTAGTTATTTAATCCATATTAGATTAACCAATTTATTATTCATAGGTTCCAATGATGGGAATCATAAATAGTAAGCTATCATAAATAATTAAACATGCTTACTGTATGAATTTGATTAGCATTAAATTACAATAACAACAAATGGATTCATTTTCATGCCTCTTTTTCTTTATCCAAATAATTAACAATTAATTCCAGGTTTACATTCTTTACCAATTTCCATCGAAAATGAAAATCTAAACAAAGAAATCATAGATATCACACTATCTAGAAAAACAGGAGGCCATAATATAGGATCGATGTCAATTTTTTTATCCTGTTCAAATATTTAATATACCAATTCCATTGTGATCCAAGGGTATATAACATGAAAACTCTACATTTTCACATAAAATAAAAGACAAGTAATGAATCCCCTACCTCAAACAGTTCTTGATGTTCTTTATATGATAATGAGCCACACAACTGATTACGAGCTCCTCCTCTGTGACAATTGTATCCACCCGAGAACGTAATGACATTACCACACCGATCAACACCAAAGAAAATTCCATTAGGAACATGGAGATATCATTCCATAAAATTTCAAGGAGAAATAGAATGATATGAACCCAAAATAATGATGATAGATCATACGTTATATCGAAGATTGATCGATAATTCATGGTTACATCAAAAACAAAGGGTAAACAATAAAAGGAGTAAAGTTTCATCTCAAAACTCTTATGGGGAGGAATGAAAGGTTCAAGCATCTCACACCAGAGAACAAGGATGAAGAACAAGGGAGTAAGATATCTTTTCCCTTTATAAGATCTAACGGAGCAGCGGTTTATGATACGCTGAATTTTCCATTAAAATTGGATCGCATTAAACCACATGGTTTGACCAAGTAGAGGCATCCCGACCCTTAGAAAAATTAATATAGGAGTTATGGCCTTTGAATCGGCCTTAGAGTCTATAAAACAAGGCTTTAAATGCATTTTACGTCAAAGGAAATGTCAAAGGGAAGAAACTTTAGGAATCTGGAAACACTGTACACTAAACTCAAAATTTGGAAAAGGAAATAGAGGTTGCTATTAGAATCTCACTAGTCTGGAAACACTGTTTATGAACTCAAAATTTGGAAAAGAAAATAGATTCTTCTCTTAGAACCTCACTGGTCTAGAAACACTATTCATGAACTCGAAATTTGGAAAAAAAAATAAAGGCTGCTGTTAGAACCTCAATGATTTGGAAACACTATTCATGAACTCGAAATTTGGAAAAGGAAATAGAGGCTGCTATTAGAACCTTGCTGGTCTGGAAACAGTATTCATGAATTTGAAATTTGGAAAAGGAAATAGAGGATACTGTTAGAACCTCACTGAATTGGAAACACTGTTCATGAACTCAAAATTTGGCAAAGGAAATAGAGGCTACTGTTAGATCCTCACTGATCTGGAAACACTGTTCATGAACTCGAAATTTGGAAAAGGAAATAAGGGATGCTGTTAGAACCTCACTGATCTAGAAACATTCTTCATGAACTCGAAATTTGGAAAAGGAAATAGAGGCTGTTGTTAGAACCTCACTGTCTGGAAACACTGTTCATGAACTTGAAATTTTGAAAAGGAAATAGGGGTTGCTGTTAGAACCTCACTAATCTAGAAACATTTTTCATGAACTCGAAATTTGGAAAAATAAATACAGGCTGCTGTTAAAACCTCACTGTTCTGGAAACAATGTTCATAAACTCTAAATTTGGAAAAGGAAATAGAGGATGATGTTAGAACCTCACTAATTTGGAAGCATTGTTCATGAACTCAAAATTTGGCAAAGGAAATAGAGGCTGATGTTAGAACCTCACTTGTCTGGAAACACTGTTCATGAACTCAAAATTTTGCAGTGTTGGGAATAAGTCACATTGACCTCCGAAAACACCTCAAACACCAGATTTCAGAAAAGTAATGGACCGAAGAGGTCCGGGTCATTTCATTATATACCTCTCAAAATATTCTCATCCCCAAGAATTCAATACCAACCTAGAAGAAAAGAGGGTTCTGAACAACCACCCCATAAGATACCTCTCAGGAGAAAACCACCCTGAGTTGTTGGAAAGCTGGAACAAAAACATAACATCCATGAACACAGGAAAAAATATTCCATATCCAAACAAGTCAAGCATAACATCACATCAAAGGTACATAAATGAAAGCATCAATTAAAAACTCAGCACAAAAACTTAAAATAGCTCTGGGTACTAGACACGCATCTGGGACTCCAAATCCCATGTACTCTCCTCGACACCACCATGTCGCCAAAAGACACAAACCAAGGGAATAGAATGCCCATGAAACACCTTCTCCTTGCGGTCCTAGATCTCTATCAGCCAGTCCTCGAAGGCCACATCATCATCAACATCGATCTCGCTCCAATCGATGACATGTGAGTCATCATGAAGATTACGATGGAGCTATGATACATGAAAAAAATCATGTATCTGGATCATCTGTGGGGGAAGTGCTATCTGATACGCCATGACTCCAACATGATCCAACACCTCAGAAGTCCCAAATAACTGGGGAGAAAGCTTACTCCCACAATCAAACCTTTACTACCCACGGCGGGGAGTCACCTTCAGAAACACATGATCCCCAACATCAAACTCCAAGGGTCTCCTCCTTTGATTGTCATTTTATTTATAATGATCCTATGATATATTTATCCTCTCACGAGTCACCTAAACCATCTCTATTTTATTCTGTATAGTTTTAGTCTGAGAATTGATGACTCTCCGACCCCAGTACATCACAATGGAGAACAAAAAGGTCTGCCATATAAGGCTTCAAATGGTGCCATACCAATGGTGGAGTGAAAACTATTGTTCTAAAAGAACTCCACCAAGGGTAAGTTCCTCATACATGAACCTCCAAAATCCAGGACACAAGATCGCAACATGTCTTCAAGAGTCTAGATAGTTTGCTCTTCCTGATTGTCCATCTGCAGATGAAAAGCATTGCTAAGGCATAGCTGAGAACGGAAAGCATATTGGAGACCTCTCCACACCCTGGAGGTAAAACAAGTATCTTGATAATAAATTATTGTCCTTGGGACTCCATGAAGTCTCACCACATCCTCCAGATACTGCCTTGACAAAACATCCATTGAGCATGACTCCTTGATCAATATGAAGTGGGATGATTTTGTGAAATGATCCACTACCACCCAAATAGCATCATATCCTCCCTATGCTCGAGGTAAACCAGTAACAAAGTCTATTGATATGTCCTCCCACTTCCACTAAGGAACATCTAAAATTTGGAGCAAACCACTATGAACACTGTGTTTGGCCTTCACCTTCTGGTAGACCAGACATCAAGACACATATTCTACAAATGAACGCTTCAACCCAGGCCACCAAAACTGACTCCTCAAGGATCAGTACATCTTTATAACTCCAAGATGCACTGCTAAAGGAGAACTATGGAACAATATGAGAACCATATTGTCCATCACTAAAGGAACAAATATCCTTCCTTGATACAACACTTGGTGTTGTTCATTCTCAGACCCACCATCAGGGGCATCACCACAAACAACTCAGTCTCTCAAAACCTCCTCCTCAAGATCCTCCAACTGGGACTCTTCCTCCTTATGCACTCGAGATGACTACACTATCATCTGAAAAATAAAACCTCTTCCCCAACTTCTCCCATATCGAGATGTAATGCTGAAAGTTCTTCCATAACTCTCCAGAAATCACCAGATTCATGCACAACATCACTACGTGACTTCCTGCTCAGCGTATCAGCTACGACAATCCCCTTTCCTGGGGTACAAAATATTTCAAAGTCATATTATTGTAAGTACTCCATCCTCCGACGTTGTCATAAGTTCAAGTCACGCTGGGAGAAAACATACCTCAGACTCGTATGATCGGTGAAAACCACAAAGCACTCTCCAATGAGGTAATGTCTCCAAAATTTCAGAGCAAACACTATGGCTGCCAACTCAAGATCATGGGTGGCATAGTTACCTTAATGGGGAGGCAACTTCCAAGACCCATAAGAAATAAATGATCTATAATGCATCATAACACAACCTAACCCCAGATGCAAAGCATCGCAGAAAACCTCAAACTTAACTCCCTCTACTGTAATACAAACAAATTGAGCACTTACTAACTTCTCATTTAGATACTTGAAAGATTTCTAACACTGATCAGTGCATATGAATTCCTGATCCTTCCTGGTCAATGATGTAAGATGAGTCTCAACCTAAGATAAATCAGCTTTGAACCTCTTGTAGTGGCCTACAAGACCAAGTAAACTTCACACCTCGACCACTATATTAGAGGCTTCCCAAGACAGAACTACTTTTATCTTTTATGGATCCATAGCTACTCCATGTTGGGACACAACATGACCCAAGAAACGGACTTCTAGAGCCCAAAACTCACACTTTGAAAACTTCCCAAATATATATTGTTGATGAAGAACTCCCAAAACGGTGTGTAGATGATCTGAATGCTCCTCCTCGGACATGGAGTACACAAGGATGTCATCGATGAAAACCACCATGAACTTATCTAGGAACTCACAGAACACAACATTCATCAATCCCATCAACACAGCTAGATAATTCGTCACACCAAACGGCATTACAACGAAATCGTAATTCCCATGACCACAATGGAAAGTAGTCTTCAAGATATCCTCATCCATCACACACGTCTGATGATATATTGACCACAAGTAAATCTTTGAGAACCAACTTTCACCCTTCAGTTGACTGAATAAATGATTAATCCTAGAAATAGGATAGTGATTCTTCACTGTCACTTTGTTTAAGAGACGATAATCGATACACAACCGCAAACTGTTGTCATCCTTCTTCATGAAAAAAACCGATGCACCCCATGGTGACACACTCAGCCAAAAAAAACTGCATTGTAATAAACCATCAAGCTGTATATGTAGCTATTGTAACTCAAAAGGGGACATCCTATATAGAGACATAGATATAGGAGATGCTCTTGGTTGTAGCTCAATCCGAAAATCGATCTCTCGTTGAGGGGTAATGTTACAACCTCTTCTAGAATGACATCGGGGTACTCTTCTATAACCCTAGAAAATGCCAACTACTAAACCTCTAAAGAACTCAGAATCAGCTCAGCCATCAAGAATGATATGGACAGAACATGCCTATGAACTATTCGAGGGTCATGATCACCGACAAACACCACTGGCTCTCCATCATCATCGAAGAACAAAACCTTCCTCCTGAAGAAATCCACGATATCCTTCACCAAATATAACCAATCCATGCTGAGGATGTCATCATGTGGTTGTATATGTAAACATAGAAATATCACCAAGAGCGGCGTTGCCCCATCACTAGCTCACAGTCTCTACAAACTTCAAACAAGTCAGCTCAACCTCCAACTAGTGTAGTCTACTTCAAGGGAACTAGAATCCTCTCAACCTCAATTCCCAAAGCACGGAAAAGGGTAGGTTATATAAAGAATTGTGTCACTCCTAAATCAAAAAAGGCATAAACCAAAGTAGAAAACATGAAAAGGGTATCTCGAATGATTTCTGGCTCACCTGGCACTAGAAAAAGCTAAAGCATGAAGCTGACCACGACCTCCTCTAGGACCTCTCTGACCCTAATGACAAACACCACAATGGTTTTGCTCTGATCTCTGAGGACATGGAGTGTCATGGGGATGTCCTTTTCCTGCCCCATCTACCCTCTATTGATCCAAAGCTAGTGCAACCTACTGTTGTTGCCTCAGTTGGAACTGCCTCAATAGAAGAACCTGGAGCGGAACACATGGTGCATGATGACGGCTCTGAAAGTTTGATCACTCTCGATGATAATGAACTCGACCACCACAAGAAAAACAAGTTCTTGATCCCTTGGCATAGTCCTGAGAGCCACTTCCCCAAGAGAAATGAGATAATAAGGGCTGGGACCTACCCCTAGCCGAACAGAAACTCTTCATCCCTAAAAACTGGGAACCCCGGACCATAGCTCTACTTCGTGAGGAATCATGATGAATCCCTTCTCATGACGATCCAGTTCTGGCCAATGTTCTCTCAAAGACCTATTCCCTCTCCATAACCTCAAGATATGTCTTCATCATAAATAGGGTGACCTGGAACTGGATCTCTGGATGCAAAGCCTCCTCGAAATGCCTCGCCCTGGCCTCCTCATCGGGAAACAGGTCCAAAGAATAACATAAAAGTTTCCTGAAAGAGATTCCAAACTCTCACACACTAGAGATCCCCTATCAAAGGGTAAGAAGCTCCTGGAAACTATATTCCTTTGTGGTTGAAGAAAGAAACTTGACACTAAACTTGTCTCAAAACTCCTCCCATGAGATCACTAACTCCTCACAATTCCCAAGGAACAAGAACCACCACTTATTTGTTTCTCCACACATCATCTTCACAACCAAGGACACCCAATGCTCTTTCTGATCATGGATCAAACTAAAGCCTATATCAAACTCCTCCAACCAGTATTCTATGACTGCATATGAAACAGAGCCCTCATACTTCTACAGACTCTAGTGCAGGAACTCTCAGATTTTCCTCCTCCAAGTGTCTTCGTCATCAACCACTACACTAGAGCAATCTGCTGGCACAACCTACTGGACATATTTTGCACGAACCTGGTGAGGACGTCGACCTAGAACCATACATGAAAAATAACAAATAGTTAGAACTCCTAAACCTAGAATATGGAAGACTCAACATTAATTATTTAATTTTTTTTCATTTTTTTCATTTTAGGTTAACATATCCCAAGGACTGTACATTAAAACACAGGCATAAAGAATAATGATTCATGATCCTTTCCTTGGTCTCTACCACGTAACTAGTATCAACTCATTTAGTAGCCATTGTAAACTTAAAGTTCTATGCATTAGATCATAGGGGGGCCTAAACGCCTATGTCGTGGCTATCACCAGTGTTTACATAACTTGATAAACTTGACTGACACTATTTCCTTACCAACCCATACACCCTCACCTGTGCCTAACACCAAACTCAATTCTATCCCTCAACCAGACCTCTGATACCACTTTTTCATGACCCCATACCCACAAGATGTACCCCTCCAAGGCTGGTAATGTGAGAAGGGAGATAGTGACCCCTGATTCCCACCTATAGTAGGCCCCGGGTTGACGACTATCACTGAGGTATAGTAAACAATAAAATGTGTGGAATTACCCACTAAGAGAACACATGCCAAAGAGAGATATAAGACAGACACTAACCAACTCCAACTCAGAAAGAAATATAAAATAAATCCCAAGTACACATATGTAATATCATGAAAAACTATTGCAACAGATTAGGATAAACTGAAAGTACCAAAGTAATGTAAAAACAACAGAATCCACAGGCCCAAACAGCTCCTGCAACCACAAGCTAGTAGAAACCATCTTGATCTCCAACCTTCTTCAAGTGAGATAACAAACATTTTATATATACATAGGGTGAGTATAACAGTATACTCAGTATGATCCTCCTTGCTTCCTCTCGTGGAAAAGTAAACAAGGAATTCTAAAGCACAGTGAAAAACAAGTGAAACTAACTCATCACCTAAACAAGTATAATAAGTTCCCAGCCTCACCATGGCTACTCTCACCAAGTATCATATACAAGAGTATATAAAATAATAAAGAATATCAAGGGTACCCTAATACTTCTTCCCCATGGTTTTCCACTTTTCCCAAAATTGCATGTTTTAAGCCATCTCTCTCCAAAAGGCTTGCCCGTAGACACCCAGTCGAAGCACCATAACATGCACCTCATGGAACAAAACCACCATGTCCATGAAAGAAAAGTAACTAAGTAGTTTTGAAGGACCACCAAAGCTCGCATAACATGTATCATATGTCATGCATTATAACTGAATCCATTACTACCCACACACCGAGTAAGGATATTCAAGCCATCACAGCCTATACACGTTACACCAATAAAATTCCATAGGAATCTATATACAGAATATATGTGTGTGAATAAACACAATCCATTATAGCCCTCTACACACATATATGGGAAAAACTAATCGTTTCTCCTATCAGCACAAGTAAATACCAAGAGAAGAGAGTGGGACCAAAGGGGGTAGTCATCCATCCATCCTCCCACTAGAATTTTGGGGAAAACAACCCCCAGGGCTCAGAATCCTTGGGGTGTTAGTTTCCCTAACTGGTAGGGTGGAGTAGCATATAGAAACACAAAAAGTACTGAATATACTATAACTCACAGCAAAACTATGGACATAACCTAGTCTTAGACTCAATTGCAACTAACGTCTCTCAGACTCCCAGCTGTCACTTCTAAGACTATAATTCCTATAAGCACACAACCATTTAAAGAGCTTGATTACATTCCATAAATCCCTTTTTATCAGTTTCACTTTATGTTCATTAATTCTTTAAACACGCATTAACTATTAACAATTTCCACATTATGTTTCATTAGCATCACACCCATAGTCCACTAATCCTTTAAAAATTGAAACCTCGGTGTGGCGTCCCAGCAAGCTCCGACCCCATGGGTTAACATTATTTACTCAATAATTTATTAATAGCATTAATTTCTCATATTCCTAGGAATTCTAGAAAAACATTCTATTCCACTAAACACAAGGGGATCAACACGATGAGTAGCTGAACTACCCGTCAAGTATTTTCCACATATAGCAAGAGCGTAGACTCATCCTCCCCTGGGAAGCTAAACACAGAAATCATGTGGCATACCTCGCACCTCTTCCGCCCTTTTGGAAGGAGGGTAAGCAAACCATATTACTTGAGAAGTGGGTAAAGTTAAGGAGATACACAACCAAAAAGAATCAGCAAGCATCCAAAAATTCACTTCAATCTTGTTTCATCATACCCAGTGTCCTCCCTGACACCCACATGCATAAACTGATGCATCTTGCCACTTTAGGAATCAACTAATTTCATATAAAATAGGCCTCCTCACCCCCCACATATCACTATAGCCTTCCTGGCTCACATCACAACATAAGAAATAGGAAAAAACATCATATCAACTGGGATCTTGGCCCTCAAACAAGCAAGAGGGTAACTCAGAACCCTACAAGGAATTATCTTTTATCAAACAACCAGTTCTTTAATCAATCTTGAATTATCCGATTTATTATTCATAGGTTCCCATGATGGGAAACAAAAATTTTAATCTATCATAAATAATTAAACATGGTTACTACATCAATTTTATTAGCATCAAATTACAACAACAACAAATAGATTCATTTTTATGCCTCTTTATCTTTATCCAAATATGTAATAATTAATTCCAAGTTTACACTCTTTACCAATTTCCATCAAGAACAAAAATCTAAACAAATAAAGCATATATATCACACTATCTAGAAAAATAAGAGGCAACAACATACAATTGATATCAATTTATTTATCCAGTTCAAATATTAATATGTGAATTCCATTGTGATCCAGTGGGATAAAACATTATAACTCTACATTTTCACGTAAAATAAAAGAGAAGCAAGGAATCTCCTACCTCAAATGGTTCTTGATATTCTTTATATGAGAACGAGCCACACAATGGATTACGATCTCCTCCCCCGTGACAACTGTATCCACCCGAAGATGCATAGAAACCACCACACTAGTCAACACCCAAGAAAAAATCCATTAGGAACATGAAGATAACATTCCATAAAAGGTAAAGGATAAATATAAGGAGATGAACCCAAAATAATGATGATAGATCATACCTTATATGATTGATACTGCTTGGTTTCATCAAAAACGGAGGGGAATGAATCCAAGGAGGAAAGTTTTATTCCACAAATCCTATGGGAAGGAATGAAAGGTTTGAGCATATCACATCAAAAAACAAGGAGGAAGAATGAGGTAGGAAGATATATTATTCCTTTATAATATTTAACAGAGTAGTGGTTTAAGATATGTTCGATTTTCCATTAAAATTGGATCGCATTAAACCACAAGGTTTGAACAAGTAAAGGCCTCCTGACCCTTAGAAAAATTAATATATGAGTTATGGACCCTGAATCACCCTTAGAGTCTTTAAAATGAGGCTTTAAATGAATTTCACATCAAAGAAAACGTCAAATGAGAGAATCTTTAGGAAGTTAGAAGCATTGTACAACAAACTCAAAATTTGTAAAAGGAAATATAGGCTGCTGTTAGAACCTCACTGGTCTAGAAACACTGTTCATTAACTCAAAATTTGGAAAAGGAAAGAGAGGCTTCTGTTAGAACCTCACTGGTCTAGAAACACTGTTCATGAACTCAAAATTTGGAAAAATAAATAGAGGCTATTGTTAGAACCTCACTGATCTAGATACACTATCCATAAACTCAAAATTTAACAAAGGAAATAGAAGCTACTATTAGAACCTCATTGTTCTGGAAGCACTATTCAGGAACTCGAAATTTGGACACGGAAATAGAGGCTGCTGTTAGAACCTCAGTGATTTGGAAACACTATTCATGACCTCAAAAGTTGGAAAAGGAAATAGAGGCTTCTATTAGAACCTCACTGATCTGGAAACACAGTTCATGAACAAAAAATTTGGTAAAGGAAATAGAGGCTACTGTTAGAACCTCACTGATCTGGAAACACTATTCATGAACTCGAAATTTGGAAAAAGAAATAGAGGCTACTATTAGAACCTCGCTGGTCTAAAAACACTTTTCATGAAGTCGAAATTTGAAAAAGGAAATAGAGGTTGTTGTTAGAACCTCACTGATCTGGAAACATAGTTCACGAACTGAAAATTTGGAAAAATAAGTAGAGTCTGCTATTAGAACCTCACTGATATGGAAACACTCTTCATGGACTTGAAATTTGGAAAAGGTAATAGAGTCTATAGTTAGAACCTCATTGATTTGGAATCATTTTTCATGAGATCAAAATTTGGAAAAGGAAATATAGGCTGTTGTTAGAACCTCACTGGTCTGGAAACATTGTTCATGAACTCGAAATTTGGAAAAGTGTTGGGAATAAGTCGTCGTGACCTCCTAGAACACCTCAAACACCAGATTTTAGCAAAGTAATGTACTGAAGAGGTCTGAACCATTACATTAGAAATAACTACACTAAATAAATTTAACATTTCTCTACCATATATCATATGATAGATCTGGTTTTCCACATTCAAAACACACTAATACCTTCATCATGCATCCTCTTAAATGATGGTAATAACCAGAATTATTATAAATCCTTATAAAAAAATTATGTTTCCTTATGCTGAAATTTATTTTGACGTAGTTATTAAATCCATCAAGTATTAAAATTTATCCATGATAGAAAAGGCCAATTTTTCAAAAAAAATAATCAATCATTTCTTTAGTAATGAACACTATCCAATTTATATTATACATATCAATCATCACTTTATCCAAGAAAAATATAATTTTATAAACATCAGAAATACACAAAGGGTTACCTTCCCTTGATCCAGATATCACCCTTCTCTTAACCCACATTTCTAGGACTTCATCACCTCTCAACATATCCTTTTCATTCCTTAAGTAAATTTTTTTATAAAAACTAAATATATAATTTGTGATTCTAATTACGTAATCCTTGAATTCGAGAAACATATACACATAAATAATCCACCATTATTCTGAAATAATAACTTAGGATTAATAATCATATTCATTCCTAGAATATGGAATATGAATCATGTATAAAGGTTCCTTACCATTAATTTAAACAATATGGTTAGATCATCCAATACCTTTTATATTTAGTTAGAGATCTCATTATATTCGACAGTATAACCAATACTTGTACCACCTTACTAATTCTCTTCATGATATTTCCAATTAGTAAATATATTTTCATAATTCCCATACATGCCACATCTAAATCATTCAATGTTATCCAAATTCTTTATAGTTCCTGCCATTGACTAAAAAATGAATCATAGTGTGAGAAAAAATTATCATAAAGGGAAAACACATAATCAAGTGAATGTGATTTCAATCCATAACATCTTATTTTTAATCAGAGGTTGTCCATAATCATTTCCAAAATTATAGGACTATAAAATATACTTAGACTTATCATTAGGGACATCCCTAGAAATATCCTTAAAAATATATCTAGGTATATCACTAATTTCTTCTCATCTGTGTTTCAAAAGGTTTACTAATCCTTTACACTGATACCCACTATAATGACCCATGATTGAGGGAAATGGATATTACATCATTTTTTAGGATTGCATAAAAACATGCACAATGACCATAATAGTTTATTTTCTTTGGAAACTTTAAGCACGTTATTTTATTTTACAGAAGTAAATTGAATGTTTCCCACAAAGATCTTCCCTATTATTAATCCTACCAAATACATTTCTTTATAACCTGAGGAAATGATAAACATAAAAAGGAGTGAGCTCATATGATATGTAAGGGTAAAAAGGTGAGATATGTAAACATAATCATGAGCATAAGGTTTTGAGATCATGATAATGAAAATATAGGATATTAATCTACATATCAAAGATCATAAATATAAATTATGGCATAAATTTTGGTAGTACATAAGTCAATAATCATAATGAAATAAAGTACAGAAGCCGTGAAATCACAACATAGGAATAAGACATGGAATTTATTCCAGAAACATAAACATATAATATAAAATTATATAGTAGACAATTCATCACTGCCAAGTCCATATTAGTAGTATGCGTCCAGTCTCATCAAGGTAGTGATGTTTCACTCCCATGGTCATCTTATTAATATGTTTTCAATCCACATACCATCTTGGTAGTCATGGATCCATCCCATGGCCATCATAGTAGTCAATGTTCACTCTCAATACCATTATATTCAATATTATGAGATATTAATATTTACCTAGTGAAATGGATGGAGATATAGTTCCAACCCATATCATTATTAAATCACACATATGTTTTCAACTAGAACATAAATCATTGAATATATCCAAACCCATGGAATTAAATAGGTTTCATAAACATCATTCAATCATAACCCAACCCATGAACAAGAAATGGGTTTCATAAACACAATTCCTACATAAAAAATAATTATTATCAATAATAGCAATGGAATAATTCAATAATATATTAATTAAAAGATAATTGAATACCAATAATGTCATATTAGGTTGAAAATAATATTTATAGATCACTTGAAAAAAAATTATTATGGAAAATATCCTTTACTAATTTAAAATGTTTTATTTTCATAAAATCATAGGAAATTTCAAATGAAAAAAATTATTTGAAAATAATTTTATAATATTATAAGTATGGATATAAGGAAATAAGGCATCATTAAAGTATAAAATTCCATTCACGTTGTATTAGTTAAAACAAAACATTCTTCTTGTGCTTTTTAAGAAAAAGTTCAAAAGTAACTCATTTGGAATATGAAATAAATTCTCATTAATAACCATGTAGTAAAAAGTAAAAAATGGTTTAAAATTAATTTAAACAACCATAAGAGAATAGAAAAACATTTTATGAATTTTTTTTGAAAACATCGACATTGATGATAAATATTCCCCAATGGATATTTAAAACAAAGAGATCCCAAATATATAACAGATTGTGAATTAAATACCTTTCACATTATAATCCATATAATAGTATTCCCCTTGAAAGAAATAGAATTATGAAAATAACATAATCTTTATGATAAGAATCACAAAAGACATTCATGTTCAGTATATACACCACATAGATGAAAAAAGTAGTGTATAAGGTATGTGTCTCACAGAAATAAAAGTGAGATAAAAATACCTTACCTTAGGTAAGAATTCCTTGATAAATATTAAAAACTCCATTATAATGCTTTAAATAATGTCATTAATTTATTAGAGAACCATATTTATATTTATGATACAACATATGGTCATATTATAACACGTTTAATAATATTTCTTTATTACACTTCTTTTGGGTGTTAATAACATCATTTTTTTATTCAGGTTTTTCATATAAGTCCCATTTATTCATCATAGGTTATAGTTATAAAATTTAAAGAGTGTAATTATGTTATTATATATTATATTTAGTTATTCTATATATTTAAATAATCATTCTTTAATGGTGAATAATGAAAATGAATCGTATCATGTGGTGGAGACAGTAGGTCATATGTACGCACGAGTGATTGTATCATTTCCTTAATAGTAAAAAGGTACCAAGTGGATGGAATATATTTTTTTTTACAGAATAAATAAAATTTTATAATCACTATATTTTTATATTATTTCTATCATTAGACCCATCAAAAAAAGTGTATAGGAAAAATATAAATTACACCATCGCATGGTGATGGCAGGTTGTACATACACACGTTTGGTGATTTTGTTTTTTGAAGGATGGATTGAATGATGAATATGGCTGTTCCAAAATCAGAATGAAATACGATAGTATATTATATACTGTATTTATTAATTTATAATTGATACAATATAATTATATGATGTAGAAGAATAAATAATCTTGAGAGATTTGGTAAAGGATATTACATCTTCTTTAGCGAGCTCCCTCTAGATCTCCTCTTAGGGACACTAGAGTTGGACTTTGGGGAATAAAAAAACATCTATAATATTTATTCGGATGTTTATAATGGAAATGGGTAGGTAATGGACAATATTTAAGGATCAATGAGTTGTGAAGTTGTGACGGAGGAGGTTCCATTTATAATTGAGTTGTCTAACATTTTTAGAATATACAAAAATATTAATTTATAATAAATTATATTTTAATCCAAATACCACCAAAATTTCATATATTATAATATGAGGTGATATAATGTTTTAATATCACAATAAAATAATTTTTTGAATATTAAGGAAGTTTTTTAAACCATATCTTTTTGATTAATAGTTAGTGAATCTATTATAAGTTTAAATAATGTGACAAATTTATCAATATTAAAAGGATGAATTTATTACCTATTTTATGTAAATTGGACCATAAATGAACACTTTATATCATTTTATACAATATAATAAATATATATATTTTTTAATTATGTTTTATGAGTTTTAAATAATTTAATAAATAAATATTTTTATAAGATATCAATAATGTTAATCTTGACACTATTCAATTGTTGTATTTTAAAAAATATCAATATAACAAGTTAACTTCGAAAACAAATATTTTATTATATCCCTAACATATTAGTTTCATCTAGAAATTTTTTTTGTTACATTAATTAACTCTTTTTATATTTACTTTAGTATTTTTGATATCATTAATTGGAATTATTCAATAATTAAATAATTACTGCATCATTGTTGTAAAATCTATTAAGGTAATCATTTGTTCCATAAAAATTATAAATAAAATTCCATGTAGAATATAAATTTATTATATTTCAAATGAAAATTTAATTTCTCATTAAACTTCATGGAAACAATATATTAAATTAGTATAATAATTAAAACCCAATACTATGAACAACCTGACTTCCATTTAAATAATAATATTATAAGTTTCTTATTTATATTTACGGTGATCTAAATGGTCGATAAATAGACCATTAGAAAACTATGTATGAGATATAAAAAACCAAAAAAATATCTTTTTGGTTCAAATAATTTTTCTTATAATTTTAATTAATTTCATTTTATTAATTTTCTCTTTTTCTTGTACTAGAACTGCATTAGCATTGTAAAAGCCTTTAAGGTAATTATATATTTCATAAAAATTAAAACTAAAATACCATGATAAATAAAAACACAATATATTTCAAATTTATATTAATAGTCTAATTTATATTCAATATAACTCTATATTTAAAATGGTTTAGTTATTGAAATATTATAATGGAATCTTGAACATTTCTTTGATTAAAATATAATAAATGTCCTATTATAACTGAAGTGGCATAAAAAATGTATAATATCACAACAAGGATGATTTTTGTGGAAACACACTTATAAAATAAAATGGGTCAAGTTTTAAGGTAATTTTATAATATTTTTAATATTTTTTCACCCATAATTACCATATTTATTTTTTTTAGTGATAAGAGAAATTTACTAAAAGAACTATTCATAATGACCAAAACTAAAATAAACCTATTTAAATAATTTGTAACCACTTATTAAGAATATTTAATTCATTTTTCAAAATTTAAAACATATAATTTTTAGTAATTAATTTAAAATCAATCTCGTTTATGGACTGAGATAATGGGGTTTTAAAGTTAAAACATACAAAAGATTGAAATGTTTTGACATTGAAATTCAATGTAAAATTGATTCCAATGCCCTAAATTGTATTAAATAATAAAAAATAAGCTATTTATATATTAAAATATATCAGAAATATAATTTTGCACTATAAATAATTTCGATGAAAAAGGTTTTTTTAAATTAAAATTCATTATTTTTCACTATTCATTAAAACATGAACCTTTTCACAAAAAATACCAAAAAGTAAAATAAAATAAATATTTATTTACCTGTTTCAATGAATAATTTTATATTTTCAAATATATTTTATAGAAGTACAAACAATATATTTAAGTTGGGTTCTCCATTAAAAGGTGGCAAAATTACCATTTTGAAATATACAACTTTTTATTCATAAAATTGGATTTATTATTATCTATTTCATATATAATATATTGGATGGATATCAAAAACATTTTATTGAATACATTAAATATATATTTAATTATTATCATTCAATAATTGTAATTAATTTAATTTATTATGAAAAAATTACTTTAGGTGCATAAAAATAAAAATATTTACTTTATGTTCAATTAGTGTATATTTTAATTGATAAGTAATTTGAAAACGATCCATTCATATTATAAAACATATATTTTGATAAGTTAGTTAATAATATTCATTATCATAAATTTAATTTTTATAATATTATCTTATAATAATAAAATGATGTTTCGTAGAAACTCAATGTTGAGTGTAAGGTAAGGTAAGACAATGTTGCGTATAATGCAACACATAAAAGAAATCAAATGGTGTTTTTAATAAAATTTATTTCATAAAAATAATTGGCCGGTATAATAGGACACATAATTTATTGAAATTAAGGTTATTTAGTTAGTAATTAACATAGAAAATTGAAGAGGTAAATAGAGGGACATGAAGCTCATCCAAAGGTACCCATTATATTTTATTGTATTTTGTTTTGGATACTTGGGAATTATATGAGTCAATGACCTAATCAAAGGGATAACATATAAGCCAAGGTAATTTAGATTCAATCTTTGTCATTAATGTGAAAATAGTAAAGTGTTTTTGTATTATGATTCATGAACTATGTTGTATAATTGTTATATAAATGATATTATGAATTTAGGAACAATGAATCATTTAATGATGGTTCCTTGGTAGTTATTCATTAACTATTTGAATGAAAATGTGGAATGGTACCAAAGACCTGAGAAAATTGATTTTCTAGTAAGGTGATATTTTATTGATAAAACATGATTTATGTAATGATAACCATTATTGCATTCCTAATGTTGAGTTATTAATATTTAATTTTTTTAAAATATGATCAACAACCATGGAGTAAATTGGATAGTATTGGGGAAATTTAAAATGATTAGTGATTTGATAAAAAAAGTAATTTATGAGGGAGATTACTATATTTCCATATTTTAAAAATATATTTGATAATTATTAATTTCAAATATGTAATATGGTTAGATTTAATTGTTTGAAGTAGTTATTTTTTCATTGGATTTTTTGGTGATTTAGTTTATTATGATTCTTCAATTTATTCATACATTTGGAATGTGAAATTATGATCCAATTCATTTTTTTGCGGTGTAAGTTTTTATGTTGAAGATGTAAAATAATTTGTGAATAATTATTTTAGAATTTTGGGTTTTTAATTTGGTAAAAAAATATTTTTGAGGAGTATTAAGGTTAATATTTTATTATATTTATTATGTTGAACTTTTTGTATTATTTTTGTGGTTTTAGAGAATAGTTTATTTATAAATATTGGAAAAAAATTCTAATAATATCGGTTTTTGTAAATAATTATATAAATAACAGACATACCATTTTGTATGGATCATATTATCCATTAAATGTTATTTTTTGTACTTAGATATGAAGTATTCATCCTGAATATTCATTTCAGGGAGTAAGAAATGGTATCTAAATTCATCAAAGAACAACCAAAAATGATATTTTTATAATGAAATGGAAGGAAATCGAGTATGTATATATTTTCATGTTATCTTTCATGTTTGTAAAATAGTATTAAAATATTATGAAATGGATCTTGAAATAAAGATATTATCTTTTTAACTTTATTTCTGATGATTAGATGGGATATTCACCCCTCAATGATTTATGATGTTGTGGTCATTAAAATTATCATGTCAATTTTTTCTATCACCATTTATTATTATTTAGATGTTATTCCTCTCTTAGATTTCTATATTTTATCTTCCCAATAATGATATACTTATTTGGGAACCAGAATATGTGATATTTCTGGTAACAATTATGATTCACACATTCTCTTTTTAGAAGATGTTTTATTATCCCTCTATATGATGTGGGTCTTCAACAAAGGATTTACATTTAATGATTAATATGAAATTGAGATGGAGAAACATATTTAATGGGGTAATAATGTAATATATTATGATTTAAAAAAATATTATGATTGATAAAGTATAAGATATACAATAACGAGATTAAATGAAGTGAAAAATATTATTAGTCAAATGTGACCATTATAACCTAGATGCTGAATTCGTTTGTATAAATAGGATTAAATATGTTATGAATTATATATATATGTCATATGTAATGAAAATATATTTATTAAATAATAGTAAATAACAAAACAATTTTAATTAAAGTAATTTTATTCTTCTAAAATAAATTTTATCTATAATTTGTTTTTAATATTTTTTGTGATAGAATATTAGAAAAAAATTACGAATTGTCTATATATTATATTTTAAAAAAGCTATATCATTTATTAAAAAATAATGTTGAAATTATCATTGATGGGATTATTAAGAATTATCAGAAAAAAAATATTTTTTAATGAATTGGAAAAATATAAATTTTTATTTAACATATTTATTTTATTAATGAATATAAATTTTTTAATTATTTTAAATTATTTGTATATATATTATTAATAATATAAATATGGTAATAAATATTAATTTATATGTATTTTGGTAAATATAATTATACATAATAAATTATATTTTTATAGAAAACCATTTTGTATCATGTTTTGTAGGGTTATTTTAATAATTATTTGTGTGATTTATAGAGATTCAATATAAAAAACTGATTATATATTTAAAATTAGTAGGATAAATTTTAGATGATTCTCCCCTTTTATATTTAGTCATTATTATTAGTTACCATCGTAAAATTTATCATGTCCATAAATGAAAAATGCGTTAATTAGAATTAAACCAAATGTGATAAGGCTTAAAAATAATTCCAAAATTGACATTTCTAATAGGATAATACTATTTCGTGTATAATTATCCTAAATTAAAATATATGAAAACTTTATTCAAATTGTATTTAATATTTAAATTTAAATATTTATTTAAAATATAAATACATAAATGTTTCTTTCATTCCTTTAATATCAATTATATTTTTTGACAGGAATTAAAAAAAATATTTATTTCCCAGTAGTTATTTAAAATGTAATTAATTTTTTTATCATGGTAAATTTATAAAATTTTTATTAATTAAATTATTATATTGAATACTTACACAATGCTGACATAGTACTTGTGTAAGAATTTGAGGAATCGGGAGATTTTTCTTGAAAAAACTCAAAAAAATATATTTGTTGTGTGAGTTAGAGCATAAAAAATATTTTATAAATTGTTATATCATAAAAATTATTTATTAATGGTTTATATTTTAATTTAATTACTATCATGGTATCATGAAAATCAAAATAAATGAATAGTTTCAAAAATGATATTAATGGTATTTTTAGATAAATAGTTTATTATTTAATTATTTAAAAAAATAAAAATTGTGAGTTCGGAAAATTCGGATGAGAAATGGTAAAGAATGACAATATTTGACCATTTATGAGATAATTTTAAAATTATATGTATATTCATATCCCATTATTATTGATGAAGTAATTACCATGGTTATGGTTGAAACTAGTTCATCAATGGGTTACACCATAAAACATAGTATAAAATGATATCTAAACATGTCTAAATTTTCTTTTTGGATTATAATTAAGATATAATTTCTTTATCATAAAATAAATGTCATTTTAGAACCATTATACATGATTAATACCGTATTATATTATAGTATTTCATGTATTTTAAAATATGAAAAATGATATTTTATAATAAACACTATTTTATTGTCTTTTTTAAAATTTATAAAAAACTTTTTAGGGAATAATTGAATTATATATAGTATAAAATATTAACCATGTTCTATTTATGGGTCAATTTTCCTTTTATTATAAAATTCTAGACCCAAATAATGTAAAAAAATTGATTTCATGGTAGTAATTAAAATGGATGATGAGGTGATAAAACCAAGAGACAATGGTGAAAACATAAAAAACATATCCAAATGATATTTTTTCTAAGTATTTAGTGTAATAATAATATTATATTTTAATTTTATCAATTCAGATTTATTATTCCCTAAAAATTAATTTATATTAGTATAACTAATTCATTGGTTTCTCATCCTCTAACAAATAAATGGAAACCCCTTCTCTCTATTCATTACAAATTATTGAGAAATATGTCTTGATTAAATACCAAACAATTATATTCATCATATATAAATACGAGGTTTATTTGTTCTATTATCATTATATTACCAACAAAAAGTCCTATAAGAATGGTTCTAAAGGATTTCTATTGAATAAAAGGTAATCATCATTAATTTATATTTCTATAAAATCCTATTATACTTTCAATAAATCTATTATAACCATTATAAAACAATAAAATTGTTATTGTAAATATAATCAGGTGTTATAATAAATATTTTAAAATAATTATCCCTCTTTTTCATCTAATGAAATTTTAAAACACCACTCGTATGTACATCAAAATTACCATTTTCACGTAGTAGGGTCGTGTGTTTTTAACCACCACCTTATTTGGATGGATATAATGAATGGAAGAGTGAATATTTTTATATTTATGAAATAATTTTTCTTCTTATATAATACTATAATAACATCCATTATACCTTATAACCATTGTAAATAATAAAATCTCTCATGTGTATGTGTAGACTACTACCTCAACAAAGTGATGAGAGACATTTCTCATTTCCTATTTACAAGGATATTAATATGGATATATATATATATATAATAATATTTATTATATAATAACTATCATATAATGGTGATTTATTATTTTCTATTCTTTCATTCCATCATCCAAAAATTGAAAACAACATTTATTCATACAAATAACCTACCAACTCCATAAATGGTGTCATTCATTTTTATATATCTAACTTTTATGGATGATTCTAAATATATATAATGAACATATATGATATATATAATTAATGACATTATTGATATTATGGAACCATAGTCTATAGAAAAGGACCAGAACCACCAAAAAAATTCTAATGAAAAATAAAATAATTGACTCATATAAATGATTATTTTAATAAAGGATTATTAATAAATATGAATTGAAATGTTATAAAAGGTTCATATATGATATTATAAATATTATAATTAATAATTAATAGAATTATAATAAATTTATATTTAGTATACATGAGTTTAGATGGCTTTCAATTAAAGGTGAACATGAGGGATGTGATTTCATCTCGATTTACAATCCATTGAGAAATATTTAGTATTATTCACCTATACAATTTTATATTGTTAATATACATCCCCATTGATTTATGAAACAAAAAATATATAATTATTATTTCTTATTTATAATTCAATCCATGTGACAATTCCCTGGGGTTACACTTAACAATTATGAATAAGGGAAAAACATATTTTAAAATATCATTTTTAGGGATTGATTATATTTTTCATTGAATGAATCATTTATTATATCATTTATAAAATACATCTATTTTATTAAAATATTCTTATTTCTTGATCTCCCATTATTTATGAAAAAATATCCTCTATTTTTTATTTTAATTGTGCAAAGAAAAGGTTTAATGCAATGAAAATATTATTTCCCTTTTTTCTCTGTTATATTTTTCTTTAATGTCAATATATTTTAGAATTTTTTTAAAGTAATTATTTTTATTTACTCAAATGATTTATAAATTAAATTATATGTTATCCCTTTCTTTATATATGGTTTTAATTTAATCAATATATTTTTTTAAACCTAATTTTGAACTTTCGTTTAAAAAACAAAAATGAATGAGTCTTTTTAAAATCTATGTCAGTAATAGATTATCCAGACACCATAACCTTTTTATGATATTTAGATTAATATATAGGTTTTAAATGTTTTTAAAATGAAAAAATAATAACTAATTTTTAGTTTATTGTTTTGAATTCATTTTCAATATTTATCCAAATGAAATTATTTCATTATTAAACCTATATTTCAGATGAATTGAGGGTCATATTTTACCTATTATTAATTTTATTTTCATTAAAATCCATTCAAAATAATAAAATTATTTTTATCATTATAAATTATTTTATATTTATTATATATATCCACTATATCTTTTTTATGATTATTTTCTAACCATATACTAGTTCTATAAATGGTGTTTTCTGTTGAATGTAATTCGATTAACTATCTAAATATGGATATTTCATATTCTTTACATAATAAATTCATGTGATGATAAGGATTATTTTTTATGATTTAAATTGATAATTCAATATATGAATAATACAGTGAACATGAAGTGATATGTGGTTCCAAATTATAGATATCCCTTCGATTCGTCAATAGGTCTCATTAGACTAATCAGTGGGCTAGCCTTATTAAATGTTTATTTTGTGTATGACTACTAGTCCATTATATGTACTTAGCATAAGGATGGATGGTAAATATTTCATGATGTTTGAGATCAAGACATAAAATCATTAATCAAATACTTCATTAATAATTTAGTTATTTTTATCAATTATATTATTTCTTTTATATTATCCCATGATGCATTTCTTTCTCAAGTTATTGATAAAATGGAATGTGTTTTTATTTATTTACCATTTCATATTAGAAATGTATTATTTATTGATGATATATTATACTATATGTTACCCTTACTATGAATCTAAGGTGAGACTATATTTTTTCCCATTCTCCAGGATATGAAGATATAATATTTGAATGAGTTCATGGATATATAATATTTAATTTCTCTTTACATTATATTTTGTTTTCATTATAAAATTGGAATAATTAATGTATCTATTTTAGCCATACTACTAAACTCTTCAGTTCATTATGATGTGATATCTTATATACAATTATAGTTTAAAAAATGAGACACCAGATCTCGGTAATTGGAGTTGGGTTTCCTAAAGAGCTGCATTGGATGCAGTATTCTAGATAATGTCATAAGGTCCACCATATAGAGATACTAGAGAGAGACATAAAATAGAGAATTCTTGGATGAGAAATCATTGATATTTGTATAATTTTTTCACAACATTTTGTGTATTAGATGAGAGGGATCTTCAATTGGTATAATTGAATCCATTTTACCATTTTATTTCATGACACATCCCAATAGGGACCTAGATATGACTTCATTGATCCCACCTCCAATAGGACAAGTGCTGGTGACCAACAATGAGTAATCATATCACACAAATATGAGGCTCTAACCTAATGTACTAGTGTAGAAACAATTATCCAAGACCATAATATGAGGTAATGTAACTAAAACAAATAACCATGAATGAATATATTTAAAATCCCACCATCGTGGTACGAAAACAATGTACTATAAAGAAAAGGTCCAAATACATTCCAACAAAATGAATATAAGGACAAGTCTAACCTGTGAAGTAAGAGTGGGATAAAATCAATGAAATCACTAGAACACACTTATTTCTATCTGAATCACTAAAATCTTCCTATTCATTTTCCATCTATATATCTTTCAAAAAGGTTGATCATCTTTATAAGACATAAAATGTACAAAAAAATCACATGTAGTTGTTACTATAAAAATACTCAATTAGACACCTCAAAATCACTAATCATATTACATCAAGAATAATAGTCATCTCATCAGAGTGAAATTTCAACTACATTAAAAATAAGGATATTGTAATATACTCTTAATATACACACATTATTAAGTAAGACCACAACAATATTAACAGCCTATGATTCTTTCTCAATTTGTCCATATAACACTCTTCCCAGAGAACACACTTAACAAGTTAGATATCATTGATGGGAACTGTAGCGCCCTAACCCCAGTTACACAGAGTCATTACATTATTACATAACATTGGCATGATCACAAGATATCATGTCTCGAAATACCGATTAGTTAGGTATACATTGAAGTAATAGATACATACCTAAGTTATACATTACATCATGAAAAGAACAAAATTGTGTCCCCTTTGAACACACTCATATCCTTTGGCCTCTCCCTATAGGTTAATCCTGATATACTTCTTCACATCCTAGGAAAAATAAAACATGGAAAGGGGTGATCTCAGATGCTCAATAAGGATAATAATATAGTGGATACTTTTATAAATAGGCATAAACATTTAAGGCAGTGTATAAGACTAAAACATAAGCGTTTAAAACATAATATTCAGCATAATATGGAAAATATAAATCAAATAATTCCATTTACTAATTCACATGGATATTCTACTTATCGAATAATTACATGTTATAACAATAGCTAATTTAATAATTTTGGAATGCATAATGTTCGACACCATAACCAAATATTCAAGGCCTCTTTCCAAGACTCCAAATAAATTTTTTTCAAGGCTTTGTTCCAAGATACTAGTTTGTATCATGATACCTACTAATGCATCGAGGAGATATAGAGGGCTCCACCAATCACTTACTAAGTCTAATGCATTCCTCATATGAAAGAGTTGAAACATAACATGAACATTCGTATTAAAGATATCATATGAAATGTTAACACTTTAACATTAAACCATGAATGGTATAAAAATAACACATTCATAGCCTGACATATCACAAAAATTTCAATATAATATTGAATACTGTATCATAATAAGTTAACTTCAAATAAGTGTAAAATCCATCAAAGGATGTTGACAAAGATGAAAATCAAAATTATTTGAGAGAAATATCTCTTTCTATTTCGAACTCATTTAAAGGTCACGTAATTTTAAATGAAAACATTTATTTTGAAAATACTCTTATAATCTTGTAAGGGAATCTTATAAGGTGTTATAATGGTGGAAAATAGGCATACTGACTGTATAAGTTAAAAAAATATTCTTTCCTTAATTTTGTCGAAAATGTCATAAAGGACCTTGTTTGGAAAACGACAGAAAGATTCCTTTATAAAAATTTTATAAAAATTCAAAGAAGGGTATAAATGAATTTAAACCATATTCTATGAAATAGTAAAAATGTTTTGAAATACATTTTTGAGAAACACAGATGTGGTTGATAAAGAGGTCCCAGTAGATACTTACGTATTAACAACCATGGATAATGAAGAGATTGTAGAATTAACCCATAACTTGAACTTTTCCTTAGTCAAGGGTAGGTTAAAATCCTTTATAATGGTGAAATAATTTTTATTAAATTATACAAGAACCATATACATAAATATGATATCATATATGATCTTCTAGTATTTCATTGTTAATGATATTTCAGTAGTATCATCGTTTCGGGTGTTAACTGATTCATTTTAATTTTTGTTACGTAGGTAATGTTTGTTATCGATAGGATGTATTTGATTCATAACCATAAGTATATTAAATTTTTAAAAATTATTTTTAAATCATATAATGTAATTTATTCTTAAATGGTTACGATGGGGAATGAATCTCTTTGCGTTCGTGGAGACGGCAATCTGTACGTATGCACGAGCGACAATACCATTCTATTAATGGTGGAATCGTATTTAATTGGATGGTATACCATATATAAAGAATAATTAACATTTTATATTTATTATTTACATCAATTATACTCATTATTATACTCATCTAAATAATTAGGTGTTGAATAACAAACTACATCACGATGTGGAGACGGTAAGCCGTACGTACGCACGTATGGTGACTTTGTCATTCATATGATGGATATAATAATGAATATGGTTGTAACATATTTATAATAACATCACAGTATATATAAGTAGTAGACTTATTATTTTGGTATGAAAAAACAAAGAAATATGAATCGAAAGAAGAAAATAACTTTGAAAGAGGTGATTAAGTTATTACCACTTCTTCAGGTGCTTCCTTTTAATTTGATCGAAAGGGATAATTAAGTTGGATTTATGATAAAATTAAGGCCTATAGGTTGATGTGAGGGTGTTTGGGATGATATTTGAGTAGGGGTTGTCTGATCCAATTGGCTTTGGAGGTGTGATTTTGAGATAAGGTGAAGGGCCCTTTTATAAGAGAGGTGAGGGTCACTTTAGGAAAAACTTGAAATATTAATTTATTATACAATCATATTCGGTTTATAATGGATTCCAAAGGATTTATTTCGAGGCTAAGGTGGGTCTAGGTCGAAAAAAACGCAAAAAATAGGTTTTAGATAGGTTTAGGTTTCCATATTAACCTTATCTTTTAGATTTAAATATTAGTTAAATAGTTTAACTTTTACCATGTATTCTTGTATTCTTAAACTATATGGTTAATAAAGTTACTATAAACTGCCAAGAGAACCTAAAGTGTTTAATTAATTATATATCTATCATTATATAAGTCCTTTTACTGAACTTTATATTTTTATGATTATTATATCATTTAATAAAATAGTATTTGTTTTAAAAACACATTTATGTAAATTTTGACACTATTTAGTAATAGATTTTTCTTAAAGTCCAAAAAACTTTATTACTTGGAAAAATAATAATTTAATCAACACTAAAATGTAATATTAACCTATAAAATTCTTGGAATTCATGAAAAGTATTAATTTACATTTATTTCAATCTTTATAATATCAATTATTTTAATCTTTCATTAATAAGGTAATCACTGCATCATTATTGTGTCATAAATAAATTTAATTATTTAATGTATAAAAATTATAAATAAAATAAAGTTATGTAGTAATTTTTTTTAAATTTATAATGAATATTTATAGTATAAATTGTCTTATGTATATCCCTATATTAAAAAAATTAGTTTTGAAAATTAGAATTTAACACTTTTAAGTCTTCTTTAAATAAAATAATAATAAATGTCCTAATATAATCCTAGTAGACCAAAAGGATCATATTTTATTAATAATATTTATTTTAGTCAATATACACATATCCAATAGAATTATTACATGTGTTTGGGTAATTATAATATCTTTTTTACCTTTAATTACCCTATTTACTTTTAAACGTTGGAAATAAAATTCAAAAGTTACTATTCACCAAAAATTATTTCCATCCTATTGAACCAAATTTTACCTAATGATTTAAACTATTTCTATCAAATTTTGTAAATTCAATTCATAAAAATTGTAAAATTACATTTTATGCAAATTTGCTAACGTGCCTAGAAGGTGGGTAAAAGACGTTAAAAATCAATAAAATTTTTACATCTAATTTATTATAAAATGACTCCAATGAATTACATTGAAATAATATAGGTATTATTTATCTATTTATATTTAAAATAAATTTAAATAAAATAGATAATTATTTAAATAAAAAGTTGGTTTTAAACAATAACGTAGTGTTTTTCACTATTCATCAAAAAATGAAAGTTTTCAGAAAAATACCAAAAATTCACCCTAAGCTAATTTTGATATTTAGAATCCAAATATGAAGTCCATTTTGAAAAATAAAATTTATAAAAATTCATATAGTGGGTAGTACTATTCATAACGGCTAGTTTGATTGGTCGTGGTGTGCTAGAACTTGATGTTGCGTGCAACGCAAGCTATTTCATTATACAAAGAGGAACGTATCGTGGAATCTTGGGATGGTACATTATTCCCTCATTTAAATAATTTCGTCCTAGAAATTTATAAAATACTACTGCGTAAAAAGATTTGGGTGGTTCTTCATCAGAAGTTCCTCGGGTTCCCACGTTGCTTCTTCCATCTTATTGTTTCTCCATAGAACTTTTACCAGACGAGTTGTCTGGTTTCTCAGCACTTGTTCCCTGGTATCAATAATCTTGGCAGGCTCTTCACAATACGACAAATTGGGTTTCAGTTCTATTTCTTCATACGTGAGTACATGCATTGGGTCAAGCATGTATTTTCTCAACAGTGATACATGGAACACATCATGAACTTTGGAGAGACTTGGAGGATTTTCGAAATGGTAAGATATAACTCTAATTTGTTCTAAAATTTCAAAAGTTATAATGTACCATGGACTAAATTTACCCTTTTTACCGAAATGTATAACACCCTTCCATGGATATAACTTCAAGAAAATATGATCTCCTACTTGAAATTCCAAACCCTTCCTTCGATTATCAGCATATCTCTTTTGCCTACTTTGAGCTTCTTTTATGTGGGTTTGTATCATCTTCCCCTTTTCCATTGTTTCCTCAATAGGTTCTGGGACTACTAGTTTTCTATCACCAACATTGTCCCAACAAGTTAGTGTGCGACATCTCTTTCCATATAACTCTTCATATGGTTCCATCTGAATACTTGAATGGAAGATATTGTTAAAGGAAAATTCTACTAGAGATAAATATTGACCACACATACCTTGAAAGTCAAGTGAGAAATATATCAACATGTATTCTACAATTTGAATAGTCCATTCTAATTTTCCATCAGTTTGAGGGTGGTAGTAAATTATCAAACGAAGTTCAGTTTCCAGGGCCTTCTGAGGACTTTTCCAGAATATTGATGTAAAATGGGGATCATGATCAGAAGCAATCGATAGGGGTACTCCATGAAGTCTTGCAAATCTGTTAATATATAGTCTTTCTAAACGTTTAAGTGGAAAATTTTATCTTATATCAGGAAAATGTGATGACTTGGTAAGACGATCAACAATGACCCATATTGAATCATTCCTTCTTGGGGTCTTTGGTACACTCATGATAAATTTCATCCTAATATCATCCCATTTCTACTCAGGTATGGGAATAGGTTCCATGACTCCTCTAGGATGTTGTATTCCAGCCTTGACCTGTTGACAAACCATACATCTTGACACATAATCAGCAATCTCCCTCTTCATGTTGTCCCACCAAAAATGATCCTTCAAATCTCTATACATCTTAGTGATACCAGGGTGTATAGAGAAATTGGAGCTGTGAGAATTATACAAAAATTCCCTTTTTAGATCAGGTATGCTAGGAACACAAACTCTCATCCCAAATTTCAGAATTTCATCTTCATATACGAAGTCAATCAATCTCCCATCATTTATAGCATTAATTTTATTTTGAAACTCCTCATCATCAGTCTGAGAACTTTTTATCCTTTCTATAAAAGATGGTTTGGAAACCATTTGAAAAATTATTGATGTTTCACCTTCCATGATTATTCCCATATCAATATATACTAGATCCATGAACATAGGATCCCTTTCAACTCTCATCTTGTTCAAAAATCCTTGATCCTTTCTGCTCAAATCATCTTCCACCTTATTTGCCTTCCCTGGGTGGTAGTGTATATTCAAATCATAATCTTTGAGTAGTTCAATCCATCATCTTTACTTCATGTTGAGTTCATATTGTGAGAAAATATACTTCAAACTCTTGTGATTAGTATATATCTCACATTTTTTACCATAGATATAGTGTCTTCATATCTTCACAGCAGAGACTGCAGCTGATAACTCAAGATCATGAGTGGGATAGTTTTGTTCATGAATTTTTAGCTATCATGATGTATAGAAAATAACTTTATCATTCTGCATAAGGACACAACCAAGTCCTTTCTTTGAAGCATCACTATAAATAAAAAACCCATCATTCCCTGATGGTAGATTCAAGATTTGAGCATTGAATAATCTTCTCTTAATTTATTCAAAATATTCTTCACACTATTTTTTTCAAAAAAAATTAACCCCTTTATGTCTGATCTTGGTTAATGGGTTAGCCAGTTGGGAAAAATTCTGTACGAAATACTAATAGTAACCTACTAAACCAATAAAATTATGTACCTCAGTTATACTCATCTGTGTTGTCCATTATTTTATTGCTCTTGTCTTATAAGGATAAACAAATATTTCATAATTAGAGACAATATGGACAATTAAAGAAATCTCCTGAAGCTAGAATTCACACTTGCTAAACTTCCCATATAATTCATTTCTTCTAAGAGTCTTTAGAATAGTGCACAAGTAATTTTCATGATCTTTGTAGATTTGGGAGTATACCAATATTTCATCAATAAATACCACTACAAAGTCATCAATATATTCCTTGAAAAATCTATTCATTAGATTCATGAAGACATAGGGTGCATTAATTCGTCCAAAAGGCATTACTGTAAACTTGTAATGCACATACCTGGTACGAAATGTAGTCTTAGAAATGTCCTCCTTCTTCACACACAACTGATGATATCCAGATCGAAGTTCAATCTTTGAAAAATATTGAGCTCCATGAAGTTGACCGAATAAATCATCAATGCGAGGTAGTGGATACTTTTTCTTTATTGTTATATCATTGATCTCCCCGTAGTCAATGCACAACCTCATAGATCCATTTTTCTTCTTAACAAAAAGAATAGGGGCTCCCCATAGAGAAACACAAGGGAGAATAAATCCTTTATTACTTAATTCCTCTAGTTTTTTATTTAGTTCCACTAATTCCACAGTGTCTATTATATTAGAGGTCTTCGATATGGGCCTTGAACCAAGAATTAAATCAATGGAAAACTCAATTTCTAATTCTGGAGGATGTTCAGGTAAATCCTATGGAAGCACATCAACATATTATTGCACAATAGGTATGTCCTCTATTTGAACATTCCATTTCTCACCCACAATTATTTCACTCTCTTCCTCCCCAATAATTGAATTTAGTAGAGCTACTAGGGGTGGATCTTGATAAAAATTATATGGTGACGTTTCTTCTCTAATTATAAGGTACTCTTTATTATCATCGAAAATTGTAACCTCCTTCATCATACAACAATTTTTCACATCATGGCCTGAAAGCCAATCCATACAGAGTATTATATCAAATTCAATCATTGGTATGACAATGATATCACAAGATAAAGAACATTTATATGCCCTAATGGGAACTAATTCAAAAAACACTGTTACAATGATACTTCCCTTAGGATTTTTGACTGACAACTCCATTATTACATAAAATTGGAAATTTCTAATTTTCTTAGCAAACTGGGAAGATATGAAACAATGTGATGTTCAAGAATCAAATAAACCATTGGATAAATTTGAGGAAACCATTAAATTACCTGCTACCACGTCATTCGGAGCTTCAACCTTAGCAGTAGTGATCGCATAAGCTTGTCCTTTCTCCCTTGGCCTTTTCTGAGGTAAGTTTCCATGGTTCTTAGGACATTAATTTTCATAATGCCCCATTTCTCTAAAATTGTATCATTCAACATTGATAACCTCTTTTTTCCCATTCAATCACGAGCTTAGTAGCCTTTTTCACCACACTTTTAACAGACTCTCATTCCCTTTAGGCAAGTACCGGGGTGTTTCTTCCCACATTTTCTGTAGGATGGAAATTTAACATTTCACTTTTTCCACTTATTTTCATTTCTAGAGTGTTCAGTAGATCTTTTCTTCTCTTGCTTTGCTTTAAAGTCAGAATACTTGAAGAATTCATTTTTTGTCTTGATAACACATGAGATAATATCTTCATACGATAAGAAGGATTGTGAGACTAATTCCTGACGGAGAGATGGTTTTAACCCATCAAAGAATCAATAAATATTACTCCTTTGGTTATGTATATAATCTATTGCATGACTTGCTAACCTTGTAATGTTAGCCTCATACTTTGAGACATTCTCATCCTCCTTTTTCCTCAGACTCAGAAATTGTCATTCCATATCCGCTTGATGGTCACGAGGAATGTATTTTTCTAAGAAAATATCTTTAAACTACCTTCATTCAATATTTGATATTTCTTTATCCTCATTTTTATTTTGAAATAATGACCACCATTGATATTCATCTCCCATGAGGCGATAAACTTCCATGATAACATTTTCCCTTTCACTACTCCCCAAAGAATGAAATATTTTCTCTAAGGAACTTATCCTTTGCTCAGCTACAAGTGGATTTATAGCCCCATTGAATTTTGGTGGTTGTTTGCTCATGAAGCGGTATAACATTTATCCTCCATGTTGTGGATCAGGGTGCTCCATATAGGTAAGGTTATTATTCATAACCTGAGTGAGTTGTCCTAGTATGGTGATAAGATGATCAGCACTAGTTGCATCAACAGCTCCACAATAATTATCTTGAGTATGAGGGAAATCCCTACATGTATTATGTGCATTGATAAAGTTTCCATTCCATCCACTATGCACCATTTCTAAATAATGTAATACACTAGATTAGTTTATGAATCACAATACATAATTCCAAACTAGTAAAGTACCTAACATAAATTGAACAATTTATGCATATAATCCCTAATCATAAAAAATGTTTTCTTTGAGAAAGTATCTACTCATAAATATTTCATATTGGTTTGTAAAGAAAATTGATTATCCTATGAATATCCCTTAGGAGTGTTGTAACCAAGAGTGCAGCAATGACCATTGTCATGTACCAGGATACCCCGGGTCAAGCCTGAAACTCCTTATCAGAGTTTTCACTCCTAGGTAAATCTATGCCAGAGTTGCCTCTACCTGCTCATATCTAGACAGGGATGTATTTCTTGGAAAACTCACAAAATCTCTACATTACCAAAATTATAGGAAGTTATTCTATACTAATCCTGAAATTCTCTCTTAGGGTAATGTTATTTAATCATAGTTTTTATAAATCTAGTTTCCAGGGTTTGTACTAAACGTCCTCTGATACCAACTGTAACACCCTGAACCCAGTTACCTATAGTTCGTGCATTACTACATAACATTGGAATGATCACAAGAGATCATGTCTCAAAAGACCAAATAGTTTAGTTTCCATGCAAGTACAAAATATAGACATAAGTTTTATATTACATCATGAAAAAAAACATTGTGTCCCCTTTGAACACACTCATATCCTTTGGACTATCCCTGCAGGTCAATCATGATATACTTATTCAAATCCTGGGAAAAATAAAATATAGAAAGGGGTGAGCTAATATGCTCTGTAAGGATAAAAATATAGTGGAAACATTCATAAATAAGCATAAACATTTAAGGCGATGTATAAGAATAAAACATAAGACTTTTAAACTTTATATTCAGCATAATATAGAAAATATAAATCAAATAATGAAATTTACTTATTCACATGGATATTATACTACTCGAATAATCACATGTAATATCAATAGCTAATTTCATAATGTTGGAATGCATAATGTAGGACATCATAACCACATAGTCAAGGCCATCTTCCAAGACTACAAATAATATTTTGTCAAGGCCTTATGCCGAGACACTAGTTTGTCTAATGAGACCTACCGATGCATCAAGAAGATATAGCGGGCTATACCCATCACTTACTAAGTCCAATGCATTACTCATATGAAAAGGTTGAAACATAACATAAACATTCGTATTAAAACTAGCATACCAAATGTTAATACTTTAACCATAAATCATGAATGGTATACAAATAACACATCCATAGTCAAACATATCACAAAATCTTCAATACAATATGGAAGACTGTATCATAATAAATCAAGTTCAAATAAGTGTAAAATCCATCAAAAGATGTTGACATAGATGAAATAAAAACTATTTGAGAGAAATATCTCTTTCTATTTTGAAATCATTTAAAAGTAACTTAATTATAAAAGAAAGCATTTATTTTGAAAATATTCTTATAATCTTTTAAGGTAAGATTAAAAGGTGTTATAACGGTGTTGTATAATTTTAAAAAAAATTCCTTCCTTAATTTTTTCAAAAAGGTCATAAAGTACCTTGTTGGAAAATGACAAAAAGATTAATTTATAAACATTTTATAAAAATTCAAACAATGGTGTAAATGAATTTAACCCATAGTCTAGGAAATTGTAAATATATTTTGAAATACATTTTTAAGAAACACGTATGTGGATGATAAAGAGGTCATAGAAGATACTTATGTATTAACAACCCTGGATAATGAAGAGATTATAGAAATAACCATTACCCTGTAATTTTCCTTAGTCGATGGTTGGTTAACTTCCTGTATAATGGTTAAATCATTGTTATTAAATTATATAAGAAGCATATACATAAATATTATATCATATATGATCTTCTAATATTTCTTTGTTAATGATATTTCAGTAGTATCATCATTTCAGGTGTTAACTGATTCCTTTTTCTTTTTGTTACGTAAGTAATGTTTTTTATTGATAGGATGTATTTGATTCATAACCATAATGATATTATGTTCTTAAACATTACTTTTTAATCATAAAATGAAATTTATTCTTGAATGGTTACGATGGGGAATGAATCTCATCGCGTTTGTGGAGACGGTAATTCGTACGTTCGCACGAGCGAAAATACCAATCTATTGATGGTATAATCTTATGTAATTGGATGGTATATCATATATATAATAATTAACATGTTATATTTATTATTTACATCAATTATACTAATTATTATACTTATCTAAATAATTCAGCGTTGAATAAAAAACTACACCACGACGTGGAGACGGTAATCTATACGTATACACATATGGTGACTTTTTCATTCATAGGAAGGATGGAATAATGAATATGGTTTTACCATATTTATAGTAACATCATAGTATTTATAAGGTACTAGAGTTATTATTTTTTTATGGAAACAACAATGAAATAGTAAGTGGAAGAAAAAAGAACTTTGTAAGCGGTGATGAAATTATTACCTCTTCTTCAGGTGTTTCCTTTTGATTTGATAAAAAGGGATTCTTAGATTGGATTCCTGATCAATTTAAGGCCTATAGGTTGAATTGAGGGTAGTTGGGAGGATATTTGATCTAGTTTTGGCCGAGACAACTGACTTTGGAGGTTTCATTTTGAGATAAGGGGAAGTACACTTTTATAAGAGAGGTGAGGTTCACTTTAGGAAAAGATTGAAATATTAATTTATTATACAATCATATTTGGTTTATAATGGCTCAAAATATATTTATTTCGAGGATAATATGGGTGTGGGTATAAAACCACTCAACCAATAGGTTTTAGACAGGTTTAGGTCACCATATTAACCTTATCTTTTAAATTTAACTCTTAGTTAAATAGTTTAACTTATACCATGTATTCTTGTATTCTTACACTATATGGTTAAAAAACTTACTATAAACTACCAAGAGAACCTAAAGTGATTAATTAATGATATATATATCATTATTTAAGTCATTTTTCCAGACCTTATATTTTTATGAGTATTATATCATTTAATAAAATAGTATTTGTTTTAAAAACTCATTTATGTCAATTTTGACACTATTTAGTAATTGATTTTTTGTTAAAGTCCTAAAAACTTGTTTACTTCAAAAAAATCATTTAATATAACGTAACATGTAATAGTAACCTATAAAATTCGTTTAATTCATAAAAAGTCTTAATTTATATTCATTTTAATATTTATAATATCAATTATTTTAATCTTTCATTAATAAGGTAATTACTGCATCATAATTGTGTCATAATTAAACATAATTATTTAATGTCTAAAAATTATAAATAAAATACCATTATGTAGGAAAGATTTTTATATTTCTAATTAATATTTATCGTTGAATTTATCTTATGTATAACCCTCTATTAAAAATGATTTAGTTATGAAAATTTGAATTTAACACTTTTAACTCTTCTTTAAATAAAATAATAATAAATGTCCTAATCTAATATAAGTTGACCAAAAGGATCGTTTTTTATTCCTACGGTTGATTTTGGTAGAAATAAACTTATATAATAGAATTATTACATGTTTAAGGGTAATTATAATATCATTTTTACCCTTAATTACCCTATTTACTTTTAATCGTGGTAAATAAAATTCAAAAGTCACTATTCACCTAAAATTATTTTCATCTTATTGAACCACATTTTACTTACTGATGTCAACCATTTCTCTTGTATTTGTTAAATTCAATTCACATAAGTGGTACAATTACGTTTTATGCAAATTTTCTAACGTGCCTAGAAGGTAGGTAAACGACATTAAAAAATTCAATAAAATTTTATACATCTAATTTTATTATAAAATGACTCCAATGAATTACATTGAACTAATATAGGTATTATTTATCTATTTTTACTTAAAATAAATTTAAATAAAATAAATAATTTTTTAAATAAAAAGTCAGTTTTAAACAATAACACAGTGTTTTTCACTATTCATCAAAAAATGAAAGTTTTCAGAAAAATATAAAAAATTCACCCTAAGCTAATTTTGATATTATGAATCCAAAAATGAAGTTCATTTTGAAAAATAAAATTTATAAAATTTCAAAAAGTGGGTATTACTAATCATAACTGCTAGTTTGATTGGTCGTGGTGTGCTAGAACTCGAAGTTGCGTACAGCGCAAGATATTGCATTATTAAAAGAGAAACGTATCATGGATGATTGGGGTATTATATGAACCATCTGATATGTTTTTCTTATCATGTATCTCCATAATAATTACATGCTAGGAAACTGAGAGATTGATACATATATGAGGATAACACCCATGACCATGGGATATAATAAAAACATATTCTATGTTATCCCACTAATATGGGGATTTTCACCTATATTGTGTTATTCATGATGATACCAAGAACCCCACATAGGGAAAATGTTAATGATAGAGGAACTCACTCCCAGACTCAAGGAAAGTTTGCAAAAACTCTATCTGGGAGGGATGTTCCTCAGTGGGAATCACCATCCTATGCATATTACACGCCTCAATAACAAACCATAAGGAAATGGATTTTGGGAACATACCCGAAAGAAACATGTCCAAGATGAATAAGACAACAGAACCAATCCATCCTTCAAAAAGTACACAATTTGTAACAGAAGTTCATGATGTCTCCCCTCATAAGTGGGCTCTACTCATGTATCATAGTCTATTCTTGTGTCCATATCTGAGTGTATGACGTGTCCAACCCCGTGTACTCTTATTAATGACCATGTACGGCTAGTTGTTTCCATGTATGGCTATCCATTTACATTTAGGGATAGAATTTTATCCTCCATGATACAATTTGAGTCTAAAACTTGAGTCACATGTCATGTGACAGGTGTCTCACACCATGGGATACTTAAATCCACAGGGAATCCAAGTTCCACATCTAGGTCCCCATACATTTTTCGTGTTCTCAAAAACATGACATGTAGTTTAGAAATTCATATAAAACATAGGTTCTTCTTGTGTATTATAAATCTGTCACCCCTGATACCAAATCCACTTGAAATACCACCCATGGATTGTGCATCTGGTTCAATCGATCTCGATCATCACTAGAGATATGATATCCAACTGACTGAGATTCTTGGTTATCCCACCAAAACATGACAATAACCACATCAAAAAAACAAAATTCACATACATCCTAGATCCAATCTCGATCCATCATCACCATCTTTGTATCTCAATCCTCTCATCGATCAAAATCTAGATCTATGATATCAATCCATTTATCCAAGAAATGTTTCTACAAAAAAAAATTTATCTGTTGTATATTGAACCACTAGGAAAAGTGAATGTCGATGATGACCAAATGAATAATGGTTTTAGAAAAAAAAGAAATAAAATTGAGTAAGGAAACCTGGAAGTGTTTAGGTGGTCCATCATTCATTTGCATTAAAAATATAAATGAATATCCAAAATAAATAAACAATTTCTTCCAACTTCACCATAAATAAATATGTACATGCAATATGATTGATCCATGAATAAATTAGTTACATATTCGATTCAAGTTCATAATAGGAATGATCAAACTCAGATTGATCCAAATAATAAATCACAACCTCGAGATGGATCGATCATTGAAGAAGAACGAATTTATATCATTATTATTGGTTAGATTCTGAAATACCAAAGGCTAAGTGATCCTCAATCCCAATCTGATCTGATTTCATCCACTAAGAACACTCTCCTCCAACAATACTCTAAAACCTTAGGGTTAATAAAAAATATAAATAACTCCTCATAACCATATAATTATATAGAAACTCCGGTCATGAAAAATTAATTAAATTAATTGCTTTTAATTGAATAATTTATCTAAACATTCTCACATGATCACACCCAACCTGACTATCTAACACACTAAATGATTGGGTCGGTCCTAGAGTAAAACCAACACTCTTAACTCAATTAAGGACTAATATTCTTTATTTTTTCCTTATTTTAATATATATTCGTATAATTTCAAGAATAATGTGCATGTGTGACATTTAAAGTATTTTTTATTTTTAAAAAATTAAATCTGGGCTCACCAGGACTCAAAATATCAAACTTTAAAAGCTTATAAATACAAAAATAATCAATATATTATTGAACTTTAATACATGAAAAAACATGAGTCTCTATATTCTCCAACCATAGGGATGTTGGTCCCAAAATGCCAAAAAAACTACACAAATATATTTTTGTTATGAGCATGTATATGGGACTCCTAATCCTATGTACACTCCTAAAGATTCATGTGCTTCAACCTAACAAGAACTAAATATATTTATCACTCATAGAGGATCCCCTAATACAGATCCTGGATCTCTAATTGGAAGTCTGAAATTTTATCCCCATCCTCAATGTCCATCCCACACATGTTGGTAACATTTGATGTCTCTTGCATATCCCTCCTCAGCTAGGAGACATAGAAGAAGTCATGTAACCGGTCCAACTGTGGGAGTATATCCATGTGGTATTCCACCACTTTGACTCTATAAATTATATATGAAGGAAAAATGAATATTAGAGATAAGATTCCCCCCATGCCAAATCTCTGGAAAACACAATGATGTGAGACCCATAGGAACACATGGTCTCCCTCATAAAAATCCAAAATGCCTACATCATATGTTCTCATTGGATATCTCATAGCTCTATGCCATCATCATCCACTCCTGGATGATCTTCCTCATCACTTTCATGGATCATACCAACTCTAGGCCCATAAGTATTGACTCTTCTATGTCCATCTAGTATAGTGGTGACCTGAAGGGTCACCCATACAAGTCCTTGAATGGTGCAATAGAGATGTAGGAATGGTATATATTATTATTCACATACACCACCATGGGTAGGTGATCATCCCGACAATAGAAAAATTCCATCCAAAATCATGAATCATGTCCTCCAATACCTGAATTGTAAAACCCTAAGATTTTATGAATTATTTTTTTGAATTAATTTAATATTTTTGATATTTTTCATTTCATGCAACACTAAAAATAGTTTATTTTATATTAAATAACTATGTTTATCTTAAATGAACAACACACAATATAAATTTTAGCTTTCTTTATATGGAATACTTAGGTGAGCTTTCATTGCATGCAACAATAACTTTCTTCAATGGCTTGTATAACACCCAAGGCAGAGTGTTACCGTACAATAATGTATTATTAATATATATATATATAATAATAATAATATATAACATAGTTTTTAAATTAGATTATATAAATATTATTAACTAAATTATGTAGATATATGGGTTTCAAAAAATATAAAATGAATTAATTGGATAAAAATTATTTAGAAATGAATATAAGAACCAAATTGAATATAAAGGGATTATTTTTATAGAAAACTATTATTATTCTCACAAAGTTGTTTTAATCCTAATAAATTAAATTAATTAAAAAAATTAAGTGAGATTATTTTAAAATATACTTTATATACTCGGCGGCAAATCATTTTTTTCTTCATTTTCAAAAGCCGGTTTAAGGGTTCCCGGTACCCGAACAAACAGTCCCCAAAAATACAGATTTCAAAATTCAAATTCAAACCAAACCACTGTCCATCAAACACCACACGCCACACCTTGAACCTTTATCCCATCATCACACGTTTTTATATACTCAATAATATATTTTTTATAATCATCCAATATATTTTATTGACATAATATATGAACAAACCCAATTTTATGCTTAAAACCTGATAATTTTTTAAAGGTAGTTTTACCACCTTTTTACAGCGAACCCATTTTAAATAAAAAATTTGGAACATTTATAAATCTAATATATAAAAATATACATCATATTTGAAAAAAAAACATAAAAATTAGGGTATGATAAATTTTTCGTATTTTTCTGTAAGGTTTTATTTTTTAGAAGAATTGTTAAAAATAATAGATTTTAACTCAAACTGCTTTTTCATATAAAGTATTTATAAGGTGAAATTATATATTAAATTCTTTTAGAATTTTAATTAGACAATATTTTAATCAATAAATCCAATTTTTATTATTTAAATAAATTTCATTTTTAAATTAACTATAAAAACATAGCAATCTCTTGATCGTTTTTACATTAAAATCCTCATTGACGACCCGACTATGGGGTTATATTTAAATTAATTTCTACCAATTATGTGATTTAAATTCGAAAAAATGGATTAAATATTTAGAATCATCATAATTTATAATTTACAATAAGTTCAACTTAGTTTTTGAAAAAAAAATATTAGTGAAGTAATTAAAAATAATTACACCGATTAAGGTTAAATTAAGTATAATAATGGATTAAAACATAACATTAAGGCCTATAACAACCTATAGACTTCTCCAAAATCCATTTTATGGAAATATTTAGATCATATACTACCCTGGATTGACTAGGGACCATTATTTATCAACTTTCAATAAACAAATTGGTGGGGTTCCTTTCCTTTTAAATATTTCAAGAATGACACCCCTCCTCCATTATAAAAGGCATCCTCTCCTCATACTTACTCACACATATAAAGTCACATTTTATCAACCAAAACATTGCCCAATTGTCTCCCCATAATTCCTTCATTCCGCTTTGAATCCTATTTTGGGCATAAATCATTCCATGGAAACCATTTGATGCAAACCAAAAGATGTTACCTGATAGAGAGGTAACACACTACCTCAAACTCCTTTCCATTATTTTCATTATTCACTCCCTAAAATCATATTATACCAAGAATGTATAATAACACCAGTATAAAATATATAATAGTATTCTTTTATATTGAGTTTTTGATCATCACTTTCACACACTTCCATGAAATTGGTAACGAACGTATTGTTTATGTATAGGCGGACTACCAAATCGCTAAACGATGATTGTTCAATTTTCCTTTACCGCCTCTCATGATGGCCATTATAATGGAAACTAAATTTATATATGTATATATAAAATTTATTATGATTTTAATATTCTGTAATTATTTTATAACCACACATCTTTATACATTCCATTTTTTGTTAATATGATAATTTTGTTTGAGGAAGTACGGACAACCACCCACTCAAAGAGAAGTGATTCGTTCACACTACATGGAATGTATTAAGATTGGGTGTAATAAATTTATATTATATATATTATATAATGAAGATAATAAAATAATGATATATATACATACATATATATATATATGTGTGTGTGTGTGTGTGTGTGTTGGTCTTTTACTTTCTTTCCTTTAACATTACAATTAAACAGATATAACGTTCATGTGTACGTACAGCTTGTTGTCTCTAGGAACATTGTATTCTGTTTCATAATTATATATTCTATGAAATATTATAATACAAATATACTAGATATACAAGATATTTAAATCATTTATTAAATTCTGGAATCATGATATAAGTATAAGGACCAACAATATAAAAAATTAAGACACATGTGTTGAACAAAGTGAATATTATCCGAAGTGAAACCATAACATGGGATGTATAATAGCCAGGTAATATAGGTTCATAATCAAACCATATATGGTATAATATATAAGAATATGGTTCTATAAATTATGTATAATAAATTTATATTTATTATAGATTTGGTTTGAATGAGTACGATGAGAGTCAAGACTTGAGGTAAGGGGATTACATGTCACTTTTTGTTTCTATGAGGTACATGATATGTTTTCCACTCTTCACTATTTTCTGGTCTATGTAGTGACCATGATTGTATTCAATTATTATTATAATTAAATTTATTGGTATTAACATATCTATTTTTTGATCTTTATATCATGGTGTTTAAGTTTCAAAAGTTACCAAATCCGTAAAAATGTTTTGTCTCGATTTTTCTTCTTTGAGACTCATGTTTTTTTATACATCTAAAATCATTTTCAAGATGTATATACATCCATTTTACATGTTATATCAGGAATATTATTTATTTAATGCTATTTTATATTTCATTTAATTTCTTTTTCTGACATGAAGAGTATGAACCCAAGTAACCAAGTGGTAATAGCCTATTGAAACAATATTATCATTTTTCAAGATTGTTAATGATTATACATCTTTGATGAAATTGTATCATCCTTATCTCATGTATATTCATGACCATACTTGTCCTCTATTTTTTCAAGATATACTAATGTATTACTACCAATTTTTACTTTTGTTCTTAAGGTACTTTTTTATGTAAAATTTGACCATCTCTCTCTCTTTGGTCGTAAATCTATTGTATTCAAAAACCATGTTTTCAAAAATGAATTAAACATGATTTTAAAAGATATTTGAATCTAATTTTAATGTAAAAATGATTTTGAAATTGATTTATGGTTTCAAATATTTTTTTATATGTTTTCAAATATATTTGTAAAAGAAATTATTTTAAAAAAACAATTTATTTTTAATGAGCATTTTAAATATTTTCAAGCATTATTTATAAATTTTCAGTTTTTTTTTCAATGAATGATTTTTTAAAAAGGTTTTTTAGATTTTTTTTTTATAGAAATGGATTTCAAAACGTTTTCACGTTACTTTTATATGTTTTCAACAAAAATGGTTTTCAAAGGATTTTCATGATCTCTTTATATTGTTTCAACTAAAAATGTTTCCAAAATGTTTTTAAATATTTTTTATAATATTTTTTTATTTTAATGAAAATGGCTTTAATTTTTTTTAATGTTTTAAAGTTTCTATTTCAAAGAAAGAATAATATTTTCCTCAAGAAATGTTTTTAAAATATCTTTCAAAATTATTTTCCATCTAAGATGAAATCAATTAATGTTACTCATTCATTTAATAGAAATGATCTGAAGGTTTCCTTTATATTATTTATATAAATGGTTTATTTAATGGTATTTATGGAAATCATTTATCTTTCATGGTTCATATGTTAATGAAATACATTTTTCATTCATGGGTTATTATTTTGATGAAATGATTATGAAAGTTGTATCTTTTTTCACATGTTATGGAATGATTTCATGTTATGACACCAATTTCATTTCATGGGTTAATATATGATATAATTTTAATGATCTTGTGGCACATGTATGTATTATTTATTTATGAGATGGGTGGGACCTATATCTCCCTCCAATGCATTGGGAAAATATTTATATCTCATGATATAGACATGGATATAACGATAAATGAACTTGGTTCAACATTATATGGCTGGAATGGGAAATGAACTCAATTAGGTATTACATATCTAGAATGGGGGTTTCCCCAGTTGAGTAATACAATGCTTGAATGGGGTTTTAACTAGATCAATAAATTACTTTATCCACTAATATGGTCTTTTAATTGATGATTTTTTCTACTATGGAAATCATATCATATGCTTATATGTCCGCCACAATTCCATGTTTTATTCTTATGTTATGATTACATGCATTATGTCTTTTATTTTCTTATTATTCATGTCTTATGAAATTTCAAGCCTTATTTCATGACTTATGTATATAATATTTGATATGCAATGTATGATCTTCCAATATTTTGATCAAGTTCTCATACCCCTATGCTCATGTTTACATTTACATGTTTCCATTGTTTACTCTTTCTGAGCATCTGAGCTAACCCCTGTTTATGTTTCCTTTCCCCTAGGATATGAAGATATAGGTTATGTTTGATGTTTCTAAGTATGGTGATAGTCAAGACATACCTTGTGTGATCAATTTTATCTCACTTATCTTCAAATGTTTATATTTCCATGTTTCCAAATTCAATAGACTAGTACGGTCTTTGATAATTTGTCTGTATAATGTTGTATGTATTACTCAAAAGTGATGTAATGTTAATGTATAAAAAACTGGGTTATTATAGTTGGTATTAGAGTGAATTTATAGTTAACATTTTGAAACTAGGATTATAAATGTTTAGTGAGATCCCTAGGTACATTTATAAGGATATTTCTATGGATTTATCTTAGGATAAGTATAAGTATGAGTCAAAATTTAGGAAAATTTCATGGAATTTTGGTAAAGGATAGAGTTAGTGGTTTCCTAGAAATACTTCTCTACCTGGATACTATAAGTGGATGTGGATCTAGCATAGATTTACCTAGGAGTAACAACTTCTACAAGATGTTTCAAACCTAACTTGGGGAAATCTTGTACAAGACAATGGGTCTTGTTGCACACATGGTTTGACACCGTCAGGGTATATTTTTGGGAAGCCACAAACTCTTCATGAACCATCATGAAAGATTTAAATATAATTTGAATAGGAATAATAAAGGATGAACCACTATCATCCTAGATTAAAGACGTTTCCATGATTTGGACATCCTATATGTAATTATGTTCATGACTATGTGGTTTATTCTATGATAAGTAATGCTCACACAATGATTCTGGTTTTATTAAATGGGGAGAACTAGAAGGAACTGAATTATAGTTGAATTCGATGGATAGTATACTGATGAGAAGTCAAATGGGATGTCTATTGGAGTGAATGTTGTTTTTATCATGCCTAATCTGTGTTAAAGGAACATAATCCACAATGTGTACATTAACCAACTATCACAATCACCAAGGAAGGGAAATAAAGTATTTTATGAGAGTTTAAGAAATGTATAACATGGATAAAGGATTATTTGGTCTCCTTTGTGTAAATAATTTGGAAGGAATCACATAATATAATGTCTTATGGGAACAATAAGATGTTTTGATTGTGGAAAATAAGGGAAAAAAGAAAGTTATTGCATCGGAAAATGAAGAGTTAGGTTAACAGAATGGATGTGAATGTTGGCCTCCCTAAATTAGTATCAATTAATAACTTCTTTAAATTTTAGTAATTATGGGAATTATGAAAATTGATGTCCTATGTATAAGGCTCATAAATTAAATCTACAAGGTGGTATAAGTAATGGTTGTTCTACTGTTTATGGAGAGACTGCAAACAACGTGTGAAATGTATGTGATGTTCTTCCAGTATTGTTTACATTAAACATAAAGAAGAATGAATAGATTGAGTTTGATGAATTGTAAGACATGATTAATGTTGTAGGAAAGAGGTATTAAGGACTAATATAATGAATCCTAAGTAATTGTTTATGAATAAGGTTGGATTAATCCAATATTTATGTTTTGGAATTCAAAGATTTCGAATCATGAAATATATTAGTATTTTCAGTATAAGTATTCATTAAGGATTGGAAAGGATATTTTTAATGGTGATGAAAAATTAAAGAAGTGATTTTTAATTAATTTAATCTAACCAATAATGTGATCAATATGTTGGGAAAATTGTGTTTCACTTGGATAAGTATAAGATTGATTTGGGTAAATTAAATTGGAAATCACTAATTACCCTAGATCTAAATATTGGTTGTTTGAAAATGTGGTCTATTTTATCATGGTTGAATTTTACAACATCTTGGATTTATATAATATATCCATTAATCATTGGAATAAGGAATCATGCATGTTTTATAAATGTTTTTATGTTAATTATGGTTATTACCTTGTTTCAAGGGAATATATGATGATGTTATTCACATGTTTGGAATGTGACAAAAAAGTGGAACATTGTGATATATAGGGGATAAATGTTAAGCTTATTTTTTGAATTTCATTCTAAATATTTGGTTTTTGAAATTCTGGAAGGGTTATAAGGTTAACCATTTATGGAAAGATTATGTTAAACTTTGGAAGATGTTTTTGAGAATAATGTATTAACGTACCTCGTGAAGATTTATGTATATTTGAAAACCTGTTATAAAAACATGGTGTTGATGATAACTGATGATAGATGGGATTTTATATCATTGATCTTATGGGTTGTTAGTTCTTTAGGAATGAAAAGTTCAGCTACCTTTTAGTGAAAAAGGTTATGTGGATCTAGAAACAAAAAAGGCTAAGGTTGTCTTGAAATCATGCATGTAAATCTTTTCATGAAAATTAAATAACTTTAAGAAAAGGATCATGAAACCAAAAAGGTTGTCCTAGTACCTCTATTTTCAAGGAATCCGATAGTCCCATAGTTCATCATAGATTTATGGCTTTGAGATTTTTGACTTTCTCATGACCTTGGCCTCTATCACCATCCATCAAAACATGCTGGTTAGATTTCTCTACCATTTTCATGTTTTCACTTTCCACCTATGTTCTCTCATGTGGAAACCCAGTTATGTGTTACTTTCTATAACCATTATGATTATATCTTTCCCTTTTTAAGGGAAGTTTCAGTCTTCATTATTGAGATGTGGGCTTTTCGGAAAAGAAATATCAATTATAAAAACAATAATAACCTAAAATGATTTCGATGGTGAAATTAATTTTAAGGGAGGTAGAATATAACACCTCATGATTTTGTGAATTATTATTTTTCAAAATAATTTAATCTTTTTTATATTTTTAATTTCATGCAACACAAAAAATATATTATTTTATATCAAATCATTATGTTTTTCTTAGGCGAACTACAGAAAACATATATTTCATAATTATCTACATGGAACACCAAGGTGATCATGCGTTACACGCAACAATGAATTTCCATGATGGATTTTGTAACACTAAGATCGAGTGTTACCGGACAACAATATATATATATATATATAAATAAATTATATATAATAATATATAACTTATCCATTAAATTAGATTTTATGAATATTATTAACTAACTTATGTGTATATATGTTTTTTCGAAAATATAAAATGAATTAACTAGTTAAAATTATTAAAAAATGAATATTGTAACCAAATTGATTATAAAGGGTGTATTTTTTATAGAAAACTAATATTATTTTCAAAAAGACATTTTAATACTAATAAATTAGATAAATTACTATTATTAATTAATTTTATTTTAATATATATCTTATATATTCAATAATATATTTTTTTATAGTAATCTAATAGATTTGATAGACATAATATAAAAAAAACCCAATTTTATACTTAAAACCCAATATTTTTTAAAAAGGTAGTTTTACCGCCTTATAATGGAGAACCCTTTATTGATAAATTTTTTTGGAACTTTTATAAATTTAATATGTCAAAATAAACATAATATTTTGAATAGAAAAATAAAAAATATTTTAGGATAACATTTTGATATTTTTCTATTAGGTTTTATTTTTTAAAAGAATAGTTAAAAATATTGAATTTTTACTCAAACTATTTTCCCATCTAATTTTTTTATACGGTTAAATTATATTTTAAATTAATTTTACCAATAAATCAAATTTAGTTCATTTAAATCAACTTAATTTTGAAATTGACTATAAAAACATAGCAATCTTTTGATCATTTTTACTTTAAAAACCCACATTGTCGACCCAATTATAGGATTATCTTTAAATTAATTTATTCCATTTAGATGATTGGTATTTGGAAAAAATGGTTTCCGTATTTTTAATAACCATAATTTATAATTTCTAATATTTTCAACTTAGTTTTTTTCCAAAAACATTAGTGAAGTAATTATAATTAATTACAATGATGAAGGTTAAATTAAGTATAATAAAGAACTAAACCATAACATTAAGGCCTAAAATAACATATAAACTTTTCTTAAATCCATTTTCTATAAATATTTTGATCTTATCTTCCCTTTGAAATACTTTTGAACATTATTTATCCACATTAAATAAAAATTATTTATGGTGTTCATTTCCTTTAAAATAATTCAAGAGTGTCACCCCTCCAACATTATAAAAGGCTTCCTCTCCTCCCACTTCCTCACACATCTCAAGACACTTTGGATCGACCAAAAATCATCCCAATTATCTCTCTATAATCCATTCATTCCACTTTGAAACCTTATTTTTGGAATAATTCCTTCTATGGAAACCCTTTAGTGTAAACTAAAAGAGTTTCCCAATTAAGAGATAACCCCCTCCCTCAAACTCCATTATTTTATTTTATTTATCCAATCCCTAAAATATTATTATTACATTATGGTATAATAGAACCAATATCCAAAATATAATAGTATTTTTTTTATTCTAAGGTTTCTTTCAACACTTACACACACTTCCATCTAATGGGTAACGAACATATTGTTTACTTGTAAGCTGACTATCGCCTCACTATACGAATGTTGTTCAATTTTCCTTTATAGCCTCTCATGGTGGCTATTATGATGGAATATATATTTATTTATGTATATATAATATTTATTATTATTTTATAATTTTTTTAATTCTTTTACAAGAACACATCTTTAAACCTTCCATTTCCTGTTAATACGATTATTTTATTTGATGACGTGTGGACTACCGCCCCCTAAAAACGATGTGATTCATTCATACAGTACATGGAATTTATTAAGCATGAATGTACTGAATATATATGGCATATATGATATAATAAATCTACATTAATAATGATATATATATAAATATATCTTTATATTTCTTTTACATTCTTTCATTCAATATGACAATTAAATGGAAATAGTGATCATGCATACGTACAGTTTTCCATCTCCATGAACGGTGTCTTCCATTTCATAATTCTATATTATATAGATTGCACATGAGCCTCAGCCTAGTTGGTGAGGACTCCTTAAGTGCATCCAAGATACCTAGGATCAAATCCAGGTGGAGGCTAATTTCCGGGGTGTTGTAGCAGACACTGTAGCAGTACTGTAGCAGACACTATAGCAGGTACTGTGCAGAACTGTAGCAGGTACTGTAGCGGGAACTGTAGCAGGCACTGTTTGACATGATAGAATCTGTGAATATTCCCCCGTCTGGGCCTTCAGGCCACCGATTTGGTCCCCGAGTCCTTTAAGGCCTTCGGGACACCCAGGCCTTCGGGTCAGTAAGGCCTTCGGGCCACCTCAAGGCCTTCGGGACACCTTTAGTGCAGATGAAATCTAGATAACCTACAAGGAACAAGCTTCAGAAGGAGGAGGAGCTAGGAGCTTACACCAGAGCAAAGCTAAACGGATTGCAAGAATGAGAGGGTATGGAACCTGCCTTCGGTACAAGCATGTGCATGCATGGGAAAGCCTAGCCGATCAGCCATGCGAAGTTGGAGAGCTGATTTCACGATGAAAATGTTAGGGGGGAGGAGTTCTAAGTAGTTATTCTGGGTTGCATGTAATGTTCAAAGCCTACATACAATTAATTGCTCTAAGGCCTACGAGGTATGTAATACTTTCTCCTACGGGCCTTGTAAGGTTTCCACCTCACCCCTTAATATGTGGATTATCAAAAATCAATAAAAAATGAAGGCCTTCGGGCCATTGGAGGAGGATATTATATGGATATTTATAATACAAATATATTGTATATAAATGATATTTATATCATGTTTTACATTCTCTATTCAATATATATGTATAAGGACCAATGCTATAACAAATTAAGACATATGGGAAAAACAAAGCGAATATTATCCGAAGTGAATCCTTAACATAGGATGGTTAACAAAAAGGAATTTTAAGGTCATAATGAAACCACATATGGTATAATATATAATAATATTGTTCTATAAAAGATTTATAATAATTTTATATTTATTATATAGGTGGTTTGAACGAGTACAACGAGAGGTCAAGACACATGGTAAGGGGATGTCATCTCACATTTTGTTTCCATAAGATACATGCTATATTTCCACTCTTTACTTTTGAATGTTTTATATAAATTCCTTGATTGTATTAAATTGTTATTATTATTAAACTTATTGGTATTTACATATCCATTGTATGATCTTTCTTTCATGGGTATTAAGTTTCAAAAATTACCAAATCGGTAAAAATGTTTTGTCTCAATTTGTCTTCTTTGAAACTCATGTTTTATTATGCACCTACACTCTTTTTCAAGGTGTATATAAATATATTTATAATGTTATATCAAGAATATCCTTCCTTTCATGATATTTTAAGATAAATTTTACATCCTTTTCTTTCTTGAAGAGTATGATCCCACGTAAACAAGTGGTAAGAGTTTATTGAACAATATCATTGTTTTTCGAGAATGTTAATTATTATGAATCTTTGATGAAATATTATTTTCCATATCTCATGGATATTCATTAGTTTCCTTATCCTTTTTTTATCAAGATACCCTCATGTATTAGTACCATTTTTTCACTCTTTTGTACTTAAGGTAATGTTTTTAAGTAAAATTTAATTGTGTCTCTCTTTTCTCGTAAATCTGTTGTATTCAAAAACTATGTTTTCAAAATGTTCATCAAAAATGATTTCAAAAGATATTTGGAGCTCATTTTCAAGTAAAATTGATTTCAAAATTGATTTATGGTTTACAAATATTCCTTTATATGTTTTCAGTTCTATTTTAAAGGGAAAAGGTTTTATAAAAAAATATGTTTAAGAAGTATTTTAAATATTTTCAATATTTCTTTGTATATTTTCAAAGTAATATTTCATGGAAAGTTTTTTTCAAATGGTATTTAAGATTCATTTATATGTTTTCAATGAAATTTTTTTCAAAACGTTTTAAAATCACTTTTATATGTTTTCAGGGAAAAAGTTTTTCAAAACTTTTTCAGTATCTCTTTATATACTTTCAAAGACAAAAGTTCCCAAAAGCATCTTTAATCATTCTTTATAAGATATTATTTTTATTTTCAAGAAAAATATATTCAAAAGGGTTTTATGTTTTAAAGATCCTTTTTCAAAGAAGAAATCTTCTATTACTCAAGAAATTTTTTTAAAAGATATATCAAAATTATTTTCCATCTAAGATGTAATCTATTGATTTTACTCATGCCTTTCTTGGAAATAATCTGAAGGTTCCATTCATATTATTTCTCTGAATGGTTTATGTAATGGTCTTTATGAAACCCATTTCTCTTTCATTAGTTATATTATTATTAAATCTTTTATCCTTTCACAAGTTATGATTTTGGTGAAATGATTATAAAACTTGTAACTTTTTCCATAGGTTATGACATGATTACATGTTTATAACACCCATTTAAGTTCATGGGTTAAGATATGACATGATTTTAATGATCGTGTGTAAAATGTATGTATGACTTATTTATAAGATGGGTGTGACCTATATATCTCTTAAACTCATTGGGTAACTATTAATATCCAATGAGATAGACATTTATATAAATATAAATGAACTCTGTTTAGTATTATAGGGTTAAAACGAGAAATAAACTTCTTTTAGTTTTATAAGGATGGAATGGGAGTTTTCCCAGTTTAGTAATACTGAGCTGGAGTGGGGGTATACCCAATTCAGTAATGGAATTTTTCCTCTAATATGTTCCTAGAAGCGATTGTTTGGATACTATATAACTCATATTATATGATTATGTGTCTACCACAATTCCATGTTTTATTCCTATGTCATGTTTTCATGGATAATGTCTTATATTTCCATATTATTCATCTCTTATGAACTGTTAAGACCTATTCTGTGATTTATGTTTATTATCTTTTATATGCATGGTATGATCATCCAATGTTTTTATCATGTTCACATACCCCTCTAATCATGTTTACATTTACATTTTTCCATTTTTTACCCTTACTGAGCATCTGAGCTCATCCCTTTTTATGATTCCTTTACCCCAGGTTATAAAGATACGTAATATGTTTGATGTGTCTTAGAAGGGTACCAGTCAAGTTTAAATAGTAGGAGCTATTGTTTCTCACTTATTTACCAATGTTTATATTTATATGTTTCCATATACACTAGACTGGTACAGTCTTTGGGCATTTGTTTGTATAATGTTTTAAGTATTCCATAAATGTTATGTAATGTTAATGTATGTTAAGACAGGTTTATTATATGAATGGTATATCAGTCTGGTCATCAGTTTAGGGGTGAAAAACCATGATCAAATTCAAAGAAGACTCAAATAACTCTTATAATACCTTCCATAACTATTTTGTGTTGAATTCATCATATTCTAAAAATATCATTAAGGTAACTCCATGTTGACAGACTATCTCCTACAGATAAAAGTGTCCCATGTTGTAATGTCTCAAATTTGGGAGCCACTAAACAGTGCCCCGTACCCATTTGGCCATATGGCCTCAACAACATTTCCCCAAATGCCTTAGGATGTCGACTAGCAGTGAGGGCCTTGGGTGTGATAGTGGGGAAACTATGCCCTCATTGGAAGAGTACAATACAACGGAATACAATAACAATGAACTAACTGAAGTAGTAAACAGTATATGATTGAGACAAAATAGCCGAAGTTTGAAAGATAAATATCCAAGTCTCAAACAATACAAATGATAATGCATCATATCATATGTTCTAAGAAAGCAACCAAAACAAGATACACTACAATCAAGTACAATACAATACCGAATTACGGTAAAACTAAATGAAACTCAGCAGCATCGCAAGTAAAGGCTCGGTCCCATGCTCTCCGACTCCTAAGAAGCAATAAAATACCTTTGTTGGGAGCATTTCCCCTATCAACACCGATGATAATATAGTCTATTTGGGCCCAAAAACATGACCCAAACAGGGTGTGAGAAATAAATCCCAGTAGGCAACCACCAAATGTCGGTTCAAATCTGTTAGGGAGTATATGAAAAAGTAGTGTAAAATAGTAAAATGCAGTAACTAGTATGTACTCAAAAGTAAACATTTCTACAAGTATTGGAATTATTTTACATTCATTTAATGTTATTTAATAAATTCAAGTTCATTGAATTATATAAGTCTCGGGATCCTGCCTAAGACCATCAATACCCTATATAAAGTAACCACAATAGGTACCCTGGCAGTCTATCTATGAAAAGAAGTATATGTTGAATCCAAGATTGTACTTTGGCTTGGAAGATGCATCGTCAGTCATTCGAGTTCAAAATGTCTCAGGGACAAGATCAATGTATAATCATTCCAATATATTCTAATGAAGGACAAGCCTGGTGTATCAGCATTTCATTATATTATAATCAAGGACAAGCCCGGTGTATCAGTATTTCTACACATTATAATTTGGGACATGCTCGGTGTATTGGTATTTCAGTATATTATAATTAGGGTAAAGCCCGGTGTATCATCATTTTAGCATATTATAATCATGGATAAACTCGGTTTATTAGAATTTCATTATATTATAATCAAACAGGTAAATTACACTAATACATGGTTTTCATCATAGCAAATCACGTGGGCAATTCATATAACAATATATACCATTCTAATCAACCCCTAAAAGGTAAAATTTTCACAAGCCTCAAATGCATTCTTTCCAAAAGGATAAATAGGGTAAACACACCCATCGGGTGTCCCTAAATCATATATTCAGCAATAACATGCTTCAATTTCATAAAATCAAATACTTAAACATCATTAGGTATCTACAAGTTTCAATTATAGAGCAAAGCAATACCCAAAAATGGGATCATGATATTTTGGAACATATAATCAACTCAACATTTAACAAAAGGCACAAAACCACCTACCTCAATGTCTTATAATTGATACAATCCAATGTTGGTGCTTGCATTATCCTAGAACGGTGTAGATAGATTGGGTTCTAACATGACTGACGACACTTGAATCGTGTCTCGGATGACAAAATGGGAGAATGAAATGATCGCGTGGCTCCTTGTTATTCACAAGACAGATCTTCTGTCCAAAAGAAGAGAAAATGATGCTACTACCCATTTTAAGGTGAAAATTAGGAGTACACGGTGTGTAAGTTAATATACACAGTGTGTATATCATTTTACTATTAATAAATTCGCCGATCAACTTTACGCGTCCTACACCGACCTTGCCGACATGACTACATGGCGTGTACTATGGAGTACACGGCGGGTTGTGGAATTTTGTTCTCTCCCTAGACAACAAATTAAAACATCGTGTATCCCCATCCTACATGTCCAGACAATACGGTGTTTACATAGGATTACACAACGTGTACTACTAAAACATAACATTTTCCCATTTTTCCTTTTTTTCTCAAAAAAAACTCAAAGGAAATGAAAAAGAATAAAACAATACCTCATAAGAAGAACCGTTTTCTTACACATGCTCTCTTCTAAAATCTTCTATGGAATATCTTGGATGTAGGCTAACATGGTGAGTCAGTCTATCATCACCTAGATGGAATCATATCCTTTATACATCTATTTTAGCCCCATAATAATGTCTATGGATATATCATCCCACATCCACTCAGGCGCCTAAAGGAGCTGATCTAAACCCATTAGAACCATGTGCATAACCTTCATTTGTTAATACATAATGCATCAAGAGAAAATTTTGGTAACACATATCTTCATCCCTAGAAGACAGAACTACCTACAAAGGTGTAATGACCCACTTATCCTCATTGGCTTGAGAATACCATGAATCATTATTAGGCCTTAGGTGACATCCCCAAGACACCAAAGGCTGGAAATAAATAATGAAGGGTTTCAAATAAATGTGGGGGGTGACTTACCCTTTTAATAAATAAAATCAGTTACCCAACAAACCATAACTAAACCAATCAACATATAATGCCTTAATAAGATAAATACATCTCAACCAATATCTTTATAACAAAATCCAACCACAATGGAACCATAGTGGAAGGAAAATAAACTACCAAAGTAAATAGTGGAAAACAACTAAAGACTCCAAGATGACTATGAGACTCTATGCTCCACAAACTCCAGGCTCCATCATCATCAACCAGTCTAAGTATCATGAGGTCGTGCTAAATATGTGTGATACATTACCTTTTCCCACGTCCCATAAGATAGCATCTTCAAAAGAAACAAAGTGCCAAAGAATGGGGGATTATAAAACATAGTAGGATTTCCCCAATGACTTCCCTACTAACTCCAGTAGGATTGAAAATTTAGCCACATTTATATAAAAACATTTTATATAAAATAATTTCCCAAAACAGTTTATAAAAAATATAAACAAGTTCAAACAATTTATATCCAAAAGTAATCAAGTTCCATTAAAACCAATTTTATAGAAATTAATACTTTTAGAACGCAATCACACAAATATCTAAAAACCATTTCTCAATATCCTTTAGTCATACACATTCCATTGTTCACAATACACCCACACATGCATGCTTGTTTGACAGTTCCACACTCAAGAGAGGTCTATCATATAATCCCCTTGTGTCCCACTAACACCACCACTTATTCAGGTTCACGTACCTTGTACCCCACTGGTAAAAATCCCTCCCATGTCCTGTCAACATGAACTCACACAAACCCAATGTATGTCAAACCACTTAAAACCATTTCAAGCCATTACAACCCATTTCAATAAAACTAAAATTTTCTTGAAAACCAGTGAACCAACCAATTTCAAAACAACCATTCCCTTTCAGTAAAACATTACTTTTTATTGAAAAATTCTAAATAAAACTATGTTCCACAATTCCAAAAAATCCCCATTTTAAAATCTATATTTTAAAACCATGAACAAAATCACTTTATTCAAATACCTAATTTTCCAGATTTTCACCATTTACCACAGCATCAAAAAATTGGTTTCCAATAGTCATTAAATAGACAATACACAATATATTTCTTAAAAATCAATCATTTTGAAAGCATGTAATTCAGTTCTATAAAGATGAGTCGAGAGTGAAGCTACCTACCTTGAAGGTTTTGATGAAAACTGAAACCAGACAAAGAACGCTTATGAAACTGAGTTAGATCTATACAAAGCAACCTTAGATCTCTTATCTAATCAAGATAAAGACCAAAACCCAACTTATTTTTCATCCACCAAAATCTTTCTACCCATAATGGGCACATATATAAGAAACCAAGAAGAGGGTAGAAGTATATCTAAGAAACCGAAACAAGAACGATGAAGAACAGTGCTTATCGCAAGACTCGGGCTTGAAAATGCTAAGGGAGGGATATAGATTGACTCCAATTCACATTGGAGAGTTTCTCCAACCCTCAATGGAGATAAATATCTAATTATGGGTTCATGGGAGAAAAAACAATGGAGTTAGAGTAAAAAACGAGTGAGATCCAATTTTTAAGGATCCAGATTTGACTCTATGCACTATTTGACTTCACGGTAAGACAAATCATATGCTAATAGTGCATTAGCTACTACCATAAGGAATCCCTGGCACGGTCTCCTCACATTAAATACTTAGCCATACATAAATTGTGCCAAATCCCCTTCCCAAAATCTTCTAGTGCACATGGGTTCCCTTAGTAATTCCGCGCGATTTAAACAAACTTTGCGCAACCCATACGCATCTAATTTTTTTCCTGAAAACATAGTGAGTGTCTACCAAAATCTCACATCCTTCACCCATACTCTTTATCAACATGAAAATATTCAATAATGGGTTACCTAATAGAAACTAGGTTTACCACATTCTCCCCACCATTGGTCTTTCTACCCTCAAAAAGTATAAATCCATCGTTTCCCTAAAAGAGTTCTGACCATTTCTCTTTAATTTCATTCTCACATTCCCAAATATCTTCTTAAATCTGACCATGTTTCCAAAAAACCCAAACTAAAAAATTGATTTTACCCTGAAATACTTTCTCTTGCCTCTCCATAATCTACACTAGCACATGCACCAAGGAAGCATCCAGCTCTATCTCAATATGATATCATCGAATCACATGGTCATGATGAAATTTTGAACTAAGAAACATGGAAAACATTATGCATCACACTGAACCATGGTGGAAAATCCACATGAAATTCCACCTCTATAACCATCTCTAGTATTTAAAAAGGCCTAGTATACCTTAGAGATAACTTAACCTTCTTTCTAAACAGACAATGTCTAGGCCTAGGAGATATCTTAAAGAAGACATGATCACTCACTGTAAAAAACAACAGTCTTCCATGATGATCTACATAAGATTTTTGATAACTCTAAGCCACATCCATCCTCTTTCTGATAAACATGATCTTTTTTGTAGTTTCTTGGATGAGGTTCATCCAAACCCTCTAAGTGTCACCTATTTCCACCCAATAAAGTGGGGAATGACACAGACAACCATAAAACTCTTCAAATAGAGCCATATGTATTGATGCCTAATATATGAAGCCATATGAGAACTCCAATAAGGTAACATGTTATCCCCATGAGCTACCAAAATCTATTACCCATCCTACAAAAATTTTATCCAAAATTTGTATCGTCTGCTCAGATCGGTCGTCTGTCTGAGTATGACACACCATACTCATAGTCAACTATGTCCCGAGGGCTTCCTATAAGGATTTCTAGAAACGAGACATGAACCTTGGATCTCTATCTGAAAATATTTAAATGGGTACACCATGTCTTGTTAAAACCTCTTAGATATATATTTTCAATAGATCCTCCACCGTATGAGTTTCATGAATATGGATGAAATGGGTATACTTGGTAAGTCTGTCCACTATAACCTGTATGGCATCGTGTTTCTGAACTATTATTGGGAGACATATAAAAAAACCATTGTGATATATTCCCATTTCCACAATGGAATAAGAAAATACTACAACATACCTGTTTGCCTCTGATTCCCTGGTTTAACTTGTTGACAAGTTAATCACCACAATATGAACTCGACCGCCTTCCTTTCCATGTCTCTCCACCAAAATGTCACCTTCAACACCTTATACATCTTCTGTATACCTGGATGTACAGCCCATCTGGAATGGAGGTCTGCATGAAAAATTTGTTCTTAATAAGACATAGGTACAACCATCAGATCTATTATCCACAAAACTAAACTCCCATTAAGCTTCCATCCCCCAATGGTCTCCCCAACATTGAGTTTTTAATGCATAACTAGGAATTTTTCATTGGATTATTGTGCCTCTTTTATCTTATTTACCAAATCAGGAACCATAGAAACTAAAATTAAAACTGCAACATCACCTCGGTCTTCAAATTCCATGTTAATGTCGGATATGACCGACATCAACTACTGTTCATCTGAAGCCTCTTTTTCCAACTGGGTGTAGGATATTATGCATAATGAATCTTCCATCGAATTACCTTTCCCTAGTGTATAAATCATGTCAAAGTCAAACATTTGAAGAAACTCTATCCATATCTTTTTCCTCCTATTCAAATCTTATTGTGAGAAAATATGCTCCAAGCTCTTATTATCTGTGAAGATGGTAAATTTCTCACCAAACAGATAGTGATGCCATGTTATCAATGCATGGACAACCACAACTAAATCCAAATCATGAGTAGGGTAATTATTTTAACGCACAATAAACTACCTTGAACCATAGGCACCAACATGATCTCCTTTCATGAGAACACATCCCAACCCTGGTCCCAAAGCATCACAATAACCACATGTCCCTACCTTGATTCTGAAAAAATCAATATGGGTGCCTATATAGGATGAAATTTCAGATCTTAGAAATATTTTTTGCATTCTTCATCCAATTGGAATGGATCATTCTTATTTGTCAAAGCTATCATTGGTGAGGCTAGTCATGAGAAATCACACACAAAACGTTGGTAATAACCATCTACACCAAGAAAGCATCATATATCAAAAATGTTCCTTGGATGTTTCCATGAGATAACACTTCAATCTTCACTGGATCCACTGAAACACCTTTTTAGGAATCACATGGATAGGGAAACGTACCTATTGAATCTGAAAATCATAATTAGATAATTTTTCATAAAAATGGTGATCTCTCTAGATTTATAACACTTTCACTCAGTGTTCCTCATGCTCATACCTATACTTTTAATGCACCTAGATTTCATCCACAAACACCACAACAAAAGAATCTAGATATCGTTGGAATATCTTATTCATCAATTCCATAAAGACTGAGGGTGCATTCATAAGGCCAAAAGGCATGACTACATATTTATTGTGGTAATATATACTTCTAAAATATATCTTTGGAATATAGTCCTTCTGAATATGTAATTGGTGATATCTTAAGAGTACAATAATCAACGTATAGATGAATAGTTCTATATTCCTTTTTCACAAACAAGATCGGTGCTACCCACAGATACATAGATGGCCAGATGAAAACTTTTCTTTCCAACTCCTCCAATTTAATTTTCAATTCCATTAACTATAATGGTTCCACCCTATAAGAAAAAATGGAAATAATACTATTCCTCGAAAGGAGATAAATCGTATCCTCTACTTCCCTTAGGTGGTAACCCTGAGAAATTATTAAGAAAAACATATGAAAATTGATCCAAAAATTCTGGAAAACTATTTCCCATGATCTCTTCCATTGATTACAAGGTCAATGCCACAAAATGGTAAGATATCATTCACACTAATGGTTCCAACAAGCCCATTGCAGTTGCCTTCACAACCCTTTCTCCTCTGAAGAGATACTCAATACAATCCGTGGTTTCAAAACTAACTACCCTTCTATAAAAGTCGATGTGAGCCTTAAATGTTATCAACCAATCCATACCCAGGATTATATCATAGAAAAACATCTCTAACACTTAGAAATCCCACTTAAACTCAGCTCAATTAATATTTATAGAACATGATCTACACAAGAAGGATCTATATTCACTTTCCCTGAGAGGAGTTTCTAGTTTTATCACAGGGGGAATCATTTCTAGTTTTAAACAAATAAAATAAACAAAACAAGAAGAAATGAAGGAATAAGACACACCAGTATCAAACAGAACTTGCATAAGGGTAGAATTCAAAATAAGCATACCTCTCACTTTAGATGGTCTAGCATGATCATCTAAAAATATCTGCTCAGCTCCATACAATTGCTTCATTGCTACACTATTCTACTTGTTTCCTTGCTGATATGTCCCTTTCTGAGTATTCATGGTATTAATAGAATAACCATGGATACCTCTTCTATATTGATGAGACTGATTCTATTGTCCACACCTTGTTGAAGCATATGATGCTTGCGATGCCTGAGAAGTGTCTCGAGCCCCTGACCTTGGAGAACTACACCAATAGAGCTGAAGATGACCCATAATCTTATAGTTATGACATTCTCTAGGTTGTTCCATAAAATCTTTCTTTATGTGGTCAAGTGAACCATGTTGGAAATAACCCTCTTTACTCCTGGGTTAGATAGGAAGGTTCACTGATCCAGCCATCTGATTTTTAGGCTTCTTCCAACATTGTAAATAGGTGTCCCTCTTCTTATTACTCCCATCATTCGAGTTCCCACCATTTTCTATATGTATCATCAAACATCCTCATCCCATATCTCCTGAGATATCATGCTCTGTTCACCATCTCTATATAGTTATTAATACATAGAACCGCAATCCCCAAGTGTAACTCCTACCTTATCCATGATTCAATTTTGTGTGCCTTCAAGGACGCACTAGCTACATCCTCTACTTCAAAGTGCACTATATTCATAAATTTAGCAGCATAATCTATGAAAATGAGATTCTCTTATTTCAAGATAAAGAAATCCAGTGTTTCTGGATCTTGAACGTGTGAGGATAGAGTTGTTTTTTGAAAAATTATTCATAATCTTTCAAACTCAGGACTGGATCCCCTTTGTCATGCATTACTATTTCCCACCAATAGTGTACAAGATCCTTGAGCATATAAGTCACCAGGTTGATTGTTAGCTCCGATGGTGTGCCAATGAAATCAAAGATATGATTCATCCTTCTCATCTACACCTTCACTCTTTTGGGTTCATAATCACCCCGGATGTTGGGTGGATTATGCTTCAAGAACTGGATGGTATGATCCACATGTCTTGGCTCATCCATTCATTTCCACATTTCCATTTATTGGAATGCTTGATTAATACTTTGAACAAATTCTTGGTTCACTCGTGGCTTAGGTGTAACCACGTTCTCTGCAGCTTCTTTCAGTTGGTTCCTACGACGCCTATAGGATTCCATTTTCTAAACAAACACAAAACTTTGTAAGGCTCTATCTCTAGTAACCGAAGGCTTATAATTTTAAATTCTATCCCATAAACAATCACAAAATTTCTTTAAAAATCAACATTTTCCAAGACAAACTATTTTTGAAAACTCCATTCTTTTTCTTAGAAAATCAACCCATTTTCAAAATTTACCAACCATAACCTTTTCAAGATATTTCATTTGAAAACAAATTCATACTTTTTAGAAAAATACATTTTTCACAAACATAATAATTAAACTAATTGATGTATTCACGTATAGTGGGAATCCATTCCTCTAATACATGGCATGCTCGTTTCATTAGCTAAACCCATGACAATGAGATTTCCAAATCCTATAAGTGTCTCCAAAACACTTATGTACACAACACCCTAATAGCTTGAAGTTCAGCATAAAAGGGTTTTCTACATACTTTTATTCTATACATATCATTTTCCAAAAATCCTACTCTTTTCTAAGATCCCAACCCAAGGAATAGACAAGAATGAATTCAACTCCAAAACTGAGAAACTGAAGACTAATTGTTGGGAAAGGACCGAACAATATGATACCATTTTTAATGACCCACTTATCCTCATTGGCTTGAGTATACCATGAATCATTACTAGTCCTTAGGAGGCATCCACAAGATTCCAAAGGATGGAAATAAATGTTGAAGGGTTTCAAATAAAAGTTGGGGAGGATTTACCCATTTAGAAACTAAAATAACTAACTAAAAACCCATAAATAGAACACTCACTATATATTGCATGAATAAGAGTAAGACGACTCAATGAATATATTTATAAAAAAATAGAACCGCAATGGTACCACATCATAAGACAAACCAACTACGAAAGTGAATTGTGAAAAAACAACTAAAGACTCCATTATAACAACAAGACTCCAGGCTCCATATTTTCTAGGCTCCAACATCATCAATCAGCTCAAGTATCACGAGGTCATGCTAAATACGTGTGATACATTACCTTTTCCGATGTCTCAGTCTATAGCATCTGAAAAATCACCAATGTGCCAAAGTTGGGGTGAGTATAAAACTCAGTAGTCTTTCCCCAATGAATTCCCTACTCATGCTAGTAGGATAGAAAATTTAGCCACATCTATATAAAGACATTTTATATAAAGTAATTTCCTAAAATAGTTTATAACAAAATATAAACAAGTTCCAAGCCATTTATAACCAATAGTAATCAAGAACCATTAAAACCAATTTTCCAGTAAGTAATAATTATTGAAAACAATAAAAAAACTCTAAAACCCATTTCTCAATATCCTTTTAGCATGACCAGTCAATTGTTCATAACACACCATCACATGCATGATTATTTGACAGTTCCATACTCATGAGTGGTCTCTCATCTAATTTACTTGTGTCCCACTAACATCTCCCCTTATTCAAGGTCACATACCTTTTACTCTACTACTATAAATTCCTCTTAGGGCCCATCTACTTGAACTCACACAAACTCAATGTATTCCAAACCACTTCAAACCTTTTCAAACCATTAAAACCCATTTCAATAAAACTATACTTTTCTTGAAAACCAAGGAAGAAAAAAATTTAAAAACAACCATTACCATTCAATAAAATATTCCCTTTTATTGAAAATGTATAAATCAAACAATGTTACATGATTCCAGAAAATCCCCATTTTAAAATCCAAAATTTAAAACTAAGAATAAAAGCACTTTATTCAAATACCCAATTTTCTAGATTTTCACAATTCACAACACCATCACAAAAGAGGTTTCCAAAAATTGTTCAACAAATAATAAACAATAAATTTCACACAAATAATTAAATTTAAAATCATTACATTCAGTTCTATCAAGTGGAGTCTAGGGTTAATCCACCTACCTTGAGGTCTTTCATGACAATCGAAATCAGACTAATAACACTTAAGAAACTTGGTTAGATCTCCACAAAACTGCCTTAGATCTCTTATCCTAGAAAGATCAAGACCAAAACCCAAATTATTTGGAATCCAAAAACATAGATCTACTCATAACTGGAATATATCTATGAAACCAAGAATAGAGGAGAATTATATCAAATTAGATCTATGAAATCGATACAAGAACGATGAAGAATGGCGCTTACCACAAGAATTGGGCTTCCAAATGCCAAGGTAGGGCTTCGAATTGACTCCAATTTTCTGGGGAGAGGTCATAATACCTTAAATGGAGAGGAAAATTGAATTAGGGGTGTATAAAAGAAAAAATGAGGGAGTTAGAGAAAAACAATTGTGATATTATTTTTAAGGATCTAGATTTGACTCTGTGCACCATTTGACCGCACAGTTAGGAAACCCATGTGCTAACCGTGCGTTAGATATTGCCTTAAGGAAACAATTTTATGACCTCCTTGAATAGTCTTCCCAACAGTGCATACACCATGTCGAATCCACTGCTTAAAATCTTCTAGTGCACATGTTTTCCCATATTATTTTTACACTGTTTAAAAAAACCTTGTAAAAACAGTGTGCATCCACCTTTTCTCCAAAACATAGTGAAAGGTTACCAAACTCTCCTATCCATCACCCTTAAACTTTATCAACATAAACATTTTCAAGAAAGGGTTACATACAAGTAACTGGGGGTACTAAAAAAGGTCCTAGTACATATGTTCCACAAATGGATATACTGTTATGGGTGAAGTAAGAAATTCCAACAACACCCCCTCTCTCAGCGCAACTGGTACAATGATCTGTCCTCTAAAAAGAATTTCATTCTACCAGACCATAAAAAAATATCTCTAGAGCATATCATGTGGATATATGGGTATCTAGAGTCCCAAAGTTGGTATTCAAATGTTGTTCCTCCTTGAATCACTATAAATATAGAGGGGTAACAACTATTTACTATAGGTAAGCTACTCCAACCCCCTAAAAGGTATAACTATAGAAAGGAAAACTTCTCTAACACCTCCCTAAGTTAAAGTGAACAAGATGACCTACTAAGAGTATCTTACACCATGTTCCCCTTCACATGAATATATAAAAACTCAAAGTCATGCTTCTAGAAGAACTCTAACCATCTCCATTATCTCATGTTAAGGTCCTTCTTAGATGAGATACTATTGAGAATCTTGTGGTCAAAATAGATGGTAAACTACTCACCCATATGTTAGTGTCACATCATTTAATTGTAAATAATTCTATAGTGAACTAAATATTGTGGGTCACGTAGTTATACTCATGTGATATCAATTGAAGTGATCCATAGGCCATCACCACCTTCCACTACAACTAAACACAACCCAACTCTTTCCATGAATCATTGAAGAACACCACATACTCAACACCCTCCTTTTAAAATAACAAGAGTAGAGAACTCTTTAATCTCTTCCTCAACTCTTGGAAACCCTACTCTAACCTCTTCATCCACATGAATGGAATCCCCTTTTGGCCAAATATGTCAGGTGAGATGATTCCCTATAGAAATATGGTAAAAATATATGATAGTATCTTTCTCTATAAAGGAATATCCGCACCTCCATTATTCTCTTGGTCGCCCCCAACCAAACACTTCCTTGACCTTTAAAAAGTCCACTACTGCACCATCTACTGAGATAATATGTCCCAAAAATAGAACCTATTGAATCATTTACTAGAGAATTGGGAGCCTTCAGTAAATCTAGTTATCTCATAGTATGTTATTGACTGTTATCAAGTGTCATGTGTAATCCTCCTCAAATGACATGTACACTAGGATATACTCAAGGAATACTACTACAAACTATTATAAGAAAGGCTGAAATATTTCAATAATGAGACCCATATACATTTAATTAGAATTAATCACACAAAGGGACATGTCTCATTATGACCGTAATGAAATTGTAAACCCATTTTCAGCACACCCACATCACATACATATCGTGTGTGAGAGGATGATCTGAGGTCAATCATTGAGAACCAAATTTCCCCTCTCAACTGATCAAATAGGTCATCAATCATTAGTGGTGGATACATGTTACTTACTGTATCTTAGTTTAGGATAGGGTAATCCACAGTTAACCTCATGATCCTATATTCCTTATTGGAAAACAGCATGGTGGTTGTCCAAGGTGAAACATTGGGTCTTTTAAAGCCCTTCCTACGGAAGTCCTCCAACTACACCCTATGATAGAGATGATCTGTAGGATCCATCCGATGTAGTGGTGAAGATATCATGGTCATACAAGGATATATATCAATATATAATTGTATCTCTCATCATAGAGGTGAGCATGGAACAGCCACATGAATGACATCCAAATAATCTTCCACTACTACACAGAACTGAAAATTCATAGCATCCACTACATCAAAGGTTATGAAAGCCAACTAGTGTGTAATCTGCTACATCCTCTTATAAATGAGTCCACCTTACTCTTTCTATGTTTCCTTTTTTACCCACAAAGAGAAATCGCATCCCATCAATGTGATCACAACACATCCTCCAGCTAAAACCTCACATCAAGGTATGAAATGTGGATAACCAGTCCATACATATGATTACAATACAATGTATCATTACTTCTATAAAGATACCCCAAATGAAAATATCACTTCCAAGAGTTAGGTGACCCTGAGGGAAAAAGTGTTTAATCACTGATTTGCCTCCATTAGGAGTTTCCAATAATAAGGGTCAAGCCGATTTTACACTAGAATCACTTGGTCTCTAATAATAGTAGTTGAGTGAATGGAGTGACTCAAAAACATGTCAATTAATAACAAATATAAAGAAGAGAATATGAAGTTCATACCTCATATCATTACTGTAACACCCCAATAAATTAAAGATAGATTTAATATTATATGCATGAAACACTAATTCTCTACAAGGAAACACTTTATTATAACCTAACCAATAAACATAATGTTTCCACTACTATAACTTTAATTTCGAAAAATTGACATACACGGTTGTGTTCAGTAAGATATTTAGAGTCTAATAAGAAAAACTTAATTTTTGATGAATAATTAATTACACTTATGAATATTAATGATTAGTAAATTGGCCAAAAAAATAGAAACTTCACCCATGAGTGTATAAATACAATTTAGACAACCTAAAGGTGAAAAAATGATCATAGTATAAGTATTTGTATTTATGTATGCCTTAAATATTTTATTTACAATTTTAAAATTAATTTAATTATTTAAAATGGAAATGTATTTTCGTAAAATTTAATCATAAATTGTTACTTTATTTTGTTATGGTTATAAGATAATTTTATGGGACCTTGATTAATTTCTCAAGGTGTTATAAAACGAGTTATAGTTTTAAAGTAGTTTTTTTAGTCAATTATGATTTTATTTAAAAATTAAATTAAAAATATTTTAAAAATTATTTTCAAAAAATGGATTTCATTTTTGAATTCTACACATAAAAAAATGTTTGGGATTTTTCAAAAATATTTGAATTTTTTATGAATAGTAAAAAATAGTATTGAGTTTTCAGTATGTTCATTGACATCATAATGATTTAATAATTAATATAAAATTATGGTCAACTTTTTTATAGTAAAATATAACGTGAGGTGTCCCAAGTGGCTAATACCATTGGAAAATACCATGGGAAAGCCCATGGTTTTGCAAAAACCACTAATGAGATGTCCCTTTAAATTAATAAAAAACTCCCACTCATTTACTATAAATACCCAATCATTCCTTCATTTTACTTCACTAAAAACTCATAATCCTTGAATCTATGGTATTGTTTCCTCCCTAAGAGTGCTAAAAAAATTTCCTCAAGCCGCCAAGGTCCCAACCTTCAAGTCTTAGGAGTTACTCTACAAGGTAAGAGAATTATCAACTTCTCTTCTCCATCCAAGTTCTCTTTTATGTTGTATGTATTTCAAGTTTTCATACCATGTTATTACTTCCATATTATTTTTTAAATATACTATTTTATGAGTCTTTTATTAATTCTTAAACCTTGTACCATATATTTTTAATGTTTTCTAAAACCGTGTTGCATAGCCGTTATGCTACAGAATTTTCATCTCAAAATATCTCTCTTTTTCAAGCACTCTTATTATGTAATTATATTTTAATTTCAATAGATTTATTCTGGTATATGTCATTAAATATCCCCCTTAATTTCCATATTATTTAATAATTATTAGATACCATTTTTCTATCATAAAAATATTTTATGAATTTTTAAGTGATGATGTTAGGCTGCGGAATTTTTGTGAGTGATTTCTCAACTTTTCTTTTATTTCGAGTTCCTTTATTTTCATTTTATTTATTTCCTCATCCCACATCATGAAAAATCTATGATAATTAAATTAAATTACATTAAATTTAATTTTATTATGATAATGGAATATTTTATCATCATCTCTCTCCCCCCCTATACTAAAAATGAAAACACCGTCTAAGATGTGTTTATTTATAAAATTCAAGGACGACGGGTTCTCAATTTTTATTACCATATTCAATTTTGGTCATGAAACCATTTTTATGGTTGAAAAAGATAATAATATATTTATTTCATCTTATTTAATGTTATTTAATACTTTCAAACTTATAATATAAAATAATAAATCAAAAAGAAGTTCATTATCCACAAAACTACCAAGTTAATCCAAGATTATATAATTATCTTTTATCAAACATGTCATCCTCATGGTATAAAAACAAATTTATTATAAGAGAATTTTTATCCATTTAATTTCACTAAAACTATATATTAAAAAAAATATGTTTTACGAAATTTCAAATGAACTTCCATTCAAGAATACAGGTAAACCAATCATGAAAACCAAGGAAGAAAATGCTTCCAAAACAATAAAATTAAACCTCTTAAACCTATCAAAAAGGAAATTAATGAACCTAATAAGGTTATAATAAATAAATTAAAAAAATAATAGGTTATGTAAATATTAATTAATTAATTTAATTTGGTTATCTAGGACACTAATATCAAGTGAATGACTCCATCGGACTAAAGGTATGAGTTTCTTCATCTCACTTCCATTTTTGTGAGATATTCTGTATTCACTACTACTACTTGTGTATGTTATTTGTCAACTGACCATTAATATTTATTATCATGAATATATTTATTTTCATGATAATAAATGTATCATTTATGATTATTGTTTTGGGTCATATGATTTAATTGATTACAAAGTAGTAAGGTTTTTCTACCTTAAACGCCATTTTCATTCAGGTTTCTCTTATTCTCTAATCACCTCAATGATATCATTATTGATTCTTATTTACTCCTCATAAATTATGTTTTAATGTTATATATATGTGCACCAACCATAATCCTACTTTCATTTATGGGGATTTATATGTTTTAAAAGGATCTTTCAAAAAATCATCCCAAAATACAAGTTCGATTCAAGGAACTTCTCGGATTATTTCCTATTTTGAATTTAAATGAATAATATATTTTAATCCATTTTTATCATTATAAAATTAAACATTTTAACTTGAAAAATATATTATGTTTGATTTATATTTTTATTAAAGAAAACATTCCTTTGTGCTTTAAAATCCTTTAATATCTTTCATAATCCACACTAAAATGTTTTATGTATAAAGCTTCTCTAAAAACTCATTTTAAATGATTTCACCTCAATAATAATTTATTTAATACTAAAATATAATTTCAATGAAGTTCCATTTTTGCGGGATATACATTTTTACAATTGGATTTCATGAAAAATACAAATGATTTTCCAAAAGAACTCTTCTTTCCAAAGTAATTTTTTTTTCTCATCTCACTTTAACTTCTATGATATATAAGCCTTATTCACAAATTATTTATTTCATGTAGAATATGATCATACATTTTTTATATCATATATAGAGTCTCTTTATTCTCATGATATTCTAAGGGATTGTGATTTTAATTTTTCAAGGTGGCATGTGACACTTTGTAATGTTTAGGGATTATTTCCTTAAGGATTTTTCAATGGTCTCATTTAAAATTATCATCATCTATGTCAATGTACTTTGTTTAATTGTGTAATTAATTGAGTTTTATCTCCTATTATATCATATGCCATTTTTTATTGAATTAATTATTATTAGTTTGACTTTGGAAGTGCTATCATAAAACCATGCACCAATTTACTCCGAATGGTTAGTGTTTATGCTTAATGTTTGGGGAAAGTTACTTTCATTTCGTATAGTAGTTTAAATATGAATGTATATGTTTTCTATGTTTATCCCCATTCATATAAAGAATTAATTGGACTTAGTAAGTGTCAGGTGGGGCCCTCTATAGCCTCTCAGTGCATCGGTAGGTCTTATGAGACAAACTGAGTCATGGCACGAGGCCTTGAAAAAATAATTATTTATGGTCTTGGCATGAGGCCTTGACGGTATGGTTCTGATGTCTAATATATGAATTCATCTCATTATTAAAATATTTGTACAACAAAAATAGGCCTTAGCGGCGGTCTATTAGCGACGTTCTATTAGCTGCGGTTTAGTAAACCACCGCTAATTTTTTTTATAAGGGTTTAGAGGCGGTTTATTAAAAACAGCTGCTAAACCATGTTTTTTTATAGTGCCAACACTCCCCCCTGGCCCCCACGAGACCCCCCACCCCACCGTCTCCCCTCGACCCCCGAAGACCTAGCTCTTCGCCCCTCAGCATGCCTCATCGGTCTTGGCCTGTGCTTGCCACCCCTCATCGTGCCTCGCCAGTCTTGACCTGTTGTTGTCACCCCTCAACGCACCTCGCCGCCCCTCAGTGCCCCTCACTTCCCCTATTGGTAATGTGTTTTTTCCTTATTTATTTTCTAAGATATTATTATGCTTATTCAAAAAAATTCATGTGAGGTTCTTGGTAGGATCCTAATGAATCTACTTGTATTCTTACCCGCTATATATATCTTATTTTTAAAGGTCTATAAGAGGGACTTAGTGATTGGGTTGGGTGTTATTAGAACATGACATGGATATTGATGGTGTTTGAAGATTCATTTTCTTATAATTTGTTTCATGGTATTTCATTTAGTGATGTTCAATTATGTATGGAATTACAAACATCATGGAATTGATTTATTTATATTATATGGATTATATTTGTGGTATCTTATCTTATACTCCTAGGATATATGAGGGTAATACCTACCGTATGTGTGGTTTAGACCCTTAATTCTTGTTTCCACCTTGTTCCCTATCAGAAGTGGGCTTTAGGACTAACACTAGTCTTTACTCTCAATCCAAGAGGGGTTCTAATGAAGGTAGATTGTGACATAATCCACAAAATGGGGTCTCACAACACACATAGTGAACCTTGAAAATCAAAATAAATAAAAAGGTTTTTCTGAATCATGGGTGGGTAAAGACAATTATGAGGAGAGAATTTGAATTATTTAAGGGTTTTAACATAGTTATTCCCTCAATAATAAACCTCTCCATGGGATATCAGAGAACACGTGATATCTCTATAGTATCTAATTAATCATCGGTAATAATCTAAATCATATAAGGCCTTTAAAGATATTTTAATTCTTAGCATATGAATAATAGGGATGAGTCCATGTCATTGGGTGTCATTACACATGTCCCCCACCCCATATTTTGTTCTCATCCCTTGGGGATAATAATCATACATACACATTGTATAACATCACCATCAGGATAAAAAATAAATAATCACATAGCATCACTCCACCCAACTTGACAATCATGTAGAATGTCCCATGCATCAAATGTATCTCATTGTATGTTTTGAAAATCTTTATCATCCATGACCCAACTCACTACCCATAATAATCACCAATAAAATGTTTGCATGTCCTTTTTCATAGCACATCATTTCACATACCAACTCTCAAGGATGCTAATTCTAAATGGATAACGAATCACCTTAACCACTATAACACATCTCATCAGATCACAAAGGACCACACCTGATATATTACAATATCTTCACTCACCTATATGGTTATTTCATATCCCTTTAGACTTATTCACATTATTTCTACACCCTAATCCCATTAGGTGAACCATTTATAATTTTTAAACCCATTAGTTCACATTTCTTGGTTTTCTTATGCCTCAAGAGGCATCACATGATCTACCTCAAACCGATATTACAAATCATCTTTAAGGTAAAACCATTTTTCAAGGTCTAAGTCTTATCTAATCTTTCAGTCTCAACCAATAAGGTGAGACCACCATCAAATAATCATTTATTCATTGTACACTTAGTAAAATTTTTAACAAAAATAAATGTGACCTTCCAATGTCCCTCACATTTTATCTCATGCTCAGACACCCATTTAGAGTCTATCACACAAACTAGAAAATGATTCACAGTGAAATGTGATCGTATAATGATCTTAACATAATACCACCATGTATGGAATGCAAATTTCCTTCCTAATAGCCTCTATATATTTTATCACACAATTCGAAACCCTTTTAGTCCACATTCAAGTCTCCCTAACTCGACTACCAACATTTATATACTACAAAAAACAGAAGAAAAAAATAATGCATGGAGAAAAACATTAACTATCACCTACTAATTATCATTATATGTTAACCCCTAAAATATAGTCATTTTATTTATCCTCAATCAATAGATATTTCAAAACCTATCAAAATACCAAAGTTAGATATTTGGAGTGATATTTCATTAAATAAAAATAAGATAACAATGATTGAGGTTTTAATGAGGTTATCCTACCATTTAGGAGTCCAAATCAAATAATGAATCATCAATATGACATTGAAAAATATTTTAGAAATATAAAGAATTGGTGTAAAGAAACATTCCCAAATGACTCACCTCTATTATTTACTAGACATCTAAGAGGAAAAGGAAATGTATTTTTAAAAATCCAAAGTAAAATATAAAAAATTCCCTTGTATGAAAGTGGTGGTTGGAGAAAGTGGACCCCCTCCTGGACCATAGTGGATCACCAAGGATGTTCCATGATCCACCCCAGAGCTCCACATTATGTTTCAACCCCCATTTATGTTCCATGATCCATCCCAGATTTGAAAAAATTAATCATAAGCAGGGTCACAACTTGTTGCTACCCATAACACTTCACCATGATATGACACATGTTCTAAAATTCTCAACCCCAGACTATACACGACTCTTTGAATCCTAATTCGAGTCCACCAATAACATACAAAGTAGGAAAAAATTATTAATATACACAATATTTAAAACTACCCCTATTGTATATTTTTTGGGGATTGAATATTTTATATGAATTTCATAAGACTATGGATTTAATAGGGTTTCCCACTTTCTATAATTAATACAAAATTAAATAGAAATTGAAAAGGTATATTGACATCAATACTTTTCAGTGTTATTTTAGGATCTATTTTAAGAAATTTAATATAAATCTTTGGAATTTCATGTTTCCTTTGAGTCTGGAAAAACAAATACCTTACTTATAAGCCTTGGATTCATCTACCCTAGTTGTGAATCCTTTCACCTAATGATTCTTGGCATGTTATACATCTTGGTTCCCAATGTATTTTCTAAAGTAGTGATTCACGTTTAAGGTAAAAGTTTGTTTCCATTTCATATTCCCAACTTCTATTCAATTATTATATGATTTATCAAGACCTTAACATAGTGATATAAAAGTTATGACATCATCAATTTAGCCATCTTTTTTGGTGTAGCACGACAAACAAAAAACTATAGGGATGAGATCCTTGTTCTCATCTTATTTTATGGATTTTTTTTGAGGAGGTGGTCCTTGGTCAAAGACCAATGCACATTTTATTGAATAAAAAAGTCAAAAATATTACAATAGATGGAAATAAGGTATTTTTTTACAATCTTTATCAAATAGCTGAAGTAAATCTAGAGGGAGGGTTTCCATCCAGGTCATGGTAAGATGAAAACCCTTGTTGGAAAGGGAATCAGAAACATTGTTAGCCTCTCTGAAAGTATGTGTGGCAATGTATTCTATACCATGCAGAGAGTCCAGGAACTACATCCAAAGATTGATCAAAGGCCAGGCAAGGTGAGTCACACTATTCCAGATTTCCTGGACAATGGTGGTAGAATCACTTTCAATCCATAGTTTCTTCTAGCCTTTTTGAATGGAAAACTTGACAACATGAATTACTCCCATCATTTTGGCCTCTAATGTCAAAGATATTCCATAATTTACAAAGAAACACCAGTGAAACTCGCCAGTAGAATCTCTAAAAATGGATCTACAGCTGGAAGGTCCAGGATTTCCCTTTGAGGAACCATCAATGTTGACTTTGATCCATCCTGGCATTGGAGTTTTCCAAAAAACATAAAAGGTGTGAAGAGGTTGATCATATATGCCATCAACCCGAATCCTGTGCAAAATCTCCTAGACACCAACCGAGTTATTTCAATGAGCTTTTTGAATTGAGGCAGCTTCTAAATCACAATGAGGATCTGTGATTTACCTACATTAAGATTTAATGAGCATTTATTGTGTAGAATATAATTTTTTTCATACCAGATCACATGCAGGAGCTCAGCAACAAAAGCTAGAAATTGTTCTTAATTTTTCGAGAGGCTTGGTGCTACACACAACATTTAAGAAGAGTGAAAATTGAGTCAGGGGTATGCCATCTGCAATGAAAAATGTCAACAATATATTTCCAAATAGCACAGGATATGGCACAAGATAAAAATAGATGTTTAGTGTCCTCCCTATGTTGATTACATAGGTGATATTTAGAGCATAACTGGATACCAAAAGATTGAAGGCAGACCTCAGTGGGAAATCTGTTATGAGAAATGCGCCAAATTAGAGTGAGTCTAGTAGGCTTAATCCACATCTTGTATAAAAAATTTAACCAATGAAAGCTAGATTCAGATCCAATAATTTTTTGCATATTGGAATTTTTTGAGTCAAGAATACCATTTAGAGTGGGTTCCCATACAAGAAAATCCTCACAGTTAATAAAAGGATAGTTATCAATGATCTGAGCAACATTGTCAGGGATATTATCCCTATGGGTGGGTAAAGACAATTATGAGGAGACAATTTGAATTATTTTAGGGTATTAACATAGTTATTCCCTCAATAATGAACCTCATCATGGGATATCCGAGAACATGTTATATCTCTATAGTATCTGATTAATCATCGACAATAATCTAAATCATATAAGGCCTTTAAAGATATTTTCATTCTTAGAATATGAATAATAGGTATGAGTCCATGTCATTGGGTTTCATTACACATGTCCCACTCCCCATTTTTTGTTCTCATACCTTGGGGATAATAATCATACATACACATTGTATAACATCACCATTAGGATAAACAATAAATAATTAGATATCATCACTCCACCCAACTTGACTATCATGTAGAATGTCTCATGCATCTAATGTATCTTAATGTATGTTTCTAAAATATTTATCATCCAAGACCCAACTCACTACCCATAATAATCACCTCTAAAATGATTCCAAGTCCTTTTTCATAGCACATCATTTCACATACCGACTCTCAAGGCTGCTAATTCTAAATGGTTAATGAATCACCGTAACCTCTATATCACATCTCATCAGATCACAAAGGACCACACCTGATATATTTCCATATCTTTACTCACCTATATGGTTATTTCATATCCCTTAAGACTTATTCATATTATTTCTACGCACTAATCCCTTTAGGTGAACCATTTATAAGTTTTAAACCCATTAGTTCACTTTTCTTGGTTTTCATGTGCCTCATGAGGCGTCACATGATTTACCTCGAACTGATATTACAAATCACATTTAAGGTAAAACCATTGTTCAAGGTATAAGTCTTATCTATTATTTCAATCTCTACTAATAAGGTGATCCCACTATCAAATAATCATTCATTCATTATACACTTAGTAAAATTTTTAACAAAAATAAAAGTGACCTTCCAATGTCCCTCGCATTTTATCTCATGCTCAGATACCCATTTAGAGTACATCACAGAAACTAGAAAAAGATTCACAAGGAAATGTGATCATATAATGATCATAAAATAATCCCACCATGTATAGAATTAAAATTTCCTTCCAAATAGCCTCTACATATTTTATCACACAATTACAAACCATTTTAGTCCACATTCAGGTCTCCCTAACTCGACTACCAACATCTATATACCATAAAAATAGAAGAAAAAATAATGCATGGAGAAAAAATTTAACTATCACCTACTTATTATCATTAGATGTTAACCCCTAAAATATTGTTATTTTATTTAACCTCAATCAATATATATTTAAAACCTATCAAAATACCAAAGTTAGATATTTTGAGTGATATTCCATTAAACAAAAATAAGATAACAATGATTGGTGTTTTGATGAGGTTATCCTACCATCTAGGAGTCCAAATCAATAAATGACTCATCAATATGACATCGAACAAGATTTTAGAAATATAAAGAATTAGTGTAAAGAAACATTCCAAAATGACTCACCTATATTATTTCCTAGTCATCTATGTGGAAAAGGAAATGTATTTTTATTTATCCAAAAGAAAATATAAAAAATTCACATGCATGAAAGTGGTGGTTGGAGAAAGTAGACCCCCTCCTGGACCATAGTGGATCAACAAGGATGTTCCATCTTCCACCCCAGAGCACCAATTTATGTTTCAACCCCAATTGATGTTCCATGATCCACCCCTAATCTGAAAACATTAATCATACACAGGGTCACAACATGTTGCTACCCATAACACTTCACCATGATACGACACATGTCCTAAAATTCTCAACCCTAGTCCCTACCCAACTCTTCGAATCCTAATTTGAGGCCACCAATAACATAAAAAGTCGGAAAAAATATTAATATACACAATATTTAATACTACCCCTATGGTATATTTTTTGGGGATTGAATATTTTATATGAATTCCATAAGACTATGGATTTAATAGGGTTTACCACTTTCTATAATTAAAACAAAATTAAATAGAAATAGAAAAGGTATATTGACATCAATACTTTTCAGTGTTATTTCAGGATCTATTTTAGGAAATTTAATATAAATCTTTGTAATTTTAGGTTTCCTTTGAGTCTGGAAAAACAAATACCTTACTTATAAGCCTTGTATTCATCTACCCTATCCATGAATCCTTTCACGTGATGATTCTTGGAATGCTCTACATCTTGGTTCCCAATGTATTTTCTAAAGTAGTGAGTCAAGTTTAAGGTAAGAGTTTGTTTCCATTTCATATTCATAACTTCTATTCAATTATTATAAGATTTATCAAGCCCTTACCATAGTGATATCAAATTTATGACATCATCAGTTTAGCCATCTGTTTTGGTGTAGCACGACAGACAAAAAACTACACGGATGAGATCCTTGTTATCATCTTATTTTATGGATCCTTTTTTTGAGAAGGTGGTGCCTTGGTCAAAGACAAAAGCACATTTTATTTAATAAAAAATTCGAAAATATTAAAAAAGATGGAAAGAAATGATATTTTTACAATCTTTATCAAATAGCTGAAGTAAATCTGGAGGGAGGGTGTCCATCCAGGTCATGGTCTGATGAACACCCTTGTTGGAAAGGGAATCAAAAACATCGTTGGCCTCTCTGAATGTATGTGTGGCAATGTATTCTATACCATGCAGAGATTCCAGGCACTGCATCTAAAGATTGATCAAAGGCCAGGAAAGGTGACTCACACCATTACAGATTTCCTAGAAAATGGTGGTAGAATCACTTTGAATCCATAGTTTCCTCTAGACTTTTTGAATGGAAAACTTGATAGCATGAATTACTCCCATCATTTTAGACTCCAATGAGGAAGCTATGCCACAATTTCTAAAGAAACACCCATGAAACTTGCCAATGGAATCTTTGAAAATGGCTCTGCAGCTGGCAAGTCCAGGATTTCCCTTTGAGGTACCATCAATGTGGAATTTTATCCATCCCGGCATTGGAGTCTTCCAGAAAACTTAAAAGGTGTGAAGAGGTTGATGGTATATTCCATCAACCCAAATCCGGTGAAAAATCTCCCAATCACCAACCGAGTTGTTGCAGTGAGCTTTTTTAATCGAGGCAGCTTCTCTATTCACAATGAGGATTTGTGCTTTCCCTAAATTATGATTTAATGAGAATTTATTGTGTAGAATATCATTTCTGTCATACCAGGTCACATGAAGAAGCTCAGCAACAGCTGCTAGAAAAATGTTCATTAATTTGCTGAGAGGCTTGGTGCTACACACAACATTTAAGAAGAGTTAAAATTGAGTTGGGAGTATGCCATATGCAATCAAAAATGACAAAAATATATTTACAAAGAGCAGAGGTTGTGGAACAAGATAAAAATAGATGGTTAGTGTCCTTCCTATGTTGATTGCATAGATGAAATTTAGAGCATAGCTGGATACCAAAAGATTGAAGGCAGACCTCAGCGGTAAATCTGTTATGAGAAATGTGCCAAATTAGAGTGAGTCTAGTAGGCTTAATCCATGTCTTGTTGAAAAAATTTAACCAATGAAAGCTAGATTCATATCCAAGAATGTTTTCCATATAAGAATTTTTTGAGTCAAGAATACCATTCGAAGAGGGTTCCCAGACAAGAAAATCCTCACAGTTAATAAAAGGATAGTTATCAATGATCTGAGCAATATTTTTCGGGAAATTATCCCAATGGGAATGGATAACATCTTAAATTGTGTGAATAGTGTCCACCAGAGTAGAATGAATGGAGTGCAATGAGGCCAGTGGCACACCAGTCCAATTGTCAAGCCAGAAATTTATGTTAGAGTTAGTTCTCACTATCCATCTAGAGTTTTCCATGATTTATGATAAGTGTACCTAATGGAAGGAAAAATTGAGGAAGAGATATAATTAAAGTTCCCCTTTCTAATTTTGGAGAGGAATCTGTGTTTAAGGATGTAAATGGAATTCGAGTCAGTATTGACTAATCTCCATGCAAGTCTAGCTTGAAGAGAATCAATAAACAACTTTATGTTTTTAATACCAATACCCCCTTTTTCCAAAGGTTTTCAACAGGTTACCCCAGGAATGGTGACAAGTTTTCTTTGAAAGATACTTCCTGTCCAGATGAAGTTCTTAATATAGGTGTTAATTCTTTTGAAAGTACCAGACAACCATTTATAAATCATAAGGGGTTATACCATTTTAGAGGCAATGGTTGATTTGACCCAACAGATTCTTCCAGCCATAGAGAGGGACTTGCCTTTCCAATTAGAGAGTTGATTAATATTTTTATCCACTATGTTATCAAAGTAAATAGTTTTAGGTCTTTCCCAAAATATAGGTATCCCTAAATAATTGAAGGGGAAGCATCCTTCTTTAATACCAAGATCATTGGTAATAGTATTTTTCTTCTATGTGGAGAAGTTTTTACCCAAAAAAATGTGCGATTTATGCCAAGAAATGTCTTAACCCCAGACTTTCTCATAGTGAGTAAGGGCATGTTTAAGAACTTGAATATTCTTTTAGTCACCTTGAAGAAACAAGATGATGTCATCAGCATATAAGAGATGAGTAGGGACTCTAAGATTTCTGGCCTTGTATAAAGGTTTGAGTTTGTTTTGATTTACCAAATGAGTGAGGAGCCTGTTGAGATAATCTTGGGGAATTACGAATAAAACTGTCAAGAGCGGGTCACCTTGTCTGACCCAATTTTTGCATTTAAAGAAGCCCTTGGGGTGCCATTGACCAAGACGGATATAGATGCAGAGTTAACAAAGTTTTTATCATCTTGATAAAAGTATCATTAAATCCAAATCCTTTTAGAACCTTAAAAATAAATCTCCAATCAATAGTATCAAAGTCCTTCCTAATTTCAAGTTTGATAGCAACATTTCCTCCTCTTGTAACTTTATTTAAACTGTTGGTTCATTTAGAGGCAAGGAAAATACAGTCTTGTGTAGACCTTCCCTTAATGGAGCCAAATTGATTCCAAGAAACTATTTTGTTGCATATAGGGGAAATCCTATTAGCATGAATTTTGGAAATGATTTTGAAAAGAGTGGTTATCAGCGCAATAGTCCTTAATTGGTGGATCTCGGACGCATTGTCAACTTTGGGGATTAAAGTAAGAAATTGAGCATTAAGACCATGAGGGAGAAAACCATTGCGGAAGAAATACTTCACAAGTTTATAGACATCAAGATGAATAACATCCGGAAATAATTTGTTATTGAAGCCATCCGGACCAGGATCACAGTCCGGTTTTAAACTAAAAACAGTGTCTCTAATTTCATGGTCCAAAGGGATACATAGGAGAGATGAATTATCATTTTCATCCACCATCCTTGGGATGATATCAGGTAAAAGATATATATTTTTATCCAGACCATTAAAAATATTATGAAAATAAGAAACAACATAGTTGGAGATAGCTTCCTTGGAATCAATAATCACACCATTATGTAAAAGTTTAGTTAGAGGTTTGCCGGCCTTTCTGACTCTTTGAATTGAATTATAGAATTTAGTGTTTCTATCACCATCGGTTAACCATTTGGTTTTGAAAATTTGTTTGCGCATATTAACTTTCATAGTGAGTAGGGAATTGAGTTTTAAAGATATGCTTATTTTAGATTATAGATCAAGGTTAAAATCTATGTTGGTATTATGATTTTACAGTTGATCCAACTCTTTTTCAAGAGAGAAGATATCAATGTCAATTTGCACACTTTTAGTTCTACACCAACTATTTAGGGCCTGTTTTAAAATTTTAAGATTAAACATGCAGGAAAAAGCATCCTGATGATGACTCATAGTATCCCAAACATTTTTGATGAAAGAAACAAATTCAGGATCTGTAGACCAAGCGTTGTTAAATTTCAAAGCGAGAATAGACTTACATTTATTAGTGTGAATATAGGCCAGAATAGGGTGGTGATCCAAATTAAACCTCCATAAAGTGATACTATAGACGTTATCCCATTTATCTAGAGTTTCCATATTAACAAAATCTCTTCCCAGTTTACTGGAAACAACTTTATTATAATTCCTCCTATACCAAGTCTACTTAGCACCAGTCAGGTTGATTTCCACAAGCTTATTATCATCAATAGTAGCTCTAAACTCCTTTGAATATATTGACAGATGATTGGGGCCAATTTTTTCATTGTAAGTGATAATGGCATTGAAGTCACCCATCACAATCCAAGGGACATGAATATTGTTGTTCCACATAGAAAGATCATGCCAAAGGGTTCTTCTTTCGTGATATCTATTTTTGGCATAAATCATTGTACAGAATGAGTGTTGCCCTTCCCAATAGAAGTCACATGTAATATGTTGCTTAGAACATAAAATAATATTCACATTTTGTAGGGACGTGTGATAGAATGTCCATAGAGTTTCTACAGAGGAGCCATCATTGCAGGCTCCTATAAAAACATAGTTAAGAGAGAAGAAGTTCTTGAAGTTAGAAGTGACGTTTATTTTAGGTTCTGAGATAGATAAAATCTTGGGTTTATGAGTGGTTAAGATCTTCTTATGAACAACTAAAGTGTCAGCAGTAGCGATACCCTGACAATTCCAAAAGAGAATATTCATTTTGACTTGTGTTTTGGGTTAGAGCCCTTTTTTTGGTTTTTCCAGAACCTTTCTTCCTCTCTGATCATATAACTTTTTATAGGGTCTTGGTTTGGGTTTCTTATCAATAAGGTTAATATCCAAAATAGGAGAAGAGGTCTCATTCCTAGAAGTAGTTGAAGTCTGCCCAGGGGCAGTGTGGGTAGTGTTTTTGTTGTGAATAGGTGACATTTTTGAATTCTGTTCTGAAACAGAAACCAAAACAGACACCATATCTGTCTTTTGTACAGTAATACTTCTTTTATGGATCTTTTTAATTTTTATTCTTTGGTTTTCAAGTGGGTAAGTTTATTATGTACCATATGTATTTATATTGGAAAACCTTATTCAACATATTTATATATTTTTTCAACTAGTATATATGAATCTCTTTCCCTATTTAGTAATAGTTATGCATTTTAATTTTATTTAATAGTGTGTAGGTACTTTGTGATATACATGGATAAAAGTTGGATCACATTACTGAGGAACACACTTCATTATGTTAAGGGTTTGAATGAGTTTTTAGATATTGCAATTTTCAATCAATCCGTTGAAGGGAGAATAACATGACAATGCCCTAAATGTAAATTTAGAAGATGGTTGAAGAGAGATGAAGCTTATGAACATTTAATATTGAAGCAATTCACTGTTAAATATTTTTGTTAGATTTGGCATGTAGAATCAAACATTACATAAAGGTTGATCACTAATGTAAATCCATAGAATAACCTCCCAACTTCATCAACAATGGAAAATGAAATGAAAAACCTTATAAATAATGCATTTGGTACTGCAAGAGACCACCATCAACATCAAAACATATCAGAACAACTAGATTAAGGTGCTAAAAATAGCAATGTGACAAGTGATATTTTTGAGAATGTAAGACAACCATATCATGATTATAACATATCAGTGGATCCTCCTCTTAATTCTGTGGAGACTAATGTAAGATAAAACTTTAATGAGGAAAATATGTTTCATGATTTAGTTTATGATTTAAATCAAGAGTTGTATAGTGGATGTTTGAAATATTCAAAGCTTTCTTTTTTGCTGAATTTATACCATATCAAATGTCTAAGTGGAATTACAGAGAACGAAATTTCCATGATATTGGAATTTTTGTATGATCCATTTTCTGAAGCAATCATCCCTGAGTCTTCCTATGATATGAAAAAATTTATTAACAGGCTTGGTCTGAATTATACAAAAATACATGTGTGTCCCAATGATTGTATGCTTTATTGGAGAGAGGATTCAAGTAGACTGGATTGTAAAAAATTTTATTCTTCTTGATGGAAGTAAATGGGTGATGTTTGAAGTCTGAATCAACATACTTTCATGAAGAAGAAGAAAAGGAACACACCTACGAAGGTTTTACGTTACTTTCATTTAATGTCTCGATTGCAAAGATTATTCATGTCATCGAAAATCGCCGAACACATGAAGTGGCATTTTGTAGAGAATAACAATGATGGGTTAATGATACATCCATGAGATTCACAATCGTGGAAGAAATTTGATTCATTACATCCATATTTCTTAGCTGATCCTAGGAATGTTTGATTGGGATTGGGTACCGATGGATTCAATCCATTTGGGACTTTGAGTACTAGTTATAGCATTTGGCCAGCTGTTTTGATCCCTTACAATCTGCATATGTGGATGTGTATGCAAAAAATATATTTTATCATTTCGATGATTATTCCTAGAAAAAAAATTCTAGGAAATGATATTGATGTATACTTGCAGCCTTTAATTGAAGAATTATAGGAGTTGTAGAGAAACGGTGTTGAGACATTTGATGCTTCTTCTAAAACAATGTTCAAAATGTATGCTTCTTTAATATGGACCATTATTGACTTCCCTGGGCTTGGAAATTTATCTGGTTGGAACACTTACATGGGTTTGGACTATCCTATTTGTAACATTGATTTCGAACCCAAACGGCTACCTCACAGAAGAAAATGGTGCTTCTTATGCCATCGAAGATTTCTCGATGCATCTCATAGATTTCAGCTAAACAGATCAAAAAATAATGGTTTAATTAATCGTAGAACACCTCCAAAGTTTTTAATTGGTTCTGAAATATTAACACAACTTGGAAATGTTGAAACAGAAAATGGGAAGGTTTTTCATTTGAATGATAGTGGGAAACAGGTTCGAAGTGCATCTTCAAGCAAAATCAGATCACAATAATGGATGAAAAAAAAGTATACTCTTCAAACTTTCATATTGGGAATTTAATTTGTTGTGACATAATCTTGATGTGATGAATATTGAGAAGAATGTATGTGAAAATTTCATTTTCACATTGCTTAATGATCATGTAAAGTTGAAGGATCATCTTAATGCTCGAAATACTTACAAGTAATGAACATAAAACGTGATCTCTAGCCAGATGAGAATGAAAAGTATGCTCCGGAATTTTTTGCAATGAAAAATAGGGATAAAGATACATTCCATAGAATTTAAAAGCATGTGAAGGTATCTTATGGGTATTCAAGTAACATCTTGAGTTGTGTTGACTTGAAGAATCGTAAGTTAATGGATTGAAAATTCATGATTCACAAATTTTGTTATAGCAGTAACTACCATTGGCATTGCGTACAATATTACTTGAAAAAGTTACTACTATTGCACTCCAATTATGCACATTTTTCAAACAACTATGTGAGAAATCTCTACATTCATTTCAGCTTGACAACCTTCAGGATAGATTTGTATTGACACTTTGTGCAATATAGATGATCTTTCCTCCGTCGTTTTTTACTATCATGATGCACTTAACTGTGTGTTTGGTTGAGGAAGCTAAATTAGGAGGCCCTGTTCATTATCGATGGATGTATCCAATTGATAGGTACTTTATTTATATGTTTTTCAGTTACGTAAACAATTTTTGGCACTTAATTAAATGCATAATTATGTTTGTTTGTATTATTTCATAGATAACTTGGTCATTTGAAATCATAACTGAGAAATAAAGCTCAACCTGAAGGCTCTATTGTTGAAGGATATTTGGCTTAGGAGTGTCTTACCATTTGTTCAAGATACTTAGATGATATTGAGACAAGATTTAATCGAGTTGGATGTTTTGAAAACACATCGAATCAATCTCAAATACATGAGAAATAAAATATATTTCCTACTATTGGATGATCAGTTGGGAGGACCTCAAATGTGACACTGACAGAAATGGAATTATTACAGGCACATAGATATGTGCTGCGGAATAGTGAAATTACAGATCCATTTATTGAAGAGTTGAGGATACAAACAAATAGACGAATGAGATTTCAAACCCAAAATGAGAAAAATATATTGAAATTTGTTAATAAAGAGCTTGTAGAATGGCTTGCACGATGTGTAAGTTCATAAATATTACAATAAATACGAATATTAGTTTGACACATATATTTTGTAAATATAATAAAGTACATTTCTTTTTTTAGATCATCAATACTGATACTCGAGAAGAGTTGTCCAAATATTTGAAGCTTTATTCTCGAGTTCCTCTAAAACAAGTTAGAAATTTCGACGCTTACAATGTGAATGGATTTAGATTTTATATAGTCGATCGAGAAGAGGGTTTGAAAACATAGAATAGTGGTATATTTACATTTGTTGAAGTGGCATAATATGGAAAGCTGATTGATATTATTGAATTAAACTACCAAAGGCATTTTTCAGTTGTTTTATTCAAATACAATTGGGTCGATATTATCGAAGGTGTTAAAAGAGATTCCGTGAAATTTACTTCTGTGAACTTCTCTAGCTTGATAGATGTTGGTGATCATGAACTGTATGATTCACATATATTAACATCACAAGAAAAAATGGTATATTATTTGAATGATGTTGTGGATGAAGGGTGGAGTGTATTTTCTCACTGAATACAAATAGATTTTTATGATATGGGTGATGAAGTGGAAGATTTGACCCTTGAAATTGAATCTCATCAACAACAAGAATCAGAATTATTTGTCCATCATGATATTGAAATGATCAGTATAGCAAGGATGAATGAATTATATGATGTAATGGAGTAGGAAACCGATATGATTTAATGGGGAAATGATTATATGTACAGTTGCACATTTTTTTTTCATTCACTTATTTCAATTGTGAAGCCATTCATTATTATTGTTATGTATATTTTGTTTCTTAGTACTGTGCATCTATTATCATTTTTAATTTTTTTTTTCTGTAGAAATATTTTGAAATATTTGTTCTGAACTTAATTTTAATTGATTAAATGAAAAGAATTCCAAGGAGAAAGTGATATATTGTTTCATCGACCAATGAGACAGATTATGATCCATTTGTCTCCCTCCCTACTGTATCTGAGCCACCATCCACTCACCCCCCTACACCATCTCTGAAACATCCGGGATCTGGGTGCCACACAATGGGTGCCCTGAACTCGGTTGGTCACATGATCTCAAGTGCATTTCCCCAAATTCCAGAGGTTGCCGACTAGCAACGACGGCCTAGGACTGATAGTGGGGAAACTATACCCTCATTTTTAAATGTGTTGCTCAAAGGAAAAATATAAACACAAAAAATGGAAGTAGTAAATAGTATAGACCTAAAATGGAAAATGGAACGGAAGTAAAAGATAACCAACAGTCATATATATGATGATTCAATATGTCTCTAATTCTAGGATTGTGGAAAAAACACTATACACTGCAATATGATACAATAAAGCACAAGGTACAAAGTACAACCAAACAAAACCAAAACAGTGCAACAAGAACACAACATCATCGCAAGCCTGAGCTCAGTCCCATGCTCTCCTACTCCTCTGCAACAATCATGTACCTCTATAGGGACCCTTTTTCTTATCGACACCTACAGCAATATAATCTGTTTGGGCCCAAGACATGACCCAAACAGGGTGTGAGAAATAAATCCCAGCAGGAAACCACCAAAGGCCCGTGCCCAATTATCAGTGAAAATGTGCAACAGCAGTGTAAAATAATGAAATGCAGTAAACTAGGAAGTAATCAAAAGTATCCATTCCTACCAGTTACATTTCCATTTTAATAGTTATTTATCAATTCAATATAATTAAATTGTGAGTTTTCCGAGACACGGCCTCGACCGACAATCTCCTATACTTGTGCCACAGTAGAAACTAAAACATGATATCTAACAACTAAAAGATAATAACAATACCAAGCCTGTGATTTAGCTCAGCAAGTACAACATAAGAAATCACTCCAGTGAATATTCAAAGTAAACATTGTCCTTAGAAAAGTAAATCCTTACCCTCAGGTGAATAGAATCAAAACCCTCAGTTGATTGACCTCATGCATAATGAATATTTACCTTAGGCATGGAAGATCTAACCCTCAGGCATGGAAGATACTTCCCTCAGGCAAAAGAAACATTTCCCTCAAGCTTAACAATCATCCTTTCCCTCATGCTAAACAAGTAACCTTTCTCTCAGGCTAATCAAGTAACCTTTCCCTCAGGCTAAACAAGTAACTGGACCGAACCCAATGTATAAGAAAGAAATTTATTTATGTTTCCTCTGAAGAAAACTCAAAACATGCTATAATCAAAACATACCGTTGGGTATCATGGCCAAACGGATAAACAATGGAAACGCACCCGCAGGGTAGCCGAAGATCAAATCAACGATCTCAAACAGTAGTTTATACTTATTCATTAGATTACCTATGAAATTCTAGGTATCTCAACAGTCAAAGTCTCAGCTATACGACACCCGAACATGGGCGCGTGGCACAAAAGTACACAAAATCAACTCTACAGTTGGAATTAAACACAAGACCACCTACCTCGATCTCCTCTGATCGATATACGTGAAAGGTGCCTCACGAAACAACCTAGAATGACGTAGATCTGAGATAAATGATAACCTGTTCAAACCTAAATAAAATAACTTAGGGAAATAATTGGGAATAATTATTCTAGAAGAGGGAACCCCTTACCTGAGCAGTTCAAATGAGACAAACAACGGAAGAATCGGAGTCTCGGTGAGTAATCGGGAGATCCTCCAAGTCTCGACCTCCTCTCTCATTTTTCCTGGTGGGTCCTCTACCTCCTCTATTGAATGAGGAGGCTACTGCATATTTTTAACGAAAAAACATGACTACATGGCATATACTCTCAAGTACACAGTGTGTACTTTTCTTTTTTTAACTTTTCCCTTCGTGGCTACTTTCATCGCCTCACTATTCATCTGTTGACTGATTAAATGACGTGTATTACTAAGTACACGATGTGTAGTTAGTTTTTAAACTTTTAATCACCAACAAGCCTACACGCCCTGTATTATCATCCCACACATCCACAATACATGGCGTGTGTACAAAATTACACGGCGTGTACACATAAATTTGGGATTTTTCCCACGGTTCCCTTATTTTCTCAAAAACACTCAAGGAAAAGGAAAAGAAGAAACATGTACCTCAAGAATAAGAAACGGGTTCTTAAAAACTTCACCCATTAAAGAAATTCATCCCTGAATTTCCCTTCCAAGGTTGGTGAAGATAAAGTTTGGAATAATTCTAGCCACTGAGCATGTACGTCGGTCTCCCACTCCCAGGTTTCGTCATGCACTCAGCCATGCTGCTATAGCACCCATACGAGAGAAACTGAACGTCCTCGGAGAACCTTTATGATCCTATCAACAATACGAATTAAATACTCCTCAAAGGATTCATCAACATGAAGTTAAACCTCCTCGAGCTGAAAAATGTGAGATGGGTCTGAGTGATAACAGCACAGCTGAGATACGTGGAAGACATTGTGCATGGCTTGATACCTCTGTGGTAACTACAACCGATAGGAAACCAGCCCGACTCTATCTAGAATATCAAATGGACCTACATACCTCAGTAAATGTTAACCCTATCTCCTGATCCTCTTATGTCCCAACCTCAGTGAAACACGCAAGTAAACCTGATCCCCGACCACGAACTCCAAGGCTTGTCTGCGGTGATCAGCATAAGATTTCTGACGAGAATGTGCAGTAGTCATCAGCTTCTGAATCAACTGGACGTGTTCTAAAGTCTCCTGCACGAGACGTGGTCCTAGTAAAGCTGCCTCACCTACCTCCAACCAGTATAAGGTTGATCGGCATGGCCTACCAAATAAAGCCTCATATAGTTCCATCTCAATAGTTGCCTGAATACTATTATTGTAAGAAAACTCGAGCAGGAGTATGTGTTTCTCATAAGATCCCCCAAAGTCTAGGACGCATGAACATATAATTTCCTCTAGCACTTGTATTGTACGCTATGACTGGCCATCGGTCTGAGGGTGGTAGGTTGTGCTCAGAAGCACATGTGTACCCGGTGCCCTCTGAAAACTCTGCAAGAAACGAGACGTAAAATGGGAGTCCCTATCTGAAACGATATAACAAGGGACCCCATAAAGATGTACTACCTCTCATATATTCAACTTCCTGAGCTCATCAACACCGAAGGTCTCCTTGGTCAGAAAAAAGTGAGCTACCTTCGTAAGTCTGTCCACAACAACCCACACGACATCATTGCCTCGAGGTGACCTCAGCAACCTGGTCAAGAAGTCCATCGTGACATCATCCCATTTCCACTGCGGAATGGGTAAGTGTTGTAATAGTCTAGCTGGCCTCTGATGTTCCACCTTCACCTACTAACAGGTGGAACATCTTTTAACAAAACCAGCTACCTCTCTTCTCATAACTAGCCACCAATACTGACATCTCAAGTCACAGTACATTTTGGTAACTCTGGGATGCACTGCCCAAGATGAAGCTTGAAATTCCCACATCAAATCCTTGCATATATCCCCTAGAACCCACACTCATCCAAGGATATGCAGTACCTCATCATCGTTTATCATCCAACCAAGAGGAGGTTCCCCACTTGCCACTGACTCCCTTAGAACTAGGCCTTCTGAATTTGATAGTTGTCTCATCCTCCCTCTATCCAGGAGGGTAGAAGTCATAGCTAAGGATGAAATATAGGTTCACCCCTGACTATCATGCACATCCAAATTCATATTAGATAACAAAGCCATAAGATTCTACTCACCACTGGCCTCTTGCACTGCCAGTATCTGAGTTCTTCTACTCAGTTCACCAGCTAATGTGTTTCCCTTACTAGGTGTATAAGAAAGGTCAATGTCGAAGGACTGAAGGTATTCAACCCATATTCACTGTCTCAAATTCAATTCACGTTGGGTAAAGATTTATTTAATACTTTTTTGGCATGTAAGCACCACAAAGTGTTGTCTAAAGAGATAATGTCTCCAATAGTATAATTCATGAACAACTGTAGCCAACTCAATATCATTCATCGGGTAATTCCTCTAATGTGGCCTTAACTACCAAGGACCATAGGCAACTAATCTATTGCCCAGCATCAAAAATACTCCTAGCCCAATACCTGATGCATCACAGTAAACTGTATAGATCTTACCTTGCTCTGGAAGTATCAGGACTGGTGTTGATGTCAACCTTCCCTTCAACTTCTGAAAGGCTATCTTGCAAGCTTCTGACCAAACGAACTTCATACCCTACTAAGTCAAACCTGTCAACGACACTGCTATGTGGGAGAAGTTTTGTATAAAGCATCTGTAGTAACCATCCATCCCCAAGAAACTCCGTATTTCAAACACGTTCTTAGGTTGTTCCTAGGAAACTATTACTCTCACTTTCTCTGGGTCCACCGTAACTCCTACCTCTGATATGATATGACAAAGGAAGTGAATCTAGTCCATCCAAAAGTGTCACATTGAGAGCTTATCATATAACTGATGCTCTCTCAGTGTACTCAGTACGATCTCAAGATGGGTAGCATGGTCATGTCGAGTGTGAGAGTACACCAAGATATTGTCCATCAAAATTACCACAAAAGAATATAGATATGGGTGAAACACATGATTCATCAGAGTCATGAAAACTGATGGTGCGTTTGTGAGTCCAAACGGAATGACAAAGTACACGAATAGACCATATCTGCTCCAAAAGTCTGTAAGCGATTTGTATGATGGTCTAACGAACAACTGATGATATCCAGATCTAATGTCAATATTAGAGAACACTCACGATCCTCGAAGTTGATCAAAAATATCATCAATCCTCGGTAAGGGATATCAGTTCTTAACCGTCAACTGGTTTAGTTTCTGATAATCCACATAGATTCTAAGGGTACCATATGTCATCCTAGTGAAAAAGACAGGTGAACCCCAGTGAAAAATACTGGGTCGGATAAAACCTTTGGCTTGTAACTCCTCTAACTGCCTCTTGAGCTCCTGCAATTCTGGCGTAGCCATCCTATAAGGAGGAATGGATACCGGTGCCGCTCCTGGCACAAGATCAATAATGAAATCCACCTCTCGCTCTGGAAGTAGACCTGAATAGTCGTCCAGAAAGACATCCCTGAAACGAATAACCACCGGAGGGAAATCCTTATGACAAGTTCCCTGGTCATCCAGATATAAACTCGAAATTTGGGCTATCACTCCACCTCGCCCACAATGCTCAGATCCAACTCAACTCACATAGACATCCCATTAGCCCTTTTATAGAAACTCTCCACCCTATGGTGATGTAAAACTCACCCTGCAATGATATGAACCTTTAAAGGCTCGAAAGGTTACCAACCAGTCTATCCCAAGAATGACATCATAGGTTGTCATCTCTAAGACATAGAGAACCCATAGAAGGTGACACCCACTAACCTCTAGGGGGAACTCCTTGCACTGACGCACACCTGTTGTTATAATTTCCAATGGAGTGTCTAGTGTCATGATATCAAAAGAAGAAGAAACACAGAGCCTAAGAATCTCCACAACGGGCACAGATATAAAGCTATGTGTAGGACTAGTATTGAAAAGTACAGAAAATAGAATGAAAGAAACTAGAATAGTACCTATAATAGTGGAAGGTCCGGGATCCTGCTCCTGTTGGGTCTATTGCACTACATATGTATGCCCAATGTCGTGACCCTGTGACACAACCTGGATACCCTGAGCTGAACCGCCCTGCTATCTTTTAAGATCCTGGTGTCTGGCTACCATGGCCATGACCACCACCATGGCCTGATCGTCCTAACGTATTCCAATTCCCCTATTGGTAAGAAGCTATTGGCCCTACTCCTGTATACAGAGCCTGCATAGAACCACTCTCACTAGTCACTGGTGGAAATGCTCTGAAAAAATGCTGAAGATGACCCATATTTCCTCAAGCTCGGCACTCCACTGGGTCACGTGGACACTGACGTCTCTTGTGCCCCACTTTACCACACTGGTAGCACATTATCTAGCCACCTAAAAATTTTTCTGGATATTACTACCACCATTAGAGAAATACATCTGCCTTTTCTTCTTGCCGGTAGAAATAGTACCAGAGACCGGTGTCGAACCGCCCTAGTCTGTGCCACAAGATTCCCGCAGTTTCCGCTCAGTAATAAAAATTTGGTTCACAATAACATGCACTGTAGGCAATCTGAAAACATTCACCAGCACTCGGATGTCACATACAAGACCATCCTCAAGGCGTCTGGCCCTCAACATCTCATCACCCATCAGAACAGGTGAAAAATGATGTAGCTCAGTGAAGCGGTCATAATAGTCCATCACTGACATGGATCCCTACTGCAGATTCATGAACTCTCGAGCTTAATCTTCCCTTAGTGTATCTGGAATGAAAAATTCATAAAAGACTATTGGAAAATATTCCCACGCCATGTCTCGGTGATGCTCAGTCTGAGTGGTAACATCCCACAATCTCTTGGAGGAATCACGCAACAAGTAAGTAGCGAGCTTAACCCTCCTCTTAGGAGGGGTCTCCAGATGCTCGAAAATCGTCTGCATAGAATCCAGCAATGACTCTATAGCCTGTGGTCCACCATCCCCTAAAAACGTAGGCATATGATGTTGTTGGAATATACATGTCAGCTCTGCCATAGATGTGGAAACCTGCGGTGCTCCATGGAAGGTCTGCATGAACTGCATAAAGCCTTCACAGAATTGTGCATTTGCACCTACATCTGGTATAATAGTTGGTGCAACATCTGGAACTGCTGGAGGATCCATCGGTAGCCCCTGACCTACCATCTCTGGGGTCTAGTCGTCGCCACTCTCTTAGAGAACAACTCGTGGTCGTCTTGGTGGCATGACTCTAAAAGTTCAAACACACTTCTTAGTTTAATTTATTGTCGAAGATTCTTTTTGTCTGATTAAGAGTTCCAAAAAAAAAAGATCCACAAGACTTGGAAAAAGAGACTACATGGCATGTATAATGTCTACACGGTGTGTACCCTTAAGCCCTTACATGGCCGTGTTATGATGTCGGCATGGACATGTCTCAACCCTAGTTACACAGCATGATACACCCGCACATGGCGTGTACACCACCATATTTCCCCAGCCACATGCCCAAGTCCACATGGTCTCTCACTGGTAAAGACTACACAACGTGTCTCACAGGTACATGGTGTGTCCAAGAAAGGTAACACTAACTCGTATTGTTTGTTACATGGCCAGATTCCAAGATTACACTACACTGTGTGTTTAACCGTTACACGGAGTGTCCCCAAAAAAAACTTCCCTATCCTGTGTCTCTACCCACGCGGCCTATGACATGGTTAGAGACTACACGGTGTGTACATAAGGAACATTTCGTTTACTTAAGAAAAACAGTTTCTTCCCGAACAGAAGAACACATGGCGTGCAGTCAAAACTACACGGTGTTTATTCTAGGTTTTTTCGGACAGTAAGCCTCAGAAACTACTCCACAGCCCAGAAAAACACTGAAAAAACACCAAAGTGCCGAATTATGATCCATGAGGGCCCATAATCCCCGTGAATCAAATCTTGGCATCATATACATGTTATAAACAAGGTAAAAAAAGGTAATGATCTACTAAATTCTAGTCAATGAGGGCCCATAACAACTCAAGAACCAAAGATTGGCATTCATTCAAAATAAACCTCATAATAACAATACCTTATCAATAGTAGGTGTATCTATCAAGGTACCTATCACAACAACATGAATTTTCTAGCACAACATCTATCACAACAACATGAAATTGCCAATGCATCCTAGATGACATGGAAATAATGCATGACATGTGATTCTAACATGTGACTAAATGATGCATGAGGCGGCATACCCTCATATCATTTGGTTGAAACTAAATAGAACCCAATTATAAAATATAAAAATCACACCAAAAGTGCATCACCCAACGGTGAAATCAAATCAATTGTAAAATTGAAAAACTAGAAAATTGCAATAACGAGGTAAATTAGCTTTTCTCTGTACACGGGTTAGTTACTCCCAGGCACAGTTTATTACTAAGTACCTATTCCTTCCTATCCCTAGCTATAGGCTCCAAACAGTAAGTCATGAAGAAAATAACAACCTATGATACAACATTGTAACATCCAAGATTCGGGTGCCACACAACGGGTGCCCTGAACCCGGTTGGTCACATGACCTCAAGTGCATTTCCCCAAATGCCAGAGGCTTCCGACTAGCAGCGAGCGCCTAGGACTGATAGTTGGGAAACTATACCCTCATTTTTCAAAGGGTTTTGCAGTGGAAAAATATAAACACACAAAAATGGAAACAGTAAATAGTATAGACCTGAAATGGACAATGGAACTGAAGTAAAAGATAACTAAAAGTTATATATATGATGACGTAATTTGTCTCTAATTCTAAGAAATCAGCCAAAATAGGATACATTACAATCTGATATAATAAAGCACAAGGTACAAAGTACAGTAAAACAAAACAAAAATAGTGCAACAAGAACACAACAACATCGCAAGCATAAGCTCAGTCACATACTCTCCTACTTCTCTACAACAATCATGTACCTGTGTAGGGACCCTTGCCCTTATCGACACCTACATCAATATAATCTATTTGGGCCCATGACATGACCCAAACAGGGTGTGAGAAATAAATCCCAGTAGGCAAACACCAAAGGCTTATGCCCAACTGTCAGTGAAAATGTGCAACACCAGTGTCCAATAATGAAATGCAGTAAACTAGGAAATTCTCAAAAGTGACCATTCCTACCAGTTACTTTTCCATTTTAATAGTTATTTATCAATTCAATATAATTAAATTGTGAGTTCTCTGTGACTTGGTCTTGACCAAAAATCTCCTATACCAGTGCCATAGTAGGAACCACAATAGGCTATCTAAAAAGTAAAAAATTATAAAAATACCAAGCCTATGATTTATCTTGGCTGGTACAACATAAGAAATCACCCTAGTGAATATTCAAAGTAAACATTATCCTTAGACAAGTAAATCCTTACCCTCAGGCAAATAGAATTGAATCCCTCAGGTGATTTCCCTCAGGCATAATGAATATTTCCGTCAGTCATCAAAGATCTCACCCTCAGGCACGGAAGCTACTGCCCTCAGGCATAAGAAACGTTGCCCATAGGCTAAACAAGAAACCTTTCCCTCAGACTAAACAAGTAACCTTTCCCCCAGGCTAAACAAGTAACCTTTACCTCAGGCTAAACAAGTAACCGGTCCAAACCCAACGTATAAGCAATCAATTTATATAAGTTTCCTCTCAATAAAGCTCAAAACATGTTATAATCACGGCATACCCTCGGGTATCATGACCAAATGGATAAACAAGGGGAATGCACCCGTGTGGTGGACCTAGATCAAAGCAATGATATCCAATAACAGTTTATACTTATTCATTAGATTACCTATGAAATTCTAGGTATCTCAATAGTCAAATTCTAAGCTATACAACACCATAACATGGGTGCATGGCACAACGGTACACAAAATCAACTCGATAGTTGGAATTAAACACAAGACCGCCAACATCGATCTCCTCTGATCAATATACGTGAAAGGTGCCTCCCAAAACAACCAAGAACGACATAGATCTGAGATAAGATATTACCCATTCCAACCTAAATAACTTCTCTTAGGGAAATAATTGGAAGAAATATTCAAGAAGAGGGAATACCATACCTAAGTGGTTCAAACGAGACTGACGGCGGAAGAATCGAAGTCTCGGTGAGAGATCGGGAGCTCCTCCAATTCTCGGCCTCCTCTCCTACTGCTCTTGGTGAGTCCACTGCCTCCTCTGTCAAATGAGGAGTCTACTGCCTATTTTTAATGAAAAAAACATGACTACATAGTGTGTACTCTAAAGTACATAGCGTGTACTTTCCTTTTTTAATGGTTCCCTTGGCGGCAACTTTTGTTTCCACATTGTTCATGTGTCGACTGATTACACGGTGTGTATTACTAAGTACACAACATATACTTAGCTTTAACACTTTTAATCACCAACAAGCCTACACGCCCTATATTCTCATCCAATACAGCTGAAGTACATGGCGTATGTACAAAATTACATGGCATGTACCCATAAATTTGGGATTTTTCCCACATTTCCCTTGTTTTCTCAAAAACACTTAAGGAAAAATAAAAGAAGAAACTCGTACATCAAGAATAAGAACTGGGTTCTTACAATCTCCCCCTGCACCATATCTAACACCCTCTTTGAGAATTCCTTTAGAAGTTCAGTCTTCAACTCCCCCTTTAGGAGCCTCAGTAGTGGGGGGGGCATGCCACTTTTATTTATTAATAAGCATACTAGAGGGTGACAGTTATAGGTACAAATTTTAATATGAATATATTTATTGCAATTTTTTTATACTTACTGTTTTTGATTAAATATGAAAACAATGAATATGTGGAAAAATATAAAAAATTCTTATACATGGAATATGACTGGAGAGAAGATCGTTGTCCCATTTGATTCATATGGGGTCCCCACAGACGACGTTGCGGGATTACCTGGCCAAATTCTAGGCCAGCTAGCTACGGAGCACATTTACCTTCCTATTTCGTATGAATATTGGAGACATATGCCTACAAGTTGGAAAAATGAAGTTTTTTATTCCCAAATAAAGGTAATTTTAATACCTTGTGGTGTAATTAAATGTCATGTTATTAATATTTTCAAAATGAATTTCTATATACATATGCTTTTCTACTTTACGGATGTTGATGTGATAGCACAGAAGTGGACATTGAAAAATATTGGTAAGAAATGGAAATACTCTAAATAGATATTATGGAGCGATGTCAACAATAATTCCTTGACCATCTAATAGATGTATGACAAGTTACCCTATGGGGTACCCAAAGAGGAATGTAATTTTAATGTTGATAGACATCATGATGAAAAGAAGATGGTATTTAAATATATATTATTATATTAACCTCATTTTACATTTATACATGTATATGAAGAGGATATGAAATTGAATACATTACTATTAAATTTCATTTTATTTATTTCATGATCATTCAAGAAAGAATGCATCAAGACTGGTTAATCAGGTCATCCCTCACACCGCGGGATCAAAAAGATTTTCTAGAAGCCGATCGACTCTGGTAATATTTTTATTTGTTTAAATATTTATAAGACAATAGTATCTATTTAGTGTATTAAATTATTGATTTATCTTTGTTTAATGCAGTCACAATGTTTAGGGCACGAAGCATCCCGAACTGAAGTGTGGTTGGATGTTCACAAAAAATATGATGGAAGTTTTGTTAATGAGTCTTCCCAAGAATTTGGGGTATAAACTCATTTTTTCATTATAATAACTTATTATTAGTTGTTACTATGTTAATATATATTACTTATAATATGGATGATATTTGATTTATAGGAAAAAATTAAAGAACTATGGGATGTCAATATTTCACAGTCATACTCAGTCTCCCAGGATGTCCCAGTTGCGGAAGTCCTTGGGAAGGAGCATTCAGGTAGAGTGTGCGGGATGGGTTTGGAACCGTACCATCTAAGGTCTTTGGTAGGCCATTGGGGATTCCAGTTGCATCTACTCCTGGTTGTAGTCATCCTATACCTGGAGATTCTCATAGAGAGATTGCTTCTCTATGAAACACAGTTCAAGACCAGGGGGCTCAGATATCTGCTTTGCAGAAATCATTGATTGATTTATATCAAATGATGACCAGATCTTTCCCCAGTGGCATTGTATCAACTGTTGGTGAGTAGTTAAATTACGAAAATTGAAAATCATTTAGTTTTCAAACTTTTATTAGTTTTAAATTTAAATATAAATATACAAAAATTTTAAATTTTCAATATAATGTTCTTTCAGGTGGTAGCAAGTAGAGATGGTGGTGGAGAGGATGATTAGTTGTGTTCATCATCGGACCGTGATTAGTTGTATTGTTGAAATGTTGGAAAAATATGGTAATGGTCAGTTTGTATATGTATCATGTGTGGCACATGGTTTCCACCAAACATTTTCTTGACCTTATATTTTCTTGATTTCTCATGTTTCATTTTATGTGTTTTATTGAGGTTAGTATGGAGGAATCGACAGGTTGGATACAACACAGACTCCTATGAATTGATATTATTGAGTTTATACCCATTTTATCATATATTTGGTGTCACTTATGGATTTTTCCATGCAATGATGGAGTGTTTTGTTTTAGAGTTTCTATTGATTTTGGGGTTTTTCTGTTGTGCAGAAAAATCATAGTGTGGTTTGCTTCATAAAGATGATCTACATGTGACATGGAGTTTCTTATGTGTCATGGGCCTTCTCCAATATTATAGAATCTATAAGGTGGACCAAACTATGTTTTTTGGATATATTTTTTAATATCCCCATTATAATGTTGAGTTATTCATAATTACATGGTTTTCCATGTTTCATCCCCATTACATTGTGTTATAGGGTGTGTCACCATGACATTTTAATTCCGATCCTACCTATAAATTTCTAAACCTCGTTTGAATAATTTATTTTTCAAAATTCTATCACAATACATGGGTGACCTATATTCTATTTTAAGAGGTATTTAACCCCAATTATTTTGGTTATTGATCCTCAACATCTATATATATAACATCACCGATTTTAAGTGATTTTACTTTTATCTCCTATGGTTTCCTTCCAAGTTATTCACTGTATGGAGGTTGTGGCTAAGGATATCGATGGTTTGGATAGTTTTATAGATATATATGGATAAGGAAACTTTTTTATTGGTTTATCGATTTGAATCCATGCATTATTGTTCTTAGATGTGGTTTTACAATTTCCTCATCCTCATACAACAAATTAGAATTATTTGTTTGACTTAGGGGATCCTAGTTCATTTCTTTTAATGTGAATATATTGGAACATCATGATTTTATTATTCATTTTACAAATAGTACGGGTTTTTAAAAGAAGATAAATAATTGGTTTTACTGAATCATTTCAAAATAGGGCGAACTCTTAGGTTTTTACTATTTTCATGAAATTACAAATTATGGTACTTTATTATTGTTGTTTCTAAAAAGTGAAGTTTTTGGGAACCTTTTTCACTTTGAATTTTCTAATTTTTGATCCTGTTGTTTGGATTGTGTGATTGAGATAACCATTATTGAAAAATTATTGTAACTAAAATTTATTCAATGAATATATTTCACAAGGAAAGAAGAAATTTATTGATAATAACCATGCTAGAAATATTTTTTATTTTGACATCCATCAATTTGAAATTTTGGTAATTGTGGAAACTGATATATGTTGATATGTGATGATTGGATTATTTCATTATCTTATGTTATGTGTGTGGTATCTTATGGGGGATTTAAGACTAATGATGGTGATAGTATTAAATGTATAATATGCTAATATTGAGGCTATGGTGAGTTAATAAGGGTTGTGATGAGGGACGATGTATAATAAATTTCATGTGGTTGTTATTGTGTGGTTATTGTTATGAGGTGGTGATAGTGAAATTCTTGGTTTATGGAGAGGGAACTCCAATTGGTTTTTATCATTTAGGTTGATGTGGGATGGATGTGTTTTTTTGGAATGGTTGTGTTAGTTTCCTAGTCATCTAGATAATGGGTTTTAAATGTTGAAAAAGAAATTTCATGTGTAGAATATGCTATTTTTTTCAGGGCACTAGTACAGGGGTTACAAAATCTGCAGTTTTTTTTATAAATTTGTCTTTCGTGGCAGTTTTAACCACCATGAAATATCAATCTTTGACTAGCCATGGCAGTTACAACCTCTATTACCGACAATAATTTAGCAGCGATTTTAACCGTCACCACACATTTTTCATCTTCCATTACCATCTCGTGGTGGTTTTTTTGTTTTTAGAGGTGGTTTTCTTGAGTGAAAAATAATTATTTTTTAGCGGCGGTTTAAACCACCACTAAAAAAAATACACCCACCCAAGATAAACTGCCGCGAAAAACATCCTCTGAGATGGTTACCATAAACTGCTGCACAATCTATGAAACTGCCATGAAAAGTTTTTTGACACACATTTAACCAAAGTTTTTCGAAACCGCCGCAGAAGCTTATGGTGGTGGTTTAAACCACCGCCATACCCAAAAAAAATGCCGCCAAACATCCGTTTTCATGTAGTGTAGTATTGATATTTCATGTGGCTATTTGACTAGTATAATAACAATGATTTTGTTTTATTATGGAATTATTTATTCATCTCTTATTTCTATCATAATGTGTTTAAGAATATTTTTAAAGGCATGTGATTTAGTTATTCACCATGCCTAATGTTTAGGTTTATGTTATCTTCTACTGTTTTACTTAACCCTTACTGAGAATTTGATGTCACCCATTTAATTTGTTTTTCCATCCCCAGGTTATGAAGAAGTTATCATTTATTGTGTTATCCAGGATGAAGTTTATTTTCTTTTGTTATGTATCATATTTTGTTTCATTTACAAGTATAAAATGGGTTCTCTGTATGTATCTAGTTTATTTAAGACTACTAATTTGATCGTTCCATCGGGATTTGATTCCTTGTCATAATTCCAATTTATTAAAACAATTCACCGTCTTCAAGCTTCTAGGGTCGCGGCGTTATAATTTGTATCAAAGGAAGTTTAGTTGGAAACTTGGAAACTAGATTTAGAAAATGTAGATTAAGGAACAAACCCTTAAGATAGTGTATGAGGATAAACATACAAAAAAATACTGGTATTGTGGTAATTAATAAATTATGTCGATCATTCTAGAAAATACATTCCGGTCTGGATACTACAAGTGTACGTGGTTCTGGCACAGATGTACCTAGGATTGAAAACTTTGATAAGGAGTTTCAGGCTTCACCCAGTGTATCCTGGTACATGACAACAGGCCTTACTACGCACCTGGTTTGACACTCCCAAGGGATATTCTTAGGATAATTCAAATTTTATTTTACCCACCATTATAAAGGATGTATTCCTCCAAAGTAACCAAAGTATATGGTTCTAGGATTTACGATGCATAAATTTTTGCTATGTGTTATGTAATGTCTCAGATTTTCCATATGTTATTTTTAAATATTATATGGAATTATTACGAGACCAGGTGTAGAGACGACACGTCATTATGAGGCACGGTGATCCCGAAATTCTGGTTTGAACTTTTTTTTGTTATGTGAGGCGGTATATGTGCATGGTTGTGGCAGTTTCCAAATGGATTCCCAGATTAAAAATCTAAGGGCACCATTGCGTCCAAGACGATGGCTCTTCCTAAGAACGAGTCTAACCTCGACCAACACAGATCGATAGAAAAAGCTAATTTTTGGACGTTTTTAGTAAAATGAAATAAAATAAAATCGTAACGTTTATTTTATTTCTTTTTAGAAATATCCACTGTAGCGCAACGACAGGGTAGCTATTTCAGTAATTAATTCCATGTCAAAATGATTTAGAAACAGCAATTTTGACTCATTAATGCCATCATTTAATGGAATGCCAAACACATTTCCCTTTTTATTGGGATAATCGAATGCTGCTCGTTATCAAGGATTGAGAGGAAGCTCTGGAGAATCCATAGTGCTCTGGATAAAACTCTCTACAATGAATGATGATGAATAGAAGCTACGGATTGTTGCACCAACGAAGTTGGAGGATCTCAATGATGATGGCAGCACGACCCTTTCGTCAATGATAGATCCATTCTTAAATGTATAGGTTGTTATTTCATTCCTCTTTTCCCTGTTTCTGAATTTAGATGACGAACGTAGATCAACCACGAACAAGTTGATCCGTGGATTTGTACGTCCTTACAGGAGGGTTTCTTTCTGATGATTCTAGGGAAATAATCCATGATGATTATTGTTGTTGATTTCTACTCCATTAATCCTTCTAATGGGAGCGGATCAACACCGTGATTAATGACGGCGAAGTTTCGTTCCTCAATTTGTTTTATTGGATTATTTTCCCCCCTTTTCTTCTTTGTGTTCTTCGCGTTCTTTATGGGGAGATGAACAACATATTATTGCGCACTCTTCTTGAAAAGAAACGATCCCACAATGGAGGTCCAACACAGCAATGGCCCTACGGAGGTGCGACGATGATATCAGACAATGAATCGGCTCGCATCGGAAGGGACCGTTCTTCGACTGTTCTTCGCGCGGGAATATCAAAACATGTTTTTGGAGTCGATCGATGATCTGAAAACAATGGAAGCATCTTTGTGGTGTCAGGATGACCAAAACCTGTGAGTTTTATGATGATCAAATGACCGGATCGATGAACGGGACTTCACAGGAGGCACGACGGCAGAAGTCCGCATTTCTGGAAATTTCCAGAATACACTGCGTGCATCTCCAAATAACACACCATGTGAACTATCTCAGTGGAGGCTAGGGTTTCGGGAATCAGACAGGTTTCACACGGCATGTGACCCCAGTAACACACCATGTTGGACCTTCCCCGAAGCTTGGCGTGTATTTTGGAAAGTACACAGACACGGGAAGGACTACACGGATTCGAAGACACGGCGTGTACTATCTACGCAGCTCGGATGAAGAGACTACACAGACATGGGAAGGAATACACATTAAATATAGTTTTTGACATGTTTATAAGTTAAATATGAAAAAAATAGAATTCTTATTTTGAATCAGTATATAAAAATTTACTTTGGATAAATTTTTCATATTGTTCTGATAACTTTCATATTTTAATGAATAGTAAAAACTTGCTATAATTTTAATTAAAAATAACTTTTTTCATCGTAATAATTTATATGGTTAAATTATAATATTGAATGGTTTTAAAGTATAAATAGAATATATTTTTACCATTTAATATAATTTATGTCATTAGAATTGATTTTACATTGAATTCATCGGTAAAATCATTCCAATCTTTTGCAATGTTTTAACTTTTAAAACTCGCTTTCTTAACAACAGGATTAATTTTAAATTAATTTCTGCAACTTTTGTGATTTGAATTTGGAAAAATGGATTCCATATTTGGAATCATAAGGTCTAAATTATGTTAATAATCTACTTTTTTATTTTTAGGCATTATGAATAGTAACTACAGTAAATTTTATTTACCATTGTTAAAGGTAAATCGGGTTATTAAGGGTAAATATAATATTATAAAATTACCCTAACACTTGTCTTAATATAATTGAATGGTTATATTTTCCCAAAATCATTCTTGGGTCGAAATGGAATCTAATGGAACCCACATGTATTTTATTAAGACTTTTTATTTATTTTATTTAAAGGAAAGTGAAATATGTCTCACTCAAACTTTAATAATTAGATTATTTTATACAGAATATAAATTCGATTATAAATACTCATTTGAAATATAAATTTTTTTATTTATCATGGTAATTTTTTTGTAATTTTAATGAAATATTTAATTACCTTAATAGCTAATACATTAATGATGTTGAAATTATTTATTTAGTGAAAAATCAATAATATAGTGTTTATTGAAATAACAATACATATCAAAAGGACCAGAAACCTGACCAAACATTATTGGTCGATTATATCTATACCCTAATCATCCAAGGGTCTATTTGTGGATCATTTGTATCCTTATAAAACTGATTAGGAAATTTATATTATTTTATTTTAAATGATGTCAAATATGTCACCTTCACAATTTAATAAAATTAACAATTTAAATGTTGTGATTTTAAGATGATAAATTCAAGTAAAAATATTTTTATGAAAGGTATTATATTTATATTAATCATAGGATTTTATTTTTAATTTTTATGCAACAAATAAGTATATTAAATAATTATACAAAAATGTTGTAGTAATTATTTTATTAAGAGATATACCAAATAAATGGTTTTAAAAATATTAAAATAAATAATATATGAACAAATTAATGTTCCCCGTGATTTTTTTTATGAATATGACATGTTACGGATGTATTATATATTTTGGTTTGAACATATATTCTGTGTGGTTTTTATTTAAATTCATATAATGAATAGTGTCAAAATTGACACTATTGATATTTTATAAAAATAACATATTATTAATTTTTTTATAAATAACAAAAATATTTAAAAACTACAAATTGGAAAGTATATGGTCTAAATGGTTATAAAGTATCCAATTATTGAAAACTTAAAACATTTAAGTATGTATTTATAACAATTTAAAATTTAGAATTTTATTACCATAAATAAAATTGAATAGATTAAATAATGATAAATCAAGTTGATAACTTTTAAAATAAACATAAAACATGTCCAAAGTTTATTGGTTGATGATATTAAACCCCTATCTCATCTAATCATCGAATTTAGTCATTATTTTAGGTTTTTAAGTGGGGTTTCATTTTATTATTAATTAATATTTTTAAGGTTTCCAAAAGTTCCCCTCTCCTCTCCTATATAAGGGAACCTCCTCCCTCTCCTCTTCACAACTCTTTGAGCCTTCAATATAATAAAAAACCTCCTCATTTATCTTCTACAGTTCTATAGAAACATTCAGGAGGTTCTGGTCTTCTCAAAAAACCAACTCTAGTCCCTTAAGAGGAAGCTTAAATGAGGTGCGTTGAAGAAGAGGTAATCTCTTCTACCGATTCTTTCATTTTTTTTCTTCTTAAACTTCCTCTTCTTTAGTTGTTTCATTGTAAAGTAATACAATAAGTATCAATAATATACTTATATGATATTATAAATATTAAACAACCCCATTTGACCTTCTATCCATCCTACGGAAAATGAAATCACCGCGCGTGCGTACGTACGGAATACTGTCTGCACGCCGTGGTGTAATCAGTTTTTCCACCACCACCTTACTTGGATGGGTATAATGGTGTAAATAATAACTATATATGGTTATTATAACATCAAACTAATTCTGAGATATTATACCATCCACTCCAATTCTATTCAATAATTATGGGAATGATATCATCGCTCGTGCGTACGTACGGATTACCGTCTCCACGGTGCGATGAGATTCATTCTCCATGTTAACCATTCATGAATGATTATAAAGTATATATAATGAATAATAATGAAATATATGACATAATAATGCTATTTAATTTATGTATATATATATATATGTGTATGTATGTATGTATGTAATCTACATAATCCCATTAAATTCAATAAGGAAACGAAAACAGCGTTCATGCGTACGTACGGCCTACCATCTCCATGAACGGTGTATTTCATTCCATTTATCGATCTATCCTGTATATTTATATGATGAATATATAAATATATATATATCATGTTTTAAATTATTTAATTATGCAAAGAAGGATATAAGTAATAATATCAAAAACAACAAGTCGAAACACGTACGATAAATGAAACGATTTTACCCAAAATGCTGCCTTAACGTGGAATTGACAAAAGAACGGGTAATATAAACTAATAAGTGAACCATATATTATATCATAACAATTAATATGATTCTTTTATAAGTCAATTACATTATTTAAATCATTATAGATGAGGTTTGGATATATATAAAGCATATCAGACATAAGGTAAGGCATAAATTTTCCAATATTGTTTTTATCCGAGATTGTTTATTCGTAAATATTTACTGGGGTTATATTTATCATCCATGTAACTGTTTTCTAAAACCTGTTTCATGTATGTTTAAAGTCCTTTTTACCCATTTTTTACTTTTACTACATGGTATGTAAGGAATCTTGGTTTTGTTTTCCATACGAGATACTTTTTGACTTTTCTGAAAAAAGTACGAGGAGAATGTTTTTTTAACTTATACGGTATGAAAGGATTTTTAAGGTTTTATAACACCTTATTTCAATAAATATTACTATAAAATATTTGATTATTATTTTCAACAAAATACCATTCTTTTAAAATTTCATGGTATTTTGAGAAAAGAAAATGATTTTGAAGAAGAAAGGACATTTTCCTCAAGAATTCATTTCAGGTGTTTTGTCAAAACTATTTTTTATCTAAGATGACATTATTTCATATGTGTATGTTTCAAGTATAATGTATTTATGATTTACATGTTTTCACTTTTCTTATGATGAAATGATATCCATTTGTTTTATATAGATTATGTTATGATGGGATGATGTTTATGAAACCCCTTTTGGGTTGTGATGAATGATTTATGTTTATTATGTGGCACATGTAAGAATGATTTCATTATGAGATGGGTGGGACCTATATCTCCCTCCAATTCATTGGGTAAAGATTTATATCTCATGAGATAAACATGGCTGGAATGGCAAATTAATCTGGTTCAGTGATACAAGAGTGGAACAAGGAGTGAACTCGATTCAGTAAGGGACTTTGTCCACTAAGATGGTCTTGGAAGCAATGCCTTGGCTACTATGGAAATCATATCATGTGATTAATGGTTTCCATAATTACATGTTTTATTCCCATTATATTTTATCATGATTTATGTTCCCTTATGATCTATGCCTTGCGTACTGCCATGTTTTAATGTCATTGCTCAAGATTTTGATATTTAAACATTATTTTCATGTTTTAAGTTCAAATGTATATGGTTTGTTTTATTTTCACCATGCTTACCCTTACTGAGCATTTGATCTCACCCTTTTTTGTTTTCTTTTCCCCAGGATATAAAGAAAGGTTTTAGGTAAGAAAACAAAAGGGGAAGATCTTTATGGGAGATGTTGAAGAACATTCACCATGATTAGAAGATTATGTTCTGAGTTTCCAAAGACACTAAACTATTACGATCCTTGAGTGTTGGTTTTTTTTATGTATTATGTATTCTGCAAAAGTAATGTAATGTTCATGTATGTAAAGTTTTGGGTCTCTTCAGTTGGTATCAGAGGAAAGGTTTAGTTAACCTTTGGAAACTAGGATGTGGAAACTTTAGTGAGATCCCTAAAGATATTTCTAAGTTATGTCTAGCGATGTCCCTAGGGTTCAGTATAAGTATAGATTATAGTCCTAGAATTTCAGTAATGATCATATAATTAAACCTAAGATGTTAGATATTGAAGTTACTCCCCCTTAATATGTTGTTTTCCTAGCATGATTTTTTCCTCTTACACTATTCTTTTTGGGTTTTAGAAAATGGCTGGAACAGGAAGATTCATGTTAATGAAGAATATGATGGACAATGGAATGATATTCTTCATGAGATACCAAATGAAATGGAATTTGGAAGGCGAAACATCTTTATTATGTCTAATCACCAATCTCATAATATGATCAATAATGTTAACTTTGGTAAGATTCCTGACTCAGCTAATAAGAGGAAGATGGAGTTCCATGATGATCATAGAGGAAAGAAAGGTCAATTTCCCTCATGTAAGTCATGTGGGAAGAGGCATCAAGGAGATTGTCTCAAAGGAACTAAAAGATGCTTTGGGTGTGGAAAAGAAGGACACAAAGCCAGTAATTGTAAAGTAAAAGGATCATTTAACATAATGGATAAGGATAATGGTATTGCTAAAACATCAACAATGGTTAAATGCTTTAAATGTGGAATGTACGGGAATTATGAAAATCGATGCCCTAAGGAAAAATCTCATGAAGAGAATCGGCATTATTGTATGGGTAATATTTATGTTTATGATTATGAAGAAACTATAAATGATATATGAGATGAAAGAAGTGTTGAGGAATAAAATGATGAAGCTCGGTCAATTTTTTAATAAGGTAGTGGAATTATTGTCTGTTTATCAAGAGTTATGTTGTATACATAATTTAATGGTACTATAGAATAAAGAAACATCTAAGGATTGTTACACTTTTTTTTCTAAAGTATTTGAAAGCATATGTTGAATGGTACTGGTAACCATGAAAGGTTACTAAGATGTTTTTGGAAAGCAGATGATATGAGCACAATGAAGGGATAAGAAGAAAATAATATATTTGATAGTATTCATGAGCTCATGACTAATATAAGGACAAAGTGATATCATGGTTTGAGTATATCGAAATTTTGGGATTTTGGTATGTTGAAAGAGTTAGCTTTTGACAGCATTCATGTTTTCACTAAGGTTCTACGGTAATTTATGTTTCAAGAGAATACATTATTAATGTATTCACATGTTTTTAATGCAATCAATAGGATATATCTTATGATATATGGGAGATAAATTATGGTATTCACGTTCTTGTTATGTGACTTTTCCACTAATCGTTTTCTTTGTACTATAATATTAGATAGATGTATTTTAGATAAGTCTAAATTTTGGAAAGGATTATGTTGGACATCAGATAGTATTAAGGCTAAAACTTTTTTCGATATTATTTTTGTAATGTTATAATAGTGTAGTTTTATAAAAAGGAAAACCTGTAAGACAGATGAAAACCCATCGCGTCGGACAAGGTTGCGGGAATCAAACCCACAACTGAAGTGTGACATGCCTTTATCGCTTACCACTGGCCTACAGGAAGTCCCTGGTTAGTATAAACTAGTTCTATTTTATTATGCTGTATTATAGATAATGTATAAGTTCATTTTTGGAATCATATATGATTAACCTCTCCATAGATGGACTTATGTATTTTTGATAAATTTTTCTAACCTTTTTGTTTGAAACAGATAGAATTACCCATCATTCTAACACATGATCTACTAACACTTCATGAATAAAAAATTCATATTCATTTCATTAGGAGATGAAGTGGAAATTGTTCAAGGCACAAACAACAGTGAGATTGTACCAAAATCATGTAATTATTTCTTTTAATTAATCAACTTTAGGGAAATGATCTTGAAAACCAAAAATGTTTTCCTAGTGCCCTCATATCTGATTACTCAGATGATACCTTAAATCATCACAAATTTATGGATTTGTGATTGTTGGCTTTTTCATAGCAATGTTCTCTACCACTCTCCATCAGAAATTGATGGTTAGATTTTTCTTCCATATCCATATTTTCACCTATGTTATCCTATGTGGAATCCAAGTGATGAGATACTTTGGGTAATCGTTACGTTTCATACTTTAGTTTTTAAAATCATGTTTTAGTATTCCTTTTTATAATTTGGGTTTCTATGAATAGTAAACGATTTATAACCCCGAAGAATATCGAGGGTGAAATTCATTTTAAGGGGGTAGAATGAAGCACCCTGAGATTTTATAAGATATATATTTTTTTAAATTTCTTTCATATCTTTTTTTGTATGCTACACCAATATTATCTTGCGCTATACACAACACAGTATTAGCTTGCAGTATACACAACACTAATCTTGGATCGTGTTACACACAATTTCAAGTTTGTTTGATAGTAGTTATTCTACGCAACATTGAGTGTATATATATATATATATTCAATGTATAAATTAAATATGGTTGTATTTTGTAATACACAAAAACAAATGAGTCTTGCACTACACGCAACCCTGACTTGGCTTGCATTACACGCAATCACGACTTTCCTCGATAGTGTGTGTTCTACGCAGTACTAGGTTTCACTAAACAACGATATATGGTTATAATATTATTATAAACTAGCCGTTATGAGTATTATTAACTAAATTTTGAATTTTATAACATTATTATTCATGTTACACATTTTCTAGAACATGGTATGAGAACAAAATAAATTTTTCAGGTAAAATAAGTATTTTTCAAAAAATGCAGTTTTGTTACCATTCGATGGCGCACCCATTTTAAATCTAGTTTTTGACATGTTTATAAGTTCAATTTGACAAAAAAATTCTTATTTGGAATCAGGATATAAAAATTTACTTTGGATAAATTTTTCATATTATTCTGATAACTTTCATATTTTAATAAATAGTAAAAACACGCTATATTTTAATTAAAAACAACTTTTTTCATCCTAATAATTTATATGGTTAAATTATAATATTGAATGGTTTTAAAGTATAAATATAATATATTTTTACCATTTAATATAATTTATGTCATTAGCATTTATTTTAAATTGAATTCTTAGGTAAAATCATTTCAATCTTTTGCAATGTTTTGACTTTTAAAACTCATTTTCTTAACAACGGGATTAATTTTAAACTAATATCTACAACTTCTGTGATTTGAATTTGGAAAATTGGATTCCATATTTGGAATCATAAGGTCCAAATTATGTTAATAATCTACTTTTTATTTTTAGACATTATGAATACTAACTACGGTAAATTTTATTTACCATATTTAAAGGTAAATCGGGTAATTAAGGGTAAATATAATATTATAAAATTACCCTAAAACTTGTATTAATATAATTGGATGATTATATTTTTCCCTAAATAATACTTGGGTCGAAATGGAATCTAATTGAACCCACATGTATTTGATTAGGACCTTTTATTTATTTTATTTAAAGGAAAGTGAAATATGTATCACTCAAACTTTAATAATAAGATTATTTTATACAGAATATAAATTCGATTATAAATAATCATTTTAAAGATAATTTTTTATATTTATAATGGTAATTTATTTGTAATTTTTAAGAAATATTTAATTACCTTAATAGCTTATACATTAATGATGTAGAAATTATTTATTTAGTGAAAAATCAATAATATAGTTTTTATTGAAATAACAATACCTATCAAAAGGACCAGAAAATTGACCAAACAGTATTGGTAGAGTATATATATAACCTAAGAATCCAAGGGTCTATTTTTGGACCATTTGGAGCCTTATAAAACCAATTAGGACATTTATATTATTTTATTATAAATGATGTCAAAGATGTCACCGTCACAATTTAATAAAATTAACAATTTAAATGTTGTGATTTTAAGATGATAAATTCGAGTAAATATATTATTATGAAATTTATTATATTTTTCTTCATCATAGAATTTTATTATTAATTTTTATGCAACAAATAAGTATATTAAATAATTATACAAAAATGTTGTAGTAATTATTTTATTAAGAGATATACCAAGTAAATGGTTTTAAAAATATTAAAATAAATAATATAATAACAAATTAATGTTCACCATTAATTTTTTTTGATAAATATGACATGTTAGGGATCTATTAAATATTTTTTTCGGACATATATTCTGTGTGGTCTTTATTTAAATTCAGATAATTAATAGTGTCAAAATTGACACTATTGATATTTTATAAAAATAACATATTATTAAATTGTTTAAAAATCACAAAAATATTTACAAACTACAAATTTAAAATTATATGGTATAAAAGGCTATATAGTATCCAATTATGTAAAATTTATAACATTTAAGTATGTATTTATAATAATTTAAAATTTATAACTTTATTACCACAAATAAAATTAAATAGATTAAATAATGATAAATCAAGTTGATAAGGTTTAAAATAAACTTAAAACATGTACAAATTTTATTGGTTGATTAGATAAAAACCCTATCTCATCTAATCATAGAATTTAGTCATTTTTTGAGGTTTTTAAGTGGGGTTACATTTTATTATTAATTAATATTTTTAAGGTTGTTTCAAAAGTGCACCACTCCTCTCCTATATAAGGGCACCTCCTCCCTATCCTATTAACAACACTTTGAGCCTTAAAACTCTTCAAAAACCTACTCATTTCTCTTCTCCACTTCCCTAGAAACATTCAGGAGGTTCTGGTCTTCTCAAAATACCAACTCTAGTCCCTTAAGAGGAAGCTTAAAAGAGGTGCGTTGAAGAAGATGTAATCTCTTCTACCGATTCTTTCAAGTTTCTTTCTTCTTCAACATCCTTTTATTTAGTTGTTTAATTATAAAGTAATATAATAAGTATCACTAATATACTTATATGATATTATAAATATGAAAAAACCCCATTTCATCTTCTATCCATCCTACAGAAAATGAAATCACCGCGCGTGCGTACGTACGGAATACCGTCTCCACACCGTGGTGTAATCAGTTTTTCCACCACAACCTTACTTGGATGGGTATAATGGTGTGAAGAATAAATATATATGGTTATTATATCATCATAAGTATTCTGAGATATTATACCATCAACTACAATTCTATTCAATAATTATGTGAACGATATCATCGCTCGTGCGTACGTACGGATTACCGTCTCCACGACGCGATGAGATTCATTCTCAATGTTAACCATTCATGAATGATTATAAAGTATATATAATGAATAAAACCTAAATATATGACATAATAATTCTAATATATTCATATATATACATATGTATGTCATCTACATAATTCCATTCAATTCAATAAGGAAATAAAAACATCGTTCATGCGTACGTACGGCCTACCGTCTCCATGAACGGTGTATTTCATTCCATTTATCAATCTATCATGTATATTTATATGATGAATATATATAAAAATCATGTTTTACATTACGGAGTTATGTAAATCAGTATATAAGTAATAATATCTAAAACAACAAGTCGAAACACGTACGATAAATGAAACGATTTTACCCAAAACGCTACTTTAACTTGGAATTTACAAAATAACGGGTAATATAAAGTCATAAGTGAACTATATATGATATCATAACAACGAATATGAATCTTTAATAAGTCAATGACATTATTTAAATCATTATACATGAGGTTCGAATACATACAATGCATATCGGGCATAAGGTAAGGGACAACTTTTCCAATATCATTTTTATCCGAGATTGTTTAATCGTAAGTATTTACTGGGGTTATATTTATCATCCATGTCCCTGTTTTCTAAAAATATTTTCATGTATGTTTAAAGTCCTTTTTACCCATTTTTTACTTTTACTACATGGTATGTAAGGAATCATTCTTTTGTTTTCCGTACGAGGTACTTTTTTACTTTTCTGACAAAAGTACAAGGAGAATGTTTTTTAACTTATACGGCCTAAAAGGATTTTTATGGTTTCATAATTAATTATTTCAATGAATATTCCTCTTAAATATTTCATGATTATTTTCAAAAAAATACATTTCTTTTAAAATTTCATGGTATTTTTAGAATAGAAAATGATTTTGAAGAAGAAAGGATATTTTCCTCAAAAATTCATTTCAAGTGTTTTGTCAAAACTATTTTCCATATAAGATGACATTATTTCATATGTGTATGTTTCAAGTATAATGTCTTTATGATTTACATGGTTTCACTTTTCTTATGATGAAATGATATCCATTTGTTTTATATGGATTATGTTATGATGGTATGACCTTTATGAAACCCATTTTTGGTTATGATGAATGATTTATGTTTATTTTGTGGAATAAGTATGAATGATTTAATTATGAGATGGGCGGGACCTATATCTCCCTCCAATGCATTGGGTAATGATTTATATCTCATGAGATAGACATGGATGGAACAAAAAGTTAATCTGGTTCAGTGATACAGGACTAGAACGAGGAATGAAATCGATTCAGTAAGGGACTTTGTCCACTAAGATGGTCTTGGCAGAAATACCTTGGATACTATGGAAATCATATCATGTGCTTAATGGTTACCACAATTACATGTTTTATTCCCATTCTATTTTATCATGATTGATGTTCTATTATGATCTATGCCTTACTTACTGCCATGTTTTATGTCATTGCTCAAGATTTTGATGTTTAAACATTATGTTCATGTTTTTAGGTTCAAATATATATAGTTTGTTTTATTTTCTCCATGATTACCCTTACTGAGAATTTGAGCTCACCCTTTATATGTTTTCTTTTCCCCAGAATATAAAGAAAGGTTTTAGGTATGAAAACAAAAGGGGAAGTTCTTTATGGGATATGATGAAGATATTTCACCATGATTAGAAGATTATGTTCTGAGTTTCTAAAGACACTAAACTATTACGATCCTTGAGTGTTGGTTTTTTTTATGCATTAAGTATTCTACAAAAGTAATGTAATGTCCATGTATGTCATGTTTTGGGTCTCTATAATCTATTTCTTCTCTACCTTAGCTGTTGTAATTATAGACACAAGTTCCAGTCATTCCTTCATCACCACATGTCTTGTGAGAAACCTTGAGATTCCGGTAGAGTTGTTGACTCGATACTTAGTCTTGGAGACACCTACGGGAGGAGACTTGATGATCACACACCTTTGAAAATAGTGTGATCTTACCCTTGGAGGTGATATTTTTAGTTGGAACCTCTTGGTGGTAGAATCGAGGGCTTATGACGTCATTCTCGGTATGGATTGGTTATCTTCGGTCCATGCCCAGATTGACTATTTTAGGCCAAGAGTGTGGTGTGTCCATAGTGATGGGATAGGGTTTTCCTTTGTTGGAGAAAGGGAAACTCAGGCAGCACAGAATGGGCTCATGCATAGGAGGGTGCATCCAATCACTCATGAGTTGGCTAGCCTTTCCCTCGGAGCAGTGGATGTACTGGGCTCCCTTTTCCTAGCAGTAGTGGCGGAGTATGAGGACGTCTTCCCTGAAGATGTTCTAGGATTGCCTCCAAGTCAGAAAATCAAATTCCGCATCGACTTACACCCCATGATAGCACCGATTTCCTCACAAGTATATCAGATGGCTCCCGTAAAGCTTCACAAGCTGAGGGTGCAGTTGGAGGATTTATAGAGCAAAGGTTTCGTAAGACCCAGCATTTCACCTTGGGTGGCCCCAGTCTTGTTTTCCATGAAGGCAGACAGGAGTCTGAGGATGTGCATGGATTATTGGCACCTGAACCAGGTAACAGTGAAGAATAAGTACCCACTGTTGAGAATCGACAACCTCTTCGATCAGCTAAGAGGGGCACAATGGTTCTTGAGGGTTGACCTTCAATCAGGTTATCACCAGTTGAGAGTACGGGACGAGGATATAACTAAGACAGATTTTAGATGCCGCTACGATCACTTTGAGTACTTGGTGATGCCTTTTGGTGTGATGAACTCCCCTATAGTGTTCATGGGACTTAAGAATCGGATCTTCCAGTCGTATTTACACCGGTTCATAGTGGTCTTCATCGAAGACATCCTTGTGTACTCGGCGTCAGAGGAGGAGCATGAGAGACACCTCTGGATGGTTTTAGATGTATTTCAGGAGCACCAGCTTTATGGGAAGCTCTCTAAGTGCATGTTCTAGATTCAGTAGGTCCACTTTCAGGGACATGTCATCTCAGCAGATAGAGTAGCTGTGGACCCAACCAAGGTGGAGGCAGTGTTAGCATGTGAGCCACCTCAAAGCATGATGGAGGTGCAGAGCTTCCTTGTGTTGGTAGGATATTACCGGAGATTCATTCCTGATTTCTCCCGGATATCAGTACCGATGACAGCCTTGACTAGGAAGGGGAAACCCTTCATATGAATGGACAAGTGCCAGCAGGCTTTTGAGCATCTGAAATAGAGTCTAACAAGTGCCCCAATCATAAGATTGCTGGAGGAGGGTTTCAAGTACATAGTTTTCTGCGACGCATCAGGGACCAGGCTCGGCTGTGTCCTGATGCAGCGGCATGCAGTTATTGATTATGGCTCATGCCAGCTTAGGATACATGAGCAGCACTATGCAACCCATGATCTCAAGTTGGCAGTAGTGGTCTTCACATTGAAGATGTGGATACACTACCTTATGGGCGAGTGGTTTATCATCTACTCTGACCAAAAGAGCCTCAAGTACAGCTTATCACAGAAAGATCTGAATTTGAGGTAGAGGTGTTGGCTTGAGTTCCTCTAAGATTATGATTCTGATATCATCTATACTCCTAGGAAGGGGAACAAGGTGGAAGATTCTCTAAGTAGAAGGTCGAGATCACAGTAGTTGAGTGAGGCGACAGAGCAGTTAGCCACATTGTAGTTATCCTTCGTAGACAGGGAGGATGCATCTTACCTACAGTCTATGGTTGTTTCCCCACCACTCTTACATCTATTTAGGGAGGCACATCTTGGGGATTTCGACTGTGAGGCCTTACGTGCTCAGTTATCCACAGGACATGCTCTTGATGGATATTCGCAAGGTGGGGGGCACTTACTCCTTTTTATAGGATGCACTGTTGTACCAGTGGAATTGTGGGAATAGGTCCTAAGGGAGTTTCATACATCTCCCCTGGTGGTACATCCAGGAGTGGAAAAGATGTACTAAGACCTCTGACGACAGTTCTAGTGGTCAGCAATGAAGAAGGCAGTAGCAGAGTTCGATTCTCGATGCCTTACGTGCCAGCAGGTGAAGGCTGAGCACTAGGTTCCAGCGGGATTAGCTCACCCCTAGAAGTCCCATAGTGGAAGTGGGATGGAATATCGATGGACATCGTGATAGTCTTACCACGTACATCCATGGGGCATGACTCCATCTTGGTGATCGTTGACCAACTCACAAAGTCGGCCCACTTCCTAGCTATTCGAGAGCACAGTTCTGTAGAGAGATTGGGACGCCTCTATGTGCAGGATATAGTTCGGCTTCATGGCATCCCTTCGACTATAATATTGGATCGAGATTCTCACTTCACATCCTGGTTGTGGAAGGGATTGCAAGAGGATTTCGGGACTCAGTTACACTCGATCACATTGTTTCATCCCCATACAGATGGTCAGACGGAGAGGACCATTCAGGTTTTGGAGGATATTTTGCAAGCTTGTATCTTGGACTTTGGTCGCAGTTGGGAGGACCACCTACCACTGGTGGAGTTTGCGTACAACAACATCTACCACTTTACCATTGGTATGGAACCGTTCAATGATTTGTATGGGAGACCCTGTCGGTCACCGCTTTGCTGGACCGACCCCAGATAGTCAGCACTCATCGGTCCATAATTTGTACGGGCTACCATAGAGAAGGTGAAGATCATCCGGGAGTGGATAAAGACAGCATAGAGCTGACAGAATTATTATGCTGATGGACGACATAGGGATCTGGAGTTCGATGAGGGAGACCACATCTTTCTCCGTGTCTCACCTTGACGAGGGTTACAGAGATTTGGTCGAGGCGGCAAGCTATCTCCGAGGTTCATGGGACCTTTTCAGATACTGTGCAGATTCGTCGAAGTGGCGTACTGCCTAGCTCTACTGCCACAGTTGCAAGGGTACATGATTTCTTCCACGTGTCGCAGCTATGTAGGTATGTTCATGACCCATCACACGTCATATACTAGGGCAAGATGGACATTGAGGATGGAGTGACCTTTGCTGAGTACCCAGGGGATATCAAGGATTGACAGGAGAGGATCTTTCATGGGTGATTGATTCCCTGGGTATGCGTCCGGTTGCAGCACGAGAATCTTCAGGAGAGCACATGGGAGTAGGAGGCTTAGATCCATTCCCAATACCCCCATGTCTTTTAGTAGCCTTGTTTTGGATTTTCGGGGATGTAAAGCCCCAAGGTGGGGAGAATGTAATGTCTTGGATTTTCTGAGTGTTATTTTTAAATATTATATGGAATTAGTATGAGACCAGGAACAGAGAAGAAACATCACTCCGAGGCCCGGTGATCCCGGAATGGCGGTTTGAACTTTTTTTTGTTAAGTGAGTCGGCATATACGTGTGGTTGTGGCAGTTTCCAAATGGATGCCCGGATTAAAAATATGAGGGCACCGTTGCGTCCAGTATGATGAATTTACCTACTTATGAGTCTAACTACGACAAGCAAGGGTCGAGGAAAAAAGTAAACTTTCGGACATTTTTAGTAAAATAAAATAAAATAAATTCGCAAAGTTTATTTTATTTCTTTTTGGAAATATCTATTTCAACGCAATGACAGGGAAGCTATTTTAGTAATTAATGCCCTGTCATAATGACTCAGAAACAAAAACGTTGACTCATTAATACTGCCACGTAATGGAATTCCAAACATGTTTCCCTTTTTATTGGGATAATCTAATGCCGCTCATTGTCAAGGATTGAGAGGACGCTCTGGAGAATTCGTAGCGCTCTGGAGAAAACTCTCGGCAACGAACGATGAAGAATCGAAGCTATGGATCACTGTGCCAACGAAGTTGGAGGATATTGACAGCAACGGCAGCGTGACCCTTTCATCAACGATCGATACTTTCTTAAAGATAGGGGTTGTTATTCCATTCCCCTATTCCCCATTTCTAAATTTCGATGACGAACGCAGATAAACCATGAACAAGTTGATTCGTGGATTCATATGTCCTTGCGGGTGGGTTTCTTTGGGATGATTCTAGGGAAATAATCCATTATAATTATTGCTATTGATTTCTTCTCCATTAATCCTACTAACAGGAGTATATCAATGTCATGACAAATGATGGCGGTGGTCGGTTCCTCAATTTGTTTTATTGGATTCTTTTTCCCCTTTTCTTCTTTGTGTTCTTTGCGTTCTTCGTGGGGCGATGAACAATGGATCATTGCACACCCATATTGCAACAAAACAATCCCAAAATGGAGGTCCGACACCACAATGGCCCTGTAGAGGTGAGATGGTGATAGCGGATGAAGAATCTGCTCTGATAATAAGGGACTCTTATTCAAGCATTCATCGTGCGGGAAGATCAAAACATGTTTTCAGAGTCGATCGAAGGTCTGAAAACAACGATAGCAGCTTCGTGGTGTCGAGAAGACCAAAACCTGGGAGTTTCATGATGATCGGATGACCAAATCAATGAACGGGACATCACGGGAGGCGCGATGGCAGAGGTCTGCGTTTCTGGAAATTCCCAGAATACAAAGCATGTATCTTCGAAGAACACGCCGTGTGGACCATCTCAGTGGTGGCTAGGGTTTCAGGAATCATATAGGTTTCCCATGGTGTTTGACCCTAATCACACGGCGAGTTGGACCTTCCCCGAAGCTCGGCGTGTATTTTTGGAAAGTACGCAGACATGGGGAGGAATACACGGCTTCGAAGACACAGCGTGTACTATCTACGCAGCTTGGTAGAAGCGACTACACAGGACTCGGTGTGTATTTAGGGGATACACAGACACAGGATGGAGTACACGGTCGTGTACTCCACCACACGTCCAGGTGAGGACAGTAGCGCGAGTCACCCCTTGTGTTTATTACACTAGTTGGCGTACATGTGTTAACTTCATGTACGGGCACACGACCGTGTACACGGAGCTGACCCCAGATGACTCGGACACGACGTGTACTCTGTACTACACGTTGTGTACTGACTGTTTCCATGAAACTATCCTTACGACATGGGTCATTGTACATGGGCTGTACCCGGAGTCAGAAGACACGGCATGTGACATTTTTCTACACACCGTGTACTTTTTAGAAAAAGGCTTGGTCTTCGTGTTCATCGTATCTTGGACATGTTTCATTTGGGTTAGTTCCCCTTCTTCTCGTTCTCATAAAGGTCAGTCATCATTTCCTTCTAGATGAGTATGATCCCTTCATCAAGCCTTTCTATGATAGAGTTAGGCATCTATCCAAGAAGCCCAAATCGAGATCCTCTATCCATTCTTGACCCTAGGTAGAGTCAGGCATCGACGTGACCAACTCCATCGGGCGTCAATCCCCTACCATGAATGTCAATTTGGAATGAGTGGTGGTATCCACCGTGGCCCTGGAAGTGATCCTCATCTGTGTATCGTGATTTTCCCCACTCCGGAGTGTGTCTCCCGTAATGAGTGTATCTATCTATCGTGATCTTTCCCACTCAAGAGTGTGTCTCCCGTAATGAGTGTGGCTATCTCTCGTTGATTTTTTCAGATGAACAGCAATTCTCGTACAGATTTCATAAGAGCTATCAAACTCATGGAGTGAGTTCTACTAGAACGAGTGCTTCGTGAAATCTTAGAACTAAATCCCTAATGGGAGTATGCAGTTGTGCGACTTGTCTCTAGACCGCAGGTCTGGTTTTTGAGGATATCTAGTTTGTGTTTCTATTACTGTATGTTCTGTAGACATATAAGGTGCATATCTGACTATACCCTTACTTTTTGTACTGATTTGTGGTTTTCGGGGTCCTCTACTGAGTATTGTTATACTCACCCCTGCACGGACATTGTCCGCACGTGTCGTGTCTTGTGCAGACAAGCAACCTTTTGACAGAGTCCAGGATGGACTAGGACAGGACTGAGCTTACTGAGTTCCCTACTGGCCGAGGCATTCCTATGGCTACGAGCAGCAGTCTCAGTACCTCTTTGTGTTTACAGGTTGTACTTTTAAATTTTTAGACTCTTGTTTTTTGTGGGCTTATATTCCGGCCCATTTTCTTTCAACACATTACTTATCGTCATACTCTGTTGGTTGGTTTTACTTGTTTGAATGCGTTTTTTTGTTCCTTGGTGGTTTTTACATTTCATTATTTGTGAGCTTGGAGATGGGTGCGTGTGTACAGGTACTTAGGAAATGCCTCCCAAGTTAGTAATATGGCTACTCGGTGCTAGTCACCAACCCCTGGCCTATTGGAGGCGGGCTTGGGGAGTCGCAACATGGGCCCCACAGGGACGGTTCGTGACATGTTATACCATGTTTCGAGTTATATAGAGTTTAAAATATTATAATATAATATAAAATATGTAATTGATTTGATATGGAGCCTAGAAGAAGGAATGATAACTTCACTAAAGCATGTGATGTGAAGAGTAGGAAGGATAATATCTTTAATAGTCTTAAGACTTCTATTCAAATGAATGTCATCTCCCAAGTATCCTCATCATATGATGAAATAATTTCATGTGTTAAAAAGGTATGAACATACTTATCTGAGTCATATGGATTTGAAGGGAATCAAAATAATAATAGGATGGCAGAGAAATACAGGGATAAAGGGACTACGGGAAAGAAGGGTTTCCCACATGTGATAACTGTGGAAAGAATCACCCTAGTAAATTCTTGAAGGGAAAGGGTGTTTGTTATATTTGTGGCGAAAAAGGACACCAAGTTCATGATTGAAATGTTAAGAAAAAGGTTTCCAATGTATAATGCTTCAACTACAAGGAGATGGGGCACTATGCGAATCAATGTCCCAAACTTCAAAGGAATATACCAGAAATGATGATTCTGGATAATGATCAAGTTATGATGCTACCTCAGATGAAGTAGAATGATTAATATGGCTAGTCAAGAATCATTTCATTTGATTATTTTGTTAGTAATGTAATGGTTATAAGAATTCTGGAATATATGAGGATTGTATTGTAATACTTTTATTAAAGATTTGAAACCATAATATGAATGGTACCAAGAAAATATATTCTTTGGAAAGTTAAAATCATTCGAAAATTCATGATTAAACGAAAGAATACCGTTAAAATATATCTGATGTTGAGATAAGGAAGACGAAATTATTATTTTGGATAAGTATTAACTACCTTGGAAAAGATTATTTACTTTTCAAGAAGTGGTATATACTATAATCGATAGAGTTTACAAAACTTTTGGATTTAAGGAATATATCTAATAACATATATCTTACTTAAGGAATAATAAAGAATGCATGTTTTCTATATGGTTTTTATGATAATTCATGTTATAAAAATATTTAAAAAGGATACCTGATGAAGTTATTCACATGTTTAGAATGTAAAAATTTAGAGCTTCTTCATGTTGACTAAGGGTTAATGATAAGTTCATCTTAGAAATTCAGAGACCGTAATTATAGATTGTTGAATCTTCACATTTTGGAATTTTTAACTATTTATGAAATGGTTTTAATTGATCATTGTATGAGATTTTATAGTTTAATGTATTACTTCACCATATGTCATAACCTATTCTAAGGAATGAATTATATATAGTTCAAGGTACAATTAAAGGTTGAGTTTGTAAATAGAAACATATATTTATACTCTTATAAAATGGAATGATTCCTCAACTCAAGGAAAAGAGTCTTAAATAAAATGTTGTACTATTATCATAATCTTTTAGGATATAGATGTTTTTTTATAGTAGTTTATAGTTTTGTATTAATCAACATTCATTTGAACATGTTCTCTATATCACATTCCATCATAACTACATAGTTATATTTTTCTTCCATGTATAGGTTTTTACTTCCAAATAATGTCACCCCATTCGAAAGAATAATTTTTGTGGTGACCACCTCATTTCACTTAACCCTTTTTTATGAGGATATTTTATTAAACCTATTTCAGATGTGGGATTCCACAAGATAATTTTCAAGAATCATCCTTTAACTTTCTAAGTGCAGTTTCAAATTGTGAGGATGCAATTCTATTATGGAGAGAATAATATAACACCGCAAGAATTTACAAATAGATTTAATATAGAATGCATGAAAAACTAATTCTCTACAAGTAAACACTTTATTATAACCTAACCAATAAACAATATTTTCCCACTTCTATAATTTTAATTTTGAAAAACTGACATACACAGTTGCATTCACTAAGATATTGAGATTCTGATAAGAAGAACATAATTTTTGATGAATAGTAGCATACCCTTATGAATAGTATCATACCCCTATAAATAGTAACATACCCTTATGAATAGTAATGAATAGTATGAAATAGTAAATTGTCGAAAAAAATAGAAACTTCACCCTTCAGTGTATAAATACAATTTAGATATCTTTAAAGTAAAAAAACGATCGTAGTATGAGTATTGGTATTTTTGTACGCCTTAAATATATTATTTACAATTTTATAAGTAATTTAATTATTTAAAATGGAAATTTATTTTCATAAAATGTAATCATAAATTGTTACTTTATTTTCTTATGGTTATAAGATAATTTTATGGGACCTTGATTAATTTTTCAAGGTGTTATAAAACAAGTTATAATTTTAAAGTAGTTTTTTTGAGTCAATTATGATTTTATTTAAAAATTAAATTAAAAATATTTCAAAATTTATTTTCGAAAAATGGATTTCATTTTTGAATTCTAAACATCAAAAAATGGTTGGGCTTAATTTTTGGTATTTTTCTAAAATACTTTATTTTTTTTGTGAATAGTAAAAAAACAATTTTGAGTTTTTGGTGTGTTTAATGACATCATAATGATGTAATAATTAATATAAAATGATGGTAGATTTTTTTACAGTAAAATATTATGTGAGGAGTCCCAAGTGGATAATACCATGTTCAAATACCATGGGCAAGACCATGGTTTTGAAAAAACCACTAATGAGGTGTCCCTTTAAATTAATAAAAAAAATCCCTCGCATTTACTATAAATACCCACTCATTCCTTCATTTTCATTCACTCCAAACTAATAATCCTAAAATATCTGGTGGTTTTACTTCCCTAGTATTCCTCCCAAGGTGTTATCAATCCCTAAGGGTCCCAACCTTCAAGTATTAGGAGTTACTCAACAGGGTAAGAGAATTCTCATCTTCTCTTTTCCATCTAAGTTATCTTTTATGTGGTTTGTATTTCAAGTTTTTATACCATGTTCTTATTTACATAATATTATGTCCTTATAATATTTTATGAGTATTTTATGAATGAGTGACCTCTTTCCCCTCTTTTTTAATGTTTTCTAAAACCATGTTGCATAGTCGTTATGCTGCAGAATTTTCATCTCAAAATCTCTCTCTTTTTCAAGCACTCTTATTATGTTATTATATTTTATTTTAAATTGGTTTATGCTTGGGTAAGTCATTACATATCCCCCTTACTTTCCATATTATGTAATAATTATGATATACCCTTTTTCTCTCATCGAAATAGTTTATGAATTTTTAAGTGACGCTGTTAGGCTGCCAAATTTTCATGAGGGATTTCTCAACTTTTCTTTTATTTCGAGTTCTATTCTTTCAATTTCAAATTATTTCCTCATCCCACATCATGAAAATGATATTATAATTAAATAAACTTACATTATCAAGAATTTCATTATGATAATTGAATATTTCAACATCATCTCTCTTCCCCCCTCTTATACTAAAAATGAAAACATTGGCCGATATGTGTTAATTTATCACATCCAAGGAAGACAGGTTCTAAATTTTTATTACCATATTAAATTATGGTCATCAAACCATTTTTATGGTTTAACCATTTCATAATATATATATTTCATCTTATTTAATTTTCTGTAATCCTTACAACCTCTTAATATAAAATAATAATTCAAAACAAGTTCATTATCTACAAAACTGCCAAGTTAATCCAAGCGTTTATCCTTATCTTTTATCAAACAAGTCCTCCTCATGGTATATAACCAAATTCATTATAAGATAATTTATATACCAATAATGTAACTAATACTATATATTGAAAATTATGGATGTTTGACCACATTTAAAATGAACTTCCATTCATGAATACAAGTAAACTGATCATGAAAACCAAGGAAGAAAATAGTTCCAAAACAATAAAATTGAACCTCTTAAACCCATATAAAGTAAATGAATGAACCTAATAAGGTTATTATAAATAAAATAAGATAAATCAGAGGTTATGGAAATATTAATTAAGGAATTTAATTTGGTTATCCAGGACACTAAAATCAACTGAAGAACACCATCAGACTTAAGGTAAGGGTTTCTTCATCTCACTCCCATTGTTGTGAGATATTCTGTATTCAATACTAATAATTGTGTATGGTCTATGCATGCTGACCATTTATATTTCATATAATTAATATATTTTTTTAATTATAATAAATTTATAATTTATGATTATAAATTTTTGGGCATATGATTTAATTGATTACAAAGTTGTAAGGGTTTTCTACCTGAACTGACATTTTCATTCGGGTTGATCTTATTCACTACTCACCTTTATGATATTCTTATTTATTATTATTTACTCCTCAAAAATTAGTTTTTAATGTTCTATATATGTGTACCAACCAGAATCCTACTTTCATTTATGTGGAGTTATATGTTTTAGAAGGATCTTTGAAAAAAAACTTCCCAAAATACAAGCTCGATTCAAGGAACTTCTCATATTCTTACCTATTTTGAAGTTCACTCTATAATCTGTTTTAAGCCATTTTTATCTTTCTAATATCACTCATTTTAAATTGAAAAGGATTTTTTGGTTCATTTTTTGTTTTATGAAATCAAACATGCCTTTGTGCTTTAAAATCCTTTAATATCTTCCTTAAACTGCACTAAAATGTTTTATTTCTAAAGATTCTTTAAAAAATCATATTAAATGATTTCACCTCAATAATAATTTATTTAAGCCTTAAATATAATTTCAATTAAATTCCATTTTTATGGGATATACATTTTTACAATCTGATTTCATTACAAATACAAATGATTTTCCAAAATAACTCTTCTTTCCAAAGTAAAAAAAGATTTTTCCCATCTCACTTTAACTTTTATGATATATATTCCTTTCTTCACCACTTATTTATTTATTATAGTGTATGTAATTCCATTTCTTATATAATATAACGATTCTCCTTATTCTCATGATATTCTAGGGGATTATGATTTGAATGTTTCAAGGTTGTATGGGACACTTTAGAATGTTTAAGGATTATTTTCTCAAGGATTTTTCAATGGTCTCATTTAAAATTATCATCATCTATTTCAATTTACTTTTTTGAATCATGTACATAATTGATTTTTGTCTCCTATGATATCATATACCATGATTTATTGAATGGTTTATGATTAGTTTGACTGTGGATGTCCTATCTTGAAACCATTCACCAATTTACTCTGAATGGTTAGTGCTTATGCTTAATGTTTGGGGAAAGTTATTTTCATTTCATATATTAGTTTAAATATAAATGTATATTTTGTATTTGTTTATCCCCATTCATATGAAGAGTGAATTGGACTTGGTAAGTGTTATATGGGGCCCTCTATAGCCCCTCTCTGGATCGGTAGGTCTCATGAGAAAAACTAGGTCATAACATGAGGCCTTCAAAAAATGGTTATTTATTATCTTGGCACGAGGCCTTGATGGAATGGTTATGATGTCTGGTATATGTGTTTCCATCATCATGAAAATAGTATTGATATTTTATGTGGTTAATAGACTAGTAGAATACCCATGATTATGTTTTTTTGGAATTATTTATTCTTCTCTTATTCCTTCCATAATGGGTTCAAGTATATTTTTAAAGGAATGTGTTTTAGTTATTCACCATGCCTAATGTTTACGTTTATGTTATATTCAACTATTTTTCTTAACCCTTAATGAGTATTTGAGCTAACCCCTTTAAATTGTGTTTCCTTCCCTAGGTTATGAAGAAGAGATCATTTATTTATTTTTCAAGGATACAGTTTATTAACTTTTTTATGTATCATATTTTGTTTCCTTTCCAAATGTAAAATTGGTTCCATGTATGTATTTAGTTTATTCAAGAATACTAATCTGATTGGTCCTTTGGGATTTTATTCATTGTAATCATGCTAATGTATAAAAATAATTCACCATCTTCAGGCATCTAGGGTCAGGCGTTATAGTTGTTATCAAAGGAAGTTTAGTAGAAAAATTGGAAACTAGATTTAGAAAACCTAGATTAGGGAACAAAACCCTAAGATATTTTATGAGGATAAACAGAAAATAAAATTCTGGTATTTCGATAAGGAATATATTATGTAGATATATCTAGAAAATACATCCCGATCTGGATACTACAAGTGGATGTGGTTCTGGAACAGATGTACCTATGAGTGAAGACTCTGAAAATGAGTTTTGGGCCTTACCCAGGGTATCCTAGTACACAACATCAGAACTTTCTATGCACCCAGTTTGACACTCTCAGGGGATATGATTAGGATAATTCACATTTTATTTACCCACCATTATGAAGGATATATTCCTCCAATGTAACCATAGTATGTGGTTCTAGGATTTAAAATGCATAAATTTATACTATGTGTTAAACCATGTTTAGAGTTATAGAGAGTTAAAAAATTTATGAGCTAATATATAATATGGAATTGATTAGAAATGGAACCTAGCAGAAGGAATGAGAACTTCACCAATGTACATGATGTGAAGAGTAAGAAGGATCATATCTTTAATGGTCTTAAGAATTCTCTTAAAAGAAATATGGTCTCCCAAGTATCCTCATTATATGATGAAATAATATCATTTGTTAACAAGGTATGTAAAGAATTATCTGAGTCCTATGGATTTGAAGGGAAGAAAAAGAATAACGGGATGGCAGAGAAATATGGGGATAAAGGGAAGAATGCAAAGAAGGGTTTTCCTACTTGTGATAACTGTGGAAAGAATCACCATTTTAAATTCTTGAAGTGGAAGGGTGTTTGTTATAAGTGTAGAGAAAAAGGACACCAAGTTTATGATTGCAAGGGTAATAAATTTTTTTCCAATATACAATGCTTCAATTACAAGGAGATGTGGCACTATGCGAATCAATGTCCAAACCATCAATGAAATATAACCAAATGATGATTATGGATAAAGATCAAGTTATGATTCTACCTCAGACGATGTAGAATGATTAATATGACAAGTCAAGAATCATGTCATTTGAATATTTTTTTTCAGTAATGTACTTGTTATAAGAATTGTGGAATATATGAGGATTGTACTGAAATAATTTGTCATTAAGTATTTTAAGCCATATGATGAATGGTACCAAGAAAAGATATTTAGTTGGAAGTTAAAATCTTTTGAAAAAGCATGATTAAAGGAAATAAGACCCTTAATATATATCTTATGTTAAGATAATGATGAAGAAATGATTGTTTTGGATAATTATTGACTACCTTGGAATGGATTATTGACTTGTTGAGAAGTGTTCTATACTATCATAGATAGATTTTACAACACTTTTGTATTTAAGTAATATATCCAATAACCTATATCTTACTTAAGGAATAATGAAGAATGTGCGTTCCCAATATGGTTTTTATGGTAATTCAAGTTATTAACATATTTTAAAAGGATACATGATGAAGTTATTCACATGTTTGGAATGTTAAAATTTTGAGCTTCTTCATGTTGATTAAGGGTTAATGATAAGTTCATCTTGAAAATTCAGAAACCTTCATTCTAGATTGTTGAATCTTCATATTTTTGAATTTTTAACCATTAAAAAAATGTTTTTATTTGATCATTTTAAGGGATTTTATAGGTTAATGTATTACTTCACCATATGGAGTAACCTATGCTAAATGATTAAGTATAGATAGTTCAAGGTACAATTCAAGGATGAGTTCGTAAATAGAAACGTATATTTATACTCTTATAAAGTGAAATGATTCATCCACTCAAGGAATGGAGTATTAAATAAGAATTTGTTCTATTGTCATAATATTTTATGATAACGATGATTTTTTTACAGTAGTTTATAGTTTTTTAGTAATCAACTTTCATTTGAACAATTTTTCTATATCACGTACCATCAGAACTTCATAGTTATATTTTTCTTCTATGTCCATGTTTTTACTTCCAACTAATATCTCCCCATTAAAAGGAATAATTTTTGTGGTGACCACCTCATTTACCTTAACCATTTTTTTATGAGGATATTTTATAAACCCTATTTCCAATGTGGGTTTCCACATGGTAATTTTCAAGCATCAACCTTTATCTTTTGAAGTGCATTTTTGAATTGCGAGGGTGAAATTATATTGAGGAGGTAATAATGTAATACCCCAAGAATTTACAAATATATTTAATATAGAATGCATGAAACACTGATTCTCTACAAGAAAACACTTTATTATAACCTAACTAATAAACATAATTTTTCTGCTTCTATAATTTTCATTTTGAATAACTAACATACACGGTTGCATTCAGTTCGATATTTAGACTCTAATAAGACAAACATAATTTTTGATGAATAATAACATACCCGTATGAATAGTTACATACCCTTATGAATAGTAATGAATATTAATGAATAGTAAATTAGTGAAAAAATAGAAACTTCACCCATGAGGGTATAAATACAAATTATACATCTTAAAAGTGAAAAAATGAGCATAGTATAAGTATTGGTATGTTCGTATGCCTTAAAATTTTTATTTACAATATTAAAATTAATTTAATTATTTAAAATGGAAATTTATTTTCATAAAATTTAATCATAAATGGTTACTTTATTTTCTTATGGTTATAATTTATTTTTATTGAACCTTGATTAATTTCTCATGTTGTTATAAAACGAGTTATAGTTTTAATTTTTTTTAGTAAATTATGATTTTATTTAAAAAATAAATTAAAAATATTTAGAAAATTATTTTCAAAAAAACTATTTCAATTTTTAATTCTACACATCGAAAAATGGTTAGGGTTATTTTTTGGTATTTTTCTAAAATACTTGAATTTTTCATGAATAGTAAAAAAACATTTTTGAGTTTTTGGTATGTTTAATGACATCATAATGAAGTAATAATTAATATAAATTTTTTTTGACCTGTTTACAGTAAAATATTAAGTGAGGTGTTCCAAGTGTCTAATACCATGTGAAAATACCATGGGCAAGCTCATGGTTTTACAAAACCCACTAATGAGGTGTCCCTTTAAATTAATAAAAAACTCTCTCTCATTTACTATAAATACTCACTCATTACATCGTTTTAGTTCACTAAAAACTCATAATGACCAAATATATGGTATTTTTACCTTTTTAGGAGTCATCCCAAGGTGTTATCAATCCCCCATGGTCTCAACCTTCAAGTCTTAGTAGTTACTCAACAAGGTAAGAGAATTCTCAACTTCTCTTTTTCATACAAGTTTTTTTATGTGGTATGTATTTCAAGTTTTCATACCCTGTACTTATTTACATATTATTATGTACCTTTACTATTTTATGAGTCTTTCATGAATGGGTTACCCCTGTCCTTTCTCTTTTTAATGTTTTCTAAAACCATGTTGCATAGCCATTATGCTGCAGAATTTTCATCTCAAAATCTCTATCTTTTTTAAGCACTCTTATTATGTTACTATCTTTTGATTTAAATTTTTTTATGCTGGGATATGTTATTACATATGCCCTTTAATAATCAGGTTATTTAATAATAATTTGATACCCTTTTTCTCTCATCAAAATATTTTTTGAATTTTTAAGTGACAATGTTAGGCTGCTAAATTTTCGTAAGGGATTTCTCATCTTCTCTTTTATTTTGAGTTCCTTTCTTTTCATTTATTCTTATTTCATCATCTCCCTACATAAAAAATATATTATAATTATATTAACTTAAATTAACTATAATTTTATTATGCTAATGTAATATTTCATCATCATCTCTCCCCCCTCTTATACTAAAAATGAAAACATTGTCCAAGATGTGTTAATTTATCACATTCAAGGATGAAAGGTTCTCAATTTTTATTTCCATGTTAAATTCTGGTCACGAAACCATTTTTATGGTTGAAACATATCATAATATATATATTTCATCTTATTTAATTTTCTTTAATCCTTACACCCTCATAATATAAATTAATAATTCAAAACAAGTTCATTATGCACAAAACTACCAAGTTAATCTAAGAGTTTATAATTATCTTTTATCAAACAAGTCATATTCATGGTATATAACAAAATTTATTATAAGATCATTAATATCCCTCTAATTTAACTAATACTCTATATTACAAATTGTGGATGTTCTACCACATTTCAAATGAACTTCCATTCATGAATACAAGTAAAGCGATCATGAAAACCAAGGAAGAAAATATATCCAAAACAATAAAATGGAACCTCTTAAACCCATAAAAAAGTAAATGAATGAACCTAATAAGGTTATAATAAATAAATTAAAAAAATAATATGTTATGGAAATATTAATTAATGAATTTAATTTGGTTATCCAGGACACTAAGATAAAGTGAAGAACACCATCGGACTTAAGGTAAGGGTTTCTTCATCTCACTCCCATTTTTGTGAGCTATTATGTATTCACTAATACTACAAGTGTATGGTGTATGTTTACATCCCATTTATATTTAATATCATGAATATATTTATTTTCATGATAATAATTTTATCATTTTTGATTATAAATTTTGGGGCATACGATTTAATTGATTACAAAATTGTAAAGGTTTTATACCTGAGCCACTATTTTCATTCAAGTTGATCTTATTCAATACAAACCTCAATGATATCCTTATTTATTCTTATTTACTCCTCATAATTTCAGTTTTAATGTTCAATATATGTGTACCAACTAGGATCCTACTTTCATTTATGCAGAGTTATATGTTTGAAAAGGATCTTTCAAAAATTCTTCCCGAAAAACAAGATCGATTCAAGGAACTTCAAGGATTCTTACCTATTTTGAAGTTAACTCTATAATATTTTTTAATACATATTTATCTTTATAAAATTAAAATAAATTAAATCTAAAAATATATTTTTGTTTATTTCTGGTTTTTTGAAAGCAAACATGATTTTGCTCTTTAAAATCCTTTAATATCCTCCTTAAACCGCACTAAAATGTTTTATTTCTAAAGCTTATTTAAAAAGTAGTTTTAAATTATTTCACCTCAATAAGAATTTATTTAAGCCTCAAATATAATTTCAATGAAATTCACTTTTTATGGCATATACATTTTTGAAATCTGATTTCATTACAAATACAAATGATTTTCCAAAAAACTCTTCTATCCAAAGTAAAAATGGTTTTTTCTCATCTCAATTTTAACTTTTATGATATATATTCCTTGTTCACTAGTTATTTCTTTCTTGTGGTGCATGTACTATCATATGTTATAGCATATAAAGAGTCTCATTATTCTCATGAAATTATAACGGATTATTATATGAATGTTTCATGGTGGTATGGGACACTTTTGAATGTTTAAGGATTATTTCCTCAAGGATTTTTAAATGGTCTCATTTAAAATTATCATCATCTATGTCAATGTATTTTTTTAATATTTTACTTAATTGAGGTTTATATCCTATGATATCATCTACAGGGTTTTTTTGAATGTTTTATGATTATTTTGATAGTGGATGTGCGATCTTGAAACCATTTACCAATTTACTCTGAATGGTTAGTGTTTATGCTTAATTTTAGGGGAAAGTTATTTACACTTCATATATTCATTTCAATATGAATATATATGTATTATATGTTTATCCCTTTTCATATGAGCAACGCATTGGACTTAGTAAGTGTCGGTTGAGGCTCTCTATATCCCCTCGGTGCATCGGTAGGTCTCATGAAACAAACTAGGTCATGGCACGAGGCCTTGACAAAATGGTTATTTATGGTCTTGGAACGAGGCCTTGATGGTATGGTTATGATGTCTAGCATATGAATTTCCCTCATTATGAAAATAGTATTGATATTTCTTGTGGTTATTCAAGTATTATAGTACCCATGATTATGTTTTATTATGTCATTATTTATTCATCTCTTATTCCTTCCATAATGTGTTAAAGATTATTTTTTAGGGCATGTGTTTTAGTTATTCACCATGCAAAATGTTTATGTGTTTGTTTTCTTCCGCTATTTTTCTTAACCCTTACTGAGGATTTGAGCTCACCCCTTTCATTTGTTTCCCTTCCCCAGGTTATGAAGAAGAGATCATTTATTTATTTTTCAAGGATGAAGTTTATTAGATTTTGTTATGTATTATATTTTGTTTACTTTACAAATTTAAAATGGGTTCCATATTTGTATCTAGTTTCTTCAAGACTACTAAACTGATCGGTCCTTTGGGATTTGGTTTCATGTAATCATGCATATGTATTAAAATAATTCACCATCTTTGGGATTCTAGGGCCAGTGAATTATAATTACTATAGCCTCTCGGTCATAATCCTCAACTACCTATAGATGCCCTCATCCCCATCCCCAAGCTTATTGAGCCAAGTGCGGACCACCTAGGGGTGGTGGTGGTAAAAAGTTGGAACTTCTACCGCCTCAACATTCTCTAATAGTGCCTCTACCAAATCTTATACCCTACATACTAACTTCCTCCAATAATAGCCTATTTATATTCATCTCATCCACCATCTCTCTATCTACTACATGTTTGGTAGGGAAACGGCATGGATGATGTCCATGATTGTCACAAGAGTAGCACCACATCTCCCCTGGATTCCTAAATCCATACTATGAACACTGACCACAAATACTCTATCCTAGGATCACCTCTTAAAACATCTGAAACATCCAAGTCCCTAAGACTATCATCACATCCCTAGAACAAAAGTATCTACTCCTGTGTTCCGCCTTCCAGCACCAATGTTCTGCATTCTCTTATCTGGGAATCTCTCAACCTCAAAATCGTGCTCTATAATCTTTATCATATTTATTAGATTATAGAGGTATCGTGGAATCTAGAATTTCACTATGTAATACATATTCAATAGTTTTGGGCCAAAAATAGTGACTACACACCATATCCATCATTTATTAATATAGGATGGTGATCCTTGAAAAATACTCAACCACAGTCATACTTCCCAACAGAAGCTGTACAATATCCTATATGAGAACAAACATCAACGTATCTATTGAAGACTCATCTATGAAAAAGCACTCAAACTCTAACCATGAAAGATTTGCCTCATCATTTTAAATATTCACTAATTCCCACCATCATTCCTCAAATCCCTGAAGAAGGATTACTACCAGGACCATAATCTGATCTACCATTATTTTGAAGAGACTGAAGAATCATGTTAATATGTAAATCTAGTCCAAAGACAACTGGGGGTCCTGCTCACCATATAACCTAAGGGGTCATTATTTCTAGAGCTAATGAAGTGTTCTTGGCCTATAATCCTCATCCATCAGTACCATAAGTTCCATATGCTCTAAAAAAGTGGGTTTTTATGGATAGAGAACCACCAAGATGTAACACCTCCAGGATAGGCCCATGTATCAAAGAATCGTCATTTAAGGGATCATGATCATGATCTTTCTACAAAATCCTAACTTGAAAAAAAATTAGAGGCATCCTGTGGTATAAATGATCTACCATGGTCAATGATTTTATCTTGATATCTGACTAAAGTTGGAAATGAAAACCATAACCCATTATTATATGATGCATGTAACAATGTTTTTCCCAGAAAACCATGACCACATGTAACAAGTAGAAAAACAAGGAGTCATATTCCTGGTGAATGGATACACCAGCTGTCACCCCATTTATGGTGACCATGTCTTAAAATAAAAGCTCAAACAATTATAAAGTGTTTCCATTTAACACAAACCTAACTCACAGGAACCATTCCTAAGGTAGAACTAACTCCTCTCGCACCACTCTATGATGACCCAACCCGATAGTGCCTAAGCCACGACTACCGCCATGCCCACCTCTAATAGGTTAGTGTCTAGTAACCAGTGCTGAGTAGAAATATCACACACATGAGAGGCCTTAGGATAATGTATAATTAGACATGCCCAAATTTCCACGATTATACAATTTTGAAATATAAATCAAACAATAACCATACAAGCATACATATAAAATCCCACAATCGAAGTATGACCCTGATGTAGTGTAATGAAAAGGGATAAATATAAGACCATCAAAAGAAAGTAAAGAAAATTCCATCATATGAAGTATTAGTGGACTAATGTCATGGAAATTTCTTGAACACACCTTATTTTTTCTCTCTCAGTAAGATTTTTCTTTTACTAGTCCTTCTGGGACTCCATAAAAAATGATATTTATCGTTATAAGAGATGACACGTAGGGGAAATCCCATTTAGGGGTGAATATAACAATACCAAGTAGGAAATCCCTAAATCACTAAGAATATAGCATCAAGGATAACATTAAACACATCATATGGATATTAAAAAAACACATAACAACATTATATAGATATACTCATAATATGCACATAGTTTTATGTAAGATCAAAACTACATTGCTAACAACACAGATTCCTCCTCGAAGGTTCAATATTACACTCGTCTGGAAGAACATACACCATAAGTCGGGTAGAACATATGTAATCTATATGAGATGTCATTATCATATTTTATCCCAATAAGAAGTAATAATAATAATTTTTACAAGATCATTACATAGATGAACATCAAACCCAAATCCATGTGGTGTTCTAATAACATAGTTTGGATTAATTCTATATATAGAAGATTGATTCCCAAAATGTGTTAGTCATGGTTATACTGATAACCCAAACTAGGGATGATTATGATGATATAGGGTCTCACTTTGGGCCTCATGGTAAGATTAAAATAATTCTATCTTAGTTTAATGTTCCTCATAAGGAATCAACATCCTATGCATAGGAAGAAACTCCCTACTAAATCCTAAGGGAATTGATCAATGAAACATTTCATAATGAATCCTTTTTAACTAGAAGTGAAAATGGTCTCGAAGACACCCTCGAAGTAGAAGATAACATGTACTGGAAGTACAAAATGTGTCCCTTCATCATCATGTAATACCTATCTATCATGGACATGCCCAAGTCCATGTCTAAGTAGATGGCATGTCCTACCCCATGTACTTCTAAGCGTGACCATGTACATCTGTACTTTTCCATGTTTGGATAGTTGTGTTAATTTAGGGATGGTATTTTATCATTTTTGATGTGCATCGATTTTCCATATCATGATACATGTCATGTGATAGTTTTTACACACCATGTGATACATAAATCCATACAGAAACCTAGTTCCATATAAAAGGCCCATTACACAATGTCTGTTCTAAAATACATGTTATTATATTCATAAATTCATTGAACCCCTAGTTATTCCTGAATATTCCAAATCGATGGCCACTAATGCCAAATCTTCCACATATACTGCCCATGGATTGTAGATCTAGTTCAATAAAGATCAATTGACACTATAGGTGTGATTTTTAGTCATACTGGTTGCTTAGTTATTGCATCAATGCTCTAATGTAACCTCATGCCCAAGAACCATGTATGTACTTCCCTGATCTAGTCATGATTCATTATCATTATCATCACAGCTCCATCTAGTCATCAATCTAATATCGGATCTGTGATATAATGTTGTTTCTATGATAAATGGTTATGCAATGATTTTTTTCTGGTAATTTTTGAACCACATTCCAATATGATTTTTGGTGACTTATGAATAATGAATTTTGGGAGAAATCAAAGAAAGAAAAGTGTGGAATGAACCTCATCCATGTTTAGGTTGGTGTCAATGCATTTCCATTAGAACGGAAAATGAAGATAAAAAAATCATTTTTCCAAAATTCCCCAAAAGTAAAACCATACTTTCAATACGATCAATCTATGAATCAATTCATTTGTTAATTAAAGGATTTAAATTGTAGGAGTGATAAAACAATGAAAATACGCATAAAAACTCTAAACTTGTGATGGATAATAACTGATGATGTATTAATATTTATTATTTTTGTTAGAGAGATCCTTGAGTCCCTATGGTGCAATGATCCTCAATATCGATATGATCCAATGTCATCCACCAAGAATTACCTCCTCCAATAGTTCCCTAGATATCTAGGGTTATGTGGAAAACCTAAATATCTCATTATAACTTTATATTTTTAGAAAACCATAGGCCTCAATAAATTAATTAAATAAAAAATCTAAATTAATGAATTTATTTAATCTTTTTCATATGCCTAATACCTTCCCTAGAATCCGACACACTCTATCGTTAGGTCGCTCTTAGGGTAAGAACACAATTTGAAATCAACGATGGCCTCATATTTATGATATGAGTTTCATTTAAGAGTTATTCCATTTTTTTAGAAAAACAACACTTTTGTGAATTTGAAAATATTTAATATATTTCCAAAATACATTATTGGCTCACTAGAATGTGGGATATCAAACCACCTTAGAACCAAACTCTAAATATAGTCCATAAAATATTAAAAATCAATACAAGGAAAAAATCAGATTCATTACAATATAAGATCCTAACATCTCATACAATAAATACTATCAACTAATTGAAAAACAAAGGTATTTCTACCATTGATGGAGAATATTGTTATGGTTAGATAAATAAAATGATCCAGTGCATTCATCCTCTTAATTTAGATGTAATTGAAGAGCCTACTATTGGGTTTCAACTAATTGTGAATTATTATCATATGAAAATAACTAAAAAATAAAACATGATATTGATGGGAAATAAATAAATGATATTATAATGTGTTTTTTTAGAAAATGTTTACATAAATGTGATGCATATCATTCATACTACAAAATCCTAGGAAAAACTCAAAATTATCCTAATCATAAGTATTTAAGATAAGGAATGAAATTTTCAAATAGAGTGAATAATGTTAAAAAAATAAAAATTTAATATCATACAAAAAATATTAATACATCACTAGAGCTAATGAAATTTTTAAAAACATCTGTGGATTCTAAGTTGTCTTAGAGGTTTCTACTATCACTAAGAATCACATGATAAACATACCTAATAGGTTTGACCATAAAGTATCATCTATTATATTATAAAATGATTTTCCTCTTCATTAATTAATAATGTTATTATTCCTTATGAGATGAGGAAAGCTCAAAAATTCAAATAGAAGAATAAGGATGAATTGGGTTATCATTCTTTGAACAATAATTTTAGTGATCCATAACATATGTTCACAGATGTTAGTAAATCTAAATATAATGAAGTTAATGATGAATAAGATGAAAGAATTGTGTCTTTTATCTCTAAAAACTATGGTAAAAGGATAGTATGTTATAAAGGAAAACACCCACATAAATGTTTTTAGTGTAGAGGAATTGATAATTTTTTAATGAATTGTGATGGGAATAATTTTAGTAAATAAAAATATGATTATGAAGAAAACACTGGTTGAATAATTGGTGAATATTTTACATTGATGATTAGAAATCCTATAGAAGTAAGAAAAATTTCTCTAGAAATAAGTGAAGAATCATGTTGAGTAAAAATGTTGACAACCTCTCAATTGAAAATAGCACATCAAAGGTGGAGAATTCATATATTCTTGAAAAATTATTTTCCAATATTGACCAAAATAAATAATATAATAACAGTGAAGAGGAAGAAGGTTAAGAATCATACATGAAATATTTTCTATGATCATATCTTTTGGAAGGAACTGAGAAAAAATGTTGAATGGAATTAAAATTATGAAGAAATATACTTTGAAATAGAATGTTGGAAATACTGAAAATATCAAAACGTTTTTTTATACATTTAGGAGATTAAAATCCTAAAATTGGTAATTGTGGAAAAATTAATTATCATGGATTGTCTTATTATGAAGCTCAAGGATAAGAAATAGGTGACTTATATATTCTAATGCATAATTTATGAGGTGAAAGGAACCTTAATGATAGTGAATGTATATTTGGAAGAGGAATTTGATGTAAAGGATAAATCATTTCACTAGGATCAGAAAACTCATTCTATGAATGAGGTGAATTCTACACCAACAAAATATAAATGTTTATCTAAGATTACTAATCGTGAATGTGTTAGAAATGTTTTTGGAAAAATGGATTGAGAAGGGATGTGAGGAACATATCACAGTTACAAATATTTCGAAAGAAAAACATAATGAACATGAGTCTACATGCATGAGTAAAATAGATTGATGAATTTTTTTAACATTATTATACACTCTACATGGAAATATCCTACTTTTATTGATGATCATGATTTAGTTGACAAATTTGGTTCTATCATTTATTTTGGAACAAGGCTTAAAATTATTGGAACAACATGTCTTTAGATGGAAGTGGGCAATATTTTAAAAAAATAAATAGCGTATTAGAATATTGTAACAATCTTATGTTTCTAAAAAAAATAATAATAAAAATACATGAATGTATATAAAGGAAAACTGATTTGATTACCATGATGTAGTCTATGGAATATGTGAACAACAAGGTAAATTTCCTGAATATTATATAAAAACTCTATATGGATAGTTTTATTATGATATAAATGTACTAGATGTTATAATAAAAAAGTAATGAAAGATATATTATTATTAAGAAATATCCAAAAACTAATAAATGCAACAAACAATGGATTATTGATATTGGTTGTTACTCACATCTGGTAGATTATATATGTATATCATGGTAGATATGGAATAAAATTAAATAGGTGGAGTTATATTTATAAATTATAGAACCTTAAAAATAAGAAGAATAAAAACTAATGAGATTGATGCTAAGAGACTGAAATATAAGGAGATTTCGTATGAAAATGAGCTCATACATAACCAAGTGTGTGTTTGATATCATTTTAATGATAGTAAAAATGATATATTTATGAAATATTCTTATATCATTATAACCTTGAATGATGTAAAAAATGATTCTATTATAGAAATAACCAGCAAAAACATATTCTTGATTAGATTTCTATGTTACACATGTAACATAAGTGATAATGATGAGAATATATTTTAGAAATAATGAACTTCATATCTTAAAGAAAAAAATATTAACACATTACAAATAATAAATGGATAGAAACATTTAAAAACTAAAAATGAAAGATAATGCATTTTTTACAAGTTTTCAGAATAGAAGGATTATTATTAATAAACATAAGAAAGTTGAAATCCAATCCACGAGACCTCTTGATATTATATAATATGATCTTTTTGATCCAATGATAAATCAATAAAAAATATTTTTACTTTATTCATATCATTTATGTCTTTAATCGAATGAGCACTATAATTTTTATAAAACCTAAGTTAGGAGTAGAGATGATCATATGTTTTAGAAGTGATGTTGAAAAATATAAGGAACTTTACATACTAAAACAAATAACTAACAAAAGATATGTACACACATGTAATGGTTTTTAATCTCATATGATAAAACATATAATAAACACTAATATTGTTCTCCCTATACTCGTAAACCAAATCAGGTGGCATAATGATAGAAAATACGTTTCTTCGAAATGGGAAGTATAATTAATTCTAAATAAAAAGATTCTAAAATTTTGTACTGAGAATATATATGTATATTTATTCATTTATAAAGAAAATATTTTTGGTAGATATAAAATATATAACTTCTTATGATATATGTTAAATGAATAATCCAAAAGTGAGGTATTTCAATGTTTTTTGGAGTGCTTTCATGAAAAGGATCGAAAATCCATATAATGGAAATTTTAATGGGAAGGTAGAGGAAGGAATTTCCATAGCTTACTCACCAGATGGATGAATTTTAATTTTTATCTTTAAAAATCATTATTTTTTTAATTCATATTATGTAAAAGCTGTAGCGCCATATGATTTTAATAGAACACTATGTTTGATATTATATACAACACAAAATAATTAGCTTAAAACAATAATGAAATAGTATTATCTTATGATTGTTATATTATTACCATTGATTTTTGACATATTAATATAATAATACAAATTATTAAAACATATAATGGTCATAAAAATAAAAAATTATTGATAAATTCTGAGCAAGTATGCTCATATTTAGGTAGAATAATTTAATTTTTCAAAATATTTCTTCTAAAAAAAGATTTATTGGGAGAATATTATAATTAATTTATCGAACACTTCATAATATTATTTGATAAAAATAATATTTTTCAGAAACCAATTTATCAAAAGAATCATATTGTGAATTAAACATATTTGTTTGAATATATTGATTTTTGAGTGAATAGTGAAAAATACTACTTTTTATAAAAAAATATATTTTTGTTTCAAGAATTTACAAAATTCCTTTTTTTTTAAAATAATGTAAAATTGATACTATTATATTATTATTCATTCAATTAATTAAATTTTAATGAATTATATCTTTGAAATCATTATGAAAACAGTTTTTAACATAAAAATATAATATTAGGAAAAAACAATTTCCATTCCATTTTCCAATTTGATGATAAATTAATTTCCTCTAATTTTAGAAATTAAATTTTGAAAAACTAATCAAAAATTTTAAATGATTTTATTGAAATTTGGAAAATAGGTCACTTTTTTTTGCATCGTATGAATTGTAATCTTATTAAATATATATCTCATATGTAAAGGTAAATCAAAGAATTATGGTTAGAAATAACATAATATGAACTAAAAATGACCCTAACAATTACCTTTATCTTATTGTATGAGTTTAAAAACCCTACTTCAATAATATTATTAAATATATAGACTCACAATTCAATTTTAATTGAATATTACAATTATGTTATTTTGAGAAATTAATAAATACAAAATATAACTCTATAGACATTAATATCTCCTAAATATTTATAGAAGAATTAAAAGTGGATATATTTGGGTATAAATAATATTTTAGAAATATTTGATTTTATTTTTTCATGTTGATTTATTTTGAATTTTTAGTTATTGAATAATTTTCTTAAATGACTATTCTACACCAACAATGTTTTACTTAGAATAATATAAAATTGAAATAAATGATATTAAAATTATAAAATGTGATAATATTTTGGGGATTTATTGTTTCCATTTTATTTTATATATAAATATAAATTATTATGAATTTATAAAAGTTTTACATTCAAATTCACTTTCTATCATTTTGTCATTAAATTCAAATTAAATGAATTGTGTAAAATATTATTATAATGATATTATATGTAAATAAATACTCTATTAAATTATTTAAAAACATAGAAATATTGAAATAGGATATAAATGATTATATATATTCCAAAATATCATCCCTTGTTCATTTATGAGATATCTTTTACATTCTATATAAAATTATAACCCTTTAATACTAAAAAATTCAATACCACTGTTTAGATTAAAATTGGATAATGAATTTTTTAAATAAAGATATAATGATTATTATGACCCCATAAGAAGTATAAATTTCCAATGAATGTGATAGTTTTAACTTTTCCTATTTCCATTGGAATATTTATATATTTCGTGCATTTTTTCATCATAATGATATTTTTATTTTTTTACATTTTTTAGTAATTTCAAGTGTTTCACTTCCCAACCTTATAAAAGGATAGCCATCGCATATTTTCATTAAACCACATTGTGACACATAACACAACCAAACCATACAAATTTCGCTTCTAAATATCTGTATCCAAGTTTTAATGGTCTTAGTCTTCCCAAAAGACCAACCCTAACCCCCTTAGGAAGAGATCCAAATAAAGTCCACTAAAGACAAGATAATTTCCTTTATCGACACATTCAAATTTATCTATTCTTTTAATCCATGTAAATTAATTATCTATATACAAAAATAATAAATCCATTATCATAAATATACTAATTTTTTTTATTATCATATGAAAACCATTTTATACATATTTTCCAACCTATATAAAAAGAATATCCCTCATGTGTATGTATGGCTTAATATCTCCACTTATTGGTTTAATCCATTTTCAATCACCATCATTAATGAATGGTTATTATGATGTGTTGGAAATTTATATTTGATATTTCTTCTATAATTATAATTTGGTAATTATAATATCGTATGTGTGTTCTTCCATTCCAATATATTGAAAAAAGATAATGTCACTCATGAATATGTATGGACTACCACATCAATGAAGTGGAACAATTTTTTTTAGTTTCTATTTTACATGGATGGTAATTAAAAATAATTTAATTAAAATTTATGATATAATAATTATTCTAGAAAGGTTAATTATTAGTTATCATTCTTTCATTCAATTCTTCATAAAGTGAAAACACCATTCATGCATATGTTTGATCAACTGTCTCCATGAATATTGTAATGAATTTTTCTATCTCTATTATTTTAATGACACCATATATATATAATGAATATATCCATTAATCATTGGTTGAAAATGTGGTCTATTTCATTATGGATGAATTTTAAAACATCTTGGATTTATATAATATATCCATTAATCATTGTAATAAGGAATCATACATGTTTTATAAATGTTTTTATGGAAATTATGGTTATTACCTTATTTTAAGGGAATATACGATGATGTTATTCACATGTTTGGAATGTGACAAACAAGTGGTACTTTGTGATATAAATGGGATCAATGTTAAGATTATTTTTTGACTTTCATTCTAAATATTTGGATTTTAAAATTTTGGAAGGGATTTAAGGTTAACCATTTATGGAAAGATTATGTTAAACTTTGGAAGTTGTTTTTGAGAATAATGTATTAACTTACCCCATAAAGATTTATGTATATTTCAAAACATGTTATAAAAACTTGGTGTTGATGATAACTGATGATAGATGGGATTTCATATCATGGATCTAATGGCTTTTTAGTGCTTCAGGAATGAAAAATTCACCTACATTTTAGTGAAAGAGGTTATGTAGATCTAGAAACAACAATGGCTAAGGTTGTCTTGAAATCATGCATGTAAATATTTTCATGAAAATTGATTAACTTTAGGAAAAGTATCTTGAAACCAAAAAGGTTGTCCTTGTACCTCTATTTTTGAGGAATTAGATGGTCCCATAGTTCATCATAGATTTATGGCTTTGAGATTGTTGACTTTCTCATGACCTTGGTCTCTATCACTATCCATTAGAACTCTATGGTTAGATTTCTCTTCAATTTTCATTTTTTCACTTTACATCTATGTTCTCCCATGTGGAAACCCAGTTATGTGTTACTTTCTATAACCACTATGATTATATCTTTCCCTTTTTAAGGGAAGTTTTAGTCTTCATTATTGCGATGTGGGCTTCTCTGAAAAGAAATATCAATTATAAAGCCAATAATAACCTAAAATAATTTTGACGGTGAAATTCATTTTAAGGGAGGTAGAATGTAACACCCCAAGATTTTGTGAATTATTATTTTACAAATTAATTTAATTTTTTTAATATTTATAATTTCATGCAACACTAAAAATAGATTATTTTATATCAAATCGTTATGTTTTTCTTACGCGAACTACACAAAACTTATATTTTAGAATTATCTACATTTAACACCAAGGTTATCTTGCGTTACACGCAATAATTAATTTCCATGATGGATTTTTTAACACTAAGACCGAGTGTTATTGAACAATAATATAAATATATATATATTTAAATAAATTATAGATAATAATATATAACTTATCCATTAAATTAGATTTTATGAATATTATTAACTAACTTATGTATATATATGGTTCTCATAAAATATAAAATGAATTAACTAGTTAAAATTATTTAAAAATGAATATAATAACCAAATTGATTATAAATGGGGTATTTTTATAAAAACCTTATATTATTCTCAAAAAGTTATTTTAATACTAATAAATTAAATTAATTACAAATATTAACTAGTTTTGTTTTAATATATATTTTATATATTCAATAATATATTTTTTATAATAATCCAATATATTTGATAGATCTAATATATAAAACCGAGTTTTATGCTTAAAACCCAATATTTTTATAAAGTTAGTTTTACCGCCTTATAATGGAAAACTGTTTTTTAATAAAAATTTTGGAACTTTTATAAATTTAACATTTCAAAATAAAAATAGTATTTGGAATATAAACATAAAAAATAGTTTAGGATAATTTTTTGATATTTTTATATAAGGTTTTATTTTTTTAAAGAATAGTTTATAATATTGAATTTCAACTCAAAATATTCTATCATCTAATTTTTTTATATGGTTATATTATATTTTAAATTCATTTTACCAATAAATCAAATTTAGTTCATTTAAATCAAATTAATTTTGAAATTGACTATAAAAACATAGCAAACTTTTGATCATTTTTACTTTAAAAACACATATTGTCGACCCGACTATAGGATTATCTTCAAATTAATTTATTCCATTTAGATTATTGGTATTTGGAAAAATGGTTTTCATATTTTTAATAACCATAATTTATAATTTCTAGTAATTTCAACTTAGTTTTTTTCCAAAAACATTAGTGAAGTAATTAAAATAAATTACAACGATGAAGGTTAAATTAAGCATAAAAAAGGAATAAACCATAACATTAAGGCCTAAAACGACCTATAAAATTTTCGTAAATCCACTGTCTATAAATATTTTTATCTTATCCTCCCTTGGAAATACTTTTGAACATTATTTATCCACATTATGTAAAAAATATATATGGTGTTCCTTTCCTTTAAAATATTTCAAGAGTGCCACCCCTCTAACATTATAAAAGGCTTCCTCTTCTCCCCCTTCCTCACACATCTCAAGACACTTTGGATTGACCAATAATAAGCACAATTATCTCTCTATAATCCATCCATTCCTCATTGAAACCTAATTTTTGGAATAATTCCTTCTTTGGAAACCCTTTAGTGTAAACTAAAAGAGTTTCCCAAATAAGAGATAACCCCTCCCTCAAACTCTATTCTTTTGTTTTATTTATCCAATCCCTAAAATATTATTATTAAATTATTGTATGATAGAACCAATATCCAAAATATAATAGAATTTTTTTATGATAAGGTTTTTTCTACACTTACATACACTTCCATTTAATGGGTAATGAACATATTGTTTACTTGTAAGCTGATTATCGCCTCAGTAAATGATTGTTGTTCAATTTTCCGTTACAGCCTCTCATGGTGGCTATTATTATAGAATATATATTTATTTATGTATATATAATATTTATTAATTTTTTATTATTATTTTAAATCTTTTACAAGAACACATCTTTAACCCTTCCATTTTTTGTTAATACGATAATTTCATTTGAGGAAGTGTGGACTACCGCCCCCTCAAAGCGATGTGATTCATTCATACAGTACATGGAATTTATTAAGTGTAAATTTACCGAATATATATTTGATATATATGATATAATAAATCTACATTAACAATGATATATATAAATAAATATATATTTATATTTCTTTTACTTTCTTTCGTTCAATATGACAATTAAACGGAAATAGTGATCATGCATACGTACAGATTTCCATCTCCATGAACGGTGTCTTCCATTTCATAATTCTACATTATATGGATTATTATAATATTAATATACTGTATTTAAATGATATTTATATCATGTTTTACATTCTAGAATCAATATATAAGTATGAGGACCAATGATATAACAAATTAAGACATATGGGAAAAACAAAGCGAATATTATCGAAAGTGAAACCATAACATATGATGGTTAACAAGAAGGAAATGTAAGGTCATAATGAAACCAAATATGGTATAATATATAATAATATGGTTCTATAAAATATTTATAATAATTTTATATTTATTATACAGGTGGTTTGAACGAGTACAATGAGATTCAAGACACATGGTAAGGGGATGTCATCTCACTTTTTGTTTCCATGAGATACATGCTATGTTCACCACTCTTTACTTTTTAATGTTTTATGTACATGCCTTGATTTTATTAAATTATTGTTATTATTAAACTTATTGGTATTTACAGATCCATTTTATGATCTTTCATTCATGGGTATTTAGTTACAAAAATTACCAAATCGGTAAAAATGTTTTGTCTCAATTTGTCTTCTTTGGGAATCATGTTTTATTATACACCTAAACTGTTTTTCAAGGTGTATATACTTACATTTTTAATGTTATATCAAGAATATTCTTCCTTTCATGATATTTTAATATTAATTTCATTTCATTTTCTTACATGAAGAGTATGATCCCACATAAACAAGTGGTAAGAGTTTATTGAAACAATATCATCATTTTTCAAGAATTTTAATTATTATACATATTTGATGAAATATTATTATCCATATCTGATGGATATTCATGAGTTTCCTTATCCTTTTTTGATCAAGATATCCTCATGTATTAGTGCCATTTTTCACTCTTTTGTACTTAAGGTAATGTTTTTAAGTAAAATTTTATTGTGTCTCTCTTTGGTCATAAATCTGTTGTATTCAAAAACTATGTTTTCAAAATTTTCATCAAAAATGATTTCAAAAGATATTTGGAGATCATTTTCAAGGAAAATGGATTTTAAAATTGATTTATGGTTTACAAATATTCCTTTATAAGTATTCAATGATATTTTTAAGCGAAAAAGTTTTATAAAAAAATATGTTTCAGAAGTATTTTATATATTTTCAATATTTCTTTGTATGTTTTCAACGTAATATTTCATGGAAAGTTTTTTTCGAAGGGGTTTTAAGATTCATTAATATTTTTTTAAAGAAAGGTTTTTCAAAACGTTTTAAAGCCACTTGTATATGTTTTCAAGGAAATTTTTTTAATACTTTTTCAATATCTCTTTATATGCTTTCAAAGAAAAAAGTTTCCAAAAGGTTCTTTAATCGTTATTTATAAGATTTTATTTTTATTTTCAAGAAAAATATATTCAAAAGGGTTTTATGTTTTAAAGATCCTTTTTTAAATAAGAAAGCTCATTTTCCTCAAGAAATGTTTTTATAAGATATTTTAAAATTATTTTCCATCTAAGATGAAATCTATTGATGTTACTCATGCCTTTCCTGGAAATAATCTAAAGGTTTTGTTTATATTCTTTCTCTGAATGGTTTATGTAATGGTCTTTATTAAACCCATTTCTCTTTCATTAGTTATATTATTATTAAATCTTTTTTTCTTTCACAAGTTATTATTTTGATGAAATAATTATAAAACTTGCAACTTTTTCCATAGATTATGATATGATTACATGTTTATAACACCCATTTATGTTCATGGGTTATGATATGACATGATTTTAATGATAGTGTGGAAAATGTATGTATGACTTATTTATAAGATGGGTGTGACATATATCTATATCCAATGCATTGGGTAATGATTTATATCCAATGAGATATACATTTCTATAAAGAGAAATGAACTCTATTTAGTAATATAGTGTTAGAACGAGAAATAAAATTTGTTTAGTTTTGTAAGGCTGGAATGGGGGTTTTCCCGGTTTAGTAATACTGAGATGGAATGGGGGTATACCGGATTCAGTAATGGACTTTTTCCTCTAATATTTTCCTGGAAGCGATGCTTTGGCTACTATATAAATCATATTTTATGATTATGTGTCTACCACAATTCCATGTTTTATTCCTATGTCATGTTTTTATGGATAGTGTCTTTTATTTCCTTATTATTCATTTCTTATGAACTGTCAATACTTATTTTATGATTTATGTTTATGATCATTGATATGCAGGGTATGATCTTCCAATTTTTTGATCATGTTCACATACCCCTCTAATCATGTTTACACTTACATGTTTCTATTTTTTACCCTTACTGAGCATCTGAGATCATCCCTTTTTATGATTCCTTTACCCCAGGTTATAAAGATACATAATATGTTTGATGTGTCTAAGAAGGGTACTAGTCAAGTTTAAATAGTGGGAGCTATTGTTTCTTACTCATTTACCAGTGTTTATCTTTCCATGTTTCCATATGCACTAGACTGGTACGGTCTTTGGCATTTTTTTGTATAATTTTTTTAGTATTCCATAAAAGTTATGTACTATTAATGTATGTTAAGACAGGTTTATTATATGAATGGAATGTCAGTCTGGTCATCAGTCTGGGGGTGAAACACCATGCTCAAATTCAACTGAGACTCAAATGACTCCTATAATGACTTCCATAACTGATATGTATTGAATTCATCTTATTCTAAAAATATCATTAAGGGAACTCCATGTTGACAGACTATCTCCAATACATAAAAGTGTCCCATGTTGTAATGTCTCGGATTTGGGTGCCACTAAATGGTGCCTCGTACCCAGTTGGCCACATAGCCTCAAGTGCATTTCTCCAAATGCCTTAGGATGTCGACTAGCAGCAAGTTACTTGGGTGTGATAGTGGGGAAACTATGTCCTAATTGGAAGAGTACAATACAACAGAATACAACAACAATGAAGTAACGGAAGTAGTAAAAAGTATATGATTGAAACAAAATAGCAGAAGTATGATAGATAAATATCCAAGTATCAAACAATGCAAATGATAGTGCATCATATCATATGTTCTAAGAAAGAAACAAAAATAAGAAAAACTATAATCAAGTCCAATACAATACCAAATTATAGTAAAACAAAATGAAACTCAGCAGCATCGCAAGCCAAGGCTTGGTCCCATGCTCTCGGACTCCTAAATAGCAATCAAGTACCTATGTAGGGAGCCTTTCCCCTATCAACACTTATGACAATATAGTCTGTTTGGGCCCAAAAACATGACCCAAATAGGGTGTGAGAAATAAATCCCAGTAGGCTACCACCAAAGGTTGTTTTCAGTCTGTCAGTGAGTATAAGCAAAAGTAGTGTAAAATAGTAAAATGCAGTAACTATCAGGTACTCAAAAGTAAAAATTTCTACAAGTATTGGAATTACATTAAATTAATTTCATGTTATTTAATCAATTAAATTTCATTGAATTATATAAGTCTTGTGATCTGGCCTAAGCCCATCAATACCCTATATAAAGTAACCACAATAGATACCTTGGCAGTCTATTTATGAAAAGAAGTACAGGTTGAATCCAAGATTGTACTTTAGCTTGGAAGACGCGTCGTCAGTCATTCCGGTTCAAAATGTATTAGGGACAAGCTCAATTTATAATCATTTCAACATATTCTAATTAGGGACAAGCCCAGTGTATCTACAATTCAGTATATTATAATCAAGGACAAGCCTGGTGTATCAGTATTTCTACATATTATAATCAAGGACAAGCTCGGTGTATCAGCATTTTAGCATATTATAATTAGGGTAAAGCCCAGTGTGCCATCATTTCAGCATATTATAATCAAGGACAAGCCCAGTGTATCATAATTTCATCATATTATAATCACACAGGTAAATTATACTAATACATGGTTTTCATCATATAAACTCACGTGGGCATTTCATATAACAATATATACCATTCTAATCAACCCCTAAAAGTGAAAATTTTCACAAGACTCAAATACATTCTTTCCAAATGGATAAATAGGGGAAACACACCCATGGGGTGTCCTTAAATCAAACATTCAGCAATAACATGCTTAAATTTAATATAATCAAATATCTAAATATCATTAGGAATCTAGTGGTTTCAATTATAGAGAAAAGAAATACCCAAAAATGGTCTCATGTTATTTTGGAACATATAATCAACTCAACATTTAACGAAAGGCACAAGAACACCTACCTCGATGTCGTATAACTGTTAAAATCTAATGTTGGTCCTTGAATTATCCCAGAAACGGTGTAGATCTATTGGGTTCTAACATGACTAACGACACTTGAATCGGGTCCAGGATGACAAAATGGGAGAAGGAAATGATCTCGTGGCTCCTTGTTCTCCACCTGATGGTTCTTCTATCCAAAATAAGAGAAAATGATCCTACTACCCATTTTAAGGTGAAAATTAGGAGTACACAGTTTTTATGTTAATATACACAGTGTGTATATCATTTTACTACTCATAAATTCACTGACCTACTTTACGCGTCCCACACCGACCTTACCGACATGACTACATGGTGTGTACTAGGGATTACACAGCGTGTAGTGTCGTTTTTTTCTCTCCCTATCCCACAAATGAAAACACCATGTATCCCCATCCTACATGTCCATACTACACGGTGTGTACATAGGATTACACGAATTGTACTACTAAAACTTAATATTTCCCCATTTTCCTTGTTTTCTCAAAAACAACTCAAAGGAAAAGAAAAAGAATAAAACCATACCATATAAGAAAAATTGTTTTCTTACACATTCTCTCTTCTAAAATATTCTATTGAATATCTAGGACATAGGCTTACATGGTGAGTTAGTCTATGATCACCTAGATGGAATCATATCCTCTATACATCTACTTTATCCCCATAATAATATCTATGGATATATCATCCCACATCCACTTAGGCACCTAAATGAGTTGATTTAAACCCATTGGAACCATGTGCATAAACTTTATTTGTTAATACATAATGCATCGGGATAAAATTTTGGTAACACATATCTTCATCCTTAGACAATAGAACTACCTCCAAAGGTGTAATGACCCACTTATCCTCATTGGCTTGAGAATACCATGAATCATTATTGGGCCTTAGGAGACATCCCCAAGATTCCAAAGGCTAGCAATAAATACTGGAGGGTTTTAAATAAATGTGGGGGATGATTTACCCTTTTAAAAACTAAAATCATTTACTAAAAAAACCATAACTAAACCACTCAACATATAATGCATTAATAAGAGAAAGACATCTCAACCAATATCCTTATAACAAAATCCAACCACAAAGGGACCATAGTCGAAGATAAAGAAACTACCAAAGTAAATAGTGGAAAAACAACTAAAGACTCCAAGATGACGATGAGACTCCATGCTCCACAAACTCCAGGCTCCATCATCATCAACCAGTCTAAGTATCATGAGGTTGTGCTAAATATGTGTGATTCATTACCTTTTCCCACGTTCTATAGGATAGCATCTTCAAAAGAACCAAAGTGCCAAATAAAGGGTGAGTATAAAACATAGTAGGATTTCCCCAATGACTTCCCTACTCATGCCAGTAGGATTTCAAATTTTTCCACATTTATATAAAAACATTTTATATAAAATAATTTCCCAAAATAGTTTATAAAAAATATAAACAAGTTCGAACAATTCATAACCAAAAGTAATAAAGTTCCATTAAAATCAATTTTATAGAAAGTAATACTTTTAGAATGAAATCACACAAATCTCTAAACACTATTTCTCAATATCCTTTTGGCATACACATTCCATTGTTCACAACACACCCACACATGCATGCTTTTTTGACAGTTCCACACTCATGAGTGGTCTATCATCTAATTCCCTTGTGTCCCATTAACACTGCCACTTATTTAGGTTCACTTACCTTGTAACCCACTAGTTCACATCCCTCCCATGTCCTTTCAACATGAACTCACAAAAACCCAATGTATATCAAACAACTTAAAACCATTTCAAACTATTACAACCCATTCAAATAAAACCAAACTTTTATTGAAAACCAGTGAACCAACCAATTTCAAAACAACCATTCCCTTTAAATAAATCATTCCTTTTTATTGAAAACTTCTAAATAAAACCATGTGCCACAATTCCAAAAAATCCCCATTTTAAAATATATATTTTAAAACCATGAACAAAAGCACTTTATTCAAATACCTAATTTTCGAGATTTTCACTATGTACCACACCATCAAAAAAGTGGATTCCAAAAGTAATCCAACAGCCAATACACAATCAATTTCATACAAATAAATAATTTTGAAAGAATTTAATTCAGTTCTATAAATAGGAGTTGAGAGTGAAGCTACCTACCTTGAAGGTTTTGTTGAAAACTGAAACCAGATGAAGAATGCTTAAGAAACTGAGTTAGATCTCCACAAAGTTGCCTTAGATCTCTTATCCTATCAAGATAAAGACCACAACCCCACTTATTTTCATCCACCAAAATATTTCTACCCATAAAGGGCACAAATATAAGAAACTAATAAGAGAGTATAAGTATATCTAAGAAACCGAGACAAGAATGATGAAGAACAGTGCTTACCGTAAGACTCGGGCTTGAAAATTCCAAGGGAGGGATCTGGATTGACTCCAATTCACTTAGGAGAGTTTCTCCAACCTTAAATGGGGATAAATATCTAATTAGTGGTGAATGGGAGAAAAAAACGAGAGTTAGAGTAAAAAACGAGTGAGATCCTATTTTTAAAGATCTAGATTTGACTCTATGCACTGTTTGACTTCACGGTAAGAAAAATTGTATGCTAATCGTGCCTTATATACTACCATAAGGTCATCCTGGCATGGTATCCTCACATTACCTCCTTAACCATACATAAATTGTTCCAAATCCACTTCCCAAAATCTACTAGTGCACATGGGTTCCCTTAGTATTTCCGCACGATTTAAAAAAAATTATGCACAACCCGTACGCATCTAATTTTTTCCTAAAAAAAAGTGAGTGTCTACCAAAATCTCACATCCTTCACCCATAATCTTTATCAACATAAAAATCTTCAATAATGGGTTATATAATAGAAAATGGGTTTACCACATTCTCCCCACCATTGGTCTTTCTACCCATAAAAAGTATTAATCCATCATTTCCCTAAAAGAGTTCTGACCATTAATCTTTCATTTCATTCTCAAATTCCCAAAAATATTCCTAAATCTGACCATGTTTCCCCAAAACCCAAAGAAAAAAAATTGATTTTACCATGAAAGGATTTTTATTGCCTCTCTATAATCTACACTGGCATATGCACCATGGAAGCATCCAACTCTAGCACAATATGATACCATTGAATCACATGGTCATGATAAAATTTTCAACTAAGAAACATGGAAAACATTATGCATCACACTGAACCATGGTGGAAAATCCACATGATATGCCACCTCTATAACTATATCAATTATTTAAAAAGGACCAGTATACCTTAGAGATAACATAACCATATTTATAAACCAATGATGTCCAAGCCTAGGAGAGATCCTTAAGAAGACACGATCACTCACTATAATGGACAAACGTCTTCAATGATGATCTGCATAATATTTCTGATAACTCTAAGCCATATCGATCCTCTTTCTGATAAACATTATCTTCTTCATAGTCTCTTGGATGAGGCTCGTCCAAACCCTCTAAGTTTCACATATTTCAACCCAATAAAGTGGAGAATGACACAGACAACCATACAATGCTTCAAACGGATCCATATGTATTTAGGCCTAATATTTTATGTCATATGATAACTCCACTAAGGTAACAAGTTATCCCCAAGAGCTACCAAAATCTATTACCTAGCCTGCAACATTTCTTCCAAAATTTGTATCGTCCACTCAGATTGGTTCGTTTGTCTGAGTATGACACTCAATACTCATAGTCAACTATGTCCCAAGGGCTTCCTGTAAGTATTTCCAGAAACGATACATGAACCATGGATCTCTATCTAAAAAATATTTAAATGGGTACACCATGTCTTGTTACAAACTCTTGGATATATATTTTGGATAGATCCTCCACCGTATGATTTTCATGAATATAAAAGAAATGGGTATACTTGGTATGTCGGTCCACTATCACCTGTATGGCATCGTGTTTCCAACTATTATTGGGAGACCTATAAAAACACCGTTGTGATATATTCCCATTTCTACACTGGAATAGGAAAATACGGAAACATACTTGCTGGCCTCTGATTCCCTGCTTTAACTTGTTGACAAGTTAATCACCACGATATGAACTTGACCACCTTCCTTTTCATGTCGCTCCACCAAAATTTCACCTTCAACACCTTATACATCTTCTGTATACCTGGATGTACAGCCCATCTGGAATGGAGGTATGCATGAAAAATTTATTCCTATTAATCCCTAGGTATAACCATCCGATCTGTTAAGCACAAAACTAAACACCCATTAAGTTTCCATACCTCAATGGTCTCCCCACCATTGAGTTTTGAATGCATAACTAAGAATTTTTCATTTTTTGATTGTGCCTCTTTTATCATCTTTTCCCAATCTGGAACCATAGAAACCAAAATTAAAACTGCAACATCACCTCGGTCTTCAAATTCCATTTTAATATCGAATTGGACTGACATCAACTTCCATTCATCTGAAGCCTCTTTTTCCAACTTAGTGTAGGAAATTATACATAATGCATCTTCCATCAAATTACCTTCCCTAGTGTATACATCAAGTCAAAGTCAAAAATTTGATGAAACTCCATCCATATCTTTTTCCTCCTATTCAAATCTTGTTGTGAGAAAATATGCTTCAAGCTCTTATTATCTGTGAAGATGGTAATTTCTCACCAAAGAGATAGTGATGCCATGTTTTCAATTCATGGACAACCGCAGCTAACTCCAAATCATGAGTAGGGTAATTATTTTAATGCACCCTAAAGTGCCTTGAACCATAGGCACCAACATGCTCTACTTTCATGAGAACACAACCCAAACATAGTCCCAAAGCTTCACAATAAACCACATATCCCTATCTTGATTCAGGAAAAATCAAGATGGGTCCCTATATAGGGTGAAATTTCAGATCTTAGAAAGATTTTTTCTTCATTCTTCATCCAATTGGAATGGATCATTCTTCTTTGTCAAAGAAATCATTGGTGAGGCTAGTCATGAGAAATCACACACAAAACGTTGGTAATAACCATCTAGAACAAGAAAGAATCATATCTCAAAAATGTTCCTTGGAAGTTTCTAAGAGATAACAACTTCAATCTTCCCTGGATCCACTGAAACACCTTTTTTAGGAATCACATGGATAGGAAAACGTACCTATTGAATCCATAATTAGATAATTTTTCATACAAATGGTGATATCTCATGATTTATAACACTTTCACTTAGTGTTCCTCATTCTCATACATAGTCTTTTAATGCACCTAGATTTCATCCACAAACACCACAACAAAAGAATCCAGATATCATTGGAATATCTTATTCATCAATTCCATAGACTGATGTGCATTCATATGGCCAAAAGGTATGACTACATATTTTTGGTGGTAATATCTACTTCTGAAATAGATCTTTGGAAGATATTCCTTTTAAATCTTTAATTGGTGATATCTTAAGCGTACAATAATCAACACAAAGATGAATAGAACCATATTCCTTTTTCAAAAACAAGATCGGTGCTACCCACAGATACCTAGATGGCCAAATGAAACTTTTTATTTCCAGCTCCTCCAATTTAATTTTCAATTCCCTTAACTCTAATGGTTCCATCCTATAAGAAAAAATGGAAATATGACTGGTCCTCGAAAGGAGATCAATTGTAATTTCCACTTCCCTTAGGTGGTAACCCTGAGAAATTATTCGGAAAAACATATTAAAATTGATCCAAAAATTCTAGAAAACTATTTCCTATGATCTCTTCCATTGATTCCAAGGTCAATGCCATAAAATGGTAAGAGATCATTCACACTACTGGTGCCAACAATCCTGTTGCATTTGTCTTTATTACCCTTTCTCCTCTAAAGAGATGCTCAATGTAGTCCTTGGATGAAAAACTAACTGCCCTTCTATAAAAGTTGATGTGAGCCTTAAATGTTATCAACCAATCAATACCCAGGATTACATCATAGACAACCATATTTAACACTTAGAAATCCCACTTCAACTCAACTCCATTAATAGTTATAGAACATGATCTACATTAGAAGGCTCTATATTCACTTTCCATTAGAGGAGTTTCCAGTTTTATCATAGGGGGAATCATTTCTAATTTTAAACAAAGAAAATCAGAAAAACAAGAAGAAATGAAGTAATAAGACACATCAGTATCAAACAGAACTTACATAAGGTTAGAATTCAAAATAAGCATACCTCTCACTATAGATTTGCTAGCATGATCATCTAAAAATGTCTGCTCATATCCCTAAAATTGCACCGTTGCTACACTATTATACTTGTTTCCTTGCTGAGATTTCCATTTCTGAGTATTCATGGTATTCCTAGAATAACCATGGATTCATCTTCTTTATTGATGGGACTGATTCTATTGTCCACTCCTTATTGAAGCATATGATGCATGCGATGCCTGAGAAGTGTCTCGAGCCCCTGACCTGGGAGAATTACGATAATAGAGCTAAAGATGACCCATAATGTTATAGTTATGACATTCTCTAGGTTGTTCCATATACTCTTTCTTTATGTGGTCAACTGAACCACATTGGAAACATCCCCCTTTACTCATGGGTCAGAGAGGAAGGTTCACTGATCCAGCCATCTGGTTTTTAGGCTTGTTCCCACATTGGAAATAGGTGTTCCTATTCTTATTACTCCCATCATTAGAGTTCCCACCATTTTCTATATGTATCATCAAACATCCTCATCCCATATCTCTTGCGATATCATGCTCTGTTCACCATCTCTGTATATTTTTTAATACAGAGAACCACAATCTCCGAGCGTATCTCCTACCTTATCCATGATTCGAAGACGTGTCCCTTCGAGGATGCACTAGTTTCAACCTATGGTGAAAGGTGCACTATATTCATAAATTTAGCAGCATATTCTATGAAAATGATATTCTCCTACTTCAGGGAGAAGAAATACATTTTTTCAAGATCTTGAATCTATGAGGATAGAGTTGTTTGCTGAAAAATTCTTCAAAATCCACCAAACTCGGGACTGGATCCCCTTTGGCATGCATCACTAGTTCCCACCTCTAGTGTACAAGATCTTTGAGAATATAAGTCACCAGGTTTATTGTTATCTCTAATGGTGTGCCAATGAAATAGAAGATATGATTCATCCTTCTCAAATACACCTTTGCTCTTTCGGGTTCATAATCACCCCGGATGTTGGGTGGACTATGCTTCAAGAACTGGATGGTATGATCCACATGTCTTGGCTCATCCATTCAGTTCCACATTTCCACATATTAGAATGCTTGATCAATACATTGAACAAATTCTTGGTTCACTCGTGGCTTAGGTGTTACCACGTTCTCTGCAACTTCATTCAGCTGGTTCCTACGATGCCTATCAAATTCCATTTTCAAAACAAAAAAAAACACTCGGCATGGCTCCATCTCTAGTAACCTAAGGCTTATAATTTCAAATTATATCACATCAACTATATCGACATTTTTTTAAAAAATCAACATTTTCCAAGTTAAACTATTTTTGAAAACACCATTCTTTTTCTTTGAAAATCAACCCATTTTCAAAATTTACCAACCATAACATTTTCAAGATATTTCATTTGAAAAAAAATTCATACTTTTTATAAATGTACATTTTTCACAAAAATAATAATTAAACCAAATGATGTATGCACTTCTAGTGGGAATCCCTTCCTCTAATGCATGTAATGCTCATTTCATTAGCTAAACCCATGACAATGAGATTTCCAAATCCTATAAGTGTCTCCAAAACACTAATGTACACAACAACCTAGTATATTGAAGTTCAGAATAAAAGTGTTTGTCACATACTTTTATTCTATACATTTCATGTTCCAACAATCCTACTCTTTTCTAAGATCCCAACCCAAGGAACAGACCAGAATGAATTCAACTCCAAAACTGAGAAACTGAAGACTACTTGTTGGGAAAGGACCGAACAATCTGATACCATTTGTAATGTCCCACCTATACTAATTTGATTGAGTATACCATGAATCATTACTAGTCCTTAGGAGGCATCCCCAAGATTCAAAAGGATGGAAATAAATGATTAAGGGTTTCAAATGAAAGTGGGGGATGATTTACCATTTTAGAAAATAAAATCACTAACTAACAAACCATAAATAGAACACTCACTATATAATGCATGAATAAGATCAAGACAACTCAACAAATATCTTTATAAATAAATCCAACCGCAATGGTACTACATTATAAGACAAACAAACTACTAAAGTGAATAGTGAAAAAAACAACTAAAGACTCCATTATAACCACAAGACTCCATGCTTCATATTCTCTAGGCTCCAACATCATCAATCAGCTCAAGTATCACGAGGTCATGCTAAATACGTGTGATACCTTACCATTTCCCATGTCCCAGTATATAGAATATGCAAAAGAACCAAAGTTACAAAGTTGGGGTGAGTATAAAACTCAGTAGTCTTTCCCCAATGACTTCCTTACTCATTCCAGTAGGATAAAAAATTTAGCCACATCTATATGAAAACATTTTATATGAAGTAATTTCCCAAAATAGTTTATAAAAAAAATATAAACAAGTTCCAAAGCATTTATAACCAATAGTAATCAAGTACCATTAAAACCAATTTTCTAGTAAGTAATAATTATAGAAGACAATCACAAAAAACTCTAAAAAACATTTCTCAATATCGTTTTAGGATGCCCAATCAATTGTTCACAACACAACATCACACACATGCTTGTTTGATGGTTCCATAGTCATGAGTGGTATCTCATCTAATTCACTTGTGTCCCACAAACATCGCCCCTTATTCAAGGTAACATACCTTATACTCAACTGGTATACATCCCTCTTAGGTCCCATCTACATGAACTCACCCAAACTCAATGTATGCCAAACTACTTCAAACCATTTCAAACCATTAAAACCCATTTCAATAAAAATACACTTTTATTGAAAACCAAAGAAGAAAACATTTTCATGACAACCATTACCATTTAATAAAATATTCCCTTTTATTGAAAATGTATAAATCAAACAATGTTACATGATTACAGAAAATCCCCACTTTAAAATCCACATTTTAAAACTAATAACAAAATCACTTTATTCAAATACCCAATTTTATATATTTTCACAATTTACCACACCATCACAAAAGAGGATTCCAAAAATTGTTCGACAGATAATACACAATCAATTTCACACAAATAATTCAATTTAAAATCATTACATTCAGTTAATCAGGTGGAGTAGAGGGTTAATCCACCTACCTTGAAGGTTTTAATGACAATCGAAAGCAGAAAAATAACACTTAAGAAATTGGGTTAGATCTCCACAAAACTTCCTTAGATCTCTTATCCTATAAAGATCAAGACCACAACCCAAATTATTTGGAATCCACTAATATAGATCTACTCATAATTGTAATTTATCTGTGAAACCAAGAAGAGAGGAGTAGTAGATCAAATTAGATATAAGAAATTGATACAAGAACAATGAAGAATTCTGCTTACCATAAGAATCGAGCTTGAAAATGCCAAGGTAGGGATTCAAATTGACTCCAATTTTCTTGGGAGAGGTTACACTACCATCAATGAAGAAGAAAAATGAATTAGGGGTGTATAACTGAAAAAATGAGGGAGTTAGAGAAAAAAATCGAGGTATTATTTTTAAGGATCTATATTTGACAATGTAGACTATTTGACCACACGGTTAAAAAAACCATGTGTTAATCATGTGTTAGATATTTCCTTAAGGAAACAATTTCATGGCCTCCTCACATAGACTTCCTAACAGTTCATACACCATGTCGAATCCACTTCTTAAAATCTTATAGTGCACATGTTTTCCCATATTATTTTTAAACTATTTTAAAAAAACCTTGTGAAACCCGTGTGCATCCACTTTTTCCTAAAAACATAGTGAAAGGTTACCAAAACTCTCCTATCCTTCACCAATAAACTTTATCAATATAAGAATATTCAAGAAAGGGTTACATACCAATAACCGGGGGTACTACAAATGGTCCTAGTACATATGTTCCACAATTGGATATACTGATATGGTTGAAGTAGGAAACACCAACAACACCCCCTATCTCAGCGTAACTGGTACAATCATCTATCCTCTAAAAATAATTTCATTCTACCAGACCATAAAAAAATATCTCTGGAGCATATCATGTGGATATATGGGTATGTAGGGTCTCAAAGTTGGTATTAAAATGTTTTTCCTCCTTGAATCACAATTAATGTAGAGGGGTAACAAATATTTACTATAGGTAAGCTACTCCAACCCCATAAACAAGGTATAACTATAGCAAGGACAACTTCTATAACACCTCCCTAAGTTAAAGTGAACAAGATGACCTACTAAGAGCATCTTACAACATGTTCCCCTTCACATGAATATATAAAAACTCAAAGCCATACTTTTAGAGGAACTATATCCATCGCCACTATCTCATGTTAAGCTACTTTATAAATGAGATACTATTGAGACTCTTGTTGTCAAAATAGATGGTAAACTACTCACCCATTTGTTAGTGTCACATCATTTTAGTGTACAGAATTCTACAGTGAACTAAATATTGTGGGTCACATAGTTTTACTCATGTGATATCAACTGAAGTGGTACATAGGCCATCACCACCTTCCACTACATCAAAACACAACCAAACTCTTTCCATGAATCATTGAAGAACAATACATACTCAACACCCTCCTTTTAAAATAACAAGAGTAGAGAAATCATAAATCTCTTCCTCAACTCTTGGAAACCCTACAATAACCTCTTCATCCATATGAATGGAATCCCCTTTTGGACAAAGATTTCAGGTGAGATGATTCCCTATAGAAATATGGTAAAAATCTATGATAGTTATATTATCCTTAAAGGAATATCTGCACCTCTATTATTCTCTTGGTCACCCCCAACCTAACACTTCCTTGACATTTAACAAGTCCACTGCTGCACCATCTACTGAGAAAATATGTCCCAAAAATAGAACCTATTTAATATTTTATTAGAGCATTGGGAGCCTTCGGTAAATCTAGTTATCTCAGAGTATGTTATATACCATCCTCAAGTGTCATGTGTAATACTCCTCGGATGACATGTACACTAGGATATACTCAAGGAATACTACTAAAAACTATTATAAGAAAGGCTGAAATATTTCGGTAATGAGACCCATATACATTTAATTATAATTCATCACAAAAAGCAACATATCTCATTATGACCATAATGAAATTGTAAACCCATTTTCAGTACACCCCCATCACATACATATAGTGTGTGAAAGGATGATCTGAGGTCAATCATTAAGAACCAAATTTCCCCACTCAACTGATCAAATAGGTCATCATTCCTCAGTGGTGGATACATGTTACTTACAGTATCTTAGTTTAGGATAGGTTAATCCACATTTAACCTCACGATACTATCTTCCTTATTGGAAAACAACATGGTGGCTGCCCAAGGTGAAACATTGGGTCTTTTAAAGCCCTTTCTACGAAAGTCCTCCAACTACACCCGATGATAGAGATGATCTTTAGGATCCATCCGATGTACTGGTGAAGATATCATGGTCATCCAAGGGTGTATATCAATATATAATTGTATCTCTCATCATAGAGGTAAGCATGGAATTTACACATGAATGACATCCAAATAATCTTCCACTACTACACAGAACTGAAAATTCAAAGCATCCACTACATCAAAGGTTATGACATCCAACAAGTGTTTAATCTGCTATATCCTCCTATACATTAGTCCACCTTACTCTTTCTAAGTTTCCTTTTTTACCCACAAAGAGAAACCTCATCCCATCAATGCGATCAAACCACATCCTCCACTTAAAACCTCACATCATGGTATGAAATGTGGATAACCAGTCTATACATATGATTACAATACAATGTCTCATTTCTTCTATAAAGATATCCCAAATGAAAATATCACTTCCAAGAGTTAGGTGAAACTGAGGGAAAAAGTGTTTAATCATTGAGTTGCCTCCAGTAAGAGTGTCCAATAATAAGGTTCAAGACAATTTCTACACTAGAATCTCTTGGTCTCTAATAATAGTATTTGAATGAACGGAGTGGCTCAAAAACATGTCAATTAATACCAAATCTATAGGAGAGAATATGCAGTTCATGCATCATATCATTACTGTAACACCCCAAGAAATTTCAAATAGATTTAATATAGTATGCATGAAACACTCATTCTCTACAAGGAAATAGTTTATTATAACCTAACCAATAATAATTTTTTTGCCACTACTATAACTTAAATTTCTAAAAACTGACATACACGGTTGCGTTCAGTAAGATATTTAGAGTCTAATAAGACAAAATTAATTTTTGATGAATAGTAACATACCCTTATGAATAGTAATGAATAATAAATTGAGCAAAAAAATAGAAACATCATCCATGAGTGGATAAATACAATTTAGACAAATTAAAAGTGAAAAAACGATCATAGTATAAGTATTAGTATTTTTCTATGCCTTAAATATTTTATTTATAATTTTATAATTAATTTAATTATTTAAAATAGAATTTATTTTCATAAAATGTGATCATAAATTATTACTTTATTTTCTTATGGTTATAAGATAATTTTTTGGGACCTTGATTAATTTTCCAAGGTGTTATAAAATGAGTTATAGTTTTAAAGTAGTTTTTTTGAGTCAATTATGATTTTATTTAAAAATTAAATTAAAAATATTTAAAAAATTATTTTCGAAAAATTGATTTCATTTTTTAATTCTACACATCAAAAAGTGGTCGGGCTTAATTTTTGGGATTTTTCTAAAATACATGAATTTTTCATGAATAGTAAAAAACAATATTGAGTTTTTAGTACGTTTAATGACATCATTATGATGTAATAATTAATATAAAATTTTGGTAGACTTTTTTATAGTAAAATATAATGTGACATGTCCCAAGTGGCTAATACCATGGGAAAATACCATGGGAAATCCCATGGTTTATTCAAAAACCACTAATGTGGTGTCCCTTTAAATTAATAAAAAACTCCCACTCCTTTACTATAAATACCCACTCATTCCTTCATTTTACTTCACTAAAAACTCATTATACTTGAATATATTGTTGTTTTTCCTCCCTATGAGTCCTCCCAAGATTTAATCAAGCCCCCAAGGTCCCAACCTTAAAGTCTTAGGAGTTACTATACAATGTAAAAGAATTATCAACTTCTCTTCTCCATCCAAGTTCTCTTTTATATGGTATGTATTTCAAGTTTTCATACCATGTTATTATTTCCATATTATTTTGTAATTATACTATTTTATTAGTCTTTTATTAATGGGTAACCCCTGTCCCATGTATTTTTAACATTTTCTAAATCCATGTTGCATAGCCATTATGCTACAGAATTCTCATCTCAAAATCTCTCTCTTTTTCAAGCACTCTTATTAAGTTATTATCTTTTAATTTAAATTTTTTATGCTGGTATATGTCATTAAATATCCCCATTAATTTCCATATTATTTAAGAATTATTATATATACTTTTTCAATCGTCAAAATATTTTATGAATTTTTAAGTGACGTTGTTAGGCTGTTGAATTTTTGTGAGTGATTTCTCAACTTTTCTTTTATTTTGAGTTACTTTCTTTTCATTTTATTTATTTACTCCTCCCATATCATGAAAATTATAGGATAATTAAATTAAATTACATGTAATTTAATTTTATTATGATAACGGAATATTTTATCATCATCTCTCCCCCCTTATACTAAAAATGAAAACACAGTCTGAGATGTGTTATTTTATCACATTAAAGGACGAAAAGTTATCAATTATTATTACCATATTCAATTTTGGTCATGAAAACATTTTTATTGTTGAACAAGATCATAATATATTTATTTCATCTTATTTAATTTTCTGTAATACTTACAACTTATAATATAAAATAAGAAATCAAAAACAAGTTCATTATCCACAAAACTACCAAGTTAATCCAAGATTTTATCATTATCTTTTATCAAACAAATCATCCTCATGGTATAAATTTTTTTTATTATAATAGAATTTATATCCATATAATTTCACTAATACTATATATTAAAAAATATTATATTTTACATAATTTCAAATTAACTTCCATTCAGGAATACAGGTAAACCAATTATGAAGACCAAGGAAGAAAATGCTTCCAAAACAATAAAATTAAACCTCTTAAACCCATCAAAAAGGAAATTAATGAACCTAATAAGGTTATAATAAATAAATTAAATAAATAATAGGTTATTTAAATATTAATTAATTAATTTAATTTGGTTATCTAGGACACTAATATCAAGTGAACAACTCCATAAGACTTAAGGTAAGAGTATCTTCATCTCACTTCCATTTTTGTGAGATATTCTGTATTCACTAATACTACTTGTGTATGTTGTATGTATACATCCCATTAATATTTATTATCATGAATATATTTATTTTCATGATAATAAAGTTATCATTTATGATTATTATTTTGGGGCATAAGATTTAATTGATTACAAAGCTGTAAGGGTTTTCTACCTGAAACGCCATTTTCATTCGGGTTACTTTTATTCTCTAATCACCTCAATGATATCCTTATTTATTCTTATTTACTCCTCATAAATTAAGTTTTAATGTTATATATATGTGCACCAACCATAATCCTACTTTAATTTATGCGGAGTTATATGTTTTAAAAGGATCTTTCAAAAAATCTTCCCAAAATACAAGCTCGATTCAAGAAACTTCTCAGATTATTACCTATTTTGAATTTAAATCTATAATATATTTCAATCCATGTTTATCATTATAAAATTAAACATTTTAAAGTGAAAAATATATTATGTTTAATTTCTGTTTTTATTAAAGAAAACATGCCTTTGTGCTTTAAAATCCTTTAATATCTTCCATAAACTATACTAAAATGTTTTATTTATAAAGCTTCTCTAAAAACTCGTTTTAAATGATTTCACCTCATTAATAATTTATTTAATCCTAAAATATAATTTCAATTAAGTTCCATTTTTTTGGGATATACATTTTTACAATCTGATTTCATGACAAATACAAATGATTTTCCAAAAGAACTCTTCTTTCCAAAGTAAAAAATATTTTTCTCATCTCACTTTAACTTCTATGATATATATGCCTTATTCACAAATTATTTATTTCATGTAGTGTATGAACATAATTTTATTATATCATATATATAGTCTCTTTATTCTCATGATATTCTAAGGGATTGTGATTTTAATGTTTTAAGGTGGTATGGGACACTTTGTAATGTTTAGGGATTATTTCCTCAAGGATTTTTCAATGGACTCATTTAAAATTATCATCATCTATGTCAATGTCCTTTGTTTAATTGTGTACTTAATTGAGTTTTATCTCCTATTATATAATATTCCATGTTTTATTGAATTATTTATTATTAGTTTGACTTTGGATGTGCTATCATGAAACCATTCACCAATTTACTCCGAATGGTTAGTGTTTATGATTAATGTTTGGGGAAATTTACTTTCTTTTCAAATATTAGTTTCAATATGAATGTATATGTTTTCTATATTTATCCCCATTCATATTAGGAATTAATTGGACTTAGTAACTGTCAAGTGGGGCCCTCTATAACTCCTTGGTGCATCAGTAGGTCTTATGAGACAAACTAGGTCATGGCATGAGGCCTTGACAAAATAATTATTTATGGTCTTAGCATGATGCCTTGATGGTATGGTTATGTTGTCTAATATATGAATTACTCTCATTATGAAAAAATCATTACAAAAAAATAGGCCTTAGCGGTGGTCTATTAGTGACGGTCTATTAGTGGTGGTTTACTAAACCACAGCTAAATTTTTTTAAGAAGGGTTTAGTGGAAGTTTATTAAAAACCGCTTCTAACACTTGTTTCTTTATAGTGCCAACACCCCCCCCCCCCCAGCCCCCATGAGACCCCCCCCCTTCGCCCCCCGACCCCCAAAGACCTAGCTCACCGCCCCTCAGCATGCCTCGTCAGTCCTGACCCGTGCTCGCCACCCCTCAACACGCCTCTCCAGTCTTGACTTGTGGTTGTCGCCCCTCAGTGCACCTCGCCGCCTCTCAGTGCCCCTCACCTCCCCAATTGGTAATGTGTTTTTTCCTTATTTATTTTCTATGATATTATTATGCTTATTCAAAAAAAAATCATGTGAGCTTCTGGGTAGGATCCTACTAAATCTACTTGTATTCTTACCCGCTACATATATCCTATTTTTATAGGTCTATAAGAGGGAGTTAGTGATTGGGTTGGGTGTTACTAGAACATGACATGGATATTGTTGGTGTTTGAAGAGTCATTTTCATATAATTTGTTTCATGGTATTTTATTTAGTGATGTTCGATTATGTATGGAATTACAAACATCATGGAATTGATTTATTTATATTATATAGATTATATTTGTGGTTTCTTATCTTATACTCCTAGGATATATGGGGGTAATACGTATCGTATGTGTGGTTTACACCCTTAATTCTTTTTTCCACCTTGTTCCCTATTAGAAGTGGGATTCAGGACTAAAACTAGTCTATACTCTCAATCCAAGAGGGGTTCCAATTAAGGTAGATTATGACATAATCCACAAAATGGGGTCTCACAACACACATAGTGGACCCCTAAAATCAAAATAAATCAAAAGGTTTTTCTGAATCATGGGTGGGTAAAGACAATTATGAGGACCGAATTTGAATTAATTTAGGGTTTTAACATAGTTATTCTCCCAATAAAGAACCTCTCCATGGGATATCAAAGAACACATGATATCTCTATAGTATCTGATAAATCATCGGGAATAATATAAATCATATAAGGCCTTTAAAGATATTTTCATTCATATAATATGAATAATAGGGATGAGTCCATGTAATTGGGTGTCATTACACATGTCCTCCTCCCCATATTTTGTTCTCATCCCTTGAGGATAATAATCATACATACACATTGTATAACATCACCATTAGGATAAACAATAAATAATCACATAGAATCACTCCACCCAACTTGACTATCATGTGGAATGTCTCATGCATCTAATGTATCTCAATGTATGTTTCTCAAATAATTATCATCCAAGACCCAACTCACTACCCATAGTAATCACCTATAAAATGTTTCCAAGTCCTTTTTCATAGCACATCATTTCACATACCAACTCTCAAGGCTGCTAATTCTAAATGGTTAACGAATCACCTTAACCTCTATAGCACATATCATCATATCGCAAAGGACCACACATGATATATTACCATATCTTTACTCACCAATATGGTTATTTCATATCCCTTAAAACTTATTCATATTATTTATACACACTTATCCCATTAGGTGAACCATTTATATTTTTTAAACCCATTAGTTCACTTTTCATGGTTTTCCTGTGCCTCAAGAGGCATCACATGATTTACCTCAAACCGATATTACAAATCACCTTTAAGGTAAAACCATTGTTCAAGGTCTAAGTCTTATCTACTCTTTCACTCTCAACCAATAAGGTGAGCCCACCATCAAATAATCATTCATTCATTATACACTTAGTAAAATTTTTAACAAAAATAAAAGTGCCCTTCCGATGTCCATCGCATTTTATCTCATGCTCAGACACCCATTTAGAGTCAATCACACAAACTAGAAAATGATTCACAGGGAAATGTGATCGTATAATGATCTTAACATAATACCACCATGTATGGAATGTAAATTTCTTTACTAATAGCCTCTATATATTTTATGACACAATTACAAACCCTTTTTGTCCATATTCAAGTCTCCCTAACTCGACTACCAACATTTATATACAACAAGAAATAGAAAAAAAATGCATGGAGAAAAACTTTAACTATCACTTACTTATTATCATTAGATGTTAACCTCTAAATTATATTAATTTTATTTATCCTCAACCAATAGATATTTCAAAACCTATCAAAATACCAAAGTTAGAGATTTAGAGTGATATTTCATTAAAAAAATATAATATAACAATGATTGAGGTTTTAATGAGGTTATCCTACCATCTAGGAGTCCAAATAAATTAGTGAATCATCAATATGTCATTGAACATGATTTTAGAAATATAAAGAATGGGTGTAAAGAAACATTCCCAAATTACTCACCTCTATTATTTCCTAGTCATCTAAGTGGAAAAGGATATGTATTTTTAAAAATCCAAAGTAAAATATAAAAAATTCCCATTCATGAAAGTAGTGGTTGAAGAAAGTGGACCCCCTCCTAGACCATAGTGGATCACCAAGGATGTTCTATGATCCACCCCAAAGCTCCACATTATGTTTCAACCCCCATTTATGTTCCATGATCCACCCCATATCTGAAAGAATTAATCATAAGCAGGGTCACAACATGTTTCTACCCATAACACTTCTCCATGATATGATACATGTTCTAAAATTCTCAACCCCAGAACATACACAACTCTTTGAATAATAATTTGAGGCCACCAATAACATAAAAAGTAAGAAAAAATTATTAATATACACAATATTTAATAATACCCCTATTGTATATTTTTTTGGGGATTGAATATTTTATATGAATTCCATAAGACTATGGATTAAATAGGGTTTCCGACTTTCTATAATTAAAACAAAATTAAATAGAAATTGAAAAGGTATATTGACATCAATACTTTTCAGTGTTATTTTAGGATCTATTTTAGGAAATTTAATATAAATCTTTGGAATTTCATGTTTCCTTTGAGTTTGGAAAAACAAATACCTTACTTATAGTCCTTGGATTCATCTACCCTAGCCCTGAATCCTTTCACATGATGATTCTTGGCATGTTCTATATCTTGGTTCCCAATGTATTTTCTAAAGTAGTGAGTCATTTTTAAGGTAAGAGTTTGTATCCATTTCATATTCCTAACTTCTATTCAATTATTATATGATTTATCAAGACCTTACCTTAGTGATATAAATGTTATGACATCATCAGTTTAGCCATCTGTATTGGTGTAGCACGACAAACAAAAACTACAGGGATGAGATCCTTGTTCTCATCTTATATTATGGATTTTTTTGAGAAGGTGGTCCTTGGTCAAAGACCAAAGCACATTTTTTTGAATAAAAAGTTGAAAAGATTAGAATATATTTAAATAAGGGATTTTTTTACAATCTTTATCAAATAGATGAAGTAAATATGGAGGGAGGGTGTCCATTCAGGTCATGGTATGATGAACACCCTTGTTGACAAGGGAATCAGCAACATCGTTAGCCTCTCTAAAAGTATGTGTGGCAATGTATTTTATACCATGCTGAGAGTCCAGGCACTACATCCAAAGATTGATCAAAGGCCAGGCAAGGTGAGTCACACTATTCCAGATTGCCTGGACAATGGTGGTAGAATCACTTTCAATCCATAGTTTCCTCTATCCTTTTGGAATGGAAAAGTTGACAACATGAATTACTCCGATCATTTTGGCCTCCAATGATAAAGCTATGCCATAATTTACAAAGAAACACCCATGACACTTGCCAGTAGAATCTCTGAAAATGGATCTGTAGCTGGTAGGTCCAGGATTTCCCTTTGAGGAACCATCAATGTTGAATTTGATCCATCCTAGAAATGGAGTTTTCCAAACAACATCAAAGGTTTGAAGAGGTTGATTATATATTCCATCAACCCGAATCCTATGAAAAATCTCCCAGTCACCAACCGAGTTGTTACAGTGAGCTTTTTGAATTGAGGCAGCTTCTCGAATCGCAATGAGGATCTGTGATTTCCCTACATTAAGATTTAATGAGCATTTATTTTGTAGAATATCATTTGTATCATACCATATCACATGCAGGAGCTCAGCAACAAAAGCTAGAAAATGTTCTCAATTTGCCGAGAGGCTTGGTGTTGCACACAACATTTAAGAATAGTGCAAATTGAGTCAGGGGGATGCCATATGCAATCAAAAATGACAACAGTATATTTTCAAAGAGTAGAGGCTGTGGAAAAAGATAAAAATATATGGTTAGTTTCCTCCCTATGTTGATTACATAGGTGACATTTAGAGTAGAGCTGGATACCAAAAGATTGAAGGCAGACCTCAGTGGGAAATCTGTTATGATAAATGCGCCAAATTAGAGTGAGTCTAGTAGGCTTAATCCACGTCTTGTTGAAAAAATTTAACCAATGAAATCTAGATTCATATCCAAGAATGTTTTTCATATAGGAATTTTTGGAGTCAAGAATACAATTTGGAGTGGATTCCCAGACAAGAAAATCCTCACAGTTAATAAAAGGATAGTTATCAATGATCTAAGCAACATTGTCAGGGAGATTATCCCTATGGGAATGGAGAACAACTTTAATAGTGTGACTAGTGTCCACCAGAGTAGAATCAGGGGAGAGTATCGAGTATAGTGGAACACCAGTCCAATTTTCAAGCCAGAAATTTATGTTAGAGTCAGCGCTCACTATCCATCTAGAGTTTTCCATGATTTTATAATAAGTGTACCTAATGGAAGTCCAGATCGAGGAAGAGATATAATTTAAGTTCCCCTTCCTAAGATTGGAGAGGAATATATGTTTAAGGAAGTCAATGGAATTCGAGTTAATATTGACAAATCTCCATGTAAGTCTATCTTAAAGAGAATCATTAAACAACTTTATGTTTTTAATACCGAAACCCCCTTTTTCCAAAGGTTTGCAATAGGTTACCCAGGGAATGGTGACATGTTTTTTTTGAAATATACTTCATGTCTAGATGAAGTTCTTAATATAGGTGTTAATTATTTTGAAAGTACCAGCATACCATTTATAAATCATAAGGGAGTAGTCCATTTTGGATACAATGGTTGATTTGACCAAACAGATTCTACCAGCCATGGAGAGGGACTTGCCTTTCCAATTAGAGAGTTGATTAACAATTTGATCCACTATGTTAGAAAAGTAAATTGTTTTAGTTCTTCCCCAAAATATAGGTACCCCCAAATAATTGAAGGGGAAGAAACCATATTAAATACCAAGATAATTGGTAATAGTGTTTTTCCTCTGTGTGGAGAAGTTTTTATGCAAAAAAATGTGCGATTTATTCCAACAAATGGCCTGACCTGAGACTTTCTCATAGTGAGTAAGGGCATGTTTAAGAACTTGAATATTCTTTTGGTCACCATGAAGAAACAAGATGATGTCATAATAATATAAGAGATGAGTAGGGACTCTAATATTTCGGGCCGCACATATAGGTTTGAGTTTGTTTTGATTTACCAAATGAGCGAGGAGCCTATTGAGATAATCTTCACCAGTTATGAAAAACAATTACCGAGAGTACGTCACCTTGTCTAACCCCTTTTGTGCATTTAAAGAAGCCCTTGGGGGTGCCATTGACCAAGATGGATATAGATGCATAGTTGAACAAAGATTTTATCATCTTGATAAAATTACCATTAAATCCAAATACTTGTAGAACCTTAAAAATAAAGCTCCACTTAATAGTATCAAAGGACTTCTTAATGTCAAGTTTGATAGAAACATTTCCTCCTCTGGTAACTTTATTTAAACTGATGGTGAATTCAGAGGCAAGGCAAATACAGTATTGTATAGACCATCCCTTAATGAAGTGAAATTGATTCCAATAAACTATTTTTTTGCATATAGGGGAAATCCTATGAGCAAGAATTTTAGAAATGATTTTGAAAAGAGTGTTTATCAGCGTAATAGGCCGAAATTGGTGGATCTCAGATGCATTGCCAACTTTGGGGATTAAAGTATGAAATTGATCATTAAGACCATGAGGGAGAAAACCATTGTGGAATAAATAATTCACAAGTTTAAAAACATCAAGATGAATAGTATCCAAATTTTGCTGAAATAATTTGATATTGAAGCCATCCGGACCAGGATTACTATAAGGTTTTAAACTAATAACAGTGTCTCTAATTTCATGGTCTAAAGGGATACATAGGAGAGATGGATTATAATTTTCATCCACCATCCTTTGGATGATATCTGGTCTAAGATCTATATTTATGTCCGGACCATTAAAAATATTATGAAAATAAGAAACAACATAGTTGGAGATAGCTTCCTCTGAATCAATAATCACATCATTATGTAAAAGTTTAGTAAGAGGTCTACTGGACTTTCTAACTCTTTGATGCGAATTATAGAATTTAGTGTTCTTATCACCATAGGTTAACCATTTGGTTTTGAAAATTTGTTTGTGCATATTATCTTTGAAAGTGAGTAGTGAATTGAGTTTTAAAGATATGCTTATTTCAGTTTGTGGATCAAGGTTAAAATCCAAGTTGGTATTATGATTTTGCAGTTGATCCAACTATTTTTAAGAGAGGAGATATCAACGACAATTTTCTTACTTTTAGTTATACACAAACCATTTAAGACTTTTTTTAAATTTTTATGTTTAAACATGCAGGAAAAAGCATCCTGATGATGACTCATAGTATCCCAAACATTTTTATTAAAGACACACATTCAGGATCTATAGAACAAGCATTGTTAAATTTAAAAGGGAGAATATGCTTACGTTTTTTAGTGTGAATATTGGCCAGAATAGGGTGCTGATCTGAGTTTATCCTCGGTAAAGTGATACTGGTGACATTATCCCATTTATCCAGAGCATCCACATTAATAAAAGCTCTAACTAGTTTACAGGAAACAACTTTATTATAATGCCTTTTATTCCAAGTATACATAACACTATTCAAGTTGATTTCCACAAGATTATAATCATAAATAGAAGTTCTAAACTTCTTTGAATATATTGACAGATGAGTGGGGCCAATTTTTTCATTGGAAGTGATAATGGCATTGAAGTCACCCATCACAATCCAAGGGACATGAATATTGTTGTTCAACGTAGACAGATCATTCCAAAGGGTTCTTCTTTCTTGATATCTATTTTTGGCATAAATCATTATACATAAGGAGTGTTTACCTTCCCAATAGAAGTAACAAGTAATATGTTGCTCTGAACATAAAATAATATTCATGTTTTATAGGGAAGTGTGATAGAATTTCCATAGAGTTTCTACCGAGGAGCCATCTTTGCAGGATCCTAGAAAAACATAGTTAAGAGAGAAGATGTTCTTGATGTTAGAAGTGAATTTTATTTTAGGTTCTGAGATAGATAAAATCTTGGGTTTATGAGTGGTTAATATCCTCTTAAGAACAACTAAAGTTTCAGCATTATTGATACCCTAACAATTCCAAAAGAGAATATTCATTTTGACTTGTGTTTTGGGTTAGATCCCTTTTTTTGGTTTTTCCCGAACCTTTCTTCCTCTCTAATCTTCTAACGTTTTGAGAGGGTCTTCGTTTGTGTTTCTTATCAATAAGGTTTATCTCCAAAATAGGAGAAGAGGTCTCATTCCTAGCAGTAGTTTAAGTCTTTCCAGGGGCAGTGTGGGTAGTGTTTATGTTGTGAATATGTGACATTTCAAAATTCTATTCTCAAACAGAAACCAAAACAGCCTCCATATCTATCTTTTGTACAATAATACTTATTTTATAGATCTTTTTAATTTTCATGCTTTGGTTTTCTAGTGGGCGGGTTTATTATGTATCATATGTATTTATTTTTTAAAACCTTATTTAACATATTTATAAATATTTTCAACTAGTATATATGAATCTATTTCCCTATTTAGTAATAGTTATGTGTTTTAATTTTTTTTAGTAGTGTGTAGGCACAATGTGATATACATGGATAAAAGTTGGATCACATTACTAAGGAACACACCAAATTATGTTCAGGGTTTGAATGAGTTTTTAGATTTTGCAATTTCCAATCGATCTGTTGAAGGGAGAATAAGATGACTATGACCTAAATGTAAATTTAGAAGATTGTTGAAGAGAGATGAAGTTTATTAACATTTAATATTGAAGAAATTCTCTGTTAAATATTTGTGTTAGATTTATCACAGAGAATCGAACTTTACAGAAAGGTTTATCACTGATGTCAATCCATATAATGACCTCCCAACATTGTCCAAAATGGAAAATGAAATGAAAAACCTTATAAATGATGCATTTGGAACTGCAAGAAACCACCATCAACATAAAAACATATCAGAACAACCTGATGAGGGTGTTAAAAATAGCAACGTGAAAACTAATATTTTTGAGAATATATGACAACCATATCAAGATTGTAACATATCATCGGATCCTCCTCTTAATTCTATGGATACTAATGTAAGAGAAAACTTCCCTGAGGAAAATTTGTTTCATGATTTAGTTGAAAATTGAAATCAAGATTTGTATAGTGGATATTTGAAATATTCAAAACTTTCTTTTATGATGAAGTTATACCACATCAAATGTCTATGTTGAATTACAAATAACGCAACATCCATGATATTGGAATTGTTGCGTGATGCATTTCCTGAATCAAACATCCCCGAGTCTTTTTATGATATGAAAAATTTTGTTAATAGGCTTGGTCTGAATTCTAAAAAAATACATGCGCGTCCCAATGATTGCATGCTTTATTGGCGAGAGGATTCAAGTAGATCGGATTGTAAAAAATGATATTCTTCTAGATTGAAGTAAATGGGTGATGTTTCAAGTCTGAATCAACATACTTTCATGAATAAGAAGAAAAAGAACGCACCTGCAACGGTTTTACATTACTTTCCTTTAAAGCCTCGATTGTAAAGATTATTCATGTCATCGAAAATCTTCGAACACATGAAGTGGCATTCTATAGATAATAAAAATGATGGGTTAATGAGACATCTACGAGATTCACAATCGTGGAAGAAATTTGATTCATTACATCCATATTTCTCAGCTGATCCTAGGAATGTTCGATTGGGCTTGGGTACCGATGGATTCAACCCATTTGGGACTTTGAGTACCAGTTATAGCATTTGGCCAGCTGTTTTGATCCCTTAAAAACTACATCTGTGGATGTGTATATAAAAAATGCCTTTTATCATTTTGATGATTATTCCTTGAAAAAAATTCCTAGAAATGATATTGGTGTATACTTGCAGCCTTTAATTGAATAATTATAGGAGTTGTGGAGCAACAATGTTGATACATTTGATACTTCTTCTAAAACAATGTTCAAAATGTATGCTTCTTTAATGTGGACCATTAGTGACTTCCCTGGGGTTGTAAATTTATTAGGTTGGAACATTTACATGGGTTCGGATTTTCCTATTTGTAACTTTGATTTTGAGTCCAAATGACTTCCTCACAGAAGAAAATGGTTCTTCTTATGCCATCGAAGATTTCTCGATGCATCTCATATATTTTGGCTAAACAGATCAAAATTTAACTGTTTCATTGATCGTAGAACACCTCCAAAGTTGTTAACTAGTTCTGAAATATTGACACAACCTGGAAATGTTAAAAAAGAATTTTTGAAGGTTCTTCATTTGAATGATAACAGGACACTGATTCTAAGTGCATCGTCAAGCGAAATCGGAACACAACAATGGATGAAAAAAAGTATATTCTTCAAACATTCGTATTGGGAATTTAATTTTTTGTGGCATAATCTTGATGTGATTCATATTGAGAAGAATTTATGTGAAAATTTGATTTTCACATTGCTTAATGAGCATGGAAAGTTGAAGGATCATCTCAATGCTTGGAAATACTTACAAGTAATGAACATAAAACTTGATCTCTGGCCAGATGAGAATGAAAAGTATGATCTAGAATTTTTTTCAATGAAAAATAGGGATAAAGATACATTCCTTATAATTTTATAGCATGTGAAGGTTTATAATGGGTATTCAAGTAACATCTCGAGGTGTGTTAACTTGAATAATCTTAAGTTAATGGATTGGAAATTCACAATTCACATATTTTGTTACAGAAGTTACTACCATTGGCATTGCCTACATTATTTCTTGAAAAGTTAATACTATTGTACTCCAATTATGCACACTTTTCAAAAAACTATGTGAGAAATCTCTACATCCATTTCAGCTTGAAAACCTTCAGGAGAGGTTTTTATTGACACTTTGTGCAATGGATATGATCTTTCCTCCGTTGTTTCTTACTATCATGATGCATTTAACTGTGCATTTGGTTGAGGAAGGTAAATTAAGAGGCCATGTTCATTATTGATGGATGTATCCAATTGAGAGGTACTTTATTTATATGTTTTTTAGTTATGTAAAAAAAATTTGGCACTTAATTAAATGCATAATTATGTTTTTTATTTTATTTCACAGATATCTTAGGCATTTGAAATCATAAGTGAGAAATAAATCTCAACTCGAAGGCTCTATTGTTGAAGGCTATTTGGATTAGAGTGTCTTACCTTTTGTTCAAGATACATGGATGATATTGAGACAAGATTTAATCGAGTTGAAGGTGTTGACGACATATCAAATCAATCTCAAATACATGAGAAATCAAATATATTTCCTACTATTGGATGATCAGTTGGGAGGACCTCAAATGTGACACTGATAGAAATAGAATTATTACAGGTACATAGATATGTGCTGACGAATAGTGAAATTTCATATCCATTTATTGAAGAGTTGAGGATACAAATAAAGAGACGAATGAAAGGCCGAACACAAAATGAGAAAGATATAACGATAGTTGTTAATAAAGAGCTTGTAGAATGGCTTGCACGATGTGTAAGTTCATAAATATTGCAATAAATATGAATATTAGGTTGACACATATATTTTTTAAATCAAATAAAGTATATTTCTTTTATTAGATCATGAATATTGATACTCGAGAAGAGTTTTCCAAATATTTAAAGTTCTACTCGAGGTCCTCTAAAACAAGTTAGAAATTTCGACTCTTACAATGTGAATGGATTTAGATTTCATATAGTCAATTGAGAAGGGGGTTTGAAAACACAGAATAATGGTATATTTTCATTTTCTGAAGTGGCATAATATAACGACCCATACTTTACATACATTGTTAATACTTCAAAATTGAAGCACACTTATTACAACATATAACAAAACCACAAAGGACCGTATAGGTATAGTGTCTTTAGAAACTGGGAAACATAAACAACTGGTTCATAAATCTTCTACAGTTTCTCCCATTTATTTCATCATATCTAGGGTCCCTTTTAGCATATTCTACTTAATATCCATCTTCCTGACCTGGGGAAAAGAAAACATAAAAGGGTGAGCTCAAATGCTCAGCAAGGGCAAATAAAGGAAATAAAAATCATATCATATCTTTTTGAAAATCAAAACCTGCAAAAGAGATCATAATATCTTAACATGGAATAAATCATAGAAGTGAAAATGAGATCCCCATAATCATAACATGAAACTTTAAACTTTGTGGCATTCACACATAATCATGGAAAATCATTTCTTATTAGTCATGACTCATTGCCAAGACTATCTTAGTGGACAAAGTCCCTTTCTGAATCGAGTTCACTCCTCGTTTCAGTCCTGTATCACTGAACCGAAATAACCTTCCGTTCCAGCCATGTCTATCTCATGAGATATAAAATCTTTACCCAATGCATTGGAGGGAGATATAGGTCCCACCCATCTTATAATGAATCCTTTCTTATGTGTGCCACATAATCATAAATCATACATAATCGCATAACATATGTAACAAAAATGGGATTCTTGAAACATCATGATATCATAAATAAATTCATATAAGATAAAGGAATTAATAAAAATAATTCCATCACAACATGATCAAATCAATGTAATAATAGGGATAAATATAGAACCCTTTATTATCTTAGATTGAAAATAATTTTGATAAAACACTTGAACTCCATTCTTGAGGAAAATATCCTTTCTTCTTCAAAAAACATTTTGCCTTTCTTAACATGTCAAACAACTTAGAACTAAAATAAGTTGATTAAAAATAAACTTGAAAACTTGTAAAGGAAGCTTCTTGAAAATAATGTATTAAAAATCCATTCATGCCGTATAAGTTAAAAAAACATTCCTCGTACTTTTGTCGGAAAAGTTAAAAAGTACCTCGTACGGAAAAACGACAAAAGATTCCTTTCATATTCTTTACTAAAAACTCACTGAAGGGTAAAATTGGATTTAAACCATTGCAAGTGGATGGAAACAATATTACATATTGATGGAACATGGATATGGATGATAAAATACACCCCACTAAATACTTACGAATAAACAATCTCGGAGAAAAATGAGATTGTGATATTTCCCTTACCTTAGGTCCGATTTGCTTTGTACGTGTCCGAGGCTCCTGTATAATGGTTTAAATAATGTTATTGACTTATTCCAGAATCATACATATTGATATTATATCATATATGGTCATATTCTTAGCTTCTTGTTAGTAATATTTCATTGTTACTTGTTACTCGGGTCTTTATTGCCTTTTGTTCTTATGCGTGTTTTGCCGAATACATTCTAATTCTTCTTTTAAGGTTATAGATACCTTATATCCAGAATGGTATTAGTGTAACATATATCATATTTATTCATTCAATTCATTTATATAATTATTATTTAATGATGATCATGTAGAACGAGTCACATCACATCGTGGAGACGGTATTCCGTACGTACGCACGAGTGATGATATCGTTCCTATGATCGTGGAATTGTATTGGAGTGTATATATATTATTTCAGTATCAATACTAATTTATAATAATCATATATAGTTACTCATTACACCATTATACCCATCCTTGTAAAGTGATGGTGGAAAATAGATTACACCACGGCGTGGAGACGGTATTCCGTACGTACGCACGCGCGGTGATTTCATTTTTCTGTAGGATGGATAGAATGTGAATTAGGGTTGTTTCATATTTATAATAACATATCAGTATTTAAGTAATACTGATGTTATTACTTTATCATGAAACAACTAAAGAAGAAGAAGTTGAAGAAGAAAGAAATTGAAAAGATCGGTAATGGATATTACCTCTTCTTTGGAACGCCTCTTTAAATCCTCCACTTAGGGAACTAAGATTGGTCTTTGAAGAAGACCAGGACCTCTAGGATTATTATAGGGAAGTGGGGAGGAGAAAATGGCAGGTTTTGGCCGATCTTGAGTGCTCAATTTGGTGTGAGGAGGAGGGGGAGGAGGTGCCCTTTTATAAGGGAGGAGAGGGGCACCTTAGGAATATCTCAAAATATTATTTTATATTAAAGTAAAAATAGGTTTATAATGGTTCCAAAGGGTCTTATTTCGAAGATAAGGTGGGGATGGCTCGAAATCCTATCAACCAATTGGATTTAGACAAGTTTAGGGAATTATTTTAACCTTATCAATTAGATTTAACTCTAAGTTAAATAATTTAACTTTTACCGTGTCTTTTTGTTTTCTTTCACTATAAGGTTAATACACTTACTATAACATGCCAAACGAACCCCAAATTGTTTATTATTAATATATATATCCTTATCTAAGTCATTTGGCCGAACCTTAGATTTTTAGGAATAAAATAACAATTAATAATATAATATTTGATTTAAAAACTATTTTGTGTCAATTTTGACACAATTTGATATATGATTTTTTTTTGAAAGTCATAACAGAATTATATATTCGAACCAAGTTGATTAAATCAACACTAATATATCATAGTAACCTAGAAAATTAGTGGAATTCATAAAAAGTCTCAAATTACATTTATTGTGGTGTTTATAACATTAATTATGTCAATATTTCATTAATAAGATAATTACTGCATCATCATTGTGTCATAAATAAATTAAATTATTTAATGTCTAAAAATTACAAATAAAATACCATTATGTAGGAAATCTTTTTAGCTTCCTAATGAATATTTATAGTCGAATTTATCTTATTTATAACCCCATATTAAAAATGATTTACTTATTAAACTTTGATTTTAACTATTTTAACCCTTCTTTAAATAAATTAATAATAAATGTCCTAATCTAATCCAAGTGGGCCTAAATGGTCATATGTTATTCCTATGTTTGTTTATGGTCGAATTACACTTGTCCAATAGAATTAGGACATGTGTTAGGGTAATATTAATATCATATTTACCCTTAGTTACCCTATTTACTATTAACCGCGGTAAAAAAAGTAAACAGTTACTATTCACAAAAAAATTATTTTTATCTCATTGAACCACATTTTACTTACTGATATCAACCGTGTCTGTCGGATTTTTGAAATTCCATTCACAGAAGCGGTAAAATTAAGTTTTATGCAAAATTCAGTTTTTTTAACCTACCACTTAGTGGTTTCACTATTCATCAAAAATTGAAAGTTTTCAGAAAAATACCAAAATTTCACCCTAGGCTAATTTCGATATTCTGAGTCCAAAAATGAAGTCCATTTTGAAAAATAAAATTTATAAAATTTTAAAAAGTGGTTATTACTATTCATAACAGCTAGTTTTAATAGCATATTGTTTTTAGTGAAACTCGGAATTGCGTACGACGCAAGCTATCGAGGAAGGTCGCGATTGCGTGTAAAGCAAGCCAAGAATGTGTTGTGTAGAAAAAGATTGCTTTGATGATTTATATAACATAAAAGTCTCGGGTGTTACATTCTACCCCCCTTAAAAAGAATTTCGCCCTCGAAATTCGTCACTTTGTAACAAACAGATGAGGATACTTCTCCCTCATCATATCCTCAAGCTCCCATGTAGCTTCTTCAAGTTGGTGGTTCCTCCATAAAACTTTCACCAATCGAGTGGTCTTATTTCGTAGGACTTTTTCGCTACGATCCAGAATCTCTATCGGCTGTTCTTCATAAGAAAGATCTTGCTCCAGCGGTACAACTTCTGAGCTGAGTACATGTGAAGGATCTGGTATGTACTTTCTCAGGAGAGATACATGGAACACATCGTGAACATGAGAGAGATTCGGTGGAAGCACCAATCAGTAAGCTACCTTCCCAACACGATCTAGTATTTCGAAAGGACCGATATATCTAGGGATCAACTTCCCCTTCTTTCCAAATCTCATAACCCTCTTCCAGGGAGATATTCGTAAGAACACTTTATCACCCACTTCAAACTCTAGGTCTTTTCTTCGGTTGTCGGCATAGCTTTTCTGTCGACTCTGAGCTGCTATTATGTGTTGTTGAATAGATCTGACCTTTTCTGCCATTTCATCAACGAGATCAGGTCCTAATAGCTTTCTTTCCCCAACTTCATCCCAGCAAGTTGGAGTCCTGCATTTCTTTCCGTAGAGAGCTTCATAAGGAGCCATCTGAATACTGGAGTGAAAGCTATTATTATAAGAAAATTCCACCAAAGGTAGGTGTTGATCCCAACCTCCTTTGAAATCCATAGAGCAAGCTCTCAACATATCTTCTAGGGTTTGAATTGTTCTCTCAGACTGACCGTCTGTTTGGGGATGATAAGCAGTGCTGAAACTCAACTCTGTATCCAGAGTATGCTGAAGACTTCGCCAGAACTTCGAGGTAAATCTCGGATCCCGATCAGATATAATAGAAAGTGGTACTCCATGCAATCTTACCACTTCCTTTACATATATCCTGGCAAGCTGATCTAGAGAGAAATCCTCTCTAATAGCAATGAAGTGTGCGGACTTTTTAAGACGATCAACTATGACCCAAATAGCATTATTGCCTTTGGATGTTTTAGGAAGTCCTGTGACAAAGTCCATAGTGATGTTTTCCCATTTCCATTTGGGTATGGGTAATGGTTGTAACATCCCCTTAGACTTCTGTCTCTCAGCTTTACCTTGTCGACAAACCAAGCATCGAGAGACATATTCAGCAACATCTCTTTTCATGCCATCCCACCAGAAGTACTCTTTCACGTCCCTATACATCTTCGTGCTTCCAGGATGAATAGAGAATGAAGAACTATGAGCCTCATCCAGCAGCTCCTTCTTTAATTCGGGGATGGGAGGAACACAAACCCGATTCCTAAACTTTATTATCCCATCACAATCAAGGTTGAATTCAGGAACATTTCTCACCTTCTTTTGTAACTCGACATCTTCTTTCTGTGCCTCCTTAATCTTCGCATGTATAGATGGTTGAACATTCATTTGAGAAAGATAAGATTTTTCCCCTTCCATTATAATTCCAAGATCCATCCTTTGTAAATCCATAAATATTGGATCTTTTGTGATCCTCATCATGGATAAACTAGCATGGTCTTGTCGACTTAATGCATCTGCCACCTTGTTTGCTTTCCCAGGGTGGTAATGGATTGAGCAGTCGTAATCTTTAATCAGCTCCAACCATCTTCTTTGACGCATATTCAACTCCTTTTGTGTGAAAATATACTTTAAACTTTTATGATCAGTATAAATATCACAACTTTCACCATAAAGGTAATGCCTCCAAATCTTTAATGCAAAGATTACCGCAGCCAACTCCAAATCATGAGTTGGGTAATTTTGCTCATGGATTTTTAACTGTCGTGAGGCATAAGCTATCACCATATCATTTTGCATAAGAACACACCCCAATCCCTTCTTGGATGCATCACTGTAGATCACAAACCTTTCTCCACTACATGGCAGTGTGAGCACAGGTGCGCTGGATAACCTTCTTTTCAACTCCTTGAAATTCTCTTCACATTCCTCAGTCCAGACAAACTTAACTCCTTTCCGAGTCAACTTGGTGAGTGGATTAGATAATCGTGAAAAATCTTTTACAAAACGTCGATAGTATCCAGCCAAACCAAGAAAACTTCGGATCTCAGTAACTGTCGTTGGTCTTGACCATCTTTCGATAACCTCTGTTTTTGCTGTATCCACAGATATCCCCTCTTTTGAGATTATGTGACCCAAAAATGCAACTTTTTGAAGCCAAAATTCACACTTGGTAAATTTGGCAGAAAGCTTCTCCTTTCTCAGGGTCTTCAATATAATTCTCAAGTGATCTTCATGATCTTCCTTGCTCTTTGAATAGACAACAATATCGTCTATAAAAACTACCACAAATTGATCAAGATAGTCTCTAAAGACTCTATTCATTAGATCCATGAAGATAGCAGGGACATTAGTAAGAACAAATGGCATCACTATAAATTCATAGTGTCCATACCTTGTACGGAAAGCCGTCTTTGGTATATCCTCCCTTTTGACCCTTAATTGATGATACCCTGAACGAAGATCAATCTTGGAAAAGTATTGAGCTCCGCGTAGTTGGTCAAATAAGTCATCAATGCGTGGGAGAGGATATTTGTTCTTGATAGTGATCTTGTTAAGTTCTTGATAATCAATGCAGAGTCTCATTGATCCATCTTTCTTCTTAACAAATAGAACTGGTGCTCCCCAAGGTGATGCACTAGGGCGTATGAATCCCTTATCAAGATTCTCTTGGAGTTGCTTCTTCAATTCCTGCAACTCAATTGGGGCCATTCTATAAGGTGTCTTTGAAATAGGCAAAGCACCCGGTATGAGTTCTATTGAAAACTCAACATCACGATTTGGTGGATGACCCGGTAATTCCTCCGGAAAGACATCATCAAACTCCCGTACAATGGGCATATTCTTAATCGTGAGTTTCTCACCAACCATTTGAGATAAATAACCTTCATTTAGTGGAATCAATACCCATAAGATGGATGAAATTTCCACTGGAAGATTATGTTCATCCTTGCATTGATATACGATCGTAGATAGATCTGGAATATGAAATGTGACTTCCCTTCTTTGGCAATTGATATGAGCTCCATGTAGAGAAAGCCAATCCATTCCAAGAATCACATCAAATTACACTAAAGGATGTATCACAAGATTTTCAGGAAGCACTTTCCCACAAACTTCGATCGGAGAAGAATTATAAACTTTTGATGCGACTGTTGTGCCATTAGGTGTTGTCACAGCTAACTCAACATCTAATTGTTGAGGTAATACGGTGATACCCTTAGAAAATTCTTTAGAAATAAAAGAGTGGGTGGATCCAAAATCAAATAAAACATTTGCTACTTTAGAGTGGACGGTAAGTGTACCTTTCACCACTTCGTTATCGTACTCCACATCGCTGGTAGAAATTGCATGTGACTTTCCTTTGTCTTTAGCCTTATGATTTTGTTGACGTCGACCATCATCATCAACCCTTGGGTTTGGGCATTGATTGTCATAATGCCCCATCTCCTTGCACTTGAAACATTGAAGTGTAGTAGGTTCATTCTGTGTATCCCTTCCTTTGTTTGCGTCATTAGACATCTTCTTACCATTATCACGGCATTCAAATGCCCGATGACATTCCTTTCTACATTTAAAACATTTACTTGTCCCTTTAAGACAACTCCCTCCATGTTTCTTTCCACACTTTGAGCATAAGGAAAAGCTCATCTTCTTTTCCGTGTGCTCTTTAGATTTTTCTTTGAATTCCATCTTCCTCTTCTTATCAAACCCATGTGACTGATGGGTTATTCCAATCTCCATCTCGACTTTGAGAGCACATCGAACGATTTCCTCGTAGCTATTTAAGTCCCTTATGGCTAACGCCCTTAGAAGACTTGGTTTTAAGCCACTAATGAATCGATCGATCTTACTCTCAGGTTGGATAATAATACCAGAAGCGTACCTTGCAAGTCTTGTAAAATTTGCTTCATAGGTACTAACAGATTCATCATCCCTTTGCTTTAGTTCAAGGAACTCTTTCTCCATCTTTGTTCGGAGAATACGAGGGAAGTACTTATTGAAAAATAAGTTCTTGAACTCGTCCCATTCCATAGACTCAATTTCATCCCTTTGCCTCGTATTCTTAATAAGATTCCCCCATTGATCAGCATCTCCTTCCAAACGATACACTGCTAGGATGACTTTATCATTCTCAGAACATTGAAGAACTAAAAATATCTTTTCAGTAGTACTAATCCATTGTTCATCAACTAATGGATCAGTAGACCCGCTGAAAGAAGGTGGACGCTGCCTCATGAAGGATTCAACAGAATGTTGCTCCTTCCTTTGCTCGTTTGGAAGTCCTGCATGATTCATAGCTTGAGAAAGTTGTGTGAGCATGGCTACAATATTTTGCATTCCAGCTCCCATATCGTTTGGTTGCTCAGGGGGACAATCATTGCATTGCCCATCGCATTCCGCATTAACACGGTTCCTTCGGGTTCCAGCCATTGACTAAAACCAAGAAGAATAGTGTGAGCAACACTAATTATAATAGGAAAACCACATAATTCAAGAATAAAATTTTCATGCTTAAGGTCTTATCCTAGGTTATTCAAGGCCATTTCTAAAACACTAAGATTGTGTTCTATGCTTAGACTTATCCTTAGGGTTCTTACTAAGGCCTTCACATCCTAGTTTCCAAAGGTTGACTATACCTTTCCTCTGATACCAACTATAACGACCCATACTTTACATACATTGTTAATACTTCAAAATTGAAGCACACTTATTACAACATATAACAAAACCACAAAGGACCGTATAGGTATAGTGTCTTTAGAAACTGGGAAACATAAACAACTGGTTCATAAATCTTATACAGTGTCTCCCATTTATTTCATCATATCTAGGGTCCCTTTTAGCATATTCTACTTAATATCCATCTTCCTGACCTGGGGAAAAGAAAACATAAAAGGGTGAGCTCAAATTCTCAGCAAGGGCAAATAAAGGAAATAAAAATCATATCATATCTTTTTGAAAATCAAAACCTGCAAAAGAGATCATAATATCTTAACATGGAATAAATCATAGAAGTGAAAATGAGATCCCCATAATCATAACATGAAACTTTAAACTTTGTGGCATGCACACATAATCATGGAAAATCATTTCTTGTTAGTCATGACTCATTGCCAAGACTATCTTAGTGGACAAAGTCCCTTTCTGAATCGAGTTCACTCCTCGTTTCAGTCCTGTATCACTGAACCGAAATAACCTTCCGTTCCAGCCATGTCTATCTCATGAGATATAAAATCTTTACCCAATGCATTGGAGGGAGATATAGGTCCCACCCATCTTATAATGAATCCTTTCTTATGTGTGCCACATAATCATAAATCATACATCATCGCATAACATATGTAACAAAAATGGGATTCTTGAAACATCATGATATCATAAATAAATTCATATAAGATAAAGGAATTCATAAAAATAATTCCATCACAACATGATCAAATCAATGTAATAATAGGGATAAATATAGAACCCTTTATTATCTTAGATGGAAAATAATTTTGATAAAACACTTGAACTCCATTCTTGAGGAAAATATCCTTTCTTCTTCAAAAAACATTTTTCCTTTCTTAACATGTCAAACAACTTTAAACTAAAAGAAGTTGATTAAAAATAAACTTGAAAACTTGTAAAGGAAGCTTCTTGAAAATAATGTATTAAAAATCCATTCATGCCGTATAAGTTAAAAAAAACATTCCTCGTACTTTTGTCGGAAAAGTTAAAAAGTACCTCGTACAGAAAAACGACAAAAGATTCCTTTCATATTCTTTACTAAAAACTCACTGAAGGGTAAAATTGGATTTAAACCATTGCAAGTGGATGGAAACAATATTAAATATTGAGGGAACATGGATGTGGATGATAAAATACACCCCAGTAAATACTTACGAATAAACAATCTCGGATAAAAATGAGATTGTGATATTTCCCTTACCTTAGGTCCGATTTGCTTTGTACGTGTCCGAAGCTCCAGTATAATGGTTTAAATAATGTTATTGACTTATTCCAGAATCATACATATTGATATGATATCATATATGGTCATATTCTTAGCTTCTTGTTAGTAATATTTCATTGTTACTTGTTACTCGGGTCTTTATTGCCTTTTGTTCTTATGCGTGTTTTGCTGAATACATTCTTATTCTTCATTTAAGGTTATAGATACCTTATATCCAGAATGGTATTAGTGTAACATATATCATATTTATTCATTCAATTCATTTATATAATTATTATGTAATGATGATCATGTAGAACGAGTCACATCACATCGTGGAGACGGTATTCCGTACGTACGCACGAGTGATGATATCGTTCCTATGATCGTGGAATTGTATTGGAGTGTATATATATTATTTCAGTATCAATATTACTTTATAATAATCATAAATAGTTACTCATTACACCATTATACCAATCCTTGTAAAGTGATGGTGGAAAATAGATTACACCACGGCGTGGAGACGGTATTCCGTACGTACCCACGCGCGGTGATTTCATTTTTCTGTAGGATGGATAGAAGGTGAATTAGGGTTGTTTCATATTTATAATAACATATCAGTATTTAAGTAATACTGATGTTATTACTTTATCCTGAAACAACTAATGAAGAAGAAGTTGAAGAAGAAAGAAATTGAAAAGATCGGTAATGGATATTACCTCTTCTTTGGAACGCCTCTTTAAATCCTCCACTTAGGGAACTAAGATTGGTCTTTTAAGAAGACCAGGACCTCTAGGATTATTCTAGGGAAGTGGGGAGGAGAACATGGCAGGGGTTGGCCGAGCTTGAGTTCTCAATTTGGTGTGAGGAGGAGGGGGAGGAGGTGCCCTTTTATAAGGGAGGAGAGGGGCACCTTAGGAATATCTCAAAATATTATTTTATATTAAAGTCAAAATCGGTTTATAATGGTTCCAAAGGGTCTTATTTCGAAGATAAGGTGGGGATGGCTCGAAATCCTATCAACCAATAGGATTTAGACAAGTCTAGGGAATTATTTTAACCTTATCAATTAGATTTAACTCTAAGTTAAATAATTTAACTTTTACCGTGTCTTTTTGTTTTCTTTCACTATAAGGTTAATACACTTACTATAACATGCCAAAAGAACCCCAAATTGTTTATTATTAATATATATATCCTTATATAAGTCATCTGGCCGATCCTTAGATTTTTAGGAATAAAATAACAATTAATAATATAATATTTGATTTAAAAACTATTTTGTGTCAATTTTGACACTATTTGATATATGATTTTTTTTGAAAGTCATAACAGAATTATATGTTCAAACCAAGTTGATTAAATCAACACTAATATATCATAGTAACCTAGAAAATTAGTGTAATTCATAAAAAGTCTCAAATTACATTTATTTTGGTGTTTATAACATTAATTATGTCAATATTTCATTAATAAGATAATTACTACATCATCATTGTGTCATAAATAAATTAAATTATTTAATGTCTAAAAATTACAAATAAAATACCATTATGTAGGAAATAGTTTTATCTTTCTAATGAATATTTATAGTCGAATTTAGCTTATGTATAACCCCATATTAAAAATTATTTTCTTATTAAACTTTGATTTTAACTATTTTAACCCTTCTTTAAAAAAAATTAATAATAAATGTCCTAATCTAATCCAAGTGGGCCTAAATGGTCATATTTTATTCCTAAGTTTGTTTATGGTCGAATTACACTTTTCCAGTAGAATTCGGACATGTGTTAGGGTAATATTAATATCATATTTACCCTTAGTTACCCTATTTACTATTAACCGCAGTAAAAAAAGTAAAAAGTTACTATTCACCAAAAAATTATTTTTATCTCATTGAACCACATTTTACTTACTGATATCAACCGTGTCTGTCGGATTTTTGAAATTCCATTCACTGAAGTGGTAAAATTAAGTTTTATGCAAAATTCAGTTTTTTTAACCTTCCACTTAGTCGTTTCACTATTCATCAAAAATTGAAAGTTTTCAGAAAAATACCAAAATTTCACCCTAGGCTAATTTCGATATTATGAGTCCAAAAATGAAGTCCATTTTGAAAAATAAAATTTATAAAATTTCAAAAAGTGGTTATTACTATTCATAACGGCTAGTTTTAATAGCATATTGTTTTTTTAGTGAAACTCGGTATTGCGTACGATGCAAGCTATCGAGGAAGGTCTCGATTGCCTGTAAAGCAAGCCAAACATGTGTTGTGTAGAAAAAGATTCCTTTGATGATTTATATAACATAAAAGTCTCGGGTGTTACACATAATATAGAAATCTGATTGATATTATTGAATTAAACTACCATGGGCATTTTTCAGTTTTTTTATTCAAATGCAATTGGGTTGATATTATTAGAGGTGTTAAAAGAGATTCCTTGTGATTTACTTTTGTGAACTTCTCTATCTTGATGGATGTTGGTGATTGTGAACTTCATGATCCATATATATTATCATCATAAGAAAAATGACATATTATTTGAATGATGTTGTGGATGAAGGGTGGAGTGTAGTTTCTCATGTAATACAAATAGATTTTTATGATATGGGTGATGAAGTGGAAGATTTGAACTCTGAAATTGAATCTCATCAACAATAAGAATCAGAATTATTTGTCCATCACGATATTGAAAATATTAGTATAGTAAGGATTAATGAATTGGATGAAGTAACGGAGCAGGAAAAAGACATGATTGAAGGGGAAAATGATTATATTTATAGTTGTGCATTTATTTTTGCATTCACTTATTTCATTTTTGAATTCATTCGTTATCATTGTTATGTATATTTTGTTTCTCAGTATTGTGAATCTATTATAATTTTTAATTTTTTTTTCTGCATAAATTTTTTGAAATATATGTTCTGAGCTTAATTTTAATTAATTAAATGACAAGAATACCAAGGAGGAAGTGATATATTGTTTCATCAACCACTCTGATAGATTACGATCCATATGTCTCCCTCCCTATGGTATCTAATCCACCATCCAATCACCCCCCTGCACCATATCTTTAATGTCCTGGATTCGGGTGACACACAATGGGTGCCCTGAACTCGGTTGGTCACATGACCTAAAGATCATTTCCCCAAATGATAGAGGATGCTGACTAGCAGTGAGGGCCTATAACTGATAGTGGGGAAACTATACCATCATTTGTCAAAGTGTAGCGCAGTGGAAAAATATAAACACACAAAAATAGAAGCAGTAAACAGTATAGACCTGAAATAGACAATGGAACTAAAGTAAATGATAACCAATAGTCATATATATGATGATGTAATATGTCTCTAATTATAATAAAGCATCCAAAACAAGATACACTGCAATCTGATACAATAAAGCACAAGGTACAAAGTACAGCAAAATAAAACCAAAATAGTGCAACAGGAACACAACATCATTGCAAACTTGAGCTTGGTCTCATGCTCTCCTACTCCTCTACAAAAATCATATACCAATGTATGGACCATTTCCCTTATTGACACCTGCAACAATATAATTAGTTTGGGCCCAAGACATGACCCAAACAGGGTATGAGAAATAACTCCCAGCGGGTAACCACCAAAGGAACATGCCCTACTATCAGTGAAAATGTGCAATAGCAGTGTGCAATAATGAAATGCAGTTAACTAGGAAGTACTCAAAAGTAACCATTCCTACCAGTTATATTGCCATTTTAATAGTTATTTATCAATTCAATATAATTAAATTGTGAGTTTTCCAAGACTCAGTCCCAATCGAAATTCTCTTATACCAGTGCCACAACAGAAAAAATAATAGGCTATCTAACAAGTAAAAGATAATTACAATACCAAGCATGTGATTTAGCTCGGTAGGTACAACATAAGAAATCACCCTAGTGAATATTCAATGTAATCATTGTCCTTAGACAAGTAAATCCTTATCTATAGGTGAACAGAATCGAAACCCTAAGGTGATTGACCTCAGGAATAACGAATATTTCCCTTATGCATGGAAGATATTTCCCTCAAGCATGGAAGATACTACCCTCAGGCATAAGAAACGTTTCCCTCAGGATAAACAAATAACCTTACCCTCAGGCTAAACAAGTAACCTTGCCCTCAGGCTAAACAAGTAACCTTTACCTCAAGCTAAACAAGTAATTGGGATGAACCCAATGTATATGCAAGAAATTTATATATGCTTCCACACAAGAGAGCTCGAAACATGCTATAATCATGGCATACCCTCGGGTAACCTGAACAAACAGCTAAACAAGGGAAACGCACACGCGGGGTGGCCCTAGATCAAAGCAACGATCTTAAACAGCAGTTTATACATATTAATTAGATTAACTATGCAATTCTCGGTATCTCAATAGTAAAAGTCTCAGCTATACGACACCCGAGCATGGGCATGTGGCACAACGATACACAAAATGAACTCAATAGTTGGAATTAAACACAAGACCACCTACCTCGATCTCTTCTGATCGATATATGCGAAAGGTGACTCACGAAACAACCATGAATGATGTAGATATTAGATAAAGGATTGCCTATTCAAACCTAAATAACATACCATAGAGAAATAATTAGAAAGAATGATTCAAGAAGCGGTAAGCCCTTACCCGAGTGGTTCAAATGAGACCAACGGTGGAAGAATCAAAGTCTCAGTGAGCGACCTGGAGATCCTCTAAGTCTCGACCTCCTCTCCCACTACTCTTGGTGAGTCATCTTCCTCCTCTGTCAAATGAGGACGATAATACCTATTTCTAACAAACAAAAACATGACTACATGGCAAGTACTCTCAAGTACACGGTGTGTACTTTCCTTTTTTTAACATTTCCCTTGGAGGCTACTTTCATCACCTCATTGTTCATATCCCGACTGATTACACTACGTGTATTACTAAGTACATGGCATGTAGTTATTTTTTACACTTTTAATCACCGAAAAGCCTACATTCCTTGTACTCTCATGCTACACAGCCAAAATTACATGGCATGTACCCATAAATTTGGGGTTTTCCCCACAATTCCCTTATTTTCTCAAAATTACTTAAGGAAAAGGAAAAAGAAGAAACTCATACCTCAAGAATAAGAACTGGGTTCTTACAAACATCCCCCATTAAAGAAATTCTTCCCCTAATTTCCCTTCCAAGGTTGGTGAAGATAATGTTGGGAACAATTATGGCCACTAAGCATGTATGTCGGTCTCCCACTCCTAGGTTTTGTCATGCACTCAGCCATGCTGCCATAGCACCCGTACGAGAGGAACTTACCAGCCTCGGAGAAACTTCGCAATCGTATCAACAATACAAATTGGATGATCCTCAAAGGATGAATCAACCAGAATTTTAACCTCCTCGGGCGGAAAAACTTGAGATGGGTCTGAGTGATAACAGTGCAGCTGAGATACGTGGAAGACGTCATGCATGGCCCGGTACCTCTATGGTAACTGCAACTAATAGGAAACCAGCCTGACTCTCTCCAGAATCTCAAACAGACCTACATACCTCAGTAAAATTTTACCCTATCTCCTGATCCTCCTGTGTCCCAACCTCAGTGAAACACGCAAGAAAACCTGATCCCCAAACACGAACTCCAAGGGTCGTATGCGGTGATCAGCATAAGATTTCTGACGAGACTGTGCAGTAGTCATCTTCTTCTGGATCAACTGGACCTGTTTTGAAGTCTCCTACACGAGATGTGGTCCCAGTAAAGCTGCATCACCTGATGATATATGGATCTCAAGTCAATATTCTAGAAAACTTGTTCTCCTCGAAGTTGATCAAAAAGATCATCAATCCTCGATAAGGGATATCGGTTCTTAACCATCAACTAGTTCAGTTTCTAATAATCCACACAGAGTATGAGGGTACCATTTTCCTTCTTAGTGAAAAGGGTAGGAGAACCCCAGGGAAAAATACTGGGTTGGATAAAACCTCTGGCTTGTAACTCCTCTAACTGCCTCTTAAGCTCTGTAAATTCTGGCGTAGCTATCCTATAAGGAGGAATGGATACCGGTGCTGCTCCTGGAACAAGCTCAATAGATAAATCCACCTCTCGCTCTGAAGTTAAACCTCAAAAGTCGTACAGGAAGACATCCCTGAAACGATTAACCACTCTAGGGAAATCCTTCTGACATGTTCCCTGGTCATCCAAATATAAACTCGAAATTTGGGTTGTCACTCCACCTCTCCCTCGATGCTTGGATCCAGCTCGGCTCACCTGGACATCCCATTCACCCTTGTATAGAAACTATCCACCCTCTAGTGATTTGAAACTCACCCTGAGACAATAGCAACCTACAAATGCTCGAAAGGGTACCAACCAATCCATCCTGAGAATGACATAATAGGTTGTCATCTCTAAGACATAGAGGTCCCATAAAAGGTGACACCCACCAACCTCTAGGGGGAACTCCTTGCACAGATGCACACCTACTTTTCTAATTCCCAACGGAGTGTCTAACATCATGATATCAAAAGAAGAAGAAACATAGACCCCCAGAATCTCCACAATGGGCATAGATATAAAGCTATGTGTAGCACCAGTATTGAAAAGTACAGAAGATAGAACAGAAGCAACTATAATAGTACCTCTGACAGTGGCAGTTCTGGGATCCTGCTCTTTTTGGGTCTATTGCACTGCATATGTCTGCCCAGTGCCACGGCCCTATGACACAGCCTGGCTACCCTGAGCAGACCCGCCCTACTATCTCTGAGATCTTGGTGTCAACCTACCATGTCCATGACCACCACTTTGGCCTGAACGTCCTAACGTATTCTAATTCCCTTACTAGTAAGAAGCTGTTGGCCCTACTCCTTCATGTGGAGTCTGCACAGAACCCCTTTCACTAGTCACTGGTGGAAATGCCCTGCAAAAATGCTGAAGATGACCCATCTTTCTTAAAGCATGGCACTCCACTATGTCATGTGGACACTGAGGTCTCTTGTGCCCCTCTTTACCACACTAGTAGCACATTATTTTTCCACCTAAAGAATTTTTCTGGCTAGTACTTCCACTATGAGATAAATCCATTTGCCTCTTCCTCTTGCTGGTAGAAATAGTACCAGAGAAAGGTGACGAACCGCCCTGGTCCGCGCCACTGGCTTCCCGCACGTTCTTCTCAGTTATCTATATTTGGTTCACAATAGCATGCATTGTAGGAAACTTGAAAACATTCACCGGTGCTCTGATGTCACAGAGAAGACCATCCTCAAGGCGTATAGCCCTCAACATTTCATCACCCACCAGAACAGGTGAAAAATGATATAGCTCAGTGAAGCAGTCATAATAGTCCATCACTAACATGGCGTCCTACTGCAGATTCATGAACTCTCAATCTTGATCTTCCCTTAGCGTATCTGGAAATAAAAATTCATAGAAGACTACATGAAAATCTTCCCACTCCATGTCTCGGTGATGCTCAGTCTGAGTGGTAACATCCCACCATCTCTTGGAGGAATCACTCAGCAAGAAAGTAGTGAGCTTGAACCTCCTATTAGGAGGCATCTCCAGATGCTCAAAAATCGTCTGCATAGAATCCATCCATGACTCCACAGCCTGTGGTCCACCATACCCTAAAAATGTAGGCGGATGTTGCTGCTTTAATATACGTGTCATCTCTGCCATAGATGTGGCAACCTGCAGTGCTCCCTAGAAGGTCTGCATGAACCGCATAAATCCATCACGGAATTGTGCATCCACACCTACGTCTGGTATAATGGCTGGCACAACATCTGGCACTACTTGAGGATCCATCGATAGCCCCTGACCTACCATCTCTAGAGTATAATCTTCACCACTCTCTTGAAGAACAACTTGTGGTCATCTCGGTGGCATGACTCTACAAGTTCAAACACACGTCTTAGTTTAATTTACTATTGAGGTTTCTTTTTGTCCGGTTAAGAGTGCCAATAAAATAAAGAATGGTCCACAAGACTGGAAAAAATAGACTACACGGCACGTATAATGTCTACATGTAGTGTAACCTTAATCCCTTACATGGCTGTGTTATGATGTCGGCATGGGCGTGTCTCATCCCTAGGTACACAGTGTGTTACACCCGCACACATTTTATACACCACCCTCTTTCCCCAGCCACACGGCCAAGTCCACACAGTCTCTCACCAGTCATGACTACACAGTGTGTCCCACAGGTACACGGCGTGTCCAATAAAGGTAACATCGACCTGTATTGTTGGTTACATGGCCGGATTCCTAGATTACAATACACGGTGTGTTTAACTGGTACACGGCATGTCCCCACAAAAACATCCCTATCTCGTGTGTCTGCCCACACGGCCTATGACATTGTTAGAGACTACATGCCATGTATAGAAGGTACACGGTGTGTACTTAATAAAAACAGTTTCTTCCCGAATAGAAGAACACATGGCGTGTAGTCAAAACTACATGGTGTGTATTCTAGGTTTTTCCGGACAGTAAGTCTCAAAAACTACTCTGGAGCCCAGAAAAGCACTAAAACTTACACCAGAGTGCCAAATTCTGATCCATGAGGGCCCATAATCCCCGAAAATCAAATCTTGTCATCTTATACATGTATAAACAAGGTAAAAAAGTCAATTATCCACCAAATTCAAGTCAATGAGAGCCCATAACATCTCATGAACCTAAGCATGTTGTTCATTCAAACTAAAACTCATACTAAAAATACCCTATAAATATTAGGTGTATCTATCAAGGTACTGATCACAATAGAATGAATTTTCTAGTATAACATCTATCACAAAAACATGCAATTGACAATGCATCCTAGATGGCATGGAAATAATGCATGACATGTGATTCTAACATGTGCCTAAATGATACATGAGATGGCATACCGTCATCTCATTGGGTTGCGACTAAATAGAACCCAAGTATAAAATATAAAAATCACACCATAAGTGCGTCACCCAACAGTGAAATCAAATAAACTTTAAAATTGAAAAACCAGAAAATTGCAATAATGAGGTAAATTAGTTTTTCTCTATATACGGGTTAGCTACTCCTAAGAAAAGTTTATTACCAAGTACCTATTCCTTCCTATCCCTGGCTATAGGCTCCAAACAGTAAGTCAAGAAGAAAAGAACAACCTCTGATACCACTTTGTAACATCCTGGATTTGGGTGTCACACAACAGGTGCCCTGAACCCAGTTGGTCATATGACCTCAAGCGCATTTCCCCAAACACCAGAGGCTTCCGACTAGCAGCAAGGGCCTAGGACTGATAGTGGGGAAACTATACACTCATTTTTCAAAGTGTAGCGTAGTGGAAAAATATAAACACACAAAAACGGAAACAGTAAACATTATAGATCTGAAATGGACAATGGGACTGAAGTAAAAGATAACCAATGGTCATATATATGATTATTCAATATTTCTCTAATTCTAAGAAAACATCCAAAACAGAATACACTACAGTCTGATATAATAAATCACAAGGTAAACAAAACCAAAATAGTGAAATAGGAACACAGCAGCATCGCAATCGTTAGCTTGGTCTCATGCTCTCCTACTCCTCTCCAACAATCATGTACATGTGTAGGGACCCTTTCCCTTATCGACACCTACATCAATATAATCTATTTGGGCCAAAGACATGACCCAAACAGGGTGTGAGAAATAAATCCCAACAGGCAACCACCAAAGGCCCGTGCCCAATTGTCAGTGAAAATGTGCAACAACAGTGTGCAATAATGAAACACAGTAAAGTAGGAAGTACTCAAAAGTCACCTTTCCTACCAGTTACTTTTCCATTTTAATAGTTATTTATCAATTCAATATAATTAAATTATGAGTTTTCTATGACTCAGACCTGAACGAAAATCTCTTATACCAGTGACACAACAGGAACCACAACAGGCTATCTAACAAGTAAAAGATAATAACAATACCAAGAATGTGATTTATCTTGGTAGGTACATCATAAGAAATCACCCCAGTGAATATTAAAAGTTAATATTATCCTCATACAAGTAAATCCTTACCCTCAGGAAAACAGAATCCAAACCCTCAGGTGATTTCCCTCAAGTATAATGAATATTTCCCTCAGTCATCGAATATATCCTCCTTAGGCATGGAAGATACTACCCTCAGGAATATGAAACGTTGCCCTTAGGATAAACAAGCAACCTTGCCCTCAGGATAAACAATTAACCTTGCCCTCAGGCTAAACAAGTAACCTTTTCCTCATGCTAAACAAGTAATCGGGCCACACCCAATGTATAAGCAAGAAATTTTTATATGTTTCCTCTCAAGAAAACTCAAAACATTCTATAATCATGGCATACCCTCGGGTATCCTGGCCAAATAGCTAAACAAGGGAAATGCACCCACGGGGTGGTCCTTGATCAAAGAAAAATTCTCAAATAGCAGTTTATACTTATTCATTAGATTACCTATGTAATCAAAGGTATCTCAACAGCCAAAGTATCAGTTATACGACACCCAAACATGGGCGCATGGCACAACGATACACAAAATCAACTCGACATTTGGAATAAACAAATGACCACCTACCTTGATCTCCTCTGATCAATATACGTGAAATTTGCCTCCCAAAACAACCAAGAACGACGTATATCTGAGATAAATTATTAACCGTTAAAACATAAATAACTTCCCTTAGGGAATTAATTGGAAGAAAAGATTAAATAAGAGGGAATCCCTTACCCGAGTGGTTCAAACGAGATAGATGGTGGAAGAATTGAAGTCTTAGTGAGTGATCGGGAGCTCCTCCAAGTGTTGGCCTCCTCTCCCACTACTCCTGGTTAGTCCTATGACTCCTCTGTCAAATGATTAGGCTACTGCCTATTTTTAACAAAAAAAGCAAGACTACATGGTGTGTACTCTCAAATACATGGCCTGTAATTTCCTTTTTTTAATGGTTCCCTTGGCGGATACTTTCGTCGCCTCATTATTTATCTATCGACTGATTACACGGCGTGTATTACTAAGAACATGGCATGTATTTAGTTTTTACACTTTTAATCGCCCACAAGCCTACACGCCCAGTATTCTCATCCCACAGAGCCAAAGTACATGGCGTGTGTACAAAATTACACGACGTGAACCCATAAATTTGGGATTTTTCCCATATTTCCCTTGTTTTCACAAAAACACTTAAGGAAAAGGAAAATAAGAAACTCATACCTCAAGAATAAGAACCGGGTTCTTACAATCTCCCCCTACTCCATATCTCACACCCTCCTTGAGCATCCCTTTATAAGCTCAGTTATCGACTCCCCCTTCAGGAGCCTCAGTAGTGGGGGGGGGCATCCCACTACTAGTTCTTAACAAGAATACTAGATGGTGACAGTTATAGGTACAAATTTTAATATGAATATATTTATTGCACTTTTTTTATACTAACTGTTTTTCATTAAATATGAAAATAATGCAAGTGTGGAAAAAAATATAAAAAATTTTTATGTATGTATTATGACTGGAGAGAAGATTGTTGTCACATTTGATTCATATGGGGTCCCCACAGATGATGCTGCGGGATTACTTGGCCAAATTCTAGGACAGCTAGTTGCGGAGCACATTTACCTTCCTATTTCGTATGATGATTGGAGACATATGCCTCCAAGATAGAAAAATGAAGTTTTTGATTCCCAAATAAAGGTAATTTTAATACATTTTGGTGTAATTAAATGTCTTGTTTTTAATATTTTTAAAATGAATTTCTATATACAGATGTTTTTCTACATTACGGTTATGGATGTGATAGCCCGGAAGTGGACATTGAAAAATCTTGGTAAGAAACAGAAATAATTTAAATGGATATTGTGGAGCAATTTCAACAATACTTCCTTGACCATCCAATAGATTTATGACAAGCTACCTGATGGGGTACCCAAAGAGAAATGGAATGTTTTTGTTGACAAACATCGTGATGAGAAGAATATGGTATTTAAATATATATTATTATATTAACCTCATTTTCCATTTATACATGTATATGAAGAGGATATGACATTGAATACATTTCTATTAATTGGAATTTTATTTATTTCATGAACTTTCAAGAAAGAATGCATCAAGCCGAGTTAAGCAAGTCATCCGTCACACTGCGGGATCAAAAAGATTTTCTAGAAGCCGATCGACTCTGGTAATCTTTTCATTGGTTTAAATATTTATAATACAATAGTGTCTATTTAGTATATTAAATTATTGATTTAGCTTTGTTTAATGCAGTCACAGATTTTAGGCCATGAAGCATCCCAAACTAAAGTGTGGTTAGATGTTCACAAAAAATCTGATGGAAGTTTTGTTAATGAGCCTACCAAAGAAGTTGGGGTATGAACTCATTTTTTCATTATAATAATTTATTATCAGTTGTTACTATATTAATATATATTTCTTATAATATGGATTATATTTGATTTATAGGTAAAAATTAGAGAACTATGGGATGTCAATCATTCACAGTCATACTCAGTATCCTAGGATGACCCGGTTGCTGAAGTCCTTGGGATGGAGCATTCAGGTAGAGTGCACGGGATAAGTTTTGAATCGTACCATCTGTGATCTTTGGCAGGCCATTGGGGATTGCAGTTGCATCTACTCCTGGTTGTAGTCAGCCCATACCTGGAGATTCTCAAAGAGAGATTTCTTCTCTATGAAACATAGTTCAAGACCATGGGGATCAGATATTCGCTTTGCAGAAATCATTGATTGATTTATATCAAAAAACGACCAGATCTTCCCCTGGTGGCATTGCATCGACTGGTGGTGAGTAGGTAAATTACAAAAATTCAAAATCATTTAGTTTTAAAACATTTAATTGTTTTAAATTTAAATATAAATATACAAAAATATTAAATTTTCAATATAATGTTCTTATAGGTGGTAGCAAGAAGTAGAGATGGAGGTGGAGAGGATGACGAGTTCTGTTCATCATCGGACCGTGATTAGTTGTATTGTTGATATGTTAGAAAAATATGGTAACAGTCAGTTTGTATATGTATCATGTGTGGAACATGGTTGCCACAAAAAATTTTCTTGACCTTATATTTTATTGATTTATCATGTTTCATTTTATGTATTTTATTGAGGTTAGTATAGAGGAATCGAGAGGTTGGATACAACAAGGACTCCTATGAATTAATATTATAGATGTTATACCCATTTTATCATAGATTTGGTGTCACTGCTTGATTTTTCCATGCAATGTTTGAGTGGTTTGTTTTTTGGTTTATATTGATTTTGGGGTTGTTCTGTTGTGAAGCTAAATCATAGTGTGGTTTACTTCATAAAGGTGATCTACATGTGACATGGAGTTTCCTATGTGTCATGGACCTTATCTAATATTATAGAATCTATAAGGTGGACCGCACTATGTTTTTTGGGTATAGTTTTTAATAGCCCCATTATAATGTAGAGATATTCATAATTACATGTTTTTTCATCTTTCATCCCCATTACATTGTGTTATAGGGTGTTTCACCATGACATTTTAATTCTGATCCTACCTATAAATTTATAAACCCCATTTGAATAATTTATTTTTCAAAATTCTCTCACAATACATGGGTGAACTATATTCTATTTTTAGAGGTATTTCACCCTAATTATTTTGGTTATTGATTCGAAACATCTATATATATAACATCACTGATTTTTAGTGATTCTAATTTTTCTCCTATGGTTTCCTTCCAAGTTATTCATTGTAGGGTGGTTATGGCTAAGGATATCGATGGTTTAGTTAGTTTTATAGATATATATTGATAAGGCCAAATTTTTAGTGGTTTATCGATTTGAATCCATGCATTATAGTTATTAGAGGTGGTTTTACACTTTCATCATCGTCATACAACAAATTATAATTTTTTGTTTGAGATAGGGGATCCTAGTTCATTTATTTTAATGTGAATATATTGGAACATCATGATTTTATTATTTATTTTACAAATAGTATGGGCTTTTAGAAGAAGATAAATAATTGGTTTTACAGAATCATTTCAAAATATGGGGAAATCTTAGTTTTTTACTATTTTTATGAAATTACAAATTATGGTACTTTATTATTGTTGTTTCAAAAAAGTGAAGTTTTTGGGAACCTTTTTCACTTTGAATTTTCCGATTTTCGAGCTTTTTGTTTTGATTGTGTGAATAAGATAACCATTCTTGAAAAATTGTTGTAACTAAAATTTAGTCAATGAACATATTTCCCTAGGAAATAAGAAATTTATTGATAATCACCATGTTAAAAATATTTGTTATTTTGACATCCATCAAATTGAAATTTTGGTAATTGTGGAAACTGATATATGTTGATATGTGATGATTGGCTTGTTTCATTATCTTGTGTTATGTGTGTGGTATCTTATGGGGAATTTAAAATTAATGAGGGTGATAGGATTAAATGTATAATGTGCTAGTAGTGAGGCTATGGTTATTTAATAAGGGTTGTGATGAGGGATGATGTATAATAAATTTCATGTGGTTGTTATTGTGTGGTTATTGTTATGAGGTGGTGATAGTGAAATTATTGTTTTATGGAGAGGGAACTCAATTTGGTTTTTCATTTAGGTTGATGTGGGATGGATGTGTTTTTTTGGAATGGTTGTGTTATTTTCCTATTCATCTAGAGAGTGGGTTTTAAATGTTGAAAAAGAAATTCCATGGGTAGAATCTGCTATTTTTTTAGGGCATTGGTACAGGGGCTGCAAAATCTGCTGTTTTTTTATAAATTTGTATTTCACGGCGGTTTTAACCACTGAAAAATATCTATCTTTTTCTAGACACGACGGTTACAACTGCTGCTACAAACAATAATTTAGCAGCGATTTTAACCGCCGCCACATAGTTTTCATCTTCCATTACCATCTCGTGGTGGTTATTTTGTTTTTAGCGGTGGTTTTCTTAAACAAAAAATAATTATTTTTTAGCGGGGATTAAAACCGCCGCTAAAAATAATACACCCAACCGAGATAACTATAGTGAAATACATCCAATATGATGGTTACCATAAACCACCGCACAATCTATGAAATCTCTGTGAAAAGTTTTCCAACACACAATTTAGCCACAGTTTTTCGAAACCGCCACAGAAGCTTATGGCAGCGGTTTAAACCCCCTCCATACCCAAAAAAACCACCACCAAACATCAATTTTCCTATAGTGTAGTATTGATATTTCATGTGGTTATTTGACTATTATAATACCCATGATTTTGTTTTATTATAGAATTATTTATTCATCTCTTATTCAGGTCATAATGTGTTCAAGAATATTTTTAAAGGCATGTGATTTAGTTATTCACCATGCCTAATGTTTATGTTTATGTAATCTTATACTGTTTTACTTAACTCTTACTAAGAATTTGATCTCACCCCTTAAATTTTTTTCCATCCCCAGGTTATGATGAAGAGATCATTTATTTAGTTTTCAAGGATGAAGTTTATTATCTTTTGTTATGTATCATATTTTGTTTCCTTTCCAAATGTAAAATGGGTTCTGTGTATGTATATAGTTTATCCAAGAGTACTAATCTGATCATTCCATCGGGATTTGATTCCTTGTAATCATGCCAATTTATTAAAACAATTCACCGTCTCCAGGATTCTGGGGTTGGGGCGTTATAGTTGGTATCAAAGGAATTTTAGTAGAAAACATTGAAACTAGATATATAAAATGTAGATTAGGGAACAAACCCTTAAGATAGTCTATTAGGGTAAAAATACAAGAAAATACTGGTATTTTGGTAAGTAATAAATTATGTGGATCTTTCTAGAAAATACATCCTGGTCAGGATACCAAAGTTTACGTGGTTCTGGCACAGATGTACCTAGGAGTGAAAACTTTGATAAGGAGTTTCAGGCTTGACCCGGTGTATCCTAGTACACGACAACAGGCCTTACTACGCACCTATTTTGATACTCCCAAGGGATATTCTTAGGATAATTCAAATTTTATTTACCCACCATTATGAAGGATTTATTCCTCTAAAGTAACCAAAGTATATGGTTCTAGGATTTATGATGCATAAGTTTATGCTATGTGTTATGTAATTTCTTGGATTTTCCATGTGTTATTTTTAAATATTATATGGAATTATTACGAGACTAGGTGTAGAGAAGACATGTCATTCTGAGACCCGGTGATACCTGAATGGTGGTTTGAACTTTTTTTTGTTATGTGAGTCGGCATATGTGCATGGTTGTGGAAGTTTCCAAACGGATTCCCAAATTAAAAATCTGAGGGCACCAATGAGTCTAGGATGAAAACTTTACCTAAGAATGAGTCTAACCTCAACCAACACGGGTCGAGGGAAAAAGTTAATTTTCGGACGTTTTTAGTAAAATAAAATAAAATAAATTCAAAAAGTTTATTTTATTTCATTTTGGAAATATCTATTGCAGTGCAACGACAGGGAAGCTATTTAGTAATTAATTCCATGTCATAATGACTCAGAAAAAACAACGTTGACTCATTAATACCTCCATGTAATGGAGTGACAAACACGTTTCCCTTTTTATTGGGATTATTTAATGTCGCTCGTTGGTAAGGATTGAGAGTAAGATCTAGAGAATCCTTAGCGCTTTGGAGAAAACTCTCCACAACGAATGACGATGAATCGCAGCTGTGGATCGTTGCGCCAAAAAATTTGGAGGATCTCGATGATGATGGAAGTGCAACCCTTTCTTCAATGATAAATCCTTTCTTAAAATTATGGGTTGTTATTTCATTCCTATTTTCCCCATTTCTGAATTTAGATGACGAATGTGGATCAACCACTAACAAGTTGATTCGCGGATTCATACGTCCTTGTGAGAGGGCTTCTTTGGGATTATTCTAGGGAAATAATCCATGATAATTATTGTTATTGATTTCTGCTCCATTAATCCTACTAACGGGAGTGGATCAACGCCGTGAAGAATGACGGCAGAGGTTCGTTCCTCAATTTTTTTTATTGGATTCTTTTTCACCCTTTTCTTCTTCGCGTTCTTCGCGTTGTTCATGGGGTGATGAAAAATGGATCATTATTCACTCGTATTGCAATGCAACGACCCCAAAATGGAGGTCCAACACCTCAACAGCCCTGTGGAGGTGCGATGATGATAGCAGATGAAGAATCGTCTAGGATCGGAAGGGACCATTCTTCGAGCGTTCTTCATGCAGGAAGATCAAAACATGTTTTCAGAGCCGATTGAAGGTCTGAAAACAACGGAAGCAGCTTCATGGTGTCGGGATGACCAAAACATGGGAGTTTCATGATGACCGGACAACCAGATCGATGAACGTGACATCACGGGAGGCGCGACGGTAGAAGTCCACGCTTCTGGAAATTTCCAGAATACACAGTGTGTATCACCAAAGAACATTCCATGTGTACCATCATAGTGGAATCTAGGGTTTCAGGCATCAAACAGGTTTCACACGGCGTGTGACCCAGGACACACAGTGTGTGGGACCTTCCCCGAAGCTCGGTGTGTATTTTGGAAAGTACACGGACACGGGAAGGAATACACAGCTTTTAAGACACGGCATATACTATCTACACAACTTGGAAGAAGTGACAACATAGGACTCAGCATGTATCCAAGGGATACACAGACATGGGATGGAGTACATGGTCGTGTACTCCACCACACAGCCAGGTGAGGCCAATAGCGTGAGTCCCCCCATGTGTTTATTACATGGGTTGACGTCGTGTACGGGAACATGTCCGTGTACATGGAGCTGACCCCAGATGAGTTGGATACGAAATGTACTCTATACCACATGTTGTGTACTGACTGTTTCTATGCAACCAGCCTTACGACACGGGCCGTTGTACACAGGCAGTACCCGGTGTCAGATGACACGGCGTGTGACCTTTTTATACACGCTGTGTACTTTTTAGAAAACGGCTTGGTCTTCATGTCCACCGTATCTTGTAAATGTTTTGTTTGGGTTAGTTCCCCTTCTCATTCCCCTAAAGGTCTAGCATTGTTTACTTCTACAGGATTATGATCCCTTCAGCAGGACTTTCTGTGATAGAGTCTGGCATCCATTCGAGAGGCCCAGATCAAGATCCTCTATACATTCTTAACCCAAGGTAGAGTCAGGCATCGACGTGAACAACTCCACCGGGCATCTATCCTCTACCTAGTAGGTGAATTACGGATGAGTCGGGGTATCCACCATGGCCCTGTCAGTGATCCTCATCTGTGTATCATGGTCTTTCCCCACTCAGGATTGTGTCTCCCGTAATGAGTATATCTATCTATCGTGATCTTTTACACTCAAGAATGTGTCTTCTGTAATGAGTATGGCTATCTATCGTGTCTTTTTTCCAAAGAAAAGATCTTCTCAGATGGATGCCATCAGAGCTATCTGACTCGTGGAGTGAGTTCTACTAAAACGAGTGCTTTGTGGAATCTTAAAACTGAATCCCTAATGGGGGTATGCGATTGTGTGACTTGTCTCTAGACCGTGGGTCTGGGTTTTGAGTATATCTGGTTTTTGTTTCTCTTTTTATATGTTCTGTAGACATATATGGTGCATAGCTGACTATTACCTTACTTCATGTACTGCTTTGTGGTTTTTGGGATCCTCTACTGAGTATTGTTATACTCACCCCTGCACAGGCTTTGCCCGCATGTGTCGTGTCTTGTGAAGACGAGCCGCCTTTTGATAGAGTCCAAGGTGGACCAGGACAGTACCGAGCTTAATGAGTTCCCTACAGGCCGAGGTGTTACTACGGCTACGAGCAGCAGTCCCAGTACCTCTTTGTGTTTATAGGTTCGACTTTGTAGTTTTCAAACTCTTGTTTTTGGTGGGTTTGTATTCCGGACCAGTTTCTTTTAGCACTTTACTTTCCGTCATACTCTGTTGGTTGGGTTTAGTTATATGCATTCATTTTTTTGTTCCATGGTGGTTTTTACATTTCAACATTTGTGATCTTGGAGATGGGTGTGTGTGTACTGGTACTTAGGCAATGCCTCCCAAGTTAGTAATATGCCTACTCGGTGCTAGTCACCAACCCCTGGCCTATTGGAGGCAGGATTGAGGAGTCGCGGTGCGGGCCCCACAAGGACAGGTCATGAGAGAGTGGTATCAGAGGTGGTCGTTTCTACCTTAGGACCAAGAGTTTGTGAGTTTGGTTTGGGGAAACAGTGTTAAGTGTTTCAAGTTCGTCTTTCAGGCGAGAGACTCAAGTGTTAGTGTGGAGGCCGATGTATCCATACACTAGGACTATAATAACCTTCTTTTCGACTCGGTACATGAAAACACTAGTTTCAGGGAAGTAAATGAATGGTAAATGCATCATATAGAAATGGGTTGTGTTTTCCATGTCCTTTGTGTCAGCTATCCAGATACACTCATTGACCATGGTAAATCTTGTTTCATTACAGGATGCCTCTGCGACTCATAACCGCTAGGATTTAGCAGCGTAATCATGAGGATGACCCCGTCAGTGAAGAGGCTTTGATACCGGGACTAGTTCCCCAGGCATTTCCACCCAGTGGTGCACCTGCTATGCCACCACTAGTGGAGTAGCCCATGGTACCTGTAGTACCGACCGACGATGGGCACAGGCTGAGCGCGCTCTATGAGTTCCAGCAACAGAGATCCCTCAGGTTCCAAGGTGAGCCTGACCCTTAGGCAGCTGAGGACTGGCTTGAGGCGGTGAACAGTGTTTTTCGTCTAGTGAGGACACTAGCGGACCAGATGGTGATCCTAGGAGAGATCCTTCTTCAGGGTTTAGCGGGACAATGGTGGAGTCTCACCACACAGACTCACAACGAGGAGACTCTTTCTTGCACAGAGTTCAAGTGACTCATTAGGGAGGAGTTCTCTCTGGTTATGCTCAGAGCAGTGCGCATCCAAGAGCTTCTCCAGCTTCAGTAGGGCAGTATGACAATAGTTTACTATTCATCGAGGTTCACTAACCTCACCTAGTACTCGATGGATATGGTCAGGGATCAGTAATTTAGAGCTCAGACCTTCGAGCGAGGTCTTTGACGGAACATCTGAGCTAGTGTCGTGCCTCTTTGAATTTCTGCATATGATGGAGTGCTCGAGCAGGCCTTGGTGATCGAGAGCTTGTTGGCAGAGTAGAGACAGTCGCCGACAGTCAGCAGTAGGCAGACAGGTGTGGAGACCCCGGATGCAGGGATCTGATGTCAGGCAAAGGTATCTGGATGTGGGAAACCTTATAGGAGGACCCAGGACAGAGGATCGAAAGTCTTGGGCTCTCAAACCAGATCCAGTCAGTCTTGGGAGAAGTGATGCTACATGTGCGATGGTAAGGGACATCTCTCTAGGGATTGCCCGACCCGTCGAGCTGCTGACAGGGAAGCGGTGGATAGACCACCGAGGCAGAGGCAGAGAGTGGAGCAGGCAGACCCGCCAGGTGGCGGACGTGGAAGAGGAGTAGGGAGAGCTTCATGTGGTGGAAGATGCTTTTACTTACTTCCACCACCACCCCCAGGAGGTCCGCACCAGGCTCAGGGAGGTAGGGGATAGGGGTGGGGACAGCTACATGCGGTCGACGCATAAGACCCAACGGCTCGAGGGATGATCTGACGTACAATATGTGTCTTCTCTACCTTAGCTGTTGTACTTATAGACATAGGTTCCAGTCAGTCCTTCATCGCCACATGTCTTGTGTGAAACCTTGAGATTCTGGTAGAGCCGTTGACTCGATTCTTACGCTTGGAGACACCTATGGGGGGAGACTTGGGGATCACGCACCTTTGCAGACAGTATGATCTTACCCTTGGAGGTGAGAATTTCAGTTGGAACCTCTTGGTGGTAGCATCGAGGCCTTACGACGTCATTATTGGTATGGATTGGTTATCTTCCGTCCATACCCGGATTGACTGTTTTAGACAAAGAGTGTGGTGTGTCCGCAGTGATGAGATAGTCTTTTCCTTTTTCGGAGAAAGAGAAACTCAGGCAGCGTAGAATGGGCTCATGCATAGGAGGGTGCAGCCAATCACTCATGAGCTGGCTAGCCTTTCCCTCAGAGCAGTGGATGTAGTGGGATCCCTTTTCCCAATAGTAGTGGTAGAGTATGAGGACGTCTTCCCCTAAGATGTTCCAGGATTTCCTCCCCACCGGGAAATTGACTTCTGCATCGACTTACACCCCAGGACGGCACTGATTTCCTCACCAGTATATCGGATGTCTCCCGCAGAGCTTCACGAGATGAGGGTGCAGTTGGAGGATTTGTAGAGCGAGGGTTTCGTAAGACCCAGTGTTTCACCCTGGGCAGCCCCAGTCTTGTTTACCAAGAAGGCAGACGGGATTCTAAGGTTGTGTGTAGATTATTGGCGCCTAAACCAGGTAACAGTGAAGAATAAGTACCCACTGCCAAGAATCGACGACCTCTTCAATTAGCTTATAGGGGCATAGTGGTCATCGAAGGTTGACCTTCGATCAGGTTATCACCAGTTATGAGTAGGGGACGAGGATATATCGAAGACGGCTTTCAGATGCCACTACGGTCACATTGAGTACTTGGTGATGCCTTTCGGCATGACAAACGCCCCTGTAGTGTTCATGGGACTTATGAAATAGATCTTTCAGCCATATTTATATTGGTTAGTAGTGGTATCCATTAATGACATCCTTGCGTACTCAGAGTCAGATGAGGAGAACGCGAGACACCTGTTGATGGTTCTAGATGTACTCTGGGAGCACCAGCTTTATGGGAAGCTCTCAAAGTGCCAGTTCTGGATTCCAGAGGTCCACTTTCTGGGGCATGTCATCTCAACAGATGGAGTAGCTGTGGACACATCCATGGTGGAGGCTATCATATAGGTTTCACACGGTGTGTGACCCCGGTCACACGGCATGTTGGACCTTCCCCCAGCTCAGTGTGTATTTTGGAAAGTACACAGACACGGGAAGGACTACACGGCTTCAAAGACACATTGTGTGCTATATACGTAGCTTGGAAGAAGCGACTACACAGGACTCAATGTGTATCGAGGGGATACATGGACACGGTATGGAGTACACGGTCATGTACTCCACCACACAGCCAGGTGAGGCCAGTAGCATGAGTCACCCCGTGTATTTATTACACGGGTTGGAATACATGGGTTGACGCCATGTACGGGCACACAACCGCATACACAGAGCCGACCCCAGATGACTCGGACACAGCGTGTACTCCATACCACACACTATGTACTAACTATTTCCATGCAACCAGCCTTACGACATGGGTCATTGTACACGGGACGTACCTGGAGTCAGAATACCCGGCGTGTGACATTTTTCTACACGTCGTGTACTTTTTAGAAAATGGTTTGGTCTTCTTGTCCATCGTATCTTGGACATGTTTAATTTGGTTTACTACCCCTTTTTCTCATTCTCATAAAGGTCAATAATTGTTTCCTTCTATAGGAGTATGATCCCTTCAGCAAGACTTTCTATGATAGAGTCAGGCATCTATCCGAGAGGCTCAGATCAAGATCCTCTATCCATACTTGACCCGAGGTAGAGTCAGGCATCGACATGACCAACTCCACTGGGCGTTGATCCTCTACCTAGAAGGTGAATTCTAGATGAGTCACGGTATCCACCATGGCCCTTGTAGTGATCCTCATCTGTGTATCATGATCTTTCCCCACTCAAGAGTGTGTCTCCCGTAATGAGTGTATCTATCTATCATGATCTTTCCCACTCAAGAGTGTGTCTCCCATAATGAGTGTTGCTATATCTCATGGATTTTTACCGATGAACATCGATTCTCGGACAGATGTCATCAGAACTATTAGACTCGTGGAGTGAGTTCTCCCAGAACGAGTGCTTCATGGAATATTCGAACTAAATCCCTAATGGGGGTATGCGGTTGTGTGACTTGTCTCTAGACCATGGGTCTGGGTTTTGAGTATATCTGGTTTGTGTTTCTCTTACTATATGTTCTATAGACATATACGGTGCATAGATGACTATACCCTTACTTCGTGTACTGCTTTGTGGTTTTCGGGGTCCTCTACTGAGTATTGTTATTATCACCCCTGCACGGGCTTTGTCCACACGTGTCGTGTCTTGTACAGACGAGCAGCCTTTTGACAGAGTCCAGGGTAGACCAGGACGGGACCGAGCTTACTGAGTTCTCTATAGGCCAAGGCGTTCCTATGTCTATGACCAGTAGTCCCAGTACCTCTTTGTGTTTATAGGATGGACTTTTTAGTTTTCAGACTCTTGTTTTTGGTGGGCTTGTATTCCGGACCAGTTTCTTTCAACACTTTACTTTTCATCATACTCTGTTGGTTGGGTTTAGTTGTATGCATGCATAATTTTGTCCTTAGTGGTTTTTATATTCCATCATTTGTGAGCTTGGAGATAGGTTTGTGTGTACAGGTACTTAGTCAATGCCTCCCAAGTTAGTAATATGCCTACTCGGTGCTAGTCACCAACCCTTGGCCTATTAGAGGCGGGCTTGGGGAGTCGTAGTGCAGGCCCCATGGGGACGGGTAATGACATGTTATACCATGCTTAGAGTTATATAGAGTTTAAAATTTTATATGATAATATATAATATGTAATTGATTTGAAATGGAGCCTAGTAAAAGGAATGATAAATTCACTAATGCACGTGATGCGAAGAGTAAGAAGGATTATATCTCTAATAGTCTTAATACTTCTATTAAAAGGAATGTCATCTCCCAAGTATCCTCATCAAATGATGAAATAATTTCATGTGTTATCAAGGTATGAAAAGACTTATCTGAGTCATATGGATTTGAAGGGAATCAAAATAATAAGAGTATGGTAGAGAAATACAGGGATAAAGGGACTAAGGGAATGATGGGTTTTCCCACATGTGATAATTGTGGAAAGAATCACCCTGGTAAATTCTTGATGGGAAAGGGTGTTTGTTATATGTGTGGAGAAAAATGACACCAAGTTCATGATTGAAAAGTTATGAAAAATGTTTCCAATGTACAATGCTTCAACTGAAAGGAGATGGGGCACTATGCGAATCAATGTCCCAACCATCAACAGAATATACCCCAAAAGATGATTCTGGATAATGATCAAGTTATGATGCTACATATGATAAAGTAGAATGATTAATATGAATAGTCAAGAATCATGTCATTTGAATATTTTGTTAGTAATGTACTGGTTATAAAAATTATGTAATATATGATGATTGTATTGTAATACTTTTTATTAAAGATTTGAAACCATAATATGAATGGTACCAAGAAAATATTTTCTGTGGAAAGTTAAATTCTTTCAAAAATTCATGATTAACAGAAAGAAGACCGTTAATATATATCTGATGTTGAGATAATGAAGAAGAAATGATTATTTCAGATAAGTACTAACTACCTTGGAATAGATTATTTAATTTTCAAGAAGTGGCCTATAATATCGTCGATAGAGTTTAAAAAACTTTTGGATTTAAGGAATATATCCAATAACATGTATCTTACTTAAGGAATAATAAGGAATTCATGTTTTCTATATGGTTTTTATGATAATTCATGTTATAACAATATTTCAAAAGGAAACATGATGAAGATATTCTCATGTTTAGAATGTAAAAATTTAGAGCTTATTCATGTTGACTAAGGGTTAATGATAAGTTCATCTTAGAAATTCAGAGGCCTTAATTCTAGATTGTTGAATCTTCACATTTTGGAATTTTTAACTATTTATGAAATGGTTTTAATTGATCATTGTATGAGATTTTATAGGTTAATGTATTACTTCACCATATGGAATAACCTATGTTAAGGAATGAAGTATATATAGTTCAAGGCACAATTAAAGGATGAGTTTGTAAATAGAAACATATATTTATACTCTTATAAAGTGGAATGATTCCTCAACTCAAGGAAAAGAGTCTTAAATAAAATGTTGTACTATTATCATAATATTTTATGATATAGATGATTTTTTTACAGTAGTTTATAGTTTTTTAGTAATCAACATTCATTTGAACATGTTCTATAAATCACATTCCATCATAACTTCATAGTTAGATTTTTCTTCCATGTTCGGGTTTTTACTTCCAAATAATTTCACCCCATTCGAAAATATAATTTTTGTGGTGACCACCTCATTTCACTTAACCCTTTTTTATGAGGAAGTTTTATTAACCCTATTTCAGATGTGGGTTTCCACAAGAGAATTTTCAAGCATCATCCTTTAACTTTTGAAGTGCATTTTCTAATTGTGAGGACGCAATTTCATTAAGGAGAGAATAATGTAACACCCCAAGAATTTACAAACAGATTTAATATAGAATGCATGAAAAACAGATTCCCTACAAGGAAACACTTTATTATAACCTAACCAATAAACATAATTTTTCCACTTTTATAATTTTAATTTTGAAAAATTGACATACACGGCTATGTTCAGTAAGATAATTAGTGTCACACCCCGACCGCAGATGTCATTATTCTACTTCTTGCTTGGCCCCGGTTTGAATTTTTTTTCTATGTTTAATTACATTTGCGGGTCTCGTGCCAGTGCGCGGCCACCGCATCGCTAGCGGTGACGATGCGTTCGGCCCAGGTAACCGTGTGTTCGCCCTGCGTTTTAAATGTTAAATTTTTTATGTTGATATTTTTTTATTTTTACTTTTTAAATTATTGTTGTTATTTTTGAAGTTTTTTTTGTATATATGTCTACATACATGTTCGTATATGTGTGTATATATATGTGTGTATATATATATGTGCGTATAAATATGTATGCATATATGTTTATATGCGTTTATATAGAAGTGTACATGTTTATATGTGTATATATATATATATATATATGTTTATATTTGTTTAAATATATGCATATATGTCTATATATATGTGTGGGTGGGCGCGCCCGCACACGCGCGCTCATGTTTATTTTCAAACGGATTTAATATTCAAAATTTTCGATTAAAAATAATTATTATTATAATTTTCTAATTATTACTATTATTATTATTATTATTTTTAATAATGTTTTATTTATATGATGTTTTATTTTTATTAATAAGGTTTGATTTTTATTTATTAACTTATTCAATATTATTATTATTATTATTATTATTATTATTATTATTATTATAAGGTTTTATTATCTTTATAATGTTTTATTTTTATTATCAGGATTTTATTACCTATTTATTTACGTACTCTATAATTATTATTTGTATTAGTATTATATTATTACTATCATTATTATTATAATAAAATGAAAAAAAATTAACCCTAACCCGGCACCCCCCCTTCCTCCCCATTTTCACGAGCCGCCTTCCCCCCCTTCCCTTCTGCGCGCCGCGCCGCCCCATCTCCCCCAGTCCCGGCCGCTGCCCCGCCGCCTCCTTCCCCTCCGGCACCGCTGCCTCGCGCAGCACCCCCCTCGGATCGCCGCGCCGACCCCGCACCCTCCGGCCGCCGGCCCGCCTTGCCCCTGCCTCCTGTGTCCGGCACCGCACCACCGACCATCGCCCCGCTCCCTTCGTCCCGACCTCTGCCTCAGCCTCCTACTGGCGTTGGCTGCCCGCACCCCCCTCTTCGGCGGCCCGCACCACCGGCCTCACCCCCGCTGAACCTGGCCTCTGGCCCCCCCTGTCTTGGCTTCCTCTAGCGAACAGCCCCACGAGAACCCCGAACCCACCTTCTCACCGGCCTCCCGACCTCCGGCGGGCCTTTTTCCGGCCTCCCGACCTCTGCCGCACCCCCCGGCCTCTTCCTCAGGCGCCCTTGCCCTTTTACGGCGGCTTCCAGCTATTTTCCGGTGAGCCCCGCCGCCGGCCAGCAGCTTCCGACTCCCTCCGAAGACCTCCAGCCAAGCTCCGGTGAGCCGCTTTCGGCCTGCACCTCTCCGGCTGCCCGTTCGGGTATCCCGTCATCTTTTTGCGCTCCGGCCAGCCGCCGCTGCCTTGCGCCGTCCAGAGCTGCACCCGGAGATCGGTGCGCCCCCCCCCCCCCCCCCCCCGGCGATCGAGCACATTTCCACTGAGGTATGTTTGGTGTCGTGTGAATATATATATATATATATATATATATATATATATATATATATATGTAAAAATATATATGGTTGTAGTTGGTTGTTTAATTGTTCGGTTTGTGCAGCGCGTTGGCGGAATAATTCCGCAACGCGGAGGTCTTTAGCCTGCGAGCGTGTACGCGCCCGCGCGAGGCGTGTTGCGTCATCGGGTTGGGTTTGCAAGTCGAGGAGAGGTTTTCTTTGTTTCTTACTTAAATTATTTTATATCAACGTTTATATATTTTTGTGTATATATATATATGTATATATATATATATTAGTTTTTATATGAATTATTATTAGTCGGTGGTTATGTGTTTTTAATTGTTGTGCGTTCGATGCAGCGCGTTGGCGAGATAACCTCGCGATATTGTGGCCGTCATCGTGCGTGTGTTTGTGCGTTTGTGCGAGGTGCGACACACCATGCGTTTGGATTTCATGTTGAGGTTGGTCTCCCTTTGAACTTGCCTTAAAATTAAGAATTTATTTATTCCTTGTCTTTTTATTGAATTTCAGTAAATTTAAAAGTAATATTAAGTAGTTTTTATAGTGTGGTGATTTGCTGATAATGCAAACTGTTTAATTCTAGCGTTTCATTGAAAGTGTCTTCTTGGTTTCAATTGTGGGCTTCCATGGTAATATTGCTAAATGGTTCTTTATGAAATGTGAAACTGTGTTTTGAAATGTTTTTGGTGTGTATAAATTAGTAGGTGTATTGTTTAGGGAAAATGGTGTTTTTCATAGAACCTTGATTAGAGGAATTGTCGTATGACCTTTAAACTTGTTTTTGGAAACTTTATGTGTGGTTCATAGTGGTTGAAAAATGTTTTCTTTTGATGCGTGATTAAAAGTTAGGATTTCATTTGAGAAATAGTATTCCTTAAAAAGGTGATTAAAGGCCCGTTTGGATCTTGATAAAAGAGGGGTGGGTTTTGATATTGGAAAATAACTCTCCTTGTGAAACAAATGTGTTCCATGTTTGATATGCTGGTTTGGGTTTCTTAAATAAATTTTTTAAGTGTGTTTATGGTTTTCAATGAAATGGCGTGTGTCATATCCCTTTAGAAATGCTTTAGTATTAAATGGTCAAAATGTAAATGATATGATGGCCCGATTGGAACTTTATTAAATGTGAAGTGATTATACATATATATCTATATCTATACGTACTTATGAGGGCATCTATACAGGGGGACTTCCCTTTGAGGGTTGTCGTGTTGCGATGTCTGTGTAAGGGGTTGGCAAGTGTCGTGAGATGAGTCACGCGTGCGAGAGTCTCCCACTTACACAGTGTTACTAAAACCACCATGTGTTCCTGGGCATCTTGTAGATTATCGAGTGACGGTTGCTTGCTAACCCTGATTAGATCGGTTAGTACCCCCTGGAGTTGTGGACAGGCCAGGAGGGATGTGCCACTGGTTGGCTATTAGGGCGGCCAGTTGGTTATTGACTATGGAGTACCACACCGGCAGGTAGTCTGAACCCGAGTACGTCCAAGGGTTTTCTAAGGATGTTTAGGATTGCCCATGGTTATTGCTGATAACTTCTGGTTTATTTTTTCTTGCACTTGGTTTTCCTTGCTTGTTTACCTTTACTTGCACTTGTTTTCCCTGCTTGTTTACTTTCAGTCATCCTTCACAGCCTATACTGTTAGAATTTGGGAAAATGGTTTTCAAATGAAAATACTTTATTCTCTTTGTGTAAGATTTGAAAATGTAACACTTTGCTTTTTTGAATGAGTTTAAAACTAATGAAAGGGAACCAAGTTTCAAAAAAGAATAAGGGAAATGTATTGGTTTTGAGTTTCAAGGAAAGCATTATAAAAGCTTACTTTTATACAATGTAGTTCAAACCTGGAATATGTAGATTCTTTATTTACTAGCAGGGCTTTGGGATTTTTTGTGAGGCTCACCTACTGAGTACTTTTGTACTCACGCCTATCTTTTACAATTTCAGTTGTAGGTTCCTTGTGTTCAGGTTTTCTTTGCTTGAGTCGCTCAGTGTGGGAGCGACGTTGGTTGTAGTTAGGTGGTGACCCGTGAGGTCACGTGGAGGTATGTCGTGGAGTAGTTTTGTTTATGTCTTTAGTGTTTGTCTCTTTGTTTAGTTTATATTCATTCTTTCGATCCTGTTTTGAGTTTGGGCTTAAATCGTTCCCAATGATTGAAATTTTTAATGCCCGACACTTGTTTCCATCCCGGGGGGATTGGGAACGACCCTCGGGACTTGCCGCGGACTGGTTCGAGTGACTGGTTCAGGGTCAACCTAGGCTGGTTTGTGACAAAATGGTATTAGAGGAGGTTCTTGTTATTTGGTTTGTTTGGTAAGTGGAGATTAGGACTGTTGGGACTCGAGAGGTAGGTACGAGAAGGACGTCATGAACCCTTGCTCGTCTCGCACCTCGAGTCGCCAGGGGTAGTTCGGGAATTGTGTCCTTGTCTCTTTCGGGTTTGTCTTGGACTAAGAGATGACAATGGAGGCAAGCCGACGTTACGTCGTGATTTCACATGGAGTAGTGACCCATGTGGAGTCTGAGTACATGGTTTGAATTCCTCCTAGTGATCGACGCTGGCTTGGGACATGGCCCACTACCATGTCGCCAGGTTGAGCGTGACTACTAGTCCCTCACTCCAGTGGTTGATGTAAATTTGGATGTTGCTTTTGTTTTGGTCTGTGTATGTACGTTGTTGGAAATGAAAATGGTTTTTGAAAAATTGGACTGGTTTCTTTTAAAATACTTTAAATGTATTAAATGGGGTTTAAAACAGAAATCTCTTGAATTTCAAATTCGTTATTTCTTGGAGTTGGTCAATAATGGTTCGGGGTGAAACCCCAGGTCCTCTTTATGAACGTTTGCACATGTGTGAGAATGCATGGAAAGAAAATGTGTGTTGGTTTGAGTATTATTGGACAGTGGATTAAGACATGTGCAATGATTCATGAGATTACCTAGGTTCGTATTTGAAATTAAAGGTTTGACCTTGTTTTCTAAATTGGTTTTAAAGGGAAAACGGTTTTGGAAAGTTTTTGGTTTGAAAGTGGATTGGTTTTGGAAAGTATTCTTGAAAGATGGTGGTTTTAAATTCTAAAATAAAAAGGGGATTTTAAAAAAGGGGATTTTATTTTGGGTTTTGTTTGTGTTTGTTTGGTCTTTTTGCTGACCATTTTTGATGAAGGCACTTTTATTGAAGTTGCTTTGGTTTTATATTGGTTTTGGATTTGTGTTTTATATGTCGCTCAGGAAATGCTGCCCAGAAAGGTCTCTAAGGATTCGGATAAGTCATGCCCAGTTTTTGGTCCTTCTCAGACTTTTCCTATTCTCCATGGTGATCAAGGTCCGTTAGAGGCAGTGAAATGGCTCGAGGGAGTGGAGTGTGTCTTTAGAACGTTGGGAACTCCCGATAATGTTACGGTTTGTGCAATTATGGGGTTGTTTTAGGGTACTGCTCTGGACCAGTGGAAGATGGTTACCCCACCATCAACGCAAGGTGAAATGACGTGGGATGTCTTTAAAACAATTTTCATCCAATGGTTTGTACCTGAGGAAGTGAAGCTGGAGAAAAAGTGAGAGCTTCTGCATATTCAGCAAGGCCAACAGACGGTGAAGGCATATGTTGACCATTTGAAGGTACTGATTTCATTTTCTCCAGAGGTAGCATCGCATGAGCTCATGAAGGCCTCTCTTTTCACCGGGGGTCTTCATCTAGAGATCAAGGAGCAAGAATACCCTTCTAAAGACCTTTTTTTGAGAAGCTGGTAGAGGATGCATTCTTGGATGAGTTGGTTTCCGGTGTGCGGGTGGTTAATACTTCAGCATCCCCTATTGTTCGTAAGAGTTCCCCCTCTGGTGAGGAAAAGGCGCCTGAGATACCTGTTCCTAAGGGGTTATCCCCTTTGGTCCCAGCTTTCAGTTCTTCATATTGTTCAATGGTATGCTATCAGTGTGGTCATTTCGGGCATTTAAAGCCGTCTTGTCACAACCCTCCGAAGATGTGTCATCGATGCGGTTGTATGGGTCATCTAGAGAAGTTTTGCAGGAAGTGTCGCTTGAAGAGGACGCTGTGATGGGAGAATGTCAGTTCCTGACTGTGCGGCAGAAGATGCTTCAGCCATCAGAGCCCCTACCACAAGTCTTGGGGTGAAGCTCACACACAGTCAGGAGTTCCCAGGGTTGTGAAGCACTGGTTCAGGTTTTGTGTTCCATGTTGGCGGTGGAACAATTAGAAATATTTTCATGTTTGTCTATCTGCTATTAAAGTTTCAAAATCGTTGTAAGTACGTTGTTATGCTATGATGTAATGATGAACTTGTTCAATTATAGTCCAAGCAATCTTGTCTCTGTGGATGTGATCTTTTGAATCGTGTGTCCTCTTAAAAGTGTGTTTGACCATCATGTGGGTTGACCTAGTTTTAGTTATGTTGTCGATGTGGTTATGTTTTGTGGACTTCAATGGATCATGTCTCCAATTTGATGTTGGTTAAATATTCTTCTATGGGTTCTCCCTGGTGTTGAAGTTGTTGACTCTGGTCGAGGGTTCAATGTTCGATGGAGATGTTGTTTTGATCGTGTTATAGGATTCGTTTTTGATCGGTTATGAGTCCCCGCACTGGACCCACCTCCTTGTGGTAGTATGTTTTGGGTGTTAAATTTTCGAACCAGTTATGTTCTTGTGGTGGGGAGAACCCCTTCGTGTTCTCCCCTCAACCTCGGACCTCAGTTTTCTCTTGAATCGGTTGGGTGTGACCTGTGTAGAGTAAGTTCATACCAAGATTCTCGGTTCTTTTCGGTTCTTTTAGTTTTGTTTGGGCATAGACCTGAATCTTGACCAACCTTTGTCTTGGTGACTTTCTGGGGGCAGAAAGTGTCTGTGGTGGGGAGAATTGTCACACCCCGACCACTGATGTCATTATTCTACTTCTTTCTTGGCCCCTGTTTGAATTTTTTTCTATGTTTAATTACGTTTATGGGTCTCGCGCCAGTGCGTGGCCACCGCATCGCTAGCGGTGATGGTGCGTTCGGCCCGGGTAACCGTGTGTTCGCCCTGTGTTTTAAATGTTAAATTTTTATGTTGATATTTTATTATTATTACTTTTTAAATTGTTGTTGTTATTTTTCAAGTTTTTTTGTATATATGTCTACATAAATGTTCGTATATGTGTGTATATATGTGTGTGTATGTATATATGTGCGTATAAATATGTATGCATATATGTTTATATGCGTTTATATAGAAGTGTACATGTTTATATGTGTATGTATATATATATATATGTTTATATATGTTTAAATATATGCATATATGTCTATATATATCTATGTGTGGGCACACCCGCGTGCGCGCGCTCACGTTTATTTTCAAACGGATTTAATATTCAAAATTTTTGATTAAAAATAATTATTATTATAATTTGCTAATTATTATTATTACTATTATTATTATTTTTAATAATGTTTTATTTCTATGATGTTTTATTTTTATTAATCAGGTTTGATTTTTATTTATTAACTTATTCAATCTTATTATTATTATTATTATTATTATTATTATTATAAGGTTTTGTTATCTTTATAATGTTTTATTGTTATTATCTAGATTTTATTTTCTGTTTATTTACTTATTCTATAATTATTATTAGTATTAGTATTATATTATTACTATCATTATTATTATAGTAAAATGAAAAAAAATTAACGCTAACCCGGCACCCCCCTTCCTCCCCATTTTCGCGAGCCGCCTTCCCCCCCTTCCCTTCTGCGCACCGTGCTGCCCCATCTCCCCCTGTCCCGGCCGCTGCCCCGCCGCCTCCTTCCCCTCCAGAACCGCTCCCTCGCGCAGCACCCCCCTCAGATCGCTGCGCCGACCCCGCACCCTCCGGCCACTAGCCCGCCTTGCCCCTGCCTCCTGGGTCCGGCACCGCACCACCAACCTTCGCCCCGCTCCCCTCGTCCCGGCCTCTGCCTCAGCCTCCTACTGGCGCCGGCTGCCCGCACCCCCCTCTCCGGCGGCACGCACCGCCGGCCTCACCCCCGCTGAACCCGGCCTCCGACCCCCCTGTCCCAGCTTCCTCTGGCGAACAGCCCCACGAGAACCCCGACCTCGCCTTCCCGCCAGCCTCCCTACCTCCGGTGAGCCTTTTTCCGGCCTCCCGACCTCCGCCGCACCCCCCGGCCTCCGCCTCCGGGGCCCTTTCCCTTTTCCAGCGGCTTCCAGCTGTTTTTTAGCGAGCCCTGCCGCAGGCCAGAGGCTTCCGACTCCCTCCGATGACATCCGGACAAGCTCCGGTGAGCCACATTCATCCTGCACCTCTCCGGCAGCCCATTCGGGCGTCCCGTCCTCTTTCTATGCTCCGTCCAGCCGCCGCCGCCTTGCTCCGGCCAGCGGCGCACCCGGAGATCAGTGCGCCCCCCTGGCGATCGAGCGCATTTGCGCTGCGTTATGTTTGGTGTCATGTGAATATATATATATATATATGGTTGTAGATGGTTGTTCAATTGTTCGGTTTGTGCAGCGCGTTGGCGGAATAATTCCGCAACGCGGAGGTCTTTAGCCTACGAGCACGTACGCGCCCGCGCAAGGCGTGTTGCGTCATCGGGTTGGGTTTGCAAGTCGAGGTGAGGTTTGCTTTGTTTCTTACTTAAGTTATTTTATATCAACGTTTATATTTTTTTGTGTATATATATATATATATGTATATATCTATATATATATATATATCTATTAGTTTTTATATGAATTATTATTAGTCGGTGGTTATGTGTTTTTAATTGTTGTGCGTTCGATGCAGCGCGTTGGCGAGATAACCTCGCGATATTGTGGTCATCAACGTGCATTTGTTTGTGCGTTTGTGCAAGGTGCGACACACCGTGCGTTTGGATTTCATGCTGAGGTAGGTCTCCCTTTGAACATGCCTTTAAATTAAGAATTTATTTATTCCTTGCCTTTTTATTGAATTTCAGTAAATTTAAAAGTAATATTATGTAGTTTTTATAGTGTGGTGATTTGCTGATAATGCGGACTGTTTAATTCTAGTGTTTCATTGAAAGTGTTTTCTTGGTTTTAGTTGTGGGATTCCATGGTAATATTGCTAAATGGTTCTTTATGAAATGTGAAACTGTGTTTTGAAATGTTTTTGGTGTGTATAAATTAGTAGGTGTATTGTTTAGGGAAAATGGTGTTTTTTTAGAACCTTGATTAGAGGAATTGTCGTATAACCTTTAAACTTGTTTTTGGAAACTTTATGTGTGGTTCTTGGTGGTTGAAAATTCTTTACTTTTGGCGTGTGATTAAAATTTTGGATTTCATTTGAGAAATAGTATTCCTTTAAAAGGTGATTAAAGGCCCGTTTGGCTCTTGATAAAAGTGGGGTGCGTTTTGATATTGGAAAATAATTGTCCTTGTGAAACAATTGTGTTCCAGGTTTGATATGCTGACTTGGGTTTCTTATATAAAGTTCTAAGTGTGTTTCTGGTTTTCAATGAAATGGCGTGTGTCATATCCCTTTAGAAATGATTTAGTATTAAATGGTCAAAATGTAAATGATATGATGGCCCGGTTGGCACTTTATTAAATGTGAAGTGATTGTACATATATATCTATATCTATACGTACTTATGAGGGAATCTCTACAGGGGGACTGCCCTTCGAGGGTTGTCGTGTAGCGATGTCCGTGTAAGGGGTTGGCAAGTGTGGTGAGATGAGTCACGCGTGCGAGGGTCTCCCACTTACACAGTGTTACTAAAACCACCATGGGTTCCTGGGCGTCTTGTAGATTATCGAGTGATGGTTTCTTGATAACCCTGATTAGACGGGTTAGTACCCCCTGGAGTTGTGGACAGGCCAGGAGGGATGTGCCACTGGTTGGCTATTAGGGTGGCCAATTGGTTATTGAATATGGAGTACCACGTCGGCAGGTAGTCTGAACCCGAGTACGTCCAGGGGTTTTCTAAGGATGTTTAGGATCGCCCATGGTTGTGACTGATAACTTCTAGTTTATTTTTACTTGCACTTGGTTTTCCTTGTTTGTTTACCTTTACTTGCACTTGTTTTCCCTGCTTGTTTACTTTCAGTCATCCTTCCCAGCCTATACTATTAGACTTTGGGAAAATGGTTTTCAAATGAAAATACTTTATTCTCTTTGTGTAAGATTTGAAAATGTAACACTTTGCTTTTTAGAATTAGTTTAAAACTAATGAAAGGGAACCGACTTTCGAAAAAGAATAAGGGAAATGTATTGGTTTTGATTTTCAAGGAAAGCATTATGAAAGCTTACATTTATACATTATAGTTCTAACTTGGAATATGTAGATTCTTTATTTACTGGCAGGGCTTTGGGATTTGTTGTGGGGCTCACCTTCTGAGTACTTTTGTACTCATGCCTATCTTTTACCTTTTTAGTTGCAGGTTCCTTGTGTTCAGGTTTTCCTGTCTTGAGTCGCTCAGTGTGGGAGCAACGTTGGTTGTAGTTGGGTGGTGACCCGTGAGGTCACGTGGAGGTATGTCATGGAGTAGTTTTGTTTATTCCTTTATTGTTTGTCAGTTTTTTTAGTTTATATTCGTTCTTTCGATCCTGTTTTTAGTTTGGGCTGAAATCGTTCCCAACGATTGAAATTTTTAATGCCCGGCAGTTGTTGCCATCCCGGGGGAATCGGGAACGCCCCTCGGGACTTGCCGTGGACCGGTTCGGGTGACCGGTTCAGGGTCGACCCGGGCTGGTTCGTGACATTTAGAGTATAATAAGACAAACTTAAATTTTGATGAATAGTAACATACCCTTAAGAATAGTATCATACCCCTATAAATAGTAACATACCCTTATGAATAGTAATAAATAGTAAATTGTCCAAAAAAACAATAACATCACCCTTCAGTGTATAAATACAATTTAGACATCGTGAAAGTGCAAAAAATGATCATAGTATGAGTATTGGTATTTTTGTATGCCTTAAATATTTTATTCACAATTTTGTAATAAATTTAATTATTTAAAATGGAAATTTATTTTCATAAAATGTAATCATAAATTGTTACTTTATTGTATTATGTTTATAAGATAATTTTATGGGACCTTGATTAATTTCTCATGGTGTTATAAAACGAGTTATAGTTTTAAAGTAGTTTTTTTAGTCAATTATGATTTTATTTAGAAATTAGATTAAAAATATTTAAAAAATTATTTTCAAAGAATGGATTTAATTTTTGAATTCTACACATCAAAAAATGGTTGGGATTTATTTTTGGGATTTTTCTAAAATATTTTATTTTTTCGTGAATAGTAAAAAACAATTTTGAGTTTTTGGTGTGTTTAATGACATCATAATGATGTAATAATTAATATAAAATGATGGTAGAATTTTGTACATTAAAATATTATGTGAGGAGTCCCAAGTGGCTAATACCATGTTCAAATACCATGGGCAAGCCCATGGTTTTAAAAAAACCACTAATGAGGTGTCCCTTTAAATTAATAAAAAATCCCTCTCATTTACTATAAATACCCACTCATTCCTTCATTTTATTTCACTCCAAACTCATAATCCTAAAATATCTTGTAGTTTTACCTCACTATGATTCTTCCCAAGGTATTCTCAATCCCCAAAGGTCCCAACATTCATGTCTTTGGAGTTACTCAACAAGGTAAGAGAATTCTCAACTTCTATTTTCCATCTAAGTTATCTTTTATATGGTTTGTATTTCAAGTTTTCATACCATGTTCTTATTTACATAATATTCTGTCCCTATACTATTTTATGAGTATTTTATGAATGGGTGACTTCTTTCCCCTTTTTTTGAATGTTTTCTAAAACCTTGTTGCATAGTTGTTATGCTGCAGAATTTTCATCTCAAAATCTCTCTATTTTTCAAGAACTCTTATTATGTCATTATCTTTTAATTTAAATTGGTTTATGCTCAGATATGTCATTACATATCCCACTTACTGTCCATATTATGTAATAATTATGAGATACCCTTTTTCTCTCATCAAAATATTTTATGAATTTTTAAGTGATGCTGTTAGGCTGCCAAATTTTCCTAAGGGATTTCTCAACTTTTCTTTTATTTCGAGTTCTATTCTTTTAATTTCAAATTATTTATTCATCCCCCATCATGAAAATTCTATGATAATTAAATTAACTTACATGAACTGGAATTTTATTATGATAATGGAATATTTCATCATTATCTCTCTTCCCCCCCCTCATATACTAAAAATGAATACATTGTCCGATATGTGTTAATTTATCACATTCAAGGAAGATGGGTTCTCAATTTTTATTACCATATTAAATTATGGTCATGAAACCATTTTTATAGTTTAACCATATAATTATATATTTATTTCATCTTATGTAATGTTATTTAATCCTTTCAAACTCATAATATAAAATATTAATTCAAAACAAGTTCATTGTCCACAAAACTACCAAATTAATCAAAGCGTTTATCATTATCTTTTATCAAACAAGTCATCCTCAGGGTATATAACCAAATTCACTATAAGATAATTTATATACCTATAATTTCACTAATACTATATATTAACAATTCTGGATGTTTGACCACATTTCAAATGAACTTTCATTCATGAATACAAGTAAACCAATCATGAAAACCAAGGAAGAAAATACTTCCAAAACAATAAAATTGAACCTCTTAAATCCATAAAAAAGGAAATGAATGAACCTAATAATGTTATAATGAATAAATAAAATAAATAATATGTTATGTAAATATTAATTAATGAATTTAATTTTGTTATCCATAACACTAAGATCAACTGAAAACATCATCGGACATAAGGTAAGGGTTTCTTCATCTCACTCCCATTTTTGTGAGATATTCTGTATTCACTACTAATACTTGTGTATGGTCTATGTATACTGACCATTGATATTTCATATAATTAACATATTTTTTTAATTATAATAAATGTATAATTTATGATTATTAATTTTTGGGCATATGATTTAATTGATTACAAATTTGTAAAAGTTTTCTACCTGAACCGACATTTTCATTCGGGTTGCTCTTATTCTCTACTCACCTCAATGATATCCTTATTTATTATTATTGAATCTTCATAAATTAGTTTTTAATGTTCTATATATGTGTACCAAACAGAATCCTACTTTCATTTATGGGGATTTATATGTTTTAGAAGGATCTTTCAAAAAAGTCTTCCTAAAATACAATCTCGATTCAAGGAACTTCTCGGATTCTTACCAATTTTGGAGATAACTCTATAATCCGTTTTAAGCCATACTTATCTTTCTAAAATCACACATTTTAAATTGAAAAGGATATTTTTGTTCATTTTTTGTTTTATGAAATCAAACATGCCTTTGTGCTTTAAAATCCTTAAATATCTTCCTTAAACCGCACTAAAATGTTTTATTTATAAAGCTTCTTTAAAAAACCGTTTTAAATTATTTCACCTCAATAATAATTTATTTAAGCCTTAAATATAATTTCAATGAAATTCATTTTTTATGGGATATACATTTTTTCAATCTGATTTCATTACAAATACAAATGATTTTCCAAAAGAACTCTTCTTTCCAAAGTAAAAAAGGATTTTTCTCATCTCACTTTAACTTTTATGATATATATGCCTTGTTCACCAATTATTTATTTCTTGTGGTGTATGTACTTCCATTTCTTATATCATATAATGAGTATCCTTATTCTCATGATATTCTAAGGGATTATGATTTGAATTTTTCAAGGTGGTATGGGATACTTTGGAATGTTTAAGGATTATTTCCATGAGGATTTTTCAATGGTCTCATTTAAAATTATCATCATCTATTTCAATTTCTTTTTTTAATCATGTACATATTTGAGTTTTATCTCTTATGATATCATCTAACATGATTTATTGAATGTTTTATGATTAGTTTGAATGTGGATGTGCTATCTTGAAACCATTCACCAATTTACTCTGAATGGTTAGTGTTTATGCTTAATGTTTGGGGAAAGTTATTTTCATTTCATATATTAGATTCAATATAAATGTATATGTTGTATATGTTTATCCCCACTCATATTAGGAGTTAATTGGACTTAGTAAGTGTCATGAAGGTCCTGCTATATCCCCTCGCTGCATCAGTATGTCTCAAGGGACAAACTAGGTCGTATCACGGGGCCTTGACAAAATGGTTATTTATGGTCTTGGCACGAGGCCTTGATGGTATGGTTATGATGTTTGGCATATTTTTTTCCCTCATCATAAAAATAGTATTGATATTTCATGTGGTTAATAGATTTGTAGAATACCCATGATTATGTTTTTTTGGAATTATTTATTCATCTCTTATTCTTGCCATAATGTTTTCAAGTATATTTTTAAAGGAATGTGTTTCAGTTATTCACCATACCTAATGTTTATGTTTATGTTATCTTCAACAATTTTTATTAACCCTTACTAAGAATTTGAGCTCACCCTTTTAATTTTTTTTCCTTCCCCAGGTTATGAAGAAGAGATCACTTATTGATTTTTCAAGGATGCAGTTTATTAGCCTTTTTTATGTATCATATTTTTTTTCCTTTCCAAATGTAAAATGGGTTCCATGTATGTATCTAATTTATTCAAGAATACTAATATGATTGGTCCTTAGGGATTTTATTCTTTTTAATCATGCTAATGTATTAAAATAATTCACCATCTTTAGGCTTCTACGGTCGGGGAGTTATAGTTGGTATCAAAGAAAGTTTAGTAGAAAACTTGGAAACTAGATTTAGAAAATGAAGATTAGAGAACAAAACCCTAAGATATTCTATGAGGATAAACATAAAATAAAATCCTGGTATTTTGGTAAGGAATATATTATGTAGATATTTCTAGAAAATACATCTTGGTCTCGATACTACAAGTGGATGTGGTTCTGGAACAAATGTACCTAGGAGTGAAAACTCTGACAATGAGTTTTGGGCTTGACCCAAGGTATCCTGGTATAAAACAATGGAACTTACTACGCACCCAGTTTGACACTCTTGGGTGATATGCTTAGCATAATTCACATTTTATTTACCCACCATTATGAAGGATCTATTCCTATAATGTAACCAAAGTATATGGTTCTAGGATTTATGATGTATAAATTTATACTATGTTTTATACCATGTTTAGAGTTATAGAGAGTTCAAAATTTTATAAGCTAATATATAATATGGAATTGATTAGAAATGGAACCTAGCAGAAGGAATGCGAACTTCACCAATGTACGTGATGTGAAGAGTAAGAAGGATCATATCTCTAATGGTATTAATCCTTATTTTAAAAGGAATATTGTATCCCAAGTATCCTCATCATATGATGAAATAATATCATGTGTTAACAGGGTATGTAAAGACTTATCTGAGTCCTATGGATTTGAAGGGAAGAAAAACAATAACAGGACGGTAGAGAAATATGGGGATAAATGGAATAATGGAAAGAATGGTTTTCCCACATGTGATAATTGGGGAAATAATCACCATGGTATGTTATTGAAGGGTAAGGGTGTTTTTTATAAGTGTAGGGAAAAAGGACACCATGTTTATGATTGAAAGAGTAAGAAAGTTTTTTCCAATGTACAATGCTTCAACTGCAAGGAGATGTGGCACTATGCGAATCAATGTCCCAACCATCAAAGGAATATACCCAAATGATGATTATGGATAATGATCAAGTTATGATGCAACCTAAGACGAATTAGAATGATTAATATGACAAGTCAAGAATCATGTCATTTGAATATTTTTTCAGTAATGTACTGGTTATAAGAATTGTGGAATATATGAGAATTTTACTGAAATAATTTTTCATTAATGATTTTAAGCAATATGATGAATGGTACCAAGAAAATATATTTAGTTGGATGTTAAACTCTTTTGAAAAAAGTATGATTGAAGGAAATAAGACCCTTAATATATATCTGATGTTGAGATAATGATGAAGAAATGATTGTTTCAGATAAGTATTGACTACCTGGGAATGGATTATTGACTTGTCGAGAAGTGGTCTATAATATCATAGATAGAGTTTACAACTCTTCTGGATTTAAGGAATATATCCAATAACCTGTATCTTACTTAAGGAATACTAAAGAATTCATGTTTCCAATATGGTTTTTATGGTAATTCAAGTTATTACCATATTTTAAAAGGATACATGATGAAGTTATTCACATGTTTGGAATGTGAAAATTTAGAGCTTCTTCATATTGATTAAGTGTTAGTGATAATTTCATCTTGGAAACTTGGAGACCTTCATTCTAGATTGTTTAATCTTCATATTTTCTAAATTTTAACTATTAAAAAATGATTTTAGTTGATCATTATACGAGATTTTATAGGTTAATGTATTACTTTACCATATGGAGTAACCTATGCTAAATGCTGAAGTATAGATAATTCAAGGTATAATTAAAGGATGAGTTCATAAATAGAAGCGTATATTTATACTATTATAAAGTGAAATGATTCCTCAACTCAAGGAAATGAGTCTTAAATAATATTTTGTTCTATTGTCATAACATTTTATGATAACAATGATTTTTTATAGTAGTTTATAGTTTTGTAGTAATCAACTTTCATTTGAACATATTATCTATATCACGTTCCATCAGAACTTCATAGTTAGATTTTTCTTCTATGTCCAGGTTTTTACATTCAACTAATATCTCCCCATTAAAAAGAATAATTTTTGTGGTGACCACCTAATTTCCCTTAACCATTTTTGTGAGGATATTTTATTAACTCTATTTCCAATGTGGGTTTCCACGAGGGAATTTTCAAGTATCAACCTTTAACTTTCGAAGTGTATTTTTGAATTACGAGGGTGCAATTATATGGAGGAGGGAATAATGTAATACCCCATGAATTTAAAAATATATTTAATATAGAATGCATGAAACATCGATTCTCTACAAGAAAACACATTATTATAACCTAACTAATAAACATAATTTTTTATCTTCTATAATTTTAATTTTGAAAAACTGACATATACGGTTGCGTTCAGTAAGTTATTTAGAGTCTGATAAGAAAAACATAATTTTTTGATGAATAGTAACATACATGTATGAATAGTAACATACCCTTATAAATAGTAATGAATATTTATGACTAGTAAATTGGCCAAAAAAATATAAACATCACCAGTGAGTGTATAAATAGAATTTATAAATCTTAAAAGTGAATAAAACGATCATAGTATAAGTATTGGTATTTTTTTATGCCTTAAAAATTTAATTTACAATTTTAAAATTAATTTAATTATTTAAAATAGTAATTTATTTTAATAAAATTTAATAATAAATTGTTACTTTATTTTCTCATGGTTATAATTTATTTTTACAGAACCTTGATTAATTTCTCAAGTGGTTATAAAACGAGTTATAGTTTTAAATTTGTTTTTTAGTAAATTGTGATTTTATTTAAAAAATAAATTAAAATTATTTATAAAATTATTTTCAAAAAATTTATTTCATTTTTTAATTCTACACATAAAAAAGGGTTAGGTTTAATTTTGGGGAATTTTCTAAAATACTTGAATTTTTCATGAATAGTAAAAAAACATTTTTGTGTTTTTGGTGTGTTTAATGACATCATAATGTTGTAATAATTAATATAAAATTATGGTTGACTTTTTTACAGTAAAATATTATGTGAGGTGTTCCAAGTGGCTAATACCATGTGAAAATACCATGGGAAAGCCCAGTGTTTTTCAAAAACCACTAATAAGGTGTCCCTTTAAATTAATAAAAAACACTCTCTCATTTACTATAAATACTCACTCATTCCTTCATTTTAGTTCACTAAAAACTCATAATCCCCGAATATATGGTGGTTTTACCTCCCTAGGTGTCCTCCCAAGGTGTTATAAATCCCCTAAGGTCCCAACCATTAAGTCTTACTAGTTACTCAACAAGGTAAGAGAGTTCACAACTTCTCTTTTTCATCCAAGTTATCTTTTATGTGGTATGTATTTCAAGTTTTCATACCGTGTTCTTATTTACATATTATTCTGTACCTATACTATTTTATGAGTCTTTTATGAATGGGTGACCTATATCCCCTCTCTTTTTAATGTTTTCTAAAACCATGTTGCATAGCCATTATGCTACAGAATTTTCATCTCAGAATCTCTCTCTTCTTCAAGCACTCTAATTACGTTATTATATTTTAATTTAAATTGGTTTATTCTAAGATATGTCATTAAATATCCCACTTAATATTAATATTATTTAATAATAATTTGATAGCCTTTTTCTCTCATCATAATTTTTTTTAATTTTTAAGTGACAATATTAGGCTGGTAAATTTTCATATGGGATTTCTCAACTTCTCTTTTATTTTAAGTTACTTTCTTTTCATTTATTCTTATTTCCTCATCTCCACTCATAAAAATTCTATGATAATTATATTACCTTACATTAACTATAATTTTATTATTCTAATTTAATATTTCATCATCATCTCTCCCCCCTCTTATACTAAAAATGAAAACATGGTCCGAGATGTGTTAATTTATCACATTCAAGGATGACGGGTTCTCAATTTTTATTACCATATTAAATTCTGGTCATGAAACCATTTTTATAGTTGAAACAGATCATAATATATGTATTTCATCTTATGTAATTTTCTATAATCCTTACACCCTCATAATATAAAATAATAATTCAAAACAAGTTCATTATGCACAAAACTACCAAGTTAATCCAAGAGTTTATCATTATCTTTTATCAAAAAAGTCATCCTCATAGTATATTAACAAATTTATTATAAGATCATTAATATCCCTCTAATTTAACTAATACTATATATTAACAATTATGGATGTTCTACCACATTGCAAACGAACTTCCATTCATGAATACAAGTAAACCGATCTTGAAAACCAAGGATGAAAATATTTCCAAAACAATAAAATTGAACCACTTAAACCCATACAAAAGAAAATTAATGAACCTAATAAGGTTATAATAAATAAATTACATAAATAAGAGGTTATGTAAATATTAATTAATGAATTTAATTTTGTTATCCAGGACACTAAGATAAAGTGAAGGACACCATCAGACTTAAGGTAAGGGTTTCTTCATCTCACTCCCATTTTCTGTGAGATATTATGTATTCACTAATACTACTTGTGTGTGGTGTATTTTTACTTCCCATTGATATTTAATATCATTAATATATTTATTTTCATGATAATAATTTTATCATTTATGATTATTAATTTTGTGGCATACGATTTAATTGATTACAAAATTGTAAAGGTTTTCTACCCGAGCCAATATTTTCATTCAGGATGCTCTTATTCACTACTCACCTCAATGATATCCTTATTTATTCTTATTTAATACTCATAAATTAAGTGTTAATGTTCTATATATGTGTCCTAATGAGAATCCTAGTTTAATTTATGGGTAGTTATATGTTTTAAAAGGATCTTTCAAAAATTCTTCCCGAAATACAAGATCGATTCAAGGAACTTCAAGGATTCTTACCTATTTTGAAGTTAACTATATAATCTTTTTTAATCCATATTTATCTTTCTAAAATAAAAAATTTTAAAGTTAAAAATATATTTTGGTTTATTTCGGGTTTTTTGAAAGCAAACATGCCACTGCGCTTTAAAATCCTTTAATATCTTCCTTAACCCACACTAAAATGTTTTATTTCTAAGGCTTAATTAAAAAGTAGTTTTAAATGATTTCACCTCAATAAGAATTTATTTAATCCCCAAAATATAATTTCAATGAAATTCCCTTTTTATGGTATATACATTTTTACAATCTGATTTCATTACAAATACAAATTACTTTCCAAAAGAACTCTTTTATCCAAAGTAATTTTTTTTTTCTCATCTCACTTTAACTATTATGATATATATTCCTTGCTCACCAGTTATTTCTTTCTTGTGGTGTATGTACTGTCATTTTTTATATCATATAAATACTCTCATTATTCTCATGATATTCTAAGGGATTATGATTTTAATGTTTCAAGGTTCTATGGGACACTTTGGAATGTTTATGGATTATTTCCTCAAGGATTTTTCAATGGTCTCATTTAAAATTATCATCATCTATGTCAATGTCTTTTTTTGAATCTTTTACTTAATTTAGGTTTATATCCTATGATATCATATACCATGTTTTATTGAATTTTTTATAATTATTTTGACTGTGTATGTGCTATCTTGAAACCATTCACCAATTTACTTTGAATGGTTAGTGTTTATGCTTAATGTTCGGGGAAAGTTATTTACATTTCTTATATTCATTTCATTATGAATATATATGTTGTCTATATTTACCCCTTTTCATATGAGGAATGCTTTGGACTTAGTAAGTGTTGGGTGGGGCTCTCTATAGCCCCTCGGTGCATTGGTAGGTCTCATGGGACAAACTAGGTCCTGGCATGAGGCATTGATAAAATGGTTATTTATTGTCTTGGAACAAGGCCTTAATGATATGGTTATGATGTCTAGGATATGAGTTTCTATCATTATGAAAATAGTATTGATATTTCTTATGGTTATTCAACTATTATAGTTCCCATGATTATGTTTTATTGTGTCATTATTTATTCATCTCTTATTCCTGCCATAATGTGTTAAAGTTTATTTTTAAAGGCATGTGTTTTAGTTAATCACCGTGCCAAATGTTTTTGTTTTGTATTATATTTTGTTTACTTTCAAAATTTAAAATGGGTTCTATATCTGTATCTAGTTTCTTCAAAACAACTAAATCGATCGGTCCTTCGGGATTTGGTTTCATGTAATCATGCCAATGTATTAAAATAATTCACCATATCTGGGCTTATAGGGTTGGGGCGTTATAATTATTATCACCTCTAGGTCATAATCCTCAACTACCTACAGGTGCCCTCATCCCCATCCCCAAGATTATTGAACGTGGTGCGGACCACCTGGGGGTGGTGGGGGTAAAAAGTTGGAATGTCTACCACCTCAACTTTCTCTCATAGTGCCTCTACCACATCTTCTACCTTACAGACTGACTTCCTCTAATAATAGCCTCTTCATATTCATCTCATCCACCATCTCTCTATATATTACATGTCTGGTAGGGAAATGACATGGATGATGTCCATGACTATCACAAGAGTTACACCACATATCCCTTGTATTACTAAATCCATACAATGAACACTGACCACCAATACTCTATACAAGGATCACCTCTTGAATCATATGAACCATCCAAGTCCCTAAGACTATCATCGCATCCCTACCACAAAAGAATATACTCCTGTGTTCCGCCTTCCAGCACTGATGTTCTACGTTCTCCTATCTGGGAATCTCTCAACCTCCAAATCATGCTATATAATCTTTATCGTATTTATTAGTTTATAGAGGTATCATGGTATCTCAAATGTCACTATGTAATCCTTATTCAATAGTGTTGGGCCAAAAATAGTGACTGCACACCATATCCATAATTTATTAATAGAGGATTGTGATCCATGAAAAATACTCAAACACAGTCATACTTCCCTTCAGAAGCTTTAAAATATCCTATTTGAGAAAAAAAGTCAATGTATCTATAGAATACTCCTCTATGAAAAGGCACTCAAACTCTAACCATGAAAGATTTGCCTCATCATTTGAAATATTCACTAATTCCCACCATCATTCCTCAAATCCATGAAGAAGGATTACTACCAGGACCACAATCTGATCAACCATTATTCTGAAGAGACCAAAGAATCATGTTAATATATAAATCTAGTCCAAAGACAACTGGGGGTCCTGATCACCACATAACATAAGGGGTCTTTATTTCTAGAGCTAATGAAGTGTTCTTGGCCTATAATCCTCATCCACCAGTACCATAAGCACCATATGCTCTAAAAAAGTGTTTTTTATGGATAGAGAACCACCAAGATATAACACCTCCAGGATAGGCCCTTGTATGAAAGAATCATTATTTAAGGGATCGTGATCATGATCTTTCTACAAAATCCTAACTTGAAAGAAAATTATAGGCATCCTATGGTAGAAATGATCTACCATGGTCAATGATTTTATCTTGATATCTGACTAAAGTTGGAAATGAAAACCACAACCCATTATTATATGATGCATGTAAAAATGTTTTTCCTAGAAAACCATGACCACATGTAACAAGTAGAAAAACAAGGAGTCATATTCTTGGTGAATGGATACACCAGATGCCTCCCTATCTATGGTGACCATGTCTTAAAATAAAAGCTCAAACAATTATAAAGTGTTTCCATTTAACACAAACCAATCTCATAGGAACCATTCCAAAGGTAGAACTGAATACTCTCACACCACTCTATGATGACCCAACCCGACAGTGCCTAAGCCACGACTACCCCCATGCCCACCTCTAATAGGTTAGTGTCTAGTAACCGGTGCTGAGTAGAAATATCACACACATGAGAGGCCTTAGGCTAATGTATAATTAAACATGCCTAAATTTCGAAGACTATACAATTATGAAATATAAATCAAACAATAACCATACAAGCATATATATAAAATCCCACAATCGGAGTATGACCAAAATGTATTGTAATGAAAAGGGAGAAATACAAGACCACCAAAAGAAACTAAAGAAAATTCCATCATATGAAGTAGTAGTGGACTGATGTCATGGAAGTTTCTTGAACACACCTTATTTTGTCTCTCTCACTAAGATTTTTCTTGTACTAGTCCTTCTAGGACTCCATAAAAAATGAGAGTTATCGGTATAAGAGAAGAAACGTACGGGAAATCCCATTTAGGGGTGAATATAACAATACCATGTAAGAAATCCCTAAATCACTAAGAATATAGCATCAGGGATAACATTAAACTCATCATATGGATATTACAAAAAAACACTTAACAACATTATATAGATATACTCATAATATGAACATAGTCTCATGTAAGATCAAAAATAAATTTCCAACAACAAATTCCTCCTCGAAGGTTCAATATTACACTCATCTTGGAGAACAGACACCACAAGTTGGATAGAACTTATATAATCTATATGAGATGTCATTCTCATATTTTATCCCAATAATAAGTATAAATAATAATTTTTAATAGATCATTACATAGATGGTGATCAAACCCAAATCCATGTGGTGTTCCAACAACATAGTCTGGATTAATTATATAAATACAAGATTGATTCCCAAAATGTGATAGTCACGGTGATACTGAGAACCCCACCTAGGGATGATTATGATGATAGAGGGTCTCACTCTGGGCCTCAGGGTAGGATTACAATAATTATATCTTAGTTTAATGTTCCTCATAAGGAATCAGCATCCTATGCATAGGAAGAAACACTATATTAAATCCTATGGGAATTGATCAATGAAACATATCATAATGAATCCTTTATAACCAGAAGTGAAAATGGTCTCTAAGACAACCTCAAAGTAGAAGATAACATGTACTGGAAGTACAAAATGTGTCCCTTCAGCATCATGTAATACCTATCTATCATGGACATGCCCAAGTCCATGTCTGAGTAGATGGCATGTCTTACCCCATGTACTCCTAAGTGTGACCATGTACGTCTATACTTTTACATGTTTCGATAGTTGTGTCAATTTAGGGATGGTATTTTAACATTTTTGATGTGCATCAATTTTCCATATCATGCCACATGTCATGTGATAGTTGTTACACACCATGTGATACATAAATCCACATAGAAACCTATTTCCATATCCATGGACCATTACACAACATGTGTTCTAATATACATGTTATTCTATTCATAAATTTATAGAACCCCTGGTTATTCCTGAATATTCCAATTTCATGGCCACTAATGCCAAGTATTCCACATATACTGCCCATGGATGGTAGATCTGGTTCAATAAAGATTAATCGACATTGTAGATGTGATTTTCAATCATACTGGTTGCATAGTTATTTCATCAATGATCTATGGTAACCTCATGCCCAAAAAACATGTATGCACTTCCCCGATCTAGTCATGATTCATTATAATCATCATCATTGCTCCATCTAGTCATCAATCGAATATCGGATCTGTGATATCATGTTGTTTCTCTAATAAATGGTTGTGCAATGATTTTTTTCTTGTAATTTTTGAACCACATTCCAAAATAATTTTTGGTGACTAATGAATAATGAATTTTGGGAGAAATAAAAGAAATAAAAGTGAGGAATGAATCTCATCCATATTCAGGTTGGTGCCAATGCATTTCTATTAGAACGGAAAATGAAGATAAAAAAATTAATTTTTTTCCAAAATTCCCCAAAAGTAAAACCTTACTCGCAATACGATCGATCAATGAATCAATTCATTTGTTAATTAATGGATGTACATTTTAGGAGTGATAAAATAGTGAAAATACGCATAAAAACTCCTAACTTGTGATGGATGATCACTGATGCTGTATTAATATGTATTATTTTTGTTAGAGAGATCCTTGAATCCCTATGGTGCAACGATCCTCAATATCGATCTGATCCAATGTCATCCACCAAGAATTCCCTCCTCCAACAGTTCTCTAGATATCCAGGGTTATGTGGATAACCCAAATATCTCATTATAACTGTATATTTTTAGAAAACCATAGGCCTCAATAATTTAATTAAGTAAAAAATTTTAATTAATGAATTTAGTTAATCATTTTCACACAACTATTACCTTCCCTAGAATCCAACAAACTCTATGGTTAGGTCGTTCTTAGGGTAAGAACACAATTTTAAATCAAGGATAGCCTCATATTATTTATATGAGTTTCATTTAAGAGTTATTCCACTTTTTTAGAAAAACAACACTTGTGTGAATTTTAAAATATTTAATATATTTACAAAATAAATTATTGGCTCACTGGAATGTGGAATATCATACCACATTAGCTATAAACTCTAAATATAGTCCATAAAATATTACAAATCAATACAAGGAAAAAATCAGATTCATTACAATAAAAGATCCAAACATCTCATACCATAAATACTCTCAACTCATTGAAAAACAAAGGTATTTCTACCATCGATGGAGAATATTATTAGGATTGGATAAATAAAATGATTCCTTGTATTCATCCTCTTGATTTTGAGGTAATTGATGAGCCCCCCATTGGGTTTCAACTAATTGTGAATTATTATCATCTGAAAATAAATAAAAAAATAAAACATGATGTTGATGGGAAATCAAGAAATGATATTATTATGTGTTTTTTTAGAAAATGTTTACATAAATGTGATGCATCTCATTCATACTTCAGAATCCTAGGACAAACTCAAAATTATCCTAATCGGAATTATTTTAGAAAAGAAATGAAATTATCAAATAGAGTGAATAATGTTCAAAAAACAAAATCGAAGATCATAAAAAAAATATTAATACATCACTAGAGCTAATGAAATTTCTAAAAACATTATAGGATTCTAAGTTGTCTTGGAGGATTATACTATCACTAATAATCACATGATAAACATACCTAATAGGTTTGACCATAAAGTATCATCTATTAAATTATAAAATGATTTTCCTCTTCATTACATAAGAATGTTATTATATATTATGATATGAGGAAAGCTCCAAAATTCAAATAGAAGAATAAGGATGACTTGGGTTATCATGCTTTGAATAATAATTTTAGTGATCCATAACATATGTTCATAGATTTCAGTAAATCTAAATATATTGAAGTTAATGATGAATAAGATGAAAGAATTGTGTCTTTTATCTCTAAAAACTATGGTAAAAGGATAGTATGTTATAAAGGAAAACACCCACATAAATTTTTTTAGTGTAAAGGAATTGAGAATTTTTTAATGAATTGTGATGAGAATAATTTTAGAGAATAAAAATATGATTCTAAAGAAAACATTGGTTGAATAAGTGGTGAAAATTTTACATTGATGATTAGAAATCCTATAGAAGTAAAAAAAAAGTTCTCTAGAAATAAGTGAAGAATCATGTTGAGCAAAAATTTTAACAACCTCTCTATTGAAAATAGCACATCAAAAGTGGAGATTTCAAATATTCTTGAAAAATTATTTTAAAATATTGACCAAAATGAATAATATAATAACAGTGAAGGGGAAGAAGGTGAAGAAGCCTACATGAAATATTTTCTATGATCAGAGATTTTGGAAGGAATTAAGAAAAAAATGATGACTGGAATTAAAATTATAAAGAAATAATATTTGAAATAAAATGTTGGAAATACTGAAAATCTAAAAAAGTTTTTTTATACATTTAGGATATTAAAATCCTAAAATTGTTAATTGTGGATAAATTAATTATCATATATTATCTTATTATTAACCTCAAGGATAAGAAAGAGGTGGATTATATATCCTAATGCAGAATTTATGAGGTGAAAGGAACCTTAATGAAAGTGAATGTATATTTTGAAGAGGAATTTTATGTAAAGGATAAATCATTTCACTAAGATCAGAAAACTCATTCAATGAATCAGGTGAAATCTAAACCAACAAAATATAAAATTTTATCTAATATTACTAATTGTGAATGTGTTAGAAATGTTGTTGGAAAAAATGGATTGATAAGGGATGTGAGAAAAATATCACAAGTACAAATATTTCGAAGGAAAAACATAATGAATATGAGTCTACATGCATGAGTAAAATAGATTGATGAAATTTTTTTAACATTATTATACACTCTACATGGAAATATCCCACTTCTATTTATGACCAAGATTTATTTGACATCTTTGATTCTATCATATATTTTGGAACAAGGCATAAAATTATTGGAAGAATATGTCTCTAGATGGAAGTGGGAAATATTTTAAAAAAATAAATAGCATATTAGAATAATGTAACAATCTTATTTACTAGAAAAAAAAGGTAAAATTAAAATAAATACTTGAATGTATATAAAGGAAAACTGGTTTTATTATGATGATGTAGTCTATGGAATATGTGAACAACAAGGTAAATTTTCTGAATATTATATAAAAACTCTATATGGATAGTTTTCTTATGATATAAATGTACTAGAGGTTATAATAAAAAGGTGATGAAAGATATATTATTATTATGAAAGCTACAAAAACTATTAAATTTAACAAACCATGGTTTATTGATATTGGTTGTCACTCACATATGGTAGATGATATATGTATATCATTGTAGATGTGGAATAAAATTAAATAGGTGGAGTTATATTTATAAATTATAGATCCTTAAAAATAAAATGAATAAAAACTAATGATATTGATGCTAAGAAATTGAAATATAAGGAATTTTTGTATGAAAATGGGCTCATACATAACAAATTGTGTGTTAGATATCATTTTAAGGATATTAAAAATGATATATTTAGAAAATATTATTTTATAATTATAACATTGAATGATGTAAAAAATGATTCCATTGGAGAAATAACCATCAAAAACATATTCTTGATTAGATTTCTATGTTACACATATAACATAAGTGATAATGATGAGAATACATTTTAGAAAAAATAAACTTCATATCATGAAGAAAAAAATATCAACAAATTAGAAATAATAAATGGATAGAAACATTTAAAAACTGAAAATGAAAGATAATGCAGCTTGTTCAAGTTTTCTGAATAGAAGGATAATTATTAATAAACATAAGAAAGTTGAAATTCAATCCACCAGACCTCTTGATATCATACAATATTATATGTTTTATCCAATGATAAATAAATAAAAAATATATTTTTAATTTATTCATATCATTTATGTCTTTAATAGAATGAGCACTATAATTTTTATAGAACCTAAGTTAGGAGTAGAGATGATTATATGTTTCATAAGTGATGTTGAAAAATATATGGAACTTTACATACTGAAACAAAGAACTAACAAAAGATATGTAGACACATGTAATGGTTTTGAATCTCATATGATAAAACATATAATAAAACACTAATATTGTTCTCCCTATACTCCTCACTACAACAAAACTTGCATCTAGCGGCGGTTCTAGGAAGCGCCGCTAAACCTTGTTTAAAAAAGGTTTCACGGTGGTTTTTAATAAACCGCCGCGAAACACTATTTTTTTAACATTAGCCTCCCCCCCCCCCCCCCACTTCTCACCCCGCGACCCCTCTTCCCTTGTGACCCTGGCCCCCCGACCCCAGCGACCCCGCTTCCCCCCGCGACCCCTCTGCCCCTGCGACCCCAGCAACCCCACGACCCTGGTGACTCCGGTGACCCCGCTTCCCCCGGTGACCCCGCTTCCCCCGGACCCCTGCGGCCCCGACGACCTATACGAACCCTATGGTTTGAAATTACTTTTTTTAATCTTTTATAAACTCAATTTCATTGCCAACCTAGGTTGGTTTCATGAAGAATCGAGTCATGATCGAGGTATTAGAGTTTATTAGTAATGATATTTTGGTTGTTTTATTAAAACTTGGGTGGTGGTGCATAATTATGTAATTATAATTTTTAAATGAAATTGGTTATCACACATGATTTATAGTTATTAAAATTCTGATTTTTGTTTGTTATCATTCATTTATTTATGATTTAATTGTGTTTAGTATTGATCTATATTGTATTGTCTCCCCATTTTACCACCATCAGACATTCAATGTTAGTTAGGATCCATTGGCATATAGGGAGGTGCACATTAGGGCTGGTGGAACTTGGGCTTAGTTACTTATTAGTGAATATGACCCATGGAATGAAAAGTCTTATCCTACATTTATTTTATATTGTTATTATATTATGTGAAAATAGATAGAAAATTTCTAATATGTTTTTACTTGGTAAACAACTCATTTCTAGTTCTATCCAACCCTTACAAAAGACAAAACCCATGTTTCTAGTGATGTGACTGTATTTATGATATAAATTATTGATGTTCATTCTTATTTTACCTTAAGATAAAGATATAATTCAATTAATTACTGATTTATGTGATTTACCTCTTTTCATTGTATTACATTGGATGATTTAACAATTTTCCCATTACAAAAATAGACAAGGATATTCATGCCTCAATTTAGGCATAGAGGATTCGCATTTCATAGGAATGATTAATTGTATAACATGAATAATTGGTTATGTGTAATGTTTATCCGCATGCCATGTTTGTGTAATTTTTTAGTATGATTATTTGTAAGACATTCTATCTTTATTTCCTAAGTTGAATGATTGGGAATCCTATATACATAGAATGCTCCCAATATTATAATAATAATTAATCTATGATTAAAAGTCTCATTATAATAATGATTGATGACTAGTTATTCATGTGCCTTTGTAAACATAAAATGTTGTTTCCCCTTATATCTTGATGACTAAACCTTAATTAACCATTCATGACATGTCTCACCCATTGAATTATATTTCAATGAGATGAAATATTAGTGGTTTTTAATCTATGTGTGTTGAATACAATTTCAGAAGTGTATGGAAATTTATAACTTTGCTTTAGTGATCCATAAAATCAAAACACTATATAAGGAGTTGTTACATTTTGATATTTAATGTAACAAAACTCTTTCCAAGTTAGGAATTTATCTCTATGTAGATTCAATTTTCAAGACTTAGATGATAATTTAAGATTATTTTTTTACACATCATCATAATAAATTCATGTATTCTAAAATATTTCCTTATATAAGTGTAGGTTTGTTAAATCACACCACCTACTTTCATATCAATCTATATTCATAAATTTTACTAAAAAACTATTTATTTTCTTACTCATTATAGGATAAAGATTTTAAGTGATGTCTTAATGATAAATAATTGTTATATTGAAAATTTGTTTCAATATTATATTGGAATGTTGTGACTATTCGTGGATCACATGGAGAAGTTTTTGAGTTGTGAATATGGTTGTGACTTTTTTTGGGAAATTTTATTGTGAGATAGTTCATCTAGGTTTATTTTGTATTTAAATTTTATTTGTATTTTCTTTCTCTATATGTTATCCAAACTAGATGAATTTTCATTAATATGTATAGTCTTGGATGAAAGTAATCACTTTCATTGAATTTGTATCTTTGTATTTTTCATTATTTTTTGTAATGGATAACCTATTTATTTATAAGACGTACTTGACTATAATGAATTATGACACTTAGGTATGGAGGCCCTTATACTTTTGATACTTCTGATTATCTTATTATGTTGTCCTGGATGATAGTACCAACACCCCACATTTCATCTCCAAATTCCCAACATGATTCTACTATGAAACTCCAAACACTAAGCCATGACACATCAACTATTCTTCAAATACCCTAGTTTGATCCCCAAACCACATCAGCCCCATCTTGAATGCCATTTCTGATGTGGTCTCCACCTTACCACATCAAATTTTATGCAACAACACTAGAAAGTCCTTCTATAGATGAATTATACCGAATGCGCTCAATCCCACCCACCAATGCACTGTCATATCCCAACCACGATGCCTTAAAACTCAAGGAATAAAAAAAATGTTCAATGCCCACACCGAAGTCTGAATCTGACTCTTAGTTGAACTCCATGGTCAGATCCTCGATTGTCCCATTTAACCATAATTCTCCACTCATGTTCATTAACACATATATGATCCAAATTACCCTCAAGTCACACCACCACTCTTTTCTATGTGAATACACCAAAGAGAGACCTCAAAACCTAATCTCCCAAGTTATTTCATCATACATTTCCATGAACACCACCACTTATCATGCCTCAAGACTACCATCCCTCACGTGGTTATTGTCCCTCCAAATTAACAATGTGTTGAGTTTTGTAAGTATCATAAGGGTTTCCCTAAACATTATTTATAATAGATTTATTCGATATTAGAGTTTTATATGAATACTCTATAGAGAACTTAGGTTGGGGTTATTCCAAATTAACAACGTGTTTTAGTTTTCATGGTAAAGTAGCTACCACATTGTTAGCAAACTGTTTATCTTTACCAAAGAAACTTCCCCTATCCAAAACACTAAGGGTTCATATCTAACTCAGGGGATCATCTTTATTATATTATGTTTCTGTAATCTTATATTATCGTATATATGAATCTTTTTCTCTATTTAGTAGTAACTATGTGTTTTAATTTTTTTTATTATTGTGTAGGAACATTGTGATATACATGGATAAAAGTTGGATCACATTACCAAGGAACACACCTCAGTATGTTAAGGGTTTTAATGAGTTGTTAGATTTTGCAATTTCTAATCGATCTGCTGAAGGGAGAATAAAATTTCCATGTCCTAAATGTAAATTTATATCATGGTTGAAGAGGGATGAGGTTTATGAACATTTAATACTGAAGCAATTCCCTGATAAATATTTTTGTTGGACTTGGCATGGGGAATCGAACGTAACAAAAAGATTGATCACTGATGTTAATCTGTATAATGAGGTCCCAAGTTCATCGATAATGGAAAATGAAATGAAAAACCTAATAAATGATGCATTCGGCACTACAAGACACCATTATCAGCATCAAAACATATCAGAACAACCAGAAGACGGTGCTACAAATTGAAACGTGACATGTTATGTTTTTGAGACTGTAAAATAGGCAGATCAAGATTGTCACATATCATTGGATCCTCATCTTGATTCTCTGGAGCCAAATGTAAGAGAAAACTTCTCTGAGGAAAATGTGTTTCATTATTTAGTTGACGATGGAAATCAAGAGTTGTATTATGGGTGTTTGAAATATTCAAAACATTCATTTATGCTGAAGTTGTATCACATAAAATGTCTATATGGAATTAAAAATAAGGTAATGTCCATGATATTGGAATTGATTCGTGATGCATTTCCTGAAGCAAAAAATCCCAGAATCTTTTTATGATATGAAAAAAGTTGTTAACAAGCTTGGTCTGAATTATACAAAAATACATGCGTGTCCCAATGATTGTATGCTTTATTGGGGAGAGGATTCAAGTAGACAGAATTTCAAGAAATATTCTTCTTCTAGATGGAAGGAAAAGGGTGATGGTGGAAGTCTGAATGAACATAATTTCATGGAGAAGAATAAAAAGAGCACACCTACAAAGGTTTTGCGTTACTTTCATTTGAAGCCTCGATTGCAAATATTATTCATGTCATCGAAAATCGCCGAACACATAAAGTGGCATTCTGTAGATAAGAACAATGATGGGTTAATGAGACATCCATGAGATTCTCAATCATGGAAAACATTTGATTCATTACATCTCGATTTCTCAGCTGATCCTAGGAATGTTATATTGGGATTGGTGGCCGATGGATTCAACCCATTTGGGACTTTCAGTACCAATTATAGCATTTGGCTAGTTGTTTTGATCCCTTATAATTTTCCTCTGTGGATGTGTATGGAACAAACATATTTTATCTTTTCGATGATTATTCATGGAAAATAAATGCCTGGAAATGATATTGATGTATACTTGCAGCCTTTGATTGATGAATTGCAGGAGTTATGGAGCAACGGTGTTGATACATTTGATGTTTCTTCTAAAACAATGTTCAAAATGCATGTTGTTTTAATGTGGACCATTAGTGACTTCCCTGGGCTTGGGAATTTATCTGGTTAGAACACTTACATGGGTTTAGCTTGTCCCATTTGTAACTTTGATTTTGATCCCAAATGGATACCTCACAGTAGAAAATGGTGCTTCTTGTGTCATCGAAGATTTCTTGATGCATCTCATAGATTTCGGCTAAACAGAACAAAATTTAATGGTTCCATTGATCGTAGACCACCTTCAAAATTGTTAAATGGTTTTGAAATATTGAAACATCTTGAAAATGTTGAAACAGAATTTGGGAATGTTCATCATTTGAATTATAGCGGAAAATGGGTCTGAAGTGCATCGTCAAGTGAAAACGGAACGCAACAATGGAAGAAAAAAAAGTATATTCTTCAAACATCCGTATTAGGAATTTAATTTTTTGCGGCATAATCTTGATGTGATTCCCATTGAGAAGAATGTCTGTGGAAATTTGATTTTCACATTGCTTAATGAGTATGGAAAGTTGAAGGATCATCTCAATTCTCGCAAAGACTTACAAGCAATGAACATAAAACGTGATCTCTGGCCAGATGAGAATGAAAAGTATCCTCCAGCAATTTTTGCAATGAAATATAGAGATAATGATACATTCCTTCGAATGTTAAAGAATGTTAAGGTGTCTGATGGGTATTCAAGTAACATCTCGAGGTGTGTTGACTTGAAGAATCATAAGTTACATGGATTGAAAAGTCATGATTCACATATTTTGTTACAATAGTTACTACCATTGGCATTGCGTACATTATTACCAGAAAAAATTATTGTTGTTGTACTGCAGTTCTGCACATTTTTCAGATAACTATGTGAGAAATTTCTACATCCATTTCAGCTTGACAACCTTTAGAAAAGGTTTTTATTGACCCTTTTTGAAATGGAGATGATCTTTCCTCCGTCCTTTATTACTGTAATGATGCATTTAACTGTGCATTTAGTTGAGGAAACTAAATTAGGAGGCCCCGTTCATTATCGATGGATGTATCCAATTGAGATGTAATTTATTTATATTTTTTCCAGTTAAGTAAACAATTTTTGGTACTTAATTAAATGCATAATTATGTTTATTTTATTTCACAGATATCTTGGACATTTGAAATCATACGTGATAAATAATGTTCAACCAGAAGGCTCAATTGTTGAAGGCTATTTGGATGAGGAGTGTCTTACCTTTAGTTCTCGATACTTGGATGATATTGAGACAAGATTTAATCGATTTGGACGTGATGACGACACATCAACTCAATCTCAAATACATCACAAATCTAAAATATTTCCTACTATTGTCCAATCAGTTGGGAGGACCTCAAATGTGACACTGACTGAATTGGAATTATTACAGGCACATATATATGTGCTACTTAATAGTGACATTGGAGATCCATTTATTGAAGAGTTGAGGATACAAACAAAGAGACGAATGAGAGGCCTAACATGAAATGAGAAAGATATAATGAAAGTTGTTAATAAAGAGCTTCTAGAATGGTTTGCATGATGTGTAAATTCATAAATATTTCAATAAATATGAATATTAGTTTGACACATACATTTTTTGAATCTAATAAAGTATATTTATTTTTTCAGATCCTGAATACTGATACTCAAGTAGAGGTGTCATAATATTTGAAGTTTCTTGCTAGAGGTCCTCTAAAATAAGTTATAAATTTTGATGCTTATAATGTGAATGGCTTTAGATTTCGTACAGTCGATCGAGAAGTGGGTTTGAAAACACAGAATAGTGGTATATTTACATTTTCTGAAGTGGAATAGTATGGAATGATGTATGATATTATTGAATTAAACTACCATAGTCATTTTTTGGTTGTTTTATTCCATTGCAAATGGGTCGATATTATCAGAGGTGTTAAAATAGATTCCTTGCAATTTACTTCTGTGAACTTCTCTCGCTTGATGGATGTTGGTGATCATGAACTGCATGATCCATATATCTTAGAATCACAAGAAAAAAATGGTATATTATGTGAATGATGTTGCCGATGAAGGGTGGAGTGTAGTTTCTCATGTAATACAAAGAGATTTGTATGATATGGGTTATGAAGTAGAAAATTTGACCTCTTAAATTGAATTTAATCAGCAACAGGAAGTAGAATTAGTTGTCGATCATGATATTGAAAATTTTAGTCTAGAAAGGATGAATGAAGTGGATAATGTAATGGAGCAGGAAACTGACATGATTGAAGGGGAAAATGATTGTATGTACAATTATTTATTTTTTCAGCAACCACTTGTTTCATTTCTGCAGTCATTCATTATCATTGTTATATATATTTGTTAGTACTGGGCATCTATTATCATTTTTAATTATTTTTCTGCATAATTTTTTTTGAAATATATATTCTGAACTTAATTTTATTTTATTAAATGACAGGAATGCCAAGGAAGAAAAGGTATATTGTTTCATCTAGTTCTGCGAAAGATGATGATCTATCTGTCTCCCTCCCCACGACATCTAAGACGCCAGGTGCCGACACCCCTACACCATATCCCCATGCACCATCTCCCACACCATTCATGGATGTCCCAGTAGAGGGTGAGTCGTCAACTCCCCTTTCAGGAGGCTCAGTAGTGGGGCAGCGACGTGCCCCTTCCAGTTCATCCTGGACACACTAGATTGTCACTATCATAGGTACAAATTTTAATTAAATAAATTTATTGCATTTTGTTTATACTAATTGTTTTCTCATTGAAGATGACAAAAATGAAACCGTGGAGAAAAATATAAAAAGTGCAGATGTTTGGAATCTAAATGGCGAGAATATTGTTGTGCCATTTGATTCTTATGGGTTCCCTACGGATGATGCCGCGGGGTTACTTGGCCAGATTCTAGGCCAGCTGGCAGCGAATCCCATTTCCCTTCCCATTTCATATGACGATTGGAGACATATTCCTATAATCTGAAAAAATAAAGTGTTTGATTCTAAAATAAAGGTAAATTTAATACATTATGGTTTAATTGAATGTCATGTTACTAATATGTTCAAAATGAATTTCTGTATATAGATGTTCTTCCACTTTACTGTTGCTGATGTGATAGCATGGAAGGGGATGTTGAAAAATCTAGGTAAGAAGTGGAAATATTTCAAATAGAGATTATGGCGTGATGTCAATGATACTTCGTTGACCACGCCGCAAATGTATGAGAAGCTACCCAGTGGGGTACCGAAAGGGCAGTGGAAAGTGTTTGTTGATAGACATCGTGATCAGAAGTGGATGGTAATGAAATATATATTATTATATTATCCTCATTTTACATTTATATATGTATATGAAAAGGACATGTGATTATATACATCAGTATTAAATTTCCTTGTATTTATTTCAGGATCTATTAAGAAAAAATGCATCAAACCGGGCTAAGCAAGTCATCCCGCACACTGCAAGCTCAAATAGTTTTTCTAGAAGCCGAATGACATTGGTAATATTTTAATTATTTTTAATATTTTTAAGACAATATTATCTGTTTAATATATTGAATTGTTGATTTATCATTGCTTAATGCAGTCACAGAGTTTAGGGCATGAAGCATCAAGCACTGAACTGTGGTTGGATGTTCACAAGAAATTAGATTGAAGTTTTGTTAACGAGCCTGCTAAAGAAGTTGGGGTATGAAGTCAATTTTTCATCATAATAACTTATTATCAGTTTTTACTATGTTAATATATATTGATATTTGATTTATAGGTAAAAATTAAAGAGCTATGGGATGCCAATCCTGCGCAGTCCTACTCAGTCTCCCAGGATGACCCGGTTGCTAAAGTCCTTGGGAAGGAGCATGATGGGAGAGTGCGCGAGATGGGTTTGGGACCCGTACCATCTGAGATTTTTAGCAGGCCATCGGGGATAGCAGCTGCATCTACTCTTGAATTTAGTCAGCCCATACCCGGAGATGATAAGAAAGAGATTGTTTCTTTACGAATCACAGTTCACCAGTAGGGGGAGAAGATATATGTATTGCAGAAAGAGTTGATTGAAATATGTCAGAAGATGAGAAAATATGCCCCCAGTGGTAGTTCATCAACTGGTGGTATACAGGTAAATCACAAAAAATAAAAATCATTTAGTTTTCTAACTTTCATTGGTTTGAAGTTTTAATATAAATATGCAATCATATTTAATTTTCAATATAATGTTCTTACATGTGACAGCACAAAGTGGAGATGAAGGTGGAGAGGGTGATGGTGCATCATTGGACCCTGATTAGTTGTATTGTTGATTTGTAATATGAAAACTGTTGGTTTGTATATGTAACATTTGTGGCACATAGTTGCCACCACACATTTTCATGTCCTAAAATTTCCTTGATTTCTCATTTTCCTTTTATGCATTTTATTGATTTCTGATGTATCTTTTTATGTCTTGATTTCTCGAGTGTGGTATACATCATTTAGGAATAAATTGTTTGACTATCCTACTAAGAACTTTTCCAAGGGTCCTATATTATTATTTTTATGTGTTTGGTCATGTCTACATTATTACTCATGGTTATGAGGAATGAGAACATGGGTGAACACTCTTTGAAGAAGAACGAACTAAATAAAGATAGTAAACTAGTTAAGAGTAAATTAGAAGAAAAAAGTGAGTCGCTTATACTTTATGGATTTTCATGATATTACTATGTGTTGAATCTTATTGATGGACAATTGATGATATTGATTACTTCTTGTTTTTATCATTTAAGAAACTCTCGACCATTATAATAAGATAATTTTTTAAAGATGGTAGTAAAATTAATGACTAATGGTGAATGAATGGGGAGTATTCCGATGTGGGACTCAGAAATACACAATAATAAAACTGGGTTTAACAGTTTTTAATTTTAATGACAGACAGTGTGGGCAGGTCTAATATACAATCATGTTTGCCCTAGCCAGATCAAGATTTTATTGCACAATACTATGGTTTTCTCTCGTGAGTTGTTTTTTAAATATATTTGCTGTGTATATCTGTTGTTTCCCTGCTGTATGAAGTTGATGGTCATTTGGAAGAACTAAGAGAGATGGTCATTCAGCAGTGCAGGTTCTCTCGCTTCTCTCTTTGACATGAGTTGTTTCAGTGATGATTTTGTTTTGTTTTTTTTATAGTAAAAAATTAAATATGAATGTTATTGTATTATTCTATCTTTCAATTCCTTTCATCAATGGTTAAAAACCAATTAGATTTAAAGGGCATACCTTTTGAAAAATCCTCTTTGCAGGGACTGCAAGAGGATTGATTCTCTCTTTTGATGCTTATATACTATGTATCTCTATGTTTATGGAAATGTTTTTAGTTCATGAATGATTTGATATTTTAATGTGTTTGGTGTCATTACTAAATTCGGATTTTAATTTTAACTATTGAAAATATCTTCCAACATATTATCATTTTGTGTTTTCTCTCATATACTGATCAGACCTTTCCACTTTCATTGAATCAATATATGATGAAGTATACAAGGGAGGGACAGGATCAGATACTGCTCAATGTAGTTTCAGGTATGATATGTGTATTCTATCTATTCTCACATATACATATCAATATAGTTTTGATACTTCAATTTATTATTTTATAATTCAACTGGGACATATACATACCACTATAGTTTTGATACTTCTATTTCTTATTTTATAATTCAATTGGGACTTAGAGGTGCATGTAGACCCCTTAGAATGTCTTTAACAACTAGTGAATCATATTGGGGGTGACCAACTTCTCAAATCCATTCTCTTGCAGTGTGATTTTTCTATAGGGAATTAGAGGTTCTATATGTGTTTCTATAGGGAATTAGAGGTTCTATATAAGTTTTCATATGTTTATTATAGTGGTATAAGTGAATGTTTTTCAAAAAGTTATATGTTTTATAATAGTCAATTAGTTGAGTGAATGTGATATGGGATTCATCATATCAGATTTTACCACTCAATAATATAGTTGGGTTAGGTTTTATAGAAAATAAAAATCCTCCTATCATATGGTGTTATTTGTAGGAAGGAAAACAATTAAGAAATTGATTATGCGTTAGGGAATATTTCAACCAAATGGTTAATTATCAGTTGGGAGAAATGACTTCCAAGGGATGTGATTTTTAATTAATTATTGTGGGATTCTAACCAATAGAATCATTATGGATTGTGTGAGAATATAATTTAAATATTGATTATAGTTTGGGGATATCCCAACTGAGATATTCATTATTGATTAGGTGATATTCCAAGTGATGAATTTATTTTGTTAGAAGAGATTTAAACCATGTTATTGTTCCCTATGAATAGATTTGGTGATTAAAGTAGGAATTGAATTTTGTTCATGAAGTTATATGTTTTAGAAGTTTCATATAATAGGATCTAATGATTTTCTTGAAGTAAATTGAATATCCACAAATTATTGAATAATAGGAATTCTTTCTTGATGTGGTTTTTTGAAAGTGGATAAGACAGTTGTATGCTCCATAATATAAGATATTTTTTGAATGATATTTATGAGGATTTTATGAAGATGAAAATGGATGTTACAATTTGTAAGGCATGTCATATTTTTAAAACATGGTTATATTCCTAAAAAATTGGCTGATGAAATATTCTTAAGATAATGATATAGAGACTAGTGTGTTTCCAGGTGTGTTCTACTTGGTAGTGGTCTAGATAGGAGTGGTTGGGGCTTACATGTGTTGTAAAAAGTGGGAAATATATATAATTATTGTTTGGATGTTATTACACTTATTTGTGTTCACATCTTGGAATATATGGAATTATTTTAGGGTTTAGTGGTAAGGTAGGGTATTTAGTATTTTAGGTATTTCTGTCTTCACTGCTTGGATGCTATTATCCTTATTTGTGTCACTGTTTTTGGCATTGCATTGTTTTCATGGCTTTGTTTTCATGTATTATAATTATTCTCTCTGTTATATTTGGTTTGTGTTGGTTTTAAAAGTAGTGGGGCAGTAGAATAAAAAAAAATTGGGCAGCTTTTAGCGGCGGTTTTAACAGCTGCGAAATGTAAGTTAACGGTGGGTTGGCGGCGGTTTAAACCGCCGCTAAATGTTAAAACCTGCCCCAAAACTTAAAGTTTATTTTATATTTAGCAGCGGTTATAACCGCCGTAAAATAGTCACATCGTGGTTATCTCAAACTGCAGCGGTTCCCCTGGCTTTAGCGGTGGTTTTACGGCCACTAGATTTGAGTTTATTAGTGGCGGTTATAACCGCCGCTAAAACCTCCACGAAATGAGACAGCTACGACGCTTTCCTTAAACCACCGCTAAACGAAAATAACCGCCATGAAAAGATTGGCGACTCCATATTAGGTGGTGGCTTCTAGAAACCGCCGCTAAATGACGATTCCACACAATCGGGTGGCAGAATGATAGAAAAGATATTTGGTTGAAATGGGAAGTATAATTAATTCTAAATAAAATGATTCTAAAATTCTACACTGAGAATCTATATGTATATTTATTAATTTATAAAGAAAATATTTTTGGTGGATATAAAATATATAACTCCTTATGATATATGTTAAATAAATAATACAAAAGTGAGATATTTCAATGTTTTTTGGAGTCCTTTCATGAAAAGGATCGAAAATCTAAATAATGGAAATTTTGATGGGAAGGTAGAGGAAGGAATTGCCATAGGTTACTCACCAGATGGACGAATTTTAATGTTTATCTTTAAAAAACATTATTTTTTGTAATTCCTATTATGTAAAATTTCTATCACCCTATGATTTTAATAGAACACTATGTTTGATAGTATATACAACACAAAATAATTAGCTTAAAACAACAATGAAATACTATTATCTTATCATTTTTATATCATTACAATTGGTTTTTGACATATGATTAGAAGAATAAAAAATATTAAAACATATAATGGTCATAAAAATAAAAAATTATTGATAAAGTCTGAGCAAGTACACTCATATTTGGGTAGAATAATTTTATTTTTCAAAATATTTCTTCTAAAAATAGATTTATTGAGAGAATATTATAATTTATTTATGGAACAGTTCATAATATTATTTGATCAAAATAATATTTTTCAGAAAACAATTTATCAAAAGAAACTTATTGTGAATTAATCATATTCTTTTTGAATATATTGATTTTCGAGTGAATAGTGAAAATACTACTTTTTATAAAAAAATATATTTTTGTTTCAAGAATTTACAAAATTACATTTTAGAAAAAATAATGTAAAATTGATACTATTATATTATTATCAATCCAATTAATTAAATTTTAATAAATTATATATTTTAAATTGTTATGAAAACATTTTTTAACATAAAAATATAATTTTAGGAAAAAATAATTTCCATTCCATTTTCCAATTTGATGCTAAATTATTTTCCTCTAATTTTAGAAATTTAATTTTGAAAAACTAATCATATATTTGAAATGATTTTATTACAATTTTCTAAATATGTCACTTTTATTTTTCATCGTATGATTTGTAATCTTATTAAATATACGTCTCATATGTAAGGGTAAATCAGAGAATTATGGTTAGAAATAACATAATATGGACTAAAAATGACCCTAACAATTACCTTTAACTTATTGTATGATTTTAAAAACCCTACTTCAATAATATTATTAAATATATGGACTCACGATTCAATTTTCATTGAATATTACCATTATGTTATTTTGAGAAATGAATAAATACAAAATATAACTCGATAGACATTAATATCTCCAAAATATTTATAGAAGAATTAATATTAGATATATTTCGTTATAAATATTATTTTAGAAATTTTTATTTTTATTTTTTCATGTTGATTTATTTCGAATTTTTAGTCATTGAATGACTACCTCAAATGACTATTTTACGCCGACAATGTTTTACCTAGAATAATATAAAATTGAAATAAATGATATTAAAATTATAAAATGTGATAATATTTTGGGGATTTATTTTTTCCATTTAATTTAATATATAAATCTAAAGTATTATGAATTTATAAAGGTTTTACATTCAAATTCACTTTCTATAATCTTGTTCTTAAATTCAAATTAAATGAATTGTGTAAAAAATTATAATAATGATATTCCATGTAAAAAAATACTCTATTAAATTATTTAAAATCATAGAAATATTGAAATAGGATAGAAATTGTTATATATATTCCAAAATATCATCCCTTGTTCATTTATGAGATATCTTTTACATTCTATATAAAATTATAACACTTTAATATTAGAAAATTCAATACCACAGTTTAGATTAAAATTGGATAATGAATGTTTGAAATAAAAATATAATGATTATTATGACCCCATAAGAAGTCTAAATTTCGAACGAATTCTATAGTTTTATCGTTGCCTATTTCTATTGGAATATTTATATATTTCATGCATTTTTTCATCAGAATGACATATTTATTTTTTTATATTTTTTAATAATTTCAAGTGTTTCATTTCCTAACCTTATAAAAGGATAACCCTCACATATTTTCATTAAACCACATTGTGACACAAAACACAACCAAACCATACAAATTTGGTTTTTAAATATCTTTATCCAAGATTTAAAGGTCTTAGTCTTCCCCAAAGACTAACCCTAACCCCCTTAGGAAGAGATCCAAATGAAGTCCACTAAAGAATAGATAATTGCCTTTATCGACACATTCAAATTTATCTATTCTTCTAATTCATATAAATGAATTATCCCTATATAAAAATAATAAATCCATTATCATAAATATACTAATATATTTTTATTATCATATGAAAACCATTTTATACATATTTTCCAACCTATGGAAAAAAATATCCCTCGTGTGTATGTATGGATTAATATCTCCACTTAGTGGTTTAATTCATTTTCAATCACAATCATTCATGAATGGTTATTATGATGTGTTGGAAATTTATATATGATATTTCTTCTATAATTATAATTTGGTAATTATAATATCTCATGTGTGTTCTTTCATTCCAATATATTAAAAAAAGTTAATGTCGCTCATGAATATGTATGGACTACCACATCAATGAAGTGGAACAATTTTTTTTAGTTTCCATTTTACGTGGATGGTAATTAAAATTAATTTAATTAAAATTTATTATATAATAATGATTCTGGAAAGGTTAATTATTAGTTACCATTCTTTCATTAAATCATTCATAAAGTGAAAACACCATTCATGCATACGTATGATCAATTGTCTCCATGAATATTATAATGAATTTTCCTATCTCTACTATTTGGATAACACCATATATATATAATGTGTAATGCCCCGACCCCAGTTACCCAGTTACCCAGAGTTGGTGCGTTATTACATAACATTGGCATGATCACAAGAAAGATCAAGTCTCGAAAGACCAATTAGTTTAGTAGCCCTAGAATAACTAGATACATTTATAAAGTTTACATTACATCATAAAATGAAAACTACAAAAATATAGTCTCCATAGTCAACACTCTTATCCCATCATACTATCCCTGCTGGTCATTCATGAATTACTTCTTCACATCCTAGGAAAAATAAAACATAGAAAAGGGGTGAGCTCAAATTCCCAGTAAGGATAAAAATATAGTGGAAACATTCATAAATAAGAATAAACATTCAAGGCAATGTATAACTAAAAAAGCCTTTTAAACATGAACTTCAACATAGTATGGAAAAAATAAAATGAAATAATGCCATTTACTTATTCACATGGATATTCTACTAATCGAATAATCACATGCAATATCAATAACCACTTTCATAATGATGGAATGCATAATGCCTGAATATCATAACCACATAGCCAAGGCCTCGTGCCAATACTACAAATAAAATTTTGTCAAGGCCTTGTGCTAAGACACTAGTTTGTCTATTGAGACCTACCGATGAATTTTTTTTGAAGATACTTACGTTTAAAATTGCTCAAATATACTCCAGTGTTTTTTTGAAAACATTATGCAAGCTTATGAAAACAAAATAACTAATTCTGAGACTACTCGAAAAATTACAGTGCATGATGGGTCCTCACCCAATCCCTTCCTATCTACCACACTCGAGATTCGGGTTTTCTGAAAACATTTTTAAGCTTGTATTAAATACGTATACATTTGCACTAGATTTTCATGTATTTGAGAGAAATATCTCTTTTTTTGAAATCAATTAAAAATCAGATAAATATAAAATAAAACATTCAATTTGGAAATATTTTTATAATCTTATAAGGGAAGCTTAAACATTTTTATAATGGTGGAAAATAGCCGCACCCATTGTGTAAGTTAAAAAATGATATTCTTACCATAATTCTGTCGAAAAGGTTAAAAAGGAACTTGTTTGGAAAACGACAGAAATATTCTTTTATAAACTTCTTATAAAAAGTCAAACAAGGGTAAAAATGACTTTAACCCATATTATATAAAATAGTAATAATGTTTTGAATAAAATTTTCAAGAAATATGGATGTGGATGATAAAAAGATCCCAGTAGATTATTACGTATAAACAACCTCAGATAATGAAGAGATTGCGAAATAAACCCTTACCTTGTACTTTTCCTTGGTTGGGGTAGGTTAACCTCCTATACAATGGTGAAATAATTGTTATTAAATTATATAAGAATCATATACATTAATATGATATCATATATGATCTTTTAACATTGCTTTGTTAATAATATATTAGTATTATCGTCATTTCAGGTGTTAACTTACTCGTTTTATTTTATATGTTTGGTTATGTAATCCATGTTTTTCATGGATAGGTTGTATATTATTCATATACAGAATTATATAAAGTCCTTTAAAATTATTTTGAAATCATAAAATGAGAATTATACTTTAATGGATACGATGAAGAATGAATCTCATCGCGTCTGTGGAGATGGTAGTCCGTACGTACGCACGAGCGACAATATCATTCTTTTGATATTAAAATAATATATAATTGGATGGTATATCATATATACAGAATCATTATCATGTTATATTTATTATTTTCATGAATTACACATCATTATTATACCCATCGAAATAATAATTTATTGAATAACAATTACACCACGACGTGGAAACGGTAAGCCGTACGTACGCACGTATGGTGACATGTTATTAAAAGGAAGGATAAAATACTGAATATGGTTGTACCGTATTTATAATAACATCACATTATATATAAGATACTGGATTTATTATTATATAATGGTAATAACAAATAATGAAGAAGTGGAAGAAGAAAGGAACTTGATAAAGGGTGGTGAAATCATTACCTCTTCTTCAGGTTCTTCCTTTTGATTTGATCAAAAGGAATCCATAGGTTGGCTTTCTGACTAAATTAAGGCCTCTAGTATGAATTGAGGGAAGTTGAGAGAGTATTTGGTCAGATATTTTCCGATCCAAATGGATTTGAAGGTGTGAATTAATGAGAAGAGGGAGTGCCCTTTTATAAGAGGGGTGAGGGGAACCTTTGGAAAAACTAGAAATATTATTTTATAATAAATTAATATTCAGTTTCTAATGGCTCCAAAGTGGATTATTTAAATTTTAAGGTGGGTATGGGTCGAAAACCACTTAACCAATATAATTTATATAGGTTGGGGTTATTATATTAACCTTATCTTTAAGTATTAACTCTTAGTAAATTAGTTTCACTTTTACAATATCTCTTTGTATTTTTATATTATATGGTTAATGAACTTACTATATACATCCAAGAGACCCCCAAGTGGTCCATTAATGATACACCTATCATGATATAAGTATCCTGGCCAAATATTAGATTTTTTTGAATTTAATATCAATTAAAAATATAATATTTGTTTTAAAAACTCTTTTATGTAAATTTTGACACTATTCAATAATTGATTTTTTAAAAAATCAAAGAAAATTTATTACTTAGAAAAAATTTAATTAAATCAATCCTATCATGTCATATTAACCTATAAAATTAGTTTAATTCATAAAAATTCTCAAATTATATTTATTTGGGTATTTATAATATCAATTGTTTTAATTTTTCACTATTATGGTAATTACTGTATCAGAATTGGGTCATAAATAAATTAAATTATATAATGTCTAAAAATTAAAAATAAAATATAATTAAGTAGGAAATATTTTTATCTTTCTAATGAATATTTATAATTGAATTTATCTTATGTTTATCCCTATATTAAAAATGTTTTAGTAAATAAACATTGATTATAACTCTTTTAACACTTCTTTGAATTAAATAATAATAAATGTCCTAATCTAATCCAAGTGGACCTAAATGATAATATTTTATTCCTAAGGTTGTTTTTGGTCGAATTAAGCTTATCCAATAGAATTAGGATATGTGTTAGGGTAATATTAATATCATTTTTACCCTTAATTACCCTATTTACTTTTAACGGTGGTAAATAAAAGTAAAAAGTTACTATTCACCAAAAATTATTTTCATCTCATTGAACCACATTTTACTCCTTGATATTAACCGTGTCTCTCTGATTTTAGAAATTCCACTCACAGAAGCGGTAAAATTAAGTTTTATGAAAAATTCAGTTTTTTAACTACCACTTAGTGGTTTCACTATTCATCAAAAAATGAAAGTTTCCAGAAAAATACCAAAAATTTGGCCTAAGAGATATTTGATATTATGAATTCCAAAATGATGTCTATTTTACCAAATTCAAAACAAATCAGTTGCATTAATTATTATAAAAATTAATTCCTGTCGTCAAAACAAATAGCGTGTTTTTAAGAGATAATAACTATCAAAAGATTGACACTTGATTATGTCCGGTTTAATTGTGAAATTATGTACAATGACCAAAATTGTATTAAATGGTAAAAATATATTCTAAATATACTTTAAAACCACTCAAATTCATAATTTATCAATATAAATTATTTCGATTAAAAAAGATGTTTTTAATTAAAATTTAGTAATTTTCACTATTCATCCAAAAATAAATGTTATCCAAAAAGTTCCAAAATTTCACCTTAGGCTAAATTTGATATTCTGAATACAAAAATGAAGTCCATTTTGAGAGATAAAATTTATAAAATTTCAAAAAGTATGTATTACTATTCATAACGGCTAGTTTGATTGTTAGTGGTGTGTGTTAGAACTCGAAGTTGCGTACAACACACACTACTATATTATTCAAAGGAAAGCGTGTCGCGAAATCTTGGGATGTTTCATTGTAATTTTTTTGATGTCCCCATTCTAAAAAGTAAATTTATTTAGTCAAATTGAATATATAAAAGTTCAAAATATTGGATTTAAAAAGGGTTCACTATTAAAAGTTGGTAAAAGTGCAATACTGAAAATGAATTTGTTCTTACATTATGTCTAAGAAACTCATAATATGGATTATAAAATTATAAGGATTATATAATGTTAAATTTAGTTAATACTATTCATAACCTCTTTTGAATGGCTTGTTTGGTAAGTCATGGTGCGCTTGAACTCGGTGTTGCATGTAGTGAATGTTATTCAATTAATTTGAAGAAATAACACACCATGAAATATTGGGGTGTTAAATTCTCCCCTCCTTCAATAAATTGAATCCTCGCAATTTGAAATTATTCTTCGAAAATAAAAGGTTGAATATAGAAAATATCTTTGTGGGAAAACCCACATCAGAAATTGGGTTAATAAAATTTAGTCTTAATAAGAGGAAAAGAGAAATGAAAGGGTCACCACCAAATTATGATCTCTATTAGGAGAACATTGGTGGAAATTAGTGACATATAATTGGAAGAAAAATGTAAATATTTATAGGTAGTGATTGAGGTCAACAATCACAATCAAGTGTAAAATTGAGGGCCTTAAATTCATCAATCTATGATGATTTAAAATACCATCGGTTCAGAAAAACATATGGTATTAGGTAACACATTTTTTTTGTTTTAAGATCCCTTCACTAAAGTATAATAATTAATTTCTTCATTGAATAAAGATGAAGAAAAATATATACTTGACAAGTAGAGTCTCATCCTTTAACTAAGTTCTACCACAAACTCATCTTTCACTCTAAAAGATAATATAACTTAAAAATAATATTCTATTTATCCTATTCGTATAGGGTTAAAAAGATGAATTTATAATTCATCTATCAAAACCATTAAAAACAACATTATTCAATCCAGGACATCACGTGGGTCAGCGGTAGGTGATACACCCTTGTCGCCCTTCAGTTTTGGGTTCAAGTCTCACGGCCTTGCCAGACGCAACGGGTTGTCGCCCGACCTTCGGGTCGTCCTTTTATGGAAATCCAAAATAATCCAAACTAGAACTATCCAAAATACTTTAGTCCAAAATTTATAAGGAAGGTAAACACAATGAAGATCCCTTTTTCTGCGTAATAACATGTGAACACCTACATCATGTATTCTTTTAAAATACTGCAACATCCTGAATTACCATAAAACCTTATTGATTACATTCATGATACCTTATTCTTTAAAGAATAATAGATATACTCCTTCAATCCAAAAATGTTGTAAACCCCAACAATGGTGGAATATAAAAATCATTAATCAGTTTCAAGGTAGTCAAGAATATCCAATATAATTTATCCAAATAAATCATGTATTATTCTAAAATCACTACCTCAGTATCAGAACCATATTATGGTTTATCTTTCAATCAACCATATATTTTCCAAAAATTTAACCTGCTATTGAGTCACATTTCATTGTTCCACACAATCTCAAGTCCTTAATGAAATAGGACTGCAATATAATCCTTATATACTCCATAATTATTATAACAAGTACATTGTTGATAAAACACTCAAATGACATAATCAACATAAGAACTCTAATCATTCCTCTTCATCTGTGGTAGTATCATAACTTGATTATTATTCATTTGCATCATTTGCAGCATAGTCTGATGACTGGGACATAGGTTCGCGTAGTGTCCAAACTCCTTGCAAATAAATCATTGTACATTTGAAACCATTTTATTACCCTTGCAGTCACGTACAATGTGCCCTTTTCCTCTACAATTATAACAAACTCCCATTCCTTTCAGGCAAGTTCCAGGGTGTTTCTTCCCACAGTTATCCCATATGGAAAAATTCATCCTTTCCCTCTTCCCTTTATCCATCTTTCTCTCTTCCATCCTTTTCTTCTCTTGCTTCCCCTCAAATCCATAGGACTTAGTAAACACTTTACTTATCTTATAGACACATGATATTATTTCTTCATATGATAATAATACATGGGAGACTATTTCTCTTATAAATTCTGGCTTAAGACCATGAAAGATATGATCCTTCTTTCTCTTTGGATCATGTGAATTGATGGAGTTCTCATTCCTTCTACTGGGCGCCATTTCTAAACAATGGCATACACTAGATTAGTTTATGAATAACAATTCATAATCCCAAACTTGTAAAACACATAACATAAATTAAATAGTTTATGGATATAATCCATAATTATAAAAATGTTTTCTTTGAGGAAGTATATACTCATAAACCTTTCATATTGATTTGTAAAGAAAATGAGAGTTATCCTAAGCATATCCCCCGGGAGTGTCGTAACCAAGAGTGCAGCAAGGCCCGTTGTCGTGCACTAGTTCCCGTTCGAGTCTAGCCCAAAGCGGTGTTTTTGGGTTTTACCCCTACATACATCTATGACAGAGCCGCCTCTACCTGCTCGTATCCAGACAGGTATGTATTGCTCAGAAAACTCACAAAATCTCTACAATACCAAAATTCTAGGAAGTTCTTCTATACTAATCCTCAATGTCCTTAAATCATTGTGCTCTAATCAGAGTTTATCGAAATCTAGATTCCAAGGTTTGTACTAAACTTCCTCTGATACCAACTGTAATGCCCCGACCCCAGTTACCAAGAGTCGGTGCAGTATTACATCACATTAGAATGATCACAAGAAAGATCAAGTCTCGAAAGACCGATTAGTTTAGTAGCCTTGGAATAACTAGATACATTAATAAAATTTACATTACATCATAAAATGAAAACCAAAACAATATAGTCTCCATAGTCCACACTCTTATCCCCTCATACTATCCATGCAGGTCATTCATGAATTACTTCTTCACATCCTGGGAAAAATAATACATAGAAAAGGGGTGAGCTCAAATGACCAGTAAGGATAACAATATAGCAGAAACATTCATAAATAAGAATAAACATTCAAGGCAATGTATGACTAAAACAAAATCCTTTTATACTTTAACTTCAACATAGTATGGCAAAAATAAAATGAAATAATTCCATTTACTTATTCACATGGATATTCTACTAATCGAATAATCACATGCAATATCAATAACCACTTTCATAATGATAGAATGCATAATTCCAGACTATCATAACCACATAGTCAAGGCCTCATGCCAAGACTACAAATAAGATTTTGTCAAGGCCTTGTGCCAAGACACTAGTTTGTCTCATGAGACCTACCGATGATTTTTTTTTGAAGATACTTATGTTTAAAATTGCTCAAATATACTCCAGTGTTTTTCTGAAAACATTATGCAATCTTATGAAAACAAAATAACTAATTCTGAGACTACTCGATTAATTACAGGCCATGATGGGTCCTCACCCAATCCCTTCATATCTTCCACACTCGAGAGTCCGGTTTTTTGAAAACATTTTTAAGCTTGCGTTAAATACGTATACATTTTAACTGGATTTTCATGTATTGGAGAGAAATATCTCTTTTTTTTTAAATCATTTAAAAATCCCATATTTATAAATTAAAACATTTATTTTGAAAATATTCTTATAATCTTGTAAGGGAAGCTTCAATGATTTTATAACGGCGAAAAATAGCCGCACCCACCGTATAAGTTAAAAAAAGACATTCTTACCTTAATTCTGTCTAAAAGGTTAAAAAGGACCTTATTTGGAAAACGACAGAAATATTCCATTGTAAACTTCTTATAAAAAGTCAAAAAAGGGTAAAAATGACTTTAAACCATATTATATAAAATAGTAATAATGTTTTGAATAAAATTTTTAAGAAACATGGATGTGGATGATAAAGATATCCCAGTAGATTGTTATGTATAAACATCCTCGGATAATGAAGAGATTGTGAAATAAACCGTTACCTTGTACTTTTCCATGGTTGGGTAGGTTAACCTCCTGTATAATGGTGAAATAATTGTTATTAAATTATACAAGAATCATATACATTAATATGATATCATATATGATCTTTTAACATTGCTTTGTTAATAATATATTAGTATTATCGTTGTTTCGGGTGTTAACTTACTCGTTTTCTTTTATATGTTTTGTAATGTAAGCCGTGTTTGTCATGGAAAGGTTGTATATTATTCATATATAGAATGAAATCAAGTCCTTAAACATTATTTTGAAATCATAAAATGAGAATTAGACTTAAATGGATACGATAGAGAATGAATCTCATCACATTTGTGGAGACGGTAGTCCGTACGTAAGCACGAGCGACAATATCTTTCCTTTGATATTAAAATAATATATAATTGGATGGTATATCATATATTCAGAATCATTATCATGTTATATTTATTATTTACATGAATTAAACATCATTATTATACCCATCCAAATAATAATTTATTGAATAACAATTACACCATGACGTGGATACGGTAAGCCGTACATACTCACGTATGGTGACATGTTATTCAAAGGATGGATAAAATATTGAATATGGTTGTACCATATTTATAATTACATTACAAGATATATAAGATACTGGAGTTATTATTTTATAATGGTAATAACAAATAAAGAAGAAGTGGAAGAAGAAAGCAACTTGAAAAAGGGTGGTGAAATCATTACCTCTTCTTCAGGTTCTTCCTTTTGATTTGATCAAAAGGGCTCCATAGGTTGTCATTCTGACTAAATTAAGGCCTCTAGGATGAAGTTAGTGAAGTTGAGAGAGTATTTGGGAGGAATTTGTCAGAGCCAAATGGCTTTGAAGGTGTGAATTAATGAGAAGGGGGAGTTCCCTTTTATAAGAGGGGTGAGGGGAACCTTTGGAAAAGCTAGAAATATTATTTTATAATAAATTTATATTCGGTTTCTAATGGCTCCAAAGTGGATTATTTAAATTTTAAGGTATGGATGGGTCGAAAAACACTCAACCAATAGAATTTATACTGGTTTGGGTTATTATATTAACCTTATCTTTATGTATTAACTCTTAGTTAATTGGTTTCACTTTTACAATGTCTCTTTGTATTTTTATATTAAACGGTTAATAAACTTACTATATACATCCTAGTGACCCCCAAGTGGTCCATTAATGATACACCTATCATGATATAAGTCTGTTGGCCGAATATTAGATTTTTTGGAATTTAATATCAATTAATAATATAATATTTGTTTTAAAAACTCTTTTATGTCAATTTCGAAACTATTCAATAATTTATTTTTGTAAAACTCACAACAGAAGTATTACTTCGAAAAAAGTTAATTAAATCAATCCTAACAAGTCATATTAACCTAGAAAATTAGTGTAATTCATAAAAAGTCTCAAATTATATTTATTTGTGTATTTATAATATCAATTATTTTAATTTTTCACTATTATGGTAATTACTGCATCATCATTAGGTCATAATTAAATTAAATTATCTAATGTATAAAAATTAAAATTAAAATATAATTATGTAGGAAATATTTTTATATTTCTAATGAATATTTATAATCAAATTTATCTTATGTGTAACCCTATATTAAAAATGTTTAAGTAAATAAACGTTGATTTTAACTCTTTTAACTCTTCTTTGAATTAAATAATAATAAATGTCCTAATCTAATCCAAGTGGACCTAAATGATAATATTGTATTCCTAAGGTTGTTTTTGGTCGAATTAAGCTTATCCAATAAAATTAGGATATGTGTTAGGTTAATATTAATATCATTTTTACCCTTAATTACCCTATTTAATTTTAACAGTGGTAAATAAAAGTAAAAAGTTACTATTCACAAAAAATTATTTTCATCTCATTGAACCACATTTTACTCCTTGATATTAAACGCGTCTATTAGATTTTCGAAATTCCACTCATAGAAGCGGTATAATTAAGTTTTATGAAAAATTCAGTTTTTTAACTACCACTTAGTGGTTTCACAATTCATCAAAAAATCAAAGTTTCTAGAAAAATACCACAAATTAGGCCTAAGATATACTTGATATTATGAATTCAAAAATGATGACTATTTTACCAAATTCAAAACATATCAGTTACATTAGTTAATTTAAAAATTAATTCCCATCATAAAAACAAATAGTGTGTTTTTAAGAGATAATAACTATCAAAAGATAGACACTTGATTATGTCCAGTTTAATTTTGAAATTATGTACAATGACCGACATTGTATTAAATGGTAAAAATATATTCTAAATATACTTTAAAACCACTCTAATTCATAATTTATCAATATAAATTATTTCGATTAAAAAGTTGTTTTTAATTAAAATGTAGAAATTTTCACTATTCATCAAAATATAAATGTTATCCGAAAAGTTCCAAAATTTAACCTTAATCTAAATTTGATATTATGAATACAAAAATGAAGTCTATTTTGAAAGATAAAATTTATAAAATTTCAAAAAGTAGGTATTACTATTCATAACGGCTAGTTTGATTGGTTGTGGTGTGTGATAGAACATGGAGTTGCGTACAACACACACTACTGTATTATTCAAATGAAAGCGTGTCATGGAATCTTGGGATGTTTCATTGTAATTTTTTTATGTCCCCATTCTAAAAAGTAAATTTATTTAGTCAAATTTAATATATAAAAGTTTAAAATATTGGATTTAAAAAGGGTTCACTATTAAAAGTTGGTAAAATTGAAATACTGAAAATGAATTTATTCTTACATTATGTCTAAAAAACTCATAATATCGATTCTAAAATTATAAGAATTATATAAAGTTTAAAATTTAGTTAATAATCTTCATAACCTCTTTTGAATGGCTTGTTTGGTATGTCATGGTGCGCTTGAACTCGGTGTTGCGTGTAGTGCAAGTTATTGAATTAATTTGAAGAAATAACACACCATGAAATCTTGGGGTGTTAAATAATGAATATATATTATATTTATAACATTAATTTAATTAGGGATAATATGAAATGATGATAAATATATAAATAATAGAATTAAAAAACTGATGTAATTATGAAAAATGAAATAGTTAACACCTAAAAACATTAAAAATGAAATATTATTAAATTGGTTATGAAATTTGTTTGGTGTATAATATATGATATCAAATTATTTTACCTGACTCAATTATATAATTAAAATAAATTTATAATTTTTATATAATATGTTAATGTTCTTCCAAATAAATTCAAACTTGAGGAAATATATTTCTATTCTCACTTTTGTTTTTGTGATACTTATGCCATAATGACCACTCAATTATTTTATGGGGTGTATACAGAATAAAATTAACGTGTTATATCATGAAAAAAATATATTAATAATAATTAATGTTTCATATGATGATATTCATTCATGAGGCTTACGATTCAAAAATTTACCAATCTGGTAAATGTTTTATGTTATAAGTCTCATTTTTTATTGGGATTGTTTATGATTAAGATTATGATAATAGAATGTCATTATCAACCTCCAAATAATATCATTAATTTTATTCCAAAATGTTTATTTATTATGATTACATTTTTTACTTTACTTATCCTATATTTAATTAAATCAAGAGTCTAATGGAGTTATTTAAGGAATAACTATCTTTATTTCACCTTTCAATCATAAAAAAATTTCTTCAGTGACATTTTTTTATAAGAAAAAAATTCAATAATGCTTTAATTTTATCTCATGATTTTTTAAATTCAATTTTACCCATGAATAAATTTTTGATAAATGTTTTATAATGTATCTTATTTTCATTTTCTAAACAAGGTAATTTAAAATTTTTAGCGAAAAATGTTAAAGGAATCATTATATTAAAATGCATGGAATAAATAGTGTTTCCCACCACAATAAATGGTGAATGATATTAAGATATCAATAAAATTATAGGAGTAAAATTTATAGATTATTTTATATATAATATTTAGGAATTATTTATATTTTTACAAATTTATTTCAGAATGAAATTGAAGGTTTCCAGAAGAAATATTCTATATATCATTAAATGTAATTTTCATCAAATATGACACAGTTTTATGTTTCATATTATTTATTAGGATTATGTTCCAATGATACCATCTGTTTTATTTCTCTAGATTCTATATTATTATGATGAAAATATTTTTATGAAACCTATTTCTATTTAATGATATTTTCTTTAACGAAATGATGAAATCATTATGAAAAAATATTTATTTTCCAAGATGTTATTATATGATAAAATGTTTATGAAGCCCATTTTATATATATGAATTATGATATTATGAATGTGTTATGATCTTTTATCCCACATATGTATGATTTTCATTATGATATGAGTGGGCCAATATTTATATATCCCTCTAATGCATTGTCTAAAAATGGATATCTAATGAGATAAACATGATTGTAATAGAGAGTGAACCTTAATCAGTAAGGCGATCATTCCACTATGTTATTTTTAAGAGTGAAATTTGACTAATATTATGGAATGGGGACTGAATCCAATCACATTTATAGTATTTCTTTTAATAAGGAAATGATTTTTTTCATATGTGTGTTCCATAATCATTTGCCTCCTTATAATTTTATGCTATCATAGATCATGTTCTTTTATTTAATTATTATTCATATATCATGCACTACTAAACTATATTCTATGATTCAATATTATGATATATTATATGCAGGATATGGATTTTCAAAAATTTTTCTGATATTCTCATACCCTTATGCCCATATTATTTTTAATTTATCTTTAATATCTTTATTGTTTACACTTACTGAGCTTATGATCACACCATTTTTATGTCTCCTTTCCCCATGTTATGATGGAAAGTTTTAGGTATGTTTTGTTTGAGAAGGTTTCTAGTTATGAAAAACTAAGTGGAAGATGATATAGATTTTTTATAAATTATTTTTTATGAATCCAATATTCCAAATACATAAAAATTTTATGTCCAATATCCCTTATTTGTAAATTATAAAAAAAATATTTATTTAATTAGTTGTAATACCAAAGTATGAAAATCATGGGTCTCTATAAATGTTTTTGGTTATGAAATATACATAAAAAATGTTGTTTAATATAATCTATATGATATAGTGAATCATTCAAAAAGATATAATTATATGTATGAATTGTACACTAAAAAACATGAACAATATTTATCAGATGAACATTGTTATTAAAAAAGTAAAACTGGATTAAAAACTCTAAAATTAAATATTTTAAAAAATTAGGATGAATATAGAAATATCATATAAAATAAAAAATTGTATATGAGATGATAAGGAAACTAAGATTATATAATTGAACATAGCATATCTCCTGTGTGGAACAACAATTATTTTTATAGCTCATTGAACAAAAATAGTTCATACAATCTACTAATGAATGGTTGGATTAGATTGAGAAAAATGACATGCAAGAACCTATTCCCTAAAATATAGGAATTAATTATGGTTGAAAAAAGTGGGTTATCAAAAAAATGATGAATTAACGTGTACAAATTTAATGAAACAATTTCTCAGACTATTTTAAAATCTTACTCAAAGGTGGATGAAGTTTATTTTGAATTGAATTTTTCCACCATTGTGATGCTTTATACTATATGAATGTTCTTGGATGTTTCTTCACATAATTGTTAAAAATTATATCATATGGATGTTACGTCATCATTTTCAGGTTTTAGGGATTAATCATGTGATGAATGTTTGAAGAAAATGAAGTTGATATTAAAATTTTCTATACTTGTCATGGAAAATTTCTATCTAGAAATAAATTTTCATCTAAAATGAAGATACACTATATAATATAAAGAAATTTATTCAATAATTTTTTTTTAAAAAAATAGCATGGAGGAATAAAAAATATTATACACCAGTTTCTATTGAAATTATGTTGAGTGAAGATGAAGGTGGGAAATGCATGAATTAGTAATAACTAGAAATATTGACAAGAATTTTTTAAAACTACCTCAAGGGCATAAATTTTATATGATGTTCTCTTATGTTCATGACATCAGTGTTCCCCTATGGAATCACAAATTTTGGTAGAAAAATATTTCTACTATTTGTTAAAGGAAAATCAAAAAATGAGATGATTTATAATAGATATAACTAGAAGAACATTATTAAGTTCACAGATTCATATTAGGATGGCGATTTTCACGATTAAAAGTCAAAAATAAGGGTAGGACTCGTATTGGGAGTATTTTACATGAGTTAGAAAATTATGATACAATGTTCTATTATATTTAGAATAGTGAATATAGAATTTTTTTCTTCTACACAATAATGTATAAAAATGATGTGGATTAATGCTCATATTAATGATCTAAGAGGGAATTTTTTTAATAAAATTAGGATTCATTGTCATAATGGATGTGTTGTTGCTAATTAAAATAACCCTATACAACATTCTCGATTGAAGAACATTGATATAAAATATTTGTTCTTTAAGAGAATTTTTTTTTTCAAGATGATATATTTTATTACATTTTAATGAAAAATAAAATTAATGATGGTTTAAATAAATATATTCTAAGGGAAATAATTGATAAATTGATTCTTCAATTATATATTTATCCTCTAATTACGATCTTATAATGTTAGTAAGTAATGTCACACCCACTATGCATTAAATTCTGATTTTGAATGTGGGAGGGAATGTATGTCATTAAATAGAGATATATATCTCACTATATGATGAAGCTAAAGAACATGTTATCATAAGAAGGTGAAAAAGACAAGAATGAGGGAAAATTTATCATGTCATGGATAAAAAATTTATTTCATCAAGGGATTGAATAATTTACAAAAAAAATCATTATTAAATAGTGCAGTTTCATAAAAATCCCTATTAGATAGGATGTGGGTTGATTAAATGTTTTATATGATTTGTGGAATGTGTTAATGATTTTATGAATATTTTCAACAAAACTATGTGTATTGAGGATCCTTTTCAATGTTTTTATGGAATGAATTTTATTTTATTATATAAAAATTTATTTATGTGTTTTTATAATAATTTTGAGAAATAGTTCTTAATTATAATTAGAACATATTAATCATGTATAATAGAAGGTGAATGATGTTTCATTAAATATTTTAGGAATCATTCAATGAGTTATATGATCTATTGTCAATATTTATGTTCCTAACATCAGTAAGAAACTCAAGATCCATCATTACATTGTATAGAGGTCGATGTTACACCATGTTATCAGAAAAACCAATATGGCATTTACTGTTTGGAATATTACATTATTTCCGCACTGGTGAGTTTGTAAACGAATTTAAAATATGTGTCAATTCCAAATAGGGAGGTAAACTGGTGCGATAATATTGATGATTGAGTGGTAGTAAAAATTTGAAATTGTATTTTGGATCATAGAAATATATTGCATAGTGTATATAGTAAGGAATTTTTAACTAGAAAAATTGGGAGTAATCAATGTTTATGTCAACATAATTGTATAGAGACATCATTTATGCCAAAATTCATTCAATTTTTCAATAATGTTATCAAAAATTCAATGAATAGTGTATTCCAGAAATATCGAGTAAAGCTGACTAGATATAAAGGGTGTAAAATGTTATTGGTTATAGTGTTAAAAATATTAATTTGAACACCATGAAATGTTTTCATATGAATGTATATATTCAATTTCAATGAAAAAACATTGAACGGAGTATTTTGATACTTTCTATCATTACAAATATCACCATGAATCATGTGTGATATCTGACACTCCAACTCATGAAGTAAACACAACACATGTATGTCATCTTATGGTTCTAATAGAAACAAAATCTTCCCCATAGATAAGACACATTGTTAGCTCAACCATCCATTTGGTTAGGTCACATAGAAGCATAAAAATCTACTCCACAACCTCAATAAAATCCTTCATTGTCTAAGGGTCTATATCGCCTCAACATAAAAGCAACCCCTATAGCTGGAACTCACACAACTCATTAGAACTGTTTGATCCATCATCCTATACCAGTTGATTCATCCACTGATCCACATAAGGATGATAATCTATATAGACCAATGGAGTCTAGTCCATGTGTATCTAAATTTGACTTAGCACTAATATTCCCCCATCAAAAAAAACTCACGAATGGGCCCTTGAATTTAGGTAGCATCAATCAACATGTCATCATACTGATGCTATCTCAAAATTTTATCTAGTTTTATTCATGGATACATCTTGGTTGACATCATGACACACCCCATTCAATGATCATAAATGGGGAGATAACATAGGAAGTAAAATTAATGGAATATATTCAATATGATTTATGTATAATTGGATCTTGACAATTAATGTTTCAATATGATGAGTTGACCAGAAGGTAGTTAGATTGCTTCTGGATGGATAAGCCAGTCGAAAAATGATCATTGGGTACCCATGCTTGAAATTCACACTCAATACACTGGGAAACATTTCCTTATTATCTCAAACAAATCCTTTCTATGGTTCCAACTACAAACCCTAACCCAAGGAATAAATCCATTGATACTACTCTATCACGACTTGATGAATTGGGGCTTACTTTGATAGCATAATGCTCATCATGACTCCCTAATCCCACCTCCAATAGGGTAAGGGAGGGATACCACCATCAGGAATGAATAAATTGATATGTGATTCCTTCACCTAATCGGCATGTATATACACACACAACCATCTCCATAAATATGTGAAAATAAATAATAGAAAATTGAAACATTTTGAGTACATCCATAAATGAAATAAACTCTAGGTAAAACATAAGAGTATTAAAATATAAACAAAATGTAAAGGTGAAAAATAAATTCCAATACAAAATAATTATTTCCCAACTTGAAAATATCTAGATAATTTTACAACAGAACAACGGCCAACTCCTAATATCAAAGCACATCTAGTGAATTTGGTCATTGCACTAATGTACCACAATGGTCCTCTAATGTCACCATGACACATGGTATCAATGCACATGGATGGGTGAAAATATACATACCTAGTAGGAATCCCAAAAAACCACAATGGGATAAATTTAAAGATACAATAGTAGTCATCTCTAGCCATATCAAGAGGGAATCAAAAGAACCAAATATATGCTCATAATGAAACATTAAAGAGATAAAGGTGATATTTATTTTCATATCCTAGCTAACACTGATGAGTAATGCAATTGCTATAATGATACGTCCAGTAGTCAAAAAATTTGTATAACCATATAAGATACAATGTGGAGGACCCAACCTCACCATTCCACATCATTGTTCACGTGGAACAATATCCTCTCAATGTTTCATGTGTAACATTGGTAGAGTAAATTTTGAGGACCCACACCTCACCATTGTGCTCCATAATTGAGTGGAACTATCCCCAGTCTAGGAACCTCATATAAAATCATAAGAGTCGGTGTGGATGACCTACACCACTATGATATTCTCCATAGTTGAGGATGAAATATCACTAGTCCAAAAATATTGTGAATCCTAATAAGATAGTTTGTGATTGTCCTCAACCTTGACACTATTCTCTAATTCCTAAGGTGGAACTATATCCTTTATAGTACCCTCACCCTAATTCGATTTAGGGTACCACTTGGTGGATAGTGGACTTTCACCCTAGTGCATATGGGGGTCCCACTTAGTTAATAGAATACTTTCACCCTACTACATCTAGGGGTGTCACTCAGTTTATAGATGAATGATTCCCTAGTGTGTTATGTGGGTGCCACTTTGTAGATAAATAACATGCTACCTACTGTGTCAGGGCGTGGTACTCAGTATAAATAGAACCCAATTCTTGGTTCTTTAGGGGGGAGGTTCCACTCAGTTGATAGAGGACCCACACCTTTATGTATCAGGGGTGAAACTCAGTTGATAGAGGACCCATGTCCTAGTGTGTATGTGGTTTCCAATCAATGTATAGAGAACCCACACCCTAGGGCATCATGTGGGGTCCTCTTGAACTATGTAAAGATTATGGGGGGACCCATGACCTATTTTGATATATGGGTTTTCACCCCGAACATCACTCTGATGATCTTTCATGTTCATTGTTATTGGTCAAGAATAACCTAAAGAAGTTTCATTCTTGTAACCCCTCATTTCATATATTAATGTCAATTACAAAGGATGTAATTTCAACTAATGTGGAAAATACTTAGGATATGCTACTAGAATGAAAGAATCCAATCCTCGAAGAAGGATATATGGATGTCAGATGATAGTAATAAAGGTAAATGAAATATACCTATGGTAACATGACTTGTGACTTTTCCAAGACATCTAGATTTGTCTTTGTCTAAACATGAATTTCCATGTAAAATGGAACTACATGACATGTTATCTTGTTACAAGAAGTGTCTTGGATAGTCAAGAATTTCTCGTGTCCTTCTAGACCATACCAATGTACAATGGTTGTGTTTTTTTACAACATTAATGTATGAGTACATGTTCATGCCCATGTATTCTAGTCATTACATGTGCCTGGTCATGCCCATCTCCATGTACTCCTAGAGTACACACGAAACTACTATAACTAGGTCACTGAATATGTTTTTCATTGTAAACAAAAATTTATATATATCTCCACTCTAAACCAAAGCCACCACAACATGGGGACCACATGACATGTGTTCCTAGAATACACATAGCATAAGTCTAGATATTATAAAAAACAAAATAATGATCATGTGCCTTTCCAACTCTTCTTCTGCTACCATTCTAGTTTCAAATATTCATGATTTGTGTAGATATACTGTCTACTATGAAAAATCTGACCACAATGGTTAGATTCTAGCCACTCGAAATGCATGTGGGTCATCACATTTCCCTAGATATCTCTTGTGGATTAGTAAACAAAAAAACAAGCTTCCAATTCATTTTTTAATCACCCACAACCTACATATCACCATGATACATCCAAAAAACAATGATCCTCATGTCATTCCATCATCCATAATGAATTTTTGGTGGGGGAGTAGTTTCATCGTTCTCAAATTTGACCCAGTAATGTCGAACCACGACTTCATGTGCTAATGAAGAATAATGAAAATAGTTGTATAAGAAAATGAGAGGATGAGAGTGAATTCATCATTAGATGATACAGTCTTAACTAATGATCATATGATATTAGTATCCATGGGTGATGTCATGGTGTAATATGGGATAATGGGATCAAGAATACTAATATCCAGTAAGACTCCTATAAAGGACATAAATCAAAGATAAAATATAGAATATATATTAATTTAACCATATAAAATTTAATAGGGTGGAAATAAATCAGATAAAACTCCCTACCTCAAGTTTGGATCCATCATTGATGAAGAAGTAGTGTACATCATGCAATTGGTGAGATCCATGACCCCTTTTGACATAGATGATCCAATCCTCCCTTACACTATTAACATCACACCCCATTATCACATCCAATTCCCATTTGAAACTAATCTTTAATGATTCTATTTATACCCACACCCCACCCTTATCGATTTTTTTTTACTTTTCCCTCACATCAACCCATCTGTTGCATCGAACAACCCATCCTCTATAGAATATGGATGACATCCAAATTCATACCCTCATCCCTATAAAACCAATTTTATTTATATAGAGAAACATCATTGTGATATATATTTTATAATTTAGAAAAATTTATGAATATAAACTTACAAAATTTGGGTTTTCTCTTGTTTGTACTGAAATGTCAAAAATTATAATTCTCTAGTTAGAAAAACCAATACATATTATTCAATGATTTGAAGGATTATTTTTTTTATTTATCAAAATTAATTTTTTGATATGAATATTATGTGATTTTATTTTTATATTCCCATGTATATCTTCATTAGTTGATGAATTATTATATTTAAATGTGTGTATAAATATAATTTCATTACGCAATAGTTTTTAGAGATTTATTACCTTTTTGTACAATGTAGGGAATTTTTTTATTAAATATATATAATACCATAAAAATAGGTATAGACCTATCTATCGCATATTTAATAGATATTAAAACACAAAAACTATTTTTATACAAAAAACACATTACGATATAGTTTACATGAATACATGAATTATGTATATCAAAAATCGATAAATTAATATAATGTATGGAAATTTTGTTGGTAGGAATGGTCCCTAATTTCATCTTGTCTTGGAATCATTTTATTACACTCTAATAAAGTGGGTTTGATAGAAAAAAATATTCCATAATGAATATTTTCCATGGTTTTAGGTGGATACTTCAATACAATGATGAATGTTTCCGAGAAGAGGGGGAGTTGGAATTTCTAATGCTTTCATGCAAAATTTTAAAAAATTCATGGGTGTGAAAGGGATTTTGTATATAGGCTTTATCTGTAGTATATTTACAAGGTCCAATAACCTAGAATGGGTCAGTAGAATCTGGAGCTTTCTTAACTGGTGCCTTACTAATATTCAATGAATTGATAATTTTTCTCAAGAAATAGACTCCCATATGATCTAGTCACTATATGATCACTCGCTACATCGTTTTTTGTTTAAGGAGAGATGTTTGAGAAATAAATGGTTCTCCTATTCTATTAATTATAGTCGGGAGGATGGTTTTCTTTAGAATGTGAAGGAGTCTTAGGACCAAGCAATTTGTGGACTAGCATGGGGGAAGTTCATGAAACAACTAGAATGGATTAGGAAGGATTTATAAGAGTGGAGACATACCAAAAGGGATGGAAAAACCAACTTGGAGGGGCTCATGGGAGATATATAAAGTTTTTAAAATAGCTTACAAACTGATTCGAGTGATGATAAGTATTCCATTCTTGTTGAGAAGGAAAAAAATTAGATGAGAAACTACTTTAAATTAAAAGGGTATTTAGGCAAAAATCCTGAGCGGCATGGCTTTGAGAGGGGGATATAAACACTACATATTTAAAATATTGTTTCAAAGAGGAAAACTAGATAAAAGGATTAATCTAATACTTGATGATGGATCCTATACTTTTTGTGCATAAGAGGTTGGGAAAATGGCCTTGTAATTTTTTTAAGGATCTCTCAATAGGAAGTAGAAATAATGGCAGCCTAAGTACACAAGATGTAGAGGAATCCTTCATGGATTTTATACCTCAATTGGTAGACAGTATGGATAATGTGGTGTTGATGGCTATTCTAGGGATTTAAAAATTCAAGGAATCTATTTTTAGAATGAAAAGGGAAAGTGGCACTAGTCCTGAAAGCTTCCAAGGATTAAACTATTTTAATTCATGGTACATTGTCATTATTAAATTGGAGGAGGTGGTGCAAGATATTTTTAGAGTCTGATCCCTGAATAGGATTGTTTGTGCCTCCAAATTTGTTTTGGTTCCCTTGGTTAAGGATCCAATTTCCCTAAATCAATATAAACCAATTTGACTCTATATCATTGCCTATAAAATTTCTTCAAGTATTACCAATAGAAATTTGGGATGGATCATTATAAGAATCATTTCATAGGAACAACATGGATTTTTACATGGGTGAAGTATCTAGGGGGATATAGGCATTGCTAATAATAGGGTAGAGGAAATCAATAAGATGACTACCAGATCTAACATTATGGTCAAGGTGGATATGGACAATGATTATGTTAGATTGGAGTGGAGATTTCTCATTTTGGTAATGAAGATGTTTGGATACCATGAATGTTTATATGACTTGTGTTATCTCTATTATGCCTCGTTATGGATTACAATTTCTCTTATGGGAAGGGGATTCTACTTTTTCAAATTTCTCTGTAGTGTTAGACAAGGAGACCCTTTGTCCCTATGTCTATTTTTTATGGCACTGGAGGTGATGAAAAGAAAGATTCATAAATGTTTGTATGAGGGGAGGCTTATGCCTTATAAAAATAGTTCTATAAAAGGGATTGTGTCACACCACATGTTTTCTGATGATATGTTCTTTTTTATGAACAGTATGAAAATATAAATTGTGGGGTTCAATAACATTATGAAAAAATATGAGATATTGAGTGGAAAATAAATCAACTCAAGGAAAATCTATGTTTACATATCCAATGAGTTTTTAGGTAGATGTAAAAATTCCATTCAAGAGAAACTAGGGTTTCAAATATGGAAACTACCAATATTTTAACATGGAACACCCATATCACATGGAATAGTGGAAAAGGAACTATTATATGAAATCTTTAATCTACTCCCTAGTAGAATTTATAATTGGAAAAATCAGGTTCTTTCATTTGGAGGGAAGATGACATTGTTCAATAAAATTCTTACCTCAATCTTGATGCATGTGTTATCCATTATTAGACCACCAAACGGTATAATTACTAAGATTAAGAACATTATGTCTACATTTCTTTGGGATGTGAATTAAACTTGTGAGTGTCATAAGAGTTCCTGAAATTAAATGGCTATACCAATTGAGGAGGGTGGTATTGGGATACACAGAGTGTTAGAAACCATGAAGGGTATACCAGCAATGTTTTCATGGGATACTATGGAATCCAATTAATTATTGGAAATGTTTATCAAGGATTGATATGGAGATAACTACAGGAATTTTTCATGAAAAAATAGGAGAATGTCTGACCTAATTTCATGCAGTCTTGAACACTTAGAGGATATTATAAAGATGGACCGGTGGATTATAGGGTTTTGGTATATTAACACATGCAATAAAAACTAGGTTGGTGATATGTTGTTCTACCCAAGACACCATGTCCTAAATATTTCATTTATGGAGGCTAGTGCATACCGTAAATTCATGAAATCCATTCTTGATCACAATTAGTAAAATATCTACAATGACATCAGGAATGTGGAGGAACAATATCGATGTATTTTCTCAGGATCAAGATTTTTTAAATTCTATGGGTGGGCCTACTAAGAATTGACCCAAATGAGAACTGGGATAGATGACTAGGTAGTGAATCTATAGTAGAAAGGTATTCCAAAGAAGATGAATTTTTTAGTATGGTGCTTAAGTAACCAGGCCTTCCCTATGAAAGAGAATATTTAGAAAAAAGGTGTCTCGCTGGTGTCTCATTGTCAATGGTGTGTTCAATCGAAAGAAGAAAATGTGCGGCATGTGTTTTTTCATCGTTATTAGGCAAAGGGGGCTTGGGAATTCATGGAATAGGAAATGAATTTATTCCAAGGTATAGATTCTGTGTAGGGAGCTATTGAGTCTTGTTTCGAGGGCGCTAGACAGAATGGACTGAAGGTTAGGTTCTGAAGTATGAATTTTGCAGTAGTTTTATGGATCCTCTGGTAACCAATAAATAAGGCTCGTGATGGCAGGAAGTATTCTTCACTCTTCCTCTAGGTGAGGTAGATGTTGCTGGTGGAGGAGTTGGGGATTCTTATAAAAGGCGAAACCATTATGGATCTTTGAGATAGTTTTATTCTAGGAAATTACTGGAATATGGATACTAATAGAAATAGTCAAATTAGGTGGGTCAGATGGAAATCTCCTTCTCTGGTCTTGAAACTTAATGTGGATGTTTCTAGTACAGTTGGAGAAATTATAGGTAGGGGCCTTGTCAGAGACTGTTTGGTCAATCTTCATAGGCTTCATTCCATTATATAGACAAGGAAATTCCATTGGAGAAGAGGTGAGATCTCTGGAAACTAGAATTATGTTGTATATAAACCATAATATTTATATTTATAAAATTGAATTAAACTCAGCTGTGTAGGTTAAGTTTCTTAAAAGGAAAAGTAATGCTCCATGCGAGATGTCCTACTTGATTAGGAGGTGAAGATTGTTTATCAACCTAGGAGTCATTGTTAGTCATACATGGAGTGAAGGGAAATTTGTTGTTGACGCTTTTTATATCCAAAGAGGACAATAAGATTCTTTGATTGTTTACACTTATATGGGGTAACTTTTAAATACATATATGTTGTTTTTAAAGGGTGATGCCCTTGGATTTCATTATTTCTACAAAACTTGAGTTGTTGTTTTTTTATGATTTCTTGCTAATAGGATTCTTTTTTTAATAAAAAGTTAATTTTTAGTTAGTAATAATTATAGATGTTCCCTTGTATATAAATATATTTTTGTATTTTTTTGTGTGTATGGATCTTTCTAGTTTTAATTAATTACATAATAAATTTATATAAGTTAATATATTTAATATGAAATTCGTGTGACTTATTATATGACGCATATATCTTGTGAATAGTTTACCATTCAAACATTACTCAATGAATCAACATAATAGAAAACACGATGTTGATCATGCATTTATTGTGGGTAGTCAGGAAATGTTGTTGAATATTTTTCTCCCTGATATCAATATTCCTCAGGGTTATTATATATGTTTTAAATATACGATACACATTTTATTTACATTTCATGGGATTTATATTCATCATTATTTGTTTCACTTTTAATAATCCATGGATCTATGTAACATGAGGTAAGTAACATTATGATTGGATTAATTTCTTAAATTTATGTAATATAATAACAAAAGATTATTTAATTTCTTTCTATGTGTTAGTTTATAATAAATGAAAGCATTAATTCATTAAAAAAATTATAATTAATGAGATATGGTATTTTTGAGTTTTTAAAAAATAAAATACTGACCATCAATATCATTTTGTATAACTAGATTATATATCACTATATATATTAATTTACATGCATAAGTTTTGTGAATGTTAAAGCTTTATAAAAAATAGTAAATTATAATGAAATTATTTATATGGAAGAACACATATATGGCCAGAATAATTTTTTTTGTATTTTCAAATGACACTTTTAAAGGCTAAGTGTGAACCCTAACAACATCACCCAATAAAAACCATAAAATGAAAGACAACCCAGAAAAATACTACATGAAATGCCCCTCCCCAGTGATTACATCATTATGTAAAACATCCACCATCGCATGGCTACTCGGATAGCTGTCCCATGCAGGGTTGCATGGCCTGGTACCGATGGAAAAAATCCATACCCTCTCGTTTGGGAATATTATAATAAGAAATATCAATCACATTTTATTTTTTTTCTTTGTTTTACCTATATTTAATAATTCATTTTGTTGATTTTTTTACTTTTATGAATATTTAATTTTGATTGATTAGTGGGATCATAAACTTAATATTCTCTAAGAATAATTTCTAATTGGGTGGTTTCATTAAATGATTAATGAAACACTTGATATTCCTTTCGTTGCGTGGTATAGTTCTTTTCATTATTATGTTGATATATTATTTTTGAAAATATAAATAAATTATTATCATAATAATTTATTTTATTTATGATATTTAGTGTACTAAAGTAATTCATGTGTTTTAATCACATAGAAAAAATATTTTCATTTACTTTAACTATTTCTTTCATTAAATAAATATATATTAAAAATTACAAAATGTTTGGATGGCCAAGTAAAAACATGAATGTCCACAAAGGTGATATCAACATGTATAAGAAATATAATTTTTGGGGATACACAAGAGATGGATTGTGGTGTATGAATTGGGATAATTAGTATATATTTTTTATGAAGAACATTCCATTATTATGAATTAATATATTCTTTTTCTTTCATGTTTATGAATGAATTTCCTTATTTTTTTAAATTTATTTTGTAACTAATTTTTTTTCATCAATACCGAACTCATTTGATTAGGTTATGTGAAATTTTTTATATTTATTTTCTTTTTCCAGTTCTATGAGGTTTTTTAATTTGTTATATATTCTCAAGAATATGAATTATATATATATTCATGATCACTATTACCCTAGCATTAAAATAGTTATTTTTATTAAATTTTTCATTATCAATCAACTGTAAAATAAATGTAGGCTTATATATCTATAGAATAAAATTTAAATTTTTTCTTGGTGTTTTATTTTTCACCCTAACTGATTTTAAATTGATGTTCATATGATACTCCACTATTAATAACATACTCCATTGCATATATAACTTTTATATCTATAATAACAGTGTATATTAATATATTAGTGAATCATTTTTTTCATTTGGTTGATATATAATTATCTATTACACATAATGTGGTCATTTTATTTACACAATTTGAGAGACACTCCTTAATTTTATTATAGAATCTTATAGCTAATTTCTTTGTTTTTTTCACCTTAGTTTCACTTTTTATTATAATTGTAACATCATGTTACCCATTTTCTGGAATTTTTTATGCCATGTTTTATTTTCCATTTAATTTGGGTGTGTTTCCTAGTCTTTTGGTGTATTATAAAAAATGGTGATGGTTTAAAATAGGGAGATATGATATAGTTTAGGGGATGTAGTGCGTATATTCTCAGTTAAATCATTAAGGCGGATGCTACAACAGAATGGTCAGAGGGATAGATTTCGATGGTTCGGCTAATTTGGAACCCCTTTGTGGCATTGGGAGTCATCTATGATGTAGTGAAAGAGGGAAGATTTGGGGTTACTCTTCCCTTTTTTGGTGTTGTTATGGCATATTATAATGTATGAAACTTATCCCTTACCTACGTAATTCAAATATATGGCATGTTTTCTGGAGGCTATTTTACCAAGAGGCATTATGGTGTGGTCTACTGTTGATGCCTCAAAGTCTTGGGTATTTTTACCCTTCTGTATTGTGGCAAAGGGGGATGCAACATGGCTATTGTTTATATAGTCATAAAAGTCCCATCCAAAATTAAATTCCAATATCCCTATTCTTGAGCTTCACTCTATTTATTGGATTTTAAAGGCCCCTAAGAGGCATTTCACCTACTCCAACCTCTATACTGCAAGGATCGAATATATGGTGGAAGAATTGGATTCAATTATTGTAATAGATATCTACTCAATTTTGAAATCATATATTTTCCATTATATCCTTCTTAAAGAGTGGTAGAACATCATGTTATTGATGCATGTAATCTCCAGTTGTATGTATCTTGATTATTGGTATTATTTTTTGATCTCCATTACCATAGTTCTTATTGTTGTTCTCATTAGAGGTGTTATCTGTATTGCAAGAATAAAGTTATGTTGTCCCATAATTCTTTAAACTGAAATCACATCATAATATTTACTGATTCATTGATAATGAGTTCATAATAGTGCTGTTCATAAGACTTGTAGAAAATATGTGAGTTCCTTTAATGTTTTCCTCATATGTGATATGATTTAATGGTTTATTCAAAAAATGTTTTCACTAAGTCACCCATGATCTATAGTTCATGTGGATGATTAAGTAACATATATAATTTTTCCATATATTTTACACACTATGATGTTTAATGGGATAATAAAAAAAAATTACATTTTTTCAATAAAATTATTAATTATATAAGTGGTTCTAGCCACATTAATTCTTAATGAAGCTTCTTCACTTAGTGGGAGAGTCTCTAGAGTAAGATGATGTGGTTCCAGTGACAGTGAGTGGTACCATTACTATAACATAATCGTTAGTTACTTATTTATTTTATGATTGTTCTTATCAGTCATTTATATATACTCATATTGTGAAACTATTAAATCTTCATAAAGTTATTTTTTTACCTGATGGATTTTACTATGCCCCTCTGAATGAAGAGAGTAAAGGGTCTCCATTGTATTTATTGTTTCTCAATATTATATAGATTTATCATACCTTGATGTTTATAGTAATCAACATTAATACTCTTGATTTCATTTTTTCTATGGATTGGCTAATTCATCATAATAACTTTATTGACTACTACCTTAGGTGGGTCTCCATTACTATGCCCGAAGGGGTGTGCAATGTTTTTCAGGGAGAATAGGAAACAATGTCATGTAGAGTATTAAAATATTTTATATAGTTTTGTAGGGAAATATATATATATATATATTATTTTAACATATATTGAGAATATTCAATTAGTAATCTCCCTCTATTTACTCCGAGTTTCCTGATGTGTTTCCTTCTGAATTTTTAGGTTTTCTCTAGTGATGGTGTTGTAGTTATCTATCAACCTATTATTATGTATGATGAAAATCACTAGTCCCATATACTGTATAGAACTATATTAACTAAATAATTTAAATAATTAGTTGGATGATATTCGAGAGAAAGGATTTATATGCCTGAGTGTGTCACTTTGGGAGGTACTTGTTCTCTTTGTGAAGAAAGATGATGGAACACTTTACCTCAATATTGATTATAGAAAACTCAATCATGTTAAGGTAACGAAAAAGTATCTATTTCCATGTTTTGATGATCTATTTTCCATGTTTGATGGAGAAATGTGTTTAATGAAAAATAAAATTTGTTCTGATTATCACCAGATAATAAAAAATCATCTAACATTCAATAGACTACCATCAATAGTTAGTATGGCCATTATGAGTATCTTGTTATTAATTACGGTCTAACCAATGATCATCTAGAATTTATGGAACTGATGGATATGATACTCTATGAGTACCTTGATATGTTATTTTATGTCTTTATGGGTTAAATAATTGTTTTTCCAAAAAATTGAAGAAAATGTATGTTATCTGAAATTAGTTCTTGAAATTTTTAGAGATCACAAACTTTTCATAAATCATTGAAAATTTGATTTATGGATTCATGAAGTTATCTTCTTATGACACAGGGTCTCAAAAGAGTGTTTTTAATTTTATCCTAGAATAGGGAATATTGTTATGTCATGGTAAAAACCATGTAAAATTTTCATGATTCAAAGATTCATGGGATTGATATGGTTTTATTAAATTTTATTTAATGATTTATCAATGATAGCTTCTCTGATGACTTTGTTCACTCGTAAGGGAGTGAAATTTTTTTAGGATGTGAGATGTGATACTAATATTGATGATTGAAATTTATTTTGACATCTGTATCAATTTTGACTCTTCTAGAGGATGTATATGGATATTTTTTCTTTTGTAACCAATCAGTTTTAGGTTTTGGATGCATTCTTATGCAGGTTTATCAAGTGGTAACATGTGGTCCCATATATCTTAGGGTACATATGAAAAATTAACCAACCCAAGAACTCGAACTCTAAAATGTGATGCATTCTCTTACCATTTACTATGATTAAATTGTTTAAGAAAGGATTACCATTTCTTCCAACAAGAATAACCCGAGTTATATCTTCGCTAGAAATGTTCTAAATATCTGTTAGATGCATTAGAAGGTGTACCTGCAGTCTTATGACTGCAACATTTCCTACACTAATAGTAATAGGAACATCATTTTTAAATCATTGAGTAGGAAATATCTGAACCAAGCCCTAATGGAATCATCATAAGTGTGTAACTTCATGTATATATTTGGTAATATGCATTTGGGAGTCTAGGTGGATGGGGCTAAGGTTGTTTTGAAAAAAATTTAGTCGACCTCTTCATTTCACAAAATGATTATTCGGGAGTAGATTTTTATGATGAATATTTTGGAATTAGGGACTCTCTATATAGTGGATAGACCATTTGAGAGTGTCCATTATCTTTATAGGTTATCATATGTGCACAAAACTAATACATTGAATATTTTATTGTGAGAAAGGTTTTGATTAGGGATTTCAATAATTCCTAGAGTTCATTTCACTCAATAATTACAATGATGCTCTAAAATATGATTCAATGTAATGGTGGATAGGTATGTGGGGAGACGTCACTAACATTTCTCCCTCATTTACATACTTATAGTAGGTCAAATACAAGAACCATAGATCATTAATATTGCTTCAAAAACATTATCTAATGACATGGATGTGTTAAAATATATTTATGTACTTTTTTGTTGGGATTCCACATACACATAAAGTGGACAATTTTATATAGATTATGATTGATAGGAAAACCATATTATCTCATGTTATACTAGTTCAAGAAAAAACCAATGTAAAATACTTGGAGGTCTATATGTGAATGATATTTTCTATTTTTAGGGATACCCAAATACTATAGATTCTTTTAGGGGTCTCCATTTTACTTTTCTATTTTAAATAGGAATCTATAATGAATTGTGATACTATGTTATTTTAAGTCTGACATATCATCTGTTGATGGATGTTCTAATAGAATGATCTATGAATATTTTTTAGGAAATTCTTTGTTCTCGAATTCTTAACATTGGTAGAGCTTAAGAATTCCATATTTTTCTAGATGATTTTTCAAACAACAAAAGTTAATGGTTTTCTATTATAATGGATACTTTTGAGAACATGTAAGAAAGACCTTATTGACCATTGATGTGTTTTGTAGAGATTGGTTAATTATTTCAACCTAGGCTTCCCATACATGAATATTACTTAAATTTAGATGCATATTAAATACATTGCAAAGAAAAAATTTATAAGACTATAATAGTTTAGTGTATCTAGAACCATGGAATACATTCTTATTAATTCATGGATAATCCTAACTTTCTCCCATAAATTTATTCACTTTTAGTACTTGTCCTTAATAAAATTTATTCATAACATAGGGAAAGGAAACATAAGAAATAGTGACCTCAAATACTCAGTATGGGTAAATGAAGTATATACGTAAGAATAACAAGAACATAAGGGTACGAGAGCATGTTAATAAAATTTTAATATCATACCCTATATATAAATTATCATAATAATGATTCATATAAAACCGAATATATGTTCATAAGACTTGAATCAAAAGATAATCATATAATATGATCCATTATAGAATAAAATTGGAGTAAGGCATGAAATTTTTGGAATACATATAATCTTTAAACATTATGATCATTTTTAAATAGAGATAGGTTCAGTTATTAAGTTAAATACATGAAATCATAAACTCACATAAATTTTTGGACATGTAAACATATCCACCTAAGACATTGTGGATATGAATGATATCTCCATGCATAAGATTTTGAACATTTAAGAAGATTCATAGATAAAATTTTGAACATGTAATCAAGTTTGTGCATAACATGTTTAAAATTTTATCATGTTAACATATAACATTATGGACTTGAAGAAAAGATCCATGCTTAATGACACAGTAGTCATGGTTCACTCCCAAGACCATAATATCTAAACATGTATGTTATTGTACAATGTTCACTCCTTATTCTTGTCACATCTATCTCATGAGAGATATATATATCTTTACCCAATGAATTTTAGGGAGATATAGGTCTGAACCCTATCATTATAATAACCATATTTATGTGTGACATGATATCATAAACATTCAGTGTATCATAACCCATCAAATGAAATGGATATCATAAACATTTCAGCGCATAATAACATTTATAAAATAGAAAGCTTTTATAATCATTTCATCACATAAAATACCATAAACTAAGGTTAGATTCATAACCATTCATTTATGGTATAAACCATAGAGGAGAATTAGTTTTTACAAACATCATTCCATCCAAACAAAAACCATTCAAAAAAAGAATTAGAATATTAACCTTGGTTCATATCCCCAGTAATGAATAAGTTAAATAAAATTATTTCATTATAGATGGGGAAAAAATTAATTTATTTAAGGCAATTCTAGTGGAAAATATATTTTCTGGTTTGATTATTTCTTTTTAAAACAAAAAATATTTTAAAAAACATGTTAATTGAAAATAGACTTAGAAACTAATAAAGGTATAATGAAAAACATTAAAAACATGTTCAAAAACATAAATAATTTTTACATTCATTTTCAATTTAAATTATCTTAAATTATCATTATAAATTATTTATTAAATCCTTTAAAAAAAATTGTAAGAAAACATAATTACGACATAAGAGAGAAAACAAGATGTATTTTCATAAAAACATTTTCTAAAATATCGTAAGTACCAAATAGTGTAGTAATGGTGCCATTACATGAATATATAATGAATAATTATATTATAAGAAAATTCCTAATATTTCTTCAGAGGTATATCATTTTATTTCATCCTTGTAGCCTTAATCATAATCAATGCTAGTAAATGATGAGATTGAAGCATAATATCATTACCATCATGGAAACATTAAATAATAAGCCTTGTGAATTTATAAAAAAATGAAACCAAGAATATCATGAGAATGAATAAATTCATGATATAACATATCAAATGGATTTGCATACCCATCATTAAGGAATATAGTGAATATTATAACATACAAATCAAAGAATGAGAAATTGAGAAAAAAACCCTTACTTTTTTAGTCACTTTTGAATCGTAATCCCCGTGAAGGAGTAGCATCAATAGAAAAATTAATTATCATAAAATGAGTTATAATCATGTTATATCATTTCATATAGTCAGTTTACAAACCACATTAATTTTTTTTTTGTCAACATGGCTTATGTCTCATAGAAAATAAAAGTAAGATGAAAAAACCATACAGCTTTGGGAAATTTTTAACTATAATCCCCACAGAAGAGACATCATAAAATCGATTTGTTAATAAAAATATTTTTTTATAAACATAATAATATAAATTATTGGGTGTTGTAAATTAACCCTAATAATAGGTGGTGATCCTATCATGTGTCTCATGGAAGTAAAAAGTTAGATGAATCCCTTACCATAATTCTAGAATTCTGTTATACTTTTTCAAAACTCATGTATAATAAATATTTGTTCATTATAAATATATATCTAAACCATATTCCTATATATAATACATTATATTATTTACTTAATAATTTATATTACCTATTTATTTACTAATCCATATGAATGTTATGTTTCATGTAATAACAGATTTGGTTTTTGTACATGATTTGACATGTTATTCTTGGTACACATACATAGATCATGATTTCATGATTTATAAAATAATACCAATGATATAAATATAATATATATTTATTATAAATATATTTATTTTAATCAATAAAATTTTATGATAGGAAATGAAATACACAGTTCATGGAGAAGATAGGTCATACGTACACATGAACGTTGTTTCCGTATTCTTATCATTTTGAATGAAATAAAATTAAATGATTTATATGTGTATTATTACTCTAGTATATTATTATTTCATGAATATCACATATTTTTATTAAACTCATCCTCAATACATTCTATGTAAAGAGTGAACAAATCATATCGCTTCGTAGTGTGGTAGTCCATCGTAGAGACGAAAGAAGTTATCATATTCCAAACAATGGATTGAATGAAGTTATTTGTGATATATAAATTCATAAATTATAATAATATCATAAATATAAAATATAAAATTTATAAAAATAATTTTTCTCAACCATTAAATGTGGTAATGGAAAATTTAATTACATCGGTTTTCTTTGTGGTAGTCCGTCGTAACATGAATGGTGATTTCTTAACACATTAGATGAATCTATGTCTTATTGTAGGTCATAACCATAATCTAAAACACACTATAAATATTTATGATATTGATGTTATCATATAAGAGTGATATAAAAATAATTTAATGGGATTGAGTAAGAAATAAAAAAAATTTCATTGATGAATATTATATCTTCTTCAAGTATCTCATTTTGGTTTGCACCAAAGGACCTCATTGGTTTGATTTAGGAAAAATGTAAGGAATAAAGGAAGAGATTAGGGATTTTTAGAAATTATTAAGGAATTTATTTCCCTCTCCAAGTGTTTTTTATGGTGTGATGTTTGGAGGTGAGGGGGAGGCCTTTTATAGGTGGGGTGAGTGGAAAGCAATTAAATTTTGGAAAGAGTGATTTCCACCCATGTTTATTCCATGTAAAGTTAAGTAAATAATGGAAAAATTAATTTTCTATAAGGTATTAGGTCTATATATGTCCATCCAATGGGTTATTTACATGTTTTAAGGTCATTTTTTCCATTACATTTAAATTGCAACCACTAAGTAAACTCATTTTACCTTAATCATTGTAATTAATTGCAATTTTTTCATTCATATTTCTAGTAAAAATTCAGTTTTAACTTATTATAAATTATAAAATATTCTTATTAAAAATATGAAATAAATTTTACCAAATTAAAATCAAATAACTGGAAGAAATAATTTAAAATTAATCCTCCAGACAAATCGAGAAAGTGGGGTTTTAAAGTGAAATTGATTAAAAGTTTGAAATGTTTTTATATAAAATTTATATATAAAATTCATTAAAATGAAATAAATTTTATAAATTTATTTAAAATTTGCCTAATAATAAATTAAAACTATTTTGAAATATTTTTTATCTTTATAAACAAATGTAATGAAAAAGGCTGTTTTTGTTTAAAATTATTTATTTTTCACTATTCATCATAAAATGTAACATCTCAGAAAAATACCAAAAATTTAACTTATTATTATTAATACATTAAAATATAAAAAATTAATATATTTTTTCAAATAAAATTTATAATTTTTTCCAAATTTCTTTTAAATCATGTGCGACATTAGAAGGTGGAAATACCATTTTTAGAAAAAAAATAATGTTTTTAAGCAGAAAATTGGATTTATTCATATTAATATTATTTAAAACACATAAGTTTAATGTTAAATATTTGATTGAATATATACTATATGTATTTTATTAAAATAATACACAAAAAAATCACTAGTTTATTGAGGTAAAATTTGTTTGTTTTCCATACAAGTAGTTTTACAGAGAAAGATTTCATATATTTTCAAATAGTTTTCATTTTAATTTTAAATTAAGTTGTCACCAAATAATTAATTTTATATACATATGTAAACAAAGTATTCATAATTTAGTTAATATCATTAAAATTCATGATTCCAAAATCTAGGTGATAGTTATCATATTATATTATTAATTATATGTCATAATTTATCTAAACATGATGTTGCATGTAATTCATGGTAATGTCAAAATTGTCTGTAACAAAAGAAAAACATAGTGTTGTGTGTAACACAAGATAAAATTGGTGTCTCATATAATTCACTCTAATTATGAAACTCATAATTACATGTATCGAAATATTATATAAGATTTATGTGTATGAAAAAATATCAAAAAATCTAAATTCATTTGAAAATTAATAATTACACAAAATCTTAGGGTGTTACATTATAACCCCATTAAAATGAATTTATTCCTCCAAATTATTCTTGGTAAACAATGGTTTAAAACATGAATGTTTCTATCATATAAACCCATATTATAAAAATGAATAATAAAACTTCTATTTAAAAAGGAATGTTAGAAATATAATGGATACCCAAAGTAAATCATAACTAGGTTTTCACATATGTGAACATTTTTGGGATTTAAAAACATAGATAGGGAAAAAAAGATTAAATAATCATAGTGAGTAATAAATATTACTAATAACAAGAAATTGGGTGATCTAGTGAAAGTTAACAACCACCAAACCATAAACCAAAGAGTCATAAAAGATGACATTGATAAAATAAAAATTGATAATAGTAGAGAAAATTTTATTTCAAGATTATATCCCTAAAATTGAATAATGTTCTTGAGAATATATACTTACAAGATTTCATTCAATTTCATAATCACAATATCACCCTTTTTGTCCCTTGATTAAATTACACTTTATCTTTTACTCCAAGAAATGATGGTGAATTTTTCATACAAGAAGAACAAAGATACCATAAGGCCTATAGAATGGCAGGTCATTTAATATATCTTTAGTTATCATCAAAACAATATTGTTATAATAGGTAATATAATATGCATAAATCTTCATATGGTGAAGTTATACATTATTATCTGAAACCTCATTAAAATTTCAAATTAAATCATTTCAAAAATGGTTTACATTATAACAATTCCAAAATTTCAAAATTATAATGAAGGCCACTGAGCTACTCAAAATAAACATAATATTAATCCCCCATATATCATCAATTGTCTCTTGATTTTCACATAACAAACAAGTTAAAACCTTCATCATGTATTTTATTAAACCATGGTAATAAATTGAATTACCCTAAAACCATATTGAAAACATACATTCTACGTTATTCATTGAATACATCCAAATAGTAATGACTATATTCCATAAACTAGATAATGTTTTAAAATCTATCCATGATAGCCTAAAACAAATTAAAAAAATCATTATGGAAATCATTACTATCAAATTTATTTTGTTCATTTAAATTATTTCATTATCTCAAAATCATTATCTCAACTCAGGAACACATTAATGGGTATATTTCTAATAATCATGTATTTTCCCGGAATATCACCATTCCATTAAATAACATTTCTAGGTCATCGACATATTTCAACATATTCATTAAAATACTTAATGAAAACATTATTCTTAAAAATCCTTATATATTTTACAATTGATATAGCATAATACATGAATTCAAATATAGTGCTAAAATGATCATTACAACTCATATGTAATCCCTAAACTAAGCTATATTATCTTATTCTTTAATACGTTTTTCCTTTCTTATGTCAATCATAGTCTCTTTATCATATATAGTATAACCATTACACATACCTCCTTGATGATTCTCATCATTTATCATTCCCCTTAGGACATCAATTTTCATAATTCCCATATTTTCAACCTTTGAAACATTCAATCGTCATTGATATTTTTGGGAGACCAATATTACCATCCAGTAAGTTAACTGAGTTTTTAATTTTTCTTTGTTGATTTCATACTCCATTATCTTTTTCTCCACACATAAAACCACTTCTTATTCCTTTTATCCATTCCCTAGATTTATTCTTTCCATATTATCAACATAAAGGAAATTTAATCCTCATTCATCAATGGAATTTATTACGCAAACTCTAAAAAACCTCGTTCCTTCTCTTCTTTTTTTGAGTCCTAGAGTTATATAAGGTATACATTATCAACAATGTTCCCAAAAAACTTATTTTGAATAATCACAACATCCTTTCCCCCAATTATCATCCCATTTAGCTTCTCATTAAAAAAATTCTATCACATTCAATGTTAGCCCAGTTCTTTCATGTACCCGCCATTGACTAAAACCAAAGAGAATAGTGTGAGAAATGTTAATCATAATGGGAAACAAAATAATCAGAAATATTACTTATCTGATATGTTAATCCTGAAACCTTAATTAAAGACTATTCAATATAGTCTTAAACAAGGTCATCCTGAGTCATTTTCTATTTAAATCCATTGTAATGGTTGATAAATAGTTTTTGAATATTTAATGAATTTACAATGGGAGTATCAAGATATATATCACTACCTATTATCATGTACCAGTTCTTGATCAAGTCCATCTCAATATAGTGTTTTAGGGGTTTTACCCCTATGTACATTTGTGTCAGACCCATATCCACTTATAGTATCCAGACAAGGATGTATTCAATGGAAATAGAATAATTTTTTTTGAATATTCAATACATTACACAAAATCAAAAATAAGGGCCACAATCGTGTAGTGTATTTTGAATCATGGAACACATTCTTCTTAAATCATAGAAAATCCTAAATACATCACATATAGTTCTTCCACTTTAGTAAACATTCTTAAAAAAATTAATCATAGCATGGGGAAAGGAAAAATAAGAAATAGTGTGCTTAGATTCTTAGTAATGGTAAAAAAATGATGTAAGAATAACCTAAACACAATTGTATGAAAACATGAACATAAAATTCAAAAACCATACCATGCTGATCAAAGATCATATTCATGAGTGAGGGTATAATGTTCTGGTAGTTCATAAGACATGAATCATAAGATAATCAAATAACATGGGCCGTAGGAGGAAAATGTAGGAGTTAGAAATGGATTTTGTGACATTCACATCATCTTATAAACATTTTAATATGTATAAAAATAAATGGGTTCAGTCATTATGATAAAGTCACAAAATCAGGCCCTCACGTACACTTTTGGACTTGAATATAGGTCTAGGCATAACAATGTGGACATGAAAGACTAGTCTACACCTAACATTATGAAAACATACTAAAGTTCACACATATAATTTTGAACATGTAATTAGTTTCACACATAACATTATGAACATTTAGTTTGGTTAGCACATAACATTATGGACATGAAAGACATGTCCATCCATAACACCATAGTATTCAAGGTTCGCTCCCAAGACCATCATAGTAGAAAAATTACATTAATATACTAAGTTCACTCCTCATTATAGCCATTTATATCTCATGAAATATATAAATATTTATCCAACTCATTAGGGGAAGATATAGGACACACCCATATCATAATAAAACACATAGTTATGTGTTCGTCAAGATCATAAACATTCATTATATCATAACCCATGAAATGAAATTAGTATCATAAATATTTCATCATATCCTAACCTGTAGAAAAGAGATAGGTTTTATAATCATTTTTTCATAGAACAATTAATTAAAATAATTTTATTTTTTGAGAATTTTATAATGGTATAAGCTACTGAAGAGAATCGGGTTTTATAAACATCATGTCATCAAAACAAAAACCACTCAGAGAAAAAATAAGAATAATATCTTCGTTTAATATTCCTAGTAAATCATAAGTTCCATCAAAGGATTACATGTTATATTAAAATAAATTTGATCAATTATCTAAATCATTTCTTATGTAATATATCTATTCCAATTTGAAAATTTCTTTTTAAAAATAGGAAACATTTTTAAAACCTTTTTCTTTGAAATTATCCTTAAAAATATATAGAGGAACATTGAAAATCATTTAAAATAGTTTTGAAACATAAAACATTTTCAAATACCTTTTCCATGAAAATTATTATAAATATCATTTAAAAAAATTATGAAAATATTTTAGAAAAGACATATTTTTATGAAATTATATTTTTGACTAAAGAGATAAATAAATTCATATTTTCATAAAAAGAGTTTATTAAATGTCATTAGTAACGAAGAAAGATAAAATGGAACCATTACATGAATATATCATTAATAAACATAGGATAATAAAATTAATTACATTTAATGAGAGTTACTGTAAAGACCTATAAATTCTATATATATATTTTAAATTATTTGGGATTATTATGAGTCTGTGAAAATTGACGGCTCTTGATTTCGATGATCGGTGTACCTAGAACATAATTATGAACATTGTTTAAGGTAAATTTAGTAAACGCATGGGAAACATTTTCTATATTTTGAACCGGTGCTCAGAATAAAAATATGAGGGCACCGTTGAACTCATAGTGCTGATATTCGTTTAAGGGAGGCTTAACTTCGACCATAGTAGGTCAGGAGAAAAAGTTAGTTTTTCAGACTTTTTGATGATTAATAAAATAACATTAAAATGTTATTTTATTTTCCTACCTCATGTCGAGTGGTGATGATGGGACCGATGGGTTGTCAAGCCATTTAATGTCATGAATCTTTGGTTTTGTAACCACATCGTTCATATTAAGAGGCTCATTCATTATTGAACCTCATTAATCTCCCATTGCGTTAATCACCCATATTCTCTATTTAAATAAGGCTTATGCTTGGGTTTATCACACAGTAGTGAGGAACCTCTGGCAAAGTACCGTGGCATCTTCCACCAACGATGGAAGGAGGCTCGAATGATGTCTTTTGAAGAACCAATCCAGAATCGATGAACGTCAGTGACCTCACTTCCACAAGTCGCGACGTCTTCATTGATTCCGAGGTAGGGGGTTTTGTCTTTATTAATTCTAAGAGTTTTAAGATGAATTAATCTCACCCTTGTTATGATGCTAATGCAAAGGGAACGGGCCAAACGAACATGGCCCAAAACCTCTGCCACTTTTATCTTTGTTGTGTTCTTCATGGGTAACTGGAAAACAGAGCGGCAAGATGAACCCGGGAGACACGAAGAATTGGCAGCATCCCGGGAGGCCCATAGGTGCTTTCGAAAGGAAAAATGGACCACTCGAGCTCACCTGGTGGCCCAAGGAAGACCCGCCTGTGCGGAAATAGCGCAGCACCAGTGTGGAAGCGCTGGAAACTAACATCGGTGGGTGAAGGCGGCTGTCGGTGCTCACCGGCCGTAGAAGGGGGTGGCGCTGCGGTGGACCAGCAGGGGTGGCCGGCTTTCGGCTGGCCGTGTTGGCGGAAGGGTGGTGTGTCATCGCGCATCACAGATGGAGGTTACGGCTTTGAAGCCGTGACGGAGGGGGACCCACACCCTGTGGGTCCCATGGATAGCGAGGTGGGTCCACGTGGCGCCGCTGGTTGAATATTTGAACGACTCTTGAGTCATTCGGGAAGGAGGGGTCGCATAACCCCTCACACGGGTCACGCCCAATCGACAGGCCAGGCCGGTCTACTACCCAGCGGGCAAGCCCACTGTGGCCCAGCCCATCCAATTTGGGCTAGGCCATTCCGTGGCCCAGCCGGTTCGGGCCGGGCCGGGTTGGACCCAGACCGGGTCAGACCGGACCCAGACCCATTATGGCTCAGTTTTGCTTAAAAGTCCATATCTTACCAACCAGACATCTGTTTGACAAGCTGTCTATGGAGTTGTAATCCTTGGGAAGAGATGGTCCTTTTTAGATACTACAACTGAGTTTTGGAGAAATATTTAGTATGTCCATGTTGGATTGTACCTGAATCCAACAGGTCCCTCGACAATAAAATACCTAAAACTCTTAGACCAGGTGTCTGATTGACGCACCGTCTGTTGCGTTGAAACCATATAACATGAAGGATAATTAGTTTACTTATTTTTGGGACTACATGAAAGTTGAGGTGCTACTGATATCTTGAGGAGAAGATACTACTGAACACAAGTGCACCGGGTGCGGAGAATCATGTGGCTGGCTGTCAATAGAAGAGTGACCCTGTGTGGATCAACAACTTAGAGACCCTATGTGGATCATAATTATAGTGACCCTGTGTGGATCAGGATATTAGGCACCCTGGTTGAATCAGCATCTTAGAGACCCTGTGTGGATCAGCATCATAGCGACCCTATGTGGATCAACATTCTAGTGACCCTATGTGGATCAACATTCTAGCGACCCTGTGTGGATCATCATTCTAGAGACCCTGTGTGGATCAGCAGTCTGTGACCCGATGAGGACCAGCCTTAGAGTGGCCTGTTGTGGATCAGTAATATACGACCCTGTGTGGATTGAAAATGGAACAACTTATTCGTGGTTCAGTTTTGGAACTTCCTAATGGAATAAAATGATATAGCTTAAGACTAATCATCTTTATTCCTAAACTCTGAGTTGTATACATGGTTTGAGTGAAGTCATTCTCTTTGTGCTTTGTGATTGAGATCATGCTTTGTGGTTTTCCTTAGTGGAATTATGAGAGACCTTCAAGGGTCTTGAGGTCCCCATTGGGTATTTTTATACTCACCCATGCACGGGCTTCACCCACACCTTGTTGTGTCTTGTACAGATGACTAGAAGCTCGGCTGAGACTATAGGATCTTGGATCAGGTGGTACACGGAGGTGACAGGCTGACATGGAGAGATGTGGAGATGAGATGTACCTACACTTCAGGTAGGATCCTTGGTGGAAAATCTCATGTGCTGTTTTATATTATATGTTGTATTGTATCTTTCAGTTGGACTTGTATTCTAGCCCCTTTACTTTTAGTACACACTTTTACTACTATAGTTTTACTTTGTGATTGCATCTGGTTGTGTTCTTGGACTGTGTGTCTGTACAGGTTAAAAATGCAATGCCTTCTCGTCCTAGGGATACGCATTTCCAGTTCTAGTCACCAACCCCTGGCCTATAGAAGGTGGGCCTGGGGTAGTCACAGAACAGGCCCCCGGGGACAAGTCGTGATAGTTAGATCATGATATTTCAACCTTGTATTTTTAATCATTAACAATCTTGATAAATTTTGAGATTTTAACATGTAATATTTACCATCATGGGAATATTGAATCATAGGACCAATGGAGGAATAACATAAAAATGAAACCTAAAATATCATGATTATGAATAAAATAATGATATTAAATTTAAAATGGATTTATATAAACCTAATTAATGAATATAGGTGCCTTTTATAAAATACATCTCAAAGAAGATAAATTGAGATGAAAATCCCCTTACTATTTCAGTAACTTCTGAATCATATATCCTGTGAAAGAGTAACATCAATTGAAACATAAATTGTTATGGAATGAGTTTTATTAAGGAAATATCATTTCATATTGGTAGTTTACTCACCACATAGATGAAATTGGTGGTGAACATGTCTTGTGTCTCACAAAAAATAAAAGTGATATGGGAATCCCTCACAGATTTGGTATCTTTTGAATTGTAAAACTCCTAGAAGAGGAATAATCAAATGGATGTCTAAATACCAATATTTTTCATTATAAACATAATAATATTTATTCATGGTATGTATATGCCCCACATAATGTAAATAAGTTGTGAACATGAAAGGTGTCTCATAGAAGTAAAAAGTGAGACGAATCATTTACCATAAGTTTTGACTTATGCCATACTTGTTCAAACATAATGTATAATAAATAAAATTTTATTATACATATATAACATACCAATTTTCCGATATATAATACCATATATTATTTACTTAGGCATTTTTTAACTATTTATTAACAATTACATGTTAAATTTATGATTATGGTAATAACTGATTTCTTTTTCATACATGTTTTGATGTGTTGTTTTTTATTATCTTACATAGACAATGATTGAATCATCCCCCGAATGATAAAAATGATATAAAAGTCACATATCTTAATTATTTATGTATTTATAGTATTATATGACAGTTTCATATAGTAAATTAAATACACCATTCAAGGAGATAGCAGACCATACGTACGCATGAACTTTTTTTTTCTGTTTTCTTGTAGTATTAAAAGAATAAAAAGTAAATTATATATATGTATATTATCAATTTAGTTGAATTATTAGGTTATATATATTACATATATTTATTGAACCCATCCTTTACACATTCCATGTAATTCCTGAATGAATCGCATAACATCAAGAGGTCGTAGTCCACCGTACATAGGAACGAAGCTATTGTATTACCAAAAAATGGAAATAATGAAGATATGTGTGATAAAATATTTAATGAATCATAATAACATCATTAATATCATATATATTATAATATATAAATAATATTAACATCGTTATAACTATCCTTGAATCATGGTAATTGAAAAAATGAATGACATCAGTTCACAAGGTGGTAGTCCACCATACAAACGAATGAAGATTCTGTAACCCATTTGATAGAAGTATATGTTCTGATAGGTCATACAAATAACATAAAAAAAATATTGATAATAATTCTTTTATTCTATAATCATGATTTAAAAATAATTCAATTGGATTGAGAAAGTAATAAAACAAAAATATTCATTGATGAATGTTTCCTCTTATTCGAGTATCTCTTTTGGTATGCATCAACGGAATTACATTATTGGATTTATGAAAAAAATGTGGATTATAAGATGAGATTATGGAATTTTAGAATTTATTTGGGCAGGTCTATGATTATCCAATTGGTTTTGAAGGTGTGATGAGATGAGAAGAGGGGGAGGCCTTTTATAATTGGGGTGACGGGAAAACTTTTTAATGTTCAAGGAGTGAATTCCACCCAAATTTATTCCAGGTCATGTAGATCAAATAATGAACATAACTTGATCCTACAATTTATAAGTTCAAAATATGGCCATAAATGGGTTTTTACTAGTTTCTAGTTTAATTTTACAAATAATTTTAATGATTAACGACTAAATAAACTCATTTTCACCTTAATCGATGTAATTAATTTTAATTTAATTCACTAATATATGTCTTAAATAACTAATTTTAACTTATTAGAAATTATAAATTATTTTTTATTCAAAATATAAAGTCCATTTTTCAAAAACAAAACAACATAATTGGAAAAAAATAATTTAAAATTAATCTCACGCACGTGTTGAGAAAGAGTGTTTTTTAAGTGAAAATGTTCAAAAGATTAATATGTTTTTATATAATTTTTAAAAATTAGATTTATTAAAATAACATAATTATGATTTATTTATGTATAATTTAACTATATATGCATTAAAACCAATTTAATATACTAGTAAACTTTATAAAAAAATTGAACTAAAGTAAAATTTTCAATTAAAATTCAGTATTTTTCACTATTAATCAAAAAATGAAACATATCATAAAATTACCCAAATAATCCCTATAATAATTTTGTAATTTCAATTTAAAAAATTAATTTTATATTTTTATTTAAAATTTATAAATGTTTCAAAATTTAATTATAAAATAAGTGCTCCATTAAGAGGCCCCAATACTCCTTTTTTGAAAAATTGTTTTTATTAATCATAAAATTGGATTTATTCATATCTCTTGTCTAGAAAAAACATTAGATGTATGGTGAACATTTAATTTAATATATTCAATAATTATTTAATTAAATAATTCATCAAAAATAAATTCACTAATTTATTAATGGAAAACGTGTTAGTTTTCATTAAAGTATATTTTCATATAATGATTTCCAATATTTTCAAATAGATTTTATTTTTATTTTAAATTATTTCGTCACAAAATAATTAAATATATATATATATATATTTAAATTATATTTTCATAATTTATTTAGTCCTATTAATACTCTATATTTCCAATGTAATTGTGAAATCTATCATATTATATTAAAATTAATATGTCATATTTCATCTATACTCAGTGTTACGTTTAATGAAATCTATACTCGGTATTGTGTGTATCACAGGAAAAATATAGTTTTGCATATAAGTCAAACTAAAATGAGTGTTGTGTGTAGACTAATAATAACATGGGGTTTCATTTAACGCATTTTGAACTTAGTGTTGTGTGTCATTCATGCTAACTAATGAGAATATCATTTTATGAAACACTAGATTACATTTGTGATATGTGTAACAAAAAATATCAAATACACTACATAAATTTTTAACTAATAATTTTTCAAAATATTTTGTTGTTAAATTAATGTTCCATTTTCAGACCAATCTTGGTCCAAGATATGACGATGGAGATTCTATTTATTAATCGTAGAATCATCACGACACAGAGGAAATATAAATCCTAATTTGATAATCTTTAATAGAAATTAATTTTTTTAGTTTATGGATGGGTGTTCTTGAGATTTTCACCATGGTTGTGTGATGGATGTATTCTGAGGTATGGAGTCCTAGTTTTGAGGCATCTAGAAGCCTTTTATATTGTTTAGTATATAGAGACATTGTCATTCAAATTTTCATTTCCTCCATTGTTGAATTCGATCCCCAATGATTTTCTTATATGATAACATTGAATATATCTACTAACCAATATAATTTTTTGTGAAAGGATTATATTAATGTTGAACCTAATTTATAAATTAAAAATTATCAGTTTAGGATTATTGATTTTATGATAGAGGGTATTATGGGAAGAGGATACCTTTGTTTGGTGTGCTATAGAAGCATGTTTATAAATCACATTATACTTGGAGGCATGAGATATTTATTGGAGAGAATTGGCCTCATCTACTTGATAAGTAATATTTTTTAATATAGGGTATAAATTATTCATTGTATGATTTTTGTAATATCCCATTACCCTTTATCATGTATTTATTATACACTGTTTCTTATTCCTTTCGTTTAGGTGTGATTTGGATTTATTTGGTGTTTTGGGAAAAAAGATACTAGTTTATTAGGTATATGAGATTTGGTTTATGGGATGGAATATGGAGGGTCCCAGCCTTAGTGTGAAGGATTCTTCTTTTCTGTAAGGTTTTGAGGGGTATATTTGGATGGGTTTTTCAATTTAAATATTTATAAGGAATAAGGAGTTAGCAATTCTATGGTACCAGATATAGTCGTTCATGGTGCATCTACAATTCTGGGGTTGTTGAGGCATGGTGCATGGGATATATTATATCCTTCCCCATAAAAATAAGATATATAATGTTTTTATCAATGATGGTTAATCGAGAGGTGATGTGGCATGGTCTAGTGTGGTTGTGAAAAGATGATGGTTATTTTCCAACTTTTGTGTCATGGTTATAAGGGGTTGTGGAATTACTATTAATTTTAGAGTTTTAAATTTCCTTGGAGTTGTTAAATTCCCACTTCCCTCCTATCATACCTCACTAGAATGTTTTTCATTTTGAACAATCCATATATACCTTTTCAATCTCCTAACCTTCATCATTCATAGATTGAAGCACTAGTTAATTTGTTTGATTCCTCTACGGTAAGTGGTGTCTCCATGATTTGAAATCCTAGATTTTCATTTCCCACCTTCGTAATGTGTGATATATCAACATGTTATTGATGTATTTAATGTATTTATTATGGATATCGATTCAAGGTTTTATTTTGGATCTCCTTCAATTTCATTATTATTAGTGTTCCCAATACAGGTGTTGTTTTGATTGTGTTGTTAATGGACGGTGGTTCCATAATGAATTACTATGTAATTGAACCCCTATATTTATTGATTTCTTGGAAATGTGTTTCTAAAAATTATAGTACTATGATTTGATTTGAATTGATGTTTTATTTTTAAAGGGGATGGAATTGTGAAAAACCCCAATATCAATGAAATTTAAATTATTGGGGGTATTTTGATAAAATAAAGGATTAAATATAAAGTGGATTTGTTGAAATTATTTGATATTGAATCTTGAGAAAATAATATTAAAATGAAATTTTATTTTAGAAGTAATTAATTTAATGAAAACCTGGGATGTGGTTTTGAAATGAAAAGTCATGTTGATGCTAAAATTATGAAAACGAATTAAAAATGATTAGTTTTTTTAAATTGAATTAGTTATCCCATGATTTATTGATTTATTGAAGACACGTGTGAGACACAGTAGTTAGTGGGTGATTATGGAAATCCCTTTAGTACTATGAATCCCCAAAATTGATTAATGATGACAAAACCAACTAAACATTTCTTCGAATGATTTACTATGTTGGGTCTTCTAATTGGGTGTAAATTGATTCAACATAATGGGTCACCTATTAGAATGTTTAACTAAATTGTCACTACTAGCATGAGCCATGTCTTGGAATTAGAATTCAGAGAACCCAGTTGGTAGGACTCACAAACAACCGGCCTATTGATCGTGGTGCTCTATTTTTTTATTGTATTATATATACCATTGTATATATGAATTTTTTTCATCATGTTAATTATTTTTAATTAATGTTTTATATTAATGGTTTATTTAAGCCTATTTTTGTATATCATCCATCTTTTGAGTTGAAATAATGTTTTTTTTGAAAATATGTAAATGAATTTTTGGGCCTTGATTTACTTTTAATTAAATGAATATATGGTTTATTGTTATGATTTTGCTTATGTAACACTTAGTGATACCCTACTGTGTTATTATATCACACCATATCATTTTATTTTGGAATTTATATATTATATTAATTCCAGTCAAGTAATGTGAATGTTCCACTTTGAGGTAGTGGGTTTTCTACATTCAAGGGATTCTAGAGTGATTATGGTTATTTGTAGAGTAGTTTTCCACATGTTATAAAGGTATTTGAGTCTTCATCTATGAAAATGTGGTTTCTTTTAATGATATACTATTTTGGTTGCTTGGCATTTTTTATTCCATTTGTTTCTATTTGATAAATTTTTAAGCACCTTCTTGTATCCATATCTTTTATTTTTTTAATAAATATTTCCCGCATGGCCTTGTATTTATTCCATGTTCTAGTTTCTAATTAGTTCAGAAATGGAACACCCTTTGGGAAATGTTAGGGTATTCTTGGTTATCTTTGAACCAGGGTATCCATACTAGTTTATGATAATTCACCAGAAATTATGGACAACATGATTGTCTATGTAGGGGTGAATCATGAGTGTGTCTTCTTTATATTCAATAAATCTAGTGATTATATAAAGATGAAAAAAATATGGGAGTGTATTGAGAATGATTGAACCATTATATTATTTTTATAGATTACATATTTTGTATTTATAGAAATATTTTATTAATTTTATTTTACAAGGAATGAATATTTTATTTTTGGAATTATATAATTAGTGATTTTTATTTTTATTTGATGTAGTCTTCTAACAATTATTTTTCCAATACCCATGATGTTTTACATTATATTGAAAAATTTAGCTAATGTTCAATTTTATAATGTATTTGAATGTATGAGTGACATTGATAACTGGTTATTTTAATATTGTATACATGAAATTAAACTACATAATAAATGTAAATTTATATCATCTATAATTATCTCCTACACATATTTCCTTATAGTGTGTTGAATTATTTAACCACATTCATTTATTGATAGTGGAGTAGATTTGGTTTGAATCTAATTTATGTACGTGGGAATATTATAAATGTCTTCCACTATCTATACATCTCTATACCATTTTATTAATATTTACTAAACATATATCATCATTGAACTTTAGGACGGTGTTTGGTACTTCATGGGTAATTTTGAGATATTGATCCTCAACATTGAAATTCAATACTTAAATTCCCTTATAGAATAAATAAATAGAAAATAGAGTGGAATCATATGTAAGTAATCCTATAGAGTGATGAGACATTAAAAAAATTATTATACCATAAATTATAACTATGACCTATAAGAATATGATCATCATTATCTTTCAATATATCCATCATTTATTAATACTCCCACCATTAATGAGGGAGTATAAATATATAATAAATTATATAAAACTAAGTGTGTCATCCATTATTGATAAGATATTAAGAGGTATTTGATATTGGTTTTGTTTTTTTCCATTCATGTTTTTAGTTATGTTATTTAAATTTGATTAGGTAAAACAATAACACTCTTTAAAAGGTGGTTTTTGGTGTTTAAATTTTTTGAATTCTATTTTTGGTAAATATGAAATGATTTTTCAAAACATTATTGTTGAAGAAATCTCCAAATATGAATTCCACAACCTGTTTCCAATAAAACCTCTCCTACTTCAGCAATGGATATGTGATTATCCCCCAAAACGCATCTCCAATAGGATATGTGTTGGCGACTTGCATTGGGGGTATTTATCACATGAATTAGAGATATTACAATCCATATTCTTAAGAATGTGAAACAAAACCTCAAATTATCATAAAAATATTCCCATTATGGAATGAATACATTTCAATGAACAAATTGATACCCACATGACATAAAATGATCATTAAAATACATACGTGACTAGAAAAAATGATCCAGATTATCCTCCCATATAATCCAATATATATGAAAAAATGATCCAATATCACTTGAATTTTAATGAAAAGACCAATCAAATGATGGAGGAATGAGAAATTATAAATAAATAATATGATTGTTTATCAAATAATATCTATATCCATTTTTTATAATGGTTTTGGGATAGTCATTTGTGAATCAACTATAAATGGAATGTGTATGAGTATATATCTAAGGAAATTATGGTTTTCAAAAAAAAATCATAATAAGACATATCACCTTATAATATTAACAAACTCATATTTTAAAAATTTTATAAATGGATTTTTTAATTATGGGGATTTATGATGACAATTGAAGGATCTGAGAAATATTATATAATTACAATCATAACACATCCAAATTACTATAATAGCATCACAACCAAAAATATATTTTTAAAAAATAGGCTACCCCTAACCTCATATTGTGTTAATATTCACCATCATATCAACCAATAGTAGGATAACCCATCTCTCAACCTATGTGAATCACCCCATCATTACAGTATAAAAATAACAAACAAATTATCTCTATTAGAATCATCAAAGTTAAATATTTTAAATTATAAGAATGTTATAAATTTTTATTTTAGAGCTGGTGATTAAAATAGAAGAGTGCCCTTCAAATATGGTGAATTTTTCATCATAGTTACTAATGGATTTATCATCCAAATTCTTTACTTATAGGAATTATCTCTCTAATTTAATTTTTATTTTTTTTGGTAAAATAGATGATGAGAAATACCTTATCTACCATATTCTTTGTCATGGAGTCAGTCTATTCCACATGAATCATATTCTAAATAAGTTTCCAATATTTATTGACTTCTCCTTGAAAATGATACCAATCAAAATGAAATTATCATGGTCTAAGAACAAGATAATATAAAATATAATTTTTATAGAATTGATTTATTGGTCTGGAATTAGGGGATCACATAACCCACAAAAGTAAGGAGGATATTTCATCATGAAAGAATGTATAGTGTATAACTCCTTCGTATAGTCATTTGAATGTTATAAAAAATCGTGTTAACATTTATATCTTTATTTTTTTTTGAGAAATGCCAAGTGATTTTTTATACCAACATCCATTTAATTTGGTTTCTCAAGTGGAAAATTATTTCATTATTCGTCACACTTTTCATGAAAAATATTCCTCCTCATTTCATACATTTACAAACACAAAAAAGAATATCTTCTTCATCAAACATCATTTAATATATTTAAAAATTATATAATTGTTATGGTCATTCAAAATATTTCATAAATTTAGACACATTCTTATCTACCTTGGAGATTTTATGTTCATCCTACAAAACTTATTGTTCATCATAGGAAACCTTGTGATTTAACCCAATATTAAATAAAACAAAATAAAAAACAAAAAATAACATGATATAAACTAATCAAATAGAAATATAAATAACATAAATAACTCATCATTTCTATTGAGTACTCTATATATCTCCCATTAATAAATTCTCGTGATATGTAATAGTGTAATTTCATTAGATATGTACTGCATAAAAAACAAATTTTTTAACAATAATCAATATCTTCCCCAATCATAAATCATGAGTGGTACCCTTCTCAACCTAAAATAATTAATAACCATATTCATAGACATGGGAAAATTGAATCATATTATTTGATAAGGCCACATACATAGTATGGATGTACTTGGGAGATATCAATGGGTTATAGTTTATAAAAGGTTATTAGATCATAATCATGGTTTATAAGAATTTAATTTTTTTATTCTATCCTATATAAATATATATTCTAAATAATGAGTCATGGAATAATTATTTGTCAAAACAAAAGTTATGATTCATAAGTGTCTGAAATCATCCATATTCAATAATGATCCATAAGGTCATGTCATAAAGAAAAGAACATGACGTAGTAGTATGGAACATCCATTAACATAAAAAATCATTACATTATACTAGGATCACATCCACAATAAAAAATATTATGGTCAATGTACCATAGAGGATTGGGCCTACTCCCAGTACACTTATCATTCAATTTTTTTAGATTTTCATTTCAGATTGGGTTCATTTCTGATTACCATTTTATTCTTGGTGGAAATATTACCATATTGGTTTTTGTTACACCATATTCCCATTTAATTACTATCTCATGAGTTAAAAATATTTTTCCATTTTATTGGAGGCCTATATTATTTATCTCCATACATTCACATATTTAAAACCACATATATATATACATGAAAAAAGTTCATCAAAACATAAATCAATATATCATAGGATAATTTACCCACTAAAATGAAGAAGGTTTCATGAAACCATAATGAAAACTTCGACAACATATGTTATCAAATTGTTGAAAGTGTATGGTGTAAAAATATCATGACCTATGTATTGTAAAATAATCATTAAAAGATGTTATAGTCATTAAAACACCTTTATAAGAACATCAGAACATTTCATTGAAATAATATAAAAACAAACATTTAAATGATAAAATTTCAATAAGTTATAGTTAAAAAATAATTGGATTATGATTTTCCATGAAAATAAAATGAAACATGTAATAAAACCTTGATAATAAATATTTCCTATGATACATGGATATTGTGATCAATTGGTAAATATTTGAAAAACGATCTATACACACATTAATAAAAAAATCATATCTAAGAAGTTTAAAAAAAATTAAAGGATTCGGTTGTATTTTATTGTAATTAAATTCAAATATATATTGAAAATGGATTCATAGAATTATTTTAATATAATTGATAATATGATTGAATCATTTTAACAAACATGAACTTGTGAGAAAACTATTCCCATCCAATGTGAAGAAATAAAGTAAACATATTGAAAAAAAATTCTTTTTATATGTTGATATAATAAGAGGTAAAATAGATAGAATACATCAAAACACCAAAAATTACTGGTTTGGAATAAAATTGATGAGTTTTTTCAATTTAAATACCATCTAATTCCAATAATGGAATGTGAAACATTATTACTCCTTATGAATATGAGGTTATAACATGACCCATTACAACTTCAGTATCTTTTGAATCAAAATCCCTTGAAAGATACAATTTGAAATGAAAGATTATATGTCATGGAAAAGACATGATTAATGGTATAACATTTCATTTGGGAGGCATAAATATAATATCCCATAACTTCAAATATGGTTTTAAACACAATTTCTCATCAAAATTATTACCAAGATAATTTCCTTGAAACAATTTGAGGTTTATTATCATGGGACCTATGAACATAATTCATGGAGGACATGGATAACATAAGAAAAAATATGTTTTTTACTCTAGTGAAATAAATATATATTATTCCCTTTAATATCACTTCACATCATAAGATATCGTATAGACATTTGATAGAAGAAGGGGATGAGTTTAAATCCCAACATGGGATAAGAATTAAAAACAATGAATAAATGAACATAATTTATAAAACATGAGGCATAATATAATAAAATAAACATGTTTAAAATATAAATAACATAAATATAAGAATGTGAGGCATAACATGAAAATATGTACATGCGGTATAACATGGAATTATGTGATACAACATAAACGTTAGAAATTAATAAGCATATCCCAAAATTTCCTCTCTAGGGTGTCTTAAAATCATACTACCAATGCTATTTTCCAAGGTATCATAAAATAATACCATGTAATGATTCCATTGTGTCATAAAAATTTTCCCACTAGAAATAAATTCCTTTCCAAATGCATCATAGTACTGTCTAGGTGCACCCTATATATGTCAATAATTATGAGCGCCATGTAGATCATATAACAAAGATTGAATATCCTCATTTCAATCCAAATATTAATTGATACATATTTCAAAAATTGAATTCCCTGATTAATGAAAGATATTAATATCTTTTTGAATTACCGTTAATGAAAAAGGGATATGTATTCACAATAATAATGCGTGTATTAGTAAATCAAGAAGTGATTTTAGAAGCATAACAGAATTATAGTACATTTTATTGAATTTGTATAATTATATAGAAATATAGTATATCTTAAATAGTGTTTAACTTGGAAACTAACATGTTGACTATGAATATATAAAATCATAATTAATTAAAACATAATGTGCCTATCTTGAAAGAAGTACTTAAATCAAAATTGGTAAGTGGGGATCCATTACCTTGCTATATAGCTTCTCAATGAATTGGGAGGACTCCTTAGAATAATAGAAACTCCTTGGGAGGGATTTAGATTGGGGTAGGGAAAGGAACATAATTTTTAAATTATTTGGGGTGTATAAGGATGAATGATTGGGAGGGAGGGTACAAATTTTTATAGGTGAAAATGAATCGAGTTTTCATGTATACTAATTTTTTTAATGGGTGATAATGATACCACATGGTGGATAGGTAGGTTTTAGAGAGATATATTAATTATTTGAGGAAATTGTGTAGAATTTTTTTTGCTTTAATGTCTACATAAAAGAATAGTAAAAGAGTGAAATTTATCTACTAAAATTCGAGCCATATTAAAATACCTGCACTAAAACCTATTATTCATGATTATATATTAATCATGGTAGTTATTATATCACTAAAAATAGAATATTGTCATTATTAACCAATTTTGACATGATGATTCTTCATTTAGAAAAAATTTAACCAATTTCAATTTTAAAAAATGGAAAAAATTATATTCAATTTAACACATATAATGTGCAGAGAAAATGTTTCTGACGAAAATGAAATTTTAATCATTATGTTGTATTAATATAATTTTACATTAATTTATAATGGTTTTTAATTTTACCATTTCTCTAATCATCATATTTGTTTCATGATTTAAAAGGATCAAATGAATTATGTTATAAATATTATATAATGTTTCAAAAATATTAATTTATATATTTATAAATAATTTATAAAAAAGATTCATCCTACCATAAAATAAATATATTATATGGACTATAAAAACAATTTGACTGATGTTAAATTGTTTTAATATTTATATTGTTAATACATTATATTAAAATAAAATTTTAATAAAAATTAATAAAACCTCAAGATAATAATTTTTCTGAAAATAATATTTTACACATAAAATGATTTATTATACATTTTTTTATAACTATTTATACATATTAATTCATTACCATTATTTTTAATTTAATATAATTTTCATAAATTATTTTCTCTTATTTTCAACCAAGAGTCCAATTAATACTTTACAACAATTATGTTAATTTTAATATAATGTGTGTTTGATCGTCTTTAATTCATGACACTAACGGAGAAATATAATCAACACATTCGATATCTTTAAAGTAAATATATATATGGTAAAATATTTGGGTGTCACTAAATCCCCCATTAAAAATAGTTTCACTAACAAAATATGAATCATATTTTCATATAAATGGGAATTCATTTCCTTCATCACTACTTTGAGATCCCAACTTGCTTATTCATGCTTAGTGAAATCACCAAAGAACATTCATAGGCCTGATTACCTAATTCCTCAGTAAATGTTCCATTATATTGAGAATCTGGAAGTGTTTATCTTAATTTGAATGATCAGGTTCCAATTACACATCACTGGATTCATGTATATGAGTTGGGTGTGACATATGAATTCATATTCGGTACATGTGGAAGTCATCATGGACATTTGGAAGATTATGAGGTAGTTCCAGTAGATATAAAACTACTCCAACATGGCCTAGAATCTAATATTTTATAATTTTTCTTTTAAATATACATTTCCTTGTTCCCAAATACCATCACTCCTTTCAATGTTTAATCATTGAATAATAAATCATCACCAACATGAAATTTTATGTCCTTTATTTATTTATCATCAAAACTGTTTTGATGAATATGACAATCCTTTAATTGTATTTGGATTACTTTATTTTTCTTTGTGGTTTGTTATAAATTGTCTATACCCATGTTTTTTCCTTCTCTAGCTTCATTCAAAAAAACATGGGGGTTTTCACCATTTTCCAATAAACTGGTTTATATGGAGTAATTATAATACATGTTTGAAATATATTTTTATAAGATAATTCTTCAGGTGGATGATATTGGTCAGAACTACCTTGGAAATCAATAAAATATTCCTATTATATATCCTAGAATGGATTAATATTAATCATAGACTACGCATATGTTTACAGATTATACATTAATCATTTTTTTACATTTGTATTTAAATACTTCTAGAGGATGTTTATGAATATATAAGTAAATCATGGATCATAATAAAACCACAATTTAATGCAGTGAACTCTAAAATCTCAACACTTCTTAACTATAAAAATTATCATGGTTCTCTAGGGATATTTCATATCCAATGGGGATTAAAAGAAAAAACATGGTTATTCAATCAATGGTAAAACATATGGTTTTGTTACCCTCTGATGTGTTCATATGGATTGTAAAAAATAATATACTAATGTTGTACCAATTCCATAATTGTATAAGTTATGATCATAACTATCTTTTATGATGGTGATGCTCTAGTTTCATTAACTAACATACCAATCATCTCTCCATATAAATAGAAATTTCCTTCTTCATTTTATCCAACCAATAAGGTTCATAGAGATCTACATACATTTTGGTGCTTCTTGGATGTATATAGATTCTTCATTTATGGGATTTATATAACAATTAATTCTTTAGTTATGGATAAAATGGGAAAAATAACTTTGATTTTAACCATATTACTACCTCTTGATCATGATTAAAATCTGGAAACTTCCCAATTTTTAAGGATTGTATCTTCCTTTGTATCGTAGGATAACCTCATTGTGATATCTTTATATTCTACCATAATGATTAACTTGAAATCAGTTAAAATATTCTATAGATTTCCCTTCCCTAATGAATTTTAGGTTCATCCATACCATGTTCTTGACTCGTGGATCTCCTTCAATTCACATCATTGGATGGAATTCATGTTTTCTCATACATAGTGTATCAATGACCCTATTCTCATTATTTTGGTGAAATTAATTCAATAATCATTGTCATTCAAAACCACCAACAACATCTATTGTCTAATATTTAGTTCCTTCTAGGTGAATATATACTAAAAAAATGGTGTTTAACTTATATATCTCAGTTTTCCCCATAATGATTGTTACTCTACATCATTAAAGAAAAAAATTAATGGTTAATAAAAAAATGGGAGGGATATTTCTTCTCAAGAAGCTAGAATTGTCAAGACGCATCAGAAATCATATTTTCATTCAATATGATCAAAAATTCAATTCCATTCAATGATTCGTCGCTATAAAAGATAAATTCATCTCTATTGTACTGTAATGGTAGAACATGTTCACTGACTAGGACATTATTTAGTTTATGGATGCTTTACACTCATTCTATTATCCATTGGAATGTAAATCCATTTTTAGATAACATGGATAGAGTATTATATTATCATGGAAAATTATTTACAGACCTTCTATATAATCCTATAAGACTATGAAAACTATGAATCTCGGCTAATATAGCTAGAATAGTCCCCTTATTTACATCCATTTTCTTATCTTGATCAATAGAGAATCTATTCCAAGACAAAATGTGTCCTAATAATGGCATGTTTTGAATCCATAACTCACATTTTTTGAATTTAGAAAATATACTTTCTGTACGTATAATTTTTCATATATCGATTAGTTTTTTCTCATTTTCTAGATGAATTTTTGAAAATGTCATCATATTGTCAATAAATAAAAATACATAGATATTGAGTAAATTACTAAATAATATATTCACAATGCCCTTAAATAGACAGGGTTAGTAAAACAAAAAGGAATAACAACTAACTCAAAATGATTGTACTTTGTTCAGAAAAAATTCATCAGAATATTCTCATTATTTAATCAAATTGGAGTCTACATAGAATAAAGGAAAATAATAAAACATAATTGAGCTCAATGAAACTGGTCAAATAAATCATTAATTCTCCAAAGTGGGTATTTTTTCATTATTGTGCTCAAATTTATTTCTCTACAATTAATGTATAATGTCATTGATCAATCTTTCTTCTTCACAAAGAGAATATGTACTCCCCATAGAGATACAATTTAATAGATGAATCCCATTTTCAAAATATCATTTGGTTGCCTCCATAATTCTTCTATATTAATCAACATCATTATATATAGTTACTTTCATATAGTTTTGGATCATTGTATGATTCCAATTGAGAATTCGACATATATTTCTGGAAAATTTCATGATAAAAATTAATAAGTATATTATGGTACTCTTGAGTAATATATAAACAAAAACCATTTTTACTTTAACTTCTTTACCCTTATTCAATATAGAGGTTTTTATGAGAAAGTTATTGATATAATATAGGTTGAGATATCTTTTTGAAGAAAATAAACTCATATTTTCACTCCATGGCCAATTAAATTTTCTTCCTTCTATAATTGATCATAGAATTATACTTCCAAAGTGAATCCTTCCCTTGTTATATGTTAAATTACACCATTTAAATTACTAATAAATTAATGATATTATTTTATTAAAAAACATAATAGGGGAATAATTATATACCCATGATAATTGAATAAAACTATTATGAGTGTAAAACGATAACTTTAATTCTATCTTCTTAGGGTTTTATTTTATGTTCATAAAAAATTTAATGTTTTCCAGTAAGTCATATAGAAATAATAAAAGAATGTACTAACATAATTTGATTAAAAAACAACTACACTGGCCACCAAATAATTTGGATCCTCAATGTCTAATGTCATCACTGAAAAATCATGGGATGGATTGCAGGTCCTCTATTATAGTTGATTTCATTTTCCCTCTATCATTTACAATATATAAAATGATTATAAATTCGTCCATTATTTCTGCATACGAATCATTTCATTTCATGATAAGCATTCCCCATATCTACATTTCCATTATGAATTGGTTTTTGTGGCTTTAAATCTATATTATTATTCCAAAAATTGTGGAAAACAATCCCACATAGTCAAAATTTCATATATCCTTCAATAAATTTCCCTATGTGCTACTTCCCACACATTATGAATGTGGGATGTTGTAGTTTATTCAATTCATTTTCCTGAGTTTGTATCTTTCAAAAAAATTCATAATCATTCTCTTATTATAATGAAAACCATTATACCATTTCACATCATTGAATTTTATTTTAATTTTGACATTACAAAGAACATTATACCAATAAATTTCAATGTCTTTGATTACCAATTCATTTTGTAGATGGGACCTTAGTCTGTCCAATTATTGACCAATCTTCCAGTATCATTCGATGGAAAATCTTGAAGTTTGTCACCGAAGGATTTTAAAGTCCATGTTATATCTTCATAATGATTAATTATACATATTTTAAGATCTTAGAACTATGCTTCCATTTCTAATAAAAAAATTCCTCGAAAATACAAGCTGAAAATTTTCTAATTAAACACTTCTTTCTCTATAGCATTAACATCAAGCTTTGGTGTTATTTTCATAAACAATGTCCAAAACTATTTGGATTATCCATCTATATAGTACACAACTAATGAAACCCTATCATTCATGAAACAATGTATGATATAATATATATATTATATAGCATTGATCCACTATTATGTAACCAATGGGATAAAGGGTCCACTAAATTCAGGGGGTTATTGGTTAATAATGGATTTAGTGATATTATTTTTGAATTTGGTGAAACTCAATAATTAACAATATTTTTGTTACTATTCAACACTTTATATAACTGATTTTACATCACCATGGTGGTCTTACCTTTTTATTCCAATATATTTGTTAGGCTACCATTTCATTCCCATTACATCAATTATGAGTCCTATTTTAAACCATTTTTCTAAAAGAACAAATATTACATGAGAAAATTTCTTCTACCAAGGGCCATGAAATTCTAGTAGGAATATTTATTGAAATGAATTCTATAATATTGGTATTATGGGATCATATAAAATAATCTTATTTCTATGGTGAAAAAATAATTTAGTTTCACATCCTTCATAATGGTTCGTAAAAAAAATATGATAACCACATCATATCCCCTAGGACTATCTACCAGGGTTTTATGTCTCAGGACTAATCATCATGATCTAGAGTGATGATCATTTCAATAATAAACTATGATTTTTAATGATGATTACCCCCTAGTGAATCTTTTCCATATGCGTATCCACCCTCCTATATACATATTGAAATGTATTTTCATAGGGAACCACTCACACTATACTTCTCAAAAATTAAATGACGGTTTCTAATAACTAGACATATCCTTAGGGGTTTCACTAAGTTTGACCAGAATTAATTTCTAATCCCTATGCTAATACCAACTATAATGGCGCACATTTTCATATATTTTTTAAAACAAAATTTCATAACAAAATTATTACAGTAATCATTTCCTCATAGATTTTTAGGTTTAGTATCATCCTCACTAGGACCATATAATATATCATATATGGATCACACATGATAATGAAAAAAAATTTAGGTCACTTAAAATACATAATTATTATTCCTTATTAGATAACCTAACCATATTCGGGGTATTTTAAATACTTATGTGGCGAGCACAAATCCCAATAAGTGATAAAAAATGAAAACAGAGAATGAAAAACATTATGATTAAAATAAGAGATGTAATATATGAATATAAACATATGGAAAACAATTATGACATGATCCAAAGAACAGCATGCAAAACATGATCATATATAGATGATGCATAACATGGAAATGTGGTTACAACATAAACATGGGACGTAATTATACATATCACTAATGCTCATCACTACGGTGTCATAAACGCTCATTACCATGTCATGCTTCCAAGGATTCATGAACATGAAATCTAAAGATATAAATTTTTTATCAAATGCACCGAATTGGTAATTTACACATATATATGAAATATGTTTCCATTTTACAACGAATGAGAGAGAAATAAATTATTAAAATATTTTAAGATTATAGATTCAGTATTATTTTACATGAATATAATATATATTCATTTAATCCATCTATATAACTAAACAAGAAAAGGTGAAAAATGAATTACACTGCTTCATGGAGGCTATAGTTTGTATATATGATTGAGTGATTCTTTCCATCCAAATATTAATATTTCATAACAATTTAATCTAAACCAAATAAAGAAAATATAATAAAACAAAACAAACTGATTGACACGTTCAATGCCGTGAAACAGTATGCCGGGTACCCATCCCCTGCCAGACAGCATACCAAGACCGTGACAGCCAACTGTCGACTGGTCTAAGCTCGGGTACAACGTACCCACGTTCCACGGTGGCATCTAGAGTGACACGTGTCTCTTACAATCCATCCCGCTGATCGAGCGGTTCACGATGGCGACGGTGATATCACACTCCATCCGGACGTCCACATGTTTCTTGATGATGTCGATGACCTTCACCCTCCCCTCGATCTGGGTGACGCTGTTGAGTATCAGTGCCCACCGAAACAGCACGTCCTCGGCCAGGCTCCGGATGGTGACGATCCTCTCCGGGATCACATCCACGGTGGCGTTGATGTGCATGGTCTTCCGGGCACGGGCGTTCCCGGGATGCGTCCTGTGGTGGGAGAAAATGCGGAAAACAACACCCAGCGCACGAGACGAGGATCACCGAATGAACTAACAGATGCAAAATAATTTTTACAATGAAAAATTGATGTTCAATACGCTGCAATTAATACAAATTGAAAATCTACAGCAGCGAATAACAGTACAACAGCGGGCAGCAGCGCAAACAATAAAGAACAACCAGGAGACAAGTATTTACGTGGTCCGGAACCCCTTTAGGCCCTACTCCACTGCAAGAACACCACCACACATGCTTTATTATTAAACACTCAAACAAAACACATTACAGGAGGCTAGCAGTTGTGATAAAACCTATCAGCAGGAACAACATCGCGCAGAGCAATCACCAAACAACAATTACACAAAAAAACTAACCAAGAAAAGGTGAAGGAAAACTCACAGCGCCGGACCTGTCTTGGTCCGGCTATCCAGATCACTTCAAAAGGTTCATTGGAGTAGACCCCAGACTGGAGAGCGCAGTATTGAGAGCTGCTACGGAGATCTGGTGTTGCACTGCCTGAAATCACCCAGATCTGGATCGTTGAGGCGGGAAAACTCCGGTCTTGAAGTGCAGCAAATAGAAACACCCTCTTTGTAATGTCGCGCACGGAGAGGAACACACTTCAAGCGAGACGACCGCAAGCAGTGGATGCTAGACCTGGACCATCAAGGAAGAAAGAAGGATGGATGTAAAACAATGCACCCGAAAGGCTCCTTTCTTTGAAGATGCCGATGCCTAAGAATCCTTCTCTATCGAACAAAAACTAGCAAAAGATGCCACTCTATCCCTTTGCCGACGGTGCTGCCTGCCAAGGAAAGGAAGAAGCCAAAAAAACACTAACAGCGGGTGTAACCACAGATGTGATCGGGCGGCCAGAATTAATGGGGCGGTGCCTAGATGAACGGCCCGTGAGTTTGACCAAATAAAATAATAAAAAAACGCTAGTAATAAAATAAAAAAAAGGAAACTAAATGGAGACATTTAATATGAAAATAAAAAAATTAACACGTCCGGGGCTCCCCCACCTAGGTGCCAGAGTAGTTACGGTGGTGGGTGGTGTTGGTGAATTTGAGGGAGGCGTAGTTGGGGTTCTTCACGGAGATGGCGACGGCGAGGAAGAGGTTGAAGGCGGTGGCGCTGAGGAGATTGGAGGAGTCGAGGTTGAGGCGCCGGATGCCGACGGAGTCCATGGTGAGGGTGGGGTCCCTGACACGGAAGTCGGTGAAGGCGAGGATGACGATGAAGATGGCGAGGAGGAGGAGGACTGTTGTGGCACAATCGCAGCACTGGAAACAGCGGCAGTGGTGGAGGGCGTCACACTTGAGGTGGATGGAGAGGGGGGGCGCTTTCGCTGTTGGAGTCGCGGGCGGGGGTGGTGACGGCCAGAGGGCGGGTTGAGTCGGGCTTGGGGCTGGGCATGGCGGATGGGGGGAGATGGAAGCGGACGAGCGGCGGCGATCTCCGGCTACCGGGGTGGGGATTTAGGGGTTTGAAGGATGAGGTGGCTAACAGGGCGTCGGAGTGTGGCATTTCCGTGTTTCCGCGATGTCAAGTTGAACGACATCGTTGGTTGACAATTCAGCCCACCTGGCGTTCAGTCGCTCGAAAGAATAAGGTCCGGAAAGGGTGGGAAATTCTGGAACGTTCCATAACCAGCTCAATGACCTTAATGTTTCAGATCATCTCACTTGTGCTTCCTCTCTCAGATGTTTAGGGTGAATCTACTGTCTTCCTATTAGCCAATCTTGGCTTCCCGTGCGTCCATGGGTTTTTTACGTAACCAGCACTTGCGAACCACTTGAGCGATCTCCGTCATATGCGCGTCCCTCCACGCAGCTTGTGCCGGCTCCGTATCATTACTGTAGCGGCGTCTTCGATTTTTGGTATGTCACTTCAATTGGTGTTCCATTGGTGAGAGCTCCTAGTTCTTGGGTTTCCTAGATCACTAAGAGAGAGGAGAGCTGGTAACAGACTACTCCTGGTTCGCTGGAGGAGGAGGTTCTATTACCAATCTTGTAACAACTTTGATTTTTATTACACACTTAAACAAGATTTATTACATAAAACCATGACTTGAAACAACACTGAAGATCGAGATGTCTAGTGTTTTGGGGCTTAGGAACATTACATAACAACTTAAAACATAAAACACACATATTTATTGAAAACTTCTTTTGCATGACCACTACATTCTCTCATACTTAGCATTGCATGAGATAACCTGAGGACATGTATAAGAAAAATTTGATCTATAAAGCCTAGTTAGAGAGTAAAAAAAATATAACATGAAGAATAAAGTACATGTTAGGCAATATGCATATCAATGGATCATAAAAGAAACATCAACATAAATTCAAGATATAACATGATTATCATAACATGGAAATGTGGCAACAACACTTAATATGCTATTAGCATGAGTCAAAGCTCATTGCACATGGAGAATGGGTAAACCCTCATTGTAGATGAATTAGCACAAGTAAACCCTCATTGCACTTGACATATCATGATACTAATCTTTACCCAATGCATTGGAGCGCTATCAAGGCGCATCATTCTTAAACATTTCATTTCATGCATAAGTGCGCCAGAAGATCAAACAACATAGATTCATTAAACATAATAATTCATTCCACGATAAAAGAATGAAGAATTCATAAATGAAACACTTCCATCAATAAGTAAATGTGCATAAAAATGAATAACCTTGATAGAGAAATGAGCATTGTATTCACTAAACAATGATTTTGGCTTGTAAAATTGCAGTGCAATTTCGGCAGCATAACGACATGACATAAGGCTTCATAAAAATGGTTGATGAGAGAGAAATGAGTGTCTCATAAAATGTACATGAAATGGACAGTAAGATGGTAATATAGATACAAGTCCCAACATAAGTAATGGAATTTAGATTCATAATACAAAAATAATTTCAAAAATGTAAATGATGAGAGAGAAATTCATTACGGGATTTCAGCATGGTAATAGGTGTATATGGAAGGCATTAATGAGAGAGAAAGAAGTCTCCCATCATTTAAACATAAGGAGGGAAGTATGAGGAAGGTGCGAAATCATACCCCAACATTTATAATTGAAAAGAAATTGACATAACAATATTAAGAAACATGGATAAAATGAGAAAGTAATGAATCCCTTACATGGAAGTATGATCCCAAAGGCTTGGGAGAAGCTTCTTGGGAGCTTGTGGTGCCTTGAGAGGATTCTAGAGAGAGGAGGACAGAGGTTGGATGAATTCCAAAGGATTTGAGTGAAGAGGAAGTGAGATCTTGAGTGAGTTTATATATGAAATGAGGGGGAATTCATTATTATTTAATTTTGGGACACCACACATTAAACTAATCAAAACCCCAAACCAGTCCATGGTTTTTTACCATGTTTTTTTATAAAGGGGAGTGCAAAACAATATTTTATAAGGTCAATGACCTAAATTCTTAAAATAATAGGGTTTTTTATATGGAGGTGAGTCGCACTATCAAGGAAATCAATTTTAAAAGCTAAAATGTGTTATAAGTCTTGGAGGGTCCAGTAAGGCTTTGTAAAATAAATCAAAAAAACCTGAAATCACATTATTTTAATGGTAATTCATATATTGGACAAAAATAATGTTTATAGTATTTTATTACATCATTATTGGGTCATTATGATGTCATAAAACACATTATATATTTAAACGGTGTTTAATTTTTACCCAAAAATTCGATTGTCTCAGAAAATTATGAAAAATTCACCGTTGGATAATTTCGATGTCCTAATTCCAAAAAAAATATTCATTTTATCTAAATAATTTTCTAAATATGTGAATTTTTACATTTAAAATAAAAACCGTTATTTATCGAAAATTCATGGGTTTTGGCAAAAATAACTTTCAAGCCTTAATAAAAATCACAATTATATTCATAATAATTATACAGTCATTTATATTTAAATAAAAATTAATTTATTAATAATATTTAATAAAAATATTATTTAACTAAAAAATCCATTAATTCCTCAAAATTGATTCCTTAATTAACTAAAAATGTTATTTTTCTTTAAAAACTATTTACAAAGTAACAATAATAAAATGAATGTATATTCTCTATACAAAAATAGTTTACATAATCATAGTACTGGGGTCTCATTACATAACCTCTTATGACACCCGCATAAGACCAAAGGGTAAGGTGTTCTATGGTAATAGACTCTTAGGGTGTTTCAGATAACATTGCTCGAGTGGTAATCTCTATCAACTTCCACTTCTCCCGTAGACAGTTCCGCTCGAACTTAACGTGTTGAAGCTCAGCTTGGGATTGGTCATGAGTGAAGCCCAATGACGCCACCTCCTTTCCAAGCTCTGACAAATGAACTTCATACGAGGAAATTCTACTGGATGAGGTCATCACTTCCTTTATCTGAGTAAATTGGATTTGTTAAAGCCCTATATTTATACTAATCATGTGATCACTGTTTAATGACTATATTAGAAACAGTCAAAATTCTTAATAGTATTTTAAAATCTAAAAACCTAAAACCAAGTAAGTTCACATTTTATATAACCATTTTACATAATAAGACATTTAATTGGATCAAGAGGAATTTTCATTGATAAAATTTTGGGTCGTTACAGATCTCTTGATGGCTGGAGCTTGTGATGCACTCCTCACACGGTGACAAATCTGGAAATCAACGGACCTGGACAGCAGTGAAGAACGTAGAGGATGTAGACTCGGTGACCTCATTTTACATTAGATGGGTTTGAAGAAGACAATTTTTACCCATCAATATATAAACCATTAAATATATTTTGGATAATTTTTTTTAATATTTTATTAGATAAAATGTGGTTGAATGGGGTTGATGAAGAGAAAAATATAAATGAACTTGATATAGATGATGGCCTCTTTTGTATGAATTTTCTTTTGGAGGACACATTTTATGTCTGTGGATTAGTATATTAGTGAGATAAGGTCCTCTAGGATGTCAGGTAGAGTTTTTGGATGATATTTGGGTTGGAATAGGCATATCTATTGTGCTCGATGTGTGTAATCAAGTGATGATAGTTGGTTCACTTCTATAAGTGATGGTATTGAAACTCTTATAAATATTGAAAAATTTAAAATTGTATATTTTTTTTCTCATTGAAGGTGGTTGTAGTTCTTCCCAATATCTTTGATAGGGTATTATAAGACCAAAATAAAGTCATATTATAAATTATATTCAATTTTATTGATGTCTGGTGCTATTATCTTTTAGGTAAACCCACTGATTAACCATTTTAGCCCTTTATATTTTAAAAAAGTTATCATGGAATCTATTTTTTATGATTAAAATTGAAATCAGCATTTTTACTAAAGATTTATATTCTGATTTTAAATTTGAAATATTTTTTAATATATTATTTCTAAAATTGGTAAAAAAAATTAAATTTCATTATAAGTACACATAATTCAAAGAGAATAGTTTTTTGTAAAATTCATCTACAGGCTCGAAATGAATTTATTCCTATTACATACCCAGTAACACCCATTAGATGAGTGTAACATTAATTTTTATGATTTAATTAGTTTATAAAGATAAAATATGTTTGATGTATAAAAATTAAAATTCTGGTAAACTACATATTTTACATTTAAATTATTTATCTTAATTTAAACTACATGAAAATAAATTTATGGGTAATTATTCATTTTTAAAGTCATATATATAGTAATTATCCATATTTTCGATATATAAAATTAGAGAAATAAACTTTGATATAAAAATATATATAATAAAAAAAGTTTGAAAAGAATACATTTCTCTTTGGGTAGCGATTACTAGAGTAACATTCATTATCATTTTATAATAATTTTCATAATGTAATAAATGAATTTTAGGAACTATTAACATTTTGTTTAATTTGTATTAATACCATTATGATAAATCATAAAAATGTTAAAAATATAACATTGAATAAGTAATTCTGAAAGAGATTCCGTAGAATCAATATTATTTGCACAATTTAATTTAACACTATCCACAAAGTCATTTATTTTATTTTTTTGAAATATATAATATCATTTTTTATTTTATTATATTCTCATATTTTATTATTCATGCATCTTCAATGCATCATGAATAATAGGGTATTGAACATATTAATTTTATTAATGTGAAATATATTATAAAATCTTGGTGTGATAAATTTAACAAAAAATTAGGATTTACTAATAGTTTTTGATAATATTAAAATTATTTTTCCTCACCCGCTGATATTTTTTCTGATAAAAAAACATTAATATTTTATATCATTCACTCTAAAATATGTAATAACATCCAATATATTTTTAGGGAAAAAATATATTTCATAGGTAAACCTTTGTTTCCATGGTAATGGAAAATTAAGGTAAAATGAAATAATCTAATGGTAAATGACTAAAAAATGAAAACATAAAGTATAGAAATAAATGGGTTTTAGGTATATCTATAATAAATTATTCCTTATCCATTATTGATTACTTTTTGAGAAACATTCCTTGAATAATGACTTTCCCATTTATATTATTTTTTTACAAAAAATCCACACATCTCACATATAAGTGGCCCCCTTCTCTACCCATTCCATGAAACCCTAAATATTATAATTAAAAATATAATTATACCCATTATACTTCATCTAACTTAATCCCCACATAGAAAAACTCTTCTCTTTATTTTACATTAACACATGATGTATTACATAGGATTACACTTAATACAACCATGAGATTGAGATGTATAGTGTCTTTTGGATTTAGGAACACTAAAAAACAATTTAAAACATGAAAATAAACACAATATATAATGAAAAAATTCCTTAAGATTCTCACACATAAAATTGCATGGAATAACCTGGGGACATGCATAAGAAAGGAGTGATATATAAATCCTAGTAAAGGAATAAACATGGCTTAACATAAAGGAAATAATCTTGGTGAGAAAATAGGTATGTCAATGGGGCATAAAATGAGTAAGAATATTAATCATGAATAATGGGACAATGTATAATATTATAATAATAAAGAAAACACAGGGAATGTGGATACAACTTAAAATAATGCATCATAAAACATAGGTTAAAGATCACTGAAAAGATGACTTTATAGAATAATTCCCATAAAGGAATTAGGTTCACTCCCTTTTCCAACATGATTTATCATGATACTAAAAATTAAACAATGCATTGGAGCGCTATATAATTTTAGGCGCACCCGTCACATTCATTTCATTGTCATTCTTATGTGTTCCACATAGATTATACAACACGGATTTATCTATCATCATAATTTATTCCCTGATCATGAAATGTTGAATAAATATATTTAAATCCCCAATAAAAAAATATTTGGGCATAATGGTGAACACTCTGTATAGGAAATATATATAGTATTAACTACACGATTGTTTTGGCATGGATGATTGGGGTGTAATTTCGGTAGCACAATAACATTACATATAAATTCATAAAAATGAGTTTATTAGAGATAAAGGGGTATGTCATCATTTCACCACCATATGGATAGTATGGGAGATATGGAATAACATATCCCATCATAATAAAATTTAAATTAAAAGACATTCCATAAAAGGAGTGCTTGACAAAAGAGAAGAGTGGAATATCCCTTATGGAATTTCGGCATTATAACCAATTAGGAAACTGTGAGAATGAGATATTATAAATGTTATCTAATTAAAATAAAAACTATATGAAATTAATGGAATATTCATAAATGAATGTAAATATAAAAAAAATTATATTAAAAGGCTAATTTCAATGGAGGTCCTCAAATTGAATTGAAAGGGGTGAAATCCCTTACTTGAGTGTGTGACTCCAAATGCTTGGGAGGGGCTCCTTGAGAACATTGGGACACCTTTTGAGGACTCTGGAGAGTAGAGGGAAGTGTATGTACATGCTTCATGAAGTTTTAGGGAAGATAAATAGGATATTTGGTGGGTTTATGTAGGACATGATGGGGATTTAGTTATTATTTTGGTTTTGGATTCTATATAATAAAATATCCAAAACCACAAACCATCGCATGGTTATCGCCAATAGTTTCTTAAAAATGGGAGTGGATCCCATTATTCTAGATGTACAAAGAGATATAATAAAAAAATAATTCCCTTGCTTATGTGGAGGTGAGTCACAATTTTTAAGAAGTGATTTTAAAACCTTATAATATATTAATGGTTTTGGATGATTCATTAAGGCATTATAAAATTCATCAAATAAAAGGAAAACTACATTATCTTAAAGATAAAAAATATATTTGGTCATGGATACCCTTTATAGTATTTATTACATCACTACTGGGTCATTATGATGTCCCAAAACACACTATATATTTTTATACTATTTAACTTATACATAAAAATTTGACTATCTCATTAAATTTTGAAAAATTCACCATTGGATAATTGTGAGGTTCTGATTCCAAAAATAATATTCATTTTATCTAAATAATTTTAAAAATATAAGTATTTATGATTTTAATATAATAATTGACATTAATTAAAAATGATGGTTTCATGAAAATACTAGTTTTTAAACACTTAAAAAAATATTTTACTTCAAAAAAAATTTATAACCATTTATCATTATTAAAATTTTTAATAATTTTTTACTAAAATATTATTTATTTAAAAATTCCATTAATTCATGAAAATAACTTCTTAATTAAAAATAAAATTTCACTTTAAAAATTATAAAGTAACATTGATAAAATGAAGATATATTTGTTACTATATACAATACGCATATTCTTTCTATTAGGGAATTATTACTTATACAATTAATACGCTAGAGAATTCCCAAAGAGTAAAGTGCATGATGTAGAGAATTTCATAATGTGGTTTGGCGAACATGTTTTGGGACTTGACCACAATGATCTTGAAATTATCTGATAAACTATTTCTCTCATGATTATGTTTTTGAATATCATATTGGGCTTGGTCTAGGGAAAATCTTTATGATGTTATCTCCCTTGGAAGTTATGATAAATGGACTTCTTAGGGTATGAACATACGGGTTGATGACATCTCTTTTGTTGTCTATGTCCATTATATTTGTTAGAACCATATATTTATACTAATCATATGATCACTATTCAATGACTATATTGTCAACTATAATAATACTTAATGGCCATTTAAATCCAAAAATATATAATAAAACCAAAGAAGTGAATGTCTATTCTATATCCATATTATATAATAATATATTTAAATAATTAACATAGTAAATTTTATTTATAACATTTTGGGTCATTTCACCATATCCCTAAAATTTCAGCCATGTGAAATTGAACAAAGTCCTCTATTTCCAAAAATGAAAACCAACAAAATATTGAAATTGTCAACATAATTATTAATCATAATTTAATCCACTTCCATATAAATATTCCAACATCAAACATATGCCTATTTTTATATGATTATATAATCAATATTTATTCACTAATTTTTTAATTATTATCGAATAATCATTTTTAACCTTCCACCAATTATATATATATAAATGAATATATTATCATTCGTATTTGATTCCTACACCTTCTTTGAAAGACATGATTTATTTTTTTATCACAGCAAAAAATTAACAGATCAAAATTGGTATTTAAGGTGTATATATAATATTAAAAAAATGTTTAAAATTCCAAAAAAAATTTTATATCCTTCTTTCCATCGGTTCTTAGAAAAATGAAATAGACATCCATGTGTATGTGTAGACTATTCTGTCCATGAATAGACATGATTCCATTATTTATCTCTCTATTCATTATTAATTTATTAAAATATAATAATATATTATTTACCACCTTAATAATGAAAATATAATATCAATATAGTTCTTAATAATGATAATATTACAAATAAATCACTTCCATAAAAAAAATAACACATCGATTATTGCATGTTCTTATTTATGTTGGTTTAATAACCTTTTTTACCAATGATTAAACATCTACCATTGATGAATATGTAACAATATATACTATATAAATTATATATTCATGAGTAAATCATTTTAAATTTATTGTTCTAGAGAGGTTATATTAATATGTAACTCATTATAAACAAACTTACATTGCTTTGTCTAGAATTATAAAAAATGGCTCATCATAAATATTTTTATGAAAAAATAATAATTAAATATATATTATAAGGAAATTATACCATTAGAAAATATTATTTGGAATACAATATTTTATGTTGGATAGTATAGTGATGATTTACTTTATATCAGATAATGGTTATCAATATCAACATTTCTATGTATATATGATATAATCAGAATTAGTAACATCCAATGATGAAAATAAACTTGATCTGAATTGTAAATGTATAATGAATAATTTTAATGAAAGAGAATAAATATTAATAAACATATTTTTTTTATTAATAAGGGTCTAATATTGTTATTTTTGTTGTACTAGGGTATATAACAGGTTTGAATAAGATGGATATAGGGTCAGGGGATTCTAATATCAAATTATGATCTTTGATACTTAGGTCATATTATAATTTTCATTCATTTGTGTTGTGTATTAATTTATGTGAATGTTACATTATTATATTCCTTATTTGAATCATTGAATTTATAGATATATATCCTATTATTCCATTCTTTAGTTGACTTAAATGGTAGAAAAATAGTTCCATTTTTCTAAATTAAAATTCATTTTCCATGAGACATAATAAATATTATTATCTGTGATGTAATATCTTCCATTTATCCATCCATTTCCCATTTTATAAATGATATTTCCTCTTTCCTATGGTTGAATTTATTCTTCAATTTTTTTTCATTTCCCTTTATGGACTACTTATTAAAAATATTATCTTTATATAAATAAACCCCATCCATTCTAAAATCCATTTTTCTTCCACATCCATGTTCATAGATCATGCTCATGTCCCCTTTCTTAATAAAATACAACAATTTTTATATCTCATATGTTATTCATACATCTCTTTATATCATTTCAAAATGATGATTAATTACTCTTTATATGATATAGGGTTTGATAAAAGTTATTTCTTAATATTAGAAATTAATTTTAATTTAACTGCATAAATTATATCTTCATGTCCAAATTCCAAAATAATTTCCATTATTAATAGTCTTAAATTATGATTTATAATTTGAAATAATTTCTACAAAATTCACCATTTCATCTTTTGTAAAATACAATTTCCAAAGAATATTTTGACTTTTTATTTCATAATGAAAATAGGAAATGAAACTTATTTTTTAAAATATTTTATATGATAATTTTTTTCATTATTTTCTATTTTATCCATTATGGGGTTTTATTTCCATGATTTCATGATTTTTTAATATAAATATTGGTCCTTCCACCCCATGAATTTTTCTTTTTAAAAATTTAAATTATGAAATGGATGGATTTAAATAAAAATGTAATTCAAATGTTTTTATAAATGTTTTTTGTATAAATTGTTTATATATTTGACTATATTATAATGCAAAGGTAATTTTAAATATCTATATGAAGGACTATATATCAATAACTTTATCATTCAAAATCATTCACTGTGTGTTGTTGTAGTTTTTCATGAAATTCCATTCTACTATGAGTATATAGTTTTTTAGTACAATAATTAAAAGGAATTCACCTATATATGAATACAATGATTGAATTCGGAAATTTTTGAATAAACATTAGAACCTCTTCTAATAAATTTTTTATAAAATATACTAAATTATATTAATTTATTTTTATTCACCTACAAGGTTCCATAATATAATTGGATGCCCATTCTATTTCCATAGGCATATAATGTTATGATTATGGATGGATTTATGTATTTTTTCTATATGTGATACCTTTTGTAAATGTTATCAAACACATTTCCTTTAAAGGGGTTCATATTCCTATTATGAATTACTGATATCATGTTGAAATTATATGCATTGATTATTGATGGTTTTGGTCCCATATCAAAATCTAATGCAGTTTTTGAGGGTTTATATTTTATGAGAAAATGTTTCATGTATAGGATTGAGTTTGATACTAATGGTTTCTAAATGATTATATATGCATATATGTTTAAATAAAGAAAATTATTGAGTCTCTTCACACTGAATTGGAATTACATTATCACCCTAGAATTTTATATGTACTTATTTTGAAATAAACATGATGTATATGATAGATTTACTTACATATAACCCCATATCTAAATAAAACCTTATATAATATTCCACATTAATATTACTGTTGTATTTGTGGTTATGAATAAGATTAACAACATTATGAAAAATATATATAAAGGTATTATATAAAGTAATTGTTTTTATTAATTCATAATTATTATGTACTCATTTTTTAGTTAAGTCATTTTATAGATAAACTTATGTTTTCTTAAATAAAATTATTAAATTTTGTGTAAATATATTATAATTAATTTATTCAAATTTTAGAAATTTTATTTTATAAAAAATATTATCATTTTTTAAATCATAATAAAAAAATTATGTTATGTTTCAATTGTTTGAATTATATAAAATGATAAAATTTTCATCGAAAAGACCAAAAAACTGATTGTATAAAAAAATATATTTTCCATTCAAGTATTTATAAACTACCATATTTATATTTCTTTTAAAATGAAATTGTATCCTTTTTTACTGAAACATAATCCAATTTGTCTCATTTTAATCAATATTGTGAAAAATTTTATATAATTTTTTTATACGTATATATTCCTTGTTATGGAAAACCAAATTTTATTACCTTTTGGTGATTAATTTAAAATTTAGTTTCTATAATGAGTAGAAATTGAATTTCATAAAATGGATTTATATTTAGAATAAAATTTTCCAAATTGTTTATTGGGGACAATTTCATTTTTTTCATATTGAAAAGTAAGAATACAAAAAAAAATTACCACCGTTTTAGTTAAAACATGGTTACCGTTGGGGTTAGAAAATGATATAAGTGTATGTTTTTCAGAAAAATATGTTATAATCTTACTTTGTGGTCATCTTTTGTCCCCATCTCATCTCCTTTTAAAATATGACTCATTTAGAATCATTTTTCATGAGTAAGACATTAATATATTTTATACTTCTTTAAAATTCATTGTATACACTCTCCCTACCTTAAAAAAGACACCACACATCCTATGCTATCAACACATAAATATCCTTTTATATTAATGAATCCATATATTAATCCTTTCCTTACATCAAACTCCAAGTACTATATGTACTTTTTTTAATGAATTCCATTCTTATATGGCTTAATGATTAATCCAAAGGAGGTTTCTCAATGTTGAGGCTTAACTCATATCTAAGTATTTTAAATCTTATTTATTACTATATTCTATAAAAACCTATTGAATAAATAAAAACATTATTAATTTAACATAAAAAATATTCTAAGATGTTTAAATGAATATAAAATAACGTTTTCCACCTCTTTTAAATAAAATTTTAAATAAATGTATCACACACTAATAATTGTAGACTACCACCACCACGTAGTGATATAATACATATCAATGCCTAACTTGGATGTTTATAATTATATATTTAATAAATATATATGATATTTATGACTTTATAATAATTATGGTATGGTAAAATACTATTTATCTTTTTTCCTTTTTTTGATGAAGAATTAAAACATCATTCATTTGTACATACTAACGACCATCTCAAAAAATATAATAATTAATTTTCTAAAATCTATCATCAATTGATGATCATAAATTCAAATATTAATGAATATAAATGATATTAATATAATTATTAAAATTATAGATATTGTGGAACCATCATTTAAACAGAATTACTGAAAATGTCAAACTAAAATATTCATAAAAAATGAAATAGTTGAAACCCAAAAACTATTGCATTAATAAGGAATTAATTATAAATGGGCTTTGAGATGATATAAGTGGACCATATATGATATTATAAGTATTTACAAAGTTCTATTATAAATTATAATAATAATAAATTTATTAAACATAAGGTTATAATGCTAGGAATTCATGTCAAATCATATAATATTGTTGATTATAGGGAATAAAAGTCTTCCTTTCATTTTAATCTATTTATAATCTCAAGATACCATGAGCATGTTTCTACAAAAAATCAGATACATTAATCTCTTTGATTGGATATCCTTTTTCTTAAATATATATGTTTAAAAAAATTACATTCATGTTTTAGTAGATTCATATTATTTTTAATTTTTATTTTCACCCATAATTGAATTTAAACAAAAATGTTTAAAAAGGTTACTATTTTCATTTTATAAATAATGATCTTTTTACTTAAGGTGTGATCATAATTTTTGTATGAACTATTTGAGAATGAATGTAATTTCCTTTTATCATGACCTCTAAATGAATTTATTATTAATTTAAATGTTCCAGTTTTTCTTTTCAAACATAATGTTTTCCTTAATAGTTGAGAAATTTAATGTTAATAAATATTTGATTTAAAAAAAAGAAATTTTCCATAGAAAATATTTTAGCTAACTTTTAATGGAAAAATTCAACTATAAAAGCATCATTTAATGTTACTTATGCATTACTAGTTTTATGATTCTATGACACCTTACTTATTAATTCACTAGATAATGTATGATTATGAAGATGAAATATCGATTAAACCAGTTTTGGTTTCAATTGGATATGTTTTATTGACATTAAATTTTTTCATAATGTTATCACATACATATGAATGAATTTTGATTATGTGATGGATGGGGACCAATATATCCCTCCAATGAATTGGATAAATATTAATTTCATTATGACATAAAAGGTTACATATTAGTATATCCCAAACATAAAATAGGGTATACATTCAGTTGTCAGAAGACTAAATTAGGGTGCATGTGTGGTTATACAAAGCACAAGATAGGTTACATGGGAGGTTATTTAATGCCAAAATCATGCACATATGTAATAAAAAAAGATAAACATGTAATGAATATATTTGCAGGTATCCATGGAATATGATTTCTTTGATTATTATTTTTACGCAATTTACAAAAAGCTTTTTATGAATTTATTTAATGCCATTTTTTGGATCTCATGTATCATTTTATTTGGTTTCTTTATGATTCATTCATTTTTAGCATCATTGATTTTTCCATTAATCATGTTTATGATTGATTAATTATTTAGTATTATTTTCATATGTTAATCTCATGTTATCATACCCTTTGGGACATATGATTCTTTAATGATCAATGATATCTCCCTTGATTAATATTATATGAAATCTGTGCTCACCCTTTCTAATTTTTCATTTTACCATGGATATAGTTAGTGTTCTTATGTATAGAATTCATAAAATGGTTTCAGTTGTGAAACACTATGTGGGAGATGATATTGATCTTTTGTGTTCTTGTTTTTTTATGTATCCACATTTACCAAAACAAAAAAGAACAATAGTTCAAGTATGGATCAAAATAATTTGTAATGAATATTCATATACTAAGATGTAATATTTTTATATTAAATGTTTTAGTCACATTTTTTCATATCTTATAATGTTGTAGTTGTTTCTTGAAAAAGGGATGATTAAACAATAGTGAGATATCATAGGAAAAACAAAATTATAGGAGAGTATCCAATGTTGTGGTAAAGAAATGATTCTGGGTTTCATAGAAAATACATCCCCTTGAGTATACTAGAAAGTGGACGTGGCTATGTAGAATTTACACCTAGGGGTAACAACTCTAAATGGGGTGGAATAGTTATTAACTCAATTTTTGCTGGTGCATGATGAGGGGTCATATGATTTCATACCTGGATATACACTCTTGGGGTATATTCATTGGTAAATTTACATTTCAATTCTAATCCCTCTTGAAGGATGTTAATATATGATTACCAATAATGAACTGGGTAAAAACAGTGGTGTTATAGATAGAAATGTAGGGTTTCCTGATATATATACATTCTAAAAATGATTTTTCATTATTTCGTGATTTCAAAATATGATTATTTTTTCTCACACTATACTTTTAGGTTTTAATCAATTCTTGGAATCCAATTCAACCTTTATAATAAGGAATTTGATGTAAAATTCTACGATTTTCCTCCTAAGTAACAAAATTTTATGGGAAAATGAAGGTAAAATATTATTTTAACACTTACACAACATCCTCATGGAATGATTCCTATATATCATACAAAAAATAAAGGCCATAAAATTGTTATGTTGAGTCCCTCATGAGGAAACATCCATATAATTTTAATGATTCCACTATTTTACCAGTTTCTAATAAATAGTCCAATACCATGGAAAATATAATTTCTTTTACATAGAGATCAGAGTGTTAAAATGTTATTTCATCTATTTATCATTTGTAAGGTGATGCACATCAGTAGTGGACTATTATCAATAACACAAGGCCAAACAATGAAATTGACTCTATTGAGTGGGATAAGATTATAAGGTAAAATTTCATCAACTACTTTCCTCCTATATTTTTATAAGAATATAGTGCAAATATTACATTATATAAAGAGGATGGATGATGAATCCATTACAATCTATGAGGGAAATATTAAAAGTTTTGTGATGTATATTCCTGGTATTATCATCCAATATATAAGTAATATTGATCGACTAAAAAATGTAATAAAACCAATTAATTTAAGGGAGTTATCGAGAATGGATCTATGTAATTATGAATTTTTTTTATCAGTCTAGAAAAAGAAATTTAGGTTACCCATCATTCTCTATGTTTTGATAAGAAAAAAATGTGGAATTTAAATGAAATTACAATAACAAAAATTAGTGAGGTAAGATTATGAGTCTTCTATTATATTGATGTGTGGAAGGAAACATGGAGGAAATTTTATTAAAGTGTGTCATAATATAATTAATCTTTGAAATTAATTTCATTAATAAATTTAATTTTGATGTGATCATAAGAATATAGGTATTGATTTTAATGGAGATAAAACTCCACATAACACACCACAAACACTCTAATGTTCCAAATACAAGGAGTTTGGGAATAATGATAACTAGTTCTTGAATATTAGGGTCAATGAAAATAATGTACTTTAGAAATCACTTAATAATAAAGACAATGGAAAATATCATGAAATCACTACTATCTCTGTGGGGAATCAATACAAAGTAACAAAATGTACACTTACTATCCACTCTAGAAATATAAATGTCTTCATGGAATATGGATCTACTCCCTCATTTATATATGAATAATTATATAAGGGTATCACAATACCACCTCAATGATTATATTTTGAGTTATGCAAAAAAATTCCTAATTTAATGATCATAAAAACTCATGTCCATGATTCAAACTCAAATGAATTATTTAGGAATATGATTCCTATAAATATTATTAATCAACCTCTAGATGAATTTAATGTAAATTTTTTCATTGATTGATTTTATTTGTATAAAGGCCATATCAATTTGTTTGTATGGGAAGTATCATCATATATTTCTAACCAACCTTTAATCATCTATCAATGCGTGGATAAATATGATAATAAAATGGATATTTCATCAATTGTATGGTAATGAATTATTTTTTTAAGTGAATATTTGTCTCATAACATTGAGTAAAAATAAGTTTCGATGATATTCATATTTTATTGGAGTTTTTTGGTCCATTTTTAGTTTATTTTAATATATTCCCTCTGAACCATGATGTTGAATTTTCAATAGAACTCATACCTAGTGCTATAAATACTAAAAAACTCTATATAAAATGTTCCCAATTTATTAGTAGGAATAGTTGAAGAATCCCCAATACAATCATGATATGGGATTCATTTTTCCATGTGTGTCACCATGGGATGAACCCTCTCTATATGAAAATAAGTAATATGGATCTATGTCAGTCTACCATCATTACTAAGAACATAAAATGATCATTATCTATAATAAGTATACTTTTCTCTATATTGATGATTATTCGATCAATTAAGAGGAGCTCAAAAATTTCACACTATTGATATTTGATTTGGATACTATGAGTTATGGATAAAAAATAAATAATAAAAAATATATCCTTAAATATGAGTTATATACACTATAAATTTTATTGATGCAATTTGGTCATACTAATCTCCTCAATTTCTTCATGTATTTAATAAATAGAGTTATTAGAGATTTCTTTGAATAGTTTTTCATACTCTTTGTAGATGATGTTATTATATATTCCACGTGAAAAGAATATCATGATGATAAATTGGGGATTATAATAAGGGAACCACAAAAGTAGATAATGTATGAAAAAATTACCTTGTAGAATTTCCACCATATAGATGTTTGATTATTGGTTTATATAATATCAAGATATTCTATATTGAGGGATCCAATAAAAGATCAAATTCATTGATCATTATCGTAGAATAACCATGGTTATTGAGATATATAGTTTTACTATCATGGTAGTAAATTATATAATAAATTTTATGTATCTCTTAGGGCTATCTAATGTACTCACTATGCTAACTCTAATGGGAGTCAGGTTGTAACAGAATAATGTATATGAGGAAAATTTGATGGAACATAATAAAATTATTATTGAGGAACTTTTACTCAATGTACCCTATAGTATATAGGGATTTGTGATCATTAGGGATGATTCAATTATGTGATTGTGATTTAGATATATAATACTATTAAATAAAATGGTAAATAATATAACTCGTTCCAATTGAAATTTTATGTAATGAACCAAACCCAGTTTCCCAGAATCAATGAATTATTTTATTACATTGGAATGATCATAAGAAATTCAAATCCTATAGTATTGATCAGTTTAGTAGTCTTGAAAAAACTAGATACATAAATAAGTTTTACATTACATCATGAAATAAAAAACAACATAGTGTATCCTTTAAAGACACACATATACCATAGACTATCCTTTCAGGTCAGTTATAATATACATACATACATATTATGGAAAATGAAAAATAATAAAGGGGTGAGCTCAGATTCTTATTAAGGAGAAACAGTATAGCGGAAGCTATCATAAATAAGCATAAACTTTAAAGTCATGATATGAAAATTAAAACAAAATCCTTTTAAACATAATATTTAAGATAATATGGAAAGAATAAATCAAATAATTCCATTTAAACATTCACATGGATATTCTACTCATCAAATAATCACATGTAATATCAGTGACTATTCTCATAAAGAGGGAATGCATAATGCAAGACATCTTAAACATACCATCAAGGCTTCATCCAAGACACCATACATAATTAGATAAGACATTAGACAAAACCCAAATATAATTATCTTATAATAATTATTGATGAATAGAGGGGATATAGTGGGCCCCATCTGGCACTTAAAATGTCTAATGCATTCCTCTTATGAAAGGGTTAAAACATAACCAACATAAACATTTGTATTAAAACTAGTATATGAAATGTCAATACTTAAACCATAATCTATGAATGTTATAAAAATATAACATCCATATTAAAACATATCATAAACCCTTTAATATAATATGGAATATTTTATCACAATAAATTTACCTCAATCATGCGTAAAATCTAAAAAGAAATTTTGACATAGATGAAAATAATTATTAAAACTCGTTAAGAGAAATATCCCTCTTTAGTTTGAAATCATTTAAATTCATGTGCAATTATAAAAGAAAAAATTTAATTTTAAAAAAACCTTATAATATTGTAAGGAAAGATTAAAAATGATAAGGTGTCATGATGGTTGAAATAGACTCTCTTTCAATATAAGTTAAAAACAATATTCTTTCCTTAATTTTTCAAAAAGTTCATAAAGTACCTAGTTTGGAAAACGATGTAAATATTCATTTAAAAACATTTTACATAAAGTGAAACATGGGTAAAAATGACTTTAAACAATTTTAAAGTAATAGTAATAGTATTTTGAAATACATTTTTATGAAACATAGACATGGATGATAAAGACTTCCCAGTGGATACATACGTATAAACAACCTTGGATAATAATGAGATTGTAAAATTAACCCTTACCTTGTAATTTAATTTAATAGAGGGTGAATTAACCTCTTGTATAATGGTTGTTATTAAATTATAACAGGACCATATATATATATATATTTATGATATCATATAAAATCCACTTATATAATTTTGTTAATAATATTTGAGTTTTACCATTGTTTCGGGTGTTAACTGCTTCATTTTCCTATACATGTTTTGTTATGTAAGTCATGTTTTGTTTGTATAGGATATATTTTATTAATATAAAGGATTATGTTATGTTCATAATTATTATATTCACTAATATTATAAATTTTATGATCATTCTTGAATGGTTTATTTGGAGAATGAATCTCATAGCGTCTTGGAGATGGTAGGCCATACATACGCACGAGTGATGATATCACTCCCATGATGGTTAAATGGTATGAAATTGGATGGTATATTAATTATATAGAGTAATTATAATGTTATAATCATTATTAATATCCCTTATACTCATCATAATTACCATTAAAATAAATTATTGTTGATTAAAAAGTTACACCATAGTGTGTAGATGGTACGTCGTATGTACGAACGCATGATGATATTGTTATTCGTAGGATGGAAAAAATGAGGAATATGGTTGTTACATAATCATAAAAACATCTCAGAATATATTATATTCTATTTTTATTATTTTAGTATAGTAAAAACATAGTATGTGGAAGAATATGAAGAAAATAACTTTGAAAGAGTTTGATAAAATGATCACTACTTTTTGGGGTATCTCTTTTTGATTTGCACAAAAGGACCCCTTAAGTTGTCTTTATGCCCAAAGAGAGGCCTCTAGGATGAAGTGAGGAAATTTGGGAGAGTAAATGTGTAGGGTTTGGCTAATAAAAATGGATTTGGAGGTGTTAATTAAATATTAGGAGAAGTGCCCTTTTATAAGAGAGGCGATGGGCATTTTAATAAAATCTTCAAATATTAATTTATTATAAATTTATTGTCAATTTATAATAGCTCTAAAGTGATTAATTTCTAGGATAAAATGATTATTGGTCTAAATAATCTCAATAAATATATTTTAGATATGTTTAGTTCCTAAAACTAAACTTATCTTTTATATTTAACACTTAGTTAGATAATTTAACTCTTATAACGTCTACTTGCATTTTTACACTATATGGTTAATATAGTTTCTATAAAATTGAAAATGAACATAAAGCCATCATTTATGAAATTTAAAACACTATAAAATCTATTTGGATGAACCATATATTTTTATGACTTTTATATCATTTAATAAAATAATATTTTTTTCAAATATCAATTAAGTCAATTTTAACACTATTCAGTATTTTCATTTTAAAAAATATCAATAAAAATTGATAACTTATAAAAAATAATTAAAAAATTTCACTAAAATGTATAGGTTATCTATAAAATTATTGTATGTCATTAATTAATTAAATTATATTTATTTTAATATTTATAATATCACTTATTTGATTCTTTCATTAATAAAGCAATCATTATATCATCATTGTGTCATAATTAAATTTAATTATCTGATGTCTAAAAATTATGAATAAATTACCACCATGTAGGTAATCATTTTATCTTTCTAATTACTACTTATAGTTTAAGAGATCACTTATTTAACCCTATATTAAAATTTGTTTAGTAATAAGAGACATGTTTATGATATTTTTATTTTATCTTTAAATAAAATTTTAACAATGTCATAATCACACCCAAGTGGCTTCCAAAGGCCAAAAGTTTGGACCAAATATTTCTTGTTCGTAATTGAGTCATAAAATAAGTTTAGGAAAAGTGTTAGGGTAGTTTTATATTATTATAATATTATTTTTACCTTTAATTTCCTTATTTTCCTTTAACCGTGGTAAATAAAATTCAAAAGTTACTATTCAATAAATATTATTTTGATCCTATTAGACAAAATTTTTCATCCTAATTACAACTTTTTATGTCCATATTTTGAAATTCAATTCACATAAGCGGTAGAATTACATTTAATGATAATTTGCAAATGTGCCTAGAATGTGGATAAAAGAGACGTTCAAAAGTTTAATAAAATTTTATATATCTAATTATATTAGAAAAATGATTCCAATGAATTAAATTGGACTAATATATGTAGTATGTATCTATTTTGAGTTTAAAATAAATTTAAATTAAAATAATTTTTTAAGTGAAAAATTAGGTTTTTATCTAAAATGCAGTATTTTTCACTATTCATCAAAAATTAAAACTTTTCAGAACATTACAGAAATTTCACCCTAAGCTAATTTTTATATTCCAAATTCAAACATGAATTATATTTTGAAATAAATAATTATAAAATTTCAAAATTTTGGTAATACTATTAATAACAGCTTTTCAAATGACTAGTTTGATAGGTCCTGGTGTGCTTAAACTTGGTTTTGCGTACAACACAAACATTTGAATTATTTAAAAAGAAGTGTACCATGGATGCTTGAGGTGTTACAGTTTCTAAGAAAAATTACGCTACTCTAGAAAAATATTTAATAGCAGTAATATTTTCATTAATGAAATATAAGCATTCTATTTACGAATAATGGAGTGACATATATAATAATCAAATAATTTTAAATTATATATTCTCCCAGATTGATTTCAATATACTATATAGAATATAGTTGGAGTATTTTAATTATTATAACATCACAAAAAATTTACAGACTGGGATGGAGAACAAGGTAGATGATGCATTAAGTCAAAAGTATAATTCTAGATTATCTTTGTTGAGGATAAAATCATATATAATACTTCGTGGTTTTTAAAGGGTGGAACATGAAATCCAAATGGAAAGGGAAAAGTTATATATTTCCAAATGAGTGTCTAGGTATCAATTCATGTGAAGATTAATGTGGAACAGAAATAAGATACAGTGATCATAAAGTGGTTGAAAAATAATTTAGAGTTAAACCTCCATTATGATGAAATTATATGTTTCATCAACTGATTTTTTTTCCATAAATAAAATAAATAAAAAAATTTATATTAGAATAATCTTATATCTCATAATTTTCTATTCATCGAGGAAGTATGAGGATGTATAGTGATATGAATGGGTGGAACAACATGAAAATAGATATTGTAGAGCACAAATCACAGTCCTTGGCATGTCAACAATGTAAAGCTATCAGACAAAAATCTAAGGGTTTATTATTAACATTACCCAACCTAGAATGGAAATGGGAAAATATCATCATTTATTTCATCATCATAATCCCAAAAACAATTAAATGACATAATTATATTTGGGTTTTAGATGATCTCTTTAAAACATAATCACAATTCATTGATATTAGAGAATATTTTACTCTTTTTCAACATTATGATATATAAATTTTTGAAGTGGTAAAGTTTAATGGGGTGTCACAATCTATTATATCTGATTGAGATCTTATGTTTATGTTGATGTGTTCAACATGACATGGATACATAAATTTATTATAGAAATTTCTATATTCTATAGAAATATTTTTAGTCTGAGAGGACCATTCACACCATGCAAGATATATTGATAACCTGTTATATGAATTTAAAAGGTTTTTGGTATTAAAAAATTCATCATATCAGATTCTACTGCAACAATAGCTTGAATTGGGGCATTTAAATGAATCTAAATAAAGACCTCTATCTAAATAAGTCCATAACTGAAAAATGTTGTGATGAAGTTAGTTAATTGTATTTATTTGTACCTAAGGTAGTTGAGTAAAAGGTAGAGAATGTTATAATAATTTAGAATTAAATTAAATTATATTATAGTCAGCGTGATTTTTTTTTTCAAAAAATCACCGATGATATAAAAAATTGATGATTTTGAGAATGTATTATTTTAAATTTAAAAATAGATGATAGTTATGGTATATAGAAGTATCTGAAATATTATCCCAAGATAAATTCATCACAAATAGAATCATGATCGATTAGGGATGAAATCTTATCTCTTTGGGATTCCACAAAAACCTCTCATAGGTTCAAAAAATGTTCCATGAATCTGTCCCAAATTAGTACACACATGATGCTTCATATATACTATACTCTGATGCTTTAACAATGGATTATGATATATAATGTGAATAATATAAAATGTAAGTGTTGGTTCATATAGATAAAGTGCTAAGGAACATGATAACTCACTTGGTTAATGTTCTCTGGAGGAATCCAGTATTATAAGAAGCTATTTGGGAAGACACTGATGTGATGAAATAGTGATTTCCAAATCTTTTTCATTGTTATATAATTTTGTTGTTGGAATTCATTTTTTGGAAGATGCAACATAACACCCAGTGTTTTTTTTATATTATTTGAATACAAACCTGATTTATTTGATATAAATGTTTATACACAACCCCAAGTCTAAATAAACCATGATATATTATACAATAAAAGTAGCTATTTTAATTGAAGGGATAAATTGGGTTGACAATTTTATTAATTTTTCTTGTAGTACCCACGGTTTATAGTATGTAACCCTTTTGTTATTATTTTTATGTATATAATGTATATGGGTGAAGTATGGGATAGTTTGGAGAACTTTTAGAGAGATTTTTTGGCATTCTTATAGGTTCATTGGTGGTGAACAATATATAGAAACCATGCAACACTCATATAAAACCATGCACTGTGAGACATAGTCTAATGGGGTGGCACACTGGATGCGCACGGTTTTTCCAAACTGTGTGGAAGATTTAGAGAAACCATGAAGTGTGATGAAAATTTTGGACAATGAGCTTTGGGATGGTCATCACATAGTTTGTTAGCCATGCGATCCAACCATGCAAGGTCTTTCTTAAGAAAAAATTAAGAGCATAGTTAGCGCATGTTTTAACTAACCATGAGACTAAACCATGCACGAGTCAAAACCACCACCTTAAAAAGTGCTTCTTACTCTATTTTCTCTTTAACCCATTCATTTTTCCTCCTATGCATCCCTAACTCGGGATTTTTCTTCCCCCAAGTTCCATGAGGGTTCTACCATCAATCCAAAGGCGATATAAAGTCTTCCCTTGGGGATTATAAGTCGATTCATTATGGTAAGTGATCATTCTTCATCGTCTTGATCAGTTTCCATAGATCTACTTCTCCCTTAATCTTAGTTTCACATATTTAATCCCTTTGTTGGTAGATCTAATTGTGTGAATTCCAAATATGATTAGATTTGTTATTTTTAATGGTATGGGAAGATAACTAAATTGGTTTATCGAGGTTTAATACGTTTTGTGAAATTTTTCATGTCATTTATCATATTTTCCAACAATCTCGAAGTAGGTGTCTTCACTCTTAACTCCTCTTGTTAGAAACAATTGACTTAGGTTAAAATTGATTTAATTGATTAAAAATTTATTGTGAAATTGTGATTAAAATCATGTTATAAATCCTCTTTAGTAAATATTTATGGTTTTTGGTGAAATTGTGGAATCGTGGTGACTTGTTGTACAAAGTTATTTAGGTTCATGATTTTAAAATGATGGTTATAATATATGGATTGGCTGGATTATTTAGATAAATTGATGGAAAATGGGTATTCAATAGAACGGTTTTTTATGGAAATGGTTTGGCATGTTTGGTGTTGGAATGGTTTTTGGGAATACTTAGTGTGTGTTTATATTGCATTTATGAGGATTGGTTGAAATATAACCTTGTTCGTGGTGTAAATGGTGTATGGAAAATTAGATATAATTACCTCGTGACAACATGGTAGATCAACAAGAGACAACTCATGAGTATGGAACTGTCATATAGATGAATGCATGGTTTGTGGTGTGGATATGTGGAATGAAATGTTCATGCCATTAGAACATAGGAAATGGTTATAAAGCATGGTTTGGTTTCATTATTTGAAAAATGGATTTTATTTGAAAACTAGTTGATATAGAACATATTTATATTTGGTTATGAACTATTTAAGAAATTGTTTTATATAACTTTTTTATATAAATCCTTATAACTTTTCTATCATAGAAGTGTGAGTAGGGATGTCATTGGGGAAAACCTATTGAGTTTTAATACTCACCCCTTCTTTGGAACATTAGTGATTTTGTAGATGTCGACTACCATGAAATTTGAAATCGTAAATTATCAAATATCTTTAGAAGTACTTCATGATACTTGGGAGGAATATTAGAGTTGGTTCTTGGAGCATTTGGAGCTTTGGAGTCATGTGGTTATCTCAGAGTTTCATAGCATGTCTTCCTCTATTTACTTTGATATCACAGTCTTACACTTTTGGTACATGTATCTAGTATGATTTTTATAAATGAAATGTTGAGTTTTCTTTCATCGTTATCATGCATTATATAGTGTTTGATTGGTATAGTTTTTACTTTGTTTCTTTATACTGAAATTGTAAATCATACCCTAACAGTATCAAAAACATTCTTCTTTTATTTCTTGCCTTTGGCATCATGTGGATGTTACTTAAGGCCTAGTATTGTCTCACTTCCATCTAAATCCAATGTGAGTAAGAGGGATGTTACAAATGGTATCAGTTTTGTTTGGTCCAAAATCATGTTTGAGTTGAGTGTTTTTGGATTGGTCCTTCCGTTGTGGAACATGTGTTCATTAGTTTTCTTGGTTTTCGAGTTGATTTCACCTTTGTCTATTTCTTGATTCAGGATCACAGAATGTAAAAGGATTGTCAGGACATAAAATGTAGAGTATAAAAAGATGTTGCTAACCTTTTTATGATGAACTTAATGTTACTAGGGAGTCAGGTAAATATGTTTTTTGAAAAAACTTACAGGTTTTAAATCGCATTGTCATGTGTTTATCCAATGATACGAGCATAAAAAACATTATAGGAATGAAATACCAGCAAGATTTCATATTTAATTTTGAGTAATGATATATTATTTGATGCAATGTGTTGGTTTTGAAAAAATGATGATTTTTTTTCAAATTAAAGACTTTGAAAAGAACAAGATTGAGGTATTTTTAAAATGTTTTTATTTTCAAATGCAAGAATAAATTCATAAAAAATGGTTGAACATGGAAAATGTTGATTTTGGAAAGAATTTTTTTTATAGTTGATGTTGTAGAATTTTAAATCTGTTAAGCCTTATGTTGCTAGAGATTGATAATTATGGAGTTTGTTATTCATATTGAAAATGGAAAAATGTAGGCATCATAGGAACCTACTAGAATAAGTGGCATAAAATGTTTTTGCTCTTGAGGCATAGGTGAACCATCAACTGGTTCAGAGTATCATCTAAGTATTATAGGCTGTGGACATGTGGAACCAGAGGGATGATCCAAGACAAGTAGATCATTCCATCTAGTTCCATAAACAAAATCCACCCATCTACTAGGGTGATTCTAAACTAGAAAGGGTAGATGTGTGGATGAACATAATGAATTGTATCTTCAATTTCATCAGCACAACAATAGATAAAAAATCCTTGTAAGTGACATATATGCTAGAGGATCTTGAACATTAATGGTGGGATCTAGCAGTGTAGGCTAAAGTAGATAAATTCATTATTTGGGAGTATTTTGAGAAATTTTTCAATAAAAAATTCTATCCTCACATGTTAAATATCTTTATAATTACGATTATATTTAGCTTAAAGCAGTAAAATCTCTCTGTCAGAGAGTATGTAGATAAATTCATGAATTTAGTGTGTTTGTACACAAGGCTGTAGCTACTGCATCCTAGAAGGAATAAATCTTTGAATAAAGGCTAAGATGGGAGATTTACTCAAAGAATTTCATTCTCTATATTACCGACTATACATAGATAGTGAATAATGTGATGGTGGTTGAAAGTGACTTATCAAAATCTATGGGGGGAGGAGTTATGTTGATACCCATGGGAAATAGTGGGAACTCTAATGTTGGAAGAAAGAGGAAGAGGGACACATACATCTAGCGTGGGAGTGGATATCAGAATCATACAGTTGGATGGGTAAATCATCCTCCAAGACCCATGACAAAGTCAGGATGTTTCCAATTTGTTTCACTTCACCATATTAAGAAAGAGTGTACAACACCACTAAGAGCATGCCATAATTGAAACATGTTGGGACATATTAAGTGGTATTTTCGCAGTTCTCTACAGTCGGTGCTTAAGACATATCTCTGGTGTCACAAGAATCATATAATTTGATGGGGTGAGGGTAGAATAATCAATCTCATCAGTAGAACAAAACTAGACATAGTGATTCTCGGAATACAGTGACTCCTTAGAATGGGAATTATCAACAATGCATCAAGGAATAAAGTGTAGCGATGAAGCAATTTTATAGAGCTACGAAGGTGATTGTAGATGATCAAGATGCACCATCTATGGTGAGGGGTATGATTTTATAGAATTATAATCTTATGCATGTGATTTTTGATACTGGTGCATCTGATTATTTTATTGGTTCTCAAGCTGTTGACATTCTGAGTTTAAAACATGAGATGATTCTTTTTGTGATAAAACATCAAACTCCACTTGGGAAAAATGATTGTAGAAACATTGTGTATAGAGCATGTTCTATAAATAATTATGGATTTGATCTGAAATGGGACTTCTCAGCATTGGATATGTTTTTCTATCATGTAATCCTATGTATGGAATGTTTGATAATGTTCAAGGCTCACATCAACTGTTATAGAAGAATAGTTAGTTTCACGACTGAGGATGGTGTTGAGTATCTCTTTAAAGGAGAAACGAGTCTGAATATAGGCGAAATAAGATTTTTGGAATGAGTAGTTGGAATAGACTCTTACCAGTTAACAACATTTACCTTGGCATCTGTGGAAGAGATCAAGAATAGAATTTTCCCACCATTCATGGATCAGTGTTTTGATATGTTTCCTAAAACTTTCTATGGATTGCCACCAATAAGATAAGTGGAATTTATGATTAATCTCTATTCGGGGATAAGTACTATTTCTCTTCCAACTTATAGAATGTCACTGACTATGTTAAGGAAATTGAATCTGAAGTTAGAAGGGCTGGAATAAAGGGTTTCATTCAGTCTAGCATGTCTCTTTGGGAAGCACCAGTCTTATTTTTGATGAAATTAGATGGAAAAATAAGGTTGTGTGTGGATTATTGTAAACTTAACCATGTTTTGATAAATAATTGGTATCCACTTACACACATTTATGATATATTCAATCAATTTAGGTGAGATCAGTGGTTATCCAAAATTGAATTACCATCAGGATATCACCAATTACAAGTCCGGAAGTAGGATATTCTGATGACAGCTTTGAAAAGAAGATATGTCCATTATGAATATGTTTTAATTCCTTTAGGTCTTACGAATTCACCAATGGTAATTATGGAATTGTTGAATCAGATATATCTGGATTCTTTTGTGGTAGTGTTTCTAGATGACATATGTGTGTAATCAAGGACAACGGTTGATCACGAGAAACACTTGGTTACAACGTTGGACATCTTGAGAGATCATTATTTTTGTTTTCCAAACAATAAAAGTGATAATTTTGGATAAATTAGGTATAATTTTTTGGGAATGTAATTTCTAAAAGAGGTTTTTTAGTTGATACAGAGAAATTAGAGGCCATAATGTTTTATCAACTTCCAAATAATGTCTTTGAGATATGAAGTTTTCTTGGCCTCATAGGTTATTACCAATGATTTATTCATGACTTATGGAAAATATATTCACCTATTACATCTTTGAAAAAGAAGAATGTTCTATTCCAATGGACTGAGGAATGCCAAAAAAAATTTCAAGAGTTGAAAGTCCAACTTACATCAGCACCTATCTTGATTTTTCATGAAATTGGATAGTGGTATGTGGTTCAATTTGATGCTTTGGGATCAGGGTTGGGGTGTGCTCTCATGCAAGGATACCTTGTTGTTCCTTATGGCTCAAGGCTGTTAATGGTGCATGAGAAGAATTTCTTAACACAAGATTTTGAGCTAGCTATAGTCATCCAAGATTTGATGACTTGGAATCATTTTCTCATTAATGAGAAATTTATTGTTCTCATGGATCATAAGTAATTGAACTATATTTTCTCACAATGAGATTTGAATCTAAGACAAAGGTGATGGATGAAGTATCTCCAAATTTTTGAATTTGAAATGATGTATACACTAGGGAAAGGAAATTCTATGGGTGAGGCATTAAGAGGAATTTTGAGTGATCCGTTGAAAAAAGAACCTTTAGATGAGTGTAAGTTAGTGTTGGTTCAAGCTCACATGCATGTAAAATGCGATGACCAAGGAGATGTTAAAAAATATATATCATTGAAGTGGTAAATGAAGTGTTCAAGTGATTTGTTGAGATTAAAATTGTTTTCAATTAATTAAGAATATAAAAAAATAAATGAATCTTAAATGTGATGATCGTAGAGTTGGTATAAATTTCTTAAAACATGTGTCATTGTTTATTATTTATTTACACAATATTTACAATAATTATTAGAGTAAAAATAATAAATATCCATGAATATTTTTTATTTTCATGAGGTTAGTTATTGATTTTGAGAAAGGGGTTAGCTATAATATGAGAAATTTAATGAAAATTTATATGGACCTTTATTAAAAAATATGGCCTACTACACACCATCCATCTAAGATAAGGGGATAATGATATCAAGGGAAATCAACTCAACCAAAAAATCTATCCAACATGCCATATACAAGGGATGCATAATAGAGGAATAGGTGTGGATGGAGAACCACAGTGCGGGGAGGCATGGAGGCAGAGGTGGGCACATAAGCACGCCCATAGAGAACCGGTACAGGGTGGTATCAGAGGAGGGGGAATAGAATTCTGGTGGAAGGGTGTCGTAGTTTTTATTACAAAGGAGAAAAGAAACGAAGCCCATTTCAAGGTGGGTTTCAGTTTTTAGTGGTGGATATATCATGGTCGTTTGATCGGTTTGATATTTTTATCTGAGTCTTCAATATATTCTAGAAAACATAGAAATAAATATATTTGTCTGATCTATTTGAGATTTATCTAGTTCATTTGATTAATTGTCGAAATCATCTTCTACCTCATTATATCAGGATCTCCATGCAGTAAAGCATCTAAGAGAGTTATTCATCTGAAAGGCCATCAGGATTTTAGAATATTCTATACTGATGATTGACTCCTATAAATATAGGATGCCAAGATAATTTGTTGAATAAAATTTATCTCACATCCAAGCTGAGTTTTTGAGAGAGAAACAATATAGTTAATCATCTCTGATTCATGAAGGTTTCCGCACTAATACCATTTTCATGAAGTAAAGTTGGCATTTATCTTGCATGAAGAATTTTGAATTAGTTCTTGTTTGAGTTTTCGTGAATTCACTTGAGGAACCACGGGATAGTATAAAATTATGATCATACTATGAAGTTGAACTTGCATTACTACACTGTTTAGTGTAAAATAGATTTGATAGTGGACTTTCGTGCATTAATAAACTAGACCCATTCGGGATTGTATGTGATTGTTCTTCTATTGTGCATAGAAGAAAGGTGTTCTGCATAATTGTTGGTAAAATAATAAGTGTACATGAGGAAGTTTAATTATATAGTGTACATGCACATGCATGATACACATGCATGGTACATAGATAATGTATACATAAAGAAAAAAAGTGGATGGTGTGTGTGTAAAGGTGGACAATGTGTGTGGAAAGAAAAATGATTGTTTAGTGCATGTATTTTATGCATGAGGTTTACTCAAAGGTAGTTTAAGTGATTTTTGTGTGCATGGTAGTGTGTGGCCCCATTTACATACACCACCTGAAGATGCATGAGGCAGTTTTCATGCACATGAATTAATGAACTTATAAAGGGAGTCATCTATGCATTCGTGGTTATGTATGAAGTTTGAAAAAAGTGCATGAGAAATATTTTTCATATTCAATGTGTAGTTTTTGATACTGAAGTTGGATCAGTGATTTTATTAGTGTACCAGAAAAATATTTATAACTAAGTTTTCAGTGTTTAGTGAGGCCAGGTCTTTAGAAAAAGAAAGAATTATATCCTGAGAATATTTGTACTGAGGAAATTGATTATATTCAGTGATAAGAGTTATCTGAGAAAGCCTGGCATTAGTGCAAAGGAAATTGAAGTGTACATGAGCCGGTGTGATCCAGCTAGCCTGTGGAGGAACATAAAGTTATCATCATATTAGTGGATTATAACTTCTATGAAGTTTAAGATTGTGACTGGGTGTTCTAACCAGTTTTTGAAGAGGCTCGATAGAGAGACCGTGGGGTCTAACTAGTCTAATAGTTGGGGGGTCTAACCAATCGAGGTATAAGATTTGGATTGTTGGGGGTATAACTAGAATCAACTAGATTTTGATTACTGGGGTGTATAACCAGTTTCTTCCTAAATAATTGTAATTGATGAAATGATTATAGTGGTTAATCCATGTTTGGGTGTCTATCCAACATGGAAAGGATGTAGGTATTTGTACTAAACTTTGTAAAACTACTATGTGTTTTGTTTCACTTACTTTTCTTTAATTTCATATACGATCCACTCTTCTTAATAGGTGATAGAGTTTTGAATTAAAAAGGTGAAAAATAATTCAGTAAAAATTGGTAACACCAAAATCACCCCCTCTATTAGTGTGACTACACGATCCTTGGACACTTCAATTGGTATTAGAGAATAGTCCACCTTTGATTGGATCTACCCTACCTATCCAATGGTTTATATCAGTAGTATATGAAGTTCATAATTTAGTTTGAAGAAAATTCATAAGTACTTCATATTTAATAACCTATCTCTACTAATGATGTTAGAAATGTTGATGTTTTAGTCATGTTATATAAAAATATGAAGAAAAGAGTTGAAAATAAACTAAAGAAGAATTCAAATATGAAATAAAATAAACTTGTATCTAAAGACACTTTGAGAGTATATTTTTCAGTAAAATTAGTTAATAAATCAAGTTCAAGTTGTGATGATGATATGATCAATTCTAAAATCAGAAATCATCTGATGAAACTTCCCAATGAAGTGTTCATATGTATGAACAATGTTTTCAAGGAACTTTGGGATGAAAAATTACAGTTAGAAGAAGAGTAAAATGCTATGGAAGAATCATTGAATCAAAATGTAGTCACTTCCAACACTCTCACAAGACTTGGGAAAGAAAAGGAAAAAACAATATAACATTACAAATAAATACATATTGAATTTGTTAAAGAATTGGAATGTAATGTTATTGAGAATGAAATTTTTGATTTTTTTACAGAATTTATTCATGCACTTGAAAAATTACATAATGTTTCATTTAATTTCAAAAATGATCATATGAATGATAAATTAGAATGAATCAAAGAGATTGAAACTTTATTATAAAAATCAAATCAAATGCATGAAGTATAGATTTATAAAATGAAGATTTAGTTGGAATAAATAATTAATTATGTTGAAGATAAGAAAATTGCTATGAACATAATGTGTCTTGAACTAGAAGTGAAACTGAGAAATATGGAATAGACAAAAGCTAAGGCTTCCCAAGATATTGAGAAAACATTATTACCAAGGATTCATCTGGTAAGAGTCATTTTTTTTAAAATAATACAACTAGTGGATAGAAGAGAATGAGATTACCTAAAGATAAATCTTCTTATGGCTCATTGAAGAAGTTAACTCTTTGTCATAATAAATCCATGTGTACTAATGTTTATTTTCTGACTCGTGCAAATTCAACTTTAAAATCTGGAAAAACTTGGGTAAAGAAAAATCTTGTTCCTTAAAGAAGTCAAAGAAGAAGAAAAATGCTAACACAAAATAGAAAAATGTCAAGGACATTTAGAATGTGTTATAAAATAATAAATCAATATTTTTTGGCTACTTTTTGTACTGTCGAAAGTTTAGGCATCATGAAATTAATTATTAGAACAATATGTCATTGTATAAAAATTACAGAATGACTGCATGTATGGGACAAAACCTAGAGAAATGTTGAAACCTGCACCACAGATGTAGAATTCTGAGAAAAATATTTAGTTTATCACGAACAAATATGATTAATTTGAAATTTTTTGTGATTATTTCAATAGAAGTTATCACTGTTATGATGAGTTTTGGTATGTACCAAACATTCCCAAATCACGTGTTGATGAAAATAGAATATCACAATAGAAAGTGAAGTATGTAAGAGATCAAGATGACAAGTCAGCCTTGGTATGTGATCAAATGAAGAAGGTTATTAAACAAAAAATTCCCAAAACGTTTTTGAAAAATGATGTGAAGAATGTCTCACCAAAGAACAAATGTTTCTATTGTGGCAATAAAGGTCACATCATGGACCATTATCAATTTTCCATAAACATTCATACTAAAGGTAGGAATCTAGAACCAAATAAAGAATTATTCTAGAGGATAAATAACAAGTTTGATTTGGGGAATGACATTACTAATGAAGAATATAAAATGTTTCCTAAAAGTGGTAACTTGTTGAATTCTAAAGTTGTGTGTTACAGGTGAAATATGTCTGGAAATTCAAGTAATTTTTTTTGACATTGTTATGTGGTCAAAAATAATTATTGAAGAAAAATGAGAAAGCATCTATGACTTCAAATGTTGGTAAGAAGAGGACAACAAAAAAATTAAAGACTAATCATGTTCCTATAGAATGTTTGATCATATGGCCATAATAGTCAGAAGAGGCAAGAAAGTTGGAACATGCTGAGAAATATGAAATTTCTTTGTAATCAAATTCTACGATGAATTTTTCATCTATGAAGATTTTTGTGTTGAGAAGAAAGTCTCAACTTGTTTCCCTAATTGAGGAGCATTGAAGAACCATCTTATTCCTATATATATTGTGTTTCTTTCATGTAGGCAATTGGAGGTGAAGCATATATTTAGTGGGAGACCTGAATTTGTAAAATCTTTGAATATATTTCAGATATAAACATGTCTGTCATGGAAGAATATTGTCATCATGTCATTTCAATGCAATATCTCAAATACTTTCATGAAGATTGTTGAAAATCATTTGAACAACCCCTGATATGAAGTTTCAATGATTGGTATCACATGACGGAAGTTTAATGACAACATTGATGTTAAGACATGATTTATATTGTTTTATATATAGAGAATTTCTCAGGTAGACATTGAGTTGATTTATTTTAGCTCTTGGCTAAGTTACTAGTGATTATATACTTCTTAGAAATAAATCATACAATATGAGTCTAAAGAGAAGAAGATAATTTGAATTTTGTAAATAAGATTTCCTTCCCATGTTTTTACCTTTGGATTAATTAATAATAAGTGGGAGAAGATATCATTGAATTTTAATATGAATTGGGTATTGAGAAAAATTCTAAACAAGGAGATTTAAGTGTTCACGTGATTTATTGAGATTGAAATTATTATCAATTAATTAATAATATAAAAAAGTTGATGAATCTTAAATGTGATGATTGGGAAGCCAGTCAAAAGTTCTTTAAACATGTTTCATTGTTTATTCTTGATTGATAAAATGTTTACAAAAGTTATTGGAGTAAAAACCATAATAATCCATGAAAAAAAATAGTTTTCATATGGTTGGTTATTGATTTTGAGGAAGGGGTTGGCTATAGTATGGGAAATTAGATGAAAATTTATTTGGTACATTATTAAAAAATATGGCCTACTACACACCAAACAACTAAGAAAAGGTGAGAAATATCTCAAGGGCATCCAACTCAACCCAAAGAGTCGGTCAGCATGCCGTAGCTGAGGGATTCCTACTAGAGGCATAGATGTGGCTGGAGAGCTACTGTGTGGGGTGGCATGGTGAAAGAGGTGGGCGTATGAGCACACCCATAGAAAATCAGTACGGGGTGGTACCAGAGGAGGGGGAAGAGATTTTACGTGGAAGTTTTTGTGGTTTTTATTATAACAGAGTGAAGAATCCAATCCCATTTCAATATGGGATTCAGTTTTTTAGTATAAAATATATCATGGTTGTCTGATCAGTTTCATCGTTTTATCTGATCTGTCGATCTGTTTGAAAAAACATAGAAAAAAATCGAGCCATCTTATCTATTTGAGATTTATCCAGGTCATTTGATCAATCGTTCAAATCATCTTCTACCTCATTTCATTTTGATCTCCATGTAGTGAAGAATCAAAGTGAGTTGTTCATCCATCGGGCCTCCGTGATTGCATAATTGTTGACTCTCCTTTCCGTCATAGAGTCTAACGACTGAAAAAGGGAAATACCTTAGTACAAAGTGATTCATCCTTTAAAGAAACATCAAAAATCTACAAAGGCATGAAAAAGGATTTCTTCCCACTTGGGTCACTCAAGTTTCATCATGGTCACACAAGTATACTTGTGCGACACATATTGGGTGCACAGGTGACTTGCGCGCCCTATTTGATTCTCACTCGGGGTCTTTAGCAGACTATAAATACCACTTTTGGGCCCCCAATTTCGTGGATGAAAAATTCCAAAAGCCAGATTTAAGCTCCTGATGCCCTAGTCTCTTCTGGATGTCTTACAAACACTTCTAAGGTAATTTATTACCTAGTATGGAAGATCTAAACAGGGGAAACAATGCCTAAGTGTTGAAATTCATCAACACTTGCGCACCTAAGTATCTAACCCTTACGGGAAATAAAGACACATGCGCGCCACCTTATCCCTTCACTAGAACCTACGCGCCACTTGTTTGGAAGCCCCTGAGGATAATACTAAGGGCTTGAGCCAAGCCTCGCCCAAGTATTACCCCATGGGTTGACCATCGCGCAAGTACCCATGTGTCACACAGGTATATATACGCGACCAAGACTTGCGCACCCACATAGGACCTACGCGCCTACTTCTTTTTGGGTGCCCCTCCAGCCTATTCACCTCTCTTATTCAAATCCACATCTCCTATTCCAGATTCAGCCTTCAAAACCTTCTTCAAAGCCATTTTTGGCATGGTTCTCTGGTTTTCCTCCTTGTCTGAAATGAATTCTATGGAAATATCTCTTAAAACATAGTGATTTACATATCTTTATGTCACTAAGGTTAGAGATTTCATTCATTCAACATCATCTTTTAAGATGAGAGGATCTTTAACCTGGGCCTCCTTTTTAGGAGTAAGCCTCAGTCCAAGCTCTCTTAACCTGGTCATCCTCCTTAGGAGTAAGCCCTAAGTCCCCTATTAATGTGTATCCTTCTCAGGAATAATCCCCAGTTATCAAGTTCCCTTAATTTTGGGAATCGTCCTTAGGAGTAAGCCCCAAGTTCCCTAATTACCTTAACCTGAGCATCCTCCTTAGGAGTAATCCCCAGTCACAAGTTTCCAAATTTGGGTCTCCTTTTTAGGAGTAAGTCCTAGTCATAATTTCCTTTAACTTATGCCTCCTTTTCGGGAGTAAGTCCCAATTTCCAAATACTCTAACCTGGGATTCCTTTTCAGGAGTAAGCCCCATTATTAATTTATTTTTATTTGGACTTCCTTCTCAGAAATAAAACCCAAATCATAAGACCCCTCTAATTTGGGCATCCTTCTTAGGACTAAGTCCTAAGTTAAGTGTCCAAATATCCATAAAGCACATATACCTTTATGGAACCTGTTCCTAGGTTTCTTCTGTTGATTAAATCCTAATATTCATCTATTAGTGAATTTATACATACATAAGCCCTACATCATTTCTTATGATTGCATCTTTTGTGGCACAATTATCTGGTTTTACCAATACCTCTTGTTTCTCACACCGATCATGACTCACGTGAGCTTATAGTGTAAAAGTAATTATGACATCATTCTTTGAGCCATCAATCATGCATAAACCTCATACTCCCTTACTCAAACTACGTGGGTTCTGATTCCTTTTCAAAACAAGGATACGTAGGTATCCCATCTGCAAGTACGATCCCAACTCTAAAATAATTCATGTCCTTCTGAATGACAATAAACTTCATGTGCCCCGCTGAGTGGCTTTAAAACCAGTATGGTTATCATAATGACCAAGATACTTATATATAATGTGTTGAAGAATACCATTGACTAAGAATCTCTAAAAAACACAGATGATTCTCTATTGATGAAGAACCTCAAATACATATAATATATTCTCTAAATTTCATACATATTAATCATTGGTTGTCAGATCTAAAGGAAAGCTCATTTTCATACTTGGTAATGTAATAAGGATTCACGAACATAACATAAATCTATAAAGAGTGTCCTAGAGTAGACAATAATTCTCCTAAAAAAGGTGTGATGAGTCCGACCTCCCATCCTCTCGGCCAATGCAAATTCTTAATCCTCATTAGTCTACAACTAATGAGCACCTACCTTTGGAAAGTAGGTCCAAATGGATATATAATCAGTGGATGTTTCTAGTTCTATGAACAAACCCATTAGTAACTGCTAGGAATGTTTAAACCTTAAGCAATCAAGGTCATCCCCAATTCCAGAGGAAACAGAAAATGGTGAACCCGATGTGAATCCTTAACCAAGTTAAAATGATAGTTTACCTACTTATTAGGCCCCTATTTAAAACTCAATGAGAGGGACAACAAAGCAATCAATAACATATGTGCTCATCCAAAAGATTTAGTGGAGGCATTTATCTTAATTATGTATGTTATATCAAATAATAACTCTTTTCCAAGATCTCTATACATTATATAAATTGCTTCTCTGAAATTTACCCATGTGAATGCATGTGCTGCTGCTTCTGCTGGATCTTCGTCCGCTATGAGGACGACATCACCAACTCAGTGTCTTCAATGCTAGGTTTCAAATGCACTGATTAAGGAGTACCATCAACATGGTACCATTACGACTCTGGAGGCTGCCCGAAAAGCCCTCCAAGTGAACAACTCACACCGGTCATTCGGACGACGATGATCAGTGATCAAGAAGTAGGTGGTGCCAACCACCATCTCCAACCATTTCGGGTTTTTATCCTTGGAGCGCAATCACGAATCCCTCCCATATTCTGTGGATGTGAATGAGAAGGTCACTAAAGGACGTAATTCAAGGAGACATGACTCCTTCCCGAGGGCTCCCATCTACAATCGCCGCCAGACTCGTGTGACAGTGCACCCTCAAAATGATAAGGGTGTCATCTCCAGGCATTCGGCTCAGGTTCCTCGAAACAAAGTAAGAAAGATGAATTACTAGAGGAAATGAACAGTCAACAGTGAGTAGGTTCTTGTCTCTACCATTTTCAGAGAAGACCACCAACCTAACTTTGTGGCAAGCAATGACCGGGCACACACACCCATCCGTTTTAATTCTGCTGTCCAGCAAACTCATCTGGTAGCAACACGCCAATCCCACCAGGCAATTCCGGCGAAGTACTATAGACAGGAACATACAATTGTTTATAAATCACCATCTAGTTAGCAGGCTTGTTTGACAACATACGATGAATCCTGCCAACCCAATATATTGACAACTGGTAAGCAAGCACATACACCTTCTTACACTCATCAATCCTGCCAACATCCTTGAATGCCAGTATTGAAGGTTGTTTTTCAACCATGTTCTGCGGAGTGCAATAAGTAGGCACATACACCTGCTTGTATTGATCAATCCTACCAACAGTCTCGTTTGGTAGCTGCCGGAGAAGTCATTCGGAAAGCCCCGACGACAAACAGGAGGCATACTCAACTCTCTGCCCACACATACGAGTACTGTCAAAATTCACTAATAGGAAAATGAGGAAGAGAGAAGGAATACACACCTACTCAAAGCATGGAATTGACGTATATCCTCATTCCGGTAGCTGAAGTCACCATGCATATTCTGTCAATGGTGAAAGAGCAGAATAAAATTCCTACTCATATTCTGGATGTTTTCTAGGATATTATCACAACTTCAGCAACATCTCAAGGAAAGACACATAAATCTATCCCTATCTGCGGAGTGACTCATCAGAATATCACTCCGGAACAGACACACACATCTATTCCAGTCCAAGAGGGTTATGGGGCGTACTCCCCCAGATCATACGGACAACCAAGTTAGGCACATACACTTGATTTGAGTGGACATAAGCAGCCTAACCTGATCATTTCTCTTATGCAGGAATATACACCTTCCCATAATAACCAGTTTTTTCAATAAGTGGTTCCCAAAGTCAGTAAGAAGGCATCTAAGAAGAAGACCCTCTACAACATAGTCAAGAAATCAAGAGCCAATTTTAAATAAGTCCTTGCTCGATGACGGAGTTCTTGAAGCCCTCAGACAATTATCTATTGGAATTAAAGATTCTGCTCCCTCATTTCCCAATAGTGGGAACATTAATTCCAAAGGTCTTCATCAGACACTTCCTCATGAAGGCTTGCTTCATGAAAATTTGGTCAATCTCGGAGTTTCATCTTCAGATGAGAGCTGCGATAACCCTCTGCGTAGCTAGAAGACCATGGATAAAGAGGTTTTATCTTTTGATATAACCCACCATGGCGGTCCTCCCTATGATGACGAATTTCGCTGTGAATGTCCTCTCCGCCGTAGTGATGCACATTGCCTGGAAAATTCTCCAGTGAATAATGTAGTGCCGAGAAATCCCTCTTAGCTTGAGGAACTTTCAAATGTGAAGCCAGTCTTGTATGATGCTTCATCGCTGGTAGGTGAAATACATTCTCAATCAGAAGATAGCTCGGGGTGTAGGTCATTCTCTGAACCACCCCTGGGTTGTTCATCTTCTAGTTTGTTCAGTGAATTCTCTACCAATCTTGTTGAATCTGATGAAGCAACAAAGAAGCACCAGCTCTGGTCTAATCAGGTAGAAGAATCTTCATCAAATGATAAATAGGAAGTTCCGAATATGAGAAATCAACTGGCGAAAGATGAACTACCAGTCATGTTTTGGCCATTGGCTGACTCTTAGTATGACATTCCAGAGATGTTGACAGAAGATGGAATTCATGAAATTTGTCTCAATATATGGAAAAATCATTATTAGTTGAAAAAGAAACTATTATCATATGATGAATATGAAAATCATGTCAAGATAATAGAAGGGTTACAACGCCAAATTGATTTGGCCTCTCCCCCAGTTTCTCAAAATCTGAAGGCTGAAAAGCAGCAGAGAGACCTTCAGCATTCATGCCTTGGCGCACTAAAAAGATTGTTCCTACGAATTACCAATTCCCCATCTGGTATTCATATTAGGCGATGGGGTGTTCATGGAGCACTACATTTTACTGTACTCTCCAGTCAGCAAAGCCCGCCGAAAATGGTCTCATGAAATGTTATTGCCCATGGCCGGCCACAACCAATTGGATTTGTTTGTAATCAAAGGCTTTCTCAAGAACATGCCTCAATTAGTTCTTCTCAAAGTCAAACATACAGAGAAAAAGTTGTTAAATTACTCTTGCATCAAGAAAATGAGAATATTGAATAGGCTTCTCATTTAGAGAAAGCAAATCATCAAGTGACAGAAGTGTCAGAAATCATCCAGCGTTCATTTGAGCCGGGTGATAAAAGTGGATGCAGGTAGATGCATCTAGCCAATTTCCGGACTAAAGTCCACAAGATCAGAATATATTTCAAGAAAGTCTCAGATATAGAAGCTTAAGAACCACCCCACCTCACCAGACTTGGGACTCTTTTAGCCCAACCCTCAGAATCGACAAATAGGATTCGAGGAGTTGAGCAGGAACAGCCCCAGTCCACCGGACTGGGTACTTTTTTAAATCATCAATATCTTCCTTAGATAAAGTCAGTCTTCTCTCGATTAGGGGAGAATCCACAAGAGGGACGAAGAGACAAATTATCAGGAGATTCCCTCTAAATTATGGTTCGTCAAGAAGATCCTGAGGGATCAAATCGACAAAAGGAAATGTCTCATCAGGGACATGGAAGAAGACAATATCGCATAAATACTGATAGAAGGGATGCAATGCGTTATGCATTAATTAATGTCATCAATGCCATTGTTTCTAACCCTCCATAACATGAGGCTCACTCAGGGGACTCGGATGAAGAATTTCCTCCTCAAGAGACTGTGTACACAGAAACAAATGGAGAAGGTGTGTGTACACGAAATCAAATTCTTACATAGAATTCAGGTATTACTTTAAATAACCAACTCCCCCTCTCCGAAAAGCGTCTATCAAGGGGAAAGGGAAAACCCAGGTTACACCTCACCCTACCTCTGGATAAGGACAATCACTCTCATTAGTGGAAAGGTTCGCACAACAAGAGGAAGAAATGAAGGAGTTAAGGAGGTTGAATGAAGAACTACTTCAAAGTAATATTCCTCCTAAACGTACTGGAATCAGTCAGTCAAGGGAATTTGTTGTAGCCACTGAGATGGATCAAGAGTATCCTACTTTATCAGTACACCCTCACAGTTATAATCCTATGGGTAATACGCAACAGCAACCGGCAATCCTAATCAATGGCAGTCCTGGTTACATACCCGTCCGGACTCCAGTTATTGCACCTGCTCAGGTCAAAGTTCAACCGGATATTTCTCAAAAGTTAATAACTACCATTGAGTCATTAACATCTTGGTTAGAGACTATGGAAGGAAAGAGTGTGCAGGTTCAACTAGAAAAGAGAGCTTACCCTGAATGGGTGGATGCAATTCCTCCCCCATAAAATTTTGCGAATATCACATTCCGAATTTTTAATGGTTCGGGAGATTCAGAGAAACACTTAACACATTTTGTTTTTCATTGTGATCCTATTATGGGAACTCTTCAACAAAAAGAAGTAGTTATGCTCAGGTGCTTTGTACAATCATTACAGGGGCCTACTTTTGTCGGGTATACATGTTTGCAATCCCAGTCAATTACTGGGCGGGAGGATCTCCATCAAAGGTTCTTGCTTCAATTTAACTCAACTTTTCCAAAGACGACAGTTTTAGATCTGACCAATTGTAAACAAAGGGATAATGAAATAGTTTCAGATTTCATTGCTCGATGGAAGGGATTGAAATATTCCTTAAGTTTAGCAGTCCCTCAAGAAGAGTTGCTTCCAATCTGTGTGGAAAGTCAGCATGATAAATTACACACACCATTGATCCCTGTGAAATACACATGAGGGTTTCGAGACCTTACTTCAATCGCTCACCAGATTGAATATTCTCTTATACAGACTAAGGATAAATCTTGTGTAATTCCATCAATTCCAGGAAGGATAATGGGAAAATCAGAAACTGCTACAGTTACACTTAAACAGGAACCTGTACCTGCTTCCAATTCAAGAAATTCACCATATCGAAGGGCTCCACCTCCTGAGCATCAACAACAAAGGCCACCTCGTCAAGATAATCAAAGAGATCAAAGGCGGAAACAGTTTGAAGACTTAAAGAAGAAAGTTTATTCTTTCCGGAATGAACATGTACCTAGCTACTTCATCTTAGATCTAGAAAATAACCTGGTTCAGTTGCCAAGGCCCAAAAGGCCAAGAAAAGAAGGAGATGAAGATCATCCCAACTATTTCCCATTTAATCAGATGTTGGGGCATCCCATCCAGAAGTGTTTTGTCTTCAAAGACCTCCTGAAAAAAATGGTCAACTCTGGGTAGGTAAAACTGAAAGGCTCTTCATCCCTGGTATCATGTTTTACTGCTACAGTTTCAGAGGAAGAAGGCGAGTGGAAAGAAGTTAAAAGAAAAAATGCGCAGAAATATGATGATTGGATGGTCAGAAAAACGATCAACCGAACTCATGCCATTTTGTGAACGCAATTGAAGAAACCAATTGTGTCTTCTGCTATGAATGTCGTGGAAAAACAACCTTCATCAGAGGGAAAATATTTTAAGAAGCAGCATAATTCAAATAAAGAATAATTGTCAGAAGAGGATGAGTTCGTGTCAAAGCCTAAATTGTCTTTGACTCTGGAAGACTTTATGCCTTCTACTTCAAAAGCACGGGCACCGTTCCACCAAACAGCACAACCTAAGAAGGATAATCAGGCAGAGTCTTCATCAGATGAAGAGTTGATATTTGGTTCTATTAACACGATTCACTTAACAGATCCTTATGCCATTTAATGTTTCAATCTTGATGAACTTGAATTCCCTGTATCAAATAGAGGAATAAGAGGGAGTTCCAGAGGTCTGGGATACAGAGGAAGATGTGGATATCCCAGAAGCCACTATTCCAATTATACTCCTTCTAGAACTGTGTATGCATCAGAAACTCATGGCAAAGCCCTATAGTGGGCTCAACAGGAACAAGAAAGTTTTTCCATGCTTGAAAAATCCAGTCCTGGCACAATTATTCTGGAAGATCGGTTAGAGGTTACACCTTCTCCCTCTCAACAACCAAATAAACCTAGCCAGTCCAATCTTCCAAAGCTGGGAGTATTTCCAACTCCCATCTTGATACAAGAAGCATCTACTTCCAAAGCATCAACTTCTAAGGCACTTGTGAAACCACATATTTCTATTGGGAAGTGCAGACCTTTGGATCAAAAATATGATGTCTTGAAACACTTTCCCATGTACCGGCCAAGTTATCAATTATAGATTCTTTAAATCTATCAAAGGATCTTCGGGAGGCACTCATTGAGGCTTTTTTAAGTCCTTGGGAATTCAAAACTAAGGTTGCTGCGGCTGAAGTCTACAATATAGAGAATAATCCTGCAGAATGCCATGTAGTGATATCTTTCATAGATGAAGATGAAGATGATGTCGTGCATGGAAATGTTAGACCTTTGTACTTATATGTAAAGGTCAATGGTGTAGACATTTGAAGGGCTTTCATTGATAATGGTTCAGGGGTCAACCTCATCCCCATTCGTACACTTCGTCTATTGGGCCTCACATAATCTGATTTATCTCCTTCTACATTGATGTTACAAGGATATGATAAAAATGAACAAGAACCACTGGGCGAGATTACACTCAGAACATAGTTTGGAGACCTTGTATCCAGTTCATATTTCATGGTTGTTGACCATGATTCAGCCTTCAATATTTTTCCTGGAAGACCTTGGAGACACCAACATGTGTCTATCCCTTCATCATACCATCAATGTCTCAAATATTGTTTCGATGGTCAAATTGGGACATTGTACTGTGATAAAGACCCATTCAAGACATGTGAATCTCAATACATTGAGGGGGAATTATATCACATGAAGGGTAAGGAGAAATACACAACAAGGGTGGTTACCAAGGTTAATGCTCCATTTAGTTTGGAAAAAATTCCAGTAAATCCATTTACACATGTGAGTAAAAATTATGTGTTTCCTATCAGTCAAATTGACAGGATAGACCCGAATCCAAATACTCTTATGGAAACATCCATAATGTCAATTATGGCAATCGATCCAGACAACATGGGAGAAATTGGTGATTCACTTGGCAATGATGAAAGCTCAAATGGATATGTCTTCATTTCATCCACTGAAATCCAGCAAGTCTATACATTGCCAATGAGGCCTGAAGAAGTTATAGTAGTGTTATAGGTGAATGATGATATCGACTCTCAATCCATCATCTCCTCTTTATTACCCAAGGAAGACCCTTCATCATCAATAGAGTTAGAAATGGAAGCCACTTCTTCAAGATGTTAAAATTTTAACATCTCTCTTGATCCTGGAAATTTTGCTTCATCATCTACAATGAAAGTAAAAACAGTAGAAATAACACAGTTTAAAAAATAAGAGGAAGCTCTTAGGGATTCTCCTCCATCTTTTGAAGAGGGTATCTCTACCACTGTGGATGAACTCAAAGAAATAAATCTGGGCATAAAAGAAGATACACACCCCATTTTAATTAGTACGGCCATGACTCTTGAAGAGTAGGAAATTTATATTTCCTTTTTGAAGAAAAATCGAGATGTATTTTCTAGGAATTATACAGAAATTCCAGGTCTTAATCCTGATGTTTCCACTCATCATTTGGGTTTTCCAGAATAACATCGAGGATTCAAACAATCCGTAAGAAGAACACACCCAACTTATGCTTCCAAAATTGAAGATGAAGTGGATAAGCTTATTAAAGATAAATACATTAGAGAAGTTCAATATACCAAATTGTTGGATAATATTGTCCCTGTGAAAAATAATAATGGACAAATTAGAGTTTGCATTGATTTCAGAGATCATAATCGGCATTTTCCTAAGGATGATTTACTAGTTTCGATCACAGAACTCTTAATTTATGCAATAACTAGCTATGAAGCACCTTCCTTCATGGATGGATATTATGGGTACAATCAGATACTAATGGCCCCAGAAGATGAAGAATCTACAGCCTTTAGAGATCCTCAAGGTGTGTTTTGCTATCGGGTAATACCCTTTGGCCTGAAAAATGCAGGGGAAACATATCAGCGTGCCATGCATCATATCTTCAAACCCTTTTTAGGGAAGTTTGTTGAATGTTATGTGGACGAATTGGTGGTAAAATCCAGACAATGTTCTACTCACTTGGCTGATTTGGAAATCATATTCCACAAACTTTGACAACATAATTTTAAGATGAACCCCTTGATATGTACTTTTGGGGTAACCTCAAGAAAATTTCTCGGCTTTGTTGTACGCCATCGTGGTATCGAAGTAGATCCGGAGAAGACAAAGTCAATCCTTGGTATGTCACCTCCTCGAAATTTGAAAGAATTGAGAGGAATTCAAGGACACTTAGCCTACATTTGGCGTTTCATTGCCAATTTGGCAGGAAAAAGTTTACCCTTCACCAACATGATGTAGAAGGGAGTCACTTACCAGTGGACTGAAGAATGTCAAGAAGCGTTCAATGTTCTCAAGAAATATCTCTTGAGTCCACCAGTATTAATTCCACCTGTTGATGGAAGACCACTTATTATTTATGTGACAGCTTTAGAGTGATCATTGGGTGCTTTCCTTTCCCATAAGAATGATGCTGGGAATGAAAACAGCCTCTACTATCTCAGTCGGACTATGCTTGAAGCAGAAACCTGATATTCAAGTATTGAGAAGTGCTGCCTAGCGTTAATCTTTGCAGTTCATAAATTGAGACACTACCTGCAACATCATGAGGTCCAATTGGTATTTTGCAATAACCCGCTCAAATTTATCCTTATTCGTCCAATGCTTATAGGACGTCTGGAAAGGTGGGAAGTTATTTTGCAGCAATTTGATATCTTGTATGTGTCTCAAAAGGCAATAAAATGCCATGCTCTGGCTGATTTTCTTGCTGAACATCCTTCAGTAGAGGATACATCTCTAGATATTGAACTTCCTAATGAGGAAGTATTTTCTATTCAAGATAATCTTCAAACTTGGAAAATGTACTTTGATGGTGCTTCCAGAAGTCCAACAGGGAAGAAAATGGAAGATCCTAAATTCAACAATGTTGGGTTAGGAATTGTGCTCATTTCACCAGAAAAGGAATTTCTACCTTATTCCTTCTTATTGTGGGATGGCGGTACAAATAATGAAGCAGAATACGAAGCTCTCATCGCAGGATTGGAGTTGGCACTTCAAGCACAAATGAATCACTTAAATATGAAAGGTGATTCAGACCTGGTAATCAAACAAGTCAATGGGGATTATGCCATCAGAAAAGAAGAGTTAATCCCTTTGTATGATTACGTCAAAGAGTTAATGGCAGAATTTCCTTCAGAACCGATATTTTCTTATGTCCTGTGATCACAAAATGCCCAAGCTAATGCATTGGCTAATATAGCCACAGCCCTGGAAGATCCAAATCAGGATGAGACAATCATTAGTATTGCCCACCATCATACAATTTCACCTTATATTCAAACCAAAATAGAGGATATCAATGAAATTAGTCCCATTTCTGAACCATATGTTCATACTATAGGATGGATGACACCAATCAGGGAATACCTTCAAAATGGAACACTTTCACCTGATAGAGCCAGGAAAGAACAAATTCGGCAACGTGTGGTCAATTTTACTCTTTATGATATCCCAAATCACTTAGATAAAATTCTCTATAAGTGTGGTTTTGATGGAATTCTCTTCAGATGCATTGATGGTGAAGAGACAATGGCTATCATGAAAGAAGTACATGTAGGAGTCTGTGGTGCCCACCAGTCTGGACATAGAATATCTGATCAAATTCGAAGGATTGGATACTTTTGGCCTTCAATGATACAAGATTTTGTTGATTTAACTAAGAATTTTCATTCATGCCATGTATGTTCCAACTTCATTCATCAACCTCCAGAGCTGGTTCATACAGCTAAATACTCGTGGCCATTTTCCACATGGGGAATGGATGTGGTGGGACCTTACCCTTCAGCTACATCCAAGCAGTTTAAGTATATTCTTACTACTACTAACTTATTTTACAAATGGGAAGAGGAAATACCTCTCAAAAAAGTTAGTTATAAAATAATTGTAAGATTCATCAAGTCTAACATCATTACCAGATTTGGTGTCCCTATACCATATTGACGGACAATGACACCAACTTATGTTCATCCGAGGTGAGGAAGTTATATCAAGAATAGAACATTAAATTCAATCATTCATCTCAGTATTATGTAGCAGCCAATGGCTAGATAGAGGCCTTCAATAAGACTATTTCAAACAGACTGCAAAAGATGGTGGATAAAGATAAGAAGTCATGGCCTAATAAACTCTTTCATGCTTTATGGGCTTATCGGACCACCACCCCCACTACAATGCGGTCAACTCCATATTCATTGGTATATGGAACGAAAGTAGACTTTCCCATTTAAGTTCAAGTACCTTCACTCAGAGTAGCCATTTGTGATCAGTCATCTATAGATCAACAATCTCAAAAGCGATTAGATGAATTGGAACGATTAGATGAGAAAAGATTATGCACCCTGTATCACTTGGAAGTCTATCAGAATTGAATAGCATGAACATTTAACAAGAAAGTTCTTCTTCGGTCATTCATTCAGGGAGAATTGGTATTGGTTCTTAGAACTCCAATGATACCAGGAAAGAAACCTCCCAAGCTTGAACCAAAATGGGAAGGACCTTACTCAATACATATGGTCTACTCCAATGGAGCTTATTATTTAATCTCAATGGATGGAGAACTCATCACGACTCCAACCAATGCCAGATTTCTGAAGAAGTATTTTGTGTAACACAAATACTATTGTCCAACATGACATTAAACTGTGTTGTCCTTGCTGCAATAATTTAAACTACATAGTCACTTATGTCCAACAAGACGTTAAACTACACCATCGACAGTGCATGCATATGACCTTAAACTATTCTCACTTTCATCCCACATGACGTTAAACTATGAAAAAGTCCCTTAATACATCCTACATGACGTTAAACTGTATTTTGTCCCTGCTACATGACACTAAAATGTACAACACTCTATCGTCCAACATGACGTTATACTGTATTGTCCCTAATATTTCCTAGCTATATAATGCTAAACTGTATAGAATACTTTTTCCTACATGACATTAAACTGTGTATTGTCCTTTCTACATGGCATTAAATTGTACAACATCTACGTCCAACATGACGTTAAACTGTATAGTCCTCACTACAAGACTTTAAACTGCATAATCCCCCAATAGTCCTCACTATAATACTTTAAACTACATAGTCCCTCTTTCTTTCAAAACGATGTTAAAGTATTTCCCCATAATTCATTCTAAATTGAACTACATGGACTTTGATCCTTGCCTTCTAGGCTGGGTACGTAGGCAACCCCCCAAGGTTCAAGGCCAAAACCGATCTCTTCACATCGGTTCACCTCCATCTCATATAATGTTGATTCGTGAAGAGCCCTAAACCAATCTCTTCACATTGGTGTATTTTCATCCCACATGATGTTAAAATGTCAAAAAGTCCCTAATTAGTCATACATGATGTTAAACTGTACATTTTTAGTTTTGTTGTTGTAACACCCCAAGCTTCCACTGTACGTTTCCCTTCGAATAATGCAATAGCGTGTGTTATACGCAACCTCGAGCTCTAACACACACCACAACTAACTAAACTAGCCGTTGTGAATAGTAATACCTACTTTTTGAAATTTTATAAATTTTATTTATCAAAATGGACTCCATTTTTGGATTCGGAATATTGAAATTAGCCTATGTTGAATTTTGGGTATTTTTCTGAGAACTTCTAAATTTTTATGAATAGTGAAAAATACTTAAAAACAACTTTTTTAATCAAAATAATTTATAGTGATAAATTATAATATTTAGTGGTTTTAAAGTATAATTAGAATATATTTTTTCCATTTTATCCAATGGTGGTCATTAGAATTAATTTAACATTGAAATTGGACATAAACAATTGCCAATCTTTTGATAAAAATTGTTTCTTAAAAACACGCTATTTGTTGTAACAGCGGGAATTAATTATAAAATTAATTAATACAACTTATATGTTTGGAATTTTTTAAAATAGACATCATTTTTGAATTCTGAATATCAATTATAGCTTAGGGTGAAATTTTGGCCTTATTCTGAAAAACTTCAATTTTTGATGAATAGTGAAACCACTAAGTGGTTGTTAAAAACTGATTTTTCGTTAAAATGAAATATTACCACTTCTGTGATTTGATTTTCAAAGATAAGACATACATGGTTGTCATTAAGAAGTAAAATGTGGTTCAATGAGACTAAAATAATTTTTTGGTGAATAGTAACTTTTAAGTTCTTAATCGCGATTAGAGGTGATTAGTGTAGTTTAAGGTAAAAATAATGTTTTAATAATATGAGATGAGATTGACACTTGTCCTACTCCTATTGGATGAGTCATGGCCGACCACGAAAACCCATGGGTCAACTTAGGGACCCCATGGATCCACTTTAGTTGGAAAATGACATTAATATATATTTATTTAATGTTAAAATTAAATTGACACAAACATGAGTTGTTTTACTAAAACAGTTTTCAAGTGGGGTTACACAGATCCAAATATTGACTATAAATATTCACTAGAAATATAAAAATATTTCCTACATCATAGTATTTTGTTTATATTTTTAGACATTAAATAAATTAAATTATTTATGACATCATTATGATGCAGCGATGACCTCATTATTTAACGATTTAAATAAAATGAGAAGATAATGCAAAATCCAAGGCTTACACTTATCCAAATCCTATTGGATGAGGAGCTTTAGAACCCTTATCACCTTATACACGAATTATATTAGTGTGGGACCTTTAGATTCCGAAAAGCATTGTATAATAATGTAACATTTCAATCTTTCCAAAAGAGCCCCTCCTCTCCTCTTATAAAAGGCCCCCACCTCTACCACCTTATTCACACATCCAAGCCTTTTGGTTCGGCCAACCTCTGCCCAAATACTATTCCAACTTCTCTCCCTTCATCCTAGAAGCTTTACTTTAGTCAGAAAGCCATCCTAAGGAGTCCTTTTGATCAAATCAAAAGGAAGAACCCGAAGAAGAGGTAACATTTTCATCACCCTCTTTCAAGTTTCTTTCTTCTTCCACTCCCTCTTTGTTTATTATTTCAATTATAAAATTATAACTCCAGTATCTTCTATATACTGTGATGTTATTATAAATATGGAACAACCATATTCAGTATTCTACCCATCATTTGAATGACATGTCACCATACGTGCATACGTACGGCTTACCGTCTCCACGTCGTGGTGTAATTGTTATTCAATATATTATTATTTAGATGGATATAATAATTATATGTAATTCATGTAAATAATAAATATAACATGATAATGATTCTGTATATATGATATACTATCCACTTATATATTATTTTAATATCAAAATAATGATATTGTCGCTTGTGCGTACGTACGGACTACCGTCTCCACGAACGCGATGAGATTCATTCTCCGTCGTATCCATTCAAGTATAATTATCATTTGATGATTTAAAAATAATGTTTAAGGACATGATATCATTCTGGATATGAATAAGATACAACCTATCCATGAAAAACACGACTTACGTAACAAAACATATAAAAGAAAACGAGTAAGTTAACACCCGAAACAACGATAAATCTAAGATATTGTTAACAAAGCAATGTTAAAAGATCATATATGATATCATATGAATATATATGATTCTTGTATAATTTAATAACAATTATTCACCATTATACATGAGGTTAACCTACCCCAACCAAGGAAAAGTACAAGGTAAGGGTTTACTTCACAACCTCTTCATTATCCAAGGTTGTTTATACATAATTATCTACTGGGACCTCGTTATCATCCACATCCATGTTTCTTAAAAATGTCTTTCAAAACATTTTTACTATTAAAAGGAAAATGGGTTAAAGTCATTTATACCCTTATACGTTTTTGAAAGGAATCCTACTGTCGTTTTCCAAACAATGTACTTTTTGACCTTTTTGACAAATTTAAGGTAAGAATGTTTTTTTTACTTATACGGCGGGTGCGACTATTTTCCGCCATTATAACTTCGTCGAAGATTCCCTAACAAGATTATAAGAATATTTTCAAGAAAATGTTATATTTTATATGGCTCTTAAATGATTTCAAAAATAGAAAGAGATATTTCTCTAAAAAGTGTTTTGATTTCATCTATGTCAACATCCTTTGATGGATTTTACGCTCATTTGAAGTTGATTTATTATGATACAAAACTTCTATATTGTATTGAAGGTTTTGTGATATGTTTGACTGTGGATGTGCTATTTTTATACCATTTATAGTTTATGGTGAAATTATTGACATTTCGTATGCTAGTTTTAATACGAATATTTATGTTATGTTTAAACCTATTCATATGAGGAATGTATTGGACTTAATATGTGACGGGTGGAGCCCGCTATAGCTCCTCGATGCATCGGTAGGTCTCATGAGACAACTAGACATGGAATTGGCCGAGGCCCTTTCCCAATTTGATTTATGGTTTTGGCCGAGGCCTTAATCATTTTAGACGTCTTGGCCGAGGCCTTGACAAAGTGTTTCAGAATGTCTGGCATTATACATTCCCTCATTATGAATGTGGTTATTGATATTTCATGTGATTATTCGTCTAGTAGAATATCCATGAGAGTAAGTAATGGCAGTATTTTATTTTACTTTTGCCATATTATGCTGAAGTTCAAGTTCAATAAGGCTTTTGTTTTAGTTATACATTGCCTTAAATGCTTATGTTTTCTTATAAAAGCTTCCGCAATATTGTTATGCTTACTGAGCATCTGAGCTCACCCCTTTCAATGTTTTAATATTTTCCAGGATGTGAAGAAGTGTATTATGACTGACTTGCAAGAATAGTCAGTGAGGATATGAGTGTGGACTATGAAGACCATGTGATTGTAGTTTGTTTACTTTTTGATGTAATGAAAGAATTATGAATGTATCTAGTGTTTCCAAGGCTACTAAACTAATCGGTCTTTCGAGACTTGATCTTTTGTGATCATGCCAATGTTACGAAGTAATGTACCGACTCTGGGTAGCTGGGGTCGGGGCATTACAGTAGGTATCAGAGGCAGTTTAGTACTAACCTTGGAAGCTAGATTTAGATTAACTCTGATTAGAGCACATATCCCGAAGATAGACTTTGAGGATTAGTATAGAAGAACTTCCTAGAATTTTGGTATTTTAGAGATGTTGTGAGTTTTCCAAGCAATACATCCCTGTCTGGATACGAGCAGGTAGAGGCGGCTCTGGCACAGATGTACCTAGGGGTAAAACCCGAAAACACCGCTTTGAGCTAGACTCGAATGGGAACTGGTGCACGATAACGGGTCTTGCTGCACTCTTGGTTACGACACTCCCAGGGGATATGCTTTGGATAATTCCCATTTTCTTTACAAACCACTATGAAGGGTTACGAGTATATACTTCCTCAAAGAAAACATTTTTATAATTATGGATTATATCCATAGTTAGTTCAATTTATGTTAAGTGTTTTACAAGTAAGGAATTATGTATTTTGATTCATGAACTAATCTAGTTTATGCCGTTATTTAGAAATGGCGCCTAGTGGAAGGAATGGAAACCGTATCAATACACGCACTCCATGTAGGGATTTCCCTCCTGCTCAGGATAATTATGGTGGAGCTAGTGATACAACTGGGGCCGATCAGCTTCTCACCGTACTGGGACAACTCACGTAGGTTATGAATAACAACCTTACTCGTATGGAGCACCCTGATCCGCAACGTGGAGGATCAATGCTAGACCGTTTCATGAGGCAACAACCGCCAACCTTCAATGGGAGTACAAATCCTATAGTAGCTGAGCAATGGATAAATTCCTTATAGAAAATATTCCATGACTTGGGGAGTAGTGAAAGGGAGAATGTTGTCATGGCAGTTTACCGCCTCACTGGAGATGCCGATCAATGGTGGTCACTGATTCAAAACACAAAGGAAGATGATGAATTAACAAACATGGAATGGCAGGAGTTCAAAGAGTTGTTCTTAGAAAAATACTTTCCTCGAGACCATCGAGCGGATATGGAAAGGCAATTTCTGAGTCTGAGGCAGAAGGAGGATGAGAATGTCGCAAAGTATGAGGCTAACATTACAAGGTTAGCAAGGTATGCTGCAGATTACATACGTAACCCAAGAAGTAAGACTGATCGTTTCTTTGATGGGTTGAAACCATTTCTCCGTCGAGCTTTAGTATCACAAACCTTCTCTTCATACGAAGGTATTGTCTCGTGCGCTATCAAGACGGAAAAGGAATTCTCTAAGTCTTATGACTTTAAATCAAAGCAAGATAAGAAGAGATCCGCAGAAAACTCTGGGAAAGGAAATAAGGAAACAGGGAAGAAGGGTAGAAATGAATTTCCACCCTGTGATAATTACCGTAGGAAGCACCCTAGTGCCTGTCTAAAAGGAAAAGGAGTATGTTACAAGTGTGGTAAAAAAGGCCACCAATCTCATGAATTCAAGGGTAAGAAAGCGGCTGTCAACGTGGAATGCTATAATTGTAGAGAGAAGGGACATTATGCAAATGAATGTCCTAAGAGTCAGGGGAACTTACCTCAGAAGAGGCTAAGGGATCAGGGCCAGGCTTATGCTATCACTACTGCTGAGGTGGAAGCTCCGAAAGACGTGGTGGTAGGTAATTTAATGGTTTCCTCAAGTTTAGCAAATGCATTATTTGATTCTGGATCATCGCATTGTTTCATATCTTCCCAGTTTGCTAAGAAAATTAGATATTTCCAATTTGATTTAACAAGGGAGTTGTCGGTCAAAACCCCTAAGGGAAGTATTGTTGCAACAAAGTTTTGTCGATTAGTTCCCATTAGAGCACCTAAATGTTCTTTACCTGCTGATCTCATCGTCATACCCATGATTGAATTTGATATAATCCTCAGCATGGATTGGCTTTCGGACCATGATGCAAAAATTTATTGTAAGAAGAAAGAGGTTACGATTCATGATGATGATGATAAGGAACACCTTATCTTTAGAGCCGAATCGTCGCCACATAATTCTTATCTAGATCCACCCCCAGTAGCTCAACTGAATTCAATTATTGGGGAGGAAGAGAAGGAAATTACTGAGGGTGAGGAAAGGAATATTCAAATAGAGGATGTACCTATTGTGAGAGAATATGTTGATGTGTTTCCGGAAGATTTACCTGGACATCCTCCAGAACGAGAAGTTGAGTTTTCCATTGATTTAATTCCTGGATCAAGGCCCATATCGAAGACCCCTTATAGAATGGCCACTATGGAATTAGTTGAACTAAAGAAACAACTAGAGGAATTGAGTAATAAGGGATTTATTCTCCCTAGTGTTTCTCCTTGGGGAGCCCCTGTTCTTTTTGTTAAGAAGAAAGATGGATCTATGAGGTTGTGCATTGACTATAGGGAGATCAATGCTATAACAATAAAGAACAAGTATCCCCTACCTCGCATTGATGATTTGTTTGACCAACTTCATGGAGCTCAATACTTTTCAAAGATTGACCTTCAGTCTGGATACCATCAGTTGTGTGTGAAGAAGGAAGACGTTCCAAAGACAGCATTTCGAACAAGGTACGGGCATTACGAGTTTACAGTAATGCCTTTTGGATTGACTAATGCACCCTCTGTTTTCATGGATCTAATGAATAGAGTTTTCAAGGAATATCTTGATGACTTTGTAGTGTTATTTATTGATGATATCTTGGTATACTCAAAAAGCCACGAAGATCATGAAAATCACTTACGCATTATCCTGAAGACTCTTAGGAGACATGAATTATATGGGAAATTTAGCAAGTGTGAATTCTGGCTTCATGAGATTTCTTTTCTTGTCCATATTGTCTCTAAGGATGGAATTTCCGTTGATCCTTATAAAACCAAGCCAATCCATGAATGGCCAACACCGACAAGTATAACTGAGGTACGCAGTTTTATTGGTTTAGCAGGTTATTATCGACGTTTCGTCCAGAATTTTGCCAGATTGGCTAACCCATTGACAAAGCTCACACGTAAAGGGATTAAATTTGTCTGGACAAAAGAGTGTGAGGAATGTTTTGAAGAACTAAAGAGAAGATTAGTCAATGCCCCTGTATTGACTCTACCATCGGGGAATGATGGGTTTGTTATTTATAGTGATGCATCGAAGAAAGGACTCGGTTGTGTCCTTATGCAGAATGATAAGGTCATTGCCTATGCATCACGACAGCTAAAAATTCATGAGCAAAACTATCCTACTCATGATCTTGAGTCAGAAGCTGTGATCTTTGCTTTAAATATATGGAGACATTACCTCTATGGTGAAAAATGTGAGATTTATACTGATCACAAGAGTTTGAAGTATATTTTCACACAAAAAGAACTCAACATGAGGCAAAGGCGATGGATTGAACTACTCAAAGATTATGATTGCACGATACATTACCACCCGGGGAAGGCAAACAAGGTGGTAGATGCTTTGAGTAGAAAAGACCATGGAGTTTTGAATGTGATGAGAATTGAAAGGGATCCAATTTTCTTGGATCTAGTGAAGATGGACATGGGAATAACTAGGGAAGGTGAAACATCAATGCTTTTTCAAATGGTTGCCAATCCATCATTACTAGAAAGGATTAAGAGTTCTCAGACCAATGATGAAGAATTTCAGAAGAAGATTAAAGGTGTGAATGATGGAAGATTGAGGGACTTTGTGTATAAGGATGAAATTTTGAAATTCGGGAAGAGACTTTGTGTTCCGATATACCTGATCTAAAAAGGGAATTGCTGGATGATGCTCATAGTTCCAACTTCTCTATACACCCTGGGAGCACCAAAATGTATAGAGATTTGAAGGAACATTTTTGGTGGGACAATATGAAGAGGGAGATTGCTGATTTTGTGTCGAGGTGTATGGTTTGTCAACATGTGAAAGCTGGAAGGCAACATCCTGGTGGAGTATTGCAACCTCTTCCCATACCTGAGTGGAAATGGGATAATATTACGATGGACTTTGTCATGGGACTACCAAAGACTCCTAGAAGGAATGATTCAATATGGGTCATTGTTGATCGACTTACTAATTCAGCACATTTTCTGGCTATACGGGAGGATCTACCACTTGAACGTCTAGCAAGACTATATATTAATGAAGTTGTAAGACTTCATGGAGTACCCCTATCGATTGTTTCTGATCGTGATCCTCGTTTTACTTCAAGATTCTTGAAAATTCTTCCAAAGGCCTTGGATATTGAACTTCGTTTGAGCACTGCCTATCACCCTCAAACAGATGGACAATTAGAACGGACTATTCAAACCTTAGAAGACATGTTGAGATAATGCTCTCTTGACTTTCAGGGTATGTGGGATCAATACTTACCACTGGTAGAATTTTCCTATAACAATAGCTTCCATTCAAGTATTCAGATGGCACCATATGAAGCGTTATACAGAAAGAGATGTCGTACACCAACCTGTTGGGATGACGTTGGTGAAAGAAAACTTGTAGGCCCAGAACTGGTGGAGGAAACGGTGGAAAAGGTGAAAGTAATCCAAAATCACATCAAAGCAGCTCAAAGTAGGCAGAAGAGCTATGCTGATAATCGAAGGAAGGATTTGGAATTTCAAGTCGGTGATCATGTTTTCCTGAAGGTATCTCCATGGAAGGGAGTCATACGTTTTGGTAAGAAAGGTAAATTGAGTCCCAGGTACATCGGACCTTTCGAAATTCTAGAATGAATTGGGGCTGTAGCTTACCGATTGGCAATGCCACCAAGTCTCTCCAAAGTTCACGATGTGTTCCACGTATCTCTGTTGAGGAAATACATGCCTGACCCAACGCATGTACTCACCTATGAGGAATTAGAACTGGAACCCGATCGTTCCTATTGTGAAGAGCCCGTCAGGATTCTTGATGTGAGGGAGCAGGTGCTGAGAAACCGGACGACTCGTCTGGTGAAGGTTTTGTGGAGAAATCATAAAATTGAAGAGGCAACGTGGGAACCTGAGGAATTTATGATGAAAAACCACCCGAGTATTTTTATGCAGTAATAACCTAGAAATTGCGAGGACGCAATTATTTGAAGGAGGGGAGAATGTAACACCCCAAGCTTCCACTGTACGTTTCCCTTCGAATAATGCAATAGCGTGTGTTGTATGCAACCTCGAGCTCTAACACACACCACAACTAACTAAACTAGCCGTTGTGAATAGTAATACCTACTTTTTGAAATTTTATAAATTTTATTTATCAAAATGGACTCCATTTTTGGATTCGTAATATTGAAATTAGCCTATGTTGAATTTTTGGTATTTTTCTGAGAACTTCTAAATTTTTATGAATTGTGAAAAATACTTAAAAACAACTTTTTTAATCAAAATAATTTATAGTGATAAATTATAATATTTAGTGTTTTTAAAACATAATTAGAATATATTTTTACCATTTTATCCAATGGTGGTCATTATAATTAATTTAACATTGAAATTGGACATAAACAATTGCCAATCTTTTGATATAAATTGTTTCTTAAAAACACGCTATTTGTTGTAACAGCGGGAATTAATTATAAAATTAATTAATACAACTTATATGTTTGGAATTTTGTAAAATAGACATCATTTTTGAATTCAGAATATCAATTATAGCTTAGGGTGAAATTTTGGCCTTATTCTGAAAAACTTCAATTTTTGATGAATAGTGAAACCACTAAGTGGTTGTTAAAAACTGATTTTTCGTTAAAATGAAATATTACCACTTCTGTGATTTGATTTTCAAAAATCCGACATACATGGTTGTCATTAAGAAGTAAAATGTGGTTCAATGAGACTAAAATAATTTTTTGGTGAATAGTAACTTTTAAGTTCTTAATCGCGATTAGAGGTGATTAGTGTAGTTTAAGGTAAAAATAATGTTTTAATAATATGAGATGAGCTTGAAACTTGTCATACTCCTATTGGATCAGTCATGGCCGACCAAGAAAACCCATGGGTCAACTTGGGGACCCCATGGAGCCACTTTAGTTGGAAAATGACATTAATATATATTTATTTAATGTTAAAATTAAATTGACACAAACATGAGTTGTTTTACTAAAACAGTTTTTAAGTGGGGTTACACAGATCCAAATATTGACTATAAATATTCATTAGAAAGCTAAAAGGATTTCCTACATCATAGTATTTTTTTTATAATTTTTAGACATTAAATAAATTAAATTATTTATGACATCATTATGATGGAGTGATGACCTCATTATTTAACGATTTAAATAAAATGAGAAGATAATGAAAACTCCAAGGCTTAAACTTGTCCAAAGCCTATTGTATTAGGATATTTCGAACCCTTATCACCTTATCCACGAATTATATAAGTGTGGGACCTTTAGAATCCGAAAAGCATTGTATAATAATGTAACATTTCAATCTTTCCAAAAGAGCCCCTCCTCTCCTCTTATAAAAGGCCCCCACCTCTACCACCTTATTCACACTTCCAAGCCTTTTGGTTCGGCCAACCTCTGCCCAAATACTCTCCCAACTTCTCTCCCTTCATCCTAGAAGCTTTACTTTAGTCAGAAAGCCATTCTAAGGAGTCCTTTTGATCAAATCAAAAGGAAGAACCCGAAGAAGAGGTAACATTTTCATCACCCTCTTTCAAGTTTCTTTCTTCTTCCACTCCCTCTTTGTTTATTATTTAAATTATAAAATTATAACTCCATTATCTTCTATATACTGTGATGTTATTATAAATATGGAACAACCATATTCAGTATTCTACCCATCATTTGAATGACATGTCACCATACGTGCGTACGTACGGCTTACCGTCTCCACGTCGTGGTGTAATTGTTATTCAATATATTATTATTTAGATGGGTATAATAATTATATGTAATTTGTGTAAATAATAAATATAACATGATAATTATTCTGTATATATGATATAATATCCAATTATATATTATTTTAATATCAAAATAATGATATTGTCGCTCGTGCGTACGTACGGACTACCGTCTCCACGAACGCGATGAGATTCATTCTCCGTTGTATCCATTCAAGTATAATTATCATTTGATGATTTAAAAATAATGTTTAAGGACATTATATCATTCTGGATATGAATAAGATACAACCTATCCATGAAAAACACGACTTATGTAACAAAACATATAAAAGAAAACGAGTAAGTTAACACCCGAAACAACGATAAATCTAAGATATTGTTAACAAAGCAATGTTAAAAGATCATATATGATATCATATGAATATATATGATTCTTGTATAATTTAATAACAATTATTTCACCATTATACAGGAGGTTAACCTACCCCAACCAAGGAAAAGTACAAGGTAAGGGTTTACTTCACAACCTCTTCATTATCCAAGGTTGTTTATACATAATTATCTACTGGGACCTCGTTATCATCCACATCCATGTTTCTTAAAAATGCCTTTCAAAACATTTTTAGTATTAAATGGAAAATGGGTTAAAGTCATTTATACCCTTATACGTTTTTGAAAGGAATCTTACCGTCGTTTTCCAAACAATGTACTTTTTGACCTTTTTGACAAATTTAAGGTAAGAATGTTTTTTTTACTTATACGGCGGGTGCGGCTATTTTCCGCCATTATAACTTCGTCGAAGCTTCCCTAACAAGCTTATAAGAATATTTTCAAGAAAATGTTTTTTTTATATGGCTCTTAAATGATTTCAAAAATAGAATGAGATATTTCTCTAAAAAGTGTTTTGATTTCATCTATGTCAACATCCTTTGATGGATTTTACGCTCATTTGAAGTTGATTTATTATGATACAAAACTTCTATATTGTATTGAAGGTTTTGTGATATGTTTGACTGTGGATGTGCTATTTTTATACCATTCATAGTTTATGGTGAAATTATTGACATATCGTATGCTAGTTTTAATACAAATATTTATGTTATGTTTAAACCTATTCCTATGAGGAATGTATTGGACTTAATATGTGACGGGTGGAGCCCGCTATAGCTCCTCGATGCATCGGTAGGTCTAATGAGACAACTAGACGTGGAATTGGCTGAGGCTCTTTCCCAATTTGATTTATGGTTTTGGCCGAGGCCTTAATCATTTTAGACGTCTTGGCCGAGGCCTTGACAAAGTGTTTCAGAATGTCTGGCATTATACATTCCCTCATTATGAATGTGGTTATTGATATTTCATGTGATTATTCGTCTAGTAGAATATCCATGAGAGTAAGTAATGGCAGTATTTTATTTTACTTTTTCCATATTATGCTGAAGTTCAAGTTCAATAAGGCTTTCGTTTTAGTTATACATTGCCTTAAATGCTTATGTTTTCTTATAAAAGCTTCCGCAATATTGTTATCCTTACTGAGCATCTGAGCTCACCCCTTTCAATGTTTTAATATTTTCCAGGATGTGAAGAAGTGTATTATGACTGACTTGCAAGAAAAGTCAGTGAGGATATGAGTGTGGACTTTGAAGACCATGTTATTGTAGTTTGTTTACTTTTTGATGTAATGAAATAATTGTGAATGTATCTAGTGTTTCCAAGGCTACTAAACTAATCGGTCTTTCGAGACTTGATCTTTAGTGATCATTCCAATGTTACGAAGTAATGCACCGACTCTGGGTAGCTGGGGTCAGGGCATTACAGTTGTTACCTCTTGTTTCTCACACCGAGTATGACTCACGTGAGCTTAGATTAAGCCTCAAAATTAACATTCTCTTTGGGCCTCTAACCACACGTAAGTCCCAACAACATCTTTGGGTTGTTCTCAAATATATCTTAATCACCAATTCATTATAAATTGAACTACGCAGACTTTGATCCTTGCCTTCTAGGCTGGGTATGTAGGCAGCCTCCCAAGGTTCAATCCCAAAACTAATATCTTCATGTTGATTTACCTCCGTCCTACATGACACTAAACTATGCAACACCACATTCCTTGCTGTATGACGTTAAACTATACAGTCCTCCATTGAGGGAAACATCATTGACATTGATATCTAATCATGTCATATTTCGAAGACTACATGCATACATGTTAATGTTCGAGCATCCCTCGAACCTAGCCCCAAGTATTTGGGCCTAACCCCAAATTCCACTTTCATCCCCTTGGCTGAAAAGTCCCCCCATAAGCACATGAATGTGGTATAAAAACCCTGGTCTTTATCAGGTTTGTAACAAACAATCAAGGTGTCTCCCTTATTATGGTCCAAGGTCTACGACACTAAACTAAGATCTCCTATGCTCTCGTCTCACATGATGTTAAAATGTATTTCAAGAACTACATATGGATTGATTATCATTCTAATGATATATGTAGTGAAGTACAACATCTCAATTCAGGACCTAGACACAAAATAATTATAGTCAACATTGGTCTATTCATCTCTTTCATGCATTGGAAAATACCAATTTTTCATGTGTCATACTCTTAACCTTAAATACTTCCAAGTCTCCATAACCCTTTTTCTTGACTTCTGGTCACAAAATCTATGATACATGGGAATTATTTTGCTTGAACATGTAGCACGTGCCTTTAGGCGGCCTTGTATAAACAAGTCTACATAACGGACCTATCAGCCAAAAGATGCTATTATTTGACTATGCATCCATTGCCCTTAAAAGGCCCTGCATAATTCAAGCCCCCTAACGGGTTTGTCAAATAATGGTAACTTCATTCTTGGGAAGAAAACCTCTTTTGTCCTTAATTGTCTTAACAACAATATGTAGGGATCCGCAAAAAAATCCATCCTTAACATATTTGTCCCATGTTCTTTTTCATGATCTGAAAGTATTCAAGCCTATGGGTTATATTTCCCTTCCCTATGTTTGGGTCAGACCTTCGTAGGAGTGACATTCATCCAATTCTTTGAAAATATTGTTTGGAAATAGCTTCTTCATATTCAAGTACCTCTCTCCATACATCAAACTCTATTCTTTGGAAATTTTGAATCTCCATAAACTTCCACTGGATTTTTAGCAGTAGAAAAGTAAATTTCTAAGAGTTATTTTTCACAACTATGCAGCACATGCCCTTCGGCGACCTTGAATAAACAATTTTATATAAAGGACCTGTCAGCCAAAAGATGCTATTATTTGACTATGCATCCAATGCCCTTAAGTGGCCCTACATAATTCAACCCCCTAATGGGTTTATTAAATAATGGTAACTTCATTCTTGAGAACTACTTCTTCTAATGCCTTTTATCCCTTTATTCATGTCATCCTTCATATTCAAAATTTCTTAATTCCTAGTTTACATATTTTTCCCCTCCATATTTGAGTGTGGTAATATGTTTTTCAAATAAATTGTCAAGGAATTGAGTCAATTTTAATTCATTAGGTCAAAGCTATTTCGACCTTAAACATTATCATTTTTATGTTCGACGTGCATGATTTTAAACTGCCCACAAAAGACAAGGGAAATCTGAATAAAAGTCAAGTCCCCACTCACAAAACATACATTTTGTATGATTTAGGTAATATTGAGCAATCAAAAGATTCAAAGTTTTTAGGGTTATTTTTTTATAATCCTTGAAACAATCAAACTATGCTTACTAGGCCCATTTGGCTTAGGTAAAAATTTAATGCAAGTACCAAAAGAATACAAGTACAAATGATTGAAGATAAAACGTCTTCTTTATTGATTCAAAAGAGTTAGAAGGACATCCATAGACTGGAGTCTCTTTTATTTTTAAATAATTACAAAAGGCTTTCAACATAACTCATCATTTTTCTTCACAACATTCCGAACTTCATCAGCAGCCACCTGGAATTCATTCATTCAACTGGATACAATAAGAGATGTAGTGATATCAGCTCTTCTTGGAACAATTGTAAAAGAATGTTCTTGAGTGCGGTTTGGGAAAAAAAGTTTCTGATCAAACAGTAACTCTGTTTCTGTCCAAGAGACGTGGAAGATGGATACATGGATTTATGAATGGAGCATTGGATGTAAAGTTCCATTTGGAGAGATTACTATTTTCAGATACTGTTCTAATGTCATGACAGTCTTCTCTCCACAAATCGATGATGGAAAACATATCATCCCATGGTTTTCCATTTTCATATCTGCAAATAAATGGCAGGGAAGAAAAATTTGAAAGTTCACACCATTGTTGCTGCTCTTAATACACAGCATAACCAAAATAGAGGGGAAGTAGTGCAGTTGCATCTCGAGTATATAAATATTTCCCTCTAGAATGTTGACATCTTGAAGATGACCATGCCCATATAGAGGCAAGTAGATTCTCTATGGAAAGTTAAGATGACACTTATTCATGTACTTGGCCAAATCTGGAAGAGTTATGTCATAGATATCATAGTTTTCATGGCCAACGATGTTCATCATATCATCAATCCACTTACTAGCCACTTCATCACCAGTTCCTATTCTTCTACGAGCCATTGAATCTGCACAAAGGTCAAATAATTAACTATTAAGTGAGTTGACTTTTTCATAAAATTTGTCATGAAAAGTGAAAAAATGGCTAAGGAATTAAGGCATGCTAGTCTAAATTTGGAACCCAAGTATAGTTGTGTCGCACAAGTTTTGGCGCGCAGGTATCACCGTGCAAGTCCAAATACCTATACAGTAGTGCGACACAAAAAGAAGCAGTAGAAAACTGAGTAACTTGCACAATGAAGGCAACTTACGCGACGAGAGCTCAAAAGCGTTCAGATTTGGTTGCTTTGCATGAGGAATGACTGCCTATATATAGGTGAGGCCACACCAGTGTGCACCGAGGCCTGCGGGGCTCACCCTTGTGCGCTCAACACTTGCGCGCCGCATGTTCCTTGGTTTTCTTCTTTACCACAGAGTCACATCCTCCTTCCTTTCAGATCCAACTCTAAGGGGGGAATTTTTTTGATGCTCCTTTCCATCACAGAGTCTAACGATTGAAAAAGGGAAATACATTAGTCTAAAGTGATTCATCATTTGAAAAAACATCAAAAATCGACAAAGGCATGAAAAATGATTTCTTCCCACTTGGGTCGGGCATGTTTCATCATGGTCATGCAAGTATACTTGCACGCCACATATTGGGCGTGCATGTGACTTGTGCGCCCTATTTGATTCTCGCTCGGGGTCTTCAGTAGCCTATAAATACCCCTTTTGGGCCCCCCATTTTGAGGAAAAAAAATTCCAAAAGCTATATTTAAGCTCCCAGTGCCCTAGTCTCTTCTAGAATTCTTCCAAACACTTCTATGGTAACTTTTTACCTAGAATGGATGATCTAAATAATGGAAACACGGCCTAAGTGTTGAAAATCATCAACACCTGCGTGCCTAAGTGTCCAAACCTTATGAGAAATGAATACACCTGTGGGCCGCCTTATCCCTTCACCAGAACCTACGCACCACTCTTTTGGAATCCCCTAGGGATAATACTAAGGGCTCGAGCCAAGCCTTGCCCAAGTATTACCCCATGGGCTGACCGTTGCGCAAGTACCCATGTGTCGCGCAGGTATACCTGCACGACCAGGACTTGCGCGCCCGCACAGGACCTGTGCACCTATTTCTATTTCGATGCCCCTCCTTTTTATTCACATCTCTTATTCAAATCCACCTCTCTTATTCAAGATTCACCCTTCAAAACCTTCTTCAAATCCATTTTTGTCATGGTTCCCTAGTTGCCCTCCTTGTCTGAAAGGAATTCTGTAGAAATATATCTTAAAACCTAGTGATTTACATATCTCTATGTCACTAAGGTTAGAGATTTCATTAATTCAACCTCATCCATTAAGATGAGAGGATCTTTAACATGGGCCTCCTTTTTAGGAGTAATCCCTAGTCCAAGCTCTCTTAACCTGGGAATCCTCTTTAGGATAAATCCCCATGTTTCCTATTCATGGGCCTCCTTCTCAAGAATAAGCCCGAGTTATCAAGTACCCTTAATTTTGGGCTTACTTCTTAGGAGTAAGCCCCAAGTTCACTAATTCCCTTAACCTGAGCAACCTCCTTAGGAGTAATCCCAGGTCACAAGTTCCCCAATTTGGGTCTCCTTTTCAGGAGTAAGTCCCAGTCATAATTTTCATTAACTTAGGCCTCCTTTTCATAAGTAAGTCCCAAGTTACAAATCCTCTAACCTAGGCTTCATTTTTAGGAGTAAGCCCCAATCTTAATTTCTTTTGATTTGGACTTCCTTCTCAGGAATAAAACCCAAATCATAAGACCCCTCTATTTTGGGCATCCTTCTCAGGATTAAGTCCTAATTTAAGTATCCAAATCTCCATAAAGCACATATACCTTTATGGACCCTGTTCCAAGGTTTCTCCCCAAGATTAAATCCTAAGCTTCATATATCAGGTCATTAATACATACATAAGCCCCACATAATTTCTTATGATTGCATCTTTTGAGGCATAATTGTTTGGTTTTACCAATACCTCTTGTTTATCACACCAATAATGACTCACGTGAGCTTAGAGTGTAAAAGTAATTATGACATGTTTCTTTGAGCCATCAATCATGCATAAACCTCATACTCCCTTACTTGAACTATGTGGGTTTCGATTCCTTTTCTAAACAGGGATATGTAGGTAGCCCATCTGTGGGTACGATCCCAACTCTAAAATAATCCATGTCCTTCTGAATGACAATAAACTTCAAGTACCCCACTGAGTGGCTTTAAAACCAGTATGGTTATCATAATGACCATGAGACTTCTATATAATTTGTCTAAGGATATCATTGACTAAGAATATATAAACAAACGCAAATGATTTTCTATTGATGAAGAACCTTGAATACATATAAAAGATTCTCTAAATTTCATACATATTAATCATTGATTGTCAAATCTAAAGGAAAGATCATTTTCATACTTGGTAATGTAATAAGGATTCATGAAAATAACTTAAATTTATAAAGAGAGTTCCGAAGTTGAAAATAATTCCCCTAAAAAAGGTCTGACGAGTCCGACCTCCCATCCTCTCAACCAATGAAAATTCTTTAGCCTCATTAGTCTACAACTAATGAGCACCTAATTTTTGAAAGTAGGTCCAAATGGATATAGAATCATTGGATGTTTCTGGTTCTACAAACAAACCCGTTAGAAAACGCTTGGAATGTTTGTACCTTAAATAATCAAGGTCATCCCCAATTCCAAAGGAAACAATAATCTTCTATACTGATGATCAACGCTAATAAATAAGGGATGTTAATCTCATATTTTGAGTAGTGTTTATCTCACATCCGAGCTAAGTTTGTGAGAGATAATAATTACTGTGAATCTGGTCGGATTCATGAAGGTTTCTATAAAACTACCATTTTCACATAGGTTAGTTGAAATTTTTCTTACACAACAAATTTTGAATTAGTACTTGTTTTAGTTTTCATGAATGAACTTGAGGAACAACATGAAAATATATAATTATGCTGCAACCCGTGAAGTTGAACTTTTATACCTACACTATTAGGATTAAAATAGATTGGACAATGGACTTGGGTGCATTAATATCCTATACCCAATATGGTTTTATATGAGTGTTCTTATACTACGCAAAGAACAAAGGCGTACTGCATACCTGTTGGGTGAAGGAGAAGTGAACATAAGGAGGTTTCATTACATAGTGTTAATGAAAATGACTGATACACATGGATGATACATAGACAATGTATGCATAAAGGAAAAACAAAGTGGACGGTGTGTCTGTACAATGGTGGAAAGTGTGTGTGGAAAGAAAAATGAAGGTTTAGTGCATGCATTTTCTGCACGAGGTTTACTCAAAGGTAGTGAAAGTGATTTGTGTGTGCATGGTAGTGTGTAAACAATTTATATACACCACCTAAAGATTCATGAGAAAGTTTTAATTTACATGAAATAATGCATGCATAGAGGGAGTCATCCATGTATTTGTGATTATTCATGATGTTTGAAAAAGTGCATGTGAACTATTTTTCATATCTAATGTGCAGTGTTTGAGGCTGAAGCCAGAACAATGATTTTATGAGTGTATAAAAAAATATCTGTAACCGAGTTTTTAGTTTATAGGGAGGCTGATTCTTTAGAAAAAAAATTATTACTTGAGCATCTTTGTACTGATGCATCTGATTATATTTAGCGATTTGAGTTATCTAATAAAATCCAGCCTTAGTGCAATGGAACATGAAATGTACACGAGCCGGTGTGACCCTTCTAGATTGTTGAGGAATATCAAGTGATCATCCTATCAGTGGATCAGAAAATCTAAGAAGTTGGTTCTTGTGACTTGGGGGGGGGGGTCTAACCAATTGGTGAAGAGGCTCGAGAGATAGACTGGGGGTCTAATTAGTTGAATGGTTGGTGGGTCTAACCAACAGAGGTTGAAGATTTGGATTACACAGGGTATAACCAGAATCAACTGGAGGTCAATTACTGGGGTGTTTAATTAGTTTCTACATAAACCATTATAATTGATAAAAATATTATAGTGGATAATACATGTTGGGGGGTCTAACCAACATGAAAAGGATGTAGGTCTTTATACATAAACTTGTAAAAAACTATGTGTTGTGTTTCATTTTCTTTCTATATTTCATACATGATCCAATCATTTTAACATGTGATGGAGGTATGAATTAAAAGGTGATAAAGAATTCATTAAAAATTGGTCACACCTGATTCACCCCCCTAAGTATGACTACACGATCCATGGGCACTTCAATAAAGATACATGGAATACTAGTTTCATTCATTTCAGATAGAGATCTCAGGATCATGCCTTGCTTCTGAAAATACATAGATAAATACCATGGGAATCAGTTGAACATTATCATCCTCAAATGGATGACCAGTCCAAATAGACGATAAAAATGCTTGAAGATATGTGGTGGGATTGTGTAATGGATTTTGGTAGCTCATTGGAAAATAATTTTCCATTGTTAGAGTTCTCATATAATAATAAATATCAAGCCATGAAACATATGTGTAGCATCCCTGACCCAGAATCCACTAAACTGGTTTCCCAAGTTTATTTGTCACATGACCTCAAGTGCTTCTCCCTATATGCCAAAGGTTTATTATTATCAGTGAGGGTATAATGAGTCATGTGGGGAGACTATACCCTCTTTACCATATTAGTCCACATAAAAACACAATGTAAATAGAGGTATAATGTGAACAACTAATAAACATACAATTCAAACATCTCACAACTGGGTTCAAACCATAATTCAACATTAACAATGTCATGATATACTAGTAGTGAAAAGTGAACAAAACTCAAAATAAGAAAAATGGCCAAATCCAAAAAACTAGTCCCAATTATAAGTCCAGATCCTTCTCCATGTACATACCAATCCCAACTCAACATCCCAGGGTAAGTCCTTTTCCCATTTCCTAACCTACAACCTAGAAATTTTCTCAGGTACCCAACAATGACCCAAGGAGGGTGTGAGTAAAAAACTCAATAGGCCACCCCCAATGGTGTCTACAAAATATCCAGTCTAATAGATAGTGCATGCAAGTACAAAATAAATGGTAAGTAAATAAGGTATTGTTTTGGTTCCATTAGTTAACAAGGTTTATTTAATTCATGACTATCATCTATCCCAATTCAATTTCTTATACCATTTTTATTCCATAATCCATTTTAAAACATGTTCTTTGAGTTAGGAATATACATCATCTCTACATGGGTCTAAGGAAATTAATCATTATGAATAAGGGAAATAAGTCATTTCCATATCTCAATAGGGCTACACATATCACATAAAAACATTATCCTCACCTTGAAGCCTCATTCCAGATGGAATTCAACCATTATAGGAATAGATCCTCTGTCCCATTGCATAAACAATGCATTTATGGGGTGGAGTTTAGAGACTCAGTCTAACTCAACCAGTGGGCGTAGAACCTCATGTCAATACCACACTTTACCAAACCATTTGCACATTCTTATTTATCAAATCACCACAACCATACCATAACATAACCAAGAATAACTAATGCCATTTGAATTCACAATATATAACAACCACATGGAAAATAACAGTATACCATAGCCCATTAACACATTTACCAATTGAAATTCATAGTCATTTATCCAAATTTCCATTCTCATGACTCAACCCATTAAGTGTATTCAACAACCCCATACCTTATCTAATATTCATCAATTACCATATATTAACCCACTTATCCCATTCATCGTTTCACAATCATTTACCCCTTATACACTCAAGTACAATTCTCATATCACATAACACAACCACTTTATTACATTCAATCATTTAGGTGTACCACATAATTCTTATGTATTAAAACATTCCAAAAACTAATTCATTCCCTTATTACATCTCATTAACATATTCCTCATTTCCCATTTGATTACCCAATTACAGGTTCACCATTTAATATGCACTAGTCCCCTTAGGCATTTCTAACCAAAATTCATTAAACAATCGACATAATCCCTTTCAATCTAATTACCCATTTTAATTTCATTCCAAAAACACCTTATGACCTTATCACCCTAGGAATATTTATCATCATTCCATTTAAAACATAATCAACCATCAAAACATGTTCCACATGGGTTCCATATTCTTATTCGGTAATCATTCACTTAACACTTCCACTCTCTAGGTCTGAAAACATCAGCGCACCCTATGGGTGGACCTAAAAGGGTCAAGTCATCCCCTACGCATCCTACATGGATCATGAGGGTTTCAATTGGACACTTAGACATCAATTTTTATCAAATACTACCACTAAACCAAGAACGCAATTATGGAAAAATAATAAGACAAGCTTCCATGCCCAATTCTAAAATAGAACTATGGGTTAATACTTGTAGACCAACTACCTCGAATCCAATGATGAGAGCACTCTTAATCATGGAATTGGATCTAGATTCAAACAACCATTTAATTCCAAACCTTTTTTTCACTAGAAAAAATAGAATTTTAGGTCATCTGAAGGATATGGAAGAAACTACGAACCCTAGTACGAAAAAGAGAAGAAAGAGGAGTGTTAGACTTACGCAAGGCTTTGATATGAACTCATTGGAGCTCCATACGACTAAGAATATAAGGATAACCACCCTTGGGAAGCTTGGTCCATCCAATTTCATCACTAGGGTTATAGGGGGTGGAATGGAGCCGAATCCTGAGTTGGGGTTTAAAATCCTTAGAAGGATTTTTTTGCCATTTTCTCCAAAATATTTGGCCAAATGGTTTACCTACACAGTTTTCCAAACTGGGCACAAACCGTGCATGATCCACTATCCGAAAAACACCCCTTCACATAGTTTCTGGGGGATTCTTCATGATTTTATTAACCATGCACCAACCATGTGTAAGCCACTTTCCATGGATGCATGGTTACCTAGGATTCCCCCATGGTTTGAACTAACCGTGAGAAAAACATGAAACATGCCTATGAACTCCCTTTTTTCTACATTCGTGTACTGAACCCCCAGAACACCCCTGAGCCTTCACATAAATATGGGGAAACACTTATTTAGCCAAAAATAAGAGGCCAAACCAAATCTTAAACAAAAACATACCTTAATAAAATATGGGATCTTACAACCCCTCACATTATAATGGATCATCCTCAAGCCACTCTTCCCGAGAATCACTAAGCTTCCATAACAAGAGATCATGACACTAGGCCCATATATCCTTTCCCATTTTTCCAAGTTCCCATTGAATTCTACAATGATTCCACAAAAATTGAACCAATGCACCATCTTTAATCGTAAGAATTATCACCTAAATCCACAATACAAACCAAATTCTCCTTAGGGATGCATCAACCTCAACCATTCATCAATAAATTGAACTACCTAGGGAAAAAAGCAACAATGCCTAACTCACAACACACATAAACTACACACAAAACATTATTTCACTATTGAGTAACCAATCACCACACCTCAGTCCAATACTTTACACAACTCATGACTTAGATCACTTAGAGTCATTTTACTCAATTTTTTCCCCTAACTATAATAGTGACCAAACTCAATATCTCTCAAAGGAAAACACATGGTACTTTCAAACCGATTTCCCAACTTATGTTGATTCACCAATATCGAGGAAAGATCACATGAATTTCAACTCAGCATTCAAATTACCTGAAGAGTTCCAACTCACCAGGCCTAAACATCCATGTGGGCATTACCCTAAATTGGAATCCAACCGCTTCATCGAAACCATTCGGGTGGACACCCTTACACTTTCCATTCACAGACTATGATCAACTTGACCTCACTCAAGTACAACTTCATTTCGGAAGAGGCACTTTCCACCACAACATTAACTCAAAGGTGGGTCACTCTCACCACACTCATTAAATTTTACCATCTTAGGTTGGACCACACCTGATTGGAATGTCCCAAAACACCCACTTTCCCCTGATGGTACTCTACCCCTTTCTCACCTTCCCAAGGTGCTTATTGTCACACCCGGTTTTTCAAGTTTTGGTTTATGATCTGGTTCTTTGGGAATACTGGTCTTTTTCATAGGTCCTGGGTGAGATGGGTGTTGAGTTTTGAAGTGTTTACATTGTATAATATTTCTATCTTGGTTTTCCTTAGTTTGTGTTTGGAGAAAGTGGCATGTTGGAGAGTTTTAGAAACCCACATATGTCACCTTTTTGTGTTTAAATCATTTAAGGATCATTGAGTGGGGTTCCCTAGTGTTTGGAGTGTCATTTGAGGGTTTTTATACAAATTTTCAGGCTGCTTGGTTTGAGAATGGTTTGCCCAAATCGTAAAACCTAACCATGAGAAGTTGCAGATTCATTCCAGTAGCCCTCGTACGGTTTGCGCATGGTTTGCTAAACCGTGCAACAAAACTATTCATTAACTTATGATATTAATAAATTTTATTATAAAAATAGGATTTAATTTATTCTATGTCTCATTTTTATCCCTAGGTGTTCTCTATCTACCAGAGGGCTCCCCCCTATATTCTACCTCATTTTGGGAAACTTTTTGGCCGATTTCTCACAAATGGTTAGTGTTTCTTCTTAATTTATTCATAAAAGATTTCACTTTACTCTTCCATCTTCCTTATTCTTTCATTTATTATTGGTTTTATCTTCTCCCTTTGTCATGATCACCCTAGGATTCATTTTGTAGATCTAGGGTTTGGAACCCGCGACGGGTGTTTTCGGGTGCGCGTTTCCATTCCACCATGGATTTGAGGTAGGAAATACCATGAACATGCCTTTATCCTTTATGTTTCATCATTTTATTGATTTTATAACCTTATTTATATGCTATGTGCTTCTTTGAAACCTTTTTCTTAATTTTTTTATGTTCAAATGATGGTTTATATCTCGTTTTGTTAAAAATATAGTTGTTTTGGTATAAATGTTCACTCCTCTTGTTTCATAAATTGTTCCATGATATTTCTCACCAAGTTTTTTTTATTTTGATTATGGTTTAGTATCTTGAATAAATTTATGTCATTCAATTGGTTTTTTATTCCTTTTCATGTTCTTAAATTGAATTGTGTTGTTAAAGAGTGCATGCCATGTGTTTGGTAAATTATCCGGTTAGATTTTATGTGTTAAGTGCAATTTAAAATGATCTGTTAAAATTTATAAATGAATTAGTATCATGAAAAATGGTATTTTTGGGTCCTTCTATGGCTTTTCAATGTGTCTTTGATTTTTCAAATAAATGTGTTTTGGGTTATAACATGTTTTGTCCTGAGTTGCCAGAAAATGGCCCATTTGGAATCCTTATGAAAATGGTTGTACTTTGGATGTGTAACCTGAATATTATAAGGGATTATTGAAATTTTCTTGATCATATAAATAGTGTGTATACACCTATTTATTAAAAGTTAAATTTTTACCTTTGTAAAATGTTAGTTTTGGGGAACGCTTACGGGCCCGTTTGGCTACTTTGTGAAAAATGGTGAAATTGTTTATCATGAAAACCTCTAGTGGATGTTTCTCATTATATGATTATATGTATATAATGTATGGGATTTAATTGATGGGGAATCCTTGTGATACATTATTAGAGTGCCTCAAGTTAGACTCTTCTGTTCCGTTTATTATGTGTCATGAGATTGATCCTTAGAGTGACTCAGGGTGACGTCTTTTGTGAATTATTATTATATATATGTTTTGATTGGATGCTCGGATGGAATTAGTTATATCACCCCATTATATAATTGAGACATGGGAACCTATAATATTGGTAGAATATTATATGAGTTATTACTATATAGGTAGGTTATGGTACTGAACAGTGGCCCATAGTAGGTGGATATATTGGGTTTATTACTATGGGATTTTCCCTCGGCCTTCCAGATAAAGGATGGTCGAGTGTATTAGAAATTTTCATTTCATTGTGTGTGACATGTCAATGGAGATGAGGTATCATATATTTGTGTATTCTAGATTATTCTTGATCTCCTAGGATCACCCATGTCTATTGGATTTTAGTTGCTTGTAGTGATGAGTATGATGCTTGTATGAATATTTACATTGACCTTGTTGTGTGATTACTATTATGTCTTATTGTGTATTGTTTTTCTTGGAAAGTGGTGGTATGTTTTGATAAGTTTTATGAAAATTTTTTTCAAATGAAAGTGTCTTATCCTCTTTGGAAAAATCTAAAAATATAAGCCTCACTTTCCCCTTGAAAATTCTATTGGCAACCTAGTTGAATGAACCTAGTTTTAGAAATGAATAAGGGAAATGGGTTGTAATTTTTTCTGAGTAACTTGTAGAAAAACCTTAATTTAAATTATTATAGTTCAAAATTTAAATATATGTTTCTTTTATTTTAAAGTATGAGCATTGGGAATAGATTATTAGGCTATCATACTGAGTTTTAATACCTGCCTGTAGTTATTTTCTGTTTTAAGATCTTGTACATGTTTCATCTTGAGTTCAATCACCTTGAGAGATGTTTGATATTTGTGTTGGAGAGTTAATAGTGGGGTAACATGGAGATATTTGGTCATCAGGTCTGGTTGATTTAGCTGTATCATTCATTTTTTACTTCAAGTTTTGTTATATACATGATGATCAGTTCGGTTTTAATAAATGTGTATTAGGCTATCCATTTCTTTACACTATCTATTTATTGTTTATATTTTGGGTGAAATCATTCCCTTTTCTACTCTAATGATGCTAAGAACTAGTTTCCATCCCTTGGGGATCTATAATGCCCTTCATTCCATGCAACAGATTAGTTTGGGTGCCTGGTTTGAGGTCGACATGAAAAAAGGGTATCAGAGGCATGTTGACTCTTAGTATACCATTATTTTCTAAGTTCCCTTTGTTAATTGGGAATTTCAAGGTAGATGGTGTATAATTTTTTGGACATTAGGGGTAGGTTTTAAAATATTATCGTGAACTCTTTCTCGTTCCCATCCTTGGGTGCTCAGGGGAAGTCTAGTTTTATAATTGTCTTTGGTTCTCTTGATTGTTTGGTGTTAAGATATGAAAATGGGAGTTGGACTAATGGTCTCAATGAGCTCGTAGGGAATGGAAATCCAGGTGGATCTAGGTCATGGTACTAATAATTCTCTTTATGTTTTTGGTGTGTTTGACGTATGAACACAAACCATATGGTCAAGTCACCCACCGACACTAGTTCCCTTTTGTGCGTCTCTTGGACCTTTCTTGAATTCTGATTTTTTTTTAAAATCCTCATGTGATAATTGTGAAAATGGGTTTTAAAGTAATGGTTGGTTCTTTAATGGGTTCTAAATATTTAATATGAGAAAGGTTTTGGGATGTTGGGTTTTGCGAAACAAATCTTGGGGATAAAGAAGAAAAGATTTAATGAGATTTAATTTCATTAATATAAACTTATGGTTTGTTGAAATGAAATGTTTGGAAATATTGATTTATTTTAATGTGATTCTAAACATTGTTTTAAATGGGTTGTTTTGGGATATTTAAATGTGTTTGAATCCAATGAATTGGTTTTTGAAATTTGTTTTGAGTGGTTGGTGTTTTTCTCGAAAGGGTTTTGGCATTTGTGGTTGTCAAATCCTGGAAAGAGACATTGCTGATTATTTTTGAATATAGGAAAGTGTTTTTTTGGAATATAATGTTTGTTTTATAAGTTTTATTAAATTAAATGGATTGATTTTTCATCATATGGTTCTTGATGAAGTGTGGGTTGTTTTTTGAAAACTGAAAATGGTTTTTGACTTGGTGGTTTGTGTGCCTTTGATGGGTACATGATTTTTGGAATGATTTTGTTTTGTTTTATCCATTGGTGTTTTCATGGGTGATCACATGCATGGTTTTATGGATATATATATGGATGTCCAGTATGGAATGGTGGTTGGGTGCCCAGGGTGGTACATATATGTTCATGTGAGTGATACATGATGAAGAACCATCGATGAATGTGAAAATCCACCAAGTTAGTTAGTTTTTCAAAAGTGATTTGAGATGAGAAATTGTAGTGATTGTTTATAAACCTATGGTTATGTGGATGTTTTTTCCTATTTCTTAGAAGTTTTGTTTATTTGGTAATCTTCCTTGAGATCTAGAAGTCATAATCTTGTTTTTTCTTGAGATGGGATCTTGTTGTTGGCTTTGTTTTGGAGCAATGATTAGTGGGTTTATAATGATGTGTTGGATGTTGTGATGTGGAAATGGATGGTTCTCTGTTGGAAATATTTTCTATTGATCAGACTAAAGATTCATTTCAAATTTCAAATTCACCTCTTTGAATGATGCCTCATCCAATTTGTTGTAAAAGATAACTATTGGGCTTATTTCCAAGTGCTTTCTTGTTTTTGTGACTCTCTTAGTTATGGTAGTAGTGTTCGGTGATGTTGATGTGTTTCGATGTGTTTATTTCCCATTATTATCCTTGTTCAAAGTAAGGGAAAATGGAGATGTGTATACTTAAGTTTCTATTGGGTAATGGTGTTTTAGTTTTTTTTGATTTAAGGGATGTTTTGGGTCTTTCATGAACTCCTGTTTTCAATGGAAGTGTGGTTTCTATGTCATAAGTTTTTGATCTTTCACTTTTATCTAATCATATGATGTATGTTATGGTTTGGGATTAGAAGTTCCTAACTGTGAGTTAGTTAATTCCTCATCCTTCAGTTCTCTTTCCATAGATCCCAGAGTGAAGTTAGAGCGTGGTTAGGAATATTTGAGGTCAAAGGAGCTTAGCTAGTCTCGTGTATCCACCCTTATGGTGGGGGGGGGGGGGTTGATCCATGTGGAAAGTGTTGGACTGGTTCTTATCCCCTCTATTTGGGAGTGGGAAATTTAAATGTCCAAGTTGCGTTCCTGTTATCTTGGATTGGTAGGTTGTTGTCGTAGAGTTTTTGTGGGCCATTTTGGGAGAGGTTTGATTCTAGTTTATGTTGAATCCTTGAATGTTCATTTCTAGTTAGTTCCCAATGGTGGGGAGACCTAAAATGGGTCTCATGGAGCTTTCTTTTTATATTTTGATAGATGTTATTTTTTTAGTGGTGTTGAGTCCATTCCAACCTCATGTAAAATCTTTGGAGTTTTTGTGTGATCTTTAATTTGTCTAATTTTTGGGTTCATGGGGAGAATTCCCAATAACCTGGTGTTTGGTGTCGTTGTGGTTGTTTCTGGATTAATTTTTTGACTCTTGGGAAGTGATTGTGAGTTGTTTATTTGTTTCAGGAAAGGGGATTATGTTCCAAAATTTATGAGTAAATGTTCATGGTTATGAGGCTGGATCAGTTTGATAAGGAATACTTAGTTGTTGATAAATTAGTTGGAATGTGTTATGGATTTTTGGGGGTGGAAATCTTTAATGGTGGGGAAAATTGTAACACTCAGTTTTTCAGGTTTTGGTTTATGATCTGATTCATTAATAATCCCATTATTTTTCTTAGGTCTCAGGTGTGATGGGGGTTGACTATTGAAGTGTTTCCATTGTATAATATTTGAACCATGGCTGTACTTGGTTTGTGTTGAGAGAATGTGGCATGTTGGAGAGTTTTGGACACCCACAGTGTCACTTTTTGTGTTTAAATATTTCAAGGATCATTGAGTAGGGTTCCCTAGTGTTTGGGGTGTCATTTGAGTGGTTTTAGACAATTTTTCAGGACACATGTTTTGAGATGGTTTTCCCAAACCATGCAACCATACCATCCAAGTTGTCGATTCATTCCAGTATCCCTCACATGATTGGCGAACGATTTTCTAAACCATGTAGCAAAACCATGAAGCCACTTATGGGGTTAATAAATTTTATTCTAAAAATAGGATTTAAGTAATTTTACCTCTCATTTGAATACCTAGGTGTTGCATATCGATAAGAAGGCGCCCCTCTTCTTTCTACCTCGTTTGAGCCACATTTTGGATGATTCCTCTCCGAAGGTTAGTGGTTCTTCTTAATTTCTTCATAAAATCTTTCTCCTTCCGCTTCCCTCTTCATTATTCTTCAAATTTTTCTTATTTTTATCTTCTCCACTAGTCATGCTTGACCTAGAATTATTTTTTACCCTAGTTTTTGACGTGGTTTTTGTTCTTTTAGATATGGTCTTTGTAGATCTAGGGTTCAGAACCCGCAACGGGTGTTTTCGGGTGTTTGTTTCCTTTCTGCTATGTATTTGAGGTAGGATATCCCTTGAACATGCCTTTATCATTTATGTTTCATCATATTATTTCCCTTATAACTTTATTTATATGATATTTGTTGTTGTGAAACCTTTAGCTTAATTTTTTATGTGAAAATGATGGTTTATCCCTTGTTTTGTTAAAAATAGAGTTGTTTTGGTATAAGTATGCACTCCTCTTGTTTGATAAATTTTTCTATAAGCATTCACACATATTTTATGGTATTTTGAACATGGTTCCATATCCTAAATAAATTTATGTCATGCAATTGTTTTTTTATTCATTTTTAAGTGCTTAAAATGAATTGTGTTGTCAAAGAGTGCATGTCATGTGTTCGGTAGATTTCCCGGTCGGATTTTATGTGATAAGTGTGATTTAAATTGATTTGTTCCGATTTATAAATGCATTAACAACATTATTTTTTTTATTTTAGGGTTCTTCTATGGCTTTCCATGTGGCTTTGGTTTTGAAAATAAATGGGTTTTGGTTTATAACATGTTTTGTCCCATGTTGTTGGAAAATTGTCTGTTTGGAATACTTAAAAAATGGCTGTGCTTTGGATTTGTAACCTAAATTTTTTAATAGATTTATGAGGGTGGTTTTCTCTTTTAAATTTTGTGTATATGCATCTTTATTAAAAGTGAAATTTTTACCTTTGGAAAATGTTAGTTTTGAGAAACGCTTAATGGACCGTTTGGCTACTTTTTGAAAAATAGTGAAATTGTTTGTTATGAAAACCTTATGTAGATGTTTCTCATGTCATTATTTTCTATATATAATGGATGGGATTTACATATTGGGGAATTATTGTGATCCATTATTAAAGTACCTCAGATTGGGCTATTGTGTTCCGTTTATTATATGGCATGAGATTGATCCTTGGAGTGACTTGGGGTGATGTCTGTTGTGAATTATTATTATTATATATATGTTGTGATTGGAAGCTTAGATGACATTGGTTATATAAAACCCATTAGATACTTGAGACATGGGAACCTGGAATAATGAGATAATATTATAATAATTGTTGCTACACTGGTAGGTTATGGTACGAACATGTAACACCCCCCAATGATACAGGGTTAAATGACTAAATGATATTATTTATGTCAACAAGGTGCACCTTCCTTTTTGGGAGGCTACCTAATTAGAACTCCACAGTTAGGCATGCTAGTCTTGGAGTAGTGACCAGGATGAGCGACCTTCTGGGAAGTTTCTCAGGGTGTGTGTGAGTGAGGACAAAACACACTGAAAATGACATGTGCTGGCCTGTGGGGATAATCATTAGTCAGATGACCCGTTCATGCATGTGGGTGGACCCTGGGGTGGGCCCCACATTTCTGTGGGGAAACTGGTGGTACCTAGTGGGCCAGGACCTGACGACCATGTTATGGCGGGTGTCTGTGCTGTCAGTGGGGCTCAGTTGTTACATTTGGTATCAGAGGAGGAACCCAGCCTTAAGTGTGGTGCACATCCTAGGTTGAGTTGTAGGGCCCACAACGAGGACATTATTCTCTGGGGGGGGGGGTGATTGTAACACCCCCAAATGATAAAGGGATAAATGAATAAATGTTATGGCAGGTGTCTGTGCTGTCAGCGGGGCCTAGTTGTTACATTTTGTATCAGAGGAGGAACCCAGCCTTAAGTGTGGTGCACATCCTAGGTTGAGTTGTTGGGACCACAACGAGGACATTGTTCTATAAAGGGGGGGGGGGGTGATTGTAACACCCCCAAATGATAAAGGGTTAAAGTACTAAATGATATGACTCATGTCAACAAGGTGCACCTTCCTTTTCGGGAGCCTACCTGATTAGAACTCAACAGTTAAACCTGATTGGTTTGGAGTAGTGATCCCATCTGGGAAGTTTCCTAGGGTAGGAACGTGGGTGGATCCTGGGGTGGGCCCCATGTGTCTATGGGGGGATATATTGGGTATATTGCTATGGGATTTTCCCTCGCCTTGCTTAAGAATGGATGATTGAGCATGTTGAGAATTTTGATTTCATCGTGTGTGACATATCAACAAGGATGATGACTCATGTTTTTGTGTCTTCTAGACTATTCTTGATCACCTAGGTTCACCCATGTCTATTGGATTTCAGTTTCTTGCAGTGATGACTATGATGCTTGTATGTATATTTACATTTCCCTTGTTGTGTGATTAATATTATGCCTTCTTGTGAATTGTTTTTATTACAAAGTGGTGAGATAATTTATTAAGGTTTATGAAAATAGTTTTCAAATGAAAGTGTTTTATCCTCTTTTTAAAAATATGAAAAATATAAAGCCCACTTTCCCCTTGAAAATGTTATTTGCACCCTAGTTGAATGAATATAATTTTGGAAATGAATAAGGGAAATGGGTTGTAATTTTTTTGAGTAACTTATAGAAAAAACTTAATTTAATACATTATAGTTCAAACTTGAAATTGATGTTTCATTTATTTTAAAGTATGTGCATTGTAAATAGATTATAGGGCTATCCTACTAAGTTTTAATACTCATTCCTATAGTTCTTTTCAGTTTTTATCCCTTGTGCATGTTTCATCTTGAGTTTGATCGCATTGATAAACGTGTGATCATTGTGTTGGAGAGTGACTGGAGGGGTCAAATGGAGTTAGTTGGACATAAATTCTGATTGGTTTAGTTGTATCATTCAGTTGTACTTCCATTTTTGTTATATACATGATGATTAATTAGGTTTATATAAATGTTTATTGGGATGTCCATTTCATTCTGCTACCCAGTTATTGTTTATATTTGGGAAAAATCATTCCCTTGTTTAATCTAATGATTCCCGACACTAGTTAAAAGCCCATGGGGTTTGGGAACACACTTCGGGACATGACACAGATTAGTTTGGGATCCCGATTCGGGGTCAAAATGGGATGGTTCGTGACACTTACTCACTTGAAACCTATTATTATCATCCCATGAAACCACTGAGGTCATTTCCTGAATTCCATTAGAATTCCATCATCACAGCATTACCACCATCCAGACCGTAATCGGGATTCACCCTTGTCATGACACCACATCCAATGGACAGGGTTCCCTCAACTTCAAGATTTTATAAAACCACCCAATGAGAAATTACCCAAGTCTAACCCAGATCATCGTTGAAGTTATAGAACCCAACCTCTCTTGACACAACCTATTTTCATATCCAACCATACCCTTATACAACTTCAGCACATACATCACAAGATTCACATGGAACCACCCTATGCTCGAAGCCAACTCTGTCCTCATCAGTCACCACATCCATGTCCCACATTACCTCTCTGAGGAACCTAACATGCACCTCACAGTTTCTTCATTGGCATCTTCGTTCCACTATATGAAATCGATTTTCTCCTCTCCACATATAGAAATATCTTATCACTCCACACCTTAGGAGTGTCATTACCATTTCTCTCAATGAGGGATTCCAACCACCACACCTTACACATGATCACAGATGAACCCCAAAACTTAGACGTTCCCATCTTGAATTTTCCAAAAATAAGAAAATAAATTTCACCCAATGCTCATTACTGGTTTCTGTGAATGGTACCCATGACATTTTTCAACATCCAGTCCATCTTGAGGACCTCACATTAAGTCATCGAGGGTGTACATCCCATCATCAAGCTTCACACATACCGTTTCCATGCACATAAACTCCATGATGTCCCTCATCCAACCAAACACCTTAAATTATATTTTCATAATTCCAAAGATTCTCAACATACCTAGGATGATATCAAGATATTGGGAAGGATCATCACTAGCTGAGATACGCTAAGAAGTTGTCTAAGAACACCACCACCATCTTATCCATTTCTGATGTCAAATTATGGGACACCATGACCTGTTAGGGATCTTAGGCTCCCTCTCCAAACTCATCTCTTCAACACTTAACCACCACTACTCAGGTGTGATTTCCAACCAAGTCTCACTACTACTCCATGACCAAATTGCAAGGCAGCCATGAACCAATGTTTCAGGTTGCACTAGTTCCACCACATCGCTCGAGTTCTTCTAATGTGTCCCTAAAAGCTAACAACTGATTTACAAAGGTCTACCACACCAATCAAATCAAAAGTCTCTCACAAATCAACATTTATCTATGTGTATCACATCTCTTGCTTACTTACATATCCATGTATCTTTGTTAGTGAACCTCACCATCCCTAAGGTGGCCTCTGCATCTTACCCAATAAACAAATCATTCATACAAACAAGTTCATCCACCTGACCACCCTTGTCTCTTCTAGTAAAAAATTACTTTGAGTCCTCATTTAATCATCATACAAGAGGCGATTCCGGAATCCATACAATAAAACCCTTAAAAACAAACCTTACCTCTTATCAAAAAAACTAGGGTTCTCTTATGAAAGAACTAGGAACAAATACTCGATTTATTAAAACATGGTGGTACTTAGTTTGAACTGACACCACCTCTAAAGCATCTCCCATGCCTCATATTCCAAGGTACTTGCACCACCAGGCTAACCTCCCATAAGTTCAACCGAAATTATCATCACGTAACCAAAACTCGAGTAGCACCACCAACCATCAACCTTCCCACTTATCTCTCTAAGAAAAACTCACTCCATACAACACTCTTGGTTCCATTATCAAATTCCAAAACATATACATGTGCGACACACACCCAAAAGCACTAGGAACCCTATCCGACCTCTCTCATAGGTCACATTGAAGGTTGAATGATACCAACTCCCTAGACTAGATTCACAAATAGGAAAATCTATTGGCCCTATCTAAAAACCATACATATAATGACATGAGAAAAGAAATTCCCATGCATGGCACTCTCACCCCTGTTCTAATTCACATTGTGCCTAGCACACCAAAAAACCATTTACTCTAGGTTTTGTACCAAAGGTGTACACATTTATCGGCACTCTGAGAAAAACATCCTCTCCAAGATTCAAAATTAAACTCACAAGGTTTCTACTCAGAAGGTAACTAAGACCTAGACACCATCCTTATGGTCCAACATTCACTATGTACGGTCACGAACCACGAGAGATTCCACACATGCATTACCGAAAAACTCATCGCAACCCAACAACCACAACCATACTAAGGGTTACCTAAACACACCACCTAGGACATATCATTACTGGAAAATCCTTACAATCCAAATCAAAAGTCTCAAACTAGGGCACTCTCACTTCCCTAACCTACATGTACAAGGGTCAAACCAACAACGCAAAGGATACCCACCTTTGAACTCTATAATTCTTATTTTAAACTTCTCGTTCACCCAACACTTTGAAGAATGACCAACAAGATTTAAATACAGATGGAAACGATCTCATGTTGTCAATCTTAAACAACACATTCTTCATACTCTATATGAATGGCCAACATCACACATATAATAATACCATATACCATACCTACCGTAGGTCATGGTCAATAGGGGGTGACAAATTTATTTAATCACAAGTCTTTCTTCAACTCCTCTTAAAACCAATTATTCTTTTACAACATGATCCTTTCCTCTTAGGAACATTTCACATTTCACAACTTATTACAATCATAACTTTAACTCATTTACACCTTTCATTAGGAAAAGATCATTAGCAATTTTACCATCCTTATGAAATCTTTTTATTTTAGACATCGAATCAACCTTTACAATTTATCACAACCCAAAATGTTAACCCAGTCATAGAATTTATTTATACATGATATTCCTTAACTATTCATTTGCATTCATTTCATTCTCCCACTTACATTACCATTATTAGGCATCATTTTATTTAGATTTAGCAAGGAAGTAAATTTCATTCTACTATCTATGACCCGCACACCAATCCCATGTGTGTTCATATAATGATGCATGCCACCTTTATACTTAGATGCCTAAAATGATGCATGAATACAAAACCTCATGTCATTAAAACAATGAGATAAGTATCATAAATCAGTCAAATCACACAACATGTTCATCACCCAATGGTGAAATATCATTCAACTGTAACAACACACATCAAAAACAACAATTCTTACCTAGGGTGACATGGGGTTTCCCTTGTGCATGGGTTACCTACTCCCAAGAACAAGATCATTACCAAGGCCCGACACATCCTAATCTCCTATCTACAATCCCCAAATAGTAATAAATAGAAAAGAACTCCTCTAATACCACTTTGTAACGTCCCCGAACCATAAGCCACTAAATTGGTGCCCCAAGTCGAGTCATCACATGACCTCAAGTGCTTCTCCCCATATGTAAAAGGTTTTATATTAGTGGAGAGGGTCTAATGAGTCATGTTGGAAGACTATACTCTATTTACTAGAGTAAGACACATAAAAACATAGTGTAAATAGCAGAATAATATGAACAACTAATACCCAAAAAATCAAACATCTCCCAACTCTATAAAAACCGTAATTCAGCATTAACAATGTCTTGAATTACTAGTAGTACAAAGTAAACAAAACTCAAAATAATAAAAATTTCCAAATCAAAAAACTATTCCTGACACTAAGTCTAGATCCTTTTCTATGCACATCCTAATCCCAACTCAACATCCTATGGTAGCTTCTTTTACCATGTCCTTGCCTGCAACCAAGAAATCTGCTTAGGCACCCAATGACGACCAAAGGAGGGTGTGAGTACAAAACTCAATAGGCCACCACCAATAGTGTCTACAAAATATATATTCTAATATATAGTGCATTCAAGTACAAAATAAATGGAAAGTAAATAAGGGATTGTTTGGGTTCCAATGGATAACAAGGTTTATTTAATTCATGAGTAGAATTTATCCCAATTCCATTTCTTATACCATTTTTACTACATAATCCATTTTAAAACATGTTCTTTGGGTTAGGAATATACATCATCTCTACATGGGTTTAATGCAATCAATCATTATGAATAATGGAAATAAGTCAAGTCCCTATCTCACTCGGGCTACACATATCACATAAACACATTATACTCACCTCGAAGCCTCAGTCCAGGTGGAATTAAACCATTGTGGGAGTAGATGCTCTTTCCCATTCCCTTAACCATGCATTCATGAGGTAGAGTTTAGAGCCTCAGTCTAACTCGACCCATGGGCGTAAAACCTCATGTCAATACCCCACTCTACCAAGCCATGTGCACATGCTTATTTATCAAATCACCACAACCATACCATAACACAACCAATCATAACCAATGCCATTTTAATTCACAATAAATAACAACCACATGGAAAATAAAAGTATACCATAACCCATTAACACATTTATGAATTGAAATTCAAAGTCATTTAGCCAAATTTCCATTCTTGTGCCTTAACCCATTAAGTGTATTCAACAAGACCATACCTTATCCAATATTCATCAATTACCATATATTAACCCACTTATCTCATTCATCATTTCACAAGCATTTACCCATTATGAACTCAAGTACAATTCTCATATCACATAACACAACCACTTTATTACATTAAATCATTTAAGTGTACCACCTAATTATTATATATTAACCCATTCCAAAAATTCATCTATTCCCTTATTACATATCATTAAAATATTCCCCATTTCCCACTCAATTACCCAATTATAGGTTCACCATTTAATATGCACTAATCCCACTAGGCATTTCTAACCAAAATTTATTAAATAATCGACATAATTTCTTTCAACCCAATTACCTATTTTCATGTCATTCCAATAACACCTTATTCCCTTATAAACCTAGGAATATTTATCATCATTCCATTTTCATCTTAATAAACCATTAAAAGATGTTCCACATGGGTTTCATGTTATTATTAGGTAACAATTCACTTAACCATATCACTCTCTAGGCCCGAATATATCGGTGCACCACATGGGTGGCCCTAAAATGGTCAAGTCAACCCCCACAAATCCCACAGGGATTGTGAGGGTTTAAATCAGTCACATTGTAAAGACCCAAAGCCTGACATACATGGACATTAGTGGACAAAGTCCCTTTCTGAACCGAGTCACCCTCGTTTCAGTCCTGTTTCACTGAACCGGTATAACCTATCGTTCTATCCATGTCTATCTCATGAGATATAAAATATTTACCCAATTAATTGGAGGGAGATATAGGTCCCACCCATCTCATAATGATACCATTCTTATGTGTGCCACAAAATCATAGATCATACATCATTTCATAACCCATGTAATAAAAATGGGATTCTTAAACATCATGACATCATAAAACAATTCAAATAAGATAAAGGAATTCATAAAAAAATAATTCCATCAAAACATAATCAAATCAATGTAATAATAAGGATAAAACATAACCCTTTATTATCTTAGATGGAAAATAATTTTGATAAAACACTTGAACTCCATTCATGAGGAAAATATCCTTTCTACTTCAAAAACATTTTCCTTTCTTAACATGTCATACAATTTTAAACTAAAAGAAGTTGATTAAAAATAAACATGAAAACTTGTAATGGAAGATTATTGGAAATACTGTTTTAAAAATCCATTCATGCCGTATAAGTTAAAAAAAACATTCTTCGTACTTTTGTCGGAAAAGTCAAAAAGTACCTTGTACGAAAAATGACAAAATATTCCTTTCATATCTTTTACTAAAAACTCACCGAAGGGAAAAACTGGATTTAAAAAATTGTAGGTGTATGGAAATAATATTACATATTGAGGAAACATGGATGCGGATGATAAAATACACCCTAGTAAATGCCAAAGTGTAAACAATCTCGGATAAAAATGAGATTGTGATATTTCACTTACCTTTGGTCCGACTTGCTTTGTAAGTGTCCGAACCTCCTGTATAATGATTTAAATAATGTTATTTACTTATTCCATAATCATAATTATTTTTATGATATCATATATGGTCATATTCTTAGCTTCTTAGTAGTAATATTTCATTGCTACTTGTTATTCGGGTGTTTATAACTTTTTGTTCTTATGCGTGTTTTGTCGAATAAATTCTTATTATTTTCTTTAGGATATAGATACCTAATTTCCAGAATGGTATTAGTATAATATATATCATATTCATTCATTTAATTCATTTATATAATCATTATGAAATGAAGATCATGTAGAACGAGTCACATCACATCGTGGAGACGGTATTCCGTACGTACGCACGAGTGATGATATCGTTCCTATGATCGTGGAATTGTATTGGAGTATATGTATACTATTTCAGAATCAATATCACTTTATAATAGTCATATATAGTCATTATTTACACCATTATACCCATCCAAGTAAGGTGGTGGTGGAAAATAGATTACACCATGCCGTGGAGACGGTATTCCGTACGTACGCACGCGCGATGATTTCTTTTTCCGTAGGATGGATAGATAGTGAAATAGGTTTGTTTCATACTTATAATAACATATCAGTATATGAGTGATACTGATGTTATTACTTCATAATGAAACAACTAAATAAGAAGAAGTGGAAGAAGAAATAATGATGAAAGAATCAGTAACAGACATTTCCTCTTCTTTAAAGTGCTTCTTTGAGACCTTCTTTTAGGGCACTAAAATTGGTTTTTGAAGAAGACCAGAACCTCTAGTATGTCTCTAGGGAAGTGTATAGGAGAAGGTGGCAGGGGTTGGCCGAGCTTGAAGGATCCAAGTAGTGTGAGGAAGAGGGGGAGGAGGTGTCCTTTTATAAGGGAGGAGAGGGGCACCTTTGGAATAACTAAAACTATTATTTTATTATAAAGTCAAGTTAGGTTTTAAATACCTCCAAATTGATATATTTAGAAGCTAAGGTGGGGATGGGTCGAAATCCTCTCATCTAATAGAATTTAGACAAGTTTAGGTTCCTATTTTAACCTTATCATTTAGATTTAACATTAAGTTAAATAATTTTACTTTTACCATGTCTTCTTGTGTTCTTATACTATAAGGATAATAAACTTACTATAAGCAGCCAAACGAACCCAAAGTTGTTTATTATTAATATATATAACCTTATCTAAGTAATTTGGCCTAACCATAGATTTTTATGAATAAAATAACAATTACCAATATAATATTTGTTTTAAAATCTATTTTATGTCAATTTTGAAACTCTTTAGTAATTGATTTTTGTCAAAATTATAACAGAATGATAAGTTAGAAAAAAGTTAATTAAATCAATAATAAAATGTCATATTAACCTATAAAATTATTGGAATTTATAAAAAGTCTCAAATTATATTTATTTGGGTATTTATAACATCAATTATGTCAATATTTCACTAATAAGATAATTACTGCATCATTGTTGTGTCATAAATAAAATAAATTATTTAATGTCTAAAAATTAAAAATAAAATACTATTACGTAGGAAATATTTTTAGATTTATAATGAATATTTATAGTTGAATTTATCTTATGTATAACCCCATATTAAAAATGTTTTAGTAAATAAACTTTGATTTTAACTGTTTTAACCCTTCTTTAAATAAATTAATAATAAATGTCCTAATCTAATCCAAGTGGGCCTAAATGGTCATATTTTATTCCTATGTTTGTTTTTGGTCGAATTACACTTGTACAATAGAATTAGGACATGTGTTATGGTAATAATAATATCATTTCTACCTTTAATTACCCAATTTACTTTTAACCGTGGTAAAAAAAAGTAAAAAGTTACTATTCACCAAAAAATTATTTTCATCTCATTGAACCACATTTTACATACTGACATCAATATTGTCTCTCGGATTTTTGAAATTCCACTCACAGAAGTGGTAAAGTTATGTTTTATGAACAATTCAGTTTTTTTTAACTACCACTTAGTGGTTTCACTGTTCATCAAAAATTGAAAGTTTTCAGAAAAATACCAAAAATTAGGCCTAAGCTATATTTGATATTATGAACTCAAAAATGATTTCTATTTTACGAAATTCAAAACATATCAGTTGCATTAATTAATTTAATAATTAATTCCCGTCGTCAAAACAAATAGCGTGTTCTTTAGAGATAATAACTATCAAAAGATTGACACTTGTTTATGTCTGGTTTAAATGTGAAATTATATCCAATGACCAAAATTGTATTAAATTGTAAAAATATATTTTAAATATACTTTAAAAACACTCAAATTAATAATTTATCACTATTAATTATTTCGATTGAAAAAGTTGTTTTTAATTAAAATTTAGTAATTTTCACTATTCATCAAAATATGAAAGTTATCGGAAAATCACAAAAATTTCACCCTAAGAAAATTTCGATATTACAAATCCAAAAATGAATTCCATTTTGAAAAATAAAATTTAAAAAATTTCAAAAAGTGGTTTTTACTATTCATAATGGCAAGTTTTAAAAATATTTTAATAGCATATTGTTGTTTAGTGAAACTCGTTATTGCATACAACACACACTATCGAGGAAGGTCGCGATTGCGTGTAATGCAAGGAAAGTCAAGGATGCGTGTTGTGCAAGCTCCTTTTGGTGTAGCGTACAACACAAGACATTAGTGAAATAAAAAAGAATATTTTTCATAAAATCTTGGGCTGTTACACACATAGACACCCTTTCAAACGCTCCCATATAACCAAGAACACATTTAGGGGAAAAGAATAACATGAGATTCCATGCACAAATCTAAAATAAAACTAAGTGATAATACTTGTAGACCACCTACCTCAAATATAACGATTAGAGAAATATTAATCATGGCATTGGATATGGATTCAAACACCCCTTGAATACCTAATATATGTTTCACTGAAAAAGTAGGGTTTTAGGTCATCAGAAGGAGATGGAAGAAACTACGAACCCTAATCTAAAAAATAGAAGCAAGAGGAGCGTTCAACATACCTGGGGTTTTGATTCGCACCCAATGGCACTCCAGATGGCCAGGAATCGAATGAGAACCACCCATGGGAAGCTTGGTCTATCCAATGTAATCACTAGGGTTGAAGGAGGTGGAATAATGGAGAAGAATCCCAATTTGGGGTTTCAAATCCTAGGATGGTATCTTTTTATTTTTATCAAAAAATATTGGGCTGCAAGGTTTGCCAATCCGTGCACAACCCATTCATGTGAATCTATCCAAAAAACACCCCTTTGCACAATTTCCTAGGAATTCTGCTTAGTTTTCTTAAACATAATCCAACTGTGCATAAGCCTATATTAATTCCTACACAGTTACCTGGGATTCCTACATGGGGTGAACTAACCATATGCAAACCGTGAAACATGCCTAGGAACTCCCTTTTCTTTCTCTTTCGTTTCCCAAACCCTCAGAACACCCTTGATCCTTCACATAAATATGGGGAAACACTTATCCAGCCACAAATAAGAGGCCAAACCAAAACTTAAACAAAATCATACCTTAAGAAAATTCAGGATCTTACAATATGGATCCTTTTGAAGTGTTGTATAAGAATCCTTATCATTGTCAGCTTTGTTGAGTGGAAATGGGCGACACTTCACTAGTTGGTCTGAGCCTAGTCTATGAAACAATGGGGAATATTTAGTTGATCTGAAAGTGGATAGAGATAGCTCAGAGACATCAGAAATCATATGCGGATCATCATTAATAGCAGTTTTCATTTGTAGTGAGTGATCATGTGTTCCTGAGGATCTCTCCCATGTATTTGAAATCTTCATTTTAAAAAGTAGGTAATGTTATATACTCAACACATGGGCCATTTTGAGATACTGGATTAGGCTGGTGAGGTGGAATATCTATTGGCATTTCCACTATGGTTTAGTGAGGTACATAATGTGTTCCATGTATCTCAATTGAAAATGTATGAACTTGACATAAACCATTTGATCAGATGAGATCAATTTGACCAAGATCCAGATGCTTCATTGGTATGTATCCCAATGTGGATTTTGGATAGGTAAGAGAAAGTATTGGGTGGAAAAAGCATCGTCCTAGTGTGGGTTTTATGGAAACACAGTCTGATTTAGGAATAAACATGGGAATGTGAGAAGGAAATGAAAGAGCACTATCCAGAACTATTTCAGGGAGGTTATGGTTTTCTACTTTCTAAAGATGGAATGACTAATGGTGGGAAGAATTTAGTACCCATGTTTTCTGGTATGTAACCCTTTATTTATTCTTTTTATCTATATAATGTATAAGGGTAAAGGATGGTAGAGTTTAGAATCCTTTTTGAGTTTTTTTTGGATTTAATACAGTTTCACGGTGGTGCATGGTTTGTGGAATCCATGTAACACTTATAAGAAAATGTTCATAGTGAGACATGGGATAAAGGGGTGGTGCACATGTTGTGCACAATTTATCCAAATTACATGGAATCATAAGAGAAACTGTGCAGTGTGGTGAAAATGTTAGAGCTTTGGCATGACTGATACATGGTTTAGAAGTTGTGCAAGCCAATTGTGTAAGATCATTCTTAAGATAGAATCCCGAGCATGGTTAGCACAAGGTTTATCTAACCATGTGACTCAACTGTGTGCGAGTTAAAACTGCCACTTTAAATAGTGGATCTCACTACGTTTTCTATTTAACCCATTTGATTTTTCTCCTTTGAGTCCCTAACTCGGGATGGTTCTTCCCCAAAGTTCAGGTAAGGTTTTCTCATCATTCTAAATGTAATCTAAAGGCTACCCTCGGTGATTAGAAGCAGATTCCTTGTAGTAAGTGATCGTTATTTGTTGTCTTTATGTGTTTTATTATTTCTAATTCAATATTCCTCTTGATTTCTTATTTCTACATCTATTTTGGTTAGATATAATTCACTAAATCCCAAATATGATTATATTTGGTCTTGTTTATGTTAGGGGAAGATATCTACAGTGAGTTCATGGAGATTCAACCCATTTTTGATGTTTTTCATGTCGTTAAACATTTTCACCAAAACTCTCGATGTAGGTGTCTATAATATTGATTCATCTTATTATAAATGATTGGATTAGTTTCAAATTGATTTTATTTATTGAAAATTGATTGTGAAATTGTGATTCAAAGCATTTCATAAATCCTCTTTAGTGGTGATTTATGGATTTTTGTGAAATTGTGGAATTATAGTGAATTATTGTGGAAAGTTATTTGGTTTCATGATTTTAAAATGATGATTTTAAAATATGGATTTACAGGATTTTTTAAATGGACTTTTGGAAAAATTGTTTTTAATAAAAATGTTTTTTTATTGAAACAGATTTTCATTTTTGTTATTAGCATGGTTTTTGGGAGCGCTTGGTGTGTGTTCATATTTCATTTATAAGGCTTCGTTGAAATATGACCTTGTGCTCGGTGCCAATGTTCTAATGGATCGTGGGATATAATTACCTGGATATGAAATGGTATATTGATGACAGACAACTCATGAGTATGGAACTATCATTATTATGCAAGAATGGTTTGTGCTGTGGATATGTGGAATGGAATGGTTATGTCATTGGAACTTGGTAAATGGTTATAAAGCATTGTTTGGTTTCTTTCTTTGAGAAATGGATATTGTTGAAAATTTGGTTGATATGGAACTTGTTTATATTTGGTTATGAACTATTTTAGAAGTATTTTTATATAAATTTTTTTATATAAATTCTGATAACGTTTCAATCCTAGAGGTGTAAGTAGGGAAGTCATTGGGGAAAACCTACTTTGTTTTTATACTCACTCCTTCTTTAGTACTTTGGTACTTTTGAAGATGTAATATTCCAATACATGATAATAGTTAAAAATATAACACATCTTTAGAAATAATTTGTGATACTTGGGCTATTTGGTGGAGTTGGAGATTTGGAGTCATGTGGTTGTCTTGGAGTTTTCATAGATTGTCTTCGGTTGTTGAATTTGCTATCATAGTTTTCTGATGTTGGTAATTGTATCAAGTATGATTTTGAAAAAAGAAAAGTTGAATTTTCTTACATTGTTATCATGAATCATATAGTGTTTTATTTGTATAGTTTTTAGTTTGTTTCTTTATTCATAAAGGGTAAATAATCCCCAACTTGTATCAAAACCCTTCTAAATTTATTTCCAACATTTTATATATTAGGGATGATGACTAAGGCCTAGTAATGTCTCACCACCCTATCATGCCAATGAGAGTAAGAGGGATTCTACATATTTATTATTTTTTTACATAATGAAAATGTATATACAAATTCATAATAATTAATTATATATTTTTTTCTACTCATTGTATGCTTTAAAAAGATGGGTTTCTTTAAAATTATTTTATTACATTTTGTGTGTTGATTTGTTTATTTATTTATCCCACCATAAAAAATGTTATTTTATTTAATGGTTATTATTTTTTAAATAATCATATCATAAATATCATAATGTGATGTTTTGTGAATTTTCTAAAAGGATTAATTTGTTAGTGAATAGTAAACAAATATAGATTTTATAGAAAACTATATTTTCCATTAAACTATTTACAATGGCCAAATTTTTAGAATTTATTTTGAAATTTCACTAGTTCAGTATTATTTTAATATAATCAAATTAATATCATTGGAATTTATATTATTCATTAATTTTTTATAAAAACATTTTTAGGCTTAAAAATGCATTTTTTTGTGAAATCAGGTTTCATTGGGTTTATTGGCTTTAGTTTAAAAGTTTTTCCCCCAAATTATAGATATTTATTTTGATAAAATGGTTTCCATATTTGTAATTACCATATATAAATATGATAATGATTCCACATTTGTTTTTCCTTATAATGAACTGAATAAATAGTACAATTATTATACCATGGTTAATGTTTAAATGAGTTTATCAGGGGTAAACTAAGATATGGGGGAAATATTTTCACATTAAATAGTCTAAATCCTACTTTATGACCATATTTTGATATTATCTCATAAAATATTATATAATAATCATTTTGGAATAAATTTTCTTGATTAATACATTAGTAATTTAATATTTTGAAAAAATACATGTGTGACATCTCCCTCTATTACAAAAGGACACCAACTGTCATATCTTCCCCACACACCAAGATACTAATACCTAAAAAATTCAATAACAATATCCTTTCATAAAATACCACACAACATCCAAGAGTCTCTATACTGAACATAATACAATCTTTCAAATATTATGTAGAATTTCAATAGAGTATTCTCAGTGAAGAGGTATAAATAAAAATTGAGTAAATGAAAACTTATTTATTCTTACAACTTCTTTTAAACTATTGTATACATAATTACATAATGATTATACTATAATCAATATACTGTTATTTTACTATATTTATGGATTAACATTATTCCACTTTTTTTCATAAAATGGGAAATGAATGTTTCTCTCATGCGTACATGTGGAGTATCACCACCCTATAGTGATATAATAGGTTTTCCATGAAAAAATAAAACAAAATATTATAATTATGGATTGAATAAATATAAATTAAATTTATTATGTAAAAATTATTCATTAATTATAAAACATTATTTATCATTATTTTATACTTTACATTATAAAATGAAATCAACATTCATATGTACATATGGACTACCATCTCTATGAACTATGTCATTATATCATATATATATATATAACTTTTCTAGAATATTGTATATTTTTATAAATAATACCTATAATATTCAAAAAACTATTATAATCATATAAATGCTGGAATAAGTATACATATTCATAAACCAAAACTTCTGGACAAAAGAATTCATGAAAAAAGAAACATTTAACAAAAAAATAATTTAATAACGATTTATTAAATATGGGTAATAAGATGTTATAAGTGGTTCAAATATGACATTTTAAATATGTAAGTAGTATTGGTGTAGAATTATAATAAATTCATCTTTATTATACAAGAGGTTATATAACCTTTGAAGAATATTGGACATGAGATAGTGGTTTTATGTTACAATATAATTTCTTAACATAATGTTTTTATGCTCAATTTTATGATCATGAAGTTATATTATCATTCTATCATAATTTTCTTATTATAACTCCACTATGTTTAATTTTTTAGAATTCATATTTTTGATTCATTTTATTCTATTTATGTACTCAAGATATCAAATACAGTTGTTTATTGAAAGTCGATTTTATTTTATTCTTCAATAAAATATTATTTTTATTCCAAATCCATGTTTTCCAATATGATATCATGAATATTTTATATTTATAAACATAATTTTTTATTAAAATTTTACCCATGATTGATTTTTTTTTAAAAAATTATAATGAATCATCTATTCATTTTTTAAAAGGGTGCTTATTACTAATTATGTGAACATAGCCTTTATTTTAATGATTATAACATGAATGAAATTTACCACAATCATGACTACTCAATGCTATAAAGATTCCATTTCATGATTCAATGGATCATTTCAAGGAGTATTTTCACTAATAAATTGGATATTTTTAGATATTTAATATTTAATTTCTAATAAAAATATGTAACTTCCTCAATAAATTTTCTTGTGAACATTAAATAGAAATTTTAATCTATGACAATATCCATTGATGTTACATTTAAATTACATGGGATATCATTATATGGTATTAGTCTTATTATTTTCCTAGATGGTTTAGGACATTGATGATGTAATATTGAAGAAAATTATTTTCATTTCCACAGGTTTTATTATAATGAATTGATAACTTTTTTCCAGATTTTGGTGTTGTAATAAATTATTGAATTTTCTTGCAATATATTCCTATACATTTTTTTATATTTTATGTGGGCTAGAGTCAAATATAGAAACAAATTCACACCATGTAAGGATATGTTTGATATTTTTAACTATATGAAATATCAGTAAACTACTTCGAATCAATGAAATAGATTAAATATATAATCAATTTAAAAATTTAAATCATTTATAGTTTTCCAAAGTACCTTCATCATGGATTTATTCATCCATGTCTAGTGAAATAAACACACCCCCTTTTAACCCATATTTTAGTTTAGTATAAAATTTAATTTCAAAAATTTTACTCCCTAATGCCATATTTATGGATTATTATTTATCTAGATAATAGTTCTATTTGTTGAAAACATTTCATTATTAAATAAAAGACATTAAAAGTATCATTTTATTTAATTATTTTCAATATGAAATTCCACATTTCGTTTCACCTGCTTTTTATATTAGATATTCAAATTCATATTTATAATTTATAATATATTTTATTTAATAAATACAGTAGGTTTATTAACATATGACTGACCAACATAACCATAACTACAAACTAAATATAGCGTGACTCATCCATCACCAAATTACACATGTTTATTCTTACACAATGCATAAAAATTAAATAAAATAATGTACCTATTTCTTAGTCTTCCATCATTATCCATATTCATGTGGCTCACCGCATAACCCATAACTTATGATCTATAATATATTTTCAATAATTTATAATCCATTTTCAAAGGTAATAAAAATTTTAGTGCACATATCACAACTTATTTCAAAATCATAAGGAGAAACAAAATCCTCCACGTACAAAAAATCATGTTTTAGTTTAATCTTATATAAATGTCTAATATTAAATTATTATTAACTTTAATTTATGAAGTATTTTTTCACCACTAGAGATTGCATGAATTATGTACACAATATCTAATAAAATATAGTATCCATCATCAATTCTAGAAAAACCATATTTTTATTAACTTTTTAAAATCATTTATGCGGTATCCATAAAAAAACATTATTATATTTGTTATAGTATAAAAAATTATTAAATGGAAAATTACAACATGATGGATTATCAAATCTAATAAATTTTCATTCTTCTTATATAATTTAAAAAAAAATTAATATCAAATCAATATATCCATAAAAATAATGAATGAAAGGACACAAAAGAAACTCCTAGTAGCTATCCACCTGTTATATAACATCCCAACTCATTTTTCATCTGCAACCAATTTTTTTACTATTCATATAATTTAAAAAACTATAAAATCCTCCACATAATATCATTTGATTCCTTGAAAGTATATCATCATCATTTAATCATATAATTGCATTACCTATAAAATCCTCCAGATAAATATCATTTGACTCCATCAAAGGATATCATCACCATTTTCAAAGTTCTATTTCATAAAACTACAAAACCATAGCCCATATTCATTCATAAGGTAGAATTATTTTTATTTTTAGCAAGGAATACAGAAAATTAATTATTCAATTGATGATCAAAAACAAAATAGATGATCTATGGAATCATTAATAGTATCATTTCATGCTGGGTAACAGGGAAAATTAAGATTCAATTCTTATATAATCACTCCATTGTTAAATATCTCATATAACAGTTCATATAGTATATTAATTCATTTTTCATATTTCATGAAGGCCAACATTTATTATTTAATGGAAACATGTTTTCCTTCCATAATTTACTATTAATAAAACAATTTAACAATAGATCATAGTGAATTTCAATCAATATATGATATTAGAAACATATAATGTACATCATGGAATAATTAAAATATATATAGAAAATATTTTAATATTATTACATAAAATATTTAATATATAGTTTTCAAAATTTATACTTTTGGTTTACAAAATTTATTTTATTTTTTTCATAATATTTCACTTAAATATAATTAAAAATTAATTCCACATAAAATTATATACACATTCATTATCACCTTAAATATACCATAATAATCAAAGTGAATTTATATTATTTAATTTAATTTAATTTAATTATTTTATTCATTTACCATTCATTACTATAGAATAAATATTTTAAATAAATAATTGGATTAATTAATATAAATATTTCATATAGAGATATGATATAATTTAAAAAATTATATGAAAAATTTACTTTAAAATATTTTAGTAAATATTATATAAAATTAAATGACAAATATATTAGACATTTCTTTTATAAGTATATTGATTAAAACTATATTTTATTAATTATTAGGAAAAAATAAATTCATACTAGAAAATGATGTTATAAATTGAAACTATTAAATTTATTTTCTATCATTCTATTAAATGATTATTATTTAACCCACATTAATCAATAATAAGTAATTTTTATCATTTTATATTATTAATGATAACTAAAAAAATTATTTTTTCATCAGTTTTAGGATTTAGTTTCATAGAATTTAATGTATCATTATTATTAACATAAATCATATAATTAATTTTCCACATGAATAATCACATGAATTTTAATATGTAAATAGAATTTGAATATATATTCAACCAAAAATAATGATTCATTCATTGTTCCTTAATTTCCTACGATGAAATCAGTTATTTCTCATATTTAATAATATTTTTTTATTCAATTATATTTTTTTATAATCAAATGGTGACAAGATTTGAGGATTATATAAACTCTCTATGAAATCATGTTTTCTGGAATAGTTTTTGAGGGGAATTAAATTTTTTTTGTTCTATCTATCACCCACACCTTAGAAATATGTTATATTAACTAATATTATTTCCCTACCAACCAAATGAAACCATAAATTGTCATTATCTCTAATCTACATCTTAACTCTTAACCAAAAGCTCAGATACGTCATTTTTACACCAATATCCTCTTTCAACCCATGATGTGTTTCAGTGGGGATAGTTCAAGAAACTAAATCCATAACATGTCTTTTACTTTCAAAGAATAATCTCACATAACTCCTTCACCCACAACATCCATATAACATACATCTGGTTGAACCTATTTTATCATTCATGCAGATCATACAAACCTAATCTATTTTTCTATTGTAATACAATTTAACTCAATCGTACTTCTTTAAATATATTAATTTCTATGTCTATTTTTATAATAACTCAAATATTATATCCCCAATAAAAACTTTATCCAAAATCTTTACATCAATTGAAAAATTGTTTCATGAAACATCCATACTCAACCCATGATCATCAATATTTACCTATTAAAACCCCCTTTCTATTTTGGTGGCCCATCATTATAACCTTACCCCCTCCCTAAATTTTTTTTGATGGAAACGCCATCAACATATGCCATTGGTGACCTATCACGAATTCCAAGGGTCATTTGAAATCTGGTATGGTGTCAAGACATTGTAATTTTCATCACCCATTATTCCACACCCATGATCAAATCCTTAAACTACTACCCCCATCATGTAACACCCCATGATTTTATAATATACTTAACTTAACATAATTATATTTAATTAATAATTTTTTTAGACCTAACAATGAACTAAAATATAACAATATAAATATTATTGATATTATATGTTATATTACAATATGTGAATTAATAAAAAAACACACTATATTCTTTCCTAGCAGATTATTAAAACCATTTAACATTAAACAATATATTTCACTACCAAGATAATTTTTCATAATGGATGTTTATATATATTAAACATGGAAAATCTAATAGTTTAAAATAAATTTAAAATCATAATATCATTATATCATTGAGATATCATGGATCATCATCACCCCTAATACTTAAAACTGGTAAAATTAAAATACAAATAGGAAATAAAACCATTAAAGGGGAAACTTTTTCCCATCATAAATTATGTGATATGTCTATGGTGAAGTGATGATAGAATGTATGAATGGTCCTAGTAAGTATCTATAATATAATATATCCATTATAAATAATGAAATTGGAAATATGGTCACTATAGATGTATTCATTTGATATATATGTATCAAATAGCTACACATAAATTTTTTATTTATAATGAATATTTTAAATTTAAATAATTCAAAAACTATAAGTATCATAATAAAACAATAATATTTAATTAAAATTTTTTATTTTAAAACGTATTTATGAGTTAAATATTATTCCCATTGAAATAAATTATTAGTTTTGAAGATATAATTTAATATCAATATAGTGATAGAAATATAAATTTAAAATAGGAATAATAAAAGAAAAAGAAAGAATTTTTTTCATTCAAGGTTAAATAAAGATGTATTATGAGATAATATTTTTGAAATGTATTTATTTAAAAAATATATTTAATATATTGGGTTTTTAAAATTTTAAGACCCCATCTCTATAATCCTGTATTTTCTAGTTAATTTATTGCATTGGCATCAGATAAAAATATCACATCCTAATATAAAAAATTGTTTGGTAGTATTGGTAAACTAGATACATATATGAATATGATATGAAATTTGAAAACCTAAATTGATATGTGGTATTTTCAATTAGAACATCATTATCCACTCTAGAATATCCTCTCATATCCATCATTGTACACTTATGGGAATATGGAGAAACCCAAACATAAGAAATGTGTCAGCTCATAATATTAGTATGAGAAAGGGTGCAACAGAAACTAATCATGGAATAAATAATGAATTATCAATATGGAAATATGAATAACTAAAAACAGATTCATCAGAATAAATAACTTGTCATTGATTAATAATATTGCATGAATAAATACTTATCTAATAATACATTATAAATATTAACATGAGGCTCAAAATAATTGATTGATATCCTAAATATTCACGTAATCACATGGTCTTCAATAACCAATTTCACAGTGATGGTATTATTAATTTTAGACATCAAAAATTTACCATCAAGGCCTAGTTCATGACATCTACAAATATAATCAAGGCTGCATTCTATGAAATCTGTAGAAATGGGGATGTAATTTTTGGAACCCCAATCTATTTTATATCACTAGAAATATTGATTCATTAATAGTATATATAATTCAAGGCCTCACCCAACTCTAAATACATTCAATGCATTCTTTATATGAATAAATAGTACAACTTAATCATCATGCCTTAATACTGAATAAATGTTCCAATTTTCAGAACTATAATACTGAATGTCAATTCATTTCTCATAAATATTTATCATAAACCATAAATAAAAATATGATAGATGGAATATTTGGACTATATCAATAGTAAAAAATAAGATTCAACAATGGATGTTGTCATATATCAAAATACATTAAAATGATAACTCAAAAATATCTTGAGGAAAACAAACTTTTCTCATTGAACGAAAATATTCAAAATTTTAAAAGTTCCAAAATATAAAGGAAACCATTTTATTTGAAATTATCTTAATTAAAATGTTAAATAAGCTTTAATTTATTTAATGTTCATGGAAGTGGTAAATTCAACTCATGCAGTTTAAGTCAATATGAAACATTACTTTCAGACTTGTAAAAAGGTCAAAATAATGCCTCATTCAGACAATAACAAGAATATTCATTATAAACCATTTTTTATAAATTAAAACAGTGGATAAAATGTCTTTAATAAATCATTTTACAATAGTAAAAACATTATTGGAAACATTATTTGGAAAATATGGATATTGAAGAAAAATATTATTTACGAAATAGAAAGGAAAAGTTGGTTTTCCTTAAAAAAATATTTTGGTATCTTTAGTACATAATAAGAGGAAAAGTGATAGAATAATTATCAATTATAGAAAAAACTATATAAGAGTAGATTATATTAAGTTAAATATATAAATATGAAATATTTTCCTGAGTGAATACTTAAACCTAAACAATTTCTTATAATAATGAGAGGGTAAAATAAACCCTTACCTCATCTATGAAATTATTCATTTGTGTCAGGACCACATATATAAATATTATTGATTTATTATAAATGTATTCTAGAAAATTGTTAAAAAAATTAAAGTGATGATATTTTGGACCATATATTAACCCCCTTTTCCTCATTCATGATTTTAATTATTCAAGATAATTTAAGAAAATATTGATTTCATAAAGTATTTTTAATGTCATTTTTTTGACACTATTCATTTAATTTGAAATTATTGATATCAATAAAATTATTTAATTGGTGTATACATATTTAAACCATTCCTAAGGTGTTATATATTTTAAAAACATTTTTTCAACAGAATAATTCCTTTAAATTGATATACTATAAATATTTTTTAATTCATTTTTTTTATTATTCAATTATTTGATGAAATACTCTGTCAGTATTATGTTAATGTAAATAGAAAATATATATTCACTAAAAATAACAAAATAATTTCCATAATTAAAAATAAATTAATTATGCACAAAATAACATTTAATATTCATTAAAATAATATTTTTATCCATATTCGAATAGAAACGAGAAGTTAAAATTCAAGGTAGTAATATATTTTATTCTTTTGTACATAAAATAATATAAAGGTCATTTTCTTCAAAAATGAAACCAAGGGGAAATTTTATCAGGATTTTAATCTAAATGGATTAAATAAAGTCATCGAATATTATAAATTATTTTTTAGAGAAATTCAGAAGTATTATCCAATTATTTAACCCTTTTTTTATTGTTTTTCCATTACTGAGGTGACACCCATTTACATTGGTTACTATTAATATTGAGAAAACATAATAGTATCCTATATACCACATTGAAACCTATAATTACAAATATTGTATACATATACATGATTAATAATTTATAAGTGGATGAAATTTATTTAATAATCAATCACACAGTATAATGAAAACTTGGTTTTTAGGAAAATACATTTTTATGTTTGAAAATGTTTTTATTCCATACTCACAAGTAAAATTTATTTCAATAAAAAAATTGAATAATAATAATATTGGAGTAAATTTTTTACATTATAACCATTTTAAAACTAAATTTATCTTTTTATATTCATAAAACAATAATAATATTTTCAGTAAAAATCAGTACATTTCTCTATTCACTAAAAAATTAATTTTGACATAAAATAGCAAAAGGGGAATTGGGAGACATAAAGGATACCTTAAATATCAATGATTCAAGTTCCCAGATAATGATAATGTTGTTTATAATTTAAAATATAAACATGAAGTAGAAAAATAACATCCATTGAGTAACAGATAGTGACAAAGAACATGATCATGAGAATGTTAGTGACCAAAAAACATAAATCTATTAGAGGTTAAAAGTCCATAAATTCATTAAAAATAAAGGTAAAAATTAATCTCTTCTAAAAATATATTTCCTATAATATTATTTTCACTATATACTAATTACTAAACCAAAAGAACTAAATAACCCCCAGGAAATGAAAATTATAACCATGACTAACATGGGCATAACCACATTGTTTTTAAATATAGAATAACTATTCATCTTAATAAAACCCACATCATAACTAGATTCCATATAGGTGTATTAATACATAATTATTTGGTCTGATTGCAAAGGGATGTATGGATATCGATGAATAATATAAAAGTTTGCATATATCTGGAATCAAAGGAATCATTATTTCATAATAAAGTACCTATTATTGCAACATAAGGTATTTTTACTTCTCCTATAGTAATTCCATATGATTAACCTTGGTTTGTTAGCTTCTTATGAGGTATATTCCTTCGACATTTAGGGTATTCATATGCATGATGCTCCATCTATTAACAATTAGAATATTAAACACTCTATATTTCTTTATTACCATTGAATTCAAATGCCTCATGGTCTTTTTCAACACACATGAAGAAAACTCAGACACCATTCAACAATTTACGAGGGTGTTTCATTTAACAATTATCCCATGTGTGAATTTCTACCATTATCTTCAATTCATTGATTTTATCTGTTTTTCCTTGGTTCCCAGTCATCCTATTCATCTCCTGATTTCCAATGAAAAAATATGACATGGATAATTCTATCACTGCCCTGGAGAAACTGTATACCATGTTATTATATGCTAAAAACATCATAGAAACTAGTTTTCTTATAAGGATTAGCTTAAGTCCATAAAAAAATTATCTTACATTTTTATTATACTTTTTTTTTCATATCATGACCTACTAATATAGTGAGGTTTTTCTCACAATCTGATGTAGATTACTATTAATTTTTTCTTAGATTAAAGAACTGCATTTTTCTATTAGATTTTTCTTCATGAGGAAGGTATTTTTAAATGAAATTATCATTAAAAAATTCTGCTCCATTCACTCTATTCGCTCTTCCTTCTTTCTGTTTTGAATCAATGACCACCACTGATCATGATCATCCTTTAATCAACACCCTTCATGAAAAAACTTTTCACGTTCATTACATACCAATGATAGAAATATACATTCCAAGTATTTAAAATACTAATATACTTTATATAGAATTATAACACCATTAATGGATAAAGGATTATTCCACATGAAGCAGTCCCACATCAATATATCATGATGTAACTCAATATGTTGTTCTATATGGGAAATATAATTACTTGTATCCTAGATTAACTATCCTAATATAGTGATAATCTATTATGTACCAACATAACTCATGATAAAATTTTCATAAGGGAAATATCTACATTGATTAAATTTTTTGAATCATTTTACATTCTATCTTCTAGGTGCCATTTATAATCATTTTCATAAACATGATTTCATCACAGTATTTTTAAAAATAATAAATAAATTTGAAACTACTAAAACATATATCATAATTTAAAAATTTAAGCATAACTAATGTCAGAATAATAAACACATTTTCTTTGAAAATATTCTAAAATCACAAAATTATCATCAAATAATTAAAAATGAGTTTTAATAAAAATTTGAATTAATACAAAAATATCATCTTGGACTATGAAAACCATTTTCCCATAAAGGGAAAAATCATAGTGAACCAGAATGATAGTTGAGATATACTCGACCAAATCATTTCGAGATTATTACACCTAGACACAACTTTTCTATAACTACATCTACAATATAGTATCCGGAAAATGATGTATTAATATGAAAACCACATAATCACTACCTTACCAATACATTTGGATATTGTCATATCATTAGACTTATCCTACAAGTATGTCATAAGGTTATATTCTGAAATAATTTTTTTTCCAAAAACTAGTTCCAAATGTTTTTACTAAAATTTGATTGATACCAATTGTAATTACCTTTGCACCAGTATCTCATGGATGATGGTTAATTTATCAAATTGGTATTAGATAAATGAAATCAAATTTAAAATGAATAAATAGTTTTGGAGTCTTGGTAAACTAAATAAAAACATGAATCTCAAATTATATTTGAAAAAATAAAATGGAACATAGTATTTTATTTCTGAACATCATTATTCCCTCTAATATGTCATTGAATATCAATCATAGTACATTTCTTTGTATCTCGAAAAATGAAAACATTCAAAAGGGGTGAGTATAAATAATATTTAAGGTTATGCATATAGTATAATATGATCATAAAATAAATAAGGGATAATAATTAAGGTAAGGAAAATAAGTGAAGGAAATTATATTTAATCAATATACTATGGATGAATATTAATATGGTAGTAATAAATGATTATCCAAATAATGACATTAAAATAATCACATGAGTTGGAAAATTATACATGGATGTCATAAGTATTCAATTAATTACATAGACATCAATAACAGATATCATAATGACGGAACACATAATGTCAAACATATGAAATTTACTTTGGAGGCATTATGCCAGGACATCTATAAATACCATCATTTCTTCATGGTAAGAACTCTATATAAATGGGTAATTCCATAGGCATATACCAAATACATTTTTTAATTAGAACTAATAATGAATTTAGATGCTAAAAAGTTATGGTCCACACCTATCAAATAATAAGTCCAATTAATTAATCATTTGAATAAACATTTCAACGTAATACACATGCCTTTATAATAAATAAGTGTCCATGTTGGAAGAACTAGGATATGGAATGTAATTGAATTTCTATTCAAACTATTCTAAAACCATCCATTAGAATAGTTTTGATTTTATATTTATATTATATTCTCAATATATAATAATATCCAACAATGTATGCTAATATTCATCAAAATACTTTAAAAGAATGAATAGAAAATTTATTGAGTAAAATACCATTTTCAAAATGAAACTGTATTTTTAAAATCTAAAAATATTTCCAATTTTATAGAAATTGTTTTCAATAAAATGAATCTTATAAACATGTTATGAATATTTAATTCAATTATTAGTCATGATGGTATGGAAATTTTTTCATGTTGTATAAGCTAAAACAAAAAATTCATTTCACTCTTCTGTAAAATGGATAAAACATACCTACTTTGATAAAATGACATTAAATTCATTTTAAAAAATAATATGAATTGTCAAAAATGGGTGTAAATGACTTAAATATATCATAGGATAATATTAAAGTCATTTATTAAAACATTATAATGAGAACATGGACACAAATGAAAAATATTTCTGAAAGTGTAGAAAATCAATTTTGGTATTCCTTAAAAAACATTTAAGTATCATGATTTCATTAATAGAGGAAATATAATGAAAATAATTTAAATTATAGAAATACTTAGTTCATAAGAAAATATAATTGATTTATGATAAAAACTTAAAATATTTCCAATATAGGATAATTAAGCACAAATAATTTTGAATAATAATGAGATTTTTTAATAAACCCTTACCCCAGGTCTAACATCCATCATATGTTATCAGGGTTCATAAATAATAAGTATAGATTTTTTTATAAATATATTCAATATGAATACTCATATATGATTCTCTTAAAATCTAGCATCACAGTTTTATTAATAATTCATTAATAATGTCAATGCTTCGGGTGATAACTACTTCATATTTCATGTATGCTTAGGTTTAATTATTTTGGACCATGTACATTGATCATTGTTCGATCATCTCTAGAATGATATTTATGATAAAAAAATACTATTTATTAATTATATTTATATATATAAGTTTAGAATCATCCATAAAATTTAAAGATATAAAAATGAATTACACCATCCATTAAGTCTGTAGGGCACATATATGCATGAAAATTGATTTAAAATTTCATAGATGGTACAAAAGAAAGGTAAATAAAAATTCCAATATCCTGAATCATTATTGTATCATATATATAATATATAGTCATTTAATTAATCTGTACTACTGTCACGAACCGTCCCCTGGGTCCCATGTTGTGACTACCCCAAGCTTGCTTCCAAAAATGCAGGGGCTGGCGACTAGCGCCAAAGGAATTATCCCATAAGATGGGGGAATTTTCCTGAGTACCTATATGCACAAACACAAACAAATCCCTATACCAAAATTATGAAATATAAACATGAATTCTACTAAGACAACCACTAAGAGTCACAGTACAAAACTGAAAGTATAGCGGCAAGAATAATATCCCAAAAAAAAAGATATGTAAATGCTCTTGAAGTCATTATGTGTTAAACCCTACCTAAATGGTAGGTGAAGGGGGTGCTGCCTGAGGCTATAGAAGTACTCCTCATCCGTAGGATCTTAATCAAAATTACCTAGTCCTAGACCACCAAGGTTTCTGTTGAACTGTATGTGATCGACATAAGACATGACACGTGCAACCGGATCCCGTGTAGGGATGAGTGACATAATACTCTGTAAGGACCCCAAAACAAAAAGGTAATACCACAAAGAAAAGTATGCATAGAGAGTTTTTAGATCACAAATGTATAATCTAATGTATGGAATGAAAGACTATTAGTCAAAAACACTAAAAACCTTGTACTACTGAGACAATAATCCCTGATGTGTCACCTAGGCCTGCTGAGTCACCTAGGCCTACTAGGTCACCTAGACCCGCTCACAAATTAGGCCTGTTGGGTCACCTAAACCTTCTCCTCACATATGCCTATTGGGTCACCTAATACTACTCGTCTATTTGGATTATTAGGTAAACTAAAACCTCTCATAACTTTTTCTTGCTGATTCTCCTAAACTCTATTGTCTATTTGTCCTGCTAGGTCACCTATTCCCACTCTTCTCAATATTCGTGTCACATCCAGCCACATGATTCATATTCATAGCACGCTTGATTACAGGAGAATATAATCCTCAATCCCTCATTCTTATCTCAAATTACATGAAAACTCACTTAGAATATATCAAAAGGACATCCTTGTCGCAAGGGTCCCAACACCGCAAACGCCTCATCAATCAGACGTGCAGTTTTAAAGTTATGAGTCTTTAGGTGAAACGGGGACGGTGGGGTCCAGGTCTGAACCAAATTGGTCCAACCTGACCTGGGTCCCCCGAACTGACCTAGTTCTGACTCATACTGGCTAGGCCAGGCCCTCTAGAGTGGGACGATCTATTGTGCCTGAGAAATAGCGGGCGTCACGTCTTCGAACCACCCCGCGGGTCCCCATGGGGTCCACCGTTGTGGTCTAGCTAGACCGTAGGCCTCCAGCCATGTGATGTAGTGTGACTACTGCTCCTACCCACACCCCTGTCATCTAGCTACAGGTGGCCTCTGATCACTGCATGTGGTGGATTCCATAGGCCTCCTTCGCTGATGCAGCGTGCCGTAGGCAGGTGCTTCCACGGGCCACTAGACTCACTTCGGCGGTCCATTTTATGATCTAAAAGTCCTGATGTAATCCTAAAGTTTCCACATCCACTTCCATGTGTTCCAAGCCATATTTCTATTTATCTAGGGGTCTGAAAATGTTTAGAACCTCATGTAAATAATCCAACGCAACCATAGAGGTTGATCATCGAAGAACGTGAGGAGGAAGAGAGATCACAATGAACACCCAAGGCAATGAATGTCATCCTTCTTTGGTTTTCCTTAGTTCATTATGTTAGAAAAGAAAAAAGCTAAATAAAATAATTGTGATGATATAATCCCCTATTTAATCGCCATATATCAAATTCCATTCTTGCAAGGAAAATGAATCCACAAGTCAATTTTTTAGTGAATTGACCCACGTTCGTCGGTTAGAAAGGAAGAACAGGGGAAGGGAGGCCACACAGAAAACAAAAACCCTATACAGGGAATCAGATCATTTTTCAGTGAAGAACTACGTTGTTTCATTGTCATTCCTCAATCCACTGCTCTCATCGATGGTGAGATCCTTCAAAGAGAAAGAAAGGAAGGTGTTTATCATTCCGAGCGGTTTGTCGTTTTCCAAGGCAAGTTTTCTAGAGGTTCATAGAAATCTCCCTGATCACACTCTAATTACTATATCCATGATAGGTTATTAATTGGTGAAACATGTTTTAATGTTTCTATTATGTAGATTCTCCACGCCATTACACTATTTCAATTATAAAATGAAACAGTTTCCTTGTCATTGTGTTTCAACAATTCATTTTCGAATAAAATAAACTTTTTACGTTCATTTTGTTTTTTTCTTAAAACGCCTGAAAATTAACTTTTTCCCTTGACCCACACTGGTAGAGGTTAGGTCCTTACTTGGGTGAATTTTACATTCCAGAAACAACGGTTCCATCAAATTTTAAATCCTGGCACCCATATAGAAGTTTCCAAAACCGCATATTCATTCCATTGATAAAAAAATTAAAAAAAGTTTGAATATTTATTCCATGCTCATTGGGCCTTAGAATCCAGTGCTGTCTGAGCACCAAATCTCTAAATAATCCCTTAAATGTTTCAAAAAAATTACATGGAATTTATGAGATATTACATTCTCCCCACCTTAGGGATTTACATCCTTGAAATCCAAATCAAGGTTTAAAAAAACAAATGGGTATACTGACCACTAATATGAGAATCCCGCTCTTATCTTCCCTCCTAGAGATTTCAGTGATTCCACCGAACGTCCATCGGAGGAATCGACCGCCCACGACAGACCCGCTCCTTTCAATGCTCAATATCCACCGGGAACTCCGTAAACGTTACCCCATTATCAATTTCTAGATCTCCCCATTTGATTACTTTCTATGGATCATGGATGTACCTCATCATCTATGAAACTTGGAAGACATCATGCACTCAGTGCATCTGTGGGGGAAGAGCTAGGTGGTACACCACCTCACCAACTTTGCTTAGAATCTGGAAAGGGCTGATGAACCTCGAAGACAACTTTACACCCTAGACAAATCACTGCAAACCCCATAATGGTGAGATTCAAAGGAATACATGGTCTTCCTTCTTGAGATCTAAGGACCTCAATCTCCTATCAATATAAGATTTCTTCCTACTTTGTATAGTCCTCATCTGCTCCTGGATGATCTGCACCTTCTCAGTGGTGGTCCGTTCCAACTCTCGACCCATGTGTGCTGACTCCCATGGGTCTGTTCAGCATAACTGTGATCTTCATGGTCACCCATACAGTGCCTTGAATGGTTCTATACCAATATTAAAGTGTTATCTGTTGTTATACGCAAACTCTACCAGTGGTAGATGGTCTTCCCAATTGTGACCAAAGTCCAGGATGCAAGAACAAAGAATGTCCTCCAAAAAATGGATAGTCATCTCCATCTGGCCATTAGACTGGTGTTGAAATTTCATGATCAAATGCATTTGAGTCCTGAATTCCTCCTACATTCCCTTCCATAGCCAATAAATGAAGTGAGAATCATGGTTTGAAACGATCTTCTAAGGCACTCCATGAAGCTAAACTATCTCATGAACATAGATTCATCCCAATCCCTATAGAAACCCTACCCCTAGATGGGTAAGAAGTGGTATGACTTGGTGAGTCCTTCAACGATCACCCAGATGGTATAATGTAGCTTAGATGTGTGTGGTAATTCAGTCACAATGTCCAATGATATACCATCCCATTTACACTCCGGTACCTCGAGTGGTTGAGCAATGCCTACTAGAACCTGATTCTTTTCCATCACTTGCTGACAAGTGAGGCATTGAGAAAAAACTATTCCAATTCCTTCTTCATCCCCAGCCACAATTACTAATGTCGATGATCCAAGTACATCTTTTCTACTCTTGGATGCACTGCCAAGGGGGTGGTGTGGAACTCCCTCACAACCTCCTCTAACAACGTCACTGGTATAAAGGTGAACCCTCTAAAATGGAATATGATGAGGGTGATTTCCTTAGTGGAGATCGTCCTTCCATAGCGATGCCCTAGCAGAGATTCTTGAGGCTTCTTCTCCCTCCACCCTAATGGGGGGAGGGGGGAGTGTCCTACCTTCCTCCTTACCTCATCGGTCCTTCACCCCTTTCACAAACCCAGATTTCTTTCCTCACTTCCCATCGATACCACTTTTCCCTAAGGTCCCCGACCATCAAAACGATGTTCCCCAACTTTCAATTTCTACAAAAAAGTTCAATGAGGCTTCAGATCTTCACAGGTATACTATTATATACAAATTCAGTGTCCTTCATCCCTTCTGTTGACAGTTTTGATCAATTTGTCTTTGAATCATGTGATCTTCAAGACCATGCGGTGGTTTGTCTCTTCGATTGGAACCACTTTATGATTCATTTCTCCTTAGATGATGATCTGATCATCTCCTAGTCCAGAGCACCTCATGCTATAAACGGATGTGACATTAATCTTCTTCATTGGTCTTTTGAACTCAACATGAATCGGGACACGCCTTCATCTGTGGTATGGGTAAGATTTCTAGAACTGCCACTCCCTTTCCAGAATGCATCAATTATACTAATGTTAGGAAATATGGTTGGAATATTTTTGTGCTCTGATATTCACACATCGGTGATCTTTCACCCAATATCATGTTGTATATGTGTCGAGGTTATGTTTCGAATCCTCCTATAGAGTGGTTGCAGATTTCGGTTAGAGAAGAATTCAGATGGAAACAAAGGGTTATCATTGAATCGTGACCTGCGTTCTACCTAGGATGTCAAAGGTTAGGCCATGTGGTCTCTGTCTGTCCTCATGGACTCAGGGATAGACAAGCTGTGATCAATACAATTGAGGGTCATGAGGTGCATCGTGATCCTATAGTAAACCAGAAGGTGCGGGATATTTCTGGTGTGGGAGAGAATGATGAGGTTTGTGGGGATATTCCAGATGTGTTGGATCACATAAGGAAACTAGAATTACCAGGTGTGGAGTCCAGTACCTAGAAGGTTCAACTCTAGTATTGGTCGCCCTTGGTTTCTCCAGTGGTAGTGAAGTGTGTGAAACCTAAAGAGGAGTAGTTGTGGGTTGTGGATATGTTTTCTCATTTAAAATTGGATTTGGTACTAAATGGATATGATAAGTAAGAGAACTTAGCTATGGCTATGGTGGATCATCTAGGTACAACTAGATCCATCGAGGAAGGTGAGATGATCTTGATAGAGAATAATGGCCAGTGTATTGGTGTATCTCAAGATCGAGGCTGGGAGGAAATGAAAATGAAACCCCAGTTTATGGGATGTGGATATGGGCAGCCCACATGATTGGAAATGGTGAATGGGAAGTCCTGGTTGTTGGTAGCAACAGATTCTCACCGTGGAAAGGGGAGGCTGGACAGAGTGGATATCTTGGGTACCTTATATCTAAACACCCTCAGTTCCAACTTTTAAGTTCATATGAAGGATGGGAATGGGTGGAAGAAAACTGGCGTACTAAATAAAACATGTAAGAAAGAGTATATATGTAAGTAGAGGCACCTCAAGGAAGGCTTGACTATAAAGATGGGGAACCATTGTTGTGGTCTAGATGTTCAAGATCCACCACTACCTCAAGAGAAGCATTCTTCAGGGGATGAAATCTATAGTCACCCCTTAGTGGATAATATAGAATTAATTCAACGGAAAGGTCCTCATTGTACTATATGGATGAAAGGGAAAAAAGGATTTTGAGACTTAGGGAAATGTATTGTGGTTCAAGGGAAAATACCAAATGGATAAAATGATTACTCCCACTTCCCAAAACCAATGGAAACTAGGTCAGCTAGTAAGGATAGAAACAAGGAAGGTAAAGCTATAGAAAATGGGGAAAGTGAAGAATATAGTAGGAATACAAGAGTCAAGGAAGAAGAGGATGGGGTGTGCTTAAAACTAATCTTGCACTCCAAGGAAGAATTGATTGGAAAGATCTATAGCCCAATTTTTCAGAAGAGGAGATTAAAAGAATTTATGAAAGAAGTTAGAAAGTTGAGGCCAACGAGGAGCAAGAAGTTTGGATTGATAAACAAGACCGAATCCTAGCTCGAGGCCTCAATCAGAGAAAAATCAATATAGAGGAATTTATTTAGACAATGGAAAGGATGATCACCCACCTTGAAGAGCTCATCATAGAGGATCCAGTTACCTAGGTTAGAATGCTACACTGGTAAATTTATAGAGTAGCTGATTCAAGTAATATTTGTATGGTGTTTAATAATTTTGTGAGTTCTTTCAGCATGTTGTGGTACCTTGTTTCTGAACGTGGTTTTCAATTTTCCCTTAAAATGGATTTAATAAAATTTTAAATTTGGATGGATGGATGGTGAACCCTTTGAAAATGATGACATGCTCCCCTTCAATCGAATATCCATCGTGGGCATGCCCTATGGATAACTGAACACGTCCATCCTCGCTGTCAACATCCCTAAGTTGTACCCCCTAACTCACTATAAGAGTGGGGGAGTGACAACCATAAATTAAAGGAAAGATACTCCATCACCATCTATGAATGATATTTACATCATGGATAACTACTCTAACACCTCACTCAGCGACTGCAACATGGTTCTCCTACTGAGTGCGTCTGCCACCATGTTCCCCTTCCCAGGAGTATAGTCTATATCGATGTCATAGTCCTAGAGGAACTCTAGCCACCACCAATTCCTCATGTTTTGGTCCTTATGGGAGAAGATATACCTGATAATTTTTCTGTTAGAGTATAAGGTAAACCGCTCACCCATCAAGTATTACCTCTATATATTAACTGAGAATACCACTTCTACTAGATCAAGATCATGGGTCCCATAGTTCTTCTCTTACGGCCTCAACTGTCAAGAACCATAGGCAATCAACGCATTCTCCTACATCAGGACACAACCCAATCTAGTCCTTGATGCATTGCAGAATGCTACATACCCCACGCCCTCCACTGGCAGTCTAAAGATAGGGGTGCTCGTTAGTCTACGCCTCAACTCTTGGAAACTCTAATAGTACTTATTTGTCTACATGATGGGATTTTCATTACATGTAAAAGATGATATGGGTTTTTCTACCCTAGAAGAGTCATGAATGAACCTCCGGTTGTATCCAGAAAAACCCAAGAAACTCTGCACCTTAGTCACGCTCTTGGGTGTCTCCCAAGAAATCACTGCCTCTATCTTTGTTGGGTCCACTAAAACTCTATCCTCCAAAATGAAGTGTCATAGAAATTGGACCTATCGAATCCAGAAATAACACATCGGGAGATTCCCATAAATCTGGTGCTCTCGGAGTATATCTTGGACTATTCTCATGCGTGTCGCATGCTCCTCCTCAGACTCCAAGTACACCAGGATGTCATCAGTAAAGACTAAGACGAACCAATCAAGTTATGGTTGGAAGATACTATTCACGAGTCCCATGAATAATGATGGGGAATTGGTTACATATAATGGCATCACCAAGAACTCACAGTGGCCATAATGACATCCAAATGATGTCTGCAGTACATCCTCTTCCCATACACGAAATGATGATATCCAAACCCGAGGTATATCTTCAAGAACCACATCGCTCCCTTCATTTGGTTGAAGAGGTCATCAATTCTTATCAGTGGATATTTTATCTTCACAGTCACCTAATTTAGGCATTGATAGTCCAAAAATAGTCTCAAACTCTCATATGAATTCTTGGAAAATAGAACTGGGGCCACCCAAGGTGAAATAATGGGCCTTACTAAGCCCTTCCTCTGCAGGTCCTCATGTTGTACCCTCAACTCACAAAGCTCCGTTGGAGCCATTTGATATGATGATGTGGATATCAGTGTCATCCTGTGGTATAGGTCAATGAAAAAGTCAACCTACTTGTAAGGAGGTAATCTTGGAACATCCTCTAGAAATATGTCCCTGTACTTGTCTTCCACTGCATGAAAATGAGGACTCCTCTTGTCCACCACACTGAGTTTAATGTTATCCAAATGGTGTGTGATCAGCGGCACCCTTCTATGAGAAAGTCTGTCATGTGCTGAAAGAACTCTTTTTTCTTTAGTAAGGGATAATCTTATCCCATCTCCACAGACACACCGCACTCGACACTTAAAACAGTCAATCATATCATGGACTATGGATAACCAATCCATACACAGAATGATGTTGTAAGACCTTGACGCCACTACTAGGAGATCCTAGCCAAATATATCACGTCTAAGAGTAATCTCACACTATCTACACGAGTGTGTGATCATTGAATCCCCTCCCACAAGAGTCTCTAATCGTAACGATCAAGACAATAACACTACCAAAATCTCCAAGCTCTGAAAAAGGTCTCTGGAAAGGAAAGAGTGACTGGAACCTATGTATATATGAACTAGAGATAATGTGGAGAATAAACATATCATAAATTTAATAATATATAGAGAATCATGATCATAGGCCTATATTACTTGAAGCTGGGCCGTCCCTATCCACTTTCTCCCGGAGCCCGTGGTTGGCCACTTGGGGGTGGCGGCAGTAGTACCTAAAACCTTCACCCACCACCTTCCTCTCTTCCCTCTCCCCTAACACATCTTCCTCCCTAAGGACCGCCTTGTTCGACCCTATTCCTCTTCCTTGATGGTCGCTTGACTGTCTGCTGATCGTCTATACGACGAGTGAGGCAGTCATGAGCCATGTGTCCCTACCCGCCCCATGCATAGCACACCCTGCTGCTATGATGACTCCCTCTTCTCTAGGAGCCTCATACTGTAGACCCCATGTGATAGGATTATCCTAAGAAAGGATTGACCCACTTGGGTCCCCGTGTATTCTTCCTACTACCCACCGCTAAATACTCCACCTCCTGATGTCTACTAGTAGCTCATTCTGCTAGTGCTTCCTCATCTAGGAAGCTCTCCATGAGTAGAGAACTCTCCATCAACCTAGACTCGGTAGGGATTCTAAATTATACCATGGATTCCTTGATCTACCAGCGTAGTCCCTACTCAAACTCTCAAGCCCTGAAGAACAGTTAATGAACCATGTCTATAGAGTAATGAGAAATCGCGGTGAATCTCGCTGAGTAATCTGCTATTGTCATTATACCTTGTTGTAGGTATAGTAGCTCCTGGATGTGTATTGAGTGAAGAGTCACTAAAAATAATTCCTCCCTAAAGAGGCATTCAATATCAGTCCAAGTGAGGGTCTCCTCATCATGCGTCTAGATCTTCAAGCTATAATATCTCCCCACCATTCCCTAAAGATGGATCATGACTAATATCACTATCTATTCGGGCAGTGTCCTCACAAGATGGAAGACTTGTGTAACCCCCTCAAGAAAATCCTTAGCTGCCTGGGGGTCAGTATCATCCCTGAACTTGGGAGGTCTCTACCGCTGGAACTTGTGTAAGGAACTGAGCCTCCATGCATCCTCTACTGGAAATGCTAGTAGGAACTTTTGATCGATGGGTAGTTGTAACACTAGTTAACCACGCATTGGGGACACCTCCAGTACTGGTACTTGTACTGCTGCATCATCACTAGGAGTATCGTACTTGCGGTCATGCACCATAATCCTAGATGGCTGTTTGCGTGGAGGCATCCTGAAATATATCAAGATGAACCATAGTCAATATATTATACCTGGTGATCTAGATCTGACTTAATAAAGACATGGGAACACTCTCAATTCTTATATGATTCATGAAAACATATTTTTCATGTAACGAGTCAAAAATCATAATTCAAGGTCCTGGTGTATGGATACGTCGGCTGCCGCACCAACACTAGACTCCCCGAGTCTGAAATTAAAACTAAAAACATTCAATAATGTTTCCCAAAAACCAAACCATAGATGCCTGATCCATATGGTAGAACTAAAAAATTCTGATACCACTCTATCATGACCCATCCCTTGGGGCCCGTGTCATGACTACCCAAATCCCACCTCCCAAAGTCCACGGGCCGATGACTAGCACCAATGGCATTATCCCTCAAGTGGTAGGAATTTTACCAAGTACCTATATGCAGGCACATACTTACATACCCAATCAACAATGATGAAAAGTAAACATGCATGCCACTAAGACAACCACTGAGAGTAATAGTAGAAAACTGAAAGTAAAGGGGCTATAATACAAGCCCAAAAAAACAAGTACAAGATCATGAAGCCCCTCAGCAATAAACCCTACCGAAAGTGTAGGAAAAGGGGGTGTATCTTGAAGCAATAGATGTACGCATCATCTGTCGGATCTCATTGGGAACCACCTGGTCCCAGATCACCAAGGACTCTATCGAAGCATATGCCATCTGCATAAGACATGACACATGCTGGTGGAGACCGTGTAGGGGTAAGTATGACAATACTCAATAAGGACCCCAACAAAATTCAATACCACAAATTTAAGTATGCACAATGATTTATCAGCTCAAACAAATATAATCTAAATTATGGAAAGAAAAAATATCATTCGTAAACATTGAACACCTTGTACTGCTGAGACACTCATCCCTGATGAGTCACCTAGGTCTCCTAGGTCACCTTGGCCTACTGGGTCACCTAGACCCACTCACCAATTAGGTCTGCTGGGTCACCTAGACCCACTCGTCACATAGGCCTTCTGGGTCACCTAAACCCACTCGTCACTTGGGCATGCTGGGTCACCAAAACCAGCTCATCTCTTTGACCTGATGGGTCATCTAGACCCACCCATCTCAGTATTCTCATCACATCTAGCTAGATGATTCCCACTCATAGCTCACTTGATTCCAAGAGAATCTACTCCTCAAGCCCTCAGCCGTATCTCAAAATACACAGAACCCATTTAGAGTATATCAAAAGGACCACCTAGTTGCGTTGGTACTAATGATGAAAACTACTTTTCAATCAGAAGTGTAGTTTGGATGTTATGATTTTTTAGTGAAAAGGGGTTGGCTGGTTCTGGGTCTGATTCCAATTGACATGACCCAGCTCAGGGTCCGCCAACCTAGGTCCACTAACTTAAACCAGGTCTATCCTGATTCAGATCGGATGGGTCTGAACTAGTCCCCTATTCCGGCATGGACTGCTAGTTCGACCCGACTCACTGGAGTGGGTCGGTCTGTTCTATGCAAGATGCAGTGGGAACCGTGTCTCCGAACCACCCTGCGGGTAACCGCAGGGTCCGCCACCATGGTCCAGCTGGACCATTTCCCTCTATCCATGTGACGTGGTGTGGCTTCCAAATCTTCCTAAACCACCACAACATGCCTACTAGCGGCCTCTGATCACCACTCACGGCCCTCCTTCACAGCTATATGCCACCGCCTATGCATGCTTCTATGGGCCACTAGAGTCTCTCTGGTTTTCCATTTTCTGATCCAGAAGTCCCGCTGTGATTCTCATGATTTTACCTCCACTTCTATGTGCTCCAATCCATCATTCCATTAATAAAATGGGTCTGAAATCATTCAGAACCTCCTAGAAAGAATCCGATGCGACCAGAGGGGTCCGTCTATAAAGAACGCAAGGATGAAGAGAGATCACATTGAACACCCAAGGAAAAAAATATCGGACTTGTTCGTTTGGACTTTGTTCGTTGTGTTAGATAAGAAAAAGGAGATGATTAGATAATTTCCATGATATAATCCCCTCTTAAATCTACACATGTCAGAATCTCATTCCCGCAAGGACGATTGATCTGCGGGTAAATTTGTTAGTGAATTGACCAATGTTCGTCATTTAGAAAGGAAGAACGGGTGATTGGTGGACACACAGAAAACAGAAACCCCTTAATTGGAATCAGATCATTTTTTAGTGAATAAAGGATTTTTTCTATAGTCTTTCATTAATCCATAACTCTCATAGATGGAGAGATCCTTCTAAGAGAAAGGAAGTAATGTGTTTATCATCGCAATCGATTCATTATTTTCCTTGAATGTTCTCTAGATGTTCATAGCAATCTTCTCGATCATGATCTGATTCCCGTATCCACATAAGGCTATTAATTGATGAAATTCATTACATTATATCTATTATGTTGGGTCACCACATCGTTTTGATGTTTAATTTATGAAATGAAATAGTTTCCTCATCGATTCATTGTAGCAAAACTTTTTGAATAAAATAAGCATTTTAAGTTTATTTTATTTTTTTCTTAAAACTCCAAAAAATTAACATTTATCCCTCGACCCACCCCAGTCGAGGTTAGGTCCTTCCTTGGGTAAAGTCGTCGTTTTGGATGCAGTAGTTCCCTTAGATTTTTAATTTGGGCACCCGTTTAGAAGTTTCCAAAAATGTGTACACGTACCATTTTAAAACAAATTGAAAAAAGTTTGAACATTTATTCCGACCTCACCGGGCCTCCGAATCACGTGTTTTCTAAGAGCCTAGTCAAAAAATAATCCCATAAATTTTAATAAACTTTACATTTAATTTATGGGACATTACAACTACCATCCATGTAAAGTAGAAATGATTAATGAACCACATCACTTTATGGATACGGTTGCCCACACGTAATCACAAGTGACACCATCAATTTCCAATATATTCTAGGTCAAGATGGTAGATATGATGTTACTATTATAGAATAATAATAAGGTCATATATTTCATATATATATAGAGTAAATCTATTATTATAACAATCCTTAAAATATAGTGAAGGAAAATTAATTTTATCGCTATATAGAGACTGTAAGTTTTACATACGCACAAGGGATACCTACACATCCCATTTGATGGAAATGAAGGTAAATAAAGTTATATTTATAATAATAATAAATGTTATGTATAATTTCTATACTGATGTTATTATTTTATGATAAATACCACTAATTAAAAAGATTTATAAGAATAACGAAATTGGAAGAGGTAGTGTAAGACGATTACCTCTTCTTCAAGAGACCATATTTTGATAATTTCATATAGAACCCAGGGTTGGTCTATTTGGAATACTAAAACCTCTAAAATTTGGAAAAGGATATCTATAATTGTAATGGTTTAAGATTAAATTTTCTAGTTTTTTCGATGAGGAGTAAATAAGAGAGGGAAGGGATGTCCATTTAAATGGGAGGGAAATTACACAGTTGGAATTACTAAAAAAGTATAAAACATAAACAAGTCATTAACTAGATAATTTTATCCAAATGGATAGAGATTAAAATTAGGAGATTAAGTTAAAAATATCATCATCCAGTGAAATTTATATAGGTTTTGGTTCAATTTTAATCTTTATATTTTTTATTAACTACTTATTTATCAAATCTAATCCTCAACTAAGATCACCAATTTTTAAAACAGAAAGTGTTATAATTTTATATAATTGTTAACAATTAATTTTTTTATAAAGGATTACATTGTAAACCATATATTATTCCCATTTTCCTCTTTTGTTACATTTATTATTTTTTTGAAATTTTAATAAAATAATGATCTCATAAAATATTACGATGTCATTTTAAACAATATTAATTTAATTTGAGTTCAATGACTTAAATAAAAAAATAAAATTAGTATATAAACCATTCAAACATCTTAAATATGTTATATTTATCTAAAACATTCATGTAACAAAATAATTACTCAAAATAATTTTTTTTCAAATATTTTGAAAATCATATATTTTATAATTAAATAAATAATGTATCAATTTTTTAAGAATTTAATGTAATTTTATAATTAATAAAAAAAATAGAAATAAATAACCATAATGAAAATAATTTAATAATCATAAAATAATATTTCATATTCACTCAAAACATACAAATGTCCCTATGTGAATAGAAATGATATATTTAAAGTCAATATAAATAAATTTATATATTTATTTACTTAAAATAAAAAAAATGTCAATATCAATGAAAAATTGAAATTTCTGGCCATATATTATAAATTTGATAATTAATGGCTTGAAAAACTAATCTAATAGGATAAATGATTTTTTGAGATATTTTAAGCCTTATCCTAAATTTTAAACCTAATTTTGTCCATTATACCAAAACTGAAGTGACAAAAGCTTACTATGAATAAATTTCATTGTGAAAAAAATAAAAGGGAACTAATTAAAAATTGTGAACATACTGGTTCAAGATTCTAAATATATTTTCAAAGAATAAGGTACTATAAGTAGTAGAAATTAATTACTTTTAATCCCACAAAATGCATTGAAATTTTTTTTCTTCAAAAAAATGCATTATTAATTATAAAAATTTTAGACTAAATTCAATAGTAAAATTAATTCCAATAAAAATAATTGGATTTATAATAGAATAATAGGAATAATTTTACTTTTAGACCATTTAAAATAAATTTTATTTTATAAATTCTAAATATAATAATAGAGTTTTCAATGAAAATCACTATTTTCCAATACATAATGGTAAATAATTTTTTAAGAAAAAGACCAATAGATAACCCTATGATAATTTTGATATGATGATTTAAAAAAAATTCATTTTATCATTTCAGTTTTATAATTTTGTAAACAAAATTAAGTGTAATATTTTCTCTTAAAAAATAATCATATTCATTTCTGAAGGAAATATATTTATTAAGCATAATATAACATTAATAAAAAATACGTAATTTTCTCTAAATAATTAAGAAATTATAATTTATTTCATATAACCTTTATATATTTCAAGAAATTTTTATTCCTATTCATACCATTCAATTTTATGGATAAGTTAAAATGGTAAATTTTAATAAATAATATATCATGGTTTGTTAATACTCTGTGTTGCGTATTGTCAATGATGACTAACATAACATCCTATATTTAAAATATTAGTGTTTTATGTTTGACTACCTGAAATATTATTCCCCATTATAGTTTTATATAATTAATCAAAGGTTTAATATTTGAAAATAATTTTTTTTCAAAACCCATACAATATACATAAATAATAAATATTTCAATAAAATGGGGAAAAATGAGATATAATGGTTACTAAAAACATCAAATATTTGAGTTCTTAGATAAGGAAAAAAATTTAGACTTTAAAATAGAGACTTGGGGGAGAAAACATATGTTTTAGGACTAATATAGTGTGATAGAGAATATAACCATTCTAAATTTAATGACAAAAATTCCATAAATCACCAAGAAGTAATAAAATAATAAATTACTTAGAAATGATGGTCGAATATGAACATAATTTTTTTTTCTAAATACTTTTCCAATATTATTTTCTGCCTTATATACAAATTCATAAATATAAAATTCTAAATAATCCCTACAAACACTAGTATTATACTCAATCCAAAAAATGGTGAAACATCAATGTTTGAAACTATCGAATAACTTTTTATCTTACTAAATAAATCCTAATATCCGTATTCCTATTAGATTTCAGGATTTATAATTATTTCCATAGAGTTTCATTGGTTGATTTTATATGCATAAAAATATAAAATTTTGTATAGATGTAGAATAAAATAATGAATGATTTTATGATCAATGTATCTATTATCCTAACATAATGGATTTCAACATCAATTGTACTAATTTCATAGGGTTGAACTTGATTCTAGATCTTCTTCTGAGGGTTTATTCCATTAATGCAAGTGTTATTATTTTTTTAGTTCCCCATATCCTTATAGTTGAAACACAAATCATTAGATGTTTCTTTCTTTCAATTTCATTCAGACACTAAATGGTCTTTTTCTCCCCACTTGAAAGGACAATAATTCTCATCTAGAAAATTCCATGGTGTTGTATTCCATAGTTATAATTTGTGGGATGTTCGGTCATTCTAATCATTTACATATCCTCATTTATTTTTCCATAGTTCTCATTCATACTCTTATTCTCATGAATTATATATAAGACATGTTACATGGATAATTCATTCCCTATCATGAGGGAATTTTATAAATAGTTATCATGTGATGAAAACATATGAGAAAATAGTTTTATTTAGAGGGTTGGAATAATCCCAGTAATGAAAATATTAATCATATATTATGGATTTGGTGTATAGTCTATAAAATTCCTTGATAATATTGTAAATATTTCTTTATACTTTGCAACACATTACTCTTCCTATTGTCAGATATTGAGTAATTCATTTTCTATTTCATCTTGTTACTCATGAGGAATGTATTATTCTAAGAACATAGCTATAAATTTTTAAACTCAATTTTTTCTATCTCCTCCTCCACTAAATTTTTACTCAATGACCACAATTTTTCACAGTGTTCCTTTAAACAGTACACTAATAGAATTACATCCTCCCATTATTTACACTAGAAGCTATATATTTGATTTTTAGGGAAATGATCCATAATTTTTCAATTAATTGGTTTGATATTTCATTAATTAGTGATGTATATTTCTATATGAAGCATTCCATCATCAACGTATCATGCTTTGAAGTAATAGGTTCTCTATATATGATTTTTTTACACATAACCCTTGTCTTATATCCTCATAAGATCATAATATTTGCATTTCCAACAAAATTTATGATGTCTTTTTTAGGATGGAAATATATACATTAATTTCATATGTTTACATATTATCAATTTTGTCTACTATGTACCATTTTTCAGATAATATCATGTAGTATATTGGATCATAAAATTATGAAACATGATGTTTAATTTATAAACACATGAAACACTTATTATTAAGTTAAAATTTATGAAAAACTATTATAATAAAAATAAAAATAATTTCACTAAGAATGTGACCAATCATAATAGCATTTTTATATAATTCATAATATTTATTAATGAAAATATGAATTGACCAATGAATAACCCCTAGTACTGTAAAAAAAATGTGCGTAGTAATGTTACACTCACTGTGAAATAGAATAATAGTCGAGATATACCTGCCAACTCATTTCTAGTTTAATACAATTAGATGCATAAGTTCCAAACCCACATCCACTACTAATATCCATAAAGGGATTTATATCTAGGAAGTCTAGATAATCACTAAATTATAAAAAATTTATGATGTTATACTATACCAATAATTATCCATAATTTAATATGTAGTGTTATATTCCAAAATCTATGTTTTCCAAAATGGTGTTCCCAAGGATTCTCCCAAACATACTATGATACCAACTGTAAGGACCCCCACCTCAGTTTCGTAGATATAGTTGTTGCATTTCTACCTTAGAACTAGAAAAAAGGGATCACATCACAAAGATCCATATAGATTGGTATTTTTGGTAAATTAAATACAAATATTAATCCCACATTACATTTGAGAATATAAAATGGAAAAAATTATTTTTAATAACAACATAATTATGCCGACTACCATATCCTTGCATATCCATTATAATGCAATTCCGAGCATCCCCGGGAAGGGAAACATAAGAAAAGGGTGATCTTAGATGATCAGTATGTGTATGTGTATAGAATAATAAAATCACTCAATAAATAAATAGCAATCAATATGGATGAAAAATAACTAAAATAACATTATATTTTATCAATTACATGAGAATAAAAAATAATATGTAAGAAATAAATGATGAAAAAATAATTACATATAAATAATCAAATGATAAGGAAACATAACCATGAATATTATAACTATATAAATATTCAAATATACATCAATAACTAATTTCATAAATATATAATACATAATTCCAAAAACCTGAAACATTACATCGAATCCATATGAAAAGGAATCTAAAAATAATTTCACGTTCTCATGAAAATAAATCTAAGAAATGGGTTATTCATCTGAAAAATACCCAATATATTTCTCCCCATGAGTCTTATAGATTCATCAAGTGGTAATGTAATTTATGGACCCAATTATAACATTATAAGTCCAATTAATTCCTCAGGTAAATGAATAATAAAAAATAATCTTCGAGACTTAAAATTCAATAACTACCCATATTTTAAGGACTATAATACATAATTCTAACACTATACCCTATAAAATTGTTCTTAACCTTCGATATAAATATTTTGGATGGTATATTTTGATTATATACTTGTTAAATAATATGTATCAACAAAGTATGTTGAAATAAATTAAAAAATATAAAAAAATTCACAATATAATTTATTGATAAAATAACATTTTCATTTTGAAGTCACATTTTTATAAACTAAAATTTTCAACACAATTAGGACATTATTTTATTTTAATAGATCCATGAATACATGTAATATAATATCCATTTCATTTATCATCTTTGGTATTGGGAAATTTTATTCATGGTATATATGTTAAAATGAAAAAATATCCTCTCACACTTGTGTAAAAATGTCAAAAATCCCCTCATACTGAAAAAATGAAATGATTCCTTTTAAATTTTTTTATAAAATAAATAGTGACTAAAAATTTATTTATCATTTAATTTAAGAATTACTAAAAAATCTTTAAATTAATTTATGTTATTTTTTTTCCATGATGATAATGATTTTTAACCATGTAGAAAAACAATTTTGTTTACCTTTAACACATTATTTAATTATCTTATGTTCATAATTAGTGGAAAATAAAATGACTGTTTGTAATTTCAAGGCATAGACATATGAGAGGAAATGATATTGGTTTTTATATAGAAATAATCAATATTTCTCCCAATGAGAAGTGCACACTAGAATCAAGATGATGTTCTATGAAGTGAAACAATGATTCTATTGTCCATGCCTGATATAAAATGTCACTTATTTGGCATCTCATTATTATACACATCAACAGGTTAAGGCTAAGCATCATAAACCTTTGGGTTTTCCTTAGACACTTCCAATTTTGATTTGGATGCAGGATTTGATTTCCATAGACATTGTGGTTGGGTTTCCACAAACCCATTTATGAAAAAATTTAATATGGGTGTTGATTGATAGGATTAAAAAATCATCTCAAATTATACCCATTCCAAATAAAACAAATGTTTAGGTTTTGGAAAGTATATATGCGAAAGAGATTATTGGTTTTCATGGTATTCCATCTATTTAAATCACTGATAGGGGTCACCATTTTACTTCTCCCCTTAAGAGAGGCCTCCAAGAGGTACATAGATATAAAGTACACTTGAGCATGGAATACTATCATCACAGGGATGGATAGACTAATCGAGCTATACAAATTCATGAGGAAATCCTACATTCTTTTATTCTCAACTTTTTTGGATCTTGGTATTTCCATTTTGGATTAGTTAGGTTTTCTTAAAACAACAGATACAAGTTAACTACCAAAATGTCTCCATTTGAGGACTAGTATTGATGACCATGTTGATATCTATTATGTTGGAATGATATTGGTTAATGTTCCTTTGTAGTATTAAGGGTTTTTATTGGATGAAGATGGATATTTAGTTGAATCCTCTAGGATTTTGACAGAATAGATCCAGTATGGATCTTTTTTTATCCTTATTAATGACCATTATAGTTTTCTATAGATTACAATGTATTCTTGGGAGTTTAATCTTGGTTGGATCAATGATGTTTAGGGAATCAAGGAAACCTTGAACTGACTTTTTTCATTCCATACTTTATTGATTAGTGGGTAGGGAAGGTGTCTAAACATTTATAACTTACAATGCATGTTTCTTTGATCCATAATATGTTCCATGTATCATTGATTTGAAAGTATCTTTTTGAACCTTCTCATTTTTTATGATAGTAATATATTAATTTTGATCCTGATTTTTCCATAATTTATCATCCTATTAGGATGCCTTATTTTGATATAATTATCATTCGTAAGAAAAAGATAATTCTAGTCGGTGTGCTATCGTACCATAGTTTCGATTCTCTAAGATGTCTGAGTGTGGTGAACTGATGAGAGTAGGGGGAATCATCTATTTGATATGTAATTTTCTTGATATACCTTCTAGGGAAAGAAAGTGTTAATTAAGTGGAGGTTGTAACATCTAGTTACATTTTGTGAGGTACTTCATGAATATTTTTTATTCCATTTTTTCTTTTGTTATTTTTCAGGACTTTCGAGTATAGAAATCAATTTTTTTGGGAAAATGACTAAATTTATAGGTATCCATATTTTTTTTAATTAGTGATTTCAATTTATTAATGTGTTAATATAATTAAATGATGGGTTTTTGTGGGATCAGAGGTCATCAGTGGCATTTTGGTTTATGATTCTAAAGCAAGGTTGTGTACGATCTATAGGAAAAATAAATTTTTTCAACATAATTCATGATGTGAATCTTTCTCTCAAACAAATGCATGAAATTTTTTCATTATTTGAAAATTTTAATATCGATGAATTTTTTTCATGATGTTAAATGTTCTAGATCATGATTATTAATACTATGTGATTCCTTTTTTAGTGTATACAACAATATAGAAATTCACGTCATGAATTGATAAGCCATGTCATGAATTCCTCAATCCCATCAGGTTTTTATGTGTTGAATATATAAAATAATTTAATTCTTTTTGTATCATCTCATCTCAAAATACTAGAAATACACCATTCACTTTTAGGTGGATCATCCCATACATACATATCTATTTAGAATTTTATCTCTAGTGAGTCTCCTCATATTGGTTTAGTACTTATCTTTACTACCCTTCATTAGTAGCGGGGTGGTCCCATGTATTTCCATTGAATAAGTGTTTGATATTTATGATTTTTGATCTATGAAATACTCATGTATCTAATTTTATATCATTCGTTATTGTAGTCTCACATTGCTGGAACAAAATTTTCTACAGATTAATGTTTCAATGTCCTATAGTGTATAACCCTAAAATTGAGTTCTTAAATTACATTTTGATCTTAAATGAGTTTTTCAATGATTCAAAACTCAAATTTTATTTGATTTATGGTTCATTTTAAAAAATTCCTTGGAATTTCAAAAAACCACAAATTTCAAAGGAATTTTTAATTATTCAACGTGTTTGAGATAAAATTTATAATAGGATTTGGAAATTTATTTGATGAAATGAACTGATGATGAACCTTAATAAAAATTCCATAAATTTCATGGTTATTTTAAAAAGAATTAATTGATGAAAACCAATTTTATGGTTTTAAAATTTGAAATTCATGTTGAAAACGAAGATTTTTATTTTTTTGAATAATTAGAAACTATTTATTTTCCCTTGACTGATTGATTGATTTACCAAAGAACATGTGAGCCTTGGTAATCACTAGGTAATTAGGACCATAATTTCATGATCTGATCCCCGTGTATTTTATTTTTGATAGAAAAACTAAATTATATATACTACAACATTCTTTATATGGATGGGGAGTTGAGCCTTGATGGCTTGATCCATGGGATGTTTTCACATTTTGAGTTGAGATAATTGATTATCTATTGTGAGTATACTATTTAAAGAAACTAATTTACTTCATTGATTATTACATGGTTATATTATATGTTTGATTTTAGGATAACATTCCATTTATTATTGAACTATTTTATTCATTCAAACATCATTATATAAATTTTTTATATAAAATATTAATTAAAGACTATTTTCTTTATTGTTACACCTACCATATGAGTTGATGTTTAAGAATGTTTTGGTTTAAAATATATAATTCCAATTCAATTCCTCGATTATTTAAATTGAAATAATAATTTTTTTAGGGTTATTTAGTTGATTATGGAACACATAATGATACCATACTGCAATATTTAAATCACACCATTCCTTATCCTTTGAGAATTTGTAGAATTTCTTATGCCTTGTTAGAGAAATGGGAATGTACCACATGGAGGCTATGAATTTTATTGATCTTTAGGATGGTGAACAATAGATCTATTGCTTACATGTAAAATATTGTTTTGAGCATTTACATGTAAATGGTGTGACCTTTCCGAGTTTATTTGAGGTTTGGTGTAAGAACATGACTTTTCTTATATGTTCTATGGAGTACAGCTTGATGATGAGATTTTATAAAGTGGGGAGATTTTAATATCCAAACCCTTATGGATTATATGTCATTATATTCTAATGGAATCATTTTTCTTCACTTTTAGTATAAGTTTTTCAGGTTTTATATTTGGTTCATTTTGGTGAAAATTGGAGAGTTTTGGTAGGAGGATAGTGGATTCACAGTTTTCACAAGGTTTGTGTATGGTTAAAAAAAGTGTGAAGTCTAGTCAAATGGTTTTCATAGGGTTAAAAAAAGTTCATAGCATATGTGAGTAAGGGCTGTACAGTTTTTGTAGGGTTAGTACTAACTATGTGACTTCACCCAGCAAACCGTGAACTAGAAAATAAATGTTATGAAAAATGATTTTGAATTCTTTTGAACCCTCATATTAACCTCAAATCAGCCCTAGCTCGAACCTAATTAATTTATATCATTATTAGAATCACCCAGATGGTTTCTTTAAAGCTCTTTAACTATATTCTTGGTGATTCTAATCCTGATTATCAGATCTACATCTCTTTGGGTATGTAGTTTCATCCAAATTAATTTTACATCTCACTTCTGTTCTCCCATTCATTTGGAGTGTTGTTATAATTTATTTTTTTAGATATAGATTTAGATTTTATGAAGCTATATCTAGGATTGTTTGACCTAGATCAAGAGTTTAGAGAATATTTTTCATTTAATCCTAGATTTAGGATTCCAATCTAAACCGTGTTAATTATCACATTCTTGATATATCTGCTTCAAATATGATGATTTTTCATCAACAAATTGAGGAATTGAATCATGATATTGTGATATGTTATTTTTACACTAAAAACGAGGTTATTCATTGGTGTACAATATTTTTAAACGTTCTTGAGGTAGGTGGTCTAAAATTCAAATCCCATAGTCGTGATTTTTAATTATGTATATGCAAGTTATAGAATTTATAGATCTATTTAGAAATTTTATTTCCAAAAAGAATTTATTAATTAGGTGAATTAATTAATTATGGAATTGTGATATTTAGGGATCATTGAATGAGATAATTAATTAGAGGATTAATTATGGGTTTTTGGGATTTGTGAATTAGAAAATTAATTGTGGGAATTAATTATGGAGTTATTGAGATAGTTTCACCTGATTAATTAATTGAAGAATTAATTAATATAAAAGGATGGGATTATGAAATTGTTATTTTGGATTAATAATTTTTGAATTACTTAAACTAATATGGAGATTTGTGAGATTGAATAATTAATTGAGATATTAATTATTGTTTTATTGATGTTTTTGAATGGGGATAATTAATTGTAAAATTAATTATTAGAGTATTTATGATTATTAAATTGATTTAAATTGAATAATTAATTGACAAATTAATTTGGGTGGTTGATTTAATGAATATAGAACATTTAATTGATAAATTAACAGGGGTTATTGATTAATTAACATGGAAGAATTAATTGGTAAATTAATTGAAGGCTTTAAGTTAGATTAGTTAAATATTGAATTGATTAGTGGAGATGATTTGGATTAATTAAATGGTGAATTAATTAATGAATGTAATGTTATGCTTTCCTATTTTGATTAATTAACTGGAGAATTAATTAATTGGGATTATTTTTATGGTGAAATTAAATGAATTATATTATTTAATTTCAAATTAATTAATGTGGATGGTTGGGATATTGAATTGATAAGATTAAATAGTTAATTGTTAAATTAATTATGGGACAATAAGATTTGTAAGTTTGATAAAAAATTATTGAATTAATTATGGGATATAGAAATAAATGATTCGAGATAGTTAGTTGTATAATTAATTAAGACTTATTGAAATTGTGAATGAGATAATTAATTGTTTAATTGATTAACATAAAATTTGTAATTAATTAATCGGTGAATTAATTAATCGGAAAGGGATGGTAAATTAACTTTTCATTTAATTAATGGGAATTTATGTTATTAATTAATTATTGAATCAATTAATGCGCAAAGATTAATTAATTTATAAATTAATTAATGATTGAAAAATGGGGTGTTAGAAATGCTGATCTATGTCCATGATAACGATATACATTCATGGTCAAACAGAGTAATTAATTGTGAAATTAATTACGGGATATGGATGATACAATTTGAGATAATTAATTTGGGAATTAATTATGCTACATTGATTCCATTGAATGAATAATTAATTTGTTAATTAATAACAAGATATTTAATTAGTTTGATTGAATAATTAATTGGTGAATTAATTATTGGATGTTGATTTTGGGAAAAGTCTAATTAATTGCAAAATCAAATAATGGACATGGATTAATTAATTTATGAATTGATTAATTTAAGTCATGATGGTTGGTTGTGATATAAATATTAATGTTTACAATCTTAGTTGATGAGATAATGTGAAAACATGTGATAATAAGATACATGTGAAGTTGTGATGAAATGCAATATAAATGCATAATTGAGAATTTGGGTTGAAGAATTGATGATCTAGAATGATGATGATATACATGCATAGTTTTTGAATGAGGTATAGACGTTAAATTATATACTAGTGATAGATCTATTAGGATATTGAATGAATATAGAGCTAGACACGATGATCTACACTAGTGAAAGGTGTGTACAAATGAGTATTGACGTGATAGACATGATTATCTACACTAATGGTATGTATGATTGATTATATTTGAGGTGTTAGACATGAAGATAAACCCTAATGTTATTTATTAATGTTGATAATTAGGGGTTTTACATGATGTTCTATGCCAAAGAGTACTTCGAGTTATGGCCTTATAAGAGAATAATTCACACTCTAGCATGAGCCGAATTAGGTACTGAGATATCATATCACCTATGAATACTTTGATCCCTAACATGAGTCAATGGTGGTATTAAGATATGATATTACCTAAGGAACACTTTGGGATCTAGCATAAGCCAAAGTTGGTATTAAGGTATGGGTATCCTTGGGAACCCTGGAGTTAATATGATTAAACAAAGAATAAAAGATAATGTGAAAACTGTTTATTTATGCATTGCACTTATTTATTTATACAATTACATACACAATTTTAATGGATTGTTTTAGACACCATTGGTGGTGTCTTACTGAGTTGTAGTCACACCCTACTCTGAATACCTGATCGGTAACCAAATACACATTATTGTTTTATAGACAGGTTAATGGAAAAAGGACCTTTGATAGATTGCTGATTGAGGATGGATCATGGACGAGGGAATCAGAATTGGTTTGGGACCCACTAGGTGGTTTTAAATGTATTTAAAAATGGGTATGAATTTGAAATGTGGACTGTACATATCATGGAATATCTACTGTTCAATTTTGATTTTATATTTCTAGTTTTTGTTATCTTATGACATTTTTTTGTCTATAGTTATGTATATGCTTCTGCTATTTTTTATTTATTTCCACTTGTGTATTACACTGATAAAAGAAAAATAAAATATGGTATAGTCTCCACATGATCGACTTAATAGTCCCTCATTTCTAGTCAGTAGCATCTATCATATAGGGATATTCCCTTGAGGTCATGTTGTGGTCTGGTTTGGAGCACCATTGTGTGGTACCCGGGCCGAGATGAGACAAAGTTGTATCATAGCGTAGTTTTCTTTTCTTCATATTTTTTCTTACTATTTGAGAGAGGTTGAAAGGATACTAGGAAGAGTCAGGGATTTGTTGTGAGCTCATTCATGGGAGTGGCCACCCCATGTATGAGGGAGAACCTAAGAACCCAGGGTGGTAATATTGTGATTGGTGTTTTCACTTACTGTTGAATATTATTTCAACTTTTGTGGAACACTTGTTTTGTGATATGTTTTTGTTTTTGAGATTTTTTGATATGCACTCACGGAACAAATTTTCATTACAGTTGAGTTTTAATGAATCATTCTATGAATTTTGGATTATTTTATGAACATGCATAATTTTAGGCATGAATGGGAAATTGGGTCTTGGGAAAGTTGTTGAACATTAACTATTTTTCCTTTCTCATAAAATTATAAGGAAAATGGTTCTTAAATAGAATTTGAGAAATATTATAAAATTATTCAAGATGAGAATAAATTGTTCTATAAATGATAAAATTAAATAATTATAATGTGTTTACCTTTGTTAACCAGGACCTAGGTGTAGAAAGTTAAAGGTAGTGATAGTGCCATAGTTTTGACCATTTGGCAGAAAAAAGGGGGAATGAATTGATATGGTTTTGTGTAGATCCCTCTTTTTAATTGAGTTAATTTTTTCAAATTATAATCCTTTATTTTTATTATTTAACCCATGATGTGGGTGGTTTTGGTAGTGATAATTCCCTATTTTCAGAACTCATTTGTGGGTTATTTGGGGGACTATTTGGTTTTGTATCAGTGTGGTGAGATGTTGGTGGGTATGGAATATCGAGACTTTAAACAGGTTAAGATGTTCCTAAAATGGATGGTAGCATAGGTTATGGAAGATTATTGGTGGTATTTTTCCACAAATTCATAGTGTAATTTTAATTAGTGACAATTTTATCCCCTACCTTGACATCATCCCGAGTACACTAGGAAAGATCTAGATTTTCACCCAGCTTTCTAAATGTGTTTTCACTGGATATGGGACCAATTAGAGTTTATTCCTATGAAGTGGTATATATGTGGAGCTGGATGCTATAATTTATTCCATCAACAGTTTATGGATGAAGTTCTCAGGAGGGATTGGAGGTCGATAAATACTTTTATCCATGGGCCATGGTGGTTGATTTATTTGACAATGTGATGTTAATTAAGCTCCACAGGTGGGAGAGATGTGTTAGAAGTAGGTGTCTAGAGTAATAGCATGGGTTGGAAGTGGTGACATCAAAATTCCAATGAGGAACTGATATGGATTGTGGTTAAATTCCTTGGATGAATCCTATGTGACTCTTGATGGTTTTGGATGTATGTTATTTCGAGGTAGTACTTGATGTCAAGACTAGGGGCCAATTGGATGGTGTGTTTTGGTTGTTTGGCATGTTGAATTGGGAATTTTTTTTGGGCACATTAATTATGTTGACCTTGAGACTGATGCATATCTCAAGGGTTATATTTTATATGTGTTGGATCCCAATGAGATAGTGTTGTGGGGAAAGATTCTGGTGTTAATTAATGTCTTATGGAAACATGGAAGTGTGTAGGAAGAAACATCAGTGAGAGAAGTTGATAAGAGGGAACAATGGACCAAACATTCTTTGACACAGAATACTAAAGAAGCATAGGAGTAAAACTCAAGTAAGAGCTATTATAAGGTGGGTATATTTTAATAACTCGACATTTGTTGGATTTTCATGGGAGTACAGCTTGAGGATGAAATGTTAAAAGGTGGGTAGATTATAATATCATAACCCTTATGGAAGATAACCAATTCCATTTTAGAGCTATTTTTTTCTTCACTTCGAGTATAACATGTTTGGATCTTAACTTGTGTGGATTTTGAGGAAAATTTGAGATTTTTTGAAGGAGGATAGGGGTTTCATGGTTTACACATGGGCTGTGTAAGGTTAGACAATGTGTGCATCCCAGTTGCTTGATTTTCATAGGGTTAATGAAAGCCTAGAGCCAAAGAGTGAAGGGGTTTCATGGTTATAGGGTTAGTACTAACCTTGGTAATTAACCCACAAAACCATTCATGTGAAAAATAGATATTAAAATCTATATTCAATTCTCTCGAACCCCTATATTGACCCAAATTGACCATAACTCTACCATAATGGATTTCTCAAATTATTGGGGGCTCTTAGAGGGTTTCTTATAGATATTGACCTCCTCTATTGGTGATTCGATACCCGGTTCTCAAATCATCATCTATCTCGGTATGTATTTTCTTCCCAATTGATTTACCATCTCACTTATTTTATTCTCCCATTATTTTGTTAGCTTCTATTATTTTGTATATAGAGCTTGATTTTTTGAAGCTAGATCGAGGATTTTTGGATATAGATGTAGAGTTAAGATATCCTATTTCATTTATTCATGGATTTTGGGTTCAGATATGGACTATGTTCATCATCACATTCTTGATGCATCCACATAGAATTGGGAGATTTTTCATCAACATATCGAGGAATAAAATCTTGCTCTTATGCTATGTGGTTGTTCCTCTCAAATTAATGATATCCTTTGGTGATCATTATTCATCACCGTTCTTGAGGTAGGTGGTGTAAAATTAAAATCCCATAGTCAAGATTTTTAATTACATATATTCAATTTATAGAATTTATAGATCTTTTTACCAATTTAATTTCCAAAAATAATTAATTAATTTTATGAATTTATTAATTATGGAATTTTGAAATTGTGAGATCTAGGGATTGTTGAACGAGATATTTAATTGGTGGATTAATTATGAGATTTTAGGTTTTTTTGAATTTGATAATTAATTATGTGAATCAATTATGGAGTTATTGAGATAGTCCAACCAAAATAATTATTTTTAGAATTAATTTATGGGAATTATTGGGATTATTAAATTTTTATTTTGCATAAAATAATTTTTGAATTAATTATATCAAGATAGATATTGTTGATATTGAATAATTAATTGATGTATTTATTAATGTTGTATTGAAGTTATTAAATGGGGATAATTTATTTTAGAATTAATTATTAGAGTTTTTACTGTAATTAAATTGATTAAAATAGCACAATTTATTGATGAATTAATTTAGGTGATTGATTTAACAAAGTTAGAAATATTAATTGATGAATTAATTGGGGTTATTGAATTAATTAACCTGGAAAAATTAATTACTTAATTAATTTAAGGGGTTGAGATAGATTAATTAATTATGTATTTAGTTAATGGATATGATTTGGATTAATTAATTTTGAAATTAATTTATTGGTGTAATGTTATGATTTCAGAGTTGGATTAACTAATTGGTGAATTAATTAATGTGGATTGTTGTGATGATGTAATTAAATGAATTAGATTAATTAATTAGTAAATTATTTAATGTGGATTGTTGGGATATTGAATTGATAAGATTGAATAATAAACTAGGGAATTCATTATGGTATAATGAGATTTCTAAGTTGGATGATGAATTGTTGAATCAATTATGAGATGTTGAAATAAATTATATGAGATATTTAATTGTAAAATTAATTATGATTTATTGATATTGTAAATGAGATAATTAATAGTTTAATTGACTAATAGTAGATAGGTGATTAATTAATTGGATAATTAATTAATGGGAAAGGTATGGTTAAATAACTATTAAATTAATTAATGGGAATGGATGGAATTAATTAATTGTCTAATCAATTAATGGGATTGAATTAATTAATTTATAAATTAATTAATGTTTGATAAATGGGGTGTTAGACATATTGATCTGTGCCAATGATAATGATATAAATTCAGGGTCAAACTGAGTGATTAATTGTGGAATTAATTATTGGATACTGATGATAAAATTTGTGATAATTAATTAGAGAATTAATTATGGGACATTAATTCCATGAAATTAATAATTAATTAGTAAATTAATTATGATATATTTAATAAGTGTGATTGAATAATTAATTGGTGAATTAATTATTGGATAATTATTTTGTGAAATGATTAATTAATTGTTAAATTAATTAATGGTCTTGGATTAATTAATTCATGATTTAATTAATGGAATTCGTGATGGTTAGTCATGATATAAAATTAATTTGGTTAATCTTAGTTGATGTGATAATCTGAAAACAAGTGATAATGAGATACATGTGATGTTTTGATGAAAAGGGATATACATGCACAATTGAGAATTTGGGTGCCATACATAACAATCTAGACCAGTGATGATATGCATGCATAACTGTTGAATGAGGGATAAACATGGCGTTCTATTCCAGTGATTGATCTATCGAGATATTGAATGAATATTGTACATACACGATGATCTACACTAGTGATTGCCATGCACAATTGACAACTGAGGTGATAAACTAGATGATCTACACCAATGGTATGTATGCATGTTAATAATTGAGGTGTTTGACATGAAGATATACCCTAATGGTATTTATGCATGTTGATAATTGGGATTCTAAACATGATGTTCTATTCCAAATTGTATACCAAGTTATGGTCTCACATGAGAATAATTTACACTCTAGCATGAATCGAATCAAGTACTGAGATATCATATCACCTTGAATACATAGAGCTCCGACATGAGTGAAAGTAGGTATTAATATATGATATTACCAAGGGAAAACTCTGGGATCCATCATGAACCTAAGCTAGTAATTAAGTATGGATATCCTTGGGAAACTAGGAATTAATATGGTAAAATAAATAATAAATGATAATGTGAAAACTGTTTGTTTATTTATTGTACTTATTTATTTATACAAATTCATACACTATTTGACTGGATTTTTTTAGATATCATTGGTACTGACCTACTTAGTTGTACTCACACCATACTTATCATGTCTGATTAGTACATGAATATACTTTATTGATTTCTAGATAGGTTAAAGGAAAAGGCCCTATGTTAGATTTATAATTGGGGAAGGTTCATGGATGAGGGAACCAAACATGGTTCGGGACCCACCAGAGTGTTTTTAGTGTCTTTACTTTTGGTTTTTCATTCGAAACATGGCACATACTTAGAATGGAATATATACTATTTAGTATTTATTATGTATTTCATGTTTTGGTTATCTTGTGACATTGGTTTTGTCTATGGTTCTTTATATGATTCCACAATTTTTTTTTCTGCTGGTGTACTACTTTGATAAAACCAAAAAGAGGGTATTGTCTCCCAATGATTGACTTATCAGACCCTCACTACTAGTTTTCAACCTCTAGCGTATGAGGAGACGTGATTGATGTTATGTAGTAGTCCTAATCGGGGAACCGTTACGTGAAAAAAAAACTAGATCATTACAACTGGGTTTTGTTTAACCTGGTTGATTTTGGTACATTTTCACTTTTGAGTATTGAGCATACTGACTTCTTTATTTTTTATTCCAATTTTTTTTTAAAAATTTCCCCTCATGATTCTTATATGATGCTAGGTTTAATTTTATAACATTTGGGAATAGGGAATGCCCTTGTGTCTACGTCAGATCCAATTTATGTATCAGTGTACCAGGGTATCTGGGCTAGTTGTTAACAATGTTTATATAGAGATATATTTTGACTTATTATAGATATATTTTGGATTTATTACCTTCTTATGTAGGAGAAAAACTGTCTATTTGATGAGGTCCCTTGTTATTAATTAGTTATAGATTTTATCTAATAATCTAAATCTCTATACTTAATGGTCCTTAGATTGTAAATGTGATCAATATATTGTTATCATATATTTTTATCAATATAAATATTGTTTTTATGTGACTCATGCATAGAATATAAGAGACGGGGTCATGGGGAACTAGATTTGGTATTAGAGTATCATTTAGATAAAATTAGTTGTAAGGATTATTTTGGATGAGCATTAATTATCATATAACTTTGAAATCACGGTTTGATGATTTATGGATTATGATATATTAAACGGTTTAATGAAACATCTATGATGGGTGTGTTTAATATGTTATGTTGTTTAAGGATTATAATAAGGGAAATTTATTGATACCATATCCAGAAGACTATGTATTAGGGAACCACATGAAGGTTTGGTAATATATATATTGTGATGTTTTTAAAAAAATTACATGCTAAGAAGGATATTTTCATGTTGATGTGTTTTTTTCATTGATTTGTTTTAGAGTAACAACCTCAAAAATAGTTGGTCGTGTATATCTCATTCCTAATTTTGGTGTACAAGGAGTGGGTCCTTAATGTTCACCTGGCAAGATAATCCTGAGGGATTATCATTGGTTAACACACAATTTGTTTAAAATCAGTTATAAAGGATTTGAATACATGTGTTTATAAATGTTTACTATATTTGATAATATAAGAATAAAATGACAATGGACCAACTTTATTAAAGTTAAAGACTCATATGTTATGTTATGCATTGATTTTATGGAATAATTTTTCTATGATAATATTTTTACATTTTTACATTTTCAATTTTAAGTACTCTCATTCAGAAATGTTCTTTAAATGTAATGAATGGAGTAACGATAAAGTAATCAAACAATGGATTCATTGGAAAATGTGGTGATTTTATGAAAATTAATTTTTGTTGGAAAAGTGCTGGGGTTAGATAACTTGTTATTCTGCCAAATCAACTCTAAGAAATTATGATTAAAAAGTGAACAAAGACTAATTATCTATCATAAAAATAAGAAATAATAGTAGAGTACCTTGAAGTGTTAGGTGAAAAAAATGTTGAAGAAAAAAATGATCAATTTACAAAATTCCAATTTTTTGAAGAAACACACTCAGTAATTTATCAATGGAACTTCAAAACATTATTTTTGGAAAATGGGTAAATAAGGAATCTTTCATCAAATGGAAAATTAATAAGTCATTCAAATCAATAGAAGAATAAGATTTGACTTCTAGGTTTACTAAAGATATTTGTATAGAATTTTTATTTCACATTTAATCTTATCTGATGATTATATTTTTAGCATCAATTATTAATTTAATTCTAAATTTTTTTGATGCCACTAATTAATTTGGGGGGGGGGGATGTAATTTTGTGATATGTTTGTATATATATTTTCCTTTAATTAACATAATTTTTGATATATTTACTCTCACACACATAAATGATATTCCTGATACATTAGTAAATTAAATTAATCATATTTAATATATCATTATTATAACATATAATATATCCTACATATGATATTAAATTACATTAAATTAGAAAAATTTAATGAAATAATATTAGAAACACTTACTTTTTAAAAGCTAATTTTAAATCAAATTGGTTTATATTTATATATTGTATTTTCTATTAAAAGAAAAATATAGATTATTTAGAAATGTAATTAAATGAAAATATTTTGTTTGAATTTTGTTAACCAAATTTATTAGTATGTTTTTTTAAAAAAATTATTAATTTTTTTAGTATATATATGGTTTTTAGGAAAATAATAATTTTCCTAACATCATAAATTTATAAGAATGACCTAGAGGGTCAAAAAATGATATTAATGATCACATATAAAATTTATATGTAATGTTATATAATTTAAAATAATTTATTAAAATAGAAAACCTATAGACTAATGTTTTCAAACTAATATAAAAGGATACTTCAATAAATAACATTTTTTAAAATAATTTATTTAAATTTATCAATATTTTTCAAAAAATAATTAAATTCTATATATGAATAAAATATAACCTTTAATTTTTTATAGGAAACAAATTACTATCATAGAAATAAATATACATAAAAAAATTATATTTTATATTAATTTAATTTTAAAAAACACACTTTTATTAAAATATAATGATTTATGTGTGTTGTGTCTTTAATATAAAGTAATATTTCCAAGTATTTATTAAATTTTTTTTTAAATAATTATTAAATTTGGATTCTTCATGTCCACTTTTGGTAACAAGGTTCTTATTACATTTTTATTAAAAAAATTATTGAAATTATTAGTACTTAATTATGAGAAATAAGCATCTAAATGTCCAATCTAATGTAACTAGATTTTTTCTCAATTAGAATGATAAATATACATTTTAAAAATCATTTTATATGTTTAAATTTATTTACTATAATTAATATAAACCATATCTCGCCTAACTCACCTATCATTCATTCCATTCCATTGGTACCCCGTACTTAATATTCTTTTCCATGTAAAAGACCATCTTATTCAATTTTTACAGGGGATCACATCCAATATTTTAATACAATACTCCTATTATTAATTTCATTGAAAACCAACCAAAATAAACTATAATATAATCCCCTTGAACTAAAAAAATATACTATTCAACATAATGTATCCTAACTCAATTATTTTCAACATTACATTAAATAGAATATTTGAAGCCTCAGGGGTGGTCCCACACCTTTAATAACTTTTATTTATTAATATTTATTTCATATAATATATCTAATATATTATAACCATGACAGCATGAAAAACTAATATTTAATGATATTATTGTTTGTTTTTACACTAAAGTAACATCGCTTATATTCTTTCATTTAAATCTATTTTAAAAAGAAATTTTTTTTTTCATGCATATGGGTTGAATACCACCACCACGAACAATGTTTCCTATTTTTCATCACCACCATGATTCTATGTTTAAAGATGTTTTAAATTAATAATTTTTATATTTATTACATAATAATTATTCCTAAATGATAAATCATTTTACTATCTCCCTCCCTCACAGTTTATTGAAATATAATTGTTTTTTTGTGTTAGCGTGCAGATTACCACCTCTATATAGAGAAATATTTTTTTACAATTACAAAAAAATATATGATTATTAAAAGTATTCTATTTTGTAGAAATTATATTTATAACATATTTATAATATGGTGTTAGTCACTATATTTTAAAAAAATCTTTGTGATTATCAACAAACTAAGAGAATCATTGAAAAATCAACCAAACCTCCTCAAGAAATAGATATCAAATAAAAAAACATAAAAATGGGGAAAATATGATTATAATTAGACAATAATACATTAAAAATATTTTAATATTTATATTTTTTTTTATTTAATACTTTATTTCACTATTTATAATGTTATGTGAAATTGGAGATTGCATTCAGATATAGGTAATGGTTCCATCTCAATTCATTGCCAATGAGACATGTTTCAATGTTATAAAAAATATTCTTATTTCAATGATGGATATACTACCTAATAGTTTATTCTTTAATAATACCTCTTTAATTGATTTTATTTAAATTAATATTTTTTAAATCTTCTAATCACCTTTGAATATTTTTTTTAATCCATAAGGGTTTCATCTCAAAACGTTCTTCTTTGAGACACACATTCTTTTGTGGTATTATTATATTATTAATAGTGTATTTAATTCAAATTTAATATTTAATATCATGTATTAAACTTATTAAGGTTATTTTAATTTTATATTTTATAACACTTTCTTTCAAGTTGTTTTAATTGAATTTTCTTAAGCT